>CM042689.1:375065795-376369043 GCA_023614405.1 Avena insularis
GGGTGGATTGTGAAAACAACACACATGCAATGACCTTGAGTGGATCCATAGGTGGTATGTGAAAAGAACACACATACCAAAATGACTCTGGTTGTTGTTACTAAAAGAACACACATGCAATGACAACTTCTTTGGATCCATAGGTGGATTATGAAATGAACACACATGCAATGACCATAGGTGGAACCATAGGTGGTATGTGAAGAACACACATTTCAATGACTACGGTTGTTGTTACTAAAAAGAACACACATGCAATGACCTTTGGTGGATCCATAGGTGGTATGTGAAGAGATCACACATGCAAAATGACTCTGGTGGATCCATGGGTGGTATGTGAAAAGAACACATGCAAAATGACTACGGTTGTTATTACTAAAAGAACACACATGGAATGAAATTGGTGGATCCATGGGTGGATTGTGAAAAAACACACATGCAAGCATGCTGGTGATCCATATGTGGTATGTGAAAAGAACACACATACAATGACTCTGGTTGTTGTTAGTGAAAAGAACACATGCAATGACCTTTGATGGATCCATATGTGGTCTCTGAAGAACACACATTTCAATGACTCTTGTTGTTGTAAGTAAAGAACACACATTCAATGACAACTGGTGGATCCATGTGTGGTCTCCGAAGAAACACACATGCAATGACACCTGGTTGTTGTTACTAAAAAGAACACACATGCAATGACCTTTGGTGGATCCGTGTGTGGATTGTGAAGAGAACACACATACAAAATGACTACGGTTGTTGTTACTAAAAAGAACACTGCGTCAATGACAACTGGTGGATCCATAGGTGGTATGTGAAAGAACACACATGCAAAATGACTCTGGTTGTTGTTACTAAAAGAACACTCATGCAGTGACTTGGTGGATCCATGTGTGGATTGTGAAAAGAACACACATGCAAAATGACTGGTTGTTGTTACTAAAAAGAACACACATGCAATGACACGGTGGATCCATGTGTGGCCTCTGTGAAACACATATTTCAATCACATGGTGGATCCATATGTGGTATGTGAAAAGAACACAAATGCAAAATGACTACAGTTTGTGTTACTAAAAGAACACACATGCAATTACTGCTGGTGGATCCATGGGTGGATTGTGAAAAAGCGCACACATGCAATGACACTAGTGGATATATGTGGTATTTAGAAAAGAACACACATGCAATCACTCTAGTTGTTATTCTTGAAAAGAACACATGCAATGACACTAGTGGATCCATAGATGGTATGTGAAGAGATCACACATGCAAAATGACACTGGTGGATCCATAGGTGGTATGTGAAAAGAACACACACATGCAAAATGACTCTGGTTGTTGTTACTAAAGAACACACATGCAATGACACTGGCGGATCCATGGGTGGATTGTGAAAAGAACATGCAATGACACTAGTGATCCATATGTGGTATGTGAAAAGAACACACATACAATGACTCGTTGTTGTTACTGAAAAGAACACACATGCAATGACACTGGTGAATCCTTGTGTGGTCTCTGAAGAGAAACACACATTTCAATGACTCTTGTTGTTGTTAGTAAAAGAACACACATGCAATGACACTTGGTGGATCCATGTGTGATCTAAGAAGAGAGCACACATGCAATGACACTGGTTGTTGTTACTAAAAGAACACACATACAATGACCTTTGGTGGATCCATGTGTGGATTGTGAAGAGAACACACATGCAAAATGACTCTAGTTATTTGTTACTAAAAAGATTACACATGCAATGACACTGGTGGATCCATAGGTGGTATGTGAAAGAACACACATGCAAAATGACTCAGGTTGTTGTTACTAAAAGAACACATGCAATGACCTTTGGTGGATCCATGTGTGGATTGTGAAAAAACACATCCAATGACACTGGTGGATCCATATGTGGTATGTGAAAGAACACACATGATGACCCTGGTGGATCCATGTTGTTATTGAAAAGAACACACATCTGATGACTGGTGGATCCATGTGTGGTCTTTGAAGAAAACACACATTTCAATGACTCTTGTTGTTGTTAGTAAAAACAACACACATGCAATGACAACTTTGGTGGATCCATGTGTGGTCTGTGAAGAGAACACATGCAAAATGACACTGGTTGTTGTTACTAAAAAGAACACACATGCAATGACTTTGGTGGATCCATGTGTGGATTGTGAAAGAACACACATGCAATGACACTGGTGGATCCATAGGTGGTATGTGAAAAGAACACACATGTAAAATGGTGGTTGTTGTTACTAAAAAGAACACACATGCAATGACACTGAGTGGATCCATAGGTGGATTATGAAATGAACACACATGCAATGACTGGTGGATCCATAGGTGGTATGTGAGAAGAACACACATTCAATGACTCTGGTTGTTGTTACTAAAAGAACACACATGCAATGACACTAGTGGATCCATGGGTAGTATGTGAAGAGATCGCACATGCAAAATTACTCTGGTGGATCCATAGGTGGTATGTGAAAAGAACACACATACAAAATAACTACGGTTGTTGTTACTAAAAAGAACACACATGCAATGACATTGGATCCATGTGTGGATTGTGAAAAAGAGCACACAAACAATGGCACTGGTGGATCCATATGTGGTATGTGAAAAGAACACACATGCAATTACTCTGGTTGTTGTTACTGAAAAGAACACACATGCAATGACACTGGTGGATCCATGTGTGGTCTCTAAAGAAACACAAATTTCAATGACTCTTATTGTTGTTAGTAAAAAAGAACACACATGCAATGACTTCTGGTGGATCCATGTGTGGTCTCTGAAAAACCCACATGCAATGACACTGGTTGTTGTTACTAAAAAGAACACACATGTAACCTTTGGTGGATCCATGTATGGATTAATGAAAGAACACACATGCAATGACCTTTGGTGGATCCATGGGTGGTATATGAAAAGAACACACATACAAAATGACTGGTTGTTGTTACTAAAAGAACACACATGCACTTGACCTGGTGGATCCATGTGTGGTCTCTATAGAAAACACATTTCAATGACACATGTGGATCCATATGTGGTATGTGAAAGAACACACATGCAATGACTCTGGTTGTTGTTAGTAGAAAATAACACATGCAATGACACTGGTGGATCCATAGGTGGATTATGAAAAGAACACACGACAAAATGACTCTGGTTTTGTTACTAAAAAGAACACACATGCAATGCCTTTGGTGGAACCATAGGTGGTATGTGAAAAGAACACACATGCAAAATGACTCTGGTTGTTGTTATTTAAAGAACACACATGCAATTACACTGGTGGATCCATGTGGATTGTGAAAAGAACACACATGCAATGACTCTAGATTGTTGTTGGTAGAAAAGAACATACATGCAATGACACTGGTGGATCCATGTGTGGTCTCTATAGAACACACATGCAATGACACTGGTGGATCCATATGGGGTATGTGAAAAGAACACACATGCAAAATGACTCTGGTTGTTGTTAGTGAAAAGAACACACATGCAATGATGTTGGTGCATCCATAGGTGGTATGTGAAAAGAACACACATGCAAACTAACTGGTTGTTGTTACTAAAAAGAACACACATGAAATGACACTGGTGGATCCATGGGTGGATTGTGAAAACAACACACATGCAATGACACTGGTGGATCCATAGGTGGTATGTGAAAGAACACACATACAAAATGACTCACAGTGGTTGTTACTAAAAAGAACACACATGCAATGACACTGAGATCCATAGGTGGATTATGAAATGAACACATCACAATGACACAGTGGATCCATGGGTGGTATGTGAGAAGAACACATTTCAATGACTCTGGTTGTTGTTACTAAAAAGAACACACATGCAATGACCTTTGGTGGATCCATAGGTGGTATGTGAAGAGAGATCACACATGCAAAATGACTCTGGTGGATCCATAGGTGGTATGTGAAAGAACACACATACAAAATGACTCTGGTTGTTATTACTAAAAAAGAACACACATGGAATGAAATTAGGTGGATCCATGGGTGGATTGTGAAAAAACACACATGCAATGACCTTTGGTGGATCCATATGTGGTATGTGAAAAGAACACACATGCAATGACTCTGGTTGTTGTTAGTGAAAGAACACACATGCAATGACAGTGATGGATCCATGTGTGGTCTCTGAAAGAGACACACATTTCAATGACTCTTGTTGTTGTTAGTAAAAGAACACACATTCAATGACCTTTGGTGGATCCATGTGTGGTCTACGAAGAACACACATGCAATGACTCTGGTTGTTGTTACTAAAAAGAACACACATGCAATGACACTGGTGGATCCGTGTGTGGATTGTGAAGAGAACACACATGCAAAATGACTCTGGTTGTTGTTACTAAAAAGAACACACATGCAATGATGTTGGTGGATCCATAGGTGGTATGTGAAAGAACACACATGCAAAATGACTCTGGTTGTTGTTACTAAAAGAACACTCATGCAGTGACACTGGTGGATCCATGTGGATTGTGAAAGAACACACATGCAAAATGACTGGTTGTTGTTACTAAAAGAACACACATGCAATGACACGGTGGATCCATGTGTGGCCTCTGTAGAGAACACATATTTCAATGACACTGGTGGATCCATATGTGGTATGTGAAAGAACACAAATGCAAAATGACTACGGTTGTTGTTACTAAAAGAACACACATGCAATTACACTTTGGTGGATCCATGGGTGGATTGTGAAAAGCACACATGCAATGACACTAGTGGATATATATGTGGTATTTGAAAGAACACACATGCAATGACTCTGGTTGTTGTTCTTGAAAAGAACACACATGCAATGACACTAGTGGATCCATAGATGGTATGTGAAGAGATCACACATGCAAAATGACTGGTGGATCCATAGGTGGTATGTGAAAAGAACACACATGCAAAATGACTCTGGTTGTTGTTACTAAAAGAACACACATGCAATGACCTTTGGTGGATCCATGGGTGGATTGTGAAAAGCAGACATGCAATGACACTAGTGATCCATATGTGGTATGTGAAAAGAACACACATGCAATGACTCTGGTTGTTGTTAGTGAAAGAACACACATGCAACTGGTGGATCCTTGTGTGGTCTCTGAAGAGAGCACACATTTCAATGACTCTTGTTGTTGTTAGTAAAAGAACACACATGCAATGACAACTTTGGTGGATCCATGTGTGGTCTCTGAAGAAACACACATGCAATGACCTTGGTTGTTGTTACTAAAAAGAACACATGCAATGACTTTGGTGGATCCATGTGTGGATTGTGAAAGAACACACATGCAAAATGACTCGTTGTTGTTACTAAAAAGATTACACATGCAATGACACTTTGGTGGATCCATAGGTGGTATGTGAAAAGAACACACATGCAAAATGACTCTGGTTGTTGTTACTAAAAGAACACACATGCAATGACAACTGGTGGATCCATGTGTGGATTGTGAAAAAACACACATCAATGACCTTTGGTGGATCCATATGTGGTATGTGAAAAGAACACACATACAATGACTCTGGTTGTTATTCTTGAAAAGAACACACATGCAATGACCTTTGGTGGATCCATGTGGTCTCTAAAAGAAACACACATTTCAATGACTCTTGTTGTTAGTAAAAGAACACACATGTAATGACCAGGTGGATCCATGTGGTCTCTGAAGAAACACATGCAATGACACTTGGTTGTTGTTACTAAAAAGAACACACACAATGACACTGGTGGATCCATGTGTGGATTGTGAAGAGAACATACATGCAATGACATGGTGGATCCATAGGTGGTATGTGAAAAGAACACACATGCAAAATGACTGGTTGTTGTTACTAAAAAGAACACACGTGTAATGACCTTTGGTGGATCCATGTGTGCTCTGTAGAGAACACATTACAATGACAACTGGTGGATCCATAGGTGGTATGTGAAAGAACACACATGCAAAATGACCTCTGGTTGTTGTTACTAAAAAGAACACACATGCAATGACCTTTGGTGGATGCATGCGTGGATTATGAAGAGAACACATGCAATGACACTGGTGGATCCATGTGTGGTCTCTGAAGAGAAGACACATGCAAAATAACTGGTTGTTGTTACTAAAAAGAACACACATGCAATGACACTTGTGGATCCATGTGTGGTCTCTGTAGACAACACACATTTCAATGACTCTTGGTGGATCCATATGTGGTATGTGAAAAGAACACACACATGCAAAATGACTAGTTGTTGTTACTAAAAGAACACACATGCAATAACACTGGTGGATCCATGTGTGATCTCTATAGAAACACACATTTCAATGACCTGGTGGATCCATATGTGGTATCTTGAAAAGAACACACTGCATAATGACTCTGGTTGTTGTTAGTGAAAAGAACACACATGCAATGACACTGGTGGATCCATAGGTGGTATGTTAAAGAACACACATGCAAAATGACTCTGGTTGTTGTTACTAAAAGAACACACATGCAATGACCTGGTGGATCCATAGGTGGATTATGTAATGAACACACATGCAATGACACTGGTGGATCCATGTGTGGTATGTGAATAGAACACACATGCAAAATGACTCTAGTTGTTGTTACTAAAAAGAACACACATGCAATGCCACTAGTGGATCCATGGGTGGTATATGAAAGAACACACATGCAAAATTACTTTGGTTGTTGTTACTTAAAGAACACAAATGCAATGACTCTGGTTGTTGTTCTTGAAAGAACACACATACAATGACCTTTGGTGGATCCATGTGTGGTTTCTACGAAGAGACACACATTTCAATGACTCTTGTTGTTGTTAGTAAAGAACACACATGCAATGACACTGGTGGATCCATGTGTGGTCTCTGAAGAGAACACACATGCAATGACACTGGTTGTTGTTACTAAAAAGAACACACATGCAATGACCTTTGGTGGAGCCATTTGTGGATTGTGAAGAGAACACACATGCAATGACTCTGGTGGATCCATAGGTGGTATGTGAAAAGAACACACATGTAAAATGACTGGTTGTTGTTACTAAAAAGAACACACATGCAATGACACTGGTGGATCCATAGGTGGTATGTGAATAGAACACACATGTAAAATGGTAGTTGTTGTTACTAAAAGAACACACATGCAATGACCTTTGGTGGATCCATGGGTGGATTATGAAATGAACACACATGCAATGACACTGGTGGATCCATAGGTGGTATGTGAGAAGAACACACATTTCAATGACTCTGGTTGTTGTTACTAAAAGAACACACATGCAATGACATTGTTGGATCCATGTGCATTGTGAAAAACACACATGCAATGGCTGGTGGATCCATATGTGGTATGTGAAAGAACACACATGCAATGACTACTGGTTGTTATTCTTGAAAAGAACACACATGCAATGACCTTTGGTGGATCCATGTGTGGTCTGTAGAAAACACACATTTCAATGACAACTGGTGGATCCATAGGTGGTATGTGAAGAGATCACACATGCAAAATTACTCGGTGGATCCATAGGTGGTATGTGAAAAGAACACACATGCAAAATAACTCTGGTTGTTGTTACTAAAAAGAACACACATGCAATGACAACTGGTGGATCCATGTGTGCATTGTGAAAAACACACATGCAATGACTGGTGGATCCATATGTGGTATGTGAAAGAACACATATGCAATGACTCTGGTTGTTATTCTTGAAAAGAACACACATGCAATGACACTGGTGGATCCATGTGTGGTCTCTAAAAGAAAACACAAATTTCAATGACTCTTGTTGTTGTTAGTAAAAAAGAACACACATGCAATGACTGGTGGATCCATGTGTGGTCTCTGAAGAGAAACCCACATGCAATGACCTTTGGTTGTTGTTACTAAAAAGAACACACATGCAATGACACTGGTGGATCCATGTGTGGATTGTGAAGAACACACATGCAATGACCTGGTGGATCCATAGGTGGTATGTGAAAAGAACACACATACAAAATGACTGGTTGTTGTTACTAAAGAACACACATGCCGACCTTTGGTGGATCCATGTGTGGTCTCTATAGAGAACACGCATTTCAATGACACTGGTGGATCCATATGTGGTATGTGAAAAGAACACACATCTGATGACTGGTTGTTATTAGTGAAAAGAACACACATGCAATGATCTTGGTGGATCCATAGGTGGATTTGAAAAGAACACACATGCAAAATGACTCTGGTTGTTGTTACTAAAAGAACACACATGTAATGCCCTTTGGTGGAACCATAAGGTGGTATGTGAAAAGAACACACATGCAAAATGACTCTGGTTGTTGTTACTTAAAGAACACACATGCAATTACAGCTGGTGGATCCATGTGTGGATTGTGAAAAGAGAACATGCAATGACTCTAGTTGTTGTTGGTGAAAAGAACATACATGCAATGACACGGTGGATCCATGTGTGGTCTCTATAGAAAACACACATTCCAATGACCTTGGTGGATCCATAGGTGGTATGTGAAAAGAACACACATGAAAAATAACTCTGGTTGTTGTTGGTGAAAGAACACATGCAATGACTTTGGTGGATCCATAGGTGGTATGTGAAAAGAACACACATGCAAAATGACTCTGGTTGTTGTTACTAAAAGAACACACATGCAATGACTACTGGTGGATCCATGGGTGGATTGTGAAAAGAACACATGCAATGACAACTGGTGGATCCATAGGTGGTATGTGAAAAGAACACACATGCAAAATGACTCTGGTTGTTGTTACTAAAAAGAACACACATGCAATGACACTGGTGGATCCATAGGTGGATTTTGAAATTAACAAACATGCAATATGACTGGTGGATCCATCGGTGGTATGTGAAAAGAACACACTTGCAAAATGACTCTGGTTGTTATTACTAAAAAGAACACACATGGAATGACACTAGTGGATCCATGGGTGGATTGTGAAAAACACACATGCAATGACAACAGTGATCCATATGTGGTATATGAAAAGAACACACATGCAATGACTCTGGTTGTTGGTGAAAGAACACACATGCAATGACTTGGTGGATCCATGTGTGGTCTCTGAAGAACACACATTTCAATGACTCTTGTTGTTGTTAGTAAAAGAACACACATTCAATGACAGGTGGATCCATGTGTGGTCTCTGAAGAAAACACACATGCAATAGCGGGGGTTGTTGTTACTAAAAGAACACACATGCAATGACCTGGTGGATCCATTTGTGGATTGTGAAGAGAACACACATGCAAAATGACTCTGGTTGTTGTTACTAAAAAGAACACGTGCAATGACCTTTGGTGGATCCATAGGTGGTATGTGAAAAGAACACACATGCAAAATGACTCTGGTTGTTGTTACTAAAAGAACACTCATGCGGTGACACTTGGTGGATCCATGTGTGGATTGTGAAAAGAACACACATGCAAAATGACTGGTTGTTGTTACTAAAAAGAACACACATGCAATGACAGGTGGATCCATGTGTGGCCTCTGTAGAGAACACATATTTCAATGACTGGTGGATCCATATGTGGTATGTGAAAAGAACACAAATGCAAAATGACTCTGGTTGTGTTACTAAAAGAACACACATGCAATGACCTTTGGGGATCCATGGGTGGATTGTGAAACACACATGCAATGACACTAGTGGATCCATATGTGGTATGTGAAAGAACACACTTACAATGACTTCTGGTTGTTATTCTTGAAAAGAACACACATGCAATGACACTAGTGGATCCATAGGTGGTATGTGAAGAGATCACACATACAAAATGACTACGGTGGATCCATAGGTGGTATGTGAAAAGAACACACATGCAAAATGACTACGGTTGATGTTACTAAAAGAACACACATGCAATGACTGGCGGATCCATGGGTGGATTGTGAAAAGCAGGACATGCAATGACACTAGTGATCCATATGTAGTGCGTGAAAAGAACATACATGCAATGACTCTGGTTGTTGTTAGTGAAAAGAACACGTACAATGACCTGGTGGGTCCGTGTGTGGTCTCTGAAGAGAGCACACATTTCAATGACTCTTGTTGTTGTTAGTAAAAAGAACACACATGCAATGACACTGGTGGATCCATAGGTGGTATGTGAAAAGAACACACATGCAAAATAACTCTGGTTGTTGTTACTAAAAAGAACAAACATGCAATGACACGGGTGGATCCATGTGTGGATTGTGATAACAGAACACATGCAATGGCTTTGGTGGATCCATATGTGGTATGTGAAAGAACACACATGCAATGACTCTGGTTGTTGTTACTGAAAAGAACACACATGCAATGACACTGGTGGATCCATGTGTGGTCTCTAAAAGAAACACAAATTTCAATGACTCTTGTTGTTGTTAGTAAAAGAACACATGCAATGAGGCTGGTGGATCCATGTGTGGTCTCTGAAGAAACCCACATCGGTGACCTGGTTGTTGTTACTAAAGAACACACATGCAATGACACTTTGGTGGATCCATGTGTGGATTGTGAAAGAACATACATGCAATGACTTTGGTGGATCCATAGGTGGTATGTGAAAAGAACACACATGCAAAATGACTTGGGTTGTTGTTACTAAAAAGAACACACGTGTAATGACCTTTGGTGGATCCATGTGTGGTCTGTGTAGAGAACAGACATTACAATGACACTGGTGGAACCATAGGTGGAATGGGAAAAGAACACACAGGCAAAATGAGACTGGTTGTTGTTAGTCAAAAGAACACACATCCAATGACCTGGTGGATCCGTGGATTGTGAAGAACACACATGCAATGACCTTTGGTGGATCCATAGGTGGTATGTGAAAGAAGACACATACAAAATAACTGGTTGTTGTTACTAAAACAACACACATGCAATGACACTTGTGGATCCATGTGTGGTCTCTGTAGAAACACATTTCAATGACATGGTGGATCCATATGTGGTATGTGAAAAGAACACACATACAAAATAGTGGTTGTTGTTACTAAAAGAACACACATGCAATGACACTAGTGGATCCATGTGTGATCTCTATAGAAACACACATTTCAATGACACTTGGATCCATATGTGGTATCTGAAAAGAACACACATACAATGACTACAGGTTGTTGTTAGTGAAAAGTACACATGCAATGACACTGGTGGATCCATAGGTGGTATGTGAAAAGAACACACATGCAAAATGACTCTGGTTGTTGTTACTAAAAGAACACATACAATGACACTGGTGGATCCATAGGTGGATTATGTAATGAACACACATGCAATGACAACTGGTGGATCCATGTGTGGATTGTGAACAGAACACGCATGCAAAATGACTCTGGTTGTTGTTACTAAAAAGAAGACACATGCAATGCCACTGGTAGAACCATAGGTGGTATGTGAAAATAACACACATGCAAAATTACTCTGGTTGTTGTTACTTAAAGAACACACATGCAATGACTCTGGTTGTTATTCTGAAAAGAACACACATGCAATGACCTTTGGTGGATCCATGTGTGGTCTCTGAAGAAACACACATTCAATGAATATTGTTGTTGTTAGTAAAAAGAACACACATGCAATGACACTGGTGGATCCATGTGTGGTCTCTGAAGAGAGCACACAAGCAATGACACTGGTTGTTGTTACTAAAAAGAACACACATGCAATGACACTGGTGGATCCATGTGTGGATTGTGAAGAGAACACATGCAATGACACTGGTGGATCCATAGGTGGTATGTGAAAAGAACACACATGTAAAATGACTGGTTGTTGTTACTAAAAGAAAACACATGCAATGACACTGGTGGATCCATGTGTGGTCTCTAAAGAAACACAAATTTCAATGACTCTTGTTGTTGTTAGTAAAAGAACACAGATGCAATGACCTTGGTGGATCCATATGTAGTGCGTGAGAAGAACACACATTTCAATGAATCTGGTTATTGTTACTAAAAAGAACACACATGCAATGACACTGGTGGATCCATAGGTGGTATGTGAAGAGATCACACATGAAAAATGACTCTGCTGGATCCATAGGTGGTATGTGAAAAGAACACACATGAAAAATGACTCTTGTTGTTGTTACTAAAAAGAACACACATGCAATGACACTGGTGGATCCATGGGTAGATTGTGAAATAAAAACACATGCAATGACACTGGTGGATGCATATATTGTATGTGAAAAGAACACACATGCAATGACTCTGGTTGTTATTCTTGAAAAGAACACACATGCAATGACACTGGTGGATCCATGTGTGGTCTCTAAAGAAACACAAATTTCAATCACTCTTGTTGTTGTTAGTAAAAAGAACACACATGCAATGAGACTGGTGGATCCATGTGGTCTCTGAAGAAACCCACATGTGACAACCTGGTTGTTGTTACTAAAAGAACACACATGCAATGACAGGTGGATCCATGTGTGGATTGTGAAGAACACACATGCAATGACAACTGGTGGATCCATAGGTGGTATATGAAAAGAACACGGATGCAAAATGACTGGTTGTTGTTACTAAAAACAACACACATGCAATGACAACTGGTGGATCCATGTGTGGTCTCTATAGAGAACACGCATTTCAATGATCTTGGTGGATCCATATGTGGTATGTGAAAAGAACACACATGCAATGACTCTGGTTGTTGTTAGTGAAAAGAACACACATGCAATGACCTGGTGGATGCATAGGTGGATTATGAAAAGAACACACATGCAAAATGACTCTGGTTGTTGTTACTAAAAGAACACACATGCAATGCCTTTGGTGGAACAATAGGTGGCATGTGAAAAGAACACACATGCAAAATGACTCTGGTTGTTGTTACTTAAAAGAACACACATGCAATTACACTGGTGGATCCATGGGTGGATTGTGAAAAACACACATGCAATGACTCTAGTTGTTGTTGGTGAAAAGAACATACATGCAATGACACGGTGGATCCATGTGTGGTCTCTATAGAGAACACACATTTCAATGACCTTTGGTGGATCCATAGGTGGTATGTGAAAAGAACACACATGCAAAATAACTACGGTTGTTAGTGAAAAGAACACACATGCAATGACCTTTGGTGGATCCATAGGTGGTATGTGAAAAGAACAGGACATCAAAATGACTCTGGTTGTTGTTACTAAAAGAACACACATGCAATGACTATGGTGGATCCATGGGTGGATTGTGAAAAGAACACCCATGCAATGACACTGGTGGATCCATAGGTGGTATGTGAAAAGAACACACATGCAAAATGACTCTGGTTGTTGTTACTAAAAAGAACACACATGCAATGACACTGGTGGATCCATAGGTGGATTATGAAATGAACACACATGCAATGACACTGGTGGATCCATAGGTGGTATATGAGAAGAACACACATTTCAATGACTCTGGTTGTTGTTACTAAAAAGAACACACATGCAATGACACTGGTGGATCCATAGGTGGTATGTGAAGAGATCACACATGCAAAATGACTCTGGTGGATCCATAGGTGGTATGTGAAAAGAACACACATGCAAAATGACTCTGGTTGTTGTTACTAAAAAGAACACACATGCAATGACACTGGTGGATCCATGGGTGGATTGTGAAAAGAACACACATGCAATGACACTGGTCGATCCATATGTGGTATGTGAAAAGAACACCCATGCAATGACACAGGTTGTTGTTAGTGAAAAGAACACACATGCAATGACCTTTGATGGATCCATGTGTGGTCTTTGAAGAGAACACACATTTCAATGACTCTTGTTATTGTTAGTAAAAAGAACACATTCAATGACCTTTGGTGGATCCATGTGTGGTCTCTATGAAGAACACATTTCAATGACACTGGTGGATCCATATGTGGTATGTGAAAGAACACACATGCAATGACTGGTTGTTGTTAGTGAAAGAACACACATGCAATGACCTTTGGTGGATCCATAGGTGGATTGTGAAAAGAACACACATGCAAAATGACTCTGGTTGTTGTTACTAAAAGAACACACATGCAATGCCTTTGGTGGAACAATAGGTGGCATGTGAAAAGAACACACATGCAAAATGACTCTGGTTGTTGTTACTTAAAGAACACACATAATTACCTTTGGTGGATCCATGTGTGGATTGTGAAAAGAGCACACATGCAATGACTCTAGTTGTTGTTGGTGAAAAGAACATACATGTAATGACACGGTGGATCCATGTGTGGTCTCTATAGAGAACACACATTTCAATGACACTGGTGGATCCATAGGTGGTATGTGAAAAGAACACACATGCAAAATAACTCTGGTTGTTAGTGAAAAGAGCACACATGCAATGACACTGGTGGATCCATAGGTGGTATGTGAAAGAACAGACATCAAAATGACTCTGGTTGTTGTTACTAAAAGAACACACATGCAATGACTATGGTGGATCCATGGGTGGATTGTGAAAAGAATACACATGCAATGACACTGGTGGATCCATAGGTGGTATGTGAGAAGAACACACATGCAAAATGACTCTGGTTGTTGTTACTAAAAGGAACACACATGCAATGACACTGGTGGATCCATAGGTGGATTATGAAATGAATACACATGCAATGACACCGGTGGATCCATAGGTGGTATATGAGAAGAACACACATTTCAATGACTCTGGTTGTTGTTACTAAAAAGAACACACATGCAATGACCTTTGGTGGATCCATGGGTGGATTGTGAAAAGAAAACACATGCAATGACACTGGTGGATCCATAGGTGGTATGTGAAAAGAACACAAATGCAAAATGACTCTGGTTGTTATTTCTATAAAGAACACACATGCAAAATGACACTGGTGGATCCATGGGTGGATTGTGAAAAGAACACACATGCAAGATGACACTGGTGGATCCATAGTTGGTATGTGAAAAGAACACACATGCAATGACTCTGGTTGTTGTTAGTGAAAAGAACACACATGCAATGACACTGATGGATCCATGTGGTCTCTGAAGAACACACATTTCAATGACTCTTGTTGTTGTTAGTAAAAGAACACACATTCAATGACCTGGTGGATCCATGTGTGGTCTCTGAAGAGAGCACACATGCAATGACACTAGTTGTTGTTACTAAAAGAACACACATGCAATGACCTTTGGTGGATCCATGTGTGGATTGTGAAAGAACACACATGCAAAATGAATCTGGTTGTTGTTACTAAAAAGAACACACGTGCAATGACACTGGTGGATCCATAGGTGGTATGTGAAAAGAACACACATGCAAAAGGACTCTGGGTGTTGTTACTAAAAGAGCACTCATGCAGTGACACTGGTGGATCCATGTGATTGTGAAAAGAACACACATGCAAAATGGTAGTTGTTGTTACTAAAAATAACACACATGCAATGACACTGGTGGATCCATGTGTGGTCTTTGTAGAGAACACACATTTCAATGACACTGGTGGATCCATATGTGGTATGTGAAAAGAACACAAATGCAAAATGACTCTGGTTGTTGTTACTAAAAAGAACACACATGCAATGACACTGGTGGATCCATGGGTGGATTGTGAAAAGAGCACACATGCAATGACACTGGTGGATCCATATGTGGTATATGAAAAGAACACACATGCAATGACTCTGGTTGTTGTTAGTGAAAAGAACACACATGCAATGACACTGGTGGATCCATAGGTGGTATGTGAAGAGATCACACATGCAAAATGACTCTGGTGGATCCATAGGTGGTATGTGAAAAGAACACACATGCAAAATGACTCTGGTTGTTATTACTAAAAAGACACACATGCAAAATGACCTTTGGTGGATCCATGGGTGGATTGTGAAAAACACACATGCAATGACCTGGTGAGCCATATGTGGTATGTGAAAAGAACACACATGCAATGACTCTGCTTGTTAGTGAAAAGAACACAAATGCAATGACAGATGGATCCATGTGTGGTCTCTGAAGAGAACACACATTTCAATGACTCTTGTTGTTGTTAGTAAAAGAACACACATTCAATGACCTTTGGTGGATCCATGTGTGGTCTCTGAAGAAACACACATGCAATGACACTGGTTGTTGTTACTAAAAAAGAACACACATGCAATGACACTGGTGGATCCATGTGTGGATTGTGAAAAGAACACACATGCAAAGTGACTCTGGTTGTTGTTACTAAAAGAACACCGTGCAATGACCTGGTGGATCCATAGGTGGTATGTGAAAAGAACACACATGCAAAATGACTCTGGTTGTTGTTACTTAAAAGAACACACATGCAATTACACTGGTGGATCCATGGGTGGATTGTGAAAAACACACATGCAATGACTCTAGTTGTTGTTGGTGAAAAGAACATACATGCAATGACACTGGTGGATCCATGTGTGGTCTCTATAGAACACACATTTCAATGACAACGGTGGATCCATAGGTGGTATGTAAAAAGAACACACATGCAAAATGACTCTGGTTGTTGTTAGTGAAAAGAATACACATGCAATGACACTGGTGGATCCATAGGTGGTATGTGAAAAGAACACAAATGCAAAATGACTCTGGTTGTTGTTACTAAAAACAGAACACATGCAATGACTCTGGTGGATCCATGGGTGGATTGTGAAAAGAACACACATGCAATGACACTGGTGGATCCATAGGTGGTATGTGAAAAGAACACACATGCAAAATGACACTGGTTGTTGTTACTAAAGAACACACATGCAATGACATTGGTGGATCTATAGGTGGATAAAGAAATGAAAACACATGCAATGACAGGTGGATCCATAGGTGGTATGAGAAGAACACACATTTCAATGACTCTGGTTGTTGTTACTAAAAAGAACACACATGCAATGACACTGGTGGATCCATAGGTGGTATGTGAAGAGATCACACATGCAAAATGACTCTGGTGGATCCATAGGTGGTATGTGAAAATAACACACATGCAAAATGACACTGGTCGATCCATGGGTGGATTGTGAAAAGAGCACACATGCAATGACACTGGTGATCCATATGTGGTATGTGAAAAGAACACACATGCAATGACTCTGGTTGTTGTTAGTGAAATGAACACACATGCAATGACACTGGTGGATCCATGTGTGGTTTGTGAAAAGAACACACATTTCAATGACTCTTGTTGTTTTAAGTAAAAAGAACACATTCAATGACCTTTGGTGGATCCATGTGTGGTCTCTGAAGAACACACATGCAATGACAACACTTGTTGTTACTAAAAAGAACACACATGCAATGACACTGGTGGATCCATGTGTGGATTGTGAAAATAACACACATGCAAAATGACTCTGGTTGTTGTTACTAAAAAGAACACACGTGCAATGACACTGGTGGATCCATAGGTGGTATGTGAAAAGAACACACATGCAAAATGACTCTGGTTGTTGTTACTAAAAAGAAAACACATGCGGTGACCTTTGGTGGATCCATGTGTGGATTGTGAAAAGAACACACATGCAAAATGACTGGTTGTTGTTACTAAAAGAACACACATGCAATGACACGGTGGATCCATGTGTGGCCTCAGAGAACACATATTTCAATGACACTGGTGGATCCATATGTGGTATGTGAAAGAACACAAATGCAAAATGACTCTGGTTGTGTTACTAAAAAGAACACACATGCAATGACACTGGTGGATCCATGGGTGGATTGTGAAAAGACCAAACATGCAATGACACTAGTGGATCCATATGTGGTATGTGAAAAGAACACACATGCAATGACTCAGGTTGTTGTTAGTGAAAGAACACACATGCAAAATTACTCTGTTTGTTGTTACTTAAATGAACACACATGCAATGACCTTTGGTGGATCCATGTGTGGATTGTGAAAAAGACACATGCAATGACTCTAGTTGTTGTTAGTGAAAGAACATAGATGCAATGACACGGTGGATCCATGTGTGGTCGCTATAGAGAACACACATTTCAATGACTTGGTGGATCCATAGGTGGTATGTGAAAATAACACACATGCAAAATGACTGGTTGTTGTTACTAAAATGAACACACATGCAATGACACTGGTGGATCCATGTGTGGATTGTGAAAAGAGCACACATGCAATGACACTAGTGGATCCATATGTGGTATGTGAAAAGAACACACATGCAATGACTCTGGTTGTTGTTACTGAAAATAACACACATGCAATGACACTAGTGGATCCATAGGTGGTATGTGAAGAGATCATACATGCAAAATGACTCTGGTGGATCCATAGGTGGTATGTGAAAAGAACACACATGCAAAATGACGCTGGTTGTTGTTACTAAAAGAACACACATGCAATGACAACTTTGGTGGATCCATGGGTGGATTGTGAAAAGAACACACATGCAATGACACTAGTGATCCATATGTGGTATGTGAAAAGAACACACATGAAATGACTCTGGTTTTGTTAGTGAAAAGAACACACATGCAAAATTACTCTGGTTGTTGTTACTTAAAGAACACACATGCAATGACCTTTGGTGGATCCATGTGTGGATTGTGAAAAAACACACATGCAATGACTCTAGTTGTTGTTAGTGAAAAGAACATAGATGCAATGACACTGGTGGACCCATGTGTGGTAGCTATAGAGAACACACATTTCAATGACACTGGTGGATCCATAGGTGGTATGTGAAAGAACACACATGCAAAATGACTCTGGTTGTTGTTAGTGAAAAGAACACACATGCAATGACACTGGTGGATGCATAGGTGGTATGTGAAAAGAACACACATGCAAAATGACTCTGGTTGTTGTTACTAAAAAGAACACACATGGAATGACACTGGTGGATCCATGGGTGGATTGTGAAAAAAAAACATGCAATGACACTAGTGATCCATATGTGGTATGTGAAAATAACACACCTGAAATGACTCTGGTGGTTGTTACTGAAAAGAACACACATGTAATGACTTGGTGGATCCATGTGTGGTCTCTGAACAGAGCACATTTCAATGACTCTTGTTGTTGTTAGTAAAAAGAACACGCATTCAATGACCTTTGGTGGATCCACGTGTGGTATCTGAAGAGAGCACACATGCAATGACACTGGTTGTTGTTACTAAAAAGAACACACATGCAATGACACTGGTGGATCCATGTGTGGATTGTGAAGAAAACACACATCCAAAATGACTCTGGTTGTTGTTACTAAAAAGAACACACGTGCAATGACACTGGTGGATCCATAGGTGGTATGTGAAAAGAACACACATGCAAAATGACTCTAGTTGTTGTTACTAAAAAGAACACACATGCAATGACACTGGTAGATCCATGTGTGGATTGTGAAAAGAACACACATGCAAAATGACTGGTTGTTGTTACTAAAAAGAACACACATGCAATGACACCGGTGGATCCATGTGTGGTCTCTGTAGAGAACACATATTTCAATGACACTGGTGGATTCATATGTGGTATGTGAAAGAACACACATGCAAAATGACTCTGGTTGTTGTTACTAAAAGAACACACATGCAATGACACTGGTGGATCCATGTGTGGTTTTGAGAGAAACACATTTCAATGACTCTTGTTGTTGTTAGTAAAAAGAACACACATGCAATGACACTCGTGGATCCATGTGTGGTCTCTGAAGAGAGAACACATGCAATGACACTTTGGTTGTTGTTACTAAAAGAACACACATGCAATGACTGGTGGATCCATTTGTGGATTGTGAAGAGAACACACATGCAATGACACTGGTGGATACATAGGTGGTATGTGAAAGAACACACATGTAAAATGACTGTTTGTTGTTTCTCAAAATAACACACTTGCAATGACACTGGTGGATCCATAGGTGGTATGTGAAAAGAACACACATGTAAAATGACTGGTTGTTGTTACTAAAAAGAACACACATGCAATGACACTGGTGGATCCTTAGGTGGATTATGAAATGAACACACATGCAATGACATTGGTAGATCCATAGGTGGTATGTGAGAAGAACACACATTTCAATGACTCTGGTTGTTGTTACTAAAAAGAACACACATGCATTGACCTTTGGTGGATCCATAGGTGGTATGTGAAGAGATCACACCTGCAAAATTACTCTGGTGGATCCATAGGTGGTATGTGAAAAGAACACACATGCAAAATAACTCTGGTTGTTGTTACTAA
Source organism: Avena insularis (assembly GCA_023614405.1). Taxonomy (NCBI): domain Eukaryota; kingdom Viridiplantae; phylum Streptophyta; class Magnoliopsida; order Poales; family Poaceae; genus Avena; species Avena insularis. The sequence continues at coordinate 375,086,046 of CM042689.1, forward strand.
AAAGAACACACATGCAATGACACTGTTGGATCCATGTGTGGATTGTGAAAAACACACATGCAATGGTATTTGGTGGATCCATATGTGGTATGTGAAAAGAACACACATGCAATGACTCTGGTTGTTATTCTTGAAAAGAACACACATGCAATGACACTGGTGGATCCATGTGTGGTCTCTAAAAGAAACACAAATTTCAATGACTCTTGTTGTTGTTAGTAAAAGAACACACATGCAATGACCTTTGGTGGATCCATGTGTGGTCTCTGAAGAAACCCACATGCAATGACACTGGTTGTTGTTACTAAAACGAACACACATGCAATGACACTGGTGGATCCATGTGTGGATTGTGAAGAGAACACACATGCAATGACACTGGTGGATCCATAGGTGGTATATGAAAAGAACACACATGCAAAATGACTCTGGTTGGTGTGACTTAAAAGAACACACATGCATGACCACTGGTGGATCCATGTGTGGTCTCTATAGAGAACACGCATTTCAATGACACTGGTGGATCCATATGTGGTATGTGAAAAGAACACACATGCAATGACTCTGGTTGTTGTTAGTGAAAAGAATACACATGCAATGACACTGGTGGATCCATAGGTGGATTTCGAAAAGAACACACATGCAAAATGACTCTGGTTGTTGTTACTAAAAAGAACACACATGCAATGACACTGGTGGATCCATAGGTGGATTGTGAAAAGAACACACATGCAAAATGACTCTGGTTTTTGTTACTAAAAAGAACACACATGCAATGCCACTGGTGGAACCATAGGTGGTATGTGAAAAGAACACACATGCAAAATGACTCTGGTTGTTGTTACTTAAAAGAACACACATGCAATTACACTGGTGGATCCATGTGTGGATTGTGAAAAGAGCACACATGCAATGACTCTAGTTGTTGTTGGTGAAAAGAACATACATGCAATGACACCGGTGGATCCATGTGTGGTCTCTATAGAGAACACACATTGCAATGACACTGGTGGATCCATAGGTGGTATGTGAAAAGAACACACATGCAAAATAACTCTGGTTGTTGTTAGTGAAAAGAACACACATGCAATGACACTGGTGGATCCATAGGTGGTATGTGAAAAGAACAGACATGCAAAATGACTCTGGTTGTTGTTACTAAAAAGAACACACATGCAATGACTCTGGTGGATCCATGGGTGGATTGTGAAAAGAACACACATGCAATGACACTGGTGGATCCATAGGTGGTATGTGAAAAGAACACACATGCAAAATGACTCTGATTGTTGTTACTTAAAAGAACACACATGCAATGACACTGGTGGATCCATAGGTGGATTATGAAATGAACACACATGCAAAATGACTCTGGTGGATCCATCGGTGGTATGTTAAAAGAACACACATGCAAAATGACTCTGGTTGTTATTACTAAAAAGAACACACATGGAATGACACTAGTGGATCCATGGGTGGATTGTGCAAAGAGCACACATGCAATGACACTGGTGATCCATATGTGGTATGTGAAAAGAACACACATGCAATGACTCTGGTTGTTGTTAGTGAAAAGAACACACATGCAATGACACTAATGGATCCATGTGTGATCTCTGAAGAGAACACACATTTCAATGACTCTTGTTGTTGTTAGTAAAAAAGAACACACATTAATGACACTGGTGGATCCATGTGTGGTCTCTGAAGAGAGCACACATGCAATGACAGGGGTTGTTGTTACTAAAAAGAACACACATGCAATGACACTGGTGGATCCGTGTGTGGATTGTGAAGAGAACACACATGCAAAATGACTCTGGTTGTTGTTACTAAAAAGAACACACGTGCAATGACACTGGTGGATCCATAGGTGGTATGTGAAAAGAACACACATGCAAAATGACTCTGGTTGTTGTTACTAAAAAGAACACTCATGCAGTAACACTGGTGGATCCATGTGTGGATTGTGAAAAGAACACACATGCAAAATGACTGGTTGTTGTTACTAAAAAGAACACACATGCAATGACACCGGTGGATCCATGTGTGCCTCTGTAGAGAACACATATTTCAATGACACTGGTGGATCCATATGTGGTATGTGAAAAGAACACAAATGCAAAATGACTCTGGTTGTGTTATTAAAAAGAACACACATGCAATGACACTGGTGGATCCATGGGTGGATTGTGAAAAGCGCACACATGCAATGACACTAGTGGATCCATATGTGGTATGTGAAAAGAACACACTTGCAATGACTCTGGTTGTTGTTACTGAAAAGAACACACATGCAATGACACTAGTGGATCCATAGGTGGTATGTGAAGAGATCACACATGCAAAATGACTCTGGTGGATCCATAGCTGGTATGTGAAAAGAACACACATGCAAAATGACTCTGGTTGTTGTTACTAAAAAGAACACACATGCAATGACACTGGCGGATCCATGGGTGGATTGTGAAAAGAGCAGACATGCAATGACACTAGTGATCCATATGTGGTACGTGAAAAGAACACACATGCAATGACTCTGGTTGTTGTTAGTGAAAAGAACATAGATGCAATGACACCGGTGGATCCATGTGTGGTCGCTATAGAGAACACACATTTCAATGTCACTGGTGGATCCATAGGTGGTATGTGAAAATAACACACATGCAAAATGACTCTGGTTGTTGTTACTAAAAAGAACACACATGGAATGACACTGGTGGATCCATGGGTGGATTGTGAAAAGAGCACACATGCAATGACACTGGTGAGCCATATGTGGTATGTGAAAAGAACACACATGCAATGACTCTGGTTGTTGTTAGTGAAAAGAACACACATGCAATGACACTGATGGATCCATGTGTGGTCTCTGAAGAGAACACACATTTCAATGACTCTTGTTATTGTTAGTAAAAATAACACACATTCAATGACACTGGTGGATCCATGTGTGGTCTCTGAAGAGAACACACATGCAATGACACTGGTTGTTGTTACTAAAAGAACACACATGCAATGACACTGGTGGATCCGTGTGTGGATTGTGAAGAGAACACACATGGAAAATGACTCTTGTTGTTGTTACTAAAAAGAACACACGTGCAATGACACTGGTGGATCCATAGGTGGTATGTGAAAAGAACACACATGCAAAATGACTCTGGTTGTTGTTACTTAAAAGAACACACATGCAATTACACTGGTGGATCCATGTGTGGATTGTGAAAAGAGCACACATGCAATGACTCTAGTTGTTGTTGGTGAAAAGAACATACATGCAATGACACCGATGGATCCATGTGTGGTCTCTATAGAGAACACACATTTCAATGACACTGGTGGATCCATAGGTGGTATGTGAAAAGAACACACATGCAAAATGACTCTGGTTGTTGTTACTTAAAAGAACACACATGCAATGACACTGGTGGATCCATAGGTGGATTATGAAATGAACACACATGCAAAATGACTCTGGTGGATCCATCGGTGGTATGTTAAAAGAACACACATGCAAAATGACTCTGGTTGTTATTACTAAAAAGAACACACATGGAATGACACTAGTGGATCCATGGGTGGATTGTGAAAAGAGCACACATGCAATGACACTGGTGATCCATATGTGGTATGTGAAAAGAACACACATGCAATGACTCTGGTTGTTGTTAGTGAAAAGAACACACATGCAATGACACTGATGGATCCATGTGTGATCTCTGAAGAGAACACACATTTCAATGACTCTTGTTGTTGTTAGTAAAAAAGAACACACATTAATGACACTGGTGGATCCATGTGTGGTCTCTGAAGAAACACACATGCAATGACAGGGTTGTTGTTACTAAAAGAACACACATGCAATGACCTTTGGTGGATCCGTGTGTGGATTGTGAAGAGAACACACACATGCAAAATGACTCTGGTTGTTGTTACTAAAAAGAACACACGTGCAATGACCTTTGGTGGATCCATTGGTGGTATGTGAAAAGAACACACATGCAAAATGACTCTGGTTGTTGTTACTAAAAAGAACACTCATGCAGTAACACTGGTGGATCCATGTGTGGATTGTGAAAAGAACACACATGCAAAATGACTGGTTGTTGTTACTAAAAAGAACACACATGCAATGACACCGGTGGATCCATGTGTGCCTCTGTAGAGAACACATATTTCAATGACACTGGTGGATCCATATGTGGTATGTGAAAAGAACACAAATGCAAAATGACTCTGGTTGTGTTATTAAAAAGAACACACATGCAATGACACTGGTGGATCCATGGGTGGATTGTGAAAAGCGCACACATGCAATAACACTAGTGGATCCATATGTGGTATGTGAAAAGAACACACTTGCAATGACTCTGGTTGTTGTTACTGAAAAGAACACACATGCAATGACACTAGTGGATCCATAGGTGGTATGTGAAGAGATCACACATGCAAAATGACTCTGGTGGATCCATAGGTGGTATGTGAAAAGAACACACATGCAAAATGACTCTGTTGTTGTTACTAAAAGAACACACATGCAATGACCTTTGGCGGATCCATGGGTGGATTGTGAAAAGAAGACATGCAATGACACTAGTGATCCATATGTGGTACGTGAAAAGAACACACATGCAATGACTCTGGTTGTTGTTAGTGAAAAGAACACACATGCAATGACACCGGTGGATCCATGTGTGGTCTCTATAGAGAACACACATTTCAATGACACTGGTGGATCCATAGGTGGTATGTGAAAAGAACACACATGCAAAATAACTCTGGTTGTTGTTAGTGAAAAGAACACACATGCAATGACACTGGTGGATCCATAGGTGGTATGTGAAAAGACAGGACATCAAAATGACTCTGGTTGTTGTTACTAAAAAGAACACACATGCAATGACTCTGGTGGATCCATGGGTGGATTGTGAAAAGAACACACATGCAACGACACTGGTGGATCCATAGGTGGTATGTGAAAAGAACACACATGCAAAATGACTCTGGTTGTTGTTACTAAAAAGAACACACATGCAATGACACTGCTGGATCCATAGGTGGATTATGAAATGAACACACATGCAATGACACCGGTGGATCCATAGGTGGTATATGAGAAGAACACACATTTCAATGACTCTGGTTGTTGTTACTAAAAAGAACACACATGCAATGACACTGGTGGATCCATAGGTGGTATGTGAAGAGATCACACATGCAAAATGACTCTGGTGGATCCATAGGTGGTATGTGAAAAGAACACACATGCAAAATGACTCTGGTTGTTATTACTAAAAAGAACACACATGGAATGACACTGGTGGATCCATGGGTGGATTGTGAAAAGAGCACACATGCAATGACACTGGTGAGCCATATGTGGTATGTGAAAAGAACACACATGCAATGACTCTGGTTGTTGTTAGTGAAAAGAACACACATGCAATGACACTGATGGATCCATGTGTGGTCTCTGAAGAGAACACACATTTCAATGACTCTTGTTATTGTTAGTAAAAAAGAACACACATTCAATGACACTGGTGGATCCATGTGTGGTCTCTGAAGAGAGCACACATGCAATGACACTGGTTGTTGTTACTAAAAAGAACACACATGCAATGACACTGGTGGATCCGTGTGTGGATTGTGAAGAGAACACACATGGAAAATGACTCTGGTTGTTGTTACTAAAAAGAACACACGTGCAATGACACTGGTGGATCCATAGGTGGTATGTGAAAAGAACACACATGCAAAATGACTCTGGTTGTTGTTACTTAAAAGAACACACATGCAATTACACTGGTGGATCCATATGTGGATTATGAAAAAACACACATGCAATGACTCTAGTTGTTGTTGGTGAAAAGAACATACATGCAATGACACCGGTGGATCCATGTGTGGTCTCTATAGAGAACACACATTTCAATGACACTGGTGGATCCATAGGTGGTATGTGAAAAGAACACACATGCAAAATGACTCTGGTTGTTGTTACTTAAAAGAACACACATGCAATGACACTGGTGGATCCATAGGTGGATTATGAATTGAACACACATGCAAAATGACTCTGGTGGATCCATCGGTGGTATGTTAAAAGAACACACATGCAAAATGACTCTGGTTGTTATTACTAAAAAGAACACACATGGAATGACACTAGTGGATCCATGGGTGGATTGTGAAAAGAGCACACATGCAATGACACTGGTGATCCATATGTGGTATGTGAAAAGAACACACATGCAATGACTCTGGTTGTTGTTAGTGAAAAGAACACACATGCAATGACACTGATGGATCCATGTGTGATCTCTGAAGAGAACACACATTTCAATGACTCTTGTTGTTGTTAGTAAAAAAGAACACACATTAATGACACTGGTGGATCCATGTGTGGTCTCTGAAGAGAGCACACATGCAATGACAGGGGTTGTTGTTACTAAAAAGAACACACATGCAATGACACTGGTGGATCCGTGTGTGGATTGTGAAGAGAACACACATGCAAAATGACTCTGGTTGTTGTTACTAAAAAGAACACACGTGCAATGACACTGGTGGATCCATAGGTGGTATGTGAACAGAAAACACATGAAAAATGACTCTGGTTTTTGTTAGTAAAAGAACACTCATGCAATAACCTGGTGGATCCATGTGTGGATTGTGAAAAGAACACACATGCAAAATGACTGGTTGTTGTTACTAAAAAGAACACACATGCAATGACACCGGTGGATCCATGTGTGCCTCTGTAGAGAACACATATTTCAATGACACTGGTGGATCCATATGTGGTATGTGAAAAGAACACAAATGCAAAATGACTCTGGTTGTGTTATTAAAAAGAACACACATGCAATGACACTGGTGGATCCATGGGTGGATTGTGAAAAGTGCACACATGCAATGACACTAGTGGATGCATATGTGGTATGTGAAAAGAACACACTTGCAATGACTCTGGTTGTTGTTACTGAAAAGAACACACATGCAATGACACTAGTGGATCCATAGGTGGTATGTGAAGAGATCACACATGCAAAATGACTCTGGTGGATCCATAGGTGGTATGTGAAAAGAACACACATGCAAAATGACTCTGGTTGTTGTTACTAAAAAGAACACACATGCAATGACACTGGCGGATCCATGGGTGGATTGTGAAAAGAGCAGACATGCAATGACACTAGTGATCCATATGTGGTACGTGAAAAGAACACACATGCAATGACTCTGGTTGTTGTTAGTGAAAAGAACACACATGCAATGACACCGGTGGATCCATGTGTGGTCTCTATAGAGAACACACATTTCAATGACCTTTGGTGGATCCATAGGTGGTATGTGAAAGAACACACATGCAAAATAACTCTGGTTGTTGTTAGTGAAAAGAACACACATGCAATGACACTGGTGGATCCATAGGTGGTATGTAAAAAGAACACATCAAAATGACTCTGGTTGTTGTTACTAAAAAGAACACACATGCAATGACTCTGGTGGATCCATGGGTGGATTGTGAAAAGAACACACATGCAACGACACTGGTGGATCCATAGGTGGTATGTGAAAAGAACACACATGCAAAATGACTCTGGTTGTTGTTACTAAAAAGAACACACATGCAATGACCTTTGCTGGATCCATAGGTGGATTATGAAATGAACACACATGCAATGACACCGGTGGATCCATAGGTGGTATGTGAGAAGAACACACATTTCAATGACTCTGGTTGTTGTTACTAAAAAGAACACACATGCAATGACACTGGTGGATCCATAGGTGGTATGTGAAGAGATCACACATGCAAAATGACTCTGGTGGATCCATAGGTGGTATGTGAAAAGAACACACATGCAAAATGACTCTGGTTGTTATTACTAAAAAGAACACACATGGAATGACACTGGTGGATCCATGGGTGGATTGTGAAAAGAGCACACATGCAATGACACTGGTGAGCCATATGTGGTATGTGAAAAGAACACACATGCAATGACTCTGGTTGTTGTTAGTGAAAAGAACACACATGCAATGACACTGATGGATCCATGTGTGGTCTCTGAAGAGAACACACATTTCAATGACTCTTGTTGTTGTTAGTAAAAAAGAACACACATTCAATGACACTGGTGGATCCATGTGTGGTCTCTGAAGAGAGCACACATGCAATGACACTGGTTGTTGTTACTAAAAAGAACACACATGCAATGACACTGGTGGATCCGTGTGTGGATTGTGAAGAGAACACACATGGAAAATGACTCTGGTTGTTGTTACTAAAAAGAAAACACGTGCAATGACACTGGTGGATCCATAGGTGGTATGTGAAAAGAACACACATGCAAAATGACTCTGGTTGTTGTTACTTAAAAGAACACACATGCAATTACACTGGTGGATCCATGTGTGGATTGTGAAAAGAGCACACATGCAATGACTCTAGTTGTTGTTGGTGAAAAGAACATACATGCAATGACACCGGTGGATCCATGTGTGGTCTCTATAGAGAACACACATTTCAATGACACTGGTGGATCCATAGGTGGTATGTGAAAAGAACACACATGCAAAATAACTCTGGTTGTTGTTAGTGAAAAGAACACACATGCAATGACACTGGTGGATCCATAGGTGGTATGTGAAAAGAACAGACATGCAAAATGACTCTGGTTGTTGTTACTAAAAAGAACACACATGCAATGACTCTGGTGGATCCATGGGTGGATTGTGAAAAGAACACACATGCAATGACACTGGTGGATCCATAGGTGGTATGTGAAAAGAACACACATGCAAAATGACTCTGGTTGTTGTTACTAAAAAGAACACACATGCAATGACACTGGTGGATCCATAGGTGGATTATGAAATGAACACACATGCAATGACACCGGTGGATCCATAGGTGGTATGTGAGAAGAACACACATTTCAATGACTCTGGTTGTTGTTACTAAAAAGAACACACATGCAATGACACTGGTGGATCCATAGGTGGTATGTGAAGAGATCACACATGCAAAATGACTCTGGTGGATCCATAGGTGGTATGTGAAAAGAACACACCTGCAAAATGACACTGGTGGATCCATGGGTGGATTGTGAAAAGAGCACACATGCAATGACACTGGTGATCCATATGTGGTATGTGAAAAGAACACACATGCAATGACTCTGGTTGTTGTTAGTGAAAAGAACACGCAGGCAATGACAGTGGATCCATGTGTGGTCTCTGAGAGAACACACATTTCAATGACTCTTGTTGTTGTTAGTAAAAAAGAACACACATTCAATGACACTGGTGGATCCATGTGTGGTCTCTGAAGAGAGCACACATGCAATGACACTGGTTGTTGTTACTAAAAAGAACACACATGCAATGACACTGGTGGATCCGTGTGTGGATTGTGAAGATAACACACTTGCAAAATGACTCTGGTTGTTGTTACTAAAAAGAACACACGTGCAATGACACTGGTGGATCCATAGGTGGTATGTGAAAAGAACACACATGCAAAATGACTCTGGTTATTGTTACTAAAAAGAACACTCATGCAGTGACACTGGTGGATCCATGTGTGGATTGTGAAAAGAACACACATGCAAAATGACTGGTTGTTGTTACTAAAAAGAACACACATGCAATGACACCGGTGGATCCATGTGTGGCCTCTGTAGAGAACACATATTTCAATGACCTTTGGTGGATCCATATGTGGTATGTGAAAAGAACACAAATGCAAAATGACTCTGGTTGTGTTACTAAAAAGAACACACATGCAATGACACTGGTGGATCCATGGGTGGATTGTGAAAAGCGCACACATGCAATGACACTAGTGGATCCATATGTGGTATGTGAAAAGAACACACATGCAATGACTCCGGTTGTTGTTAGTGAAAAGAACACACATGCAAAATTACTCTGGTTGTTGTTACTTAAAAGAACACACATGCAATGACACTGGTGGATCCATGTGTGGATTGTGAAAAGAGCACACATGCAATGACTCTAGTTGTTGTTAGTGAAAAGAACATAGATGCAATGACACCGGTGGATCCATGTGTGGTCGCTATAGAGAACACACATTTCAATGTCACTGGTGGATCCATAGGTGGTATGTGAAAATAACACACATGCAAAATGACTCTGGTTGTTGTTACTAAAAAGAACACACATGCAATGACACTGGTGGATCCATGGGTGGATTGTGAAAAGCGCACACATGCAATGACACTAGTGGATCCATATGTGGTATGTGAAAAGAACACACATGCAATGACTCTGGTTGTTGTTACTGAAAAGAACACACATGCAATGACACTAGTGGATCCATAGGTGGTATGTGAAAAGAACAGACATGCAAAATGACTCTGGTTGTTGTTACTAAAAAGAACACACATGCAATGACTCTGGTGGATCCATGGGTGGATTGTGAAAAGAACACACATGCAATGACACTGGTGGATCCATAGGTGGTATGTGAAAAGAACACACATGCAAAATGACTCTGGTTGTTGTTACTAAAAAGAACACACATGCAATGACACTGGTGGATCCATAGGTGGATTATGAAATGAACACACATGCAATGACACCGGTGGATCCATAGGTGGTATGTGAGAAGAACACACATTTCAATGACTCTGGTTGTTGTTACTAAAAAGAACACACATGCAATGACACTGGTGGATCCATAGGTGGTATGTGAAGAGATCACACATGCAAAATGACTCTGGTGGATCCATAGGTGGTATGTGAAAAGAACACACCTGCAAAATGACACTGGTGGATCCATGGGTGGATTGTGAAAAGAGCACACATGCAATGACACTTGTGATCCATATGTGGTATGTGAAAAGAACACACATGCAATGACTCTGGTTGTTGTTAGTGAAAAGAACACACATGCAATGACACTGATGGATCCATGTGTGGTCTCTGAAGAGAACACACATTTCAATGACTCTTGTTGTTGTTAGTAAAAAAGAACACACATTCAATGACACTGGTGGATCCATGTGTGGTCTCTGAAGAGAGCACACATGCAATGACACTGGTTGTTACTAAAAAGAACACACATGCAATGACACTGGTGGATCCGTGTGTGGATTGTGAAGATAACACACTTGCAAAATGACTCTGGTTATTGTTACTAAAAAGAACACACGTGCAATGACACTGGCGGATCCATAGGTGGTATGTGAAAAGAACACACATGCAAAATGACTCTGGTTGTTGTTACTAAAAAGAACACTCATGCAGTGACACTGGTGGATCCATGTGTGGATTGTGAAAAGAACACACATGCAAAATGGTAGTTGTTGTTACTAAAAAGAACACACATGCAATGACACCGGTGGATCCATGTGTGGCCTCTGTAGAGAACACATATTTCAATGACACTGGTGGATCCATATGTGGTATGTGAAAAGAACACAAATGCAAAATGACTCTGGTTGTGTTACTAAAAAGAACACACATGCAATGACACTGGTGGATCCATGGGTGGATTGTGAAAAGCGCACACATGCAATGACACTAGTGGATCCATATGTGGTATGTGAAAAGAACACACATGCAATGACTCCGGTTGTTGTTAGTGAAAAGAACACACATGCAAAATTACTCTGGTTGTTGTTACTTAAAAGAACACACATGCAATGACACTGGTGGATCCATGTGTGGATTGTGAAAAGAGCACACATGCAATGACTCTAGTTGTTGTTAGTGAAAAGAACATAGATGCAATGACACCGGTGGATCCATGTGTGGTCGCTATAGAGAACACACATTTCAATGACACTGGTGGATCCATAGGTGGTATGTGAAAATAACACACATGCAAAATGACTCTGGTTGTTGTTACTAAAAAGAACACACATGCAATGACACTGGTGGATCCATGGGTGGATTGTGAAAAGCGCACACATGCAATGACACTAGTGGATCCATATGTGGTATGTTAAAAGAACACACATGCAATGACTCTGGTTGTTGTTACTGAAAAGAACACACATGCAATGACACTAGTGGATCCATATGTGGTATGTGAAGAGATCACACATGCAAAATGACTCTGGTGGATCCATAGGTGGTATGTGAAAAGAACACACATGCAAAATGACTCTGGTTGTTGTTACTAAAAAGAACACACATGCAATGACACTGGTGGATCCATGGGTGGATTGTGAAAAGAGCACACATGCAATGACACTAGTGATCCATATGTGGTATGTGAAAAGAACACAGATGCAATGACTCTGGTTGTTGTTAGTGAAAAGAACACACATGCAAAATTACTCTGGTTGTTGTTACTTAAAAGAACACACATGCAATGACACTGGTGGATCCATGTGTGGATTGTGAAAAGAGCACACATGCAATGACTCTAGTTGTTGTTAGTGAAAAGAACATAGATGCAATGACACCGGTGGATCCATGTGTGGTCGCTATAGAGAACACACATTTCAATGACACTGGTGGATCCATAGGTGGTATGTGAAAAGAACACACATGCAAAATAACTCTGGTTGTTATTAGTGAAAAGAACACACATGCAATGACACTGGTGGATGCATAGGTGGTATGTGAAAAGAACACACATGCAAAATGACTCTGGTTGTTGTTACTAAAAAGAACACACATGGAATGACACTGGTGGATCCATGGGTGGATTATGAAAAGAGCACACATGCAATGACACTAGTGATCCATATGTGGTATGTGAAAAGAACACACATGCAATGACTCTGGTTGTTGTTCGTGAAAAGAACACACATGTAATGACACTGGTGGATCCATGTGTGGTCTCTGAAGAGAGCACACATTTCAATGACTCTTGTTGTTGTTAGTAAAAAAGAACACGCATTCAATGACACTTGTGGATCCACGTGTGGTATCTGAAGAGAGCACACATGCAATGACACTGGTTGTTGTTACTAAAAAGAACACACATGCAATGACACTGGTGGATCCATGTGTGGATTGTGAAGAGAACACACATGCAAAATGACTCTGGTTGTTGTTACTAAAAAGAACACACGTGCAATGACACTGGTGGATCCATAGGTGGTATGTGAAAAGAACACACATGCAAAATGACTCTAGTTGTTGTTACTAAAAAGAACACACATGCAATGACACTGGTAGATCCATTTGTGGATTGTGAAAAGAACACACATGCAAAATGACTGGTTGTTGTTACTAAAAAGAACACACATGCAATGACACCGGTGGATCCATGTGTGGTCTCTGAGAAACACATATTTCAATGACACTGGTGGATCCATATGTGGTATGTGAAAAGAACACACATGCAAAATGACTCTGGTTGTTGTTACTAAAAAGAACACACATGCAATGACACTGGTGGATCCATGGGTGGATTGTGAAAAGCGCACACATGCAATGACACTGGTGGATCCATATGTGGTATGTGAAAAGAACACACATGCAATGACTTTGGTTGTTGTTACTAAAAAGAACACACATGGAATGCCACTGGTGGATCCATGGGTGGATTATGAAAAGAGCACACATGCAATGACACTGGTGATCCATATGTGGTATGTGAAAAGAACACACATGCAATGACTCTGGTTGTTGTTCGTGAAAAGAACACACATGTAATGACACTGGTGGATCCATGTGTGGTCTCTGAAGAGAGCACACATTTCAATGACTCTTGTTGTTGTTAGTAAAAAAGGAACACGCATTCAATGACACTGGTGGATCCACGTGTGGTCTCTGAAGAGAGCACACATGCAATGACACTGGTTGTTGTTACTAAAAAGAACACACATGCAATGACACTGGTGGATCCATGTGTGGATTGTGAAGAGAACACACATGCAAAATGACTCCGGTTGTTGTTACTAAAACGAACACACGTGCAATGACACTGGTGGATCCATAGGTGGTATGTGAAAAGAACACACATGCAAAATGACTCTGGTTGTTGTTACTAAAAAGAACACACATGCAATGACACTGGTGGATCCATGTGTGGATTGTGAAAAGAACACACATGCAAAATGACTGGTTGTTTTTACTAAAAAGAACACACATGCAATGACACCGGTGGATCCATGTGTGGTCTCTGTAGAGAACACATATTTCAATGACACTGGTGGATCCATATGTGGTATGTGAACAGAACACACATGCAAAATGACTCTGGTTGTTGTTACTAAAAAGAACACACATGCAATGACACTGGTGGATCCATGGGTGGATTGTGAAAAGAGCACACATGCAATGACTCTGGTTGTTGTTACTGAAAAGAACACACATGCAATGACACTAGTGGATCCATGTGTGGTCTCTGAAGAGAGCACACATTTCAATGACTCTTGTTGTTGTTAGTAAAAAGAACACACATGCAATGACACTGGTGGATCCAAGTGTGGTCTCTGAAGAGAGCACACATGCAATGACACTGGTTGTTGTTACTAAAAAGAACACACATGCAATGACACTGGTGGATCCATGTGTGGATTGTGAAGAGAACACACATGCAAAATGACTGTGGTTGTTGTTGCTAAAAAGAACACACATGCAATGACACTGGTGGATCCATAGGTGGTATGTGAAAAGAACACACATGCAAAATGACTCTGGTTGTTGTTACTAAAAAGAACACACATGCAATGCCACTGGTGGAACCATAGGTGGTATGTGAAAAGAACACACATGCAAAATGACTCTGGTTGTTGTTACTAAAAAGAACACACATGCAATGCCACTGGTCGAACCATAGGTGGTATGTGAAAAGAACACACATGCAAAATGACTCTGGTTGTTGTTACTTAAAAGAACACACATGCAATGACACTGGTGGATCCACGTGTGGATTGTGAAAAGAGCACACATGCAATGACTCTAGTTGTTGTTAGTGAAAAGAACATACATGCAATGACACCGGTGGATCCATGTGTCGTCTCTGTAGAGAACACACATTTCAATGACACTGGTTGATCCATATGTGGTATGTGAAAACAACACACATGTAAAATGATTCTGGTTGTGTTACTAAAAAGAACACACATGCAATGACACTGGTGGATCCATGGGTGGATTGTGAAAAGCGCACACATGCAATGACACTAGTGGATCCATATGTGGTATGTGAAAAGAACACACATGCAATGACTCTGGTTGTTGTTACTGAAAAGAACACACATGCAATGACACTAGTGGATCCATAGGTGGTATGTGAAGAGATCACACATGCAAAATGACTCTGGTGGATCCATAGGTGGTATGTGAAAAGAAGACACATGCAAAATGACTCTGGTTGTTGTTACTAAAAAGAACACACATGCAATGACACTGGTGGATCCATGGGTGGATTGTGAAAAGAGCACACATGCAATGACACTAGTGATCCATATGTGGTATGTGAAAAGAACACACATGCAATGACTCTGGTTGTTGTTAGTGAAAAGAACACACATGCAATGACACTCGTGGATCCTTGTGTGGTCTCTGAAGAGAGCACACATTTCAATGACTCTTGTTGTTGTTAGTAAAAAGAACACACATGCAATGACCTTTGGTGGATCCATGTGATCTCTAAGAGAAACACGTGCAATGACACTGGTTGTTGTTACTAAAAAGAACACACATGCAATGACACTGGTGGATCCATGTGTGGATTGTGAAGAGAACACACATGCAAAATGACTCTGGTTGTTGTTACTAAAAAGATTACACATGCAATGACACTGGTGGATCCATAGGTGGTATGTGAAAAGAACACACATGCAAAATGACTCTGGTTGTTGTTACTAAAAAGAACACACATGGAATGACACTGGTGGATCCATGGGTGGATTATGAAAAGAGCACACATGCAATGACACTAGTGATCCATATGTGGTATGTGAAAAGAACACACATGCAATGACACTGGTGGATCCTTGTGTGGTCTCTGAAGAGAGCACACATTTCAATGACTCTTGTTGTTGTTAGTAAAAAGAACACACATGCAATGACACTGGTGGATCCATGTGTGATCTCTGAAGAGAGCACACGTGCAATGACACTGGTTGTTGTTACTAAAAAGAACACACATGCAATGACACTGGTGGATCCATGTGTGGATTGTGAAGAGAACACACATGCAAAATGACTCTGGTTGTTGTTACTAAAAAGATTACACATGCAATGACACTGGTGGATCCATAGGTGGTATGTGAAAGAACACACATGCAAAATGACTCTGGTTGTTGTTACTAAAAGAACACACATGGAATGACACTGGGGGATCCATGGGTGGATTATGAACAGACCACACATGCAATGACACTAGTGATCCATATGTGGTATGTGAAAAGAACACACATGCAATGACACTGGTGGATCCTTGTGTGGTCTCTGAAGAGAGCACACATTTCAATGACTCTTGTTGTTGTTAGTAAAAAGAACACACATGCAATGACACTGGTGGATCCATGTGTGATCTCTGAAGAGAGCACGTGCAATGACACTGGTTGTTGTTACTAAAAAGAACACACATGCAATGACACTGGTGGATCCATGTGTGGATTGTGAAGAGAACACACATGCAAAATGACTCTGGTTGTTGTTACTAAAAAGATTACACATGCAATGACACTGGTGGATCCATAGGTGGTATGTGAAAAGAACACACATGCAAAATGACTCTGGTTGTTGTTACTAAAAAGAACACACATGGAATGACACTGGTGGATCCATGGGTGGATTATGAAAAGAGCACACATGCAATGACACTAGTGATCCATATGTGGTATGTGAAAAGAACACACATGCAATGACTCTGGTTGTTGTTCGTGAAAAGAACACACATGTAATGACACTGGTGGATCCATGTGTGGTCTCTGAAGAGAGCACACATTTCAATGACTCTTGTTGTTGTTAGTAAAAAAGAACACGCATTCAATGACACTGGTGGATCCACGTGTGGTATCTGAAGAGAGCACACATGCAATGACACTGGTTGTTGTTACTAAAAAGAACACACATGCAATGACACTGGTGGATCCATGTGTGGATTGTGAAGAGAACACACATGCAAAATGACTCTAGTTGTTGTTACTAAAAAGAACACACGTGCAATGACACTGGTGGATCCATAGGTGGTATGTGAAAAGAACAGACATGCAAAATGACTCTAGTTGTTGTTACTAAAAAGAACACACATGCAATGACACTGGTGGATCCATGTATGGATTGTGAAAAGAACACACATGCAAAATGACTGGTTGTTGTTACTAAAAAGAACACACATGCAATGACACCGGTGGATCCATGTGTGGTCTCTGTAGAGAACACATATTTCAATGACACTGGTGGATCCATATGTGGTATGTGAAAAGAACACACATGCAAAATGACTCTGGTTGTTGTTACTAAAAAGAACACACATGCAAAGACACTGGTGGATCCATGGGTGGATTGTGAAAAGCGCACACATGCAATGACACTGGTGGATCCATATGTGGTATGTGAAAAGAACACACATGCAATGACTTTGGTTGTTGTTACTAAAAAGAACACACATGGAATGCCACTGGTGGATCCATGGGTGGATTATGAAAAGAGCACACATGCAATGACACTGGTGATCCATATGTGGTATGTGAAAAGAACACACATGCAATGACTCTGGTTGTTGTTCGTGAAAAGAACACACATGTAATGACACTGGTGGATCCATGTGTGGTCTCTGAAGAGAGCACACATTTCAATGACTCTTGTTGTTGTTAGTAAAAAGGAACACGCATTCAATGACACTGGTGGATCCACGTGTGGTCTCTGAAGAGAGCACACATGCAATGACACTGGTTGTTGTTACTAAAAAGAACACACATGCAATGACACTGGTGGATCCATGTGTGGATTGTGAAAAGATCACACATGCAAAATGACTGGTTGTTGTTACTAAAAGCGAACACACGTGCAATTACCTTTGGTGGATCCATAGGTGGTATGTGAAAAGAACACACATGCAAAATGACTCTGGTTGTTGTTACTAAAAAGAACACACATGCAATGACACTGGTGGATCCATGTGTGGATTGTGAAAAGAACACACATGCAAAATGACTGGTTGTTGTTACTAAAACGAACACACATGCAATGACACCGGTGGATCCATGTGTGGTCTCTGTAGAGAACTCACATTTCAATGACACTGGTGGATCCATATGTGGTATGTGAAAAGAACACACATGCAAAATCACTCTGGTTGTTGTTACTAAAAAGAACACACATGCAATGACACTGGTGGATCCATGGGTGGATTGTGAAAAGAGCACACATGCAATGACTCTGGTTGTTGTTAGTGAAAAGAACACACATGCAATGACACTGGTGGATCCATGTGTGGTCTCTGAATAGAGCACACATTTCAATGACTCCTGCTGTTGTTATTAAAAAGAAAACACATGCAATGACACTGGTGGATCCATGTATGGTCTCTGAAGAGAGCACACATGCAATGACACTGGTTGTTGTTACTAAAAAGAACACACATGCAATGACACTGGTGGATCCATGTGTGGATTGTGAAGAGAACACACATGCAAAATGACTGTGGTTGTTGTTACTAAAAAGAACACACATGCAATGACACTGGTGGATCGATAGGTGGTATGTGAAAAGAACACACATGCAAAATGACTCTGGTTGTTGTTACTAAAAAGAACACACATGCAATGACACTGGTGGAACCATAGGTGGTATGTGAAAAGAACACACATGCAAAATGACTCTGGTTGTTGTTACTAAAAAGAACACACATGCAATGCCACTGGTCGAACCATAGGTGGTATGTGAAAAGAACACACATGCAAAATGACTCTGGTTGTTGTTACTTAAAAGAACACACATGCAATGACACTGGTGGATCCACGTGTGGATTGTGAAAAGAGCACACATGCAATGACTCTGGTTGTTGTTAGTGAAAAGAACACACATGCAATGACACAGGTGGATCCATGTGTGGTCTCTGTAGAACACACATTTCAATGACCTTTGGTTGATCCATATGTGGTATGTGAAAAGAACACACATGTAAAATGATTCTGGTTGTGTTACTAAAAAGAACACACATGCAATGACACTGGTGGATCCATGGGTGGATTGTGAAAAGCGCACACATGCAATGACACTAGTGGATCCATATGTGGTATGTGAAAAGAACACACATGCAATGACTCTGGTTGTTGTTACTGAAAAGAACACACATGCAATGACACTAGTGGATCCATAGGTGGTATGTGAAGAGATCACACATGCAAAATGACTCTGGTGGATCCATAGGTGGTATGTGAAAAGAAGACACATGCAAAATGACTCTGGTTGTTGTTACTAAAAAGAACACACATGCAATGACACTGGTGGATCCATGGGTGGATTGTGAAAAGAGCACACATGCAATGACACTAGTGATCCATATGTGGTATGTGAAAAGAACACACATGCAATGACTCTGGTTGTTGTTAGTGAAAAGAACACACATGCAATGACACTGGTGGATCCTTGTGTGGTCTCTGAAGAGAGCACACATTTCAATGACTCTTGTTGTTGTTAGTAAAAAGAACACACATGCAATGACACTGGTGGATCCATGTGTGATCTCTGAAGAGAGCACACGTGCAATGACACTGGTTGTTGTTACTAAAAAGAACACACATGCAATGACACTGGTGGATCCATGTGTGGATTGTGAAGAGAACACACATGCAAAATGACTCTGGTTGTTGTTACTAAAAAGATTACACATGCAATGACACTGGTGGATCCATAGGTGGTATGTGAAAAGAACGCACATGCAAAATGACTCAGGTTGTTGTTACTAAAAAGAAGACACATGCAATGACACTGGTGGATCCATGTGTGGATTGTGAAAAGAGCGCACATCCAATGACACTGGTGGATCCATATGTGGTATGTGAAAAGAACACACATGCAATGACTCTGGTTGTTGTTACTGAAAAGAACACACATGCAATGACACTGGTGGATCCATGTGTGGTCTCTACAGAGAGCACACATTTCAATGACTCTTGTTGTTAGTAAAAAGAACACACATGTAATGACACTGGTGGATCCATGTGTGGTCTCTGAAGAGAGCACACATGCAATGACACTAGTTGTTGTTACTAAAAAGAACACACAGGCAATGACACTGGTGGATCCATGTGTGGATTGTGAAGAGAACATACATGCAATGACACTGGTGGATCCATAGGTGGTATGTGAAAAGAACACACATGCAAAATGACTGGTTGTTGTTAGTAAAAAGAACACACGTGTAATGACACTGGTGGATCCATGTGTGCTCCCTGTAGAGAACACGCATTACAATGACACTGGTGGATCCATATAAGGTATGTGAAAAGAACACACATGCAAAATGACTGGTTGTTGTTACCCAAAAGTGTTGGAGATATGCCCTAGAGGCAATAATAAATGTAGTTATTATTATATCTTTGTGTTTATGATAAATGTTTACATTCATGCTATAATAGTATTAACAAGGAAACATTAATACTTGTGTGATTTGTAAACTTAATTTGAAGTCCCTAGTAAAGCCTCTGTTTAATACTAGCTTGTTGGTTAATAGATGATTGTGGTTTCCCTATCATGAACATTGAGATGTTATTAACAACAAGATCATATCGTTAGGAGAATGATATGGTGGACATACTCATATAGATAAGCGTAGCATAAAGATCAAGTCATTTTAATAGTTCAATTGCTATATGCTTTCTGATACATAGTTATCTAATTCCTTCGACCATGAGATCATGCATATCACCTTTACCGGATGGATGCTTTGATGACATCAAACACCACACCGTAACTAGGTGGCTATAAAGGTGGCATTGAGTGTTCAGAAAGTATTGGTTGAAACACATGGATCAAGAGTGGGATTTGTCCATCCATATGACGGATAGATATACTCTATGCCCTCTCGGTGAAATGTCATCCAATTAGCTTGCAAGCATGTGGTAGCTCACAAGGGATCACATATCAGGGAGCGAGAAAAGAGTACTTATCGATGTGAGGTTGAACTAGGTATGCGAGATACCGACGATCATAACCTCGAATAAGTAAACTATCGTGAGACAAAGGGAAATTGATATCGTATGTAAGTGGTTCATTCGATCAAAGTAAATGTCGTAGAAATATGTAGAACCATATGAATTTCAGATTCCTCTATTGGTTATTGTTAGAAGTGTCTCGATCATATACGCATAATTCACGAACCGTGGAGACACACATAAATTGACGTTGTTTGAGTAGTTATGGAATGATGAGAAAGAGTCCGAATGTTGTTAGTCTCGAATGGGATTCGGGATATCACGAGGAGATCCGGAATGGTCAGGAGAATAAGATTCATATAAGGAAAGTCCCGTTTGGAGTTGGGGTATGGTTAGGTGTTTTCATCGGGAATGTTCTAGAATGTTCGGAATGTCCGGCACTCGGGAAGGGAAGGGCATGAATGTGTCATTGTAAGTTGGAATGATTGCATCATGTACTAGGTGTCTTTGCTGTCCAAAATAAAGGGTTTATTTAAATCCTAAATTGAAAAGTCAAACGGCTAGTTTGTAAGTCAAACGGCATGTTTTGGAAAGAGGAGGAGTGGGAAACCGAGTTGGGGAGGGATTCCCTCCTCCAACCGCCGGCCCACCTCCAAGCCGAGTTGGGGAGGGATTCCCCTCCCCTTGGCCGCACCTCCCACCTATAAAGGGAGGCAGGCTGCCCTCCTAACACACAAGTACCTCTCCTCCAAAACCCTAGATTGGCGCCACCACCTCCTGCTGCCACCTCCCGAGGTTGCCCTAGCCGACTTGGGGTTCCCCAAACCCCTAGCCTTGGCTCTAGCACCTCCTCCTTGGTGTGTCTAAAACCTAGATCGCCGAGAGCCCTCTCATACTCCACCATACTCGCTCGGCTTAAGGCGAAGCCTGAGATCTCCCTCTACTTCCAGACCATGCCGTTTGTCTGCCAGGAATCGCGAGAGAGTGCTACAACCTCCGCTGCCTCTTTGGAACAAGGGAGAGGAAGGTCTTCGTCGAATCGAACGTGTGACCGATTGGGAGCGCTGCCGGAACATAGCCTTGGAAGGATCGTCTGCGATCTTGAGATCGGAAAGAGTACGACTACATCACCCACGAGAATCCGCTCTCGTTAAACACTTTGGAATCTTCGAGGGTGAGTTATTCCATCGACTCGTTGCTACAATCTAGTAGATAGATCTTGGCTTGTTTGTTTGGATGCGGTAGAAATTTTTTGTTTTCCATGCTACGAAACCCTACAAAAAGAACACACATGCAATGACACTGGTGGATCCATGTGTAGTCTCTATAGAGAGCACACATTTCAATGACACTGGTGGATCCATATGTGGTATGTGAAAAGAACACACACGCAATGACTCTGGTTGTTGTTAGTGAAAAGAACACACATGCAATGACACTGGTGGATCCATAGGTGGTATGTGAAAAGAACACACATGCAAAATGACTCTGGTTGTTGTTACTAAAAAGAACACACATGCAATGACACTGGTGGATCCATAGGTGGATTATGTAATGAACACTCATGCAATGACACTGGTGGATCCATGTGTGGATTGTGAACAGAACACACATGCAAAATGATTCTGGTTGTTGTTACTAAAAAGAACACACATGCAATGCCACTGGTAGAACCATAGGTGGTATGTGAAAAGAACACACATGCAAAATGACTCTGGTTGTTGTTACTTAAAAGAACACACATGCAATGACACTGGTGGATCCATGTGTGGATTGTGAAAAGAGCACACATGCAATGACTCTAGTTGTTGTTAGTGAAAAGAACATAGATGCAATGACACCGGTGGATCCATGTGTGGTCGCTATAGAGAACACACATTTCAATGACACTGGTGGATCCATAGGTGGTATGTGAAAAGAACACACATGCAAAATAACTCTGGTTGTTGTTAGTGAAAAGAACACACATGCAATGTCACTGGTGGATGCATAGGTGGTATGTGAAAAGAACACACATGCAAAATGACTCTGGTTGTTGTTACTAAAAAGAACACACATGGAATGACACTGGTGGATCCATGGGTGGATTATGAAAAGAGCACACATGCAATGACACTGGTGATCCATATGTGGTATGTGAAAAGACACACATGCAATGACTCTGGTTGTTGTTCGTGAAAAGA
Organism: Avena insularis; assembly: GCA_023614405.1. NCBI lineage: Eukaryota > Viridiplantae > Streptophyta > Magnoliopsida > Poales > Poaceae > Avena > Avena insularis. The sequence goes on from CM042689.1 coordinate 375,109,288, forward strand.
ACACACATGTAATGACACTGGTGGATCCATGTGTGGTTTCTGAAGATAGCACACATTTCAATGACTATTGTTGTTGACAGTAAAAAAGAACACGCATTCAATGACACTGGTGGATCCACGTGTGGTCTCTGAAGAGAGCACACATGCAATGACACTGGTTGTTGTTACTAAAAAGAACACACATGCAATGACACTGGTGGATCCATGTGTGGATTGTGAAGAGAACACACATGCAAAATGACTCTGGTTGTTACTAAAAAGAACACACATGCAATGACACTGGTGCATCCATAGGTGGTATGTGAAAAGAACACACATGCAAAATGACTCTGGTTGTTGTTAAAAAGAACACACATGCAATGACACTGGTGGATCCATGTGTGGGTTGTGAAAAGAGCACACATGCAATGACACTGGTGGATCCATATGTGGTATGTGAAAAGAACACACATGCAATGACTCTGGTTGTTGTTACTGAAAATAACACACATGCACTGACAATGGTGGATCCATGTGTGGTCTCTGAAGAGAGCACACATTTCAATGACTCTTGTTGTTGTTAGAAAAAAGAACACACATGCAATGACACTGGTGGATCCATGTGTGGTCTCTGAAGAGAGCACACATGCAATGACACTGGTTGTTGTTACTAAAAAGAACACACATGCAATGACACTGGTGGAACCATGTGTGGATTGTGAAGAGAACACACATGCAAAATGACTCTGGTTGTTGTTACTAAAAAGAACACACGTGCAATGACACTGGTGGATCCATAGGTGGTATGTGAAAAGAACACACATGCAAAATAACTCTGGTTGTTGTTACTAAAAAGAACACACATGCAATGCCACTGGTGGATCCATGTGTGGATTGTGAAAAGAGCACACATGCAATGACACTAGTGGATCCATATGTGGTATGTGAAAAGAACACACATGCAATGACTCTGGTTGTTGTTAGTGAAAAGAACACACATGCAATGACACCGGTGGATCCATGTGTGGTCTCTAAAGAGAGCACACATTTCAATGACTCTTGTTGTTGTTAGTAAAAAGAACACACATGTAATGACACTGGTGGATCCATGTGTGGTCTCTGAAGAGAGCACACATGCAATGACACTGGTTGTTGTTACTAAAAAGAACACACATGCAATGACACTGGTGGATCCATGTGTGGATTGTGAAGAGAACACACATGCAATGACACTGGTGGATCGATAGGTGGTATGTGAAAAGAACACACATGCAAAATGACTCTGGTTGTTGTTATTAAAAAGAACACACATGCAATGACACTGGTGGATCCGTGGGTGGATTGTGAAAAGCGCACACATGCAATGACACTGGTGGATCCATATGTGGTATGTGAAAAGAACACACATGCAATGACTCTAGTTGCTGTTACTGAAAAGAACACGCATGCAATGACACTGGTGGATCCATAGGTGGTATGTGAAGAGATCACACATGCAAAATGACTCTGGTGGATCCATAGGTGGTATGTGAAAAGAACACACATGCAAAATTACTCTGGATGTTGTTACTAAAAATAACACACATGCAATGACACTGGTGGATCCATGGGTGGATTGTGAAAAGAGCACACATGCAATGACACTAGTGATCCATATGTGGTATGTGAAAAGAACACACATGCAATGACTCTGGTTGTTGTTAGTGAAAAGAACACACATGCAATGACACTTGTGGATCCATGTGTGGTCTCTGAAGAGAGCACACATTTCAATGGCTCTTGTTCTTGTTAGTAAAAAGAACACATAGGCAATGACACTGGTGCATCCATGTGTGGTCTCTGAAGAGAGCACACATGCAATGACACTGGTTGTTGTTACTAAAAAGAACACACATGCAATGACACTGGTGGATCCATGTGTGGATTGTGAAGAGAACACACATACAAAATGACTCTGGTTGTTGTTACTAAAAAGAACACACATGCAATGACACTGGTGGATCCACATGTGGTATGTGAAAAGAACACACATGCAAAGTGACTCTGGTTGTTGTTGTTAAAAAGAACACACATGCAATGACACTGGTGGATCCATGTGTGGGTTGTGAAAAGAGCACACATGCAATGATACTGGTGGATCCATATGTGGTATGTGAAAAGAACACACATGCAATGACTCTGGTTGTTGTTACTGAAAAGAACACACATGCAATGACCTTTGGTGGATCCATGTGTGGTCTCTGAAGAAACACACATTTCAATGACTCTTGTTGTTAGAAAAAAACGGACATGCAATAACACTGGTGGATCCATGTGTGGTCTCTGAAGAGAGCACACGTGCAATGACACTGGTTGTTGTTACTAAAAAGAACACACATGCAATGACACTGGTGGATCCATGTGTGGATTGTGAAGAGAACACACATGCAAAATGACTCTGGTTGTTGTTACTAAAAAGAACACACATGCAATGACACTGGTGGATCCATTGGTGGTATGTGAAAAGAACACACATGTAAAATGACTCAGGTTGTTGTTACTAAAAAGAACACACATGCAATGACACTGGTGGATCCATGTGTGGATTGTGAAAAGAGCACACATGCAATGACACTAGTGGATCCATATGTGGTATGTGAAAAGAACACACATGCAATGACTCTGGCTGTTGTTACTGAAAAGAACACACAGGCAATGACACTGGTGGATCCATGTGTGGTCTCTAAAGAGAGCACACATTTCAATGACTCTTGTTGTTGTTAATAAAAAGAACACACATGTAATGACACTGGTGGATCCATGTGTGGTCTCTGAAGAGAGCACACATGCAATGACACTGGTTGTTGTTACTAAAAAGAACACACATGCAATGACACTGGTGGATCCATGTGTGGATTGTGAAGAGAACACACATGCAATGACACTGGTGGATCCATAGGTGGTATGTGAAAAAATACACATGCAACATGACTGGTTGTTGTTACTAAAAAGAACACACGTGTAATGACACTGGTGCATCCATGTGTGGTCTCTGTAGAGAACACGCATTACAGTGACACTGGTGGATCCATATGTGGTATGTGAAAAGAACACACATGCAAAATGACTAGTTGTTGTTACTAAAAAGAACACACATGCAATGACACTGGTGGATCCATGTGTGGTCTCTATAGAGAACACACATTTCAATGACACTTGTGGATCCATATGTGGTATGTGAAAAGAACACACATGCAATGACTCTGGTGGTGTTACTGAAAAGAACACACATGCATTGACACTGGTGGATCCATAGGTGGTATGTGAAAAGAACACACATGCAAAATGACTCTGGTTGTTGTTGCTAAAAAGAACACACATGCAATGACACTGGTGGATCCATAGGTGGATTATGAAATGAACACACATGCAATGAAACTGGTGGATCCATGTGTGGATTGTGAAGAGAACACACATGCAAAATGACTCTGGTTGTTGTTACTAAAAAGAACACACATACAATGCCACTGGTGGAACCATAGGTGGTATGTGAAAAGAACACACATGCAAAATGACTCTGGTTGTTGTTACTTAAATGAACACACATGCAATGACACTGGTGGATCCATAGGTGGTATGTGAAAAGAAACCAAAATATCATCACTGAGCTTGGCGTGGTTCCAAGTGCATTGGACCCGCTGGAGATATTGTGTGACAACACTGGCGCCATAGCACTCGCTAAGGAACCAAGATATCATCCAAAGACCAAGCATATCAACCGCAAGTTTCATATAATCCGAGATTATATAGCAGATGGAGATCTGAAGATCAGCAAAGTACATACAGATCTGAATGTCGCAGATCCATTGACTAAACCTCTTCCACGTGTAAAACATGATCAGCACCTCAGTGCCATGGGTGTAAGATTGTTGCCAAATGTAAGCTAGATTATTGACTCTAGTGCAAGTGGGAGACTGTTGGAATTATGCCCTAGAGGCAATAATAAAGATGTTATTATTATAATTCTTGTTCATGATAAAGTTTATATTCCATGCTAGAATTGTATTAAGCGGAAACATTAATACTTGTGTGGTTTGTGAACAACACCGTGTCCCTAGTACGCCTCTATGGACTAGCTCATTGATCAATGATGGTTAAGGTTTCCTAACCATAGACATGAGTTGTCAATTTATAATGAGATCATATCATTGGGAGAATGATATGATGGGCAGAACAAACTAAGCGAAGCAATTAGATCGTGTCATTGTGTTCATCTTTGCGAAGCTTTTCCTATATCAAATATTGTATTCCTTAGACCATGAGATAATGCAACTCCACAGTATCGGAAGAAAGCTTTGAGGTCATCAAACGTCATCCTATGAGAGGGTGATCATAAAGGTGTCTCTCGGTGATCGGAAAGTATCTGGGTTGTATGTATCGAGATGGAATTTGTCCCTCCCAAGTCGAGAGATATACTTGGCCCACTCGAATCGATATCAACACGCTTGCAAGCATGTGGTTAAGAAGTTAATCACAAAGTTATATCGGATTACGGACGAGTAAAAGTACTTGCTGTGAACGAGATTGAACTAGGTATGCCGGTACCGACGATCGAATCTCGGGCAAGTAAAATATCGCGCGACGAAGGGAATATATATGGGATTGATTGAATCCTGGCATCGTGGTTCATCCGATATGATCATCGATGAATGTGTGGGAGTCAATATGGGTGCCGGACCCGCTGTTGATTATTGATAGAAGATCATATGCGCATATTCTCGAACCCAAGGTCACACATAACGTGTCTCGGCGCTAGGATAGATTGGATACTTGGTTTATGAATTTTTGTTGAGTCTCGGATGGGATCCGGGACATCACGAGAGGTTCGGGTGGTCGGAGAATAAGATTCATATAAAGGCGATCTGATTTTGGAGTTGAATTGTTCGGGTTAATCGGTATTATCGGAAGCTTCTAGAACCTTCCGGAAGGGGGCCAACGTGGTCCCACCTTCCGGGATGGGGCATGGGCCTATGAGGGAGTGTCCTGGACGCATTGGGCCAGGGGCACAAGGCCCCATAGGGCCCAGCCGATTCTAGATAAGTTTAAATCGTTTAAACTAGAGATAAGATAGGGTTTCTAGAAGGGAGAGTTTAAATCGTTTAAACTAGAGATAGGCTTGGAGGATGGGCAGGGCTGGCGCACCCCCTCTATATAGAGGGCTGGTGCGCCTCCCCAACCTACACCTTCCTCCAAACCCTAGTTGCCCTGGCCCTCCTCTCTCCCTCCCATTGTTTGTAGGCGAAGCCTGCTGCAGAAATTCTCCACCATATACACCACGCCGTCGTGTTGTAGATCCAATCTATCTCTCCACCCTACTTGCTGGTCCGAGGAAGGAGGAGACGTCGAGGTGCTGCACGTGTGCATCTCACGGAGGCACCGCCACTTGTGGTGCTAGATCGGATCGGATCGCGAGGAGGAGAAGCGAGTACCACTACATCACCCACGTTCCGACGAACGTTCCCATGTCTTGAATCTTCAAGGTATGAAGATCTAATCCAATCTCTCGTTGTTTGCATCTCCTAGATTAGATCTTGGCTTTCCCTCTGTTAAGCAGTGAAAATTTTGATTTACTATGCTGCGAAACCCTTGATGGTATCGAGCTAGATCTATGCGTAGATATGTTTCACGAGTAGACGCAACATGGTTGTTGCGGGCGTTGATGTTCTGTTGCAATCCTCTTGTTTGTGTTCTTCTTATGGCGGGATAGTGAGATTGAAGCGGTCCGAGCCAACCTTACGCGACGTCGTTCGAGACCGGCTCCGCACTTGACGTGTGGCTTGTACCATACATGCGGCTGGTGGATGTCAGTTTCTCTCACTATAGTTGTCATGGGATTGACACCGGAGTTTGGCAACCATAATATCACCGTTGTGGCTTTCCGTAGGTAAGAATCGTTCTTAGCTTCTACTCCCATAAGCCACGTAAAACATGCAACAACAAAGTAGAGGCGTCTAACTTGTTTTTGCAGGGAGTGTTTTCTGTGATATGGTATGGCCCAAGATGTGATGTGTATATTGTATGCGATGATCATGTTTTTGTAATGTTTCACGACTTGCATGTCGATGAGTACACAACCGGCAGGAGCCATATGGTTGTCTTTATAATTGTGTATGACCTGCGAGTCAACTTCTTATACGCCATGTAATAGCTTTACTTTATCGCTAAGTAGTTAGCAATAGTTGTAGTTGCTATTTGTGGTGGAGGCAATCATGGTGGAGTGATGGATATCATGCTTAACGCACAAGATGGAGATCATTCTTGTGAAGATTGGCTATACCATGTCACATAAAGTTATATGCATGTGATGTTTATCCTTTTATGTATCTTATTATGCTTAGATCGCGGTAGCATTATAAGATGATTCCTCATAAAGATCAAGATAAAACTGTGTTCTCCCCATGTATGCACCGTTGCGAAAGTTAAATGCGTGTCCAAGCATCACGTGATGATCGGGTGCTATAGACTCTCTCACATACAACGGGTGCAAGCCAGTTTTGCACACGCGGAAATACTTGGGTCTAACTTGACGAGCCTAGCATGTACAGACATGGCCTCGGAACACATGAACCGAAAGGTTAAGCATGAGTCATATGAATGATATGATCGACACTTCGTTGTCCACCATTGAAACCACATCTCTTCTCGTGAAGATCGGATTAGGTGTGGTGAATTTGGATCATGTTCACTAAACAACTTGAGGGATGTTGAATTTAGTGGGAGTTCATCTAGTAATTTGATTAAAAGTTGAACTAGTTATCATGAACATAGTCTAATTTGTACTTGCAAATATTGTAGATCACATGGCTAAGTCCAACTTCAACTTCAACGTTTTTGCTGAGAAAGAAAAGCTTAAGAACAATGGGTCTAACTTCACCAACTGGTTCCGCAATCTGAGAATCATTTTCTCTGGCGGTCAAAAGGATTATGTCCTTGAGAAAGCGTTAGGTAACCCCCCCGCTGCAACTGCGCCGGCTGATGATAAAGCTGTCTATCAGTCGCGCAAAGATGATTATGGTGTGATTAAGAGCACCATGTTGTTTGCTATGGAACCGGAACTTCAAAATTGTTTTGAAAACTATCCCGGGCCCTTTGAGATTCTCGAAGAGCTGAAAACCATGTTTCAGACTCAGGCCCGTTCTGAGAGATATGAGATCTTCGAGAAGTTCTTTAACTGCAAGATGGAGGAAGGGAGTTCCGTTAGTGAGCACGCCATTTAGATGTCGTGCTACACTCAACGCCTTGAGCAACTGGACTGCAAGATTCCAGAGGAGCTCAAGATTGACAGGGTTCTGCAATCACTCCCTCCCAGCTACAAAAGTTTTGTAGTGACTCATAATCAGATTGGTTCCACTGATACGATCACCGAGCTCTTCGCAAAGCTGAAGGCTGCAGAGGTGGACATCAATAAGGATAATCATGTGTTGATGGTCAACAAGCCCTCCTTTAAGAAAGGTAAGGGTGCAAAGAAGCCCTTCAAGAAAAGCGGCGGCAAGCGCGTTGCCCCTGCTGAGAAGAAGCTCAAGTCTGGTCCTAAGCCGGACACTGAGTGCTTCTATTGCAAGGACAAGGGTCACTGGAGATCATGTTCGTGCTTGAAGATGGAGATCATGTTCGTGCTTGAAGATGGAGATCGGAAGCACAAAGAAGAAAGGCCATATCATATCACATATTATGAATTGCATGTGATGTTAATCCTTTATGCATCTTGTATTGCTTAGTAGACAACGGTAGCATTATAAGGTGATCCCTCATGCACATAAATTTCAAGTTCTAAAGTGTTCACCCTTAGTATGCACCGTTGCTAAAGCTTGTTGTTTCGTAGCACCACGTGATGATCGGGTGTGTTAGATTCCGCAAGTGTATACAACGTAAGCAAGCCAGATTTGCTTATGCGGAAGCTAAGGTTTGATCTTGACGAGCCTAGCATGTACAGACATGGTCTCAGGAACACGGATCACCGAAAGTTAAAGCATGAGTCATATAGTAGATATGATGAACATGTCGATTGTTCGCCATTGAAACTATATCAACTCTCGTGATGATCGGTTTTGATATGGTGGATTTGGTTCGTGTGATCACTAAAACAATGTGAGGGATGTTGTTTTGAGTGGGAGTTCACCTAGATTAAACTATACTATTAATTAGAACTCAATTTGTCATAAACTTAGTCTAAACTATTGCAAATATGTTGTAGATCAATGGTAGCCCCTACCATCAATTTTAATGCGTTCCTAGAGAAAGAAAAGTTGAAAAACAATGGAAGCAACTTCGCGGATTGGTTCAGCAATTTGAGGATTGTCCTCACAGCTGGTAATTTGACCTATGTCTTTGGATGCATTGGGTGACCCACCTGCCTGATGCTACCGATGAAGTAAAGAATGTTTACCTTGCTGGAAGAATCAGTACTCCATAGTTCAGTGTGCTATCTTGTATGGTTTAGAATCGGAGCTTCAGAAAAGGTTTGAGAATTCAGACCCACATGATATTGTCCGTGATCTCAAATTGATCTTTGAGACTCACGCGGCGATTGAGAGTTATGAGGCTTCTGAAAAGTTCTTTAACTGCAAGATGGAAGAGGGCAGCTCCGTCAGTGAGCATGTGCTTAAGATGTCTGGGCACGCAAACAAACTTCAAAGCTTGGGTATAGTGATTCCTAATGCTTTGGGGATTTACCGTGTCCTCCAATCACTACCACCACGTTACAAGAACTTTGTGATGAACTACAACATGCAGAACATGAACAAGCACTTGCCAGAACTGTTTGCTATGTTAAAGTCTGAAGTGGAGATCAAGAAAGAGCACCAAGTGTTGTTGGTCAATAAGACCACCAAATTCAAGAAAGGCAAGTCTAAGCAGAAGGGACACTTCAAGAAGGGTGGCAAGAAAGTTGCCACACCGACGAAGAAGACCAAGGCTGGACCAAGCACGATCTTGAGTGCTTTTCTGCAAGGGAGAAGGTCACTTTGGGCGGAATTGCCCAAAGTACTTGGCGGATTTGAAGAAGCGGCAACATCAAGAAGAAAGGTATATCGATATACATGTTATTGATGTGTATCTCACTAGTATTCGTAGTAGTGCACAGGTATTTGATAATCTTGGTTCGGTTGCTCATATTTGTAACTCGAAGCAGGAGGCTGCGAATAAGCGGAAGCTAGTGAAGAGCGAGGTGACGATCTTGGCGTGGGAAATGGATCAAAGGTTGATGTGATCGCGGTGCACGCTACCCTTCATCTACCATCGGGATTAGTTTTATACTTAAATAATTGTTATTTGGTGCTGCGTTGAGCATGAACATTATATCGGGATCTTGTTTATTGTGAGGCGGTTACTTGTTTAAATCGAGAATAATGGTTGTTCGATTTATATGAGTAATATGTTTTATGCACATGCACCTTTGATAGATGGTCTATTCTTGTTGAATCTCTATAGTGGAAATACACATATTAATAACATTGAGTCTAAACGTTTTAAATCAGCGATAACTCGACCTATATGTAGCCTTTGTCGTCTTGGTCACATTAGTGAAGCGTATGAAGAAACTCCATTCTGATGGACTTCTTGAATCACTTGATTTTGAATCACTTGATTTTGAATCACTTGAAAGATGCGAAGCATGTCTGATGGGTAAAATGACTAAGACTCCATTTTCTGGTATGATGGAGCGAGCTACGGACTTATTGGAAATCATACATACCGATGTGTGTCGTCCAATGAGTGTAGCATCGCGCGGTGGTTATTGTTATGTTCTTACCTTCACGGATGACTTGAGTAGATATGGGTATATCTATTTCATGAAATATAAATCCGAAACTTTCGAGAAGTTTAAGGAATTTCAAAGTGAGGTAGAGAATCAACATAACAAGAAGATTAAATTTCTACGTTACGATCGTGGAGGTGAATATCTAAATTCTGAGTTTGGCGAGCATTTGAAGAAATGGAATACTTTCACAATTGACACCGCCGGAACACCACAGCGTAATGGTGTGTCTGAACATCGTGTCGAACTCTCTTAGATATGGTTCGTTCTATGATGTCACTTACAGTTACCGCTATCATTTTGGGGTTATGCATTAGAAACAGCTGCATTCACTTTAAATAGGGCACCGTCTAAATCCGTTGAAAGCGACACCGTATGAATTATGGTTTGGGAAGAAACCTAAATTGTCGTTCCTTAAAGTTTGGGGATCTGAAGCCTATGTAAAGAAGTTACAGCCGGACAAGCTTGAACCCAAAGCGGAAAAATCGTCTTCATAGGATAGCCGAAGGAAACTATTGGGTATACTTTCTATCATAGATCCGAAGGCAAAATCTTCGTTGCCAAGAATGGATCCTTTCTAGAGAAGGAATTTCTCTCGAAAGAAGTGACTGGAAGGAAAGTAGAACTTGACGAGGTTATCGAACCTTCTCTCGAAATTGTGCGAGTAGTGCGGTACGGAAGAAGTTCTGTGGTGCCTGCACCAATTAGAGAGGAAGCTAATGATGATGATCATGAAACTTGATTGAAGTTGCTCTGAGCCTCGCAGGTCAACAAGAACTCGTACCACTCCAGTTGGTATGATCCGTTATGAGTGTCATGTTGGTGGGCAACACCGATGACCACGAGACATATGAGGAAGCAATGATGAGCCCAGATTCCAATAAATGGCAGGAAGCCATGAAATCCGAGATTGGATCCATGTCGAAAACCAAGTATGGACTTTGGTGGACTTACGGATGGCGGAAGGCATCGAGAACAAATGGATTTTCAAGAAGAAAAGCAGATGCTGATGGTAATGTTCTTGTCTATAAAGCTCGACTTGTCGCAAAGGGTTTCGACAAATTCAAGGAGTTGACTACGATGAGACTTTCTCACCGATGGAAGCTAAAGTCTGTGAGGATTATGTTAGCAATCGCATATTACGATTATGAGATATGGCAGATGGATGTCAAAACAGCATTCCTCAATGGTGACATTGATGAAGAGTTGTATATGATGCAACCCAAAGGTTTTGTCGATCCTAAAGATGCTAACAAGGTATGCAAACTTCAAAGGTCCATCTATGGATTGAAGCAAGCATCCCGAAGTTGGAATCAACGTTTTGATAAGGTAATCAAAAGTTTTGGTTTTATACAAACTTATGGAGAAGCTTGTATTTACAAGAAAGTGAGTGGGAGCTCTGTAGCATTCTTAATACTATATGTGGATGACATATTGTTGATTGGGAATGATGTAGACCTTCTTAATAGTGTCAAAGAATATTTGAATAATAGTTTTTCAATGAAGGATCTTGGCGAAGCAGCTTACATATTAGGCATAAAGATTTATAGAGATAGATCAAAGCAAATATCATTGTCACAAAGTACATATTTGGACAAAGTTCTAAAGAGGTTTGGAATGGAAGATAGCAAGAAAGGGTTCTTGCCCATGTTGCCCAATACGACCTTGAGTAAAACTCAGAGTCCGACATCGGCAGAAGATAGAGAAAGGATGAGTAAGACTCATTATGCCTCAGCCATAGGATCTCTAATGTATGCCATGCTATGTACTAGACCCGACATTGCATATGCTGTTAGTTTGACTAGCAGATATCAAAGTGATCCAGGAGTGGATCATTGGACATGATCAAAAACATCCTTAAGTACTTGAGAAGAACTAAGGATATGGTTCTTTCTTATGGAGGTGATGAACAGCTCGTTGTTAATGGTTACACCGACGCTAGTTGGAACACCGATCCGGATGATTCTAAATCACAATCTGGATACGTATTTATTTTGAGTGGTGCAGCAGTTAGCTGGAGGAGTGCAAAGCAAAGCGTTGTGGCGAGATCTTCAACTGAATCGGAATACATGGCTTCTTCGGAGGCTTCACAAGAAGCAATATGGATGAAAGAGTTCATTACAGAGCTGGGTGTGATTCCTAGTGCGCTGGACCCAATGTCTATCTACTGTGATAACATGGGCGCCATAGCCAACGCGCAAGAACCAAGGTCACACAAGAAGCTGAAGCATATCAAGCTACGTTTTCACGCTATTCGAGAACATATCCAAGATGGGGATATAAAGATTTGCAAAGTACACACAGATCTGAATGTGGCGGATCCGTTGACTAAACCTCTCCCGAGGGCAAAACATGACCAGCACCAAACTGCCATGGGTGTTCGGTATATTACCATGTAATCTAGATTAGATGACTCTAGTGCAAGTGGGAGACTGTTGGAGATATGCCCTAGAGGCAATAATAAATGTAGTTATTATTATATCTTTGTGTTTATGATAAATGTTTACATTCATGCTATAATAGTATTAACAAGGAAACATTAATACTTGTGTGATTTGTAAACTTAATTTGAAGTCCCTAGTAAAGCCTCTGTTTAATACTAGCTTGTTGGTTAATAGATGATTGTGGTTTCCCTATCATGAACATTGAGATGTTATTAACAACAAGATCATATCGTTAGGAGAATGATATGGTGGACATACTCCTATAGATAAGCGTAGCATAAAGATCAAGTCATTTTAATAGTTCAATTGCTATATGCTTTACGATACATAGTTATCTAATTCCTTGACCATGAGATCATGCATATCACCTTTAGGATGGATTCTTTGATGACATCAAACACCACACCGTAACTGGGTGGCTATAAAGGTGGCATTGAGTGTTCGAAAGTATTGGTTGAAACACATGGATCAAGAGTGGGATTTGTCCATCCATATGACGGATAGATATACTCTGGGCCCTCTCGGTGAAATGTCATCCAATTAGCTTGCAAGCATGTGAGCTCACAAGGGATCACATATCACGAGCGAAAAGAGTACTTATCGATGTGAGGTTGAACTAGGTATGCAGATATACCGACGATCATAACCTCGGTAAGTAAACTATCGTGAGACAAAGGGAAATTGATATCGTATGTAAGTGGTTCATTCGATCGCAAAGTAATCGTAGAAATATGTGGGAGCCATATGAATTTCTAGATTCCTCTATTGGTTATTGTTCGAAGAAGTGTCTCGATCATGTCTGCATAATTCACGAACCGTAGGGAGACACACTTAAGGATTCGACGTTGTTTGAGTAGTTATGGAATGATGAGAAAGAGTCCGAATGTTGTTGAGTCTCGAATGGGATCGGGATATCACGAGGAGATCCGGAATGGTCCGGAGAATAAGATTCATATAAGGAAAGTCCCGTTTCGGAGTTGGGGAATGGTTCCGGTGTTTTCATCGGGAATGTTCTAGAATGTTCCGGAATGTCCGGCACTCCGGGAAGGGGAAGGGTACATGAATGTGTCATTGTAAGTTGGAATGATTGCATCATGTACTAGGTGTATTTGCTGTCCAAAATAAAGGGTTTATTTAAATCCTAAATTGAAAAGTCAAACGGCTAGTTTGAAAGTCAAGCAAAGTTTTGGAAAGAGGAGGAGGTGGGAAACCGAGTTGGGGAGGATTCCTCCTCCAACCGCCGCCCACCTCAAGCCGAGTTGGGGAGGGATTCCCCTCCCCTTGGCCGCACCTCCCACCTATAAAGGGAGGGGCAGGGCTGCCCCTCCTAACACACAAGTACCTCTCCTCCAAAACCCTAGATTGGCGCCACCACCTCCTGCTGCTGCCGCCACCTCCCAGGGTTGCCCTAGTCCGACTTGGGGTTCCCAAACCCTAGCCGCGGCTCTAGCACCTCCTCCTTGGTGTGTCTAAAACCTAGATCGTCGAGGATCCCTCTCATACTCCACCATACCGCTCGGCTTAAGGCGAAGCCTGCAAGATCTCCCTCTACTTCGGTACCACGCCGTTGTCTTTCGGAATCGCGAGGAGAGTGCTACAACCTCCATTTTCTGGAACAAGGAGAGGAAGGTCTTCGTCGAAGTACCGAACGTGTGACCCATTGCGGGGCTGCGGAGCTTGCGCCGAAGGATCGTCTACGCGATCTTGAGATCGGAAAGAGTACGACTACATCACCCACGAGAATCCGCTCTCGTTAAACACTTTGGAATCTTCGAGGGTGAGTTATTCCATCGACTCGTTGCTACAATCTAGTAGATAGATCTTGGCTTGTTTGTTTGTATGCGGTAGAATTTTTTTGTTTTCCATGCTACAAAACCCTACAAAAAGAACACACATGCAATGACACTGGTGGATCCATGTGTAGTCTCTATAGAGAGCACACATTTCAATGACACTGGTGGATCCATATGTGGTATGTGAAAGGAACACACACGCAATGACTCTGGTTGTTGTTAGTGAAAAGAACACACATGCAATGACACTGGTGCTTCCATAGGTGGTATGTGAAAAGAACACACATGCAAAATGACTCTGGTTGTTGTTACTAAAAAGAACACACATGCAATGACACTGGTGGATCCATAGGTGGATTATGTAATGAACACTCATGCAATGACACTGGTGGATCCATGTGTGGATTGTGAACAGAACACACATGCAAAATGATTCTGGTTGTTGTTACTAAAAAGAACACACATGCAATGCCACTGGTAGAACCGTAGGTGGTATGTGAAAAGAACACACATGCAAAATGACTCTGGTTGTTGTTACTTAAAAGAACACACATGCAATGACACTGGTGGATCCATGTGTGGATTGTGAAAAGAGCACACATGCAATGACTCTAGTTGTTGTTAGTGAAAAGAACATAGATGCAATGACACCGGTGGATCCATGTGTGGTCGCTATAGAGAACACACATTTCAATGACACTGGTGGATCCATAGGTGGTATGTGAAAAGAACACACATGCAAAATAACTCTGGTTGTTGTTAGTGAAAAGAACACACATGCAATGTCACTGGTGGATGCATAGGTGGTATGTGAAAAGAACAAACATGCAAAATGACTCTGGTTGTTACTAAAAAGAACACACATGGAATGACACTGGTGGATCCATGGGTGGATTATGAAAAGAGCACACATGCAATGACACTGGTGATCCATATGTGGTATGTGAAAAGACACACATGCAATGACTCTGGTTGTTGTTCGTGAAAAGAACACACATGTAATGACACTGGTGGATCCATGTGTGGTCTCTGAAGATAGCACACATTTCAATGACTATTGTTGTTGTTAGTAAAAAAGAACAAACATTCAATGACACTGGTGGATCCACGTGTGGTCTCTGAAGAGAGCACACATGCAATGACACTGGTTGTTGTTACTAAAAAGAACACACATGCAATGACACTAGTGGATCCATGTGTGGATTGTGAAGAGAACACACATGGAAAATGACTCTGGTTGTTACTAAAAAGAACACACATGCAATGACACTGGTGGATCCATAGGTGGTATGGATCCATAGGTGTTATGTGAAAAGAACACACATGCAATGACACCGGTGGATCCATGTGTGGCCTCTGTAGAGAACACATACTTCAATGACACTGGTGGATCCATATGTGGTATGTGAAAAGAACACAAATGCAAAATGACTCTGGTTGTTGTTGTTAAAAAGAACACACATGCAATGACACTGGTGGATCCATGTGTGGGTTGTGAAAAGAGCACACATGCAATGACACTGGTGGATCCATATGTGGTATGTGAAAAGAACACACATGCAATGACTCTGGTTGTTACTGAAAATAACACACATGCAATGACAATGGTGGATCCATGTGTGGTCTCTGAAGAGAGCACACATTTCAATGACTCTTGTTGTTCTTAGAAAAAAGAAAACACATGCAATGACACTGGTGGATCCATGTGTGGTCTCTGAAGAGAGCACACATGCAATGACACTGGTTGTTGTTACTAAAAAGAACACACATGCAATGACACTGGTGGATCCATGTGTGGATTGTGAAGAGAACACACATGCAAAATGACTCTGGTTGTTGTTACTAAAAAGAACACACGTGCAATGACACTGGTGGATCCATAGGTGGTATGTGAAAAGAACACACATGGAAAATAACTCTGGTTGTTGTTACTAAAAAGAACACACATGCAATGCCACTAGTGGATCCATGTGTGGATTGTGAAAAGAGCACACATGCAATGACACTAGTGGATCCATATGTGGTATGTGAAAAGAACACACATGCAATGACTCTGGTTGTTGTTAGTGAAAAGAACACACATGCAATGACACTGGTGGATCCATGTGTGGTCTCTAAAGAGAGCACACATTTCAATGACTCTTGTTGTTGTTAGTAAAAAGAACACACATGTAATGACACTGGTGGATCCATGTGTGGTCTCTGAAGAGAGCACACATGCAATGACACTGGTTGTTGTTACTAAAAAGAACACACATGCAATGACACTGGTGGATCCATGTGTGGATTGTGAAGAGAACACACATGCAATGACACTGGTGGATCCATAGGTGGTATGTGAAAAGAAAACATATACAAAATGACTGGTTGTTGTTACTAAAAAGAACACACGTGTAATGACACTGGTGGATCCATGTGTGGTCTCTGTAGAGAACACGCATTACAATGACACTGGTGGATCCATCTGTGGTATGTGAAAAGAACACACATGCAAAATGACTCTGGTTGTTGTTACTAAAAAGAACACACATGCAATGACACTGGTGGATCCGTGGGTGGATTGTGAAAAGCGCACACATGCAATGACACTGGTGGATCCATATGTGGTATGTGAAAAGAACACACATGCAATGACTCTAGTTGATGCTACTGAAAAGAACACGCATGCAATGACACTGGTGGATCCATAGGTGGTATGTGAAGAGATCACACATGCAAAATGACTCTGGTGGATCCATAGGTGGTATGTGAAAAGAACACACATGCAAAATGACTCTGGATGTTGTTACTAAAAAGAACACACATGCAATGACACTGGTGGATCCATGGGTGGATTGTGAAAAGAGCACACATGCAATGACACTAGTGATCCATATGTGGTATGTGAAAAGAACACACATGCAATGACTCTGGTTGTTGTTAGTGAAAAGAACACACATGCAATGACACTTGTGGATCCATGTGTGGTCTCTGAAGAGAGCACACATTTCAATGGCTCTTGTTGTTGTTAGTAAAAAGAACACATAGGCAATGACACTGGTGCATCCATGTGTGGTCTCTGAAGAGAGCACACATGCAATGACACTGGTTATTGTTACTAAAAAGAACACACATGCAATGACACTGGTGGATCCATGTGTGGATTGTGAAGAGAACACACATACAAAATGACTCTGGTTGTTGTTACTAAAAAGAACACACATGCAATGACACTGGTGGATCCACAGGTGGTATGTGAAAAGAACACACATGCAAAGTGACTCTGGTTGTTGTTGTTAAAAAGAACACACATGCAATGACACTGGTGGATCCATGTGTGGGTTGTGAAAAGAGCACACATGCAATGACACTGGTGGATCCATATGTGGTATGTGAAAAGAACACACATGCAATGACTCTGGTTGTTGTTACTGAAAAGAACACACATGCAATGACACTGGTGGATCCATGTGTGGTCTCTGAAGAGAGCACACATTTCAATGACTCTTGTTGTTAGAAAAAAGAACAGACATGCAATAACACTGGTGGATCCATGTGTGGTCTCTGAAGAGAGCACACATGCAATGACACTGGTTGTTGTTACTAAAAAGAACACACATGCAATGACACTGGTGGATCCATGTGTGGATTGTGAAGATAACACACATGCAAAATGACTCTGGTTGTTGTTACTAAAAAGAAAACACATGCAATGACACTGGTGGATCCATTGGTGGTATGTGAAAAGAACACACATGTAAAATGACTCAGGTTGTTGTTACTAAAAAGAACACACATGCAATGACACTGGTGGATCCATGTGTGGATTGTGAAAAGAGCACACATGCAATGACACTAGTGGATCCATATATGGTATGTGAAAAGAACACACATGCAATGACTCTGGTTGTTGTTACTGAAAAGAACACACATGCAATGACACAGGTGGATCCATGTGTGGTCTCTAAAGAGAGAACACATTTCAATGACTCTTGTTGTTGTTAATAAAAAGAACAGACATGTAATGACACTGGTGGATCCATGTGTGGTCTCTGAAGAGAGCACACATGCAATGACACTGGTTGTTGTTACTAAAAAGAACACACATGCAATGACACTGGTGGATCCATGTGTGGATTGTGAAGAGAACACACATGCAATGACACTGGTGGATCCATAGGTGGTATGTGAAAAAAATACACATGCAACATGACTGGTTGTTGTTACTAAAAAGAACACACGTGTAATGACACTGGTGCATCCATGTGTGGTCTCTGTAGAGAACACGCATTACAGTGACACTGGTGGATCCATATGTGGTATGTGAAAAGAACACACATGCAAAATGACTAGTTGTTGTTACTAAAAAGAACACACATGCAATGACACTGGTGGATCCATGTGTGGTCTCTATAGAGAACACACATTTCAGTGACACTTGTGGATCCATATGTGGTATGTGAAAAGAACACACATGCAATGACTCTGGTTGTTGTTAGTGAAAAGAACACACATGCAATGACACTGGTGGATCCATAGGTGGTATGTGAAAAGAACACACATGCAAAATGACTCTGGTTGTTGTTGCTAAAAAGAACACACATGCAATGACACTGGTGGATCCATAGGTGTATTATGAAATGAACACACATGCAATGACACTGGTGGATCCATGTGTGGATTGTGAAGAGAACACACATGCAAAATGACTCTGGTTGTTGTTACTAAAAAGAACACACATGCAATGCCACTGGTGGAACCATAGGTGGTATGTGAAAAGAACACACATGCAAAATGACTCTGGTTGTTGTTACTTAAAAGAACACACATGCAATGACACTGGTGGATCCATGTGTGGATTGTGAAAAGAGCACACATGCAATGACTCTAGTTGTTGTTAGTGAAAAGAACATACATGCAATGACACCGGTGGATCCATGTGTCGTCTCTATAGAGAACACACATTTCAATGACACTGGTGGATCCATAGGTGGTATGTGAAAAGAACACACATGCAAAATAAATCTGGTTGTTGTTAGTGAAAAGAACACACATGCAATGACACTGGTGGATCCATAGGTGGTATGTGCAAAGAACACACATGCAAAATTAGTCTGGTTGTTGTTACTAAAAAGAACACACATGCAATGACTCTAGTGGATCCATGGGTGGATTGTGAAAAGAACACACATGCAATGACACTGGTGGATCCATCGGTGGTATGTGAAAAGAACACACATGCAAAATGACTCTGGTTGTTGTTACTAAAAAGAACACACATGCAATGACACTGGTGGATCCATAGGTGGATTATTAAATGAACACACATGCAATGACACTGGTGGATCCATAGGTGGTATGTGAAAAGAAACCAAGATATCATCACTGAGCTTGGCGTGGTTCCAAGTGCATTGGACCCGCTGGAGATATTGTGTGACAACACTGGCGCCATAGCACTCGCTAAGGAACCAAGATATCATCCAAAGACCAAGCATATCAACATAAGTTTCATATAATCCGAGATTATATAGCAGATGGAGATCTGAAGATCAGCAAAGTACATACAGATCTGAATGTCGCAGATCCATTGACTAAACCTCTTCCACGTGTAAAACATGATGAGCACCTCAGTGCCATGGGTGTAAGATTGTTGCCAAATGTAAACTAGATTATTGACTCTAGTGCAAGTGGGAGACTGCTGGAATTATGCCCTAGAGGCAATAATAAAGATGTTATTATTATAATTCTTGTTCATGATAAAGTTTATATTCCATGCTAGAATTGTATTAAGCGGAAACATTAATACTTGTGTGGTTTGTGAACAACACCGTGTCCCTAGTACGCCTCTATGGACTAGCTCATTGATCAATGATGGTTAAGGTTTCCTAACCATAGACATGAGTTGTCAATTGATAATGAGATCATATCATTGGGAGAATGATATGATGGACAAACCCAAACTAAGCGAAGCAATTAGATCGTGTCATTGTGTTCATCTTTGCGAAGCTTTTCCTATGTCAAATATTGTATTCCTTAGACCATGAGATAATACAACTCCCTGGTATCGGAAGAAAGCTTTGAGGTCATCAAACGTCATCCTATGAGAGGGTGATCATAAAGGTGTCTCTCAGGTGATCGGAAAGTATCTGTTGGGTTGTATGTATCGAGATGGAATTTGTCCCTCCCAAGTCGGAGAGATATACTTCAGGCCCACTAGGTAATCGATATCAACACCGCTTGCAAGCATGTGGTTAAGGAGTTAATCACAAAGTGATATCGGATTACGGAACGAGTAAAGTACTTGTGAGCGAGATTGAACTAGGTATGACGGCAACGATCGAATCTCGAGCAAGTAAAATATCGCGAGGCGAAGGGAATATATATATGGGATTGATTGAATCCTGGCATCGTGGTTCATCCGATATGATCATCGATGAATGTGTGGGAGTCAATATGGGTGCCTGGACCCGCTGTTGATTATTGATAGAAGATCATGTACGCATATTCTCGAACCCGAGGTCACACATAACGTGTCTCGGCGCTAGGATAGATTGGATACTTGGTTTATGAATTTTTGTTGAGTCTCGGATGGTATCCGGGACATCATGAGAGGTTCGAGTGGTCAGAATAAGATTCATATAAAGGCGGTCAGTTTTGGAGTTGAATTGTTCCGGGTTAATCGGTATTGTACCGAAGCTTCTAGAACCTTCCGGAAGGGGCCAACGTGGTCCCACCTTCCGGGAGGGCATGGGCCTATGAGGGAGTGTCTTGGCGCATTGGGCCAGGGCACAAGGCCCCATAGGGCCCAGCCGATTCTAGATAAGTTTAAATCGTTTAAACTAGAGATAAGATAGGGTTTCTAGAAGCGAGAGTTTAAATCGTTTAAACTAGAGATAGGCTTGGAGGATGGGCAGGGCTGGCGCACCCCCTCTATATATAGAGGGCTGGTGCGCCTCCCCCAACCTACACCTTCCTCCAAACCCTAGTTGCCCTGCGCCCTCCTCTCTCCCTCCCATTGTTTGTGGCGAAGCCTGCTGCAGAAATTCTCCACCATATACACCACGCGTCATGTTGTAGATCCAATCTATCTCCACCCTACTTGCTGGTCCGAGGAAGGAGGAGGCGTCGAGGTCTTTGCGTGTGCATCTCACGGAGGCACCGCCACTTGTGGTGCTAGATCGGATCGGATCGCGAGGAGGAGAAGCGAGTCGACTACATCACCCACGTTCAAATGAGCGTTCATGTCGCGAATCTTCAAGGGTATGAAGATCTAATCCAATCTCTCTCGTTGTTTGCATCTCCTAGATTAGATCTTGGCTTTCCCTCTGTTAAGCTTCCGTGAAAATTTTGATTTACTATGCCGCGAAACCCTTGATGGTATCGAGCTAGATCTATGCGTAGATGTGTTTCACGAGTAGAGCATAACATGGTTGTTGCGGCGTTGATGTTCTGTTGCAAGCCTCTTGTTTGTGTTCTTCTTATGGCGCGGGATAGTGAGATTGAAGCGGTCCAGGCCAACCTTCTGACGTCGTCGTTGAGACCGACTCGCACTTGGCGTGTGGCTTGTACCATACATGCGGTGGTGGATGTCGTTTCTCTCACTATAGTTGTCATGGGATTGACACGGAGTTTGGCAACCATAATATCACCGTTGTGGCTTTCCGTAGGTAAGAATCGTTCTTAGCTTCTACTCCCATAAGCCACGTAAAACATGCAACAACAAAGTAGAGGCGTCTAACTTGTTTTTGCAGGAGTGTTCTGTGATATGGTATGGCCCAAGATGTGATGTGTATATTGTATGCGATGATCATGTTTTTGTAATGTTTCACGACTTGCATGTCGATGAGTACACAACCGGCAGGGCCATGGTTGTCTTTATAATTGTGTATGACCTGCGAGTCAACTTCTTATCGCCATGTAATAGCTTTACTTTATCGCTAAGTAGTTAGCAATAGTTGTAGTTGCTATTTGTGGTGGAGGCAATCATGGTGGAGTGATGGAGATCATGCGGACGCACAAGATGGAGATCATTCTTGCGAAGATTGGCTATACCATTTCACATAAAGTTATATGCATGTGATGTTTATCCTTTTATGTATCTTATTATGCTTAGATCATGACGGTAGCATTATAAGATGATTCCTCACTTAAAGATCAAGATAAAAGCTGTGTTCTCCCCATGTATGCACCGTTGCGAAAGTTAAATGGTGTCCAAGCATCACGTGATGATCGGGTGCTATAGACTCTCGCTCACATACAGCGGGTGCAAGCCAGTTTTACACAGCGGAAATACTTGGGTCTAACTTGACGAGCCTAGCATGTACAGGCATGGCCTCGGAACACATGAACCGAAAGGTTAAGCATGAGTCATATGAATGATATGATCGACACTTCGTTGTCCACCATTGAAACCACATCTCTTCTCGTGAAGATCGGATTAGGTGTGGTGAATTTGGATCATGTTCACTAAACAACTTGAGGGATGTTGAATTTAGTGGGAGTTCATCTAGTAATTTGATTAAAAGTTGAACTAGTTATCATGAACATAGTCTAATTTGTACTTGCAAATATTGTAGATCACATGGCTAAGTCCAACTTCAACTTCAACGTTTTTGCTGAGAAAGAAAAGCTTAAGAACAATGGGTCTAACTTCACCAACTGGTTCCGCAATCTGAGAATCATTTTCTCTGGCGGTCAAAAGGATTATGTCCTTGAGAAAGCGTTAGGTAACCCCCCCGCTGCAACTGTGCCGGCTGATGATAAAGCTGTCTATCAGTCACGCAAAGATGATTATGGTGTGATTAAGAGCACCATGTTGTTTGCTATGGAACCGGAACTTCAAAATCGTTTTGAAAACTATCCCGGGCCCTTTGAGATTCTCGAAGAGCTGAAAACCATGTTTCAGACTCAGGCCCGTTAAGAGATATGAGATCTCCGAAGTTCTTTAAGCGCAAGATGGAGGAAGGGAGTTCCGTTAGTGAGCACGCCATTAAGATGTCGTGCTACACTCAACATATGAGCAACTGGACTGCAAGATTCCAGAGGAGCTCAAGATTGACAGGGTTCTGCAATCACTCCCTCCCAGCTAGAAAAGTTTTGTAGTGACTCATAATCAGATTGGTTCCACTGATACGATCACCGAGCTCTTCGCAAAGCTGAAG
Source organism: Avena insularis (assembly GCA_023614405.1). NCBI lineage: Eukaryota > Viridiplantae > Streptophyta > Magnoliopsida > Poales > Poaceae > Avena > Avena insularis. Next base: position 375,132,440 of record CM042689.1, read on the forward strand.
GCTGCAGAGGTGGACATCAAGAAGGATAATCATGTGTTGATGGTCAATAAGCCCTCCTTTAAGAAAGGTAAGGGTGCAAAGAAGCCCTTCAAGAAAAGCGGCGGCAAGCGTGTTGCCCTGGAGAAGAAGCTCAAGTCTGGTCCTAAGCCGGACCTTTGAGTGCTTCTATTGCAAGGACAAGGGTCCTTTGGGCATAACTATCCAAAGTACTTAGCGGACAAGAAGGTTGGCACCATCAAAGGTATATTTGATATACATGTTATTGGTGTTTTCCTTACTAGCCCTCGTTGTAGTGCACAGGTATTTGATACTAGTTCGGTTGCTAATATTTGTAACTCAAAACAGAGCTACGGAATGAGCGGCGACTTGCGAGGATGAGGTGACGATGCGCGTTGGCAGCGGATCAAGAGTTGATGTGATGGCCGTCGACGCTCTCCTTAGTTTACCTTCGGGATTAGTTTTAAACCTTAATAAATGTTATTATGTACTGCGTTGAGCATGAACATTATTTGGATCATGTTTATTGCAAGACGGTTATTCATTTAAATCGAGCATAATGGTTGTTCTATTTATATGAGTAACATCTTTTATGGTCATGCACCTCTTGTGAATGGTTTATTTCTTCTAAATCTCGAAAGGGATGAAACACACATCCATAACATTGAGGCTAAGAGATGCAAAGTAGATAGTGATAATACTACTTATTTGTGGCCTTGTCGTCTAGGTCATATTGGTGTAAAGCGCATGAAGAAACTCCATTCGATGGACTTTTGGAGTCTCTTGATTTTGAATCATTTGACACATGCGAACCATGCCTCATGGGCAAGATGATCAAAACCCGTTCTCGGTATGATGGAGCGAGCAAGCGGACTTGTTGGAAATCATACATACGATGTATGCGGACCGATGAGTGTTTCGGACGCGGTGGATATCGCTACTTTCTCACTTTTACCGATGACTTAAGTAGATATGGGTATATCTATTTAATGAAACATAAATCTGAAAGCGTTTGAAAAGTTCAAAGAATTTCAGAATGAAGTGGAGAACCATCGTAATGAAAGATTAAGTTTCTACGATCCGATCGTGAAGCGAATATTTGAGTTATGATTTTCTCACGCATCTCAAAGCAAGTGGAATCGTTTCACAACTCACGCCACCGGAACACCACGGTGCAATCGTGTGTACGAGCATGGAATCGAACCCTATTAGATATGGTCCGATCGATGATGTCTCTTACTGATTTTCCGTTATCATTTTGGGGTTATGCATTAGAAACCGCTGCATTCACTTTAAATAGGGCTCCATCTAAATCCGTTGAGGCGACACCGTATGAACTGTGGTTTGGTGCTAAACCTAAGTTGTCGTTTCTTAAAGTTTGGGGATCTGAAGCTTCGTCAAGAAGTTGATGCGGACAAGCTCGAACCCAAAGCGAATGCGTCTTCATAGGATACCCTAAAGGAAACTATTGGGTATACCTTCTATCATAGAACCGAAGGCAAAGTGTTTGTCGTAAAAGCGGTTCCTTTCTTGAGAAGGAGTTTCTCTCGAAAGAAGTGAGTGGGAGGAAAGTAGAGCTAGACGAGGTTATTGAACCTTCTCTTGAATTGGAGAGTAGCGGCACCTGAAATTGTTCCGATGCCTTTGCACCAACAATAGAGGAAGCTAATGACGAGGATCATGAAGCTTGGACGATCTGCTCTTGAGCGTCGCGGTCGACAAGGTCGCGTGCCCCTCTGAGTGGTAATGCAGCAACCTGTCTTGTTGTCTTGTTAGTAGAAGACAGCGAACCTACGAACTATGAGGAAGCGATGATGAGCCAGATTCTGAGAAATGGCTAGAAGCCATGAAATCCAATTGGGATCCATGAGCGAAAACCAAGTATGGACTTTGGTGGACCCTCCTAGCGACGAAAGGCCGTTGAGTGCAAATGGATCTTCAAGAAGAAAAGCGGGGCGGATGGTAATGTTACCGTCTATAAAGCACGGCTTGTTGCGAAAGGTTTTCGACAAGTTCAAGGTGTTGACTACGATGAGACTTTCTCTCCGTGGCGATGTTTAAGTCCATTCATTTTATTAGCAATTGCTGCGTTTCATGATTATGAAATATGGCAAATGGATGTCAACTGCTTTCCTCAATGGCAACATTGATGAAGAGTTGTATATGATGCAACCCGAAGGTTTTGTCGATCCTAAGGATCTTGATAAAGTATGCAAACTTCAGCGTTCCATTTATGGACTGAAGCAAGCGTCTCGGAATTGGAACCTTCGTTTTGATCAAGTGATCAAGAGCTTTGGATTTGTTCCAAATTGCTCTGAAGCTTGCATCTACAAGAAAGTGAGTGGGAGCTCGGTGGCGTTTACGGTACTATATGTGGATGACATACTGATTATTGGAAATGACATCGACATGCTTAACGATGTGAAGAGTTATTTGAACAAGTGTTTTTCAATGAAAGACCTAGGTGAAGCTGCTTATATATTGGGCATCAAAATCTATAGAGATAGACAAAAGGCCTTTGATAGCTTTAAGCGATGCGTTCTAGACAAAGTTACGAAAAGGTTCAGAATGGATAAGGCATTGAAAGGTTCGATTGCCTATGTTGTCGAGTAAGATATTGAGCAAGGCTCGGTGTCCACTCTGATAAATGATAGGGAAGCTATGAGCAAAGTGCCTTATGCCTCGGCCATAGGTTCCATCATGTATGCCATCTTGAGTACTAGACGGATGTGTCCAATGCTCTTAGTTTGACGAAAGATATCAAAGTGATCCGAGTGGAACCTTTGGACAACCGTGAAGAACATCTAAGGTACCTAAATAAGACTAAAGAAATGTTCTTAGTCTATGGGGGTGATGAACAGCTTCGTCGTAAAAGGTTACGTCGATGCTAGTTTCGACACCGACAAGGATGATGCTAAATCTCGAAGACGGATCGTGTATATTTTGAATGGAGGAGCTGTGCTGGAGAAGCTGCAAGCAAAGCGTGGTCGCGGGATCTGATGAAAGCGGAATACATGGCTGCTGCGAAGCGTCAAGTGAAGGAGTTTGGATCAGAAACTTCATCACTGAGCTTGGCGTGGTTCAAGTGCATTGGACCCGGAGATATTGTGTGACAACACTGGCGCCATAGCACTCGCTAAGGAACCAAGATATCATCCAAAGACCAAGCATATCAACTGCAAGTTTCATATAATCCGAGATTATATAGCGGATGGAGAATCTGAAGATCAGCAAAGTACATACAGATCTGAATGTCGCAGATCCATTGACTAAACCTCTTCCACGTGTAAAACATGATCAGCACCTCGATTGCCATGGGTGTAAGATTGTTGCCAAATGTAAACTAGATTATTGACTCTAGTGCAAGTGGGAGACTGGAATTATACCCTAGAGGCAATAATAAAGATGTTATTATTATAATTCTTGTTCATGATAAAGTTTATATTCCATGCTAGAATTGTATTAAGCGGAAACATTAATACTTGTGTGGTTTGTGAACAACACCGTGTCCCTAAATGCGCCTCTATGGACTAGCTCATTGATCAATGATGGTTAAGGTTTCCTAACCATAGACATGAGTTGTCAATTGATAATGAGATCATATCATTGGGAGAATGATATGATGGAGACCAAACTAAGCGAAGCAATTATATCGTGTCATTGTGTTCATCTTTGTGAAGCTTTTCCTATGTCAAATATTGTATTCCTTAGACCATGAGATAATGCAACTCCACGGTATCGGAAGAAAGCTTTGAGGTCATCAAGCGTCATCCTATGAGAGTGTGATCATAAAGGTGTCTCTCGGTGATCGGAAAGTATCATTGGGTTGTATGTATCGAGATGGAATTTGTCCCTCCCAAGTCGGAGATATACTTGGTCCCACTCGTGTCGATATCAACACGCTTGCAAGCATGTGGTTAAGGAGTTAATCACAAAGTGATATCGGATTCTGAACGAGTAAAGTACTTACTCAATGAGATTGAACTAGGTATGGCCATGCAAGCGATCGAATCTCGGGCAAATAAAATATCGCGAAGGGAATATATATATGGGATTGATTGAATCCTGGCATCGTGGTTCATCAATATGATCATCGATGAATGTGTGGAATCAATATGGGTGCCCAGACCCGCTGTTGATTATTGATAGAAGATCATGTACGCATATTCTCGAACCGAGGTCACACTTAACGTGTCTCGACGCTAGGATAGATTGGATACTTGGTTTATGAATTTTTGTTCAGAGTCTCGGATGGGATCCGGGACATCACGAGAGGTTCCGTAGTGGTCCGGAGAATAAGATTCATATAAGGCAGTGCAGTTTTTGGAGTTCGGAATTGTTCCGGGTTAATCGGTATTGTACCGGAATCTTCTAGAACCTTCCGGAAGGGAGCCAACGTGGTCCCACCTTCCGGGAGGGGGCATGGGCCTATGAGGGAGTGTCCTGGCCGCATTGGGCCAGGGGCACAAGGCCCCATAGGGCCCAGCCGATTCTAGATAAGTTTAAATCGTTTAAACTAGAGATAAGATAGGGTTTCTAGAAGCGAGAGTTTAAATCGTTTAAACTAGAGATAGGCTTGGAGGATGGGCAAGGGCTGGCCGCACCCCCCCTCTATATATAGAGGGCTGGTGCGCCCCCTCCCTCCCAACCTACACCTTCCTCCAAACCCTAGTTGCCCTGCTGCCCTCCTCTCTCCCTCCCATTGTTTGTGGCGAAGCCTGCAGAAATTCTCCACCATATACACCACGCCGTCGTGTTGTAGATCCAATCTATCTCTCCACCCTACTTGCTGGTCCAAGGAAGGAGGAGACGTCGAGGTGCTGCACGTGTGCATCTCACGGAGGCACCGCCACTTGTGGTGCTAGATCGGATCGGATCGCGAGGAGGAGAAGCGCGTACGACTACATCACCCACGTTCAAATTAACGTTCATTGTCTTGAATCTTCAAGGGTATGAAGATCTAATCCAATCTCTCTCGTTGTTTGCATCTCCTAGATTAGATCTTGGCTTTCCTTCTGTTCGCTTCCGTAGAAAATTTTGATTTACTATGCTGCGAAACCCTTCAAAATGACTCTGGTGGATCCATAGGTGGTATGTATAAAGAACCCACATGAAAATGACTCTGGTTGTTGTTACTAAAAAGAACACACATGCAATGACACTGGTGGATCCATGGGTGGATTGTGAAAAGAGCACACATGCAATGACACTGGTGATCCATATGTGGTATGTGGAAAGAACACACATGCAATGACTCTGGTTATTGTTAGTGAAAAGAACACACATGCAATGACACTGGTGGATCCATGTGTGGTCTCTGAAGAGAGCACACATGCAATGACACTGGTTGTTGTTACTAAAAAGAACACACATGCAATGACACTGGTGGATCCATAGGTGGTATGTGAAAAGAACACACATGCAAAATGACTCAGGTTGTTGTTACTAAAAAGAACACACATGCAATGACACTGGTGGATCCATGTGTGGATTGTGAAAAGAGCACACATGCAATGACACTAGTGGATCCATAGGTGGTATGTGAAAAGAACACACATGCAATGACTCGGGTTGTTGTTACTGAAAAGAACAGACATGCAATGACACTGGTGGATCCATGTGTGGTCTCTAAAGAGAGCACACATTTCAATGACTCTTGTTGTTGTTAATAAAAAGAACACACATGTAATGACACTGGTGGATCCATGTGTGGTCTCTGAAGAGAGCACACATGCAATGACACTGGTTGTTACTAAAAAGAACACATATGCAATGACACTGGTGGATCCATGTGTGGATTGTGAAGAGAACACACATGCAATGACACTGGTGGATCCATAGGTGGTATGTGAAAAGAATACACATGCAAAATGTCTGGTTGTTGTTACTAAAAAGAACACACGTGTAATGACACTGCTGGATCCATGTGTGGTCTCTGTAGAGAAACCGCATTACAATGACACTGGTGGATCCATATGTGGTATGTGAAAAGAACACACATGCAAAATGACTGGTTGTTGTTACTAAAAAGAACACACATGCAATGACACTGGTGGATCCATATGTGGTATGTGAAAAGAACACACATGCAATGACTCTGGTTGTTGTTAGTGAAAAGAACACACATGCAATGACACTGGTGGATCCATAGGTGGTATGTGAAAAGAACACACATGCAAAATGACTCTGGTTGTTGTTGCTAAAAAGAACACACATGCAATGACACTGGTGGATCCATAGGTGGATTATGAAATGAACACAGATGCAAAGACACTGGTGGATCCATGTGTGGATTGTGAAGAGAACACACATGCAAAATGACTCTGGTTGTTGTTACTAAAAAGAACACACATGCAATACCACTGGTGGAACCATAGGTGGTATGTGAAAAGAACACACATGCAAAATGACTCTGGTTGTTGTTACTTAAAAGAACACACATGCAATGACACTGGTGGATCCATGTGTGGATTGTGAAAAGAGCACACATGCAATGACTCTAGTTGTTGTTAGTGAAAAGAACATACATGCAATGACACCGGTGGATCCATGTGTCGTCTCTGTAGAGAACACACATTTCATTGACACTGGTGTATCCATAGATGGTATGTGAAAAGAACACACATGCAAAATAACTCTGGTTGTTGTTAGTGAAAAGAACACACATGCAATGACACTGGTGGATCCATAGGTGGTATGTGCAAAGAACACACATGCAAAATTACTCTGGTTGTTGTTACTAAAAAGAACACACATGCAATGACACTGGTGGATCCATAGGTCGATTATTAAATGAACACACGTGCAATGACACTTGTGGATCCATAGGTGGTATGTGAAAAGAACACAGATGCAATGACTCTGGTTGTTGTTAGTGAAAAGAACACACATGCAATGACATTGGCGGATCCATAGGTGGTATGTGAGAAGAACAAACATGCAAAATGACTCTGGTTGTTGTTCCTAAAAAGAACACAGATGCAATGACACTGGTGGATTATGAAATGAACACACATGCAATGACACTGGTGTATCCTTAGGTGGTATGTGAGAAGAACACACATGCAAAATGACTCTGGTTGTTGTTACTAAAAAGAACACACATGCAATGACAGTGGTGGATCCATGGGTGGATTGTGAAAAGAACACACATGCAATGACACTGGTGGATCCATAGGTGGTATGTGAAAAGAACACACATGCAAAATGACTCTGGTTGTTACTAAAAAGAACACACATGCAATGACACTGGTGGATCCATAGGTGGATTATGAAATGAACACACATGCAATGACACTGGTGGATCCATAGGTGGTATGTGAGAAGAACACACATTTCAATGACGTTGTATGTTGTTACTAAAAAGAACACACATGCAATGACACTGGTGGATCCATAGGTGGTATGTGAAGAGATCCCACATGAAAAATGACTCTGGTGGATCCATAGGTGGTATGTGAAAAGAACACACATGCAAAATGACTCTGGTTGTTGTTACTAAAAAGAACACACATGCAATGACACTGGTGATCCATATGTGGTATGTGAAAATAAGACACATGCAATGACTCTGGTTGTTGTTAGTGAAAAGAACACACATGCAATGACACCGGTGGATCCATGTGTGGTCTATTAAGCTAGCACACATTTCAACGACTCTTGTTGTTGTTAGTAAAAAGAACACACATGCAATGACACTGGTGGACACATGCAATGACACTGGTTGTTGTTATTAAAAAGAACACACATGCAATGACACTGGTGGATCCATATGTGGATTGTGAAGAGCACACAGATGCAAGGACAATGGTGGATCCATAGGTGGTATGTCAAAAGAACACACATGCAAAACGACTCTGGTTGTTGTTACTAAAAAGAACACACATGTAATGACACTGGTGGATCCATGTGTGGATAGTGAAAAGAACACACATGCAAAATGACTGATTGTTGTTACTAAAAAGAACACACATGCAATGACAACGGTGGATCAATGTGTGGTATCTGTAGAGAACACACATTTCAATGACACTGGTGGATCCATATGTGGTATGTGAAAAGAACACACATGCAAAATGACTCTGGTTGTTGTTACTAAAAAGAACACACATGCAATGACACTAGTGGATCCATGGGTGGATTGTGAAAAGAGCACACATGCAATGACACTGCTGGATCCATATGTGGTATGTGAAAAGAACACACATGAAATGACTCTGGTTGTTGTTACTGAAAACAACATACATGCAATGACACTGGTGGATCTATAGGTGGTATGTGAAGAGATCACACATGCAAAATGACTCTGGTGGATCCATAGGTGGTATGTATAAAGAACACACATGAAAAATGACTCTGGTTGTTGTTACTAAAAAGAACACAAATGCAATGACACTGGTGGATCCATGGGTGGATTGTGAAAAGAGCACACATGCAATGACACTGGTGATCCATATGTGGTATGTGGAAAGAACACACATGCAATGACTCTGGTTGTTGTTAGTGAAAAGAACACACATGCAATGACACTGGTGGATCCATGTGTGGTCTCTGAATAGAGCACACATTTCAATGACTCTTGTTGTTGTTAGTAAAAAGAACACACATGCAATGACACTGGTGGATCCATGTGTGGTCTCTGAAGAGAGCACACATGCAATGGCACTGGTTGTTGTTACTAAAAAGAACACACATGCAATGACACTGGTGGATCCATGTGTGGATTGTGAAGAGAACACACATGCAAAATGACTCTGGTTGTTGTTAATAAAAAGAACACACGTGCAATTACACTGGTGGATCCATAGGTGGTATGTGAAGAGATCACACATGCAAAATGACTGGTGGATCCATAGGTGGTATGTGAAAAGAACACACACACAAAATGACTCGTTGTTGTTACTAAAAGAACACACATGCAATGACACTGGTGATCCATATGTGGTATGTGAAAAGAACACACATGCAATGACTCGTTGTTGTTAGTGAAAAGAACACACATGCAATGACACTGGTGGATCCATATGTGGTATGTGAAAAGAACACACATGCAAAATGACTCTGGTTCTTGTTACTAAAAAGAACACACATGCAATGACACTGGTGGATCCATGGGTGGATTGTGAAAAGAGCACACATGCAATTACACTGGTGGATCCATATGTGGTATGTGAAAAGAACACACATGAAATGACTCTGGTTGTTGTTACTCAAAAGAACATACATGCATTGAAACTGTTGTATCTTTTGGTGGTCTGTGATAATATCACACATGCAAAATGACTCTGGTGGATCCATAGGTGGTATGTATAAAGAACACACATGAAAAATGAATCTGGTGGTTGTTACTAAAAAGAACACACATGTAATGACACTGGTGGATCCATAGGTGGTATGTGAAAAGAACACACATGCAAAATGAGTCTGGATGTTGTTACTAAAAAGAACACACATGCAATGACACTGGTGGATCCATGGGTGGATTGTGAAAAGAGCACACATGCAATGACACTAGTGATCCATATGTGGTATGTGGAAAGAACACACATGCAATGACTCTGGTTGTTGTTAGTGAAAAGAACACACATGCAATGACACTGGTGGATCCATGTGTGGTCTCTGAATAGAGCACACATTTCAATGACTCTTGTTGTTGTTAGTAAAAAGAACACACATGCAATGACACTGGTGGATCTATGTGTGGTCTCTTCAGAGAGCACACATGCAATGACACTGGTTGTTGTTACTAGAAAGACCACACATGCAATGACACTGGTGGATCCATGTGTGGATTGTGAAGAGAACACACATGCAAAATGACTCTGGTTGTTGTTACTAAAAAGAACACACATGCAATGACACTGGTGGATCCATAGGTGGTATGTGCAAAGAACACACATGCAAAATTACTCTGGTTGTTGTTACTAAAAAGAACACACATGCAATGACACTGGTGGATCCATAGGTCGATTATTAAATGAACACACGTGCAATGACACTTGTGGATCCATAGGTGGTATGTGAAAAGAACACAGATGCAATGACTCTGGTTGTTGTTAGTGAAAAGAACACACATGCAATGACATTGGCGGATCCATAAGTGGTATGTGAGAAGAACAAACATGCAAAATGACTCTGGTTGTTGTTCCTAAAAAGAACACAGATGCAATGACACTGGTGGATCCATAGGTGGATTATGAAATGAACACACATGCAATGACACTGGTGTATCCTTAGGTGGTATGTGAGAAGAACACACATGCAAAATGACTCTGGTTGTTACTAAAAGAACAGTCATGCAACGACAGTGGTGGATCCATGGGTGGATTGTGAAAAGAACACACATGCAATGACACTGGTGGATCCATAGGTGGTATGTGAAAAGAACACACATGCAAAATGACTCTGGTTGTTGTTACTAAAAAGAACACACATGCAATGACACTGGTGGATCCATAGGTGGATTATGAAATGAACACACATGCAATGACACTGGTGGATCCATAGGTGGTATGTGAGAAGAACACACATTTCAATGACGCTGTATGTTGTTACTAAAAGACCACACACCCAATGCCACTGCTGCATCCATAGGTGTTATTTGAAGATATACCACATGTACAATGACACTGGTGGATCCTTAGGTGGTATGTGAAAAGAACACACATGCAAAATGACTCTGGTTGTTGTTACTAAAAAGAGCACACATGCAATGACACTGGTGATCCATATGTGGTATGTGAAAAGAACACACATGCAATGACTCTGGTTGTTGTTAGTGAAAAGAACACACATGCAATGACACTGGTGGATCCATGTGTGGTCTCTAAAGAGAGCACACATTTCAATGACTCTTGTTGTTGTTAGTAAAAAGGAACACACATGCAATGACACTGGTGGACACATGAAATGACACTGGTTGTTGTTATTAAAAAGAACACACATGCAATGACACTGGTGGATCCATATGTCGATTGTGAAGAGCACACAGATGCAAGGACATTGGTGGATCCATAGGTGGTATGTCAAAAGAACACACATGCAAAACGACTCTGGTTGTTGTTACTAAAAAGAACACACATGTAATGACACTGGTGGATCCATGTGTGGATAGTGAAAAGAACACACATGCAAAATGACTGATTGTTGTTACTAAAAAGAACACACATGCAATGACAACGGTGGATCAATGTGTGGTATCTGTAGAGAACACACATTTCAATGACACTGGTGGATCCATATGTGGTATGTGAAAAGAACACACATGCAAAATGACTCTGGTTGTTGTTACTAAAAAGAACAAACATGCAATGACACTAGTGGATCCATGGGTGGATTGTGAAAAGAGCACACATGCAATGACACTGCTGGATCCATATGTGGTATGTGAAAAGAACACACATGAAATGACTCTGGTTGTTGTTACTGAAAACAACATACATGCAATGACACTGGTGGATCTATAGGTGGTATGTGAAGAGATCACATGCAAAATGACTCTGGTGGATCCATAGGTGGTATGTATAAAGAACACACATGAAAAATGACTCTGGTTGTTGTTACTAAAAAGAACACAAATGCAATGACACTGGTGGATCCATGGGTGGATTGTGAAAAGAGCACACATGCAATGACACTGGTGATCCATATGTGGTATGTGGAAAGAACACACATGCAATGACTCTGGTTGTTGTTAGTGAAAAGAACACACATGCAATGACACTGGTTGATCCATGTGTGGTCTCTGAATAGAGCACACATTTCATTGACTCTTGTTGTTGTTAGTAAAAAGAACACACATGCAATGACACTGGTGGATCCATGTGTGGTATCTGAAGAGAGCACACATGCAATGGCACTGGTTGTTGTTACTAAAAAGAACACACATGCAATGACACTGGTGGATCCATGTGTGGATTGTGAAGAGAACACACATGCAAAATGACTCTGGTTGTTGTTAATAAAAAGAACACACGTGCAATGACACTGGTGGATCCATAGGTGGTATGTGAAGAGATCACACATGCAAAATGACTCTGGTGGATCCATAGGTGGTATGTGAAAAGAACACACACACACAAAATGACTCTGGTTGTTGTTACTAAAAAGAACACACATGCAATGACACTGGTGATCCATATGTGGTATGTGAAAAGAACGCACATGCAATGACTCTGGTTGTTGTTAGTGAAAAGAACACACATGCAATGACACTGGTGGATCCATATGTGGTATGTGAAAAGAACACACATGCAAAATGACTCTGGTTATTGTTACTAAAAAGAACACACATGCAATGACACTGGTGGATCCATGGGTGGATTGTGAAAAGAGCACACATGCAATTACACTGGTGGATCCATATGTGGTATGTGAAAAGAACACACATGAAATGACTCTGGTTGTTGTTACTCAAAAGAACATACATGCAATGACACTGGTGGATCTATAGGTGGTATGTGAAAATATCACACATGCAAAATGACTCTGGTGGATCCATAGGTGGTATGTATAAAGAACACACATGAAAAATGAATCTGGTGGTTGTTACTAAAAAGAACACACATGTAATGACACTGGTGGATCCATAGGTGGTATGTGAAAAGAACACACATGCAAAATGAGTCTAGATGTTGTTACTAAAAAGAACACACATGCAATGACACTGGTGGATCCATGGGTGGATTGTGAAAAGAGCACACATGCAATGACACTAGTGATCCATATGTGGTATGTGGAAAGAACACACATGCAATGACTCTGGTTGTTGTTAGTGAAAAGAACACACATGCAATGACACTGAGTGCTTCTATTGCAAGGACAAGGGTCACTGGAAGCGCAACTGTCCAAAGTACTTAGCGGACAAGAAGGTTGGCACCATCAAAGGTATATTTGATATACATGTTATTGGTGTTTTCCTTACTAGCCCTCGTTGTAGTGCCTGGGTATTTGATACTAGTTCAGTTGCTAATATTTGTAACTCAAAACAGGAGCTACGGAATAGGCAAGGCTTACGAGGATGAGGTGATGATGCGCGTTGCAACGGATCAAGAGTTGATGTGATGGCCGTGACGCGCTCTCCTTAGTTTTACCTTCGGGATTAGTTTTAAACCTTAATAAATGTTATTATGTGCCTGCGTTGAGCATGAACATTATTTCTGGATCATGTTTATTGCAAGACGGTTATTCATTTAAATCGGAGAATAATGGTTGTTCTATTTATATGAGTAACATCTTTTATGGTCATGCACCTCTTGTGAATGGTTTATTTCTTCTAAATCTCGAAAGGGATGAAACACACATCCATAACATTGAGGCTAAGAGATGCAAAGTAGATAGTGATAATACTACTTATTTGTGTAATCGCGTCTAGGTCATATTGGTGTAAAGCGCATGAAGAAACTCCATTCGATGGACTTTTGGAGTCTCTTGATTTTGAATCATTTGACACATGCGAACCATGCCTCATGGGCAAGATGATCAAAACCCGTTCTCCGGTATGATGGAGCGAACAACGGACTTGTTGGAAATCATACATAACGATGTATGCGCACCGATGAGTGTTTAACGCGGTGGATATCGCTACTTTCTCACTTTTACCGATGACTTAAGTAGATATGGGTATATCTATTTAATGAAACATAAATCTGAAGCGTTTGAAAAGTTCAAAGAATTTCAGAATGAAGTGGAGAACCATCGTGTAAAGATTAAGTTTCTACGATCCGATCGTGGGCGAATATTTGAGTTATGATTTTCTCACGCATCTCAAAGCAAGTGGAATCGTTTCACAACTCCGCCACCGGAACACCACAAAGGCAATCGTGTGTCGAGCGGAATCGAACCCTATTAGATATGGTCCGATCGATGATGTCTCTTGATTTTCCGTTATCATTTTGGGGTTATGCATTAGAAACGCTGCATTCACTTTAAATAGGGCTCCATCTAAATCCGTTGAGACGACACCGTATGAACTGTGGTTTGGTGCTAAACCTAAGTTGTCGTTTCTTAAAGTTTGGGGATCTGAAGCTTCGTCAAGAAGTTGATGCGGACAAGCTCGAACCCAAAGCGGAGAAATGCGTCTTCATAGGATACCCTAAGGAAACTATTGGGTATACCTTCTATCATAGAACCGAAGGCAAAGTGTTTGTCGTGAAGAACGGTTCCTTTCTTGAGAAGGAGTTTCTCTCGAAAGAAGTGAGTGGGAGGAAAGTAGAGCTAGACGAGGTTATTGAACCTTCTCTTGAATTGGAGAGTAGCGGCACCTGAAATTGTTCCAAGGTCTTTGCACCAACAATAGAGGAAGCTAATGACGAGGATCATGAAGCTTGAGACGATCTGCTCTTGAGCGTCGCGGTCGACAAGGTCGCGTGCCCTCCGAGTGGTACGGCAACCTGTCTTACTGTCTTGTTAGTAGAAGACAGCGAACCTCACGAACTATGAGGAAGCGATGATGAGCCAGATTCGAGAAATGGCTAGAAGCCATGAAATCAGAATTGGGATCCATGAGCGAAAACCAAGTATGGACTTTGGTGGACAATCCTAGCGACCGAAAGGACGTTGAGTGCAAATGGATCTTCAAGAAGAAAACGGACGCGGATGGTAATTTTACCTTCTATAAAGCGGCTTGTTGCGAAAGGTTTTCGACAAGTTCAAGGTGTTGACTACGATGAGACTTTCTCTCCGTAGCGATGTTTAAGTCCATTCGATTTTATTAGCAATTGCTGCGTTTCATGATTATGAAATATGGCAAATGGATGTCAAGACGCTTTCCTCAATGGCAACATTGATGAAGAGTTGTATATGATGCAACCGAAGGTTTTGTCGATCCTAAGGATCTTGATAAAGTATGCAAACTTCAGCGTTCCATTTATGGACTGAAGCAAGCGTCTCGAATTGGAACCTTCGTTTTGATCAAGTGATCAAGAGCTTTGGATTTGTTCCAAATTGCTCTGAAGCTTGCATCTACAAGAAAGTGAGTGGGAGCTCGGTGACGTTTCTGGTACTATATGTGGATGACATACTGATTATTGGAAATGACATCGACATGCTTAACGATGTGAAGAGTTATTTGAACAAGTGTTTTTCAATGAAAGACCTAGGTGAAGATGCTTATATATTGGGCATCAAAATCTATAGAGATAGACAAAGGCGCTGATAGCTTTAAGCGGTCGTTCCTAGACAAAGTTCTGAAAAGGTTCAATGGATAAGGCATTGAAAGGTTCATTGCCTATGTTGTCGAGTAAGATATTGAGCAAGGCTCGGTGTCATTCTGATAAATGATAGGGAAGCTATGAGCAAAGTGCCTTATGCCTCGGCCATAGGTTCCATCATGTATGCCATCTTTGAGTACTAGACGGATGTGTCCAATGCTCTTAGTTTGACGGCAGATATCAAAGTGATCCGAGTGGAACCTTTGGACAACCGTGAAGAACATCCTAAGGTACCTAAATAAGACTAAAGAAATGTTCTTAGTCTATGGGGGTGATGAACAGCTCGTCAAAAGGTTACGTCGATGCTAGTTTCGACATCGACAAGGATGATGCTAAATCTCGACGGGATCGTGTATATTTTGAATGGAGGAGCTGTGTTGGGGAGAAGCTGCAAGCAAAAGCGTGGTCGCGGGATCTACGATGAAAGCGGAATACATGGCTGCTGCAGAAGCGTCAAGTGAAGGAGTTTGGATCAGAAACTTCATCACTGAGCTTGGCGTGGTTCCAAGTGCATTGGACCCGCTGGAGATATTGTGTGACAACACTGGCGCCATAGCACTCGCTAAGGAACCAAGATATCATCCAAAGACCAAGCATATCAACAGATTATATAGCAGATGGAGATCTGAAGATCAGCAAAGTACATACAGATCTGAATGTCGCAGATCCATTGACTAAACCTCTTCCACGTGTAAAACATGATCAGCACCTCAGTGCCATGGGTGTAAGATTGTTGCCAAATGTAAACTAGATTATTGACTCTAGTGCAAGTGGGAGACTGTTGGAATTATACCCTAGAGGCAATAATAAAGATGTTATTATTATAATTCTTGTTCATGATAAAGTTTATATTCCATGCTAGAATTGTATTAAGCGGAAACATTAATACTTGTGTGGTTTGTGAACAACACCGTGTCCCTAGTACGCCTCTATGGACTAGCTCATTGATCAATGATGGTTAAGGTTTCCTAACCATAGACATGAGTTGTCAATTGATAATGAGATCATATCATTGGGAGAATGATATGATGGACAGACCCAAACTAAGCGAAGCAATTATATCGTGTCATTGTGTTCATCTTTGTGAAGCTTTTCCTATGTCAAATATTGTATTCCTTAGACCATGAGATAATGCAACTCCCTGGTATCGGAAGAAAGCTTTGAGGTCATCAAACGTCATCCTATGAGAGGGTGATCATAAAGGTGTCTCTCAGGTGATCGGAAAGTATCTGTTGGGTTGTATGTATCGAGATGGAATTTGTCCCTCCCAAGTCGGAGAGATATACTTCGGTCCCACTCGGTAATCGATATCAACACCGCTTGCAAGCATGTGGTTAAGGAGTTAATCACAAAGTGATATCGGATTACGGAACGAGTAAAGTACTTGCTCTGAATGAGATTGAACTAGGTATGACGGTACCGACGATCGAATCTCGGGCAAATAAAATATCGCGAGACGAAGGGAATATATATATGGGATTGATTGAATCCTGGCATCGTGGTTCATCCAATATGATCATCGATGAATGTGTGGGAGTCAATATGGGTGCCCAGACCCCGCTGTTGATTATTGATAGAAGATCATGTCTGCATATTCTCGAACCCGCAGGGTCACACACTTAACGTGTCTCGACGCTAGGATAGATTGGATACTTGGTTTATGAATTTTTGTTCAGAGTCTCGGATGGGATCCGGGACATCACGAGAGGTTCCGTAGTGGTCCGGAGAATAAGATTCATATAAAGGCGATTGCAGTTTTTGGAGTTCGGAATTGTTCCGGGTTAATCGGTATTGTACCGGAAGCTTCTAGAACCTTCCGGAAGGGAGCCAACGTGGTCCCACCTTCCGGGAGGGGGCATGGGCCTATGAGGGAGTGTCCTGGCCGCATTGGGCCAGGGGCACAAGGCCCCATAGGGCCCAGCCGATTCTAGATAAGTTTAAATCGTTTAAACTAGAGATAAGATAGGGTTTCTAGAAGCGAGAGTTTAAATCGTTTAAACTAGAGATAGGCTTGGAGGATGGGCAAGGGCTGGCCGCACCCCCCCTCTATATATAGAGGGCTGGTGCGCCCCCTTTCCCCAACCTACACCTTTCTCCAAACCCTAGTTGCCCTGCTGCCCTCCTCTCTCCCTCCCGATTGTTTGTAGGCGAAGCCCTGCTGCAGAAATTCTCCACCATATACACCACGCCGTCGTGTTGTAGATCCAATCTCTCCACCCTACTTGCTGGTCCAAGGAAGGAGGAGACGTCGAGGTGCTGCGTGTGCATCTCACGGAGGCACCGCCACTTGTGGTGCTAGATCGGATCGGATCGCGAGGAGGAGAAGCGTCGACTACATCACCCACGTTCCGGAGCGTTCATTGTCTGAATCTTCAAGGGTATGAAGATCTAATCCAATCTCTCGTTGTTTGCATCTCCTAGATTAGATCTTGGCTTTCCTTCTGTTCGCTTCCGTAGAAAATTTTGATTTACTATGCTGCGAAACCCTTCAAAATGACTCTGGTGGATCCATAGGTGGTATGTATAAAGAACCCACATGAAAATGACTCTGGTTGTTGTTACTAAAAAGAACACACATGCAATGACACTGGTGGATCCATGGGTGGATTGTGAAAAGAGCACACATGCAATGACACTGGTGATCCATATGTGGTATGTGGAAAGAACACACATGCAATGACTCGGTTATTGTTAGTGAAAAGAACACACATGCAATGACATGGTGGATCCATGTGTGGTCTCTGAAGAGAGCACACATGCAATGACACTGGTTGTTGTTACTAAAAAGAACACACATGCAATGACACTGGTGGATCCATAGGTGGTATGTGAAAAGAACACACATGCAAAATGACTCAGGTTGTTGTTACTAAAAAGAACACACATGCAATGACACTGGTGGATCCATGTGTGGATTGTGAAAAGAGCACACATGCAATGACACTAGTGGATCCATATGTGGTATGTGAAAAGAACACACATGCAATGACTCGGTTGTTGTTACTGAAAAGAACAGACATGCAATGACACTGGTGGATCCATGTGTGGTCTCTAAAGAGAGCACACATTTCAATGACTCTTGTTGTTGTTAATAAAAAGAACACACATGTAATGACACTGGTGGATCCATGTGTGGTCTCTGAAGAGAGCACACATGCAATGACACTGGTTGTTACTAAAAAGAACACATATGCAATGACACTGGTGGATCCATGTGTGGATTGTGAAGAGAACACACATGCAATGACACTGGTGGATCCATAGGTGGTATGTGAAAAGAATACACATGCAAAATGTCTGGTTGTTGTTACTAAAAAGAACACACGTGTAATGACACTGCTGGATCCATGTGTGGTCTCTGTAGAGAAACCGCATTACAATGACACTGGTGGATCCATATGTGGTATGTGAAAAGAACACACATGCAAAATGACTGGTTGTTGTTACTAAAAAGAACACACATGCAATGACACTGGTGGATCCATATGTGGTATGTGAAAAGAACACACATGCAATGACTCTGGTTGTTGTTAGTGAAAAGAACACACATGCAATGACACTGGTGGATCCATAGGTGGTATGTGAAAAGAACACACATGCAAAATGACTCTGGTTGTTGTTGCTAAAAAGAACACACATGCAATGACACTGGTGGATCCATAGGTGGATTATGAAATGAACACAGATGCAAAGACACTGGTGGATCCATGTGTGGATTGTGAAGAGAACACACATGCAAAATGACTCTGGTTGTTGTTACTAAAAAGAACACACATGCAATACCACTGGTGGAACCATAGGTGGTATGTGAAAAGAACACACATGCAAAATGACTCTGGTTGTTGTTACTTAAAAGAACACACATGCAATGACACTGGTGGATCCATGTGTGGATTGTGAAAAGAGCACACATGCAATGACTCTAGTTGTTGTTAGTGAAAAGAACATACATGCAATGACACCGGTGGATCCATGTGTCGTCTCTGTAGAGAACACACATTTCATTGACACTGGTGGATCCATAGATGGTATGTGAAAAGAACACACATGCAAAATAACTCTGGTTGTTGTTAGTGAAAAGAACACACATGCAATGACACTGGTGGATCCATAGGTGGTATGTGCAAAGAACACACATGCAAAATTACTCTGGTTGTTGTTACTAAAAAGAACACACATGCAATGACACTGGTGGATCCATAGGTCGATTATTAAATGAACACACGTGCAATGACACTTGTGGATCCATAGGTGGTATGTGAAAAGAACACAGATGCAATGACTCTGGTTGTTGTTAGTGAAAAGAACACACATGCAATGACATTGGCGGATCCATAGGTGGTATGTGAGAAGAACAAACATGCAAAATGACTCTGGTTGTTGTTCTAAAAGAACACAGATGCAATGACCGTGGATTATGAAATGAACACACATGCAATGACACTTTGGTGTATCCTTAGGTGGTATGTGAGAAGAACACATGCAAAATGACTCTGGTTGTTGTTACTAAAAAGAACACACATGCAATGACAGTGGTGGATCCATGGGTGGATTGTGAAAAGAACACACATGCAATGACACTGGTGGATCCATAGGTGGTATGTGAAAAGAACACACATGCAAAATGACTCTGGTTGTTGTTACTAAAAAGAACACACATGCAATGACACTGGTGGATCCATAGGTGGATTATGAAATGAACACACATGCAATGACACTGGTGGATCCATAGGTGGTATGTGAGAAGAACACACATTTCAATGACGTTGTATGTTGTTACTAAAAAGAACACACATGCAATGACACTGGTGGATCCATAGGTGGTATGTGAAGAGATCCCACATGAAAAATGACTCTGGTGGATCCATAGGTGGTATGTGAAAAGAACACACATGCAAAATGACTCTGGTTGTTGTTACTAAAAAGAACACACATGCAATGACACTGGTGATCCATATGTGGTATGTGAAACAACACACATGCAATGACTCTGGTTGTTGTTAGTGAAAAGAACACACATGCAATGACACCGGTGGATCCATGTGTGGTCTCTGAAGAGAGCACACATTTCAACGACTCTTGTTGTTGTTAGTAAAAAGAACACACATGCAATGACACTGGTGGACACATGCAATGACACTGGTTGTTGTTATTAAAAAGAACACACATGCAATGACACTGGTGGATCCATATGTCGATTGTGAAGAGCACACAGATGCAAGGACATTGGTGGATCCATAGGTGGTATGTCAAAAGAACACACATGCAAAACGACTCTGGTTGTTGTTACTAAAAAGAACACACATGTAATGACACTGGTGGATCCATGTGTGGATAGTGAAAAGAACACACATGCAAAATGACTGATTGTTGTTACTAAAAAGAACACACATGCAATGACAACGGTGGATCAATGTGTGGTATCTGTAGAGAACACACATTTCAATGACACTGGTGGATCCATATGTGGTATGTGAAAAGAACACACATGCAAAATGACTCTGGTTGTTGTTACTAAAAAGAACACACATGCAATGACACTAGTGGATCCATGGGTGGATTGTGAAAAGAGCACACATGCAATGACACTGCTGGATCCATATGTGGTATGTGAAAAGAACACACATGAAATGACTCTGGTTGTTGTTACTGAAAACAACATACATGCAATGACACTGGTGGATCTATAGGTGGTATGTGAAGAGATCACACATGCAAAATGACTCTGGTGGATCCATAGGTGGTATGTATAAAGAACACACATGAAAAATGACTCTGGTTGTTGTTACTAAAAAGAACACAAATGCAATGACACTGGTGGATCCATGGGTGGATTGTGAAAAGAGCACACATGCAATGACACTGGTGATCCATATGTGGTATGTGGAAAGAACACACATGCAATGACTCTGGTTGTTGTTAGTGAAAAGAACACACATGCAATGACACTGGTGGATCCATGTGTGGTCTCTGAATAGAGCACACATTTCAATGACTCTTGTTGTTGTTAGTAAAAAGAACACACATGCAATGACACTGGTGGATCCATGTGTGGTCTCTGAAGAGAGCACACATGCAATGGCACTGGTTGTTGTTACTAAAAAGAACACACATGCAATGACACTGGTGGATCCATGTGTGGATTGTGAAGAGAACACACATGCAAAATGACTCTGGTTGTTGTTAATAAAAAGAACACACGTGCAATTACACTGGTGGATCCATAGGTGGTATGTGAAGAGATCACACATGCAAAATGACTCTGGTGGATCCATAGGTGGTATGTGAAAAGAACGCACACACACAAAATGACTCTGGTTGTTGTTACTAAAAAGAACACACATGCAATGACACTGGTGATCCATATGTGGTATGTGAAAAGAACACACATGCAATGACTCTGGTTGTTGTTAGTGAAAAGAACACACATGCAATGACACTGGTGGATCCATATGTGGTATGTGAAAAGAACACACATGCAAAATGACTCTGGTTATTGTTACTAAAAAGAACACACATGCAATGACACTGGTGGATCCATGGGTGGATTGTGAAAAGAGCACACATGCAATTACACTGGTGGATCCATATGTGGTATGTGAAAAGAACACACATCAAATGACTCTGGTTGTTGTTACTCAAAAGAACATACATGCAATGACACTGGTGGATCTATAGGTGGTATGTGAAAATATCACACATGCAAAATGACTCTGGTGGATCCATAGGTGGTATGTATAAAGAACACACATGAAAAATGAATCTGGTGGTTGTTACTAAAAAGAACACACATGTAATGACACTGGTGGATCCATAGGTGGTATGTGAAAAGAACACACATGCAAAATGAGTCTGGATGTTGTTACTAAAAAGAACACACATGCAATGACACTGGTGGATCCATGGGTGGATTGTGAAAAGAGCACACATGCAATGACACTAGTGATCCATATGTGGTATGTGGAAAGAACACACATGCAATGACTCTGGTTGTTGTTAGTGAAAAGAACACACATGCAATGACACTGGTGGATCCATGTGTGGTCTGAATAGAGCACACATTTCAATGACTCTTGTTGTTGTTAGTAAAAAGAACACACATGCAATGACACTGGTGGATCTATGTGTGGTCTCTTCAGAGAGCACACATGCAATGACACTGGTTGTTGTTACTAGAAAGACCACACATGCAATGACACTGGTGGATCCATGTGTGGATTGTGAAGAGAACACACATGCAAAATGACTCTGGTTGTTGTTACTAAAAAGAACACACATGCAATGACACTGGTGGATCCATAGGTGGTATGTGCAAAGAACACACATGCAAAATTACTCTGGTTGTTGTTACTAAAAAGAACACACATGCAATGACACTGGTGGATCCATAGGTCGATTATTAAATGAACACACGTGCAATGACACTTGTGGATCCATAGGTGGTATGTGAAAAGAACACAGATGCAATGACTCTGGTTGTTGTTAGTGAAAAGAACACACATGCAATGACATTGGCGGATCCATAGGTGGTATGTGAGAAGAACAAACATGCAAAATGACTCTGGTTGTTGTTCCTAAAAAGAACACAGATGCAATGACACTGGTGGATCCATAGGTGGATTATGAAATGAACACACATGCAATGACACTGGTGTATCCTTAGGTGGTATGTGAGAAGAACACACATGCAAAATGACTCTGGTTGTTGTTACTAAAAAGAACACACATGCAATGACAGTGGTGGATCCATGGGTGGATTGTGAAAAGAACACACATGCAATGACACTGGTGGATCCATAGGTGGTATGTGAAAAGAACACACATGCAAAATGACTCTGGTTGTTGTTACTAAAAAGAACACACATGCAATGACACTGGTGGATCCATAGGTGGATTATGAAATGAACACACATGCAATGACACTGGTGGATCCATAGGTGGTATGTGAGAAGAACACACATTTCAATGACGCTGTATGTTGTTACTAAAAAGAACACACATGCAATGACAATGGTGGATCCATAGGTGGTATGTGAAGAGATCCCACATGAAAAATGACTCTGGTGGATCCATAGGTGGTATGTGAAAAGAACACACATGCAAAATGACTCTGGTTGTTGTTACTAAAAAGAACACACATGCAATGACACTGGTGATCCATATGTGGTATGTGAAAAGAACACACATGCAATGACTCTGGTTGTTGTTAGTGAAAAGAACACACATGCAATGACACCGGTGGATCCATGTGTGGTCTCTGAAGAGAGCACACATTTCAACGACTCTTGTTGTTGTTAGTAAAAAGAACACACATGCAATGACACTGGTGGACACATGCAATGACACTGGTTGTTGTTATTAAAAAGAACACACATGCAATGACACTGGTGGATCCATATGTCGATTGTGAAGAGCACACAGATGCAAGGACATTGGTGGATCCATAGGTGGTATGTCAAAAGAACACACATGCAAAACGACTCTGGTTATTGTTACTAAAAAGAACACACATGTAATGACACTGGTGGATCCATGTGTGGATAGTGAAAAGAACACACATGCAAAATGACTGATTGTTGTTACTAAAAAGAACACACATGCAATGACAACGGTGGATCAATGTGTGGTATCTGTAGAGAACACACATTTCAATGACACTGGTGGATCCATATGTGGTATGTGAAAAGAACACACATGCAAAATGACTCTGGTTGTTGTTACTAAAAAGAACACACATGCAATGACACTAGTGGATCCATGGGTGGATTGTGTAAAGAGCACATGCAATGACACTGCTGGATCCATATGTGGTATGTGAAAAGAACACACATGAAATGACTCTGGTTGTTGTTACTGAAAACAACATACATGCAATGACACTGGTGGATCTATAGGTGGTATGTGAAGAGATCACACATGCAAAATGACTCTGGTGGATCCATAGGTGGTATGTATAAAGAACACACATGAAAAATGACTCTGGTTGTTGTTACTAAAAAGAACACAAATGCAATGACACTGGTGGATCCATGGGTGGATTGTGAAAAGAGCACACATGCAATGACACTGGTGATCCATATGTGGTATGTGGAAAGAACACACATGCAATGACTCTGGTTGTTGTTAGTGAAAAGAACACACATGCAATGACACTGGTTGATCCATGTGTGGTCTCTGAATAGAGCACACATTTCATTGACTCTTGTTGTTGTTAGTAAAAAGAACACACATGCAATGACACTGGTGGATCCATGTGTGGTCTCTGAAGAGAGCACACATGCAATGGCACTGGTTGTTGTTACTAAAAAGAACACACATGCAATGACACTGGTGGATCCATGTGTGGATTGTGAAGAGAACACACATGCAAAATGACTCTAGTTGTTGTTACTAAAAAGAACAAGTGCAATGACACTGGTGGATCCATAGGTGGTATGTGAAGAGATCACACATGCAAAATGACTCTGGTGGATCCATAGGTGGTATGTGAAAAGAACACACACACACAAAATGACTCTGGTTGTTGTTACTAAAAAGAACACACATGCAATGACACTGGTGATCCATATGTGGTATGTGAAAAGAACGCACATGCAATGACTCTGGTTGTTGTTAGTGAAAAGAACACACATGCAATGACACTGGTGGATCCATATGTGGTATGTGAAAAGAACACACATGCAAAATGACTCTGGTTATTGTTACTAAAAAGAACACACATGCAATGACACTGGTGGATCCATGGGTGGATTGTGAAAAGAGCACACATGCAATTACACTGGTGGATCCATATGTGGTATGTGAAAAGAACACACATGAAATGACTCTGGTTGTTGTTACTCAAAAGAACATACATGCAATGACACTGGTGGATCTATAGGTGGTATGTGAAAATATCACACATGCAAAATGACTCTGGTGGATCCATAGGTGGTATGTATAAAGAACACACATGAAAAATGAATCTGGTGGTTGTTACTAAAAAGAACACACATGTAATGACACTGGTGGATCCATAGGTGGTATGTGAAAAGAACACACATGCAAAATGAGTCTAGATGTTGTTACTAAAAAGAACACACATGCAATGACACTGGTGGATCCATGGGTGGATTGTGAAAAGAGCACACATGCAATGACACTAGTGATCCATATGTGGTATGTGGAAAGAACACACATGCAATGACTCTGGTTGTTGTTAGTGAAAAGAACACACATGCAATGACACTGGTGGATCCATGTGTGGTCTCTGAATAGAGCACACATTTCAATGACTCTTGTTGTTGTTAGTAAAAAGAACACACATGCAATGACACTGGTGGATCTATGTGTGGTCTCTTCAGAGAGCACACATGCAATGACACTGGTTGTTGTTACTAGAAAGACCACACATGCAATGACACTGGTGGATCCATGTGTGGATTGTGAAGAGAACACACATGCAAAATGACTCTGGTTGTTGTTACTAAAAAGAACACACATGCAATGACACTGGTGGATCCATAGGTGGTATGTGAAAACAACACACATGAAAAATGAGTTGGGTTGTTGTTACTAAAAAGAACACACATGCAATGACACTGGTGAATCCATGTGTGGATTGTGAAAAGAGCACACATGAAATGACACTGGTGGATCCATCTGTGGTATGTGAAAAGAACACACATGCAATGACTCTGGTTGTTACTGAAAAGAACACACATGCAATGACGCTGGCCGATCCATGTGTGGTCTCTAAAGAGAGCACACATTTCAATGACTCTTGTTGTTGTTAGTAAAAAGAGCACACATGCAATGGCACTGGTGGATCCATGTGTGGTCTCTGAAGAGATCACACATGCAATGGCACTGGTTGTTGTTACTAAAAATAACACACATGCAATGACACTGGTGGATCCATGTGTGGATTGTGAAGAGAACACACATGCAATGACACTGGTGGATCCATATGTGGTATGTTAAAAGAACACACATGCAAAATGACTGGTTGTTGTTACTAAAAAGAACACACATGCAATGACACTGGTGGATCCATAGGTGGATTATGAAATGAACACACATGCAATGACACTGGTGGATCCATAGGTGGTATGTGAGAAGAACACACATTTCAATGACTCTGGTTGTTGTTACTAAAAAGAACACACATGCAATGACACTGGTGGATCCATCGGTGATATGTGAAGAGATCACACATGCAAAATGACTCTGGTGGATCTATAGGTGGTATGTGAAAAGAACACACATGCAAAATGACTCCGGTTGCTGTTACTAAAAAGAACACACATGCAATGACACTGGTGGATCCATGTGTGGTCTCTGAAGAGAGCACACATGCAATGGCACTGGTGGATCTATGTGTGGATTGTGAAGAGAACACACATGCAATGACACTGGTGGATCGATAGGTGGTATGTGAAAAGAACACGCATGCAAAATGACTGGTTGTTGTTACTAAAAAGAACACACATGCAATGACACTGGTGGATCCATGTGTGGTCTCTATAGAGAACACGCATTTCAATGACACTGGTGGATCCATATGTGGTATGTAAAAAAACACACATGCAAAGTGACTGGTTGTTGTTACTAAAAAGAACACACATGCAATGACACTGGTGGATCCATGTGTGATCTCTGTAGAGAACACACATTTCAATGACACTGGTGGACCCATATGTGGAATCTGAAAAGAATACACATGCAATGACACTGGTGGATCCATAGGTGGTATGTGAAAAGAACACACATGCAAATTGACTCTGGTTGGTGTTACTAAAAAGAACACACATGCAATGACACTGTTGGATCCATAGGTGGATTATGAAATGAACACACATGCAATGACACTGGTGGATCCATGTGTGGATTGTGAAGAGAACACACATGCAAAATGACTCTGCTTGTTGTTACTAAAAAGAACACACATGCAATGCCACTGGTGGATCCATAGGTGGTATGTGAAAAGAACACACATGCAAAATGACTCTGGTTGTTGTTACTAAAAAGAACACACATGCAATGACACTGGTGGATCCATGTGTGGATTATGGAAAGAGCACACAGGCAATGACACTGGTGGATCCATATGTGGTATGTGAAAAGAACACACATGCAATGACTCTGGTTGTTGTTACTGAAAAGAACACACATGCAATGACACTCGTGGATCCATGTGTGGTCCTAAAGAGAGCACACATTTCAATGACTCTTGTTGTTGTTAGTAAAAAGAACACACATGCAATGACACTGTTGGATCCATGTGTGGTCTCTAAAGAGAGCACACATGCAATGACACTGGTTGTTGTTACTAAAAAGAACACACATGCAATGACACTGGTGGATCCATGCGTGGATTGTGAAGAGAACACACATGCAATGACAATGGTGGACCCATAGGTGGTCTGTGAAAAGAACACACATGCAAAATAACTGGTTGTTGTTACTAAAAAGAAAATACATGCAATGACACTGGTGGATCCATGTGTGGTCTCTGTAGAGAACACGTATTTCAATGACACTGGTGGATCCGTGGTATGTGAAAAGAACACACATGCAAAATGACAGGTTGTTGTTACTAAAAAGAACACACATGCAATGACACTGGTGGATCCATGTGTGGTCTCTATAGAGAACACACATTTCAATGACACTAGTGGATCCATATGTGGTATGTGAAAAGAACACACATGCAATGACTCTGGTTGTTGTTAGTGAAAAGAACACACATGCAATGACACTGGTGGATCCATAGGTGGTATGTGAAAATGACACACATGCAAAATGACTTTGGTTGTTACCAAAAAGAACAGACATGCAATGACACTGGTGGATTATGAAATGAAGACACATGCAATGACACTAGTGGATCCATGTGTGGATTATGAAAAGAACACACATGCAATTCCACTGGTGGATCCATAGGTGGTATGTGAAAAGAACACACATGCAAAATGACACTGGTTGTTGTTACTAAAAAGAACACACATGCAATGACACTGGTGGATGCATGCGTGGATTGTGAAAAGAACACACATGCAATGACACTGGTGGATCCATAGGTGGTATGTGAAGAGAAGACACATGCAAAATGACTGGTTGTTGTTACTAAAGAGAATACACATGCAATGACACTGGTGGATCCATGTGTGGTCTCTATAGAGAACACACATTTCAATGACACTAGTGGATCCATATGTGGTATGTGAAAAGAACACACATGCAATGACTCTGGTTGTTGTTAGTGAAAAGAACACACATGCAATGACACTGGTGGATCCATAGGTGGTATGTGAAAATGACACACATGCAAAATGACTCTGGTTGTTGTTACTAAAAAGAACACACATGAATGACACTGGTGTATCCATAGGTGGATTATGAAATGAACACACATGCAATGACACTGGTGGATCCATGTGTGGATTGTGAAGAGAACACACATGCAAAATGACTCTGGTTGTTGTTACTAAAAATAACACACATGCAATGACACTGGTGGATCCATGTGTGGATTATGAAAAGAGAGCACACATGCAATGACACTGGTGGATCCATATGTGCTATGTGAAAAGAACACACATGCAATGACTCTGGTTGTTGTTACTGAAAAGAACACACATGAAGTGACACTGGATGATCCATGTGTGGTCTCTGAAGAGAGCACACATTTCAATGACTCTTGTTATTGTTACTAAAAAGAACGCACATGCAATGACACTGGTGGATCCATGTGTGGTCTCTGAAGAGAGCACACATGCAATGACACTGGTTGTTGTTACTAAAAAGAACACATATGCAATGACACTGGTGGATCCATGCGTGGATTGTGAAGAGAACACACATGCAATGACACTGGTGGACCCATAGGTGGTATGTGAAAAGAACACACATGCAAAATGACAGGTTGTTGTTACTAAAAAGGACACATGCAATGACACTGGTAGATCCATGTGTGGTCTCTGTAGAGAACACGCACTTCAATGACACTGGTGGATCCATATGTGGTATGTGAAAAGAACACACATGCAAAATGACTGGTTGTTGTTACTAAAGAGAACACACATGAAATGACACTGGTGGATCCATGTGTGGTCTCTATAGAGAACACACATTTCAATGACACTAGTGGATCCATATGTGGTATGTGAAAAGAACACACATGCAATGACTCTGGTTGTTATTAGTGAAAAGAACACACATGCAATGACACTGGTGGATCCATAGGTGGTATGTGAAAAGGACACACATGCAAAATGACTCTGGTTGTTGTTACTAAAAAGAACACACATGAATGACACTCGTGTATCCATAGGTGGATTATGAAATGAACACACATGCAATGACACTGGTGGATCCATGTGTGGATTGTGAAGAGAACACACATGCAAAATGACTCTGGTTGTTGTTACTAAAAAGAACACACATGCAATGACACTGGTGGATCCATGTGTGGATTATGAAAAGAGAGCACACATGCAATGACATTGGTGGATCCATATGTGGTATGTGAAAAGAACACACATGCAATGACTCTGGTTGTTGTTACTGAAAAGAACACACATGAAGTGACACTGGATGATCCATGTGTGGTCTCTGAAGAGAGCACACATTTCAATGACTCTTGTTGTTGTTACTAAAAAGAACACACACGCAATGACACTGGTGGATCCATGTGTGGTCTCTGAAGAGAGCACACATGCAATGACACTGGTTGTTGTTACTAAAAAGAACACATATGCAATGACACTGGTGGATCCATGCATGGATTGTGAAGAGAACACACATGCAAAGACACTGGTGGACCCATAGGTGGTATGTGAAAAGAAAACACATGCAAAATGACTGGTTGTTGTCACTAAAAAAGGACACATGCAATGACACTGGTGGATCCATGTGTGGTCTCTATAGAGAACACGCATTTCAATGACACTGGTGGATCCATATGTGGTATGTGAAAAGAACACACATGCAATGACTCTGGTTGTTGTTAGTGAAAAGCCACACATGCGATGACACTAGTGGATCCATAGGTGGTATGTGAGATGAACACACATGCAAAATGACTCTGGTTGTTGTTACTAAAAAGAACACACATGCAATGACACTGGTGGATCCATAGGTTGATTATGAAATGAACACACATGCAATGACACTGGTGGATCCATAGGTGGTATGTGAGAAGAACACACATTTCAATGACTCTGGTTGTTGTTACTAAAAAGAACACACATGCAATGACACTGGTGGATCCATAGGTGGTATGTGAAGATATCACACATGAAAAATGACTCTGGTGTTGTTACTAAAAAGAACACACATGCAATGACTCTAGTGGATCCATGGGTGGATTGTGAAAAGAACACACATGCAATGACACTGGTGGATCCATAGGTGGTATGTGAAAAGAACACACATGCAAAATGACTCTGGTTGTTGTTACTAAGAAGAACACACATGCAATGACACTGGTGGATCCATAGGTGGTATGTGAAGAGAACACACATGCAAAATGACTCTGGTGGATCCATAGGTGGTATGTGAAAAGAACACACATGCAAAATGACTCAAGTTGTTGTTACTAAAAAGAACACACATGCAATGACACTGGTGGATCCATGTGTGGATTGTGAAAAGTGCACACATGCAATGACACTGGTGGACCCATATGTGGTATGTGAAAAGAACACACATCCAGTGACTCTGGTTGTTGTTACTGAAAACAACACACATGCAATGACACTGGTGGATCCATGTGTGGTCTCTGAAGAGAGCACACATTTCAATGACTCTTGTTGTTGTTAGTAAAAAGAACACACATGCAATGACACTGGTGGATCCATGTGTGGTCTCTGAAGAGAGCACACATGCAATGACACTGGTTGTTGTTACTAAAAAGAACACACATGCCATGACACTGGTGTATCCATATGTGGATTGTGAAGAGAACACACATGCAAGGACATTGGTGGATCCATAGGTGGTATGTGAGAACAAACACACATTTCAATGACTCTGGTTGTTGTTACTAAAAAGAACACACATGCAATGACACTGGTGGATCCATAGGTGGTATGTGAAGAGATCACACATGCAAAATGACTCTGGTGGATCCATAGGTGGTATGTGAAAAGAACACACCTGCAAGATGACTCTAGTTGTTGTTAGTAAAAAGAACACACATGCAATGACACTGGTGCATCCATGTGTGGTCTCTAAAGAGAGCACACATGCAATGACACTGGTTGTTGTTACTAAAAAGAACACACATGCAATGACACTGGTGGATCCATATGTGGATTGTGAAGAGAACACACATGCAATGACACTGGTGGATCCATAGGTGGTATGTGAAAAGAACACAGATGCAAAATGACTGGTTGTTGTTACTAAAAAGAAAACACATGCAATGACACTGGTGGATCCATGTGTGGTCTCTATAGAGGACACGCATTTCAATGAAACTGGTGGATCCATATGTGGTATGTGAAAAGAACACACATGCAAAATGACTGGTTGTTGTTACTAAACAGAACACACATGCAATGACACTAGTGGATCCATGTGTGGTCTCTGTAGAGAACACACATTTCAATGACACGGGTGGATCCATATGTGGTATGTGAAAAGAACACACATACAATGACTCTGGTTGTTGTTAGTGAAAAGAACACACATGGAATGACACTGGTGGATCCATAGGTGGTATGTGAAAAGAACACACATGCAAATGACTCGGGTTGTTGTTACTAAAAAGAACACACATGCAATGACACTGGTGGATCCATAGGTGGATTATGAAATGAACACACATGCAATGACACTTGTGGATCCATGTGTGGATTGTGAAGAGAACACACATGCAAAATGACTTTTGTTGTTGTTACTAAAAAGAACACACATGCAATGCCACTAGTGGATCCATAGGTGGTATGTGAAAAGAACACACATGCAAAATGACTCTGGTTGTTGTTACTAAAACGAATACACATGCAATGACACTGGTGGATCCCTGTGTGATCTCTAAAGAGAACACACATTTCAAAGACACTGGTGGATCCATAGGTGGTATGTGAAAAGAACACACATGCAAAATGACTCTGGTTGTTGTTACTAAAAAGAACACACATGCAATGACTCTGGTGGATCCATGGATGGATTGCGAAAAGAACACACCTGCAATGACACTGGTGGATCCATAGGTGGTATGTGAAAAGAACACACATGCAAAATGACTCTTGTTGTTCTTACTAAAAAGAACACACATCCAATGACACTGGTGGATCCATAGGTGGTATGTGAAGAGAACACACATGCAAAATGACTCTGGTTGTTGTTACTAAAAAGAACACACATGCAATGACACTGGTGGATCCATGGGTGGATTATGAAAAGAACACACATGCAATGACACTGGTGGATCCATAGGTGGTGTGTGAAAAGAACACACATGCAAAATGACTCTGGTTGTTACTAAAAATAACACACATGCAATGACACTGGTGGATCCATGTGTGGTCTCTGTAGAGATCACACATTTCAATCACACTGGTGGATGCATATGTGGTATGTGAAAAGAACACACATGCAATGACTCTGGTTGTTGTTAGTGAAAAGAACACACATGCAATGACACTGGTGGATCCATAGGTGGTATGTGAGAAGAACACACATGCAAAATGACTCTGGTTGTTGTTACTAAAAAGAACACACATGAATGACACTGGTGTATCCATAGGTGGATTATGAAATGAACACACATGCAATGACACTGGTGGATCCATGTGTGGATTGTGAAGAGAACACACATGCAAAATGACTCTGTTTGTTGTTACTAAAAAGAACACACATGCAATGACACTGGTGGATCCATGTGTGGATTATGAAAACAGAGCACACATGCAATGACACTGGTGGATCCATATGTGCTATGTGAAAAGAACACACATGCAATGACTCTGGTTGTTGTTACTGAAAAGAACACACATGAAGTGACACTGGATGATCCATGTGTGGTCTCTGAAGAGAGCACACATTTCAATGACTCTTGTTATTGTTAAAAAGAACGCACATGCAATGACATCAGGATCCATGTGTGGTCTCTGAAGAGAGCACACATGCAATGACACTGGTTGTTGTTACTAAAAAGAACACATATGCAATGACACTGGTGGATCCATGCGTGGATTGTGAAGAGAACACACATGCAATGACACTGGTGGACCCATAGGTGGTATGTGAAAAGAACACACATGCAAAATGACTGGTTGTTGTTACTAAAAAGGACACATGCAATGACACTAGTAGATCCATGTGTGGTCTCTGTAGAGAACACGCATTTCAATGACACTGGTGGATCCATATGTGGTATGTGAAAAGAACACACATGCAAAATGACTGGTTGTTGTTACTAAAGAGAACACACATGAAATGACACTGGTGGATCCATGTGTGGTCTCTATAGAGAACACACATTTCAATGACACTAGTGGATCCATATGTGGTATGTGAAAAGAACACACATGCAATGACTCTGGTTGTTCTTAGTGAAAAGAACACACATGCAATGACACTGGTGGATCCATAGGTGGTATGTGAAAATGACACACATGCAAAATGACTCTGGTTGTTGTTACTAAAAAGAACACACATGAATGACACTGGTGTATCCATAGGTGGATTATGAAATGAACACACATGCAATGACACTGGTGGATCCATGTGTGGATTGTGAAGAGAACACACATGCAAAATGACTCTGGTTGTTGTTACTAAAAAGAACACACATGCAATGACACTGGTGGATCCATGTGTGGATTATGAAAAGAGAGCACACATGCAATGACATTGGTGGATCCATATGTGGTATGTGAAAAGAACACACATGCAATGACTCTGGTTGTTGTTACTGAAAAGAACACACATGAAGTGACACTGGATGATCCATGTGTGGTCTCTGAAGAGAGCACACATTTCAATGACTCTTGTTGTTGTTACTAAAAAGAACACACACGCAATGACACTGGTGGATCCATGTGTGGTCTCTGAAGAGAGCACACATGCAATGACACTGGTTGTTGTTACTAAAAAGAACACATATGCAATGACACTGGTGGATCCATGCGTGGATTGTGAAGAGAACACACATGCAATGACACTGGTGGACCCATAGGTGGTATGTGAAAAGAACACACATGCAAAATGACTGGTTGTTGTCACTAAAAAAGGACACATGCAATGACACTGGTGGATCCATGTGTGGTCTCTATAGAGAACACGCATTTCAATGACACTGGTGGATCCATATGTGGTATGTGAAAAGAACACACATGCAATGACTCTGGTTGTTGTTAGTGAAAAGCCACACATGCGATGACACTAGTGGATCCATAGGTGGTATGTGAGATGAACACACATGCAAAATGACTCTGGTTGTTGTTACTAAAAAGAACACATATGCAATGACACTGGTGGATCCATAGGTTGATTATGAAATGAACACACATGCAATGACACTGGTGGATCCATAGGTGGTATGTGAGAAGAACACACATTTCAATGACTCTGGTTGTTGTTACTAAAAAGAACACACATGCAATGACACTGGTGGATCCATAGGTGGTATGTGAAGATATCACACATGAAAAATGACTCTGGTGTTGTTACTAAAAAGAACACACATGCAATGACTCTAGTGGATCCATGGGTGGATTGTGAAAAGAACACACATGCAATGACACTGGTGGATCCATAGGTGGTATGTGAAAAGAACACACATGCAAAATGACTCTGGTTGTTGTTACTAAAAAGAACACACATGCAATGACACTGGTGGATCCATAGGTGGTATGTGAAGAGAACACACATGCAAAATCACTCTGGTGGATCCATAGGTGGTATGTGAAAAGAACACACATGCAAAATGACTCAAGTTGTTGTTACTAAAAAGAAAACACATGCAATGACACTGGTGGATCCATGTGTGGATTGTGAAAAGTGCACACATGCAATGACACTGGTGGACCCATATGTGGTATGTGAAAAGAACACACATCCAGTGACTCTGGTTGTTGTTACTGAAAACAACACACATGCAATGACACTGGTGGATCCATGTGTGGTCTCTGAAGAGAGCACACATTTCAATGACTCTTGTTGTTGTTAGTAAAAAGAACACACATGCAATGACACTGGTGGATCCATGTGTGGTCTCTGAAGAGAGCACACATGCAATGACACTGGTTGTTGTTACTAAAGAGAACACACATGCCATGACACTGGTGTATCCATATGTGGATTGTGAAGAGAACACACATGCAAGGACATTGGTGGATCCATAGGTGGTATGTGAGAAAAAACACACATTTCAATGACTCTGGTTGTTGTTACTAAAAAGAACACACATGCAATGACACTGGTGGATCCATAGGTGGTATGTGAAGAGATCACACATGCAAAATGACTCTGGTGGATCCATAGGTGGTATGTGAAAAGAACACACCTGCAAGATGACTCTAGTTGTTGTTAGTAAAAAGAACACACATGCAATGACACTGGTGCATCCATGTGTGGTCTCTAAAGAGAGCACAGATGCAATGACACTGGTTGTTGTTACTAAAAAGAACACACATGCAATGACACTGGTGGATCCATATGTGGATTGTGAAGAGAACACACATGCAATGACACTGGTGGATCCATAGGTGGTATGTGAAAAGAACACAGATGCAAAATGACTGGTTGTTGTTACTAAAAAGAAAACACATGCAATGACACTGGTGGATCCATGTGTGGTCTCTATAGAGGACACGCATTTCAATGACACTGGTGGATCCATATGTGGTATGTGAAAAGAACACACATGCAAAATGACTGGTTGTTGTTACTAAAAAGAACACACATGCAATGACACTAGTGGATCCATGTGTGGTCTCTGTAGAGAACACACATTTCAATGACATGGGTGGATCCATATGTGGTATGTGAAAAGAACACACATGCAATGACTCTGGTTGTTGTTAGTGAAAAGAACACACATGGAATGACACTGGTGGATCCATAGGTGGTATGTGAAAAGAACACACATGCAAATGACTCGGGTTGTTGTTACTAAAAAGAACACACATGCAATGACACTGGTGGATCCATAGGTGGATTATGAAATGAACACACATGCAATGACACTTGTGGATCCATGTGTGGATTGTGAAGAGAACACACATGCAAAATGACTTTTGTTGTTGTTACTAAAAAGAACACACATGCAATGCCACTAGTGGATCCATAGGTGGTATGTGAAAAGAACACACATGCAAAATGACTCTGGTTGTTGTTACTAAAACGAATACACATGCAATGACACTGGTGGATCCATGTGTGATCTCTAAAGAGAACACACATTTCAAAGACACTGGTGGATCCATAGGTGGTATGTGAAAAGAACACACATGCAAAATGACTCTGGTTGTTGTTACTAAAAAGAACACACATGCAATGACTCTGGTGGATCCATGGATGGATTGCGAAAAGAACACACCTGCAATGACACTGGTGGATCCATAGGTGGTATGTGAAAAGAACACACATGCAAAATGACTCTTGTTGTTGTTACTAAAAAGAACACACATCCAATGACACTGGTGGATCCATAGGTGGTATGTGAAGAGAACACACATGCAAAATGACTCTGGTTGTTGTTACTAAAAAGAACACACATGCAATGACATTGGTGGATCCATGGGTGGATTATGAAAATAACACACATGCAATGACACTGGTGGATCCATAGGTGGTGTGTGAAAAGAACACACATGCAAAATGACTCTGGTTGTTACTAAAAATAACACACATGCAATGACACTGGTGGTTCCATGTGTGGTCTCTGTAGAGATCACACATTTCAATCACACTGGTGGATGCATATGTGGTATGTGAAAAGAACACACATGCAATGACTCTGGTTGTTGTTAGTGAAAAGAACACACATGCAATGACACTGGTGGATCCATAGGTGGTATGTGAGAAGAACACACATGCAAAATGACTCTGGTTGTTGTTACTAAAAAGAACACACATGCAATGACACTGGTGGATCCATGGTTGGATTGTGAAAAGAACACACATGCAATGACACTGGTGGATCCATAGGTGGTATGTGAAAAGAACACACATGCAAAATGACTCTGGTTGTTGTTACTAAAAAGAACACACATGCAATGACACTGGTGGATCCATAGGTGGTATGTGAAGATAACACACATGCAAAATGACTCGGGTTGTTGTTACTAAAAAGAACACACATGCAATGACACTGGTGGATCCATGGGTGGACTGTGAAAAGAACACACATGCAATGACACTGGTGGATCCATATGTGGTATGTGAAAAGAACACACATGGAATGACTCTGGTTGTTGTTAGTAAAAAGAACACACATGCAATGACATTGGTGGATCCATAGGTGGATTGTGAAAAGAGCACAAATGCAATGACATTTGAATGGTACGGGTGGATCCATAGGCGGATTGTGAAAAGAGATTTTCCCTCTCTCTCTGTCACAAATCTCACAAAAGCCCAAACATGTGGAGATCCCAAACATGTGCTCACTCTGGGTGATATGCCCTGATTGGCTGACACAGATGTCACGCGGATCGTCTCCACCAACCGTTGATCCCATGTGATCCAATGGGCAGGATAACCCCTCCCTTCTCCACTTTTTTTATGCATGGTCAATCCGTGCCACCTCTCTATCCGAGCCACCAATACTACACCCCCATAAACAAGTGAAAATCCATCTATCTAACTAAAATAAATAAAATAAATGATCATATTTCGAAGAAGCCATCGTCTTCGTCTTCCGGTTCGTTCTCGTCTTCGTCAACACCATGGTCCCCGCCATAGCCGCCGTCGGTGCCCTCCTCTAACGACTCGACATCGGCCCTTCCTCGGATAAGCGCGTTATCTCCTCGTCGGAGTCCTCCTCCTCCTCCTCTTCGTAGTCCCATGGGTCCACGTCACTCTCCCCCGCTTCTGCCTCCAACTGATCGATGAACGCCTCCTCGTTGGGCGAGTCGGACTCATCCAAATAGCTATCTCCTCTCTTCTTCCTGGTCTTCTTCTCGTTCCTCTTCTTGTCCATACTCGTCGGTGCAACACGCGCCCCCATCCTGGCTGCTACTTTGCGCGCCGTCTGACGCCGCAGTACCCCACGCCTCCTCGCTGGCCGGGTACGAGCTTTGACGTCGCGGTGTTCTAGAGTGCCGATGTCGATGGATCCTGGCGCGGTCGGACACGACGTGCTGCCTCAGCAGGCAACTCACGAGCGCGGACGATGCAGCGAAGAGCCGGGGACGCATGACGGTCAGTGGACGGCTTGGACCTGCCATTGCCATGGCGAGGGGGCATCGTGCTCGAGGTAGTTGCTCTGAATGGTCGATGGCGGGTACACAGAGTGGGGTGTCGATCTGATCAAGGACGAGCAGCGGTTTCGTGCGTCGTGTCCACGCGTGCATTTGTCGATTATCAAAAAAAAAGTAATATATCGCGTACTGAACATAATTTGATCACAACTAAAGTGGCACAGCGTATTCTAGACTCGTAAATATCCCGTGCGTGCCTGTCACGTGGAGTTCGACGGAGTTGGATGTGCCGACGTGATCGTGCAGCAGTTGCACGCGTCATTGCCCCATCAACACGTGACACACGCACGCGAGGTGTGCGCACCGATTCCCGTGACGACCACCCGGCTTGCACTCCCCTTATTATATACTGGATTTTGGGCGGCGCCGAAGACCATTGAAGTGTCCATCGCAATAAAGACAAGTCCCATCGATTCCCTACCCCTGCCTCCCTAGCTTCTTTGAGAAGGTAGACCGTACACGGTGGTCTTGTATATTAGTACTAGTACTACTGGACCATGGCATGTACTCTTTACTCTTCTCCCACACTAATAATCATTATCTCCTTCCTCCTGCCTCCGCCACACTCACCCTGCAAGCCATGGCTCCACTGTGGAGGGGGAGAGGCCGGTCGACGATCCTCGTGGAGAAAAGGGAGAGAAATCGCCACGAGGCACTTCTTGGTCTACCAGCCGCTCAAGCCCACCCTCTCATCGAGGCCCAATCTCCCCCGACAATGGCGCCGAATTTCTAGCAGGCGAGTGCTCCTCCCGGTACGGTCTCCTTATTCTACTTCTTTTCCATCTCCCTCTCCATCATGATCTTAATCAGCTTCTTCTTGTTTTTCTTCTTCTTCTGGCTCTTCCTCTTCTACATATTACAGGTCGGCCGTGGAGCCCGAATCCACCACGACGAAGGCGTTGCAGGACCCGTTCGGCCCCGTTCCATGTCTCAGCGAGGTAGCAAATATCCACGCTGTTATTTCTCCGAGTTATGATGTGGATTTCTTAGATGCTATCCGCCCTGCATTGGTTTTTCTTCTTCTTTTGCGAGTTGTATTTGTTTTCATGAATATGCCTGGATCTCTTGGTCTTTCCTTAATACCGCTGTTCATAGATTCACTATGGATTTTTTGTGATTAGGATTAGTTTATCGTGGTCATGAATATATCTCCAGGTCCATTTTTTAACACTACGGCCAATAGATTCAGCGGGGATTTTTTTATCTGTATTAGTATTCACCTGGGACCTGGAGTGTAATTGTAGAATTCCTATTTCAATTAACATGAACGATGCAGCGATCGAAGGCCGAGTACCGTCAGAAGGTGGCCGCGATCAGTTCGAAGATTGCCAACCAACATGAGCTTGCACGCTCCCTCACCCAAGCTAATGAGAGCCTACGCAAGCAATTATCTGTGCAGAAGGAGATCTCGCTAGATTTTGCACATGACGTTGTTAGGCTGCAGAAAGTGCTTGACCGTAAATTGATCAGGCAAGAACAGGCCATCAAGATAATCTACGAGCTCACGGAGGAGAAGAAGAATCTCGTGGAAAGGTGCATTCTCCTATAGGACGAAGTCAGTGAGGCACTCAGAGGACTCGTCGAGGAAACCAAGGCTACCATCCGAGCCTACCATGATAGGAACCGTTGCTTGGATGCAGTCAAGGAGATGAAGGCGGACATGAGCAGAGGGATCACCGTACTCGAGGGTGTTCGGAAAGAGAATGAGGAGCTAAGGGCATGTCTGGAGGCGTACCGGAGCAATGCCCAAGTCTGATTCCCGTTAGCGGGGACACGAATACTAGTTCGTCCTCCTCTCCTTTTGTAATGTTTAGGGTTCAGGGAGCAATGCCCATGTCTGCTTCCCATTATAGGGTGCAATAAGAATCCTAGGGCAACTCCTTATCTATCTGGACATGTGTTGGTGTTCATGTTCATGAATGGACACCATGTTCTCTTTCCATATGTATCTGGACATGGGTTTCTACATTATGAGTTTGCCACTCTCCCACTACTATTTGGTGATATTGGGAAAAACCCACAGCACACTAAACTGCTGATAAATCTTATTTGTCTTCGAAATTGAAATTATGACAGTGCCACTAGTCGATTCATAAAATGTTGATTAGTCCAAGATTGCTTCTTCCTTGAAATTATGACAGTGCCACTAGTCGATTCAGTTAATTATGGAAACTAACCAGCTTGTCCTGGTGAACTGAACAAACCATACAATGTATTTTTTTGCAGGGAAAGAGGAGAAAGATCGACCAGGACCTGGCGACCTGGCGACCTGGCTAAATGACAAGATAGCAATCCAAAGGAAGAAGCAGAATTCCTAGAAACTAGCCTTTGACCAACTGCGCGTTGAATTCGCGGTCCTTTCTGACAAGTGCTAGAAACTAAAGGAGTTAAACGCCGACTGGGCGAAGCTACACAGTGAAGGTCGCGCCTCGGCTAGGAAGCAGACGGAGATCATGAAAGGTATCTTGAAGGAAAATCGTATGGCTATGGACAAAATTCTCCAATCCGTGACGGAGCGCTGGAACCTACAACTGAAGCATGACATAGTACTGAAGGAGCTGGCCAATCTTAGGGAGGAAAACAGGCAGCTCTAGGCCAGGCTCGCTTGAACACAACATATGTCTATTTAGTACTGAACTGCCTGGTTTATCCTCTGCAGTGGTGCTTTTGTAAGCGTGAACTTAACTCTATGCACGATATGTGTGTTTGTTTGAAATTAGTTTTCTCGAGGATTGAGTTTGTCTTAGTTCGGAAAGCGCAACTGCAAGTCTTACAATTAACTAGTTTTAGGCATTGGTACAACATAAATTATTCATCTCGAATTTCCTTTATCCTCTATAGTCTATCCTTGTTCACCCTCGCGCGCCTTCTTCAGTTCCTTCAATAGATCCGCAATGCAGCACTCTAGCTTC
Source organism: Avena insularis (assembly GCA_023614405.1). Lineage (NCBI taxonomy): Eukaryota > Viridiplantae > Streptophyta > Magnoliopsida > Poales > Poaceae > Avena > Avena insularis. The sequence continues at coordinate 375,173,975 of CM042689.1, forward strand.
TACTTGTCTTCCCTGAGCTGATCCCTCTCCATTTCTGCATTATGAATCAGCAACCTGTGACTATCCAACAACGAAGCTCCCATCGATTCTGTCAGTTAGCTTTGACTGCAAATTCTCGATTTCTTGTTCCAGCTCCTTATTTCGTACCGACAGCTTATAATTTTTTTCAGTTGCATCACTTACATCAGTAAATCTCCCCGACCTTTCCAACTCATACATCTCCCATAACTGTGCCAAACATTTCTTAAGTGCATCTGGCCACGCAAGATCCACCCACTCTACTGCTTTACACACCGAGCCAACCTAAAAACACACACACTATAGTGTTATGAACATGCACGATACATTTTACTTCATTTCATAGTTGCACATAATGTAAACAAACCTGATTTGTACAGCCCAAAAACCTTCCCCCAGTGTTACTGCCTTCGAATGCAACATATCTCCTCAGTTTTAGCCCATGGTCACATGGCACTTCTCCATCGAGATCTAGGCCCTCCCATTCGGAGTCGTAGATCGTCCTTGGTACCTATAGGTAAACGCAAAGCTGAAATCGAACACGATTGCATGCACATCTGGTCGGGCTCAGATCGAGTGATTTACCATTGCCTAACCCTAGCCCAAAAAAACAGTGGAACTCACATCATGGAAGGAATACTTGATGTCGGAGAGAAGGCTGTTGCTGCTCGACTGGTCGTCCTCACCGTTCAAGGACAGCATGGCGAATGCGACGGCAACGGTGACAGCGACGGCGTCGGCGAGAGAGAGAGAGAGAGAGAGAGAGAGAGAGAGAGAGAGAGAGAGAGAGAGAGAGAGAGAGAGAGCAGCCCTTCTACCGCTGCAATGATGACTAAATTGGCATGTTACAATAGTTTAATGGATACCGTGCCCTTTCCCTGGATTACTGTCTCCTGCCTGATATGGATTCTCTTCACACATTCTCATTTCAAAAATTAAACCCCAACTCCCTCCATCCCAATTTCATTGCCTAACGAAAACATACCAGTATATTACATCATCCAAAGAAACAAAATCATGTCAACTACAAGATACTTATGCATCACTTCTTCAGTCATGGTTTCACAAAACATTACATTATAATCTCCCAACAAACATAACCACAACATGGTTTCACAAAACATCACATTACAATCTCTCAACAAACGTAATCACAGAAACAAGTATATTACATCAACTCAAGAAACAAAATCATGTTGACTACAAGGTACTTACACATCACTTGTCTTGTCATGGTTTCGCAAAACATTACATTACAGTCTCTCAACAAACAAATTATCAGAAACAAGTATAGTTCATCATCTCAAGAAACATAATCATGTCAACTACAATGTCTTTATGCATCACTAGTCCAGTCATGGTTTCACAAAACATTACATTACAATGTCCCAACAAACATAATAACTGAAACAAGTACGGTACGTCATCTTAAGAAACATAATCATGTCAACTACAATGTACTTATGTCTTATTACAACAACGATGGTTTCAAAGGAGTGACATGTCCGGAAATCTCAACAGCTCGCACAGCATTATATCGCAATCTCTCAACAAACATAATCACAGAAGCATGCTCTAAATGCAACAGCAGTCAATATTACAAATACAGGCAGGGGAACCCCGCGGTCCATATGACAAGCCCAGGGTAGCAGCTCTCATCAGATCTCATCAACGTCGACCACCTCATTATGTTCAGCCACTACAGGGGCATCTACATCCACTATAACCTATTCAACAACATCAGAAATGGTACCAAGGAAGAACACCTTCCTGGTTCGCTTCTTTCACCGCATAATCTGCATAAGATCTTCAGTATCCAAAACATCTATGAATTGCTGCTTCTTATGATGCCACCACCGGATTTTTGCCATCTGCTTAGGGCCAATACTAATTTCCTTACCGATCATCTCTCTCATTTCATCAAGAGTTATGTTTTTGGAATCGACAGTGATCTCCAGAGTACATGAAGAAACTGGCTTATTAACTCCCTCATCAAGTTTTGCCATGTATGAATCCACCTCTGTGCGTATACCGAACTTATCTAGATCAGCATCTATTGGTCCGTATTCTCTAGGAGCAGAAGCTCTGGCAGTAAGATCTCCAGCATCTGCATACATATCATCAATCATCGCTTCAACTTTCACCTTACGATTAGCTGCACAACACTCCCAAACCATCTGAAGCTCATGGGAGTGCTCAATTTGCTGATAGGTATCATTCATGTTGTGCCACACCAATTTTGTCCTCTGTCTAGAACCCCAGGGAATTCTAGCGGCAAGGATATCTACCAGCTGTGAAACAAACACAACCTCTTTGCAATTCACAAGCAGATGCACATCTTGCCCGAACAGAACCCTCTCGCAACCAAAATCAAGCTTTGAAGTGTACTGTTGAACATGAACTGTGAACTCATATAGGTCACTTGTATCAAAACTGTGCCTAATTTGATTAAAAGGGGGAACATTTCAGTTCATTCGATTCTATTATGCCGTAACTAATCTACTTGCAAGATAAGGCACAGATAAGAAAAATTCACCTCTCGCTCTTCTCCCGGGTTTTTTTCTTCGAGATCTGACTGCTGCATCCGCTCATCGGAGCTGAACAATCCGCCACCGGCCTTGCTTTTCTCTTCAACCCGCTGCTCGTAGGTACCTTGGGAGCAGAATCCTTGCTGGCCTCCTTGCTAACCAGAGCTGAAGACCTCGCCGCAGCTACGCGTTGAGCCCTAGACTTGGGCCCCGATGGACCCTTTTCAGTCGGCGACGTAGCTACAACCTTTGCCTTGCAAGACATGCTGGGCCGCCGCCGCTGGATTCAGTGTCGGGGAGGGAGAAAAAAGGTCCTCCGCCGCCGGCAGATTTAGGGTCGGGGAAGGGAAGAAAAGGGACCGCCGCCGCTGTCACAGCAAGATTCAGTGTCAAGAGTTAGGAAAGTACAGTAATGGATTTGCCCCTACGACACGTGCAGGGTGGAGAAGAAGAGTGACCGGCGAAGGAGGGGCACAACAGGAACTAGTGTAACGGAATATCCTGACTTAACGGGCGCGATTTGAAAATATTTGGTTTGGCCATCATTCACTCGAAAGACCCCTCTCAGCAATTGGCGCCCCAACTTTTCGAATCGTGGTGATAAAAATCAACTTGGGTACCGTGTTGCCTGTCCACCCCAACTTTCGGGCTGCAAAATGATATTCTCCCAGGCGGTAGTACCGGTGACCCACCGGTAGTACCGGCCGACCTCGTTTTTGTGTTCATTCGCACCTCGTTTTTGGACCGTTGGCTGAGTGCCACCGGTAGTACCGGCCACCCACCGGAACTACCGGTCGTGCGTGAATCTATGGGTAACGGGCAGATCAGGGAGCCCTTTAAAAGGAGCCCCCTTTCCGCTTCAGCTCTAACTCTTGTTCTTCTTGTTTTTTGGCTTGCTCTCTCCTCCATTGTTGACCTTGAAGAGATTTCCCTCTCCCCTTCCCCCTCCTATGATTCTTGCATCTTTTTGAGGGATTTGAGAGAGTAGATCTAGATCTACAAGCCCCACCAAACCAAATCCCTTCTTTGTGAAGGAATCCTTGGGATCTAGATCTTGGAGAGTTTTGTGTTCTCCTCTTGTGTTCTTCCTCTCTTATTCCCCCAATAGCTTTTGTAGCTTTGGTGGAATTTGAGAGAGAAGGACTTGCCTCTTGCATTTGGTGAATAGGTTTGAGTTCTCCTCAGAGATTCGACGAGTTCAAGCCCTTGGGCTTGTTTCTCTTGGGTTCTTGGAACCCTAGACGGTTGTGTGGTTGGATTGTAGACCTTTTGCGGTCTTGTAGCCTTTTGTGGCCTTGTTGCCTTTTGTGGCTATGTAGCCTTTATGGCATTGTTGTTGGGAGCCTCCAATTGAGTTGTGGAGATTGCCCCAACCTTGTACGGGTTCGGTGACCGCCCTCAAGTGTCCCATAGTAGATCCTGAGTAGGCCTTTGTGGCGAGCTCACGAGAGAATAGGGTGAGCCTTTTGTGGCGTCGGTTGGTTGCGTGCCTTCGCATCTTGGGGTGAGACATTGTGTGGCGTTGGGTGAGCTTCGAGCCACCACACCTCGAGGTGAGCCACTTGTGGCGTTCGAAGTACATTGCACCCCCGCACCTCTCCGATGGAGACGTAGCTTCTTTGGAAGTGAACTTCGGGAAACAAATCATCGTCTCCGCGTCCATTGGTTATCTCTCAACCGAGCCCTTTACCTATGCAATTTACATTGTGATAGCCATCGTGCTTGAAGTATTATATCTTGCTATCACCTTGTTGCTCGTATTGCTTAGCATAGGTTGTTGGTGCACTTAGTGAACCTAGTTGATTTAGGTTTTGGCCTGATAAATTAAACGTTAAGTTTTATTCCGCATTTATTAGAGCCTAAACCGTATTATTTTTAAAACGCCTATTCACCCCCCTCTAGGCGATGTCCATTTCCTTTTCAATCGGGATATCTTTGCTTGGTCCACATAGGATCTGCAAGGTGTGCCGAGGGAGTTAGCCGAGCACTCTTTGAATGTGAGATCCGGTGCTAAGCCGGTGAAGAACCCTCTCCGACATTTTGCCGAGGACAGAAGAAAAGTCATTGGGGATGAGATAGCTAGGATCCTTGTAGCCGGATTTATCTTGGAAGTACTCTATCTGGATTGGCTCTCTAATCCGGTGCTTGTGCAAAAGAAGAAGGATGGTCCGAACGTGGCCGTGGTATGGTGCATGTGCATTGATTACACGAACCTGAATAAGGCGTGTCCTAAATATCCATTCCCACTCCCTAGAATAGACCAAGTCATAGACTCAACTGCCGGATGTGAACTGCTATCATTAATTGATGCGTATTCTAGTTTCCACCAGATACCCCTAAACCCAGATGATCAAATAAAGACTGCATTTATTACCCCGTACGGGGCTTATTGCTATCGCACTATGCCGTTTGGATTACGTAATGCTGGAGCAAAGTACCAACGATGCATGCAAAAATGTTTACATGACCAAATATGTCGAAATGTGCAAGTTTATATGGATGATGTGGTGATAAAAACTAAGGAAAGCAATACGCTCCTTGATGACATCCGGCAGACGCTTGTGAACTTGAGACAGTTCCGGATGAAGCTTAACCCAGATAAATGCACTTTTGGTGTGCCTGTAGGGAAATTACTCGGTTTTCTGGTGTCCAGCCGAGGTATTGAAGCTAACCCGACAAAAATCCGGGCTATAGAGAAAATGGAACTGCCAAAATGCCTTAACGATGTGCATAAGTTCACTGGTTGCCTGGCATCGTTAAGCCGGTTCGTATGTCGACTGGGAGAGAAGGCCTTACCCCTCTACCAGTTAATGAAAAATGCAGACAAATTTACATGGACGCCACAAGCGGATAACGCATTTCGAGATTTAAAAAAGATGTTGTCTAGTGCACCAATCCTAGCTGCACCACTACCCAAGGAGCCAATGTTGCTCTATGTAGCCACGACCAACCGAGTCATAAGTGCAGTAATTGTAGTGGAGCGCGAAGAACAAGGAAAGTCGGTGCAAAGGCCGGTGTATTATTTGAGTGAAGTGTTATCGGCTTCAAAACAGAACAACCCTCACTATCAAAAGATGGCGTATGGCGTGTATATGTCGGCCAAGAAACTCAAACACTACTTTGAGGAACATCCCATCAAGGTGATATGTGAGGCACCCATATCAAAGATGCTAGTGGTCAAATAGCAAAATGGGCAATTGAGCTAGCCCCGTATGCACCACAGTTTGACAGAAGATATGTGATCAAATCGCAGGCTATGGCGGATTTCTTTGTGGACTAGGCCGAGATGCAATACGAACCACCTCTACCAGACTCCAATTATTGGCGAATGTACTTTGACGGATCAAAACTAAAAGAAGGGTTGGGCGTCAGAGTAGTGCTTACCTCGCCCAAGAAAGATCAACTAAAATATGTCCTCCAAATCCACTTCAGCACCTCGACTAATGTTGTAGAATATGAAGCACTGTTACATGGCCTCAAAGTGGCAAAAGAAGTAGGGATACGTCGGATACAGTGCTTTGGAGTCTCGGATTTGGTGGTGCAGCAAATATCTAGCAACTGGGATGCCTTGGATGCCAACATGGCCCTTTACAGATTTCATGTGCAGAAGATAAGTGGATTCTTCGAAGGATGTGAATTCCACCATGTACCTCAGATTGAAAACGAGGCGGCCGTCATACGTCTAAGTTGGGATCATCTCGACAACCAATCCCGCCAAATGTTGTCTTGGAGCACTTAAGAAAACCATCTATTACCCCATCGTCAGAATCTGAGTCAATTTATATCCCTGCCTTCTCCGGATCAGAAGCCACACCAATGGAGATAGATTGGGGAGGCACCTCAGCGAACCCGGGGACTGCTTCGGCAAACCCGGGGACTGCCTCAGCAATCCCGAGGACTGGTCAGCCAAACCCGGCAAGAGTTATGTCGGTGGATGCAATGGAAATTGGCGAGGAACTTTTCCCCATCCGAGCTATACCTGCCTGGGCCAAGCCAATATTTGATTTCCTAAAAGAGGGAATCTTCTTAGGTGATGAGGTACTCTCAAGGTATATCCAGAGAAGAGCAAAGGCCTATACCATTATCAATGCCGAATTATACAAGAGAAGTGTAACCAGAGTGTTGCAGCGATGCTTGACCCGGAGGAAGGGCTTGACATACTCCGGGATATCCACAAGGAGAATGTGGCCACCATGCATCTTCAAGAGCATTAGTGGAAAAGGCTTTCCGACATGGATTTTATTAGCCAAGTGCTTTGGAGCAAGCAGAAGATTTGGTGAGAAAATTCAATGGCTGTCAGAGATACGCCACAAAAACCCACTTGCCAATGTCGGAACTCAAAACTATCCCCATTACTTGGCCATTTGCTGTATGGTGCCAAGACATGGTAGGGCCATTTAAGCCGGCTAAAGGAGGAATGACCCATATCCTAGTTATGGTCAATAAATTTACTAAATGGATCGAAGTGAAGCCAAAATCAGGAAATGTGATGGGGCAACAGCGGTGAATTTCCTCAAGGATATAATCCTGAGATAGGCCTACCCCCCACAGTATCATAACTGATAATGGCACAAATTTCGCTGAAGGAGCATTTGCGAGGTTCTGTTGAGAAAATAAAATCCGGCTAGATGTAGCCTCTATGGCCCACCCCGCATCGAACGGGCAAGTGGAAAGATCCAACAGACTGGTATTGTCCAGGATAAAACCCCGGCGCATAGAGCCGCCGCAAAGATCAGCCATGTGCTGGATAGAAGAACTACAAGCGGTACTATGGAGTTTAAGAACAACTCCGAATCGATCAACTGGCTATACGCCATTTTTCTGGTATATGGGGCAGAAGCTGTACTACCAGCCAACATAGAGCATGATTCCCCAAGGGTCACCCAATACACAGAAGCCGAAGTGCGTGAAGCCCGGCAAAATGATGTTGATCTTCTAGAAAAAGCGAGAGAGCTGGCCTTGTCCAGATCCGCCATATATCAGCAAAATCTCCGACGCTACCATAGCCGGAAAGTAAACCCCCGAGTTTTCTTGGAAGGTGATTTAGTACTCCGGTTGGTGCAGTGCACTGCTGGCATGCATAAGTTATCCCCTCCATGGGAAGGACCTTTCATTGTAAGCAAAGCTTTGCACAATGATTCCTACTATCTTATTGATGCACAACCACAGGAAAAGAACAAGGCAGACAGGTCTAGAGAGGAATCTAAGCGACCATGGAATGTAGCACTACTTCATCCTTTTTACACCTGACAAAGAGGTGAATGTATCCGAGCTACTCATATGTCGGTATGTATGTCGGCAACGAGGTTATTAATAAAACTTCAGCACCCCAAGCAGAAACTCGGGGACTGCCCTAATAATTGTTCTTCTTGCTTTCGTATTTTATATGTCGGCTGGGTTAAGTCACTTATATCTTAGCCGGATTAGTAATGTGTGAGTACCAAAAACCCAACTCTTCGACTTTGATGTCGTCCAACAAGAATTGGCTTCATGGCAAGCAGGAGAACAAGTCTGGAATTGCAAAGCACATGAAAATAGACTAAGGGAAAGAACTTAAGCAAGCTGACATTTGTTATTCGGACTAACCCTATGTTTACTTTATTCGTCTACCGCCGGATTATTTTGAGCCAATCTCAAAGTTTCAAGTATTGTTAAGTCAATTTTGTGAACCTCGGATTCGTAAGTCAAAAATACGAATCAAGGTAGACGCGAGCCAAGTCAGAAATTGGGACAACAAGAAAAGGAAAGTTGGGTACTTCGCCCATGATAATCCGACATTAAAAACTTGGTGGCAAACAACACAAATTGTAGCAAAACCAAACCAAGGTACTTAAATACATCTTCACCCGGAATTCTGGGGATCTGACAAATATGGTCAAGTGTTTTTATGCTCAATGAGCAGGGGCAGAGGCCGAATCATCGGCCGACGGAGGAAGCACTTCAGAGTTCATGGGTGGGGCGCTAGCCTCGGCCTCATCTTCGGGGTTGGCCTTTCCATCTTATGGATATTCAGATTTGTCGCCAAGTTTGGAGGCCTCGCCCTTGCTCCCCTCGTCTTCATCACCCTTAGAAGAAACATCATCATCAAATATATCAAGGAACCTCGTCCCCTCGTTCCAAGCATGGCAGAAGGAGTACTAGATAAGCTTGTTGGCGCAGGCTTTGCGATGAGGAACGCACTCTGGAACTTCGGACCACTTTGATCCGGTGCGCATGCGGGTGAGAAGCCCCAAGTCTATCCCATCATACCACGAGAGGACGAAGTGCATTGCTATGTCAGCCCCGGCTCGTGTAGCAGATTCTTCATACGTTGCTAACGTATCTATAATTTTTGATGTTCCATGCTTGTTTTATATCTACTTTCTTATGTTTTGTCCACACTTTGGAGTATTTTTATACACTTTATTGGACTAACCTATTAACAAGATGCCACAATGCCAGCTGCCTGTTTTCTGCTGTTTTTGGTTCCAGGAAAGTCAGAAAATGAATATTCTCGGAATTGGATGGGACAAAAGCCAAAGTCAATATTTCACCGAGGGGGACATAGAGCCAGAAGACGAGACGGAGAGGGGCCAGAGGCCGGCCACACCACCTGGCCGTGCGGCCAGGCTTGGCCCGCGCTAGGGGGTGGTGTGGCCGCCTAGGGCACCCCCTCGGCCTCCCCTTTCGCCTATAAGATGCCTATGATACAGAAACCCTAAGTACCCCGATCAAAAATCCACGAAAGAGTCTGTAGCCGCCGTCATCTCCATCCCTAGATCGGGAGGGATCTGAAGCTCTTCCCGCCACCCTGTCGGAGGGGATAATTCACCCTGGAGTCCTTCTTCATCACCATGCAAGCCTCCAGTGTGATGCGTGAGTAGTTCATCCTTGGACTACGGGTCCATGTAGTACATGGTTGGTTCTTCTCCTTTGTGATACCATGTCTAGATCTTGTGAGCTCCGTTCATGATCAAGATCATCTATTTGTAATCATACATGTTGTGTTTGTGGGGATTCGATGGATATTGAGATGCTATTTCAGATTGATTATTGATTCTATCATGTCTTTGTTATTTGTGATCTTGCATGCTCTCCGTTGTTAGTAGATATCTTGGCCGAGTAGATGCTATCAACTCCAAGAGGGAGTATTTATGCTCGATAGTGGGTTCATGCCTCTACTAATCTGGGGAAGTGATAGAAATCTCTAAGGTACTAGATGTGTTGTTGCTACTAGGGAGAAAACAACAATCCTTTGTTCATAGAACAATCGTATTGTTTACTTTACACGCAATGCTTAATGCAATTATCTGTTGCTTGCAACTTAATACTGGAGGGGGTTCAGATGATAACCTAAAGGTGGATTATTAGTCATAGATGCAGTTGGATTAAAGTCTATGTATAATGTTGTAATGCCCAATCAAATCTCATAGGAGCCAAGATGATTAGTGTATGCATGTATTCTTTCTCCATGTTTGTCAATTACCCCGCTCTAATTTGTTCCCCCAACATGTCATCTATCTTAAGGAGAATCACCACTAGTGAAATATGGAACCCGGTCCTTTCTTTTACCATCAATCTACAATTGTTTACTGTTTGCTATTTACTTTCTGTAAGCTATTACTATATTCCACTCAATACGTTTAATCCATTGTTTTCAGCAAAACCGGTGAGATTGACAACCTCACTGTAAGTTGGGGGCAAAGTTATGTGGTTGTGTTGTGCAGGATTCCAAGTTGGAAACAACACCTTGGAGGTTTTTCCTTGCTCCTACTGGTTCGATAACCTTGGTTTCATAACTGAGGGAAAACTTGCTGCTATGCTCATCATACCTTCCTCTTGGGGTTCCCCAACGAGCTCGATATATTTTGGGCCATCAAGCTATTTTTCTAGCGCCATTGTCGGGGAGTCAAGGACTTCTTCACAAGGGGAGTCCCTCATAACCAATCTCTTTACTTTGTTGTTTTTGTTTTGCTTAGTTTATTTCTGCTTTGTTTGCTTGTTCTTTTTATCAAAAATATAAAAAAAATTAGTTCCTACTATAGTTGTTATTTTTGTTGGTCTATTATTGTCTTACTTTATCATGCTTTTTATCAATGGTTGGTTTCTTTGAAAATGAATCTAATTGGCAAGGAGGGTTCATGGAAGAACAAAAATATTATTATAAGGAACACTGCTTGTCACAAAAAGGGAAACTCTTATGGTAACAAATTGATAAATTGAATACCATTGCTAGAAACGTGTGCTCTACTTATAATGTTACTTATTGCGTTGATAAATCTTGTTGTTGTAGGAGGTATAAACACCTCCCTTTTCAATGTGAGTATAATGATAATGTTACCATATCTTCTTATGTTAAAGGAAATTATGACTTTTATGATGTGGAACAAATTGAAGAATTTATTTCTTGGAAGGGTGCATTTGAACTTGCTTGTTTGCTTGAAAATACTGATGATTCACCTTATAAATATGAGGTTTATGATATACTTAAATTTTTCTTTGATAATTACAAGGAATAAAATGGCTACATTCTTGAATATATTAATAGATGCTTTCCACAAACGGAAGAGACTAATGCCTTGCAGGAGCTTATGGAAGAATAAATTGCTGAAATGGGAAGCTCATTAGATTAAAAAGAGGAGGAGAGTGATGAATAAAAGGAGGAAGAATGGATTAGCTACCCATGCCTACCTTCTAATGAGAGTAACTCTTTATCCCTTACATTATTTGATTGTCCCCCATGCTTACCAAAGGAGGATGAATGTTATGCTCATGTTATCTCTGATAATCCTTTATTTGTGCCTAACTTCGAAATGCATTGTACTAAAGAGTTTTTCTTAGAAAATGTTTATGATAAAGCTCTAGACGATGGTCCTATATTGAACAATCAGTCATCTTGTTATAGAATTGTTAAAAGTGGGTTTGAAGGTTTTAATTCCCACTATTTTTGAGCGTTGATAAAAATTATGTGTTTGTAGATCATGAAAAGAATGCTTTATGTGATAGTTATATTGTTGAGTTTATTCATGAGGCTACTGAAAATTATTATGAGAGAGGAAAATATGGTTGTAGAAGTTTTCATGGTACTGAAACTCCTCTCTATGTGCGGAAAGTTTTGAAGTTACTCTTGTTTTATCTTCCTATGCATGTCACTTTGTTCTTTGTGAATTTATTTGCATACAAGATTCCTATGCATAGGAAGTGGGTTAGACTTAAATGTGTTTTGAATTTGCTTCTTGATGCTCTCTTTTACTTCAATTCATATTTCTTATGTGAGCATCTTCTCAAACTATCATGCCTAACTTAAAGGCATTAAAAAAAGTACTTATTGGGAGATAACCCAAAAGTTTTAGTTGAGTCTTGGAAGTTATTACCTCTGAAATAACCGCTCCTTATCCTTTTTATTTGATTTTTGTGCCAAGAGTAACCTCTAATGAGAGAGAAGTAATGCTTGGGAAAGTTGCTGCCCCGAAACAGATTTTTGTGCTTTGCTGTAAAAATTCGTGTAAAATCTCTGTACATTGGTTTGAGCTGTCATCTTTTGTGCTTCGGACCCAGGTTGTTATCCAACTTTCGTTAGTTCAACACTTTTCGATTTGAGCAACAGGAGGTCTTCGAAAAATTGGTTTTTACCTGCTGGTCTGTTTTGACAAATTTCTGCCATTATTTGTATTTGCTTCTTGTTGATTCCTTTTGGGGTTCTTTTTGGGGAATTGAGCTTTTTGAGGGAAGTGCTATAGTAGCTTGTGTTTTAATGGAAGTTTTATTGGTGTTGAAACTAAACAAAAATACTTATTATCTTGAGTACACTAATGTTGCTAATAAAGATTATGTGAAGTTTTGTATAAAGGAAAAAATTCAGGTGTAATGGAAGAGTGATGTAATGAGATGAAGAATGGACTAAAGCTCAAGCTTGGGGATGCCACCCATGTCACCCCAAGAAATATCCAATAAGTACAAGCGTCAAAGCTTGGGGATTCCCAAGGCATCCCCTTCTTCATCAATAAAAATCTTAGGTTTCTTCCAAACACTTCATTTTTATTGTTTCATGCACAATTGTGTCGTTCTTGGAGCGTCTTCGTTTTTGTTTTTGGTTTTCGTTTGCTTGGTTTTCTTATTTTTCTTGAATAAATTGGTTGGACCCCCTCTTTCATACATTAGTTTTCAAATAGATTGGTTTGGATTGGAAAAGAGTAGGAAAAGTTCATGCTTAAGTGGTAAAAAGGAGCTTGTTTTTTTTGACTGTGGCCTATGCTTTGTCATGTCATGCTTGATATTGTTTGGCTTTATGCTTAGTGATTTTTGCTGTAGTATGACTTGTTATAAACAATTGAGATTGCTTAATGTTCCTTGAAAGAATCATGCGTTGTTTTAGCATATTAAAGCATAGTATTGTGGTATTCTCCTTTGATGCTTTATTTGGGTTGACTTGGCGCATGCTCACACCATGTTATGGCTATCCCAAGTCACCATAGCCTTTATGATCCTTTAGTTTTCGACTTGTAATATCACTTTATGCTTTAATTAATGATGTTTTGTCACTTTGCATGATTATGTCCAATATTTCTCTCTTAGTTGGTCGCTCTAGTCTTTTGCTAGCCTCCATACCCAAGTATGAGTTCCACTCATGCATCCAACTCCAAATAAAACCAAGTTATTCCAAAGAGTCCACCATACCTACCTATTAGCACTTTATATTCCAAGTATATTATTATTTTTATCTACCTTCCGGATTAAATTTGTTATGAGAAAACTAGTGATTAAAGCTCTCATGAACTTGATGGCACACTTTACTTTTTTGCACTTAATAATCTTGAACCATTGTGTCCATCTTTGTTGCGTATATGCTTGCGCTTTATGAGTTGAAGTTAGCAGAACCATGTTTCATGGGGAACACTTTCAACATTGCACTTATTATTCCGTTGATATCATGATTCTTTTGCTTATGGATCCCGACGGTGTGAAATAAAAGGGGAACTTGTAAGATCATGGAGTTTGTATGTGTGTTAGAGAAATGCCTGGGCCGCTAGCCTAATCCATGTCTAATCATGGCGGAAATTTGCAGCATAACCATAATGAGCACTCTATGAAGCATCCTCAATAAAAACCTATGCAAATAGCAAATAAAAAGATCGCTGAGGTGCTCATTGTCGGCTTGCCTTGTCATTTTGATTATGGGATAGCTCCTGTATCATGTGCAAGGGGTACCCCATTGGCGGTTCTCTATGATACATATGTACTTACAATGACAAGAGCTTACCTGTGACTGAAGTTGAGTAGCATGATGTTCGGTAATCGTAAGTAAGGGGCATGAGATTTCAACTTATAACTTCTCAAGCATATCCTCTTAGTTGTGTCACTTTAACCTTAATCACCTAAATATGCTTATGATAGGGGCAATGAGAGCTAAAAGCTAATAAGTACCATAATTTTTGGAAGATCTTTATGAGACTTGAATCCCTACTTCCTTCTATGAAGGCCATTCTTTTTTACTTTTATGTTGAGTCTCCATCTTCTATCTTTATGCACCTATTGAGAGAGCATAGTGGCCATTCTTAGTTCTATGTGCATTGTCCCAAGACTTGTTGATTGATGCATAACTTTGATATTTCTTGTTCTTAAACTATTTGTATCTAGTCACCCTTATGAACTTTGAAGGTGTCCTATGCATTTATGTTTTGCTACACTATGAGGGACAAGCTGAATACCATTCTAAATATGCTTTCTTTATGTGAAACAAACAAACGTCTTGCAAAGCATTGTTATTCATGAATCTTTTGTTTGTGCATTTTCATGTTACAACATAGTTGCTATGTCTTATTGTTAGAACTATATCTTTCATGCTATGATGAAGTACTATGATCCCAGCTATCAATGTTTTACAAATACTTTGATCAAGTTTATGATGGGGCATGTCACCTCAAAAATTATTCTTTCTTTTTATCACTTACCTACTCGAGGACGAGCAGGAGTTAAGCTTGGGGATGTTGATACGTTGCTAACGTATCTATCATTTTTGATGTTCCATGCTTGTTTTATATATAATTTCTTATGTTTTGTCCACACTTTGGAGTATTTTTATACACTTTCTTGGACTAACCTATTAACAAGATGCCACAGTACCAGCTGCCTGTTTTCTGTTGTTTTTGGTTCCAGGAAAGTCAGAAAATGAATATTCTCGGAATTGGACGGGACAAAAGCCAAAGTCAATATTTCACCGAGGGGGACACGGTGCCAAAAGATGAGACGGAGAGGGGCCAGAGGCCGGCCACACAACCTGGCCGCGCGACCAGGTCTGGCCCGCGCCAGGGGGTGATGTGGCCACCTAGGGCACCCCCTCAGACTCTCCTTTCGCCTATAAGATGCCTCTGATACAGAAACCCTAAGTACCCTGATCAAAATTCCACGAATGAGTCTGTAGCCTCCATCATCTCCATCCCTAGATCGGGAGGGATCTAAAGCTCTTCCCGGCACCCTGTCGGAGGGGGGAATTCACCCTAGAGGCCTTCTTCATCACCATGCAAGCCTCCGGTGTGATGCGTGAGTAGTTCATCCTTGGACTACGGGTCCATGTAGTAGCTAGATGGTTGGTTCTTCTCCTTTGTGCTACCATGTCTAGATCTTGTGAGCTCCGTTGATGATCAATATCATCTATTTGTAATCATACATGTTGTGTTTGCGAGGATCTGATGGATATTGAGATGCTATTTCAGATTGATTATTGATTCTATCATGTCTTTGTTATTTGTGATCTTGCATGCTCTCCGTTGTTAGTAGATATCTTGGCCAAGTAGATGCTAGCAACTCCAAGAGGGAGTATTTATGCTCGATAGTGGGTTGATGCCTCTAGTAATCTGGGGAAGTGACAGAAATATCTAAGGTACTAGATGTGTTGTTGCTACTAGGGAGAAAACAACAATCCTTTGTTCATAGAACAATCATATTGTTTACTTTACACGCAATGCTTAATGCAATTATCTGTTGCTTGCAACTTAATACTGGAGGGGGTTCGGATGATAACCTGAAGGTGGATTATTAGTCATAGATGCAGTTGGATTACGGTCTATGTATAATGTTGTAATTCCCAATCAAATCTCATAGGAGTCAAGATGATTAGTATATGCATGATGCTTTCTCGATGTTTGTCAATTGCCCCGCTGTAATTTTTTCACCCAACATGTCATCTATCTTAAGGAGAATCACCACTAGTGAACTATGGACCCCGGTCCTTTCTTTTACCATCAATCTACAAATGTTTACTGTTTTCTATTTACGTTTTGCAAGCTATTACTATCTTCCACACAATATGTTTAATCCTTTGTTTTCATCCAAACCGGTGAGATTGACAACCTCACTATAAGTTGGGGGAAAAGTTCTGTGGTTGTGTTGTGCAGGATTCCAAGTTGGAAACAACACCTTGGAGGTGTTTACTTGCTCCTACTGGTTCAATAACCTTAGTTTCATAACTGAGGGAAAACTTGCTGCTGTGCTCATCATACCTTCCTCTTGGGGTTCCCCAACGAGCTCGATATATTTTGGGCCATCAATTCTCGCCACAAGTGCACCTGAGTATCGCACTCCATCAATTTGGCTATAAGAGCCGCATTTCCTTTGGGAGTGCTTAGTGGGCTAGAGGGAGTTGAGCATCCACATCGCTGCCGGTATAATATCTGCGCCATAATTCTTCACAAGCTCCATGCGAGCGACGAGGCTCGCCAGCAGATCCTCTATATCATAAGGGATTGGCCCGGTAGCAGGACATGTGGGAATACCACATTTCTCACATGACCGGGCTACAGCAGCAGCAAGAGTGTCACCTTCTGTAAACTTGTCTGAAAAGAGAACAGGGGAAACAATGAACAAAAGCAATAAA
Source organism: Avena insularis (assembly GCA_023614405.1). Taxonomy (NCBI): domain Eukaryota; kingdom Viridiplantae; phylum Streptophyta; class Magnoliopsida; order Poales; family Poaceae; genus Avena; species Avena insularis. Next base: position 375,190,373 of record CM042689.1, read on the forward strand.
TCTGCAGAAATGAAAATTGAGCAAGGGAAAGGAACTTACGGGCAATCTGGAAGAGGAGACGTTGAAGATCGGCATGAACATTGGTGTTGTTGGCCTGGAGTTTCTCATATTCCGAGGTCACCGATTTAAGTTTCACGTCGGCTTCCTGCAATAAGTCCCGGTCCTTGGAAATTTGCATGGTTAGACGCTCTTTTTCCTCGGCAAACTCCTGGTCAGCCTTATCCAGTTTGGATTTATGGAGGTCCTTGAGCCTCTGGATTTCGGTATTCAGCCGAGTAATCTCTGAATCCTAGAGGCGCAGCCGAGCTATCTCGTCGTCCTTCTTCTTCAATTTAGCCTGATGCTTTCCTGCTTGTTCGAGAAAATGTGTCATCATATCAGGATAGGTACGTTGTCTTCAAGGGTAACTGCAATAGTGGGTTAATCCAGTGGACCTGAAGTATAAATATCTACCGAGTCAAGGAAAGAGCGCACAATCATCATGTTAACAAGACAAAATACCTTGGATTTCAGCCAGGTTTTTCTACATGATAATGTTCTCAGCCTCAACCTCGGCTGCATAGTTCGAATAACAAGTTAATACAGATCATGAATAACTCAAATGAGCACAAGTAAAAAAGGCAAAGTCTTGAGTAAATAAACTTACCCTTCCTCTGGTGATCCTCTAAGAGCTTTCCATAACAAGCACAAACATCTTTGTAGGAGTCTAGCAGGCACTGGAACTCAGCAGTTCGGCGATTAGTGGTGATCTGAAAAAACAAGACAACGTTAGTTCAAGGAGAAAGTGAGAATAATTCGAAGTCTACAAGATCTAGGCCAAATGGAACTTAACCCGGCTCTAGGTGTGTGGATATTCGAATTCTACAAGATCTGGGCCAAGTGGAACTTAACCCGGCTCTAGGTGTGTGGATATTCGAAGTATACAAGATCCGAGCCAAGCAGAACTTAAACTGGCTCTAGGTGTGTGGATTTTCAAAGACTACAAGATCCGGGCCAAGCGAAAATTAACCCGGCTCTAGGTGTGTGGATATTCGAAGTCTACAAGATCCGGGCAAAGCGGAACTTAACCCAGCTCTAGGTGTGTGGATATTCGAAGTCTACAAGATCCAGGCCAAGCGGAATTTAACCCGGCTTTAGGTGTGTGGATATTCGAAGTCTACAAGATCCGGGCCAAGCGGAACTTAACCTGGCTCTAGGTGTGTGGATATTTGAAGTCTACAAGATCCGGTCCAAGTGGAACTTAACCCGGCTCTGGGTGTGTGGATATTCGAAGTCTACAAGATCCGGGCCAAGTGGAACTTAACCCGGCTCTAGGTGTGTGGATATTCGAATTATCCAAGATCCGAGCCAAGTGGAACTTAACCCGACTCTAACTTTATCACTATTTGGAATTTCTAAGGACGTAAACTAAATTCTCTAGGAGCATCCGACCGAGTAACATGTTACTCCCTCGGAGGCTCGGGGACTAGGGGATATATCTATAAGCATTCATGCATGTAAGGTAGCATAGCAGAAGAAAAGTGTTACCTCCATCATCCGGCCAGCCAGAGAGATGGCCTTGGTGGCGGAGTTCATCTGAGCGCTAAACTCCGTTGGGCCAAACTTCTCGGTCAGATCATCTTTTGGATCAATGAATTTAGCGTTGTTCCAGTTGTTCACGTACTCTAGGAGCAAGGGGCTGTAACTTTTGCCGCTAGGAGAATGACTCGCCACCAAGCCTTTGAAATGGTCCTCTCGCCTCGTGGATTGGGCAGCAACAGGACTGGTATGCAGGACCAGTTGCCTACTGCCTTTTGATCCGGCAGCGGGAGACCCAGAAGTGGTGCCCTTGGCTGGCCTGACAGCTTTCTTGAGCTTGCCGGATGATGCAGGGCGCGGTGGAAGATCAGAGGCTGCTGATCCAGATGGTGCCTGAGAAGCTGGCTGAAAGATGTCCGTAATGGACACCAGAGATCCGAAGGCAACTGATGGAGCTTTCCTCTTTGGAGGCTTGGTGGAGGATGTTGCTACTACTGGCTTGGGTGCCGAGGTTGGTGATGGAGATGATGCTCCTGGTATCACTGGTGCTGATGCTGGTACTGGTGCTGCTGCTATCGCTGGTGCTGCTGGTGCTGGTGCTGGTGCTGCGGGTGCTGCTGGTACTGGTGCTACTGGTTCAGAAGAAACGGGGGTCGAAGAACTTGGTTGGGGCGGTGCCGATGAAACTGGCACCTCAGAACTGGGCGGTGGCGCCGGAGAGGAGGATCTAGGATGATACGGCATAGCCGTATCCTGGGCTGCCCCACTACCCCCCGTGCCGACGTAGCCCTCCTCGTGGCGAGGTGGGCTTCGATTAGGCGCATCCGTGGAGTCCTCTTGAATAGGACTGAGTAGGCAAACATCATCGTCACGGAGGGAGAAGAGCTGCTCTGGATCAGAGAGGGAATGCCAGAGCTGCTCTAGAGAATGACCCTAGGAGCTCTAGAAAATAAAAGAGCAGCGAGTCAACAAAAGAAAGAAAGAACAAATAAAAGGCAAAGGCAGAAATGGAAAGACCCAAGGGCAAACGCAGAAAGACTTATTCATCCGAGGTTGGAGGTGCCCGATGTTTGGGTGCCCTCCGGACCATGCTCTTGGCCGCTGGCTTGGCCGAGGCTTTCACCCTAGACTTCTTCTGCCTCTTCTTGCGCGGCGGCGCCTCTGAAGCTGCGGTCGAGGTAGCCATGCGCTTTTGGGAAGGAGTAGGGACCGGACCACTCGTGGCAAGGGGGGGAACCTCGTGGACCTGACCGGCCGGGTTAGCTGAAGATTCGAACATAACCGGGAATGCGTAAGAGATGGGCACTGGGTTAAATACCTCAAGAACCTCAACATCCGAGTCATCGTCATCCGGCCAATCCCTTAAAGAAGAGGCCTTACTAGAGGTGTGTTGGACGGTGTCCGGAGTGGGCAACAAACTTTTCGGGTCAGGATCCACCTCATCAGCCTCGGCACGATCCGGCACCCACTTGCTCGCCAGCTCCTAGCCATCCTCCAGTGGCTGCTTGAGGAATCACTGAGAATAAAGCAGTAGTGGTGAAATTAAAAAAGCTGTTCGACATGTCAAGAAGACCTGGAAAAATAGTAAGAGAAAAATTTACATTTGGAGGTGGGTTGTCCTGGGTATAGGGAGCAAGCCCCCATTCCCAAGCCTCGGAGAATTCCTTCTCCACATTGAAGATGGCATTAACCCGGCGGAACACCGTCGAGTTATCCAGCTCGAAGGAGGAAGTACAGTGGGGATCGAGGGGGCTGCTCAAGTAGCAGATATTGTGGGCGCGTTTCTGCAGGGGGGAGACCCGGCTGCGAACGAAGGTGATCATACTATCCTCCCCCCGCAGCTTCTCCTTGAGCAGCTCCTTGATCTGGCGGTCAACCTGGTTTGCCAGCGCCGTGGGTCGCTTCGGAATGTTCTCCCATAGAGAGGTGTCCGGGACTCCAAGTTTGAAGGGGAGGAGCCGGCTCAAATCCTTGTCCGTGGTGTTCCAGACGTAGAAGAAGGTCCGGGCCCAGCCTTTGCAAGACTCAAGCCTGGTGACCCGGGGCAAAGCGGAGCCCTTACGGGGAGATATGGAGGCTGCCCCGCACTGGGTCAGGTGCTTCTCCACCAGAGTAAGATGCTTATCCGGCACGACATTCTTTCGTAGACCAAAGAACTTGATCCACATCTCCTTGGAGGGCCATAGGCCGATATAGCCCTCAATGCTAGAGGCAAAGGAAGAGAGAGAAAAGTGATGGCATTCGTCGGGAGATGGTGCGGTTGCAACTGATAAGTGGAGATGAAATCAAAGAAGAAATCGGAAATAGGAAGGCCGAAGCCACGCTGGAAGTGGGAGAGGAAAACCACATACTCCCCTGGATTTGGAGAAGGGGAAATCTCGTCAGCGGCGAGGCGGCAGGCGACACCCGCGGGGATGCGACGTGTGGCGTATAGCCAATCCAAATCGTCTTCACAGACGAAGACACCATCCTAGCCGCCGCGCTCACGGCCCACATCTTCCTCCTCCTGCTGAGCGACCACAGCGGCCTCTTCCTCAATCATGGTGAGGTCAAGGTCCTCGAGGACGTAGTCGGAGTAGAGGTAGCCGGTGGCGGGGAACCTGGAAGCACATGGCCCCATGGCGAGGATCTTGAACAGAGGCAGCCACACGATCGCTGGGGGTGTCTGGATGTGGTTGCGGTGGTGCAACACTAGAGAAGAAGCAGTGGTGGCAGCAGCATCGCAGCAAAGAAGAAAGGAGGCAGGGGAGCGCGCAATGTGTGGGGAACCTCCCCAAGATTGCCCCAGTCCCCTATTTAACTGTGTCTGCGGGCACGTAGTGGGATCCTTTGCGGTGGCCCTGTCGCACGCTGTAGCCATGTACGCGACCGAATCGACCAATCAGACGCCAGCCACAGCAAAGGCCACGGGGAGCAAAAGATCCCGTGACGCGACGTGTTGTTACAGTTAACGAGGCGCTGCTGCAAAGGGACGTGTTGTAGGGGTTCCGCGCATAAAAACAATAAATTTTACTCTACGCCCCTGAACCCCTGATGCTGCCAGGACCTATCTATTAGTATTACAGTAACGGGAGAGGCTTTTCGCGAACTTACCCTTGAAGACCGAAAAGCGTTGTCAACGCTCAGGAGAGCGTGGTTGATGTAGACGAGCCGAAGTCGACCTCAAGGTCGTGATGAAGTCCTTGCGCTCCTTCTGGTTCCAACGACTTGAGTGCCTCAAGTGTGACACTTCATGGGAGTTACACATGTCCGGTGTCTGACGATGACTCCCGCTTCCCTGATCCAGCAGCAGTTGCGGAAGTAGAGCTCCCGGATCCGAATCCCGCAGCGCGACGGCGCTCCGCGATGAAGATGTCTCTCGCTCGTGCAGTCCAGACTTGGGACCATGGTCACGAGAGAGAGAAGGGAAGAGATAAAATATCGATTGGAGGTCCTCCGAAAAGTGGAGAGACCTTTATTGATTATTGGGTGTGTCTTTCTAGGCCAAATACCCCACTTTATATAGGGGGAAGGGAGGTACTACCTCCCCTCAAGTCCTGGGGTGGGACTAAAGGAGAGGAGGGGGGAGGAGGTGGCCGCCGGCCCCTAGTGTGCCCCGCGGGAGGGCAAGGCCCAGCCGGCCTCCCCCTTGGCCCCTCTCCCCTTTCTCCTTTTCCCTAATGGGCCCTCTCCCTCCGGAATTGGCCCATTAAGCCTTTTGACCTTTTAATTGATTTTCTCTTTATTTAAATAATTATGAATAAATGATTAAATCAATATTTAACATTCATTCACATATTATTCAATCTCCGTGGCCATGGAACACCTTCCACCTCCACTCCGGACTTACCGAAACCCTTCCGGTTTTCTCCCTTCTTTTCTTCAGTGATTCTACCGATCCTATAAACACTCTCTAAGCATCAACAAGACCTTAAGCGTGATACCCTACGGTTCGGGAACACTCCAGACATGGTCGGGACACTCCCGCACCAATGATCAACAGAGGGACCTGGATGGCCATGTGACCCATGTGCGTTCCACGAAGATCTTTTGTCGTTTGAACCAGGACAGTCGTGTCTTATTCCATTTGTCATTCGATACTTGCATTGCCCGAGATCTGATCAGTGACATCACCATGTCGTGTTCAATCTCGTTACTGAACAATGCTACTTAATTTGTTCCGACAAGCGATATCCCCGTGATCTAATCACATGTTGCGCAGCTATTGGATATAACCTCTCCGAGTGGGCCCTTGAGTATCTTCCCGTCACATGGACGGACAAATCCCGCTCTTGACATATATTTCCTCTACGGTTTCCTCTGAATACCTGAACACACCTTTATAACCACCGTTTTACCAGATGGCGTTTGATTCTATCTAAGCACTCTCGGGAGACAGTGATTGATATAGCCTCACGGTCTAAGGAATAGTCTACGAGGATCCTATTTATAATCATCGTAACTTGAACTTCGTGACATGATCGGTTCATGATGTTTAGGTTGGGTATTGGTTCATCATCTCATTCTCCGAATAAGATGACCTCATTTCCAATTGGCATAAATGCCACATGATCAGGAAACATGATCATTCGTTGACCAATGAACCAGTGACTAGAGTTTCACTGGGAACCCCTGGTTGTTTGTATATCACACGTGTATGGATGTTTCCACTCAATAAAGTTATAGCATGATATAAAACTTAATCATAAACTATATTAAATATGATAATAGTCCTTAATACTATTTGTCTCTAGGGCATATTTCCAACAGTCTCCCACTTGCACTATAGTACAAATACACTAGCTGCATTTGTTCTCAATCATTGGCACTATATATTCAGTACCCTGAACATGCTTGCTCATGGAAGAGGTTGAGTCTTGGGTCTGTACTTTACAGTCCCAAATCCTTTGCAACTTACTAATGTCACCGTGATTGACATCAATACTCTATCATCACATGATAGCATCTGTGTGTATGTATCATCGCTATGGCAGCAGAACGAGGCCTGATTCCAGGAGCCTACAGTGACGTTAGATCAACCTCGAGGGCTTTCTCATGGGCACTGTGCCCTGGGACACATCATTCTACGTTAAAAGCGAACTATCCCCACCATAACATTATACAACACTTTAGATGGTACCCTTATCTATTATTATAAATGTATTCATCGAAACTCCCGTGCACTCTGTGCAACTTTCGATGTTTTGTTCACCTCGCTTCCTACTTGACTTTTAATTGGTATCTACAGGAGTTTCCAACATATTCCCTTATAACATAAACCTTTATGTTTTAAGATATTTTATCCTTTATGGATTTGGAAAATATATCCACAGTTCTCTACTAGACACTGCGGACAAACTTAGCTCAACGTTCTGTGATTCGAACTTAATCACTTTCAAACGTTCTTTATTTGGATTACATATTATGCTAAGTTACCATCATGGCTTCTAAGATAGAACCTATGTCTCAACATAATGGATGATGATCATCCTTTTCTTTCTTTCAACCATTGATGTTCAAACTTAATGATATTCCTAATTTGAGTTATTAAGGACCAGTTCCTTAATTAACTTCTATTCTGAAACCCTTTTTAGAATCCCTTAAGGAATACTACATAATATCATAATACACCTATTATCAACTTATACATCTTATAAATCATTATTTATAAGTATTTGTGCCTTTCATCCTTAACATACTTAAGAATTACTCTTACAAGCTCCCACTCAAAATATGTTCCTTCATATTTGAATTTGAGCCTTACATTGCTCCCACTTAAAAATATGTCAATCACATATTGTTTTAGGAAGACTTTCATAGCTCCCACTCAATTTTATGCAAATTGCATATCTCCTTATTACTTTGAACAACTTCAAAATCTTTTGATCAATTATCAAACTTGGAGATTTATTATGAGATACTAGTACTTTACTAGTTTTAAATCCACTAGACATCCAGCACACATGAATCAAATTCATTTGAATTCATCCAATACTTGACAAATTGTGCTTTTGTCATTCACCCCCTTTTTCCTACTATGACTTTGCAGTCATTTGGGAAAAATTCAAGTAACCCCTTTTACTTGTGAGATTCAGCAACGAATTGCTTTCTAGTCTCAAGGGAATTTTGTCTTTAGGATTTCTCATAATTCCAGTTTGCCATTATTTCCTTTATAGTTCGTAGGTATGTCATATTTCAAAAATCATGACAAGTGATTCACAAATGTTTCCATACAAGATATAGATTTACATTTTAAATCCTACTTCATGTAGTGAAAACCAATAGTGGAGGGAAAAACACAATGATCAAAATCATTGATTCTTTCCTTATGTGAAGAGAATCATTCAGGAATGTTGTCCGTTGCGCTTCTTAACACTCTGATGCAGGGTTTTGAATCCTCATCATGTTTTACACTATTTTCCATTTGCTCCATATTTGAGAAACATCAGTAGAAGTGAGCTTTCTCAAGAATGCACCAAAATCCAAGCAATACGAATCTTGCTTACCTTTTGGTTTCAGCTATGGATTTTGTATTCAAAGTTTCCAATGAATACTCTACAAGGATTTATTCGCTATTGTTTTGGTTATATCGAATAACCCCAAAACTTTCACAAATTCTAATGGTTTACCAATTCTGATTGAGTGCTAACTATTTCTAAGCTAATGGTCTCTACATATACACTACAACGATTTATTTGGTGCCTTCTATTCAACCCCTTTGATATCTAATACCACATTGTGATGCTTTGTATTTTGACGTTTCAAAACACTTTGCATTTCACAATTTCTTTCATGCCATTCTTATAAAGTTGAATTTCATTACTATTGATCAAATCATAGTAATTGGATTCTCTTTTATACTTATACCCTTTTATTGATGAAGTACTTTGATCAAATCAAAATAGTTTCATATTCATGTTTCCTTTGGTAAACTACTTTACACATTTAAACAATTATTTAATGATAATTACCATTTTCGTTAAAACACAATACATCGAATATGTATTCACTTTTAACAATTCATTAAACACTTTGTATCCAAGTAATACACGGTGTTCAAGTTATTCTGCCAAACTTAGGCATGATTTATATGTGAAAAGAAATCGAATTACTTTCACATATTATCACATAACTTTGAATTTAAACAATGGTTTCATTCATTAATGAACATATCATTAAATTGGGTATTTTAAACAAGGCATTTTTAATGTTTTACAAATGTTCATGCATTATCAATTAGTTTCAAACAATAAGGACAATTCACACATAATCAAACAAGATATGAACACGAATAGAAATCATTCACAAAAGTAGAACAACTGTTTGTTACAAACTCATATGAATAACCGTCTCACAAAGTGTGAGACACACTAAAGAAGTTCACAATCTCTTGATTACAAAAATCATCCTAAAACACAAACAAAGTGATAAATGTTGAGGGAGAGTGTCGTTGTCCATCATCATCATGCTCGCCATCAACACGCAACATCACCTCCTCTCCAGCAAGCACCTCTCATGCAGAAGGATTTGTTTTCAGTAAAACTGAACAAGTATTTGACATACTTAACACTGCAATGTGTTTGCAAGATTATAACATTTATAAAACTGTATATCAAATATATACCTTGGTCATCGATGACCTCTCCGGCGATTGGTTCAACCTTTACATTCTGGAAGCGTAATATGAACTCATGGAAGTCCAATGCTTCCGTATCACCACTCATGATGCTACTCCGGACATGTCCTTTGTAGCTGGGAGGCAATGACCGAAGTAGTACGTCTATCGCAAATGGATCAGCCATCCAGTAATCCACGAAGTAAACCAGTCTCGTGTGTGCATCAAGCATGCGCTCCAAGTGACTCTTCAGACATGTATGCTCCTCCATCTGTATGGAAAGGAACTCTCCAAGAAACTCGTGCTTCCACATGCGCACATGGTCTATGAACTCTGCTCTCAGCTGATCCACCATCGAATATGGGTCAAGATCACCCATGAGCGGATGTAGTTCATCCACCATCCCGTAACGCATTATTATCTGAATGTAAGTGGACATCTCTTGGCGATAGTAGCGGTCTGCCAGCTCTTGTGGGGTCTCATAGTAGTCTGGCTCAGTCAAATCCATCGTGCAGCGTATGTAGTCTACCACATGATTCCTAGTAAGGAGATCAGCTAGGCGCACAAGCCAACTAGGGAAGTTTGATCCATCAAGTCTAAGTTTCTCACCCTTTACCCAATCCTTAATCTCAAAGTAAGCTTCATGGTGAGCCATCTGCATTTATAATTGCAAAATGAATTTAGACTAAGTTTATAATTAAATGAGTTAATAATAACTCCACTCAGAAACACCTATCCCAGTGAGGGTTCCTAGTGATAAGACGACCCCTATCAGCCACATCTCCCCCGATCATCATGGCCATCAATGTGGGTTCAAGGGTGGACGCTAAACGTCAGTCACATCATCCATGCGACTCGTGCTCGATCTTTCGACCATCCGTGTTCCGAGGCCATGTCTGTAGATGCTAGGCTCGCCAACTCAATCTTAGTGTTTTCGCTGTGCAACATGGCTTACACCCACTGTATGTGAACGTAGATATGTCTGACACCCGATCATCACAGCCTGCCTCATACCGAAGAACTTTCTTGGTGGTGCACACTAAGGGGGACCACAATCGTTGGTTATTTTAACAGGGATCATCTTATTAGGCTACCATCGAGTATCTAATACTAGCACACAATAAGACATACAAACAATAACATTGAATGTAAATGCTATGTGATATGGTCCTTCACGTTGTGATCTCCATCCGCCGTCACCGGGTTCCGGCGCCAGGGTTCCGGCATCGTAGACACCAAGGTACCGGTGTCATTCCAGCGTGGTAGTTCGTCACCTTTGTGACTATCTACTACTATGTAACAAAAGGTAATCACTTTACCTTTGACACAACCATATCACAAAGCAACACCCTCCTGCAAAAAAAAGTTAGACGCTTCTACTTTATCTTTGCATGTTTTACGTGGCTGAATGGGCTTTCGCACAAGAACCGTTCTCACCTACGAACTTTTAGCACAAAGCTGATCAAGTAGTTTTCTATACTACACCCCTTTCGGGGCTCTCCGTTGCAAACGGTATACCAACTAATGCGAGAGAGACAGACACCCCCCTAAGCCACTTTATACGGTACAAGCCGTATGTCAAGCGTGGACCAGTCTCGTGAATGAACGCGTAAAGTCGGTTAGGGGCCACTTCATCAAGCATTACTGCGGTATACACAAGTACACGTGGGAGGGTAACAACTAAAAGATCAACGCCCACACGCTACATCTCGTGTGTTCTACCCGTACTAGCATTACTACGCATAGATCTAGCTCTACTACCACTGTAGGGGTTCCGCGCATAAAAACAATAAATTTTACTCTATGCCCCTGAACCCCTAAAGCTGCCAGGACATATTTATTAGTAATACAGTAACGGGAGAGGCTTTTCGCGAACTTACCCTTGAATACCGAAAAGCGTTGTCAACGCTCAGGAGAGCGTGGTTGATGTAGACGAGCCGAAGCCGACCTCAAGGTCGTGATGAAGTCCTTGTGCTCCTTCTGGCTCCAACGACTTGAGTGCCTCAAGTGTGACACCTCGTGGGAGTTACACACGTCTGGTGCCTGACGATGACTTCCGCTTCCCCGATCCAGCAGCAGTTGCGGAAGTAGAGCTCCCGGATCCGGCTCAGAAGCGGCGGCCTCTGGTGAAGATGTCTCGCTCGCAGCCTGCACTTGGGACCACGGTCACGAGAGAGAGAGGGGAGAGAGAAAATATCAATTGGAGGTCCTCCCAAAAGTGGAGAGACCTTTATTGATTATTGGGTGTGTCTTTCTAGGCCAAATACCCCACTTTATATAGGGGGAGGGGAGGTACTACCTCCCCTCAAGTCCCGGGGTGGGACTAAAGGAGAGGAGGGGGGCGGAGGTGGCCGCCGGCCACTAGTGGGCCCCGCGGGGGGCAAGGCCCAGCCGGCCTCCCCCTTGGCCCCTCTCCCCTTTCTCCTTTCCCCTAATGGGCCCTCTCCCTCCGGAATTGGCCCATTAAGCCTTTTGACCTTTTAATTGATTTTATCTTTATTTAAATAATTATGAATAAATGATTAAATCAATATTTAACATTCATTCACATATTATTCAATCTCCGTGGCCATGGAACACCTTCCACCTCCACTCCAGACATCCTCCGGACTTACCGAAACCCTTCCGGTTTTCTCCCTTCTTTTCTTCGGTGATTCTACCGATCCTATAAACACTCTCTAAGCATCAACAAGCCCTTAAGCGTGATACCCTATGGTTCGGGAACACTCCAGACATGGTCGGGACACTCCCGCACCAATGATCAACAGAGGGACTGATACATTGCAAATGTATCTATAATTTTTGATGCTCCATGCTTGGTTGTATCCACTTTCTTGTGTTTTGTCCACACTTTGGAGTACTTTTTATATGATTTCTTGGACTAACCTATTAACAAGAGCCACAGTGCCAGCTGCCTGTTTTCTGCTGTTTTTGGTTCGAGGAAAGTCAGAAAATGAATATTCTCGGAATTGGACGGGACAAAAGCCAAAGTGCCTATTTTTCCAGAAGACTCCAGGAGCCAGAATATGAGACGGAGGAGGGCCAGGGGCCAGCCACACCCCCCAGGCGCGGGCTGGGCCTGGCCACGCTAGGGCATGGTGTGGTGGCCCCAGGCACCCCCTCGGTCTCCCTCTTCGCCTATAAGAAGCCTTCTAACCTAAAAACTCAGGGGGGGTTCGACGTTTTTCCAGAAAAAGTTCCGTAGCGCCGCCACCACCAAAGGGGAGATTCGGGGGATAGAAAGTCTCTGTTCCGGCACCCTGCCGGGACGGGGAAGTGCCCCCGGAGCCATCTCCATCGATCTCCACCATCATCTCCATCGACCATCCATGTTTCCCCCATCTATGAGTGAGTAATCCCCCGCTGTAGGCTATGGGAATGGTAGGGATTGGATGAGATCGTTCATGTAATGGCATCAGATTATTAGGGCATGGTGCCTACTATCTTTTATTAGTGCTTTATGACTTTGTTGTGACTTGTTGTGCTTAATGCTTGTCACTAGGGCCCGAGTGCCATGATTTTAGATCTGAACATGTTATTGATTCATTATGATAGTATTGTTCTTGGTCTTATCTGCAAGTTGTATACACACGTCGTTGTCCGGAACCTATGGCCCCGAAGTGACACAAATCGGGATAACCGGAAGGGAAAGGCTTTGATGTGAGGATCACATGTGTTCATGGAGTGTTAATGCTTTGCTTCGGTGCTCTATTAAAAGGAGCACCTTAATTGCCAGTAGTTCCCTAGAGGCCCCGCTGCAAATGGGCTGGGAGGACAAAAGATGTTGTGCAAGTTCTCATTGCGAGCACGTATGACTATATATGGAACACATGCCTAGGATTATCTAGTACTTGGATGCTTTATCTTATTTATCTGCAATTGCCCTATGTTCTGATTGCTATGTGAATTGTCTTGTCCATGCAACGCCCGTCCATCCATCCCTATGCCTACCGCACTCGAATCCCACTATTACTGCTTTTGTTACTACTGTCTTTGCTTTACTACTACTGTTACTTTACTATTCCTACTACAAAACTGTTGCTACTGATAAATTGTTGTGAGCAAGATTGTTTCCAAGTGCAGCTGAATTAACAACTAAGTTGTTAAGGCTTATAAATATTCTTTGGCTCCCCTTGTGTCGAATCAATAAATTGGGTTTCACTTCCCTCGAAAATACTGTGATACACCCGCTATACTTGTGGGTCATCAAGACTATTTTCTGGCGCCGTTGCCGGGGACCATAGCTTTATTTATCAAGCTCACTTGGATTCTCTATTGTTCGCTGCTATCCATCCATCATGGGTAAGTCTCGTGATGGCAAGGTTCCTATTTTACCATCCACTACAAGAAGAGTCACGGTTCTAAACACCTCTGCTGCTCTTGATTCACCTTCTGTTATAAGTAAGCTCGTTACACCACCACATACACATGCTACACACACTACTACTACTGCTGAATCTGAAAATTCTGATTCTTATGATGCTGCTTCTACTGTGCTTGATAAGAGTGGTTCATTAGGTCATTTCCTAGATGCTACGATTGCTAGAACTATATCTGGAAATACTGAAACTCCAAATGAAGACACTACCACACCTATTAGCTCACCTGAGTCTAGTGAGAGTTATGATATTGAAGAAGATTATGTTGAGATGACCGATGAGTTTATTAAAGAATGTAAGAACACCCATGATAGGAGCACTGCTAAGAGTCTCCTTGAGAGGCGTACTATTAGACCCAAATTATCTCCTGCTGCTAAGTTTGCTGCTTCTCCCATAAACATTATAGATGAACATTATGATTTCTCTCTCGATCTATCTTACATAGCTATTGTTGAGAAAGAACCTTATTGTGGGACTAAGAATGAAAGTGCGGTAGCACATATGAATGAACTTTCTACCATGAGTGGCTTGTTTTCTGATGATATTAAGATGTGTACTTACTTTGTTGCTAAGATTTTTCCCTTTTCACTGAAAGGAGAAGCTAAAACTTGGTTTAGTAATTTACCTCCTGGATCTATTGATAGCCCTGAGTGCTTGATTGGTACTTTCCTGCAGAAATATTTTCCTCCCAGTTCTAGACATGCTATTTTGCAGGAACTTTTTGATTTTAAACAGGGAGAAAAAGAGGTATTGCTTGAATCTTAGGCAAGGTTTTGTGCTTTGATTCATGCACAGGCTGGAAGTCCATTACCTAAGAATGAGCTCTTGATATATTTTATAATGGACTAACCGAGGAATCTAGGACATACCTAGATAGTTGTGCTGATTATGTTTTCAGGAATAGGACTCCTAAGGAAGCTAAGGAATTAATGGCTAAAATAAGCAAGAATTATGAAGATTGGACTCCTCCTAAACAAGCTATACCTGAAGTAATTGTACCTGAACCATCTATTCCTAAGCCTATTCCAACATCAAAGAAGAGGGGAGTTATTGAATTAAATGATGAAGTGATGAAGGAAGCTAAGAAATGTCTTAAGGAGAAGGGAATTAAAGCTGCAGATGTCAAGAATTTACCTCCTATAGAAGAATTATGTAAGCCTATTCCCTATTCATCCACTATTGAGGTACACTCTCTCCAACACTTTGATGAAGGTGATATCCCTTACTCTAAACCTCCTGATCAATGCTTAGAAGAATTCGATATCTTTATTGTTAAGCAAGATAACTTTAATAAAAGGGTGCAAAATCATCTAATGGAAAACACTAGAGATATTGTTGAGTTGAAAGATATTGTGGAAAGAACCTCTAATGATGTTAAAATGATTGTTAAACACTTTCAAATGGTTCAAACTCAAATAGATCAACTCGCTAAAGTGCAAAATGACTTGCTAGCAAATGCTGCTAAAGAAAAACATGCTTATGAAATCAGAACTAGAAGTGGTGCTGCTACCCAGGATCCTCTATTGTAACTACCTCGGTGAATTACGCTCTTAGTTACAAGCCTGGATGAGCGGAAATGGTTAAAATAGTACGGTGGGGCCAAATGCCACTCACAGGTAGACCTTTCGGCCGTCCTAACCATTTCCAAACATCGGGACAAGAACGAGCGGCGTAATCGGCAGGCGAAGGGATCAACTACATACACAAATGAGTATGTATGCAAGCCACATACAACAGTCCTCAGAGCCATTCCATCTAAAAGAAATAGAAATATTGCAACGCCATATGGCAAGATCCAAATATCCTAGATAGATATAATAGTTTAGGATATCTCCTCATACATCAAACATCAGAGTATCAGGCGGAAGCAGAAAACAAGATCCGAGTATGGATAAGAAGCAAATCGGCATAAGATGCCCCATAAATAAACACATCCCGCCCACAGATCTCACGGATCCCCGTTCCCGGAATCTCTACACCGAGTGATCGTTGCCAACATCGTCCGTCTCCTCCACCCAGTATCCATCTTGCGAGAATACCTGTTCATCTGAATCAAACAGTTTATCGTGTGAGACCCTAGGGGTACTCAACAAGTCTTTATGCCTCTAAAGGGGACACAACCTGGGGTGACACAATTGCAGCAAAAGATAATCCCTAACAATTCTATAGATACTCGCTAACCATCCGCCTAACCAAAGATAGACGAATGTCCGTGAATTAATAACAACAGTTATAAGAATATTAATGATCCATCCTCCTCCTCGCTACCAACGAGGAAGCGGACGAACAACCCCCATCCGCTGGCAGTTTTATTAACCATTCTATGAGTGTTGCACTATTTACTAGTCGTACTTAGTCAAATTAAAAGTGGTACTTTAGTTATACTTGTCTATGATCGAAACTGTGCTCCAAGTCGCGTCCATAACCGCGGACACGGCTTTCAGAAGATTTACCTCAGGGTGCACAAATAGCAACACACACTCGATCAACCTCGGAAAACCAAATCAAAACCCAACGAGGCATTCATGACAAAGCGATCACAGGATTCAGAATGTTTCAGGGCCACCCACTAAGCTACCGAATCGAACCTGTGGTTTGCGGCAATGTAAACGACTAGGAACCCGAAAATGTGATGGATTGTCGATACCGCAAAACGTGGCGCGATCCAAAGCAGTACAGTGCTCCACGCACAATCTTAATTAAGCGATAAAGCATGGCATAAGTATCGATAGTAATAAAGCCCCAAACTACTTTGTGGCCCCAAGAAATAAGAATGAATCAAGCTCGCTCTGGGGTCCATAAGGCCTCCGGATGTGGATAGTGCGAATAGTCAAGGAACAGAATCAAGTACTTGGGGTCCCACAGGACACAAGTGAGCATGAAGAACCAAATAGCAGATATTGCTCACCGGTGCCACTTTCATTAGTTATCCCATTACTACTCAGGTTAAGTTGTTTAGGTACCTCGTTATCCATCAGACACTCACATACCCTACACATGCTGTTCTACGACCCGCATGGCTCAAACAACTCCTGTAGTAATGGCTCATGGGATGGAGGAACAAGCTTCGGTGGGGTTTAAAAGTAAAGGCTATGCAGTACTTGGGATTCAGTTTAATGCAATCGTGACTCAATGATGCAATAATAAGAG
This sequence comes from Avena insularis, assembly GCA_023614405.1. NCBI lineage: Eukaryota > Viridiplantae > Streptophyta > Magnoliopsida > Poales > Poaceae > Avena > Avena insularis. The sequence goes on from CM042689.1 coordinate 375,207,014, forward strand.
AGAGGCAATAGGTACTATATGTATGCAAGCATGTGGTAGTGCTTGCCTGGCAGCTCAGTTGAAGCGAGGGACGGATCTGGGTAGTGCTCCAGGATTCTGATATATCCCCCGCCAAATGCCTATTCGAAGAAGAACCAAACAAACAAGGACCAACATAAATAGAGTGCACAAGCATATGAATAAAATGCGACAAGCAAACAATTATGCCATGATGAATGATGCACAATTTGCATGGCAATAATGTAGCATGGCATGGGTGAGGTGTGGGGTACAAGATTAAAGCATTCCATTAAGTTTTTAGCCCGGTTTGCTCTCATATAAGTTGTTGTAACCTTTATATTTATATGATGCATGCTGCAATTCAGAACATGGAATGCATAGATAGAACAGGCTCGTAGCCCTGAGCGATTTAGACATATTATTTGTCAAATTTGGAGTTATAAAACAAAAGTTATTAATTAATTAAGGAAAAGGGCATTTTATTGTAATTTTAATTATCTCGAAAAAATTTAAGTGCTCAAACAATATTTTGAAAGGCATATTTGAAATCCTCACATTTTTCTGATTTCAAAACAGATATTATATGTTGGAATTGGGATTATATTTCACAAGTTATTTAAAACAGATTCAATTTGAATTTAAAACAATTTCTGAAAATTTAAATCAAAACAGAAAACCTTTTGTCACTCAGCCCAGACCTAGCCACAGTCGGTGACAAGTGGGGCCAGGGCTGACTGGGAGACACAGCGCACAGAACAGGTTTTTCTCACCGCGCCTTTACCTAGCCCAGGTCGCTGGCCGGTGGATCCGTCGATGGGGCCGGGCCCACATGACAGCGAGAGGGGAGGGTCGGCCACGCGGCTCGGTGAGGGAGTGCGGGTTACGGCCCGAGGAAACTGGGGGGTTTCCTGCAAGATTGCTAGGGCGGCTGACTAGTGGGCCACGAGGTACCGCGGGTTGAGAGCGAAGAAAAAGGGGGGCTTTTGTAAAACTACCACAAGCCCGTACTGTACATCTGTTTCCTCTGAACGCGGACAGGTCAGTGATCGACCGCGCGGAGCGCGGCGCGCGAGGTTCGAACCCGGGTCACGGGCATGCGCGCTGCGGTGGTAGCCAGTGCGGCTGGTTACGGGATGGTGACAGAGGAGCGGCGGGCGGCTAGATGTGGTTCTGCGCGACGCGGGAGCGAGCAAACAAAGTGGCCGACGGCGCGCGCAGCGTGTTCGACGAAAAGAACGATGGATCTAGACGGCGACAGCGAGGCGGAGGTTGTCAGGGAGGGAGAGGGTCGTACCGCGGAGAGAATGGTGGAGTCAGATCGGGGGGAGGCACGGAGGATCGCCGAGGTTGCTGATGTTCTGACGGTTAGGGTTTCGGGGGAGCGGCGAGGATCTGGCGGTCCTGGTAGCCTTCTCCTCCTCGTCGACGCGTACAGGGAGCAGCGGGGGGTCTCCTTGGTCTCCCAGGCCACCTCCACGACACGCACGCCGGCCGGAACGACGATACGCAGGGGTAGACGGCGGCGACCAGCGGCAGGTGCTGGCGACGGTGAAGAAGAAGGGGAAGGAGAGGGCAAGCTCGGGGCGGATCTGGCGATGCAGGAGAGCCATGTGGATGAGGGCAAGCGAGAGAGAGGGAGGAGATGGCGTGTGGGACTCAGGGTAGAAAAAGGTGGCTTCGGCCACCTTTTCCATCTCCTTCCTCACGTGCTCGGGCTGGCCAGCAGGGGCAGGGGTAGGGTGGTGGAGGCTGCAGGCTGGGAGGGAGGAGGAGAGGAAGGTGGGCACAGTTAGAGAAGAGAGAGGAGGTGGGCTCGGGTGTAGCTAGGTTAGCTTAGAGGGGCTCGGGTTAGGGTTTGTTAGGGTTGGGGTAAGGTAGCTGGGGTGGTTAGGCTGGTGTAGGGAGTGGAGAGAGGAGGTGGTGGCCCCTTGTTGGCCGAGAGAGGAAGGGAGGGTGGCTTAGGGTTTTGATGAGGAAAGAGGAGAGAGAGAGATGGTTGTATTCCACATGAGCATGAGCAAGCATGAAGGGTAGGGAGATGGTCATGGGGATGATCTTACAAGATCATGCATGGCACTACACATGAGGTGGATGAGGTTTGATGGCACAAGGCAAGAAAGCAAAGCAAGGTAGAAAGGATTGAGAGAAAGAGAGAGATGAGAAGATGATCCACTCAAAAATCAAATAAAACCAAAGGAGAACACATGGTGGTGATGGTTGCATGGCCCATGCAAGAATAATAAATGCCATGATTTATTTTGTGAAAACAATAATAATAATATGGCATTATTCTTATGCATTCCCAAGAAATGGAATAAGGCCAAGCAAAAGAATTTATAGAATTAGATCCATCCTATCTCCCATGAGCTAGATTAAATACCAAAAGAAAAATAAAGGCCCATGGTAATTGGAATGGTGGAATTATAAGGTGGTGAAAAGAAAAGGTGATGGAGGTGAATAAAAGATATGCCCCCAACTCAACTTGGGCATTAAACAATATATCAACAACCAAATACAATATCAAGAGGCAAATACAATTAATAATGCATATGAGAGAAGAACCCAATCAAAAGGGTTTTATATGATGCTCAAATGCAAAGTGGCATGATGACATGAGCATGATATCATTATGATGCAACAATTATATATAGGAAGTAGCATTTATATAGACTAGGCTAGTAGCATTGCAATTGTTAGACAATTGGGATGCTACATCTATATCCTGAGGGGCATCCTAAAAGAATTGAGCAAGATTCTCAACAAGCTAAAAATAGTGGTTCTACTCATAAGAAAAGGAAAAAGAAACATAAAATTATTGTAGAACCCTCTGAACCTGCTATAGATCCTAATAGTATATCTATCTCTGATGCTGAAACTAAAAGTGGTAATGAAGAAAATGAAGTTCCTAATGAAGAAAAAGTTGAAGAAGAACCTGAAAACCACACTAAGACTACTAAATACACCAAAGAAGATTTTATAGCTAAGAAACATGATAGTGAAAGAGAACCTTGGGTCCAAAAACCTATGCCTTTTCCTGATAAGAAACATAAGTCAAAAGAAGATGAACACTATAATAAGTTTTGTGAGTGGATGAAGCCTTTATTCTTGCAAATTCCTTTGACTGATGCTATTAAATTGCTTCCTTACTCAAAGTATATGAAGGACATTGTCTCGAATAAAAGGAAGATCCCTAATGAAGAAATCTCTACTTTGCTTGCTAATTATTCTTTCAATGGTAAGGTTCCTAAGAAACTTGGAGACCCAGGGATTCCAACTATCCCTTGCTCTATTAAGAACAGTTATGTTAGAACTGCTTTGTGTGATTTGGGAGCTGGAGTTAGTGTTATGCCTTTCTCTCTCTATAAGAGGCTTCAGCTTGAAAAATTGATACCAACTGATATATCTTTGCAAATGGCTGATAAATCTACCACCATTCCTGTGGGTATATGTGAGGATGTACTTGTTCAGGTGGCTCACAATTGCTTGATATTGACTGATTTTGTTGTGCTTGAAATGCCTGAAGATGATAATATGTCTATTATTCTTGGGAGATCTTTTCTTAATACTGCAGGAGCTGTTATTAATTGTAATCAAGGAAAGGTGACCTTCAATGTTAATGACAAGGAACATACTGTCTATTTCCCCAAAAAGATTGAAAGGACTTATGGTTTAAATTCAATTGAACATATTGAAGGCACTACAACATGAACCCACCTATAGGAACGCATGTATGCATTGATATTGGTCAAAATAAGTGTTGGTGGTGTGTTTACCAACGCATGTAGTTTGCGTTGTTGTTGCTGCCGTTGCAAGGTTCTGTCGCAACGTATATAAGTGTGTTGGTAACATGCACGAATAAGCATTCCAACCTTCCAACGGATGTATTTAAGCTACAACAACACATTGGCGTGTTGGTATTGTTCAGCTAAAATTTATTTATTATTCTATTTATTACATATTGACCTTTTCAGAAAAGACATACCACTACATACAAATACATATAAGAAATCTCCTTTTCTCTTTATTACTTATTGTAATATTGTACAATACAACACCAAGCTGCAAAGTTACATTCAACCCAAATGAAATCACAAGGTAATGTACATGTGAATAAGAAAAAAGATAGACATCATCAGCTGGACACTTTCTAACAAGTCTGATGAACGTCTCACTAGAAAATTCTAATATTGTCGGTTGGTATTTCCCTCTGCCTCCTTGAGCTCAGTACAATCTCTTATGCAACAGATACAGAAAGCGGCAAGAGAGGATTGCTTAAAGTTCTCGCGCATTCCTAGAACCTTCAATCTCCCTGCAGGTTAAAATGAAAGGAAATTCAAGTGAGCACAGATGATTAAGCTACAAAGATAAGAGAAGGCTTATGTGCTTAACAGGGTAAACATATGCATTATTGTATATTTCTAGTGTATCTTAGGGCTGCTTGAAAACAAAACTTACGTGTCAAGACATATGAAGAAAGCAATTCCATCCTAAATAATGTCCAAGTCACTCAATCAGCTTAACCATAGATGGTTGCAAAATACAAGTGAAAGCTGTTTAACCGATTTAAGTATATGTGACAGAATAAGGTTCATATAGTCTATCTAATTGTTCCGCTGATCAGGATAGTACTATATTAGTAGTAGTCTCATGAAGACACGTATCATGTATATTTGTGTAGCTACAGAGTCAAGAATTTCGGAGGAATAGTTGGTATCTAGTGAGTAACAATAACTAACAGTTACATAAAAATTTACAACCGAAATATGCACCAAGTTAGGCCCAGTTTTTTGACTATCATAATAACTCATTAAATAGTGTATCTGAAAAAATGAGGATTGTAATATAAATTATAAACTGAGGCATCCCTTCAGGAAAACAATTTATCATGTCGAGCTTACTTTTATTAAGAATTTGCATTACAATGATATGTTAAAACTTGTCTAGCTTACTTGTACCTGAAGTTGGTCGGTTCAACTGCATAATAAGGGTGCAATCATATACTATGTGCTACCTGCATTGAATAAGCCTGCATTAGTTTACTTGATTACTCACAAGAAGACAACTAATTCCAGCATAGATCAACATAGGAAATAAGCTACTGCCTCCATCATAAATTAAGTGACTTTACCTTGTGTATAAATGCGTGCATCTACAAACTAAAACATGTCTAGATACGTACATATCTAGACAAAGTGTAGTCATTTAATTTGGAATGGAGAAAGTACATAAGTTTTGGTATGTCACAAATAAATTGTATGCACTGGAACAACATCGAAATTTATTTCCAACCAATTATATTTGATGTTTATCTCTTAAACTGATGTTCCTTCCACTAATTATTAAGGTGGCATACTACCTGTACATAATTGGATAAATTCTGTTTTCTGGAGCTCCATGCATCATTTAGTCCGCATCAGATTTTGTTCTACTACTCCTTGCTTGAGAAGATGTATTTGGCACAAAAACAAGGAAAACAACAGGCGACACTTCAAAGGAAATTGTAGGTCTTGGAGAACATCAAAGGCACAAACAGGCGATACTTTATTTTGAAATAGTGAGCCTGCAAAACAACAATAAAATAAGAGGCGTCAGAATGAGAATGTGCGGGATGAATTTGGGAGAAAGAACTGGGAGGAGAATAGAGACACCAATTGTTCTCTGTCAGGATTGTCCAAACTCGACAGGGGTGCGGTGGCTCAAAACTGGAACATAATTATACAGTAGGAGCAGGATGTAGGCTAAATTAGAGCAAGATTGTTTAGATCGGAGATTGAACACATACCAGAATTAACTTCTGTAGGTGACGCTTTGCCATCTGATGGTTTAATTCCACGCACGGCCACTAGCCCACCCAACAGTCCACACCATAGAACATATGAGGGATCAGAGATGCCAGAGGCCACCGGCCGGAAGGAGATAGGGAGGCAAGGCGATGCCATCGGCGCCGCCGCTAGAGGCGGATTGGTAGGGCACTAGGTCTTTTATCCAAGAAAATTAGGAGTAGATTTATTTTAAGGGAAGATGCGATGGTTAAGGAACAGACTGATCAGAATACGTGGGAGACGTTTGGATAAGTACGTGGGAGGTGGTACTAGGTGGGAGGTGGGACTACCAAGTCCCAACGCATATTTGCACCGTTGCTACCTATCCATTGCAATACGGGGTATCTTGTTGTAGTGAGGCATTTAAGTTGGAGAAATATATTGTCCCATACCAAGAGAAAATTTTGAAACTATTATGATTGGGACCATTGCTATCAAAGTTAAGGTAACATAATCATTAGTGGAGTACAAAGTTTTGTCTCATATGCAATTGTTTTGGTAGCAAGACTTGATCAACCTTGCTAACAAAAGGATTACATTGAACAAAACAATGTTTTCATTATGATTATCTCCGTTTATCTCTATCTTTTGCATTTTAGTTTTTGCTTTCGTTTAGTTTTCTTTTTGTTGTTAGTTGCTTGCATGCTAGAACTTCAGTAGTTCTAGCCTTGTTTTGTCCTTGCATCATATTTCCAAAAGAAAAAAATCTGTCTGTCAGAAAAATCATTCTTCTATTTCTAAAAAATGCCCAAAAATAAAGTGTCTCGAAAAATTCTAGAAAATTCATATTAAATTTTTACGTGAAAAAATGGGCAGAGGAGTACCTGGTAGGTACCAGGAGGGCCCACCAGGCAGGCACACCACATGGTGGCGCGGCCAGCCTTCGGTGGCGCCATGCCCTGGTGTGGGCCACCCCTGGCCCCCCACTTACTCTCTCACCTGCCACTTTTTTCTCTCTCCCGAGTAAGCTCCAGTTCATAGCTCAAAATCGTGTTCTTGCTGTGCTTGCTCTCGATTTTTTCGATCTCCTTGCTCAGCCCATCTTTCTTGCTGAAATTTGGAGCATTTGTTCCCTGGTATGTGACTCCTCCCCTTGTCCAAGTAGATTTGTGTTTAGTGGATTATATGTTGAGTATTTTGCTGTTGTAGGTGACTGGTTATGAGAGCTTGTAAGCTTGTTTGATGCTTAGAGATATAGTTTTGATGCATGTTTAGGCCTCTTGCAAGTCCCTATGAGTAGAATCCTTCATTATATTTACTTTGCAATCACTTGTTTAATAGGTGTTTAAATTTCAGAATACCAAGCATGAATAACCATACTTTTGGAGAGATATTTGAGAGTGATGCACCTAGGAGGTCGAGGCCCTCAAGAACAGCCTCTCAAGATAGGCCATCATACAATGAAGACCTCATTGCAACACGTATTGGCAGTGAAAGGGATGATGGAGATGCTCACCCATCCTCTTTTCCTTGTTTTACTTTCTTGCAAGCTGCAGGTATTCTTGATGATTTCTTGCTACTGATTCAGAGGGTTGGTTTGACCTCTTATATGCAAGATGAGAGTGCACAATATGCTATGCTCACCAAAACTTTTGTTGAGAGCTTCTCATTTACTAACACACCCTATCAATCTACTATCTCTTTTAAAATCTATGATATGCCCTTCACCATGCCTTTGGAGAGATTTTGCAGTATTGTAGGTGTGCCTATGACAGGGACCGTGAAGAAAATTCAAGGGAGACCCGTTGATTTGTTGGAGCTTTACCGAGGGGTGACTAATGATGATGACCGCGTGGCGCAGCGCGGAAAGATAAGAAATATCCAACTCCCTGCTCTTAGATACTTTGCATACTATCTTGCCACTAGTGTATTGGGTAGGGAGAACACTAGTAATATCTCCAACTATCACTTAGCTTTCCTTGCTGTTGCGCTCAACAATGATACTCGGTACAATCTTGGCTCGCTTATTGCTCGCCGCCTAGCTGCTAGGGGGCCTATCTATGGGGGCATCATTGCATCGCGCATAGTCAATGCATTAGGTCTTTCAGTGGATCCCGATGATGCTATGCTGGCACCACAGAGGCTTGACCTTGTTGCCATGAAAACTCATCACTTTGTCACTTCTACCTCTGATTTGAACAATCTAGTATATAGGATGCTTTTCACTGACGGGGATGAAAGGGAGATCCTTTTGCCACGGCCTGCTTTGTTTAGTGTTGACAGGAGACCATGGTCGCGCTCCAAGGAGGAGGTGGACGAGCAGCTTCGCTTGCTGGGTTTCCACGAGCAGCACCAGGAGGATGTGCCCTCCTATGATTACTCCACGTATTACGGAGGGACGTACTCGAGCTCGCACCAGGACGAGGGTACCTCCTCGTCGTACCACGGTGACACTTCATCCTGGCTAGCCTAGGATTGATACCCACTTAGGACAAAAGCCTAAGCTTGGGGGGAGGTACGCCGACACCGCACTCATCTCCATATCATGATGCGTCGGTACTTTGTATATTCATGTTTTCGTTCTCTTTTTAGTTTTTGTTCTTCTTTGCTTTTGCTTTCTAAAAACACAAAAAGACCAAAAATATTTTTGTTGTTTCTCTTTGGTTTGATTCTTCTTTTTGCCTTGGTTTGCTTTTCCCTTTTTGCTTTGTTTGAACTATTCGAAAAAAACCAAAAAGATTTTGCTTTGCTCGTTTTTTCTCTTTTAGTTCTTGTTTAAAAATCGAAAACACCAAAAATATTTGTCGTTCTTCTTTGGTTTTTGCGAGTTTGCTACAGGGTTCGGCAGTTCTCAGTGGAATATTGGTTTCATATTATTATTCAAGCCACACAAGTGAAGAGCAATAATTAGGATTAATGACAACTTGAGGCGTGGTAAGAGGCTGGTAACGAACTCTATTTGTTTTCATTTTTGTACATATACTCATCATTGTGAGCTTGCTTAGTCTGTTCATGTAGGGTGTATGTTATCTTTGGATGCTTAGTAGTTCTTGCTTTCTTGTGATTAGCTCCAGCTCGCTAATAGTTTGTAGCATGTTTCATGAATGTTTGCTTGCATTACTCTATTCATAAATTGGTATGACACCGTGGTATCCTCCTCTGAATGTTTCATTTGATTGACTTGGCACATGCTCACGCATGCACATGACTGTAATAATCAGTTAAGCCTCGATGAATTATTTTGCCTTGAGGATCTTGAATCACTTTCATGCCATGAGTAGTCCTGTTTTGTTGCAAGCATGATAATGACAGCTATTGCTCTCTCGTTTGTCGCTCCCTTACTATTGCTAGCCTTCACTTTCACTGAGTATGTTTTACTCAAGTTCCAAACTCCCTAAACCAAATATTTCCAAAGTGTCCACCATACCTACCTATTAGCATCATTTTCTACTCCCGTGCATATTCAATGTGCCTTGTTTTCTTCCGAATAAAATGTTTGCTTGTTATGGGAAAATTAGTTAGTAAAGCTCTCACGAACTTGATGGCACACTTTATTTCCTGCACTTAATAAACCTGAACCATTGTGACCTCTCCATGAAAGTTATATGCTTGCAAATTATAGGTCAGATTAGCGTAACTGCGTCATCACGGGAACGCTTTCAACACTTGTAAATATATACCCAGTTGATACCTTGCTCTTTTGTTTGCGGATGTCGTCGGTGTGAAATAAAAGGGGAGCTTGTAAGTCCATGGAGTTATGTATATGTGTTAGAGAAACGCCTGGGCCGCTAGTCTAATCCATGCTGACATGGTGGAAACCTGCAGCGTAACCATAATGATATCTATGAAGCATTCTTCTTATAAAAAGAGAGAGAGATAGCTATTGAGAAAAAGAAGAAAAAAGAGTTTTATGAAAAGAGGAAAGAGAGAAAAAAGCACCATTTTCCCATGGTAAATAAGAAGATTGCTGAGATACTCATTGTCTGCTTGCCTTGTCATTTTGATATGGGGATTCTTCTGTATCATCGGGCAAGGGGTACCCCGTTGGCGGTTCTCTATGATACTCACATACTTATGATGACAAGAACTTACCGGTAACTAAAGTTGATTAGCATGAGGAGCGGCCCTCGTACTCAAGGGACTTGGGATTTTCAGTTTATAGTCTGTCAAGCATATAACTCAGATTGGACCTCACTTTCACCTTAACCACATTAAAGATGCTTATGATAGGGGCAATGAGAGCTCAAAGCTAATGAGTACCATACTTTCAGCATTTGGAAGCCTTTCAAACTATTCAAAACCTTTTTCATTTCCTTGTTGAGTCTCCACACATTCTATGAGCACTTTCTTGAGAGCATAGTGGCCATTCTTAGTTCTATGTGCATTGTCCCAAGACTTGTTGATTGATGCATACCTTGATATTTCTTGTTTTAAAGTATTTGTATCTAGTCACTCTTGTAAACTTTGAAGGTGTCCTATGCATTTATGTTTGCTACTCTATGAGGGACAAGCTGAGTGCCACTATGCTATGTTTTCTTTATGTGAAACAAACAAACGTCTTGCAAGGAATTGTTATTCATGAATCTTTTGTTTGTGCCTTTTCATGTTGCATCATAGTTTCTTTGTCTTATTGCTAGAACTTTGTCTTTCATGTTATGATTGAAGTACTATGATCCCAGCTTTGAATGTTTTACAAATACTTTGATCAAGTCTTTGATGGTGCATGTCACCTCAAAAATTATTCTTCCTTTTTATCACTTACCTACTCGAGGACGAGCAGGAGTTAAGCTTGGGGATGTTCATACATTGCAAATGTATCTATAATTTTTGATGCTCCATGCTTGGTTTTATCCACTTTTTTGTGTTTTGTCCACACTTTGGAGTACTTTTCATATGATTTCTTGGACTAACCTATTAATAAGAGCCACAGTGCTAGCTGCCTGTTTTCTGCTGTTTTTGGTTCCAGGAAAGTCAAAAAATGAATATTCTCAGAATTGGACGGGACAAAAGCCAAAGTGCCTATTTTTCCAGAAGACTCCAGGAGCCAGAATACGAGACGGAGGAGGGCCAGGGGCCAGCCACACACCCCCCTAGGCGCGGGCTGGGCCTGGTCGCGCCAGGGAATGGTGTGGTGGCCCAGGCACCCCTCGGTCTCCCTCTTTGCCTATAAGAAGCCTTCTGACCTAAAAACTTCGGGGGGTTCGACGTTTTTCCAGAAAAAGTTCCGCAGCACCGCCACCACCGAAGGGGAGATTTGGGGGACAGAAAGTCTCTGTTCCGGCACCCTGCTAGGATGGGGAAGTGCCCCTGGAGCCATCTCCATCGATATCCACCATCATCTCCAACGACCATCCATGTTTCCCCCATCTATGAGTGAGTAATCCCCCGTTGTAGGCTATGGGGATGGTAGGGATTGGATGAGATCGTTCATGTAATGGCATCAGATTGTTAGGGCATGGTTCCTAGTATCTTTTATTAGTGCTTTATGACTTTGTTGCGACTTGTTATGCTTAATGCTTGTCACTAGGGCCCGAGTGCCATGATTTCAGATCTGAACATGTTATTGATTCATTATGATAGTATTGTTCTTGGTCTTATCTGCAAGTTGTATACACACGTCGTTGTCCGGAACCTATGGCCCCGAAGTGACAGAAATTGGGATAACCGGAAGGGGAAGGCTTTGATGTGAGGATCACATGTGTTCACGGAGTGTTAATGCTTTGCTCTGGTGCTCTATTAAAAGGAGCACCTTAATTGCCAGTAGTTCCCTAGAGGCCCCGCTGTAAACGGGCTGGCAGGACAAAAGATGTTGTGCAAGTTCTCATTGCGAGCATGTATGACTATATATGGAACACATGCCTAGGATTATCTAGTACTTGGATGCTTTATCTTATTTATCTGCAATTGCCCTATGTTCTGATTGTTATGTGAATTGTCTTGTCCATGCAACGCCCGTCCATCCATCCCTATGCCTACCGCACTCGAATCTCGCTGTTACTACTTTTGTTACTACTGTCTTTGCTTTACTACTACTGTTACTTTACTATTCCTACTACAAAACTATTGCTACTGATAAACTGTTGTGAGCAAGATTGTTTTCAGGTGCAGCTGAATTGAAAACTCAGTTGTTAAGGCTTATAAATATTCTTTGGCTCCCCTTGTGTCGAATCAATAAATTGGGTTTCACTTCCCTCGAAAATACTGCGATACACCCCCTATACTTGTGGGTCATCAGGGACCTGGATGGCCATGTGACCCATGTGCGTTCCACGAAGATCTTTCGTCGTTTGAACCGGGATAGTCGTGTATTATTCCCTTTGTCATTCAATACTTGCATTGCCCGAGATCTGATCAATGACATCACCATGTTGTGTTCAATCTCGTTACTGAACAATGCTACTTAACTCGTTCCGACAAGCGATATCCCTGTGATCTAATCACACGCTGCGCAGCTATTGGATATAACCTCTCCGAGTGGGCCCTTGAGTATCTTCCCGTCACATGGACGGACAAATCCCGCTCTTGACATATATTGCCTCTACGGTTTCCTCTGAATACCTGAACACACCTTTATAACCACCATTTTACCAGATGGTGTTTGATGCTATCTAAGCACTCTCGGGAGACAGTGATTGATATAGCCTCACGGTCTAAGGAATAGTCTACGAGGATCCTATTTCTAATCATCATAACTTGAACTTCGTGACATGATCGGGTCACGATGTTTAGGTTGGGTATTGGTTCATCATCTAATTCTCCGAATAAGATGACCTTATTTCCAACTGGCATAAATACCACATGATCAGGAAACATGATCATCCATTGACCAATGAACCAGTGACTAGAGTTTCACTGGGAACCCCTGGTTGTTTGTATATCACACGTGTATTGATGTTTCGACTCGATACAGTTATAGCATGATATAAAACTTAATCATAAACTATATGAAATATGATAATAGTCCTTAATACTATTTGTCTCTAGGGCATATTTCCAACACGTGCGTAGCAGTTATTCCTGACATTACAACAATAACCGGCGCAGTAAATGGGTGTGTCCCTTAAAATGAGGCAAAGTGATGATCACCCTCCACGTAGAACGTGGGGAAGTGTATAAGAGAAGTAAAGGTAACCCGGATATGTGAGCAAAGACCCGGCCAGCAAGAAATAACTCGGAACATGCCAAGGGAACAAAAAGGAATAAAGACCGTGTTACGGACTAACTCGGCCGAAGAGGTAAAGATCCGGATAGGAGAACCTGCTGTGGCCTTAAACAACTAAAGTTGCTAAGACGACACCAGCTTCGGGGACTAATGTTGGGGGGATAGCCCCGGATAGGGTCACACCAGGGTATAAAGGTCGAGTTAGCCGAGGTACGGCACGGTCAAAGCAAGTGCTGGCCAGGTCACCTTAAGGCAGTCCGACCTACGGAGTAACCCGGCCCGTGAATCATCTCCCTAGCCTTAACCCGGTCGGCATAAGATATATGTCGGCCATGTTTGTCTATCTATTATGCAGGTACCCTCATAGCCGGGTTAGCCACGTGCTAGCCAGACTACCATTTGGCTTCCAAGAGAAGGAAGGAATCTCTCGCTGGTCAAAAGATGGCTTTTGCTAGCTGTAGCATGAGCGAAGCAAAGCAGAGGGAAGGACCAGCGGGGTAGCGGTGACCAAGATGACATAGGCAATGCCGGCTGACGTGGCCCATGTCTGATGACGCTTAAAGGCAAGGATTGCGCAAGGGGTTATGTCCAAAGTCCGGACGAACCGTTAAAGGGAATAAAGAAGCATCTAGCTTTAACCAAGGGGCATATTTGGGGAATATGCTGCCATGTATGCCCTACCTTTGTAACCCGGGCTCCCCTATATATGGAGCACCAGGGCCTCCATAGAAGGGGATCGATCATTTTTCCCTGTCTAAGGTAGAACTCGTGAGCTAGGTTGTGTGGAGTAAGAGACCTGGTATCCTTCTCACGCACAGCTCGAGGAGCACTTGTATCCACCATTGATAGAGGAAATACAACAACATCCGTGCGTGGAATCACCACGTTTTCCCTCCCTGGATTCCCCTAGCACTCATTGGCCCGAACTTTAGCCTATCCATGGCATCTGTCGTGCCACCACCATGACAAGTATGACCGACGGTGTGGTGTCCGAAGGTGCCTTCGTGGATATCGAGGAGGATGCTCTTGCCATCACTATTTGTTATGCACAGTTGAAGGACACCAGTGATGCTTCACTTGTATAGCTCACCGTTGATGATGGTGAAGGCCTTGGAGCGCCAAGCGATGTGGCGTGCATTAGTCGGATCATCGGGAAACTTCTTGGTGAGTAGGTACATGATGTACGGTTGAGTCTAGGATGATTCGATGAGCATTACCTCCATGGGGCCTTCGGGTGAAGGGTCTTGTCCTGCTTCAGTGGATGCTCTGGTCTCTTCAGGTGGCGTTGGCTCTGAGTTCGTGGCTGCTTCTGGTGGGCCTTTGGATGGCTTGAGCTTGATGGTGCATTCACATATTTGCTCCAAGGATAATCCTGGTGGCACCAGGGTGCATGTGGAGCCAATATTGGCGAGCTTGTCGGCCTCCTCGTTACTTTTGCGGTCGTGCCGCAGTTCGTAGCCATCGAAGTTTCCCTCAAGTGAGTTGTAGAGCTCTCTTTAGGAGATCATGTTGTCACTGATGGCATCGCACTTGTTCATTGTCTGCTGCACCACAAGGTTAGAGTCGTCGTAGATGACGAGTCGAGTGGTGCCGCAAGCTTTGTCCATCCGCATCCCATGGAGCAGGACTTCATACTCCGCTTCATTGTTGGATGCGTGGAACTTCATCCACAGTATGTATTGCATCTTGTTGCCCAGTGGAGATGTCAAGATGACATTGTCGCCAGCTCCCTCTTGGCGTTTGGACCTATCGAAATGCATTGTCCATAGACTTGACATGTCTGGTGTATCTGGCAGCTGGAGCTCCATCTAGTGGACGAGGAAGTCTGGCAGAACTTGTGACTTGATCGCCATTCGTCTCTCGTAGGTGATGTATCATGGAGACAATTCGATGCCCCAAAGGGCGACCTGCCCCGTCGCTTCGGGGTTGTTGAGGATGTGATTTAGCGGGGCGTCATTCACCATGATTATCAGGTGCTCCTAGAAATAGTGGCGCAATCGCCGTGTAGTCATGAAGACACCATAGGCAGCTTCTGGTAATACGGGTATCGCTGCTTGGTGGGTGTAAGCACCTCTCTGAGGTAGTACACCGGGCGTTGCACCCCATGGACTTTGTTTTCTTTAGCTCGCTCGACCACAAGGGTGGTACTGACCACCTGGTGAGTGGCAGCTATGTATAGCAGTGTTGGTTCCTTTTCCTTGGGGGTCACTAGGACAGGCGAGGTTGAGAGCAGGCGCTTGAGATCTTTGAATGCTTCTTGCGCTTTGCTCGTCCACTCGAATTGGTCCGTCTTGTGGAGGATTTGGTATAACGGCAATGCCTTCTCACCCATTCGACTAATGAATCGGCTGAGCGCCATGATTTTCCCAGCCAGCTGTTGGATGCCCTTGACGTTCTTCAGCTTCTCCATGGCCAGTATGGCCTTTATATTTTTAGGTTTTGCTTATATTCCCCTTGCGGAGATGAGGTACCCGAGTAGTTGCCCGGATGGTACGGCAAAGGCGCACTGAAATCTATGCACGCTTCTATTCTTGTAGACAGTGTTGGGCCTCCAAGTGCAAAGGTTTGTAGAACAGCAACAAGTTTCCCTTAAGTGGATTACCCAAGGTTTATCGAACTCAGGGAGGAAGTGGTCAAAGGTATCCCTCTCAAGCAACCCTGCAATCAAGATACAAGAAGTCTCTTGTGTCCCCAACACACCCCAATACATTTATCAGGTGTATAGGTGCACTAGTCCGGCGAAGAGATAGTGAAATACAAGTAATATGGATGATTATAAGTGGTAATTGCAATCTGAAATAAGAGTGGCAGCAAGCAAACATGTAACATGACTGATTGTAAACGGTGTTTCAATGCTTAGAAACAAGGCCAAGGGATCATACTTTCACTAGTGGACACTCTCATATAAATATCTTCTCTTCATTATGCTACCCTGAACTACTCTCCGGTTGGACGATGTAGGGCTATAACAGCACACCTTAAAGTTCACATTCCCCATCTAGATAACCCCTCACTATCACCTTGAGCGCTAGATGGTTCCAACAAACACCACAATCTCATAGAGACATCCAACTCAAATTATACTCATGATAAGTATTTCTGTAACCTTAGCCAAAGTGTCACACAGTGTGCACACTGTCAACTTCACACACGTGGGGATAAGCAGAGATTAATTAAAGCACTTGAGTAGCAGAATAGATCTACTTATTCAACTTGATTACAAAGCTCATGATCTCAATAAGATCACGCATAGAGAGAGAGATGAACACATAGCTACCAGTAGAGCCCTTAGCCACGTGAGAGAACTACTCCCTCCTCATCATGGGAGTCAGCAACGGCGATGGAGATGGCGGTGGAGTCAATGGAGATGGCTCCGGGGGCACTTCCCCATCCCGGCAGGGTGCCAGAACAGAGACTTCTGTCCCCCGAATCTCCTCTTCGGTGGCGGCGGTGTTGTGGAACTTTTCGTGGAATTTTGATCTTCCCCCTTAGGGTTTTCGTCTCGGGGGGTTTATATAGGCGAAGAGGCAAGGTCGGTGGCCGCCCGAGGGGCCCACACCAGGGCCCGGCGCGCCCAGGGGGCCGCGCCACCCTATGGTGTGGCCGCCTCGTGGCTCTCCTCCATCTCTGCTTTGGACTTCCATGTCGTCTCAGAAAAAATAGGAACTTCAGCTTTTGTTTCGTCCAATTTCGAGAATATTAGTTTACTAGCTTTTTTGAAACCAAAAATAGTAGAAAATAGGCAACTGGCACTGCGGCATCTTATTAATAGGTTAGTTCCGTAAAATGTATAAAAAATCCTCAAAGTGTAGACAAAACATAAGATAGTTGATACAAAACAAGCATGGAGCATCAAAAAATATAGATACGTTTACGACGTATCAAGCATCCCCAAGCTTAACTCCTGCTCGTCCTCGAGTAGGTAAGTGATAAAAAGAATAATTTTTGAGGTGACATGCACCATCACAATCTTGATCAAGGTATTGTAAAACATTGATAGCTGGGATCAAAGTACTCTAAACATGAGCATGAAAGATAGAGTTCTAACAATAAGATATAGCAACTATGTTGTAACATGAAAAGGTACAAACAAAAGATCATGAATAACAATGCATTGAAAGACGTTTGTTTGTTTCACATATAGAAAACATAATAAGAGTGGTATTCAGCTTGTCCCTCATGGTATAGCAAAACAAAAATGCATAGGACACCTTCGAAGTTCATAAGGGTGACTAGATACAAATAATTTAAGAACAAGCAATATCAAAGTTATGAATCAATCAACAAGTTTTGGGACAATGCACATTAAACTAAGAATGACCACTATGCTCTCTCAACCGATGCATAAAGATAGAAGATGGAGACTCAACATAAAATTAAAAAGAAAGGCCCATCACAGAGGGAAACAGGGATTTCAAGTTTCATAAAGAGCTTCCAAAAATTATGGTACTTATTCGCTTTCAGCTCTCATTGCCCCTATCATAAGCATCTTGAGGTGATTAAGGTTAAAGTGACACAAATATGAGGATATGCTTGACAAGTTATAAGTTGAAAATCTCATGCCCCTTGCTTACGAGTACCGAACCTCATGATACTCAACTTTAGTCACAAGTAAGTTCTTGTCATTGTAAGTACATGTGTATCATGGAGAACCACTAACGGGGTACCCCTTGCCCCATGACACAGGAGCTTTCCCATATCAAAATGACAAGGCAACAGACAATGAGCATCTCAGCGATCTTTTTATTTGCTATTTGCATAAATTTTTATTGAGGATGCTTCACAAAATGCTCACTATGGTTATGATGCAAGTTTCCACCATGATTAGGCATGGCTTAGGCTAGCCGCACAGGAGTTTCTTTAACACACATACAAACTCCATGAGCTTATAAGCTCCCATTTTATTTCACACCGCCAGGATCCATATACAAAAGAACATGATATCAACTGAATAATAAGTGCAATGTTGAAAGTGTTCCCCATGGTATCATGGTTCTGCTAATTCACAACTTATAAAGTGCAAGCATATAAGCAACATAGATGGACACAATGGTTCAAGTTTATTAAGTGCAAGAAAATAAACTGTGCCATCAAGTTTGTGAGAGCTTTAATCACTAGTTTTCACATAACAAAGTTTAATTTGGAAGGTAGATAAAAACATGAATATACTTGGAATGGTCTAACACACCATGCATAGGAATTTATAGTGGACTCTTTGGAATAACTTGGTTTCTTGGTAGTTGGATGCATGAGTAGAACTCATACTCAATACATGTGGAGGCTAGCAAAAGACTGGGAGCGACCAACTAAGAGAGCAATAATGGCTATAATCATGCAAAGCGACAAAACATTATTAATTAAAGCATAAAGTGATATTGCAAGCCAAAATATAAATGATCATAGAGGCTATGGTGACTGGTTCATAGTCTTAACATGGTGTAAGCATGTGCCAAGTCAACCCAAATAAAGCATCAAAGGAGAAAACCACAATATTATGCTTTTGTATGCTAAAACAACACATGATTCTTTCAATGCACATTAAGCAATCTCAATTGTTTGAAACAAGTCATGCTACAACAATTATCACTAAGCATATGGTCAAAGCAACATCTATCATGACATGATAAAGTCTAAGTCATAATCAAAACAAGCTTCCTTTTGTACCACTATAAGCATGAAACTTTCTACTCTTTTCCAACGCCAGTCGATTTATTTGAAACAACCCTCAAAGATAATAATCAATAAAGACCAGAGAGCATGTATCACCCATCTACAAAGAAGAACTAAAAAGTTCTAAGCCAAAATAATAAGAAAACTAAAGCTAAACGCAATGCTAGCAAAGGAGAACACTCACAGAACAATAAGAGTGAAAACTAGAGTGTTCTAGGCAATGAATAATGGGGTGTGTCTCTCTCCAAAATAAGTGTGTTGGGATCCAACCAACTTATTGTAGCAAAGAAAGCAAAATAAAACTAAAAACAAAGATGCTCCAAGAACAACACATAGTGCATAAGGTAATAAAAATAAAGTGTCTTGAAAGAAGACCTGAGATTATTGATGAAGAAGGGGATGCCTTGGGCATCCCTAAGCTTTGACGCTTGTACTTCTTGAATATTTCTTGGGGTGACATGGGTGGCATCCCCAAGCTTGAGCTTTTGTCCATACTTTATCTCATCACATTATTCTCTCCCTACACTGAAAACTTCCTTCATACAAAGCTTCACACAATCTTCATTAGCAACATTAGTGTATTCAAAATAATAATCCTTTGAGTTCAGTTTCAACTCAATTAAATCATCCATTAAAACATAAGATACTATAGCAATTTATTTTAAAATCTCAAGTGATCCAAGAGAACTAAAAAATAAACCGATTAACATGCAAATGCAAATAATGGCAGAAATCTGTCAAAACAGACCATCAGGTAAAGACTGATTTTTTTGAAAATCTTCTGCTGCTCAAATCGAAAAGTGCAAAACTAAGAAAAGTTGGGTAATAACCTGGGGCATAAGCAAAAAATATTACAGCTGAATCTGACGTACTGAGATTTTTCACGATTTTTTACAGTGACGCATAGAAATCTGTTTCGGGATAGCAACTTCCCCATATCTTACTTCCCTCTCATTAGAGGTTATTCTTGGCACAAATACCAAATAAAAAGGATAAGGAGAGGTTATTACAGAGGCAATAACTTCCAAGACTCAACAAAACAAAAATAAACTGAAAGTAAAAATATAATGGGTTGTCTCCCAAAAGCTCTTTCTTTATAGCCATTAAGATAGGCATGATAATTTCGATGATGCTCACATAAGAAATATGAATTAAAGTAAAAGACAGAATCAAGAAGCAAATATGGAACAAATTTAAGTCTAACCCACTTTCTATGAAAAATAATCTTGTAAATAAACAAGTCATGAAAACACAAAGCAACAAGCATAGGAAAGCAAAACAATTGCAATTTCATAAATTTCAACATAAAGAGGAGAAACTTAATGTTGTTGAGATACATAAAATATAACATCCTGATTTTTACGGGTTTCAAAAAAAATTTAAAGCGAAGGATGTTGCCGTGTAATAAAATGAAAGAATATTTTATTTGAAAGTTCTAGAATTAATTCTAAACTATTTGGAATTAATTTAATCAAAGCAATTTGGATCTGTCGTTGAAATTGCTAATTTACTTTTTATTTGAGGTTTTGTCTTATTTTTGGATTTGATTCTTCATCCAAACACGTGATCGTGCATGCAGTCCAGACTTGGCTGCACCAAGTCATTTTGTTATCCTGCTCCTAATTCTGTGCGTGTGCGTACTAGTCTTTCTCCTCTATTTTTTGTTCTTCTTCTTTCCTATTGACGCAAACCATCTAATTCAGCCAACCAAGGCCCAGTTGACCAGCACCCAGCTTGGCTGCCCAGCAGAACCGGTAGCTGCTCGACCTCGCGCAGCAGGAGTCCGTGTACGGCACGTACAGCGTCCCCGACGCCGATTCTTCCGCAGCCGCAAACAACGCCTCCCCTCGGCACATAAAACGCCCTAGGTCGTCGCCCTTGCTTCTCTTTTCCACCCCGCAGCCGCCACCCCAAACCCTATCTCGAAAACCGATTTAATCTCGCGGAGCTCCGCGAGGCCATCGCCGAACGCCGCTCGCGTTCTCGGAGCTCGGACCACCGGACGACGAACGGCTGCGCCACCAGCACCGCGAGGAGGAGACAAACTGATCCGTGGAACCAGAAGGACAAGCCGTTCATCACCGACGACGTGCTCGTCCGCTGTTCTAGCTCAGTTCACCGTTTTCCGCGGACGACCGTGACACATTCGGTGAGAACCAGCTAAACTCCTTCACACACAAAATAGACTAGATCATGGCTACCTCCTAGACATAGTCACTGTGTTTCGTAGTTTGCGCGGCTGCCGGTGAACCGAACGCCGATCAGTGGCATGAGCAGATCAGGCCACCTTTCATACCCCAGATTCCCTCAAGCCCAACGTATGAAACTTACACGATAATTAGAGGAGCCCAGTTGTGGTTTAGTTTGCGAATATATGGGATGTTCAGCAAATCTGTTGGAGAGGTGATCGGGTCTGATACACTACATATACGCATACGGGGAGTTGCATGTTCCTGGGTACCGTTTCCAATCGTGGCTGTTATTTCAGGTTGGATTTAGTGCAGTCATACCAATCGATGTTTAGATTTTTTTTCCTGGCCGATGGAATATATGTATAGTTGTTGTGATTATTTGTCGTAGAGTGCTATTGCTAGTTAATTGAGTATTTCATTTTTGTCTAGTTAGATTCTATACATCACGTTGAATCAGTTGGTTGTTGCTAGTTGGTTCCAGCTAGCTCCGGAGTAGCCGTGGTAAAGAAAATCCATTCCACATGCATGCTTAGTTCCATGTTTTGATTTTAGTAGAATTATTAGGTGTCTCGGTAGTGTTTTTGCACTTGTTCACACCTGATTAGCTATACATGCATTTGCTAGCTTTTAATTGTTATCTTACTCGATCTGATCTTATTTAACTAATCAGGTTATAACAAGTAGATTGCGTTGGGTCAATTGTAAACATAAATTAGTATAACACTCTTATTAGACTAGAGTAATCTTGGCAAATTCTTTTATTGCATGTACACGGTTTTCTAATCATAGACTGTTTATTACTATTGCATGAGTATAGCTACAGTAGCATTTCGCATGTTGTTAATTGAGCCTTTCGCATGTTGTTAATTGTTTTTCACGTGTACGGTACTGTATGTTGCTCATCTGTAGATTGGCATATAATTAGGATGTGCTTATTATCGTATGTCTAGTGTGCTCACCCTAGTTTTACATGCATGCATATGTATGTGTAGTCGTATGCATATTGTTGTTGTGAAATGCATATTAAACTTATGCCATCTATATGAGCTATATTAAAACTATATTATTTGCCTAATATATTAGTATTAGTCGAGAACGGTAGCCCGACCCTATACCGAACCGTTCGAACCTTGTCAGCCTGTTTAATTCTTTTTATCTGGATCTTTCTATTTAGATCTTATTGGTGGTTATTCGAAGTTTGTATTTATGTGTGGTTTATCGTTATGACGAGTAGGGAGTGACGAGTTCGAGCAGAATCAAGACTACGAAGAAGAGCAGTACAACAACGTACAACAACAACGAAAGCATGTCCCTTTCATAATTATCCTATGTTTTACAAGTGCATGTTTTTATTGTTTTACAAATATGCTGCTATTTTGGTTACACACATATCTTGATACACCTGTCGCCATACTCTATCCTGAGTAGAGATTATATATTAATCTTGTAGAGTAAAATTGCTTAGCCATGCTAAAACACACACATACCTTGATACACTTGTCGCCATACATAGCATGGCTAAGCAATTCTACTCTACAAGATTAATATATACATGTTTTAGCATGGCTAAGCAATTCTACTCTACAAGATTAATATATAATCTCTACTCAGGATAGTGTATGGCGACATGTGTATCAAGGTATGTGTGTAACCAAAATAGCAGCATATTTGTAAAACAATAAAAATATGGTCTTGATTTTGCTCGAACTCACACTCCCTCACTGGGGCTATAAATAAACCACACATAAATACAAACTTCGAATAACCACGAATAAGATCTAAATAGAAAGATCCAGATAAAAAGAATCAAACAGGCTGACAAGTCAATGCACAGGCCCTAAGATGTCTTCCAAGATCTGGTTCACTCGTTCAGTCTGTCCATCTGTCTGCGGGTGATAAGCCGTGCTGAAATTCAACTGTGTCCCTAAAACTTCATGTACCTTCTTCCAAAACCGATAGGTGAATTGAGTACCTCGATCCGACACAATCTTTTTAGGCACTCCGTGTAGGCAGACAATTCTAGCCATATATAATTCTGCCAATTTCTCATCCTTATATGTAGTCTTCACTGGTATGAAGTGAGCCGACTTGGTCAATCGATCTACGATTACCCAAATAGAGTCATATCCTGATGATGTCCTAGGAAGTCCTGTAATGAAATCCATCCCGATTTCTTCCCATTTTGACTCAGGAACCTTGAGTGGTTGAAGTAATCCTGGAGGCTTCTGGTGCTCCGCCTTGACTCTTTGACATACGTCACACTGAGACACATATTCTGCAATCTCTCGCTTCATGCTAGACCACCAGAAACTGTCTCGGAGATCATGGTACATTTTCGTACTTCCCGGGTGTATGGAGTATGCTGATTCATGTGCCTCCTTCATAATTGAATCCTTAAGTTCCTCTTGGTCCGGTACCAACAGACGATTTCAAAACCAAATGTTTCCCTTTTCATCTTCCTTGTATTCAGGTGCTTCTCCTATCTTGATCTTCGCGCGAATTTCTTCCATTGCCTTGTCATTTTTCTGAGCTTCTCTAACTTGATCTTCTAGAGTGAACTTAACTTCTAACACCTCTTCATTCTCAGCAAGGCTCACATTCAGGTTTAACTTTCTGAATTCCTCATGCAACTTTGGTTGAGCTTCTTGAATCATCGGGTTATTGCAATACACATTTCTGCTCAATGCATCAGCAACATTGGCTTTACTAGGGTGGTAGTTCACGCCAATGTTGTAGTCCTTGATTAGTTCTAGCCATCTCCTCTGCCCCAGGTTCAAATCAGGTTGAGTGAAAATATACTTCAAGCTCTTATGATCCGTATATATCTCACAACGATTACCAATAAGGTAATGCCTCCAAATTTTCAAGGCATGCACCACGGCAGCCAACTCTAGATCATGGGTAGGATAGTTCACCTCATGCGGGCATAACTGTCTGGATGCATAGGCCACCACTTTGCGTTGTTGCATGAGTACACAACCCAAACCTTGTTTGGAAGCATCACAATAAACTTCAAAATCCTTCCGGATATCAGGCAAGATCAGAACTGGAGCAGATGTAAATCTTTTCTTGAGTTCTTGGAAACTAGTCTCGCAAGCTGGCGTCCACTCAAACTTTTTCTCCTTCTTGATCAATTGTTTCATCGGCCTTGCGATCCTCAAGAAATCCTCTATGAAGCGGCGGCAGTATCCGGCAAGTCCGAGGAAGCTGGGTATCTTTGACACGTTCTTTGGTTGCTGCCAATTAAGTATTGACTCCACTTTAGTTGGATCGACTGCTACCCTTCAGCTAAGATGACATGACCAAGAAAGTCCACTTACTTCAACCAAAACTCGCACTTGTTAAACTTGGCATAGAGTTGATGTTCTCTAAGCCTTTCTAGAACTACCCGAAGATGTTTCTCATGTTCTTCTTCATTACGAGAGTAAATCAACATGTCATCAATGAACACCACAACAAACTTATCCAAGCAATCCATGAACACTTTGTTCATCAGATTCATGAAGTAAGCTAGTGCATTTGTGAGCCCAAATGACATTACTAGAAACTCATACAGACCATACCAAGTAACAAAGGATGTCTTAGGTATGTCTTGCGGTTTGATCTTCAACTGATGATATCCTGACCTGAGGTCTATCTTCGAGAACACTGAAGCTCCCTTCAACTGATCAAATAGATCATCAATCCTTGGCAAAGGGTATTTATTCTTGATGGTTACTTCATTCAGGGCACGGTAATCCACACACATGCGCATGGTACCATCTGTGTTCTTCACAAACAACACCGGTGCTCCCCAAGGTGAGGTGCTTGGTCTAACATAACCCTTCTCTAAAAGTTCTTGAATTTGCTTCTTCATCTCGGCTAGCTCATTTGTGGGCATTCTATATGGTCTCTTTGCAATAGGTGTGGTGCCTGGAACTAACTCAATAGAAAATTCTATCTCACGGTCTGGTGGAAGACCTGGTAACTCCTCGGGAAAAACATCTAGTATTCCCTAACTATTCTAACATTAGACACATCCATCTCCTTCAAGCTGATGATAAAGTACTCAACATACCCCCTTATGCAAAACCTAATATAGCTACATGTGGATTTATGTGGAGGTCATATGGTTTATTTGCACGAAAGCCAATTTTATTTGCAATTGATAATTTTTTTGATAAAAACAGGTTTAGACGAAAACATGTTTTATCATCAATGTGGTGTTTCTCATCATTGTGGGTGTCCTCGACAATTCACCTACATCATCAGATTCCAGGAGAAGGATAGAGGCAAAGAGGGAAGTAGCAAGACAGGTTCCTGTATGTCAAGAAGGATTCATGTGTCGTCCATGACTGTGGACATGGCTATTCGAATAGTTTAAACTCTTCAGAGGTTGTACACTTTTCCCACACGACACAACCCCGTCCTGTTGCCCACCAGTGGCCGCTGGTTTAGTACACACCATTTGGTGTACCGGCAGATCGGGATCGTGACATGGTCTTTTAGCTAGATCCTCCTAAGATGTGATGAGCCCACCGGGTCTGGCGCACGGAACTGAGAGTATGTACCCAAACCGGTCCCCCCATCTGTGCCGAAGGCTCCCCCGTAGGCACACACCTCATCAGCGGTACGGCGACATCGACACCTAAGGCTGACTAACCTACTTAACCAACCAGTGCCCATTATAGCATGTGGTTGTACGGTGGCCACAATCTTCAAATCCAAGACTTATTAGGCCCTCATGCGGCACGGATGATGGATTGCTCCCTCCATCTAGTGAAAGGCAGCCAATCGCTCCTTCATTTGATCCAGCTGTCGCCCGCGCCAGTATTTAGACGGTAAGTTTCACCTAGAGTAGAATAGAGTAGAGTAGAAGATAGCAACAACAGCTAGCTCAACGAGCTCAACAAGTTTCAATAGTGTGTATCTGACCCGAGGGTCATCCAATTCATCCAAAGAGGGGAGATCAAGGATCCTAAATATTATTTAGCATGGCTAAGCAATTCTACTCTACAAGATTAATATATAATCTCTACTCAGGGTAGTGTATGGGGACAGGTGTATCAAGTTGGGTCGCCCAGGCAACGCGGTACCCACGTTGATTTTTATCACCACGATTCGAAAAGTTGGGGCGCCAATTGCTGAGAGGGGTCCTTCGAGTGAATGATGGCCAAATCCAATATTTTCAAATCGCGCCCGTTAAGTCAGGATATTCCGTTACACTAGTTCCTGCTATGCCCCTTCTTCGTCGGTCACTCTTCTTAGCCACCCTGCATGTATCGTAGGGGAAAATCCATTACTGTACTTTCCTAACTCTCGACACTGAATCTTGCTGCGGCGGCAACGGTCCCTTCCCTTCCTCGACCCTAAATCTGCCGGCGGCGGAGGACCTTTTTTCTCCCTCCCCCGACACTGAATCCGACAGAGGCGGCCCAGCATGTCTTGCAAGGCGAAGGTTTTAGCTACGTCGCCGACTGATTCGGGTCCGTCGGGGCCCAAGTCTGGGGCTCAATGCGTAGCAGCGGCGAGGTCTTCAGCCCCGATTAGCGAGGAGGCCAGCAAGGATTCTGCTCCCAAGGTACCTACGAGCAACGGGTTGAAGAGAAAAGCAAGGCCGGTGGCGGATTGTTCGGCTCCGGTGGGCGGATGTAGCACCCAGATCTCGAAGAAAAAAACCCGGGAGAAGAGCGAGAGGTGAATTTTTCTTATCTGTGCCTTATCTTGCAAGTAGATTAGTTACGGCATAATAGAATCGAATGAACTGAAATGTTCCCCTTTTTAATCAAATTAGGCACAGCTTTGATACAAGGGACCTATATGAGTTTACAGTTCATGTTCGGCAGTACACTGCAAAACTTGATTTTGGTTGCGAGAGGGTTGTGTTCGGGCAAGATGTGCATCTGCTTGTGAATTGCAAAGAGGTTGTGTCTGTTTCACAGCTGCTAGATATGCTTGCCGATAGAATTCCCTGGGGTTCTAGACAGAGGACAAAATTGGTGTGGCGCAATATGAATGATACCTATCACCAAATTGAGCACTCCCATGAGCTTCAGATGGTTTGGGAGTGTTGTGCAGCTGATCGTAAGGTGAAAGTTGAAGTGATGATTGATGATATGTATGCAGATGCTGGAGATCTTGCTGCCAGAGCTTCTGCTCCTAGAGAATACAGACCAATAGGTGTTGATCTAGATAAGTTCAGTATACGCATAGAGGTGGATTCATACATGGCAAAACTTGATGAGGCAGTTAATAAGCCAGTTTCGTCATGTACTGTGGAGATCACTGTCGATTCCAAAAACATAACTCTTGATGAAATGACAGAGATGATCGGTAAGGAAATCAGTATTGGCCCTAAGCAGATGGCAAAAATCCGGTGGTGGCATCATAAGAAGCAGCAATTCATAGATATTTTGGATACTGAAAATCTTATGCAGATTATGCGATGAAAGAAGCGAACCAGGAAGGTGTTCTTCCTTGGTACCATTTCTGATGTTGTTGAACAGGTTATAGTGGATGTAGATGCCCCTGCAGTGGCTGAACAGAATGAGGTGGTCGACATTGATGAGATCTGATGAGAGCTACTACCCTGGGCTTGTCATATGGACCGCGGGGTTCCCATGCCTGTATTTGTAATATTGACTGCTATTGCATTTAGAGCGTGCTTCTGTGATTATGTTTGTTGAGAGATTGCGATATAATGTTGTGCGAGATGTTGAGATTTTCGGACATGTCACTCACTGAGACCATCGTTGTTGTAATAAGACATAAGTACATTCTAGTTGACATGATTATGTTTCATAAGATGACGTACCGTACTTGTTTCTGTTATTATGTTTGTTGGGACATTGTAATGTAATGTTTTGTGAAACCATGACTAGACTAGTGATGCATAAATACATTGTAGTTGGCATGATTATGTTTCTTGAGATGATGTACTATACTTTTTTCTGTTATTTTGTTTGTTGAGAGACTATAATGTAATGTTTTGCGAAACCATGACAGGACAAGTGATGTGTAAGTACCTTGTAGTCGACATGATTTTGTTTTTTGAGTTGATGTAATATAATTGTTTCTGTGATTACGTTTGTTGAGAGATTGTAATGTGATGTTTTGTGAAACCATGTTGTAATTATGTTTGTTGAGAGATTGTAATGTAATGTTTTGTGAAACCATGACTGAAGAAGTGATGCATAAGTACCTTGTAGTTGACATGATTTTGTTTCTTTAGATTATGTAATATACTGGTATGTTTTCGTTAGGCAATGAAATTGGGATGGAGGGAGTGCAGGTTTAATATTTGAAATGAGAATGTGTGAAGAGAATCCATATCAGGCAGGAGACAGTAATCCAGGGAAAGGGCATGGTATCCACTAAACTATTATAACATGCCAATTTAGTCATTGTTGCAGCGGTAGAAGGTCTCTCTCTCTCTCTCTCTCTCTCTCTCTCTCTCTCTCTCTCTCTCTCTCCGACACCGACGCTGTCGCCTGCGACGAAGCATTCGCCATGCAGTCCTTGAACGGTGAGGATGACCAGTCGAGCAGCGATAGCCTTCTCTCCAACATCGAGTATTCCTTGCATGATGTGAGTTCCTCTGTTTTCTCGGGCTAGGGTTAGGCAATGGTAAATCTCTCGATCTGAGCTCCATATGTGCATGCAATCGTGTTCGACTTCAGCTTTGCGTTTACCTATAGGTACCATGGACGATCTACGACTCCGAATGGGAGGGCCTAGATCTCGATGGAGAAGTGCCATGTGACCATGGGCTAAAACTGAGGAGATATGTTGCATTCGAAGGCAGTAACACTGGGAGAAGGTTTTTGGGCTGTACAAATCAGGTTTGTTTACATTATGTGCAACTATGACATGAACTAAAATGTATCGTGCACGTTCATAACACTATAGTGTGTGTGTTTTTAGGTTGGCCCGGTGTGTAAAGCAGTAGAGTGGGTGGATCTTGAGTGGCCAGATGCACTTAAGAAATGTTTGGCACAGTTTTGGGAGATGTATGAGTTGGAAAGGTCAGGGAGATTTACTGATGTAAGTGATGCAGCTGAAAAAAATTACAAGCTGTCGGTACGAAATAAGGAGCTGGAACAAGAAATCGAGAATTTGCAGTCAGAGCTAACTGACGGAATCGATGGGAGCTTGGTTGTTGGAACTGCAAAGAAGCTTCAGGATAGTCACATGTTGCTGATTCATATGAAGGGAATATGCCCGAGAGGCAATAATAAAGTGGTTATTATCTTATTCCATGTTTATGATAAATATTTATTTTACATGCTAGAATTGTATTGATTCAGAAACATCAATACATGTGTGTTTAATAAACAAAACGGCTTCCTAGTCATGCCTCTCTTATAGACTAGCTTGTTGATTAACAAGATGATCAAGGTTTCCTGATCATGGACATTGGATGTTGTTAATAACAAGGTCACACCATTGGTGGAATGATGTGATGAACATTCATCCGAAGTATAGCATTACGATCAAGTCATTATGTTTATATTGCTATAACATCATACGAAGTAATCTTTATCCTTAGACCATGAGATCATGTTAATTGCTAACACCGGAAGAGTACCTTGATAACATCAAACGTCACACCGTAACAGGGTGACTATAAAGATGGGTTCAGTACTACGAAGGTGTTATGTTGAGGCTCATGGATCAAGAGTGGAATTTGTCAATCCAGATGACGGATAGATATTCTCTGGGCCCTCTCGGTGATATCACATTGAAATAGCTTGCAAGCAAGTGATGTGATCACTAGAATGTTATATCACGGGAACGAGAAAAGAGTACATGTCGGTAACGAGATCAAACTAGGTATGGAGATACCGATGATCAAATCTCGGACATGTAATATATCGAGGGACAAAGGGATTTAGTTACAAGCGTTAAAGGTTCTCACGATCACAGAAGTCATCGTTGAATGTGTAGGAGTCAGTATGGATCTCCAGGTCCCGCTTCTGATTATTGATCTGAGAGGGGTCTCGATCATGTCTGCATTATTCGCGAACCGTAGGGTGACACACTTAAGGGATACCGACACCATTTGGATCAAATATGTTTCAGATAAAGATTTAAGAAAGCGCTGGAATTATTTCAATGACACCAAAAGCTGTTTCGGGTGAAATTGCTGAAATTGGTTCTGCATGTAATATTGAAATGTTGTAGGGGGTTTTATGTGAATGTTTGTTAATTAAAGTAATTAACAAAATTCTGAATAAAAATAATAAAAGAGTTTTATTAAATGAGAGATCATTAAATTTGGAGAAATTTAATGCATTTAAAGTGGAGACTTTAAAAGAGAATGTGAAGGGCCATTTTCATGTGGAGGCGTTACCACCACATGAATGGAGGAGGTGAAGGGTCACCCCCTCCATGCGCCGGCCATGAAGGAGGGGCACCCCCCCCCCCTCCTCCTCTTAAAGTCCACCCCCTCCTCACTTCTCACACCCTCCTCCTTGTGAAGGATTTCTCTCCCCCTCTAGTATTATTCCCCCATGGTCTCGGATTAGCGAGATACATGTTCCCGGTGGCTTTATCTGGAAAGGAGTTGCTGCTTCCGCTGCTTTGCTGGAGCGAGGGACGGAGGTTGTCGGGGTACCGGACGTGTGTGCGATCACGGATGCACCACTGCTTTGCGATGCTGGACTTGGTGGTGCTAGAGTTGAATCTGATGGACGTGCTGGAGCCGGACCAGCTGGACTTCATCACGATCTTGAGATCGGCAAGTGTACGACTACATCAACCACGAGTTCCTACTCGTTAACAAAGCTCGTTGTCTACAAGGGTAAGTTCTCGTTGGATGTATGTCCACCTGTTGCTTTGTACCTAGTAGATAGATCTTGGCGTGTAGTTCACACCGTAGGAAATTTTTTGTTTTCTATGTTGCGGACCCAACAGTGGTATCAGAGCCTGATCTATGCGTAGGTTCTTAGCACGGGTAGTACAGATATGTTGATATGTGGGCGATGATGATCATGTTATTGCATCTTCTATGTATTTTGGATATTGGTGGCATAGTGGGATGAAGCGGCTCGGACCAACCTTACATGTCATCGTACATGAGACTGGTTCCACGACTGACATGCCACTTGTTTTGCATAAGTGGCTGGCGGGTGTCTGTCTCTCCTACTATAGTCAATATCTGATTTACAACAAGTTGCTAATAACTTAGTTATCCTCGTTGTGGTTCATGTTAAAGGTAAAACGGTTCTATCTCCGAAAGCCTAAGCCACGTAAAACTTGCAATTGATAAATTAGAGGCATCTAGTTTAGATCGTTGCTGGGCTAGTGTATTGATATGGTATTGTTGTAATTAGATGTATGATAGATACTCTTACAACACACTCAACGTGTAAGTTCCATAGACCTTGGCCTTACACACAAAGGAATGATAGAGATCATACCACGATGCAAGTGATAGAGATCAAATGCATGGACCATATCATCTCACTTTACACATTAGATGTTAGCATCTTATACTGCTAGTTTGGCGTTTTCTGTAGCATTGTAAGATGATCCCTCTTTTAGATATCAAGATAAAAATGTGTTCTTCCTTAAGTATGCATCGTTTTGTGGATCGTATTTCGAGACATCACGTGATGATCGGGTGTGCTCGACTCTACGCTTTTATACAAACGGGTGTAAGACAGTTTTACACATGCGAGTACTAAGGTTCTTACTTGGCGAGCCTAGCATGTACAGACATGGCCTCGGAACATGGACCGAAAGGTTAAGCATGAGTCATATAGTTGATATGATGCCCATATAGATGCTCGCCTTTGAAGCTACATCAACTCACGTGATGATCGGACTTGGTGTAGTGGATTTGGTTCATGTAATCACCAAAAAGGCACGAGGGATGTCGTTTTTGAGTGGGAGTTCATTTCTAATTTGGATTAGTCGAACCAAATTTGTCATAAATTAAATCAAAGTGAATTTGCATAGTTTGTTGTAGTCATTGGCATTCGTTTTCTACCTTATGCTTAGTTTTTATTTGTGATAATAGAACTATAGAATTCTGGATATTTACTTTACGAACTGGTATCGTATTGTTTTGAATGTCAATTTAAAGTTTATAAGTCCTATTGCAAACTTTCAGCAAACTCTATTTACTCCATGAAGTTTAATAAGTAGTATTAAATCAAGAGTAAGAATTCCAATGTTAGTATCTAAAGTATCATGTTTGCCTCCATGATTATTGGTATTCAAAAAGTTGTTTTAATATCAAGATTATATTGGAACTGGAAATTGTTTCAGAAATCATCTTGTGTGAAAGATATTGTGATATCTAAAACAATGTTTTTGGTTGCATTATGATAGAGTATAATTTAGCAAAATACATGTTCTCATATTGTATGAGAATTTGTGAAGGATGGAGATGCTAGGCATCCGAATCTACCAAAAAGGTTTTGGGAACTGATATTATACTCGCAATTCTTCCTTATAGGCTATAGTAGCTTGATCATGAAAGTTGTCATGATAAGGATGAATAGAAGATGTAAGTAAAATGTTTACTACACTAATAGATTACTAAAGAATGGATTTTTGAAAGAACACCAAACATTTGATGATGGTGATCCACTTCAAAGTGCAAGTCCAAAGGTATTAGTATTTAACTATATACGCTTTGTACCATGTGCTATGTTGATGACACCACTATTGATGTTGATAGATTCTTTTAAAAGAAAAGGAATTGCTGAAAGAGAATCTATAAAATATTTGGCAGAAAATAAAAGTTGGAGATGTCCAACTTAGGTATATAGAAGATATACATGTTATGGCTATATTCCTTGCTTGTTAAACAATGTGGTTCTTAGGTATTGGATACCGAATTGGTTGGTATGAAGTGTCATACAGGACAACGCAATTCATGAACTACAATGGCCTAAGTAACCAGCAAGAGAATGAGTGATGATGTTCATCGAAAACAAATAAAGTGTTATTGTGTTTTTCGTTGTCATCAAACCAAGCCTTCAAGATTTGTTTAAATAATTGTTATTTTGTTCCGGTATCATGAGAACAATGGTTGTTCAAATAATTACCGTATTCCATAAAGGATGGATGAACTTTTACAAGTCTAGTTGGAGAAATCACATCCATAAACACTATTGCTAAAATGTCGCAAGACAAATAATTGAAAGATCACTTATGAAGTGACATCGCTGTTTAAATTATATTTGAAAGAAAACATGAAGAAACTCCATGTTGATGGATTTTTGGAGCCTTTGATTTTGATCAATTGACGCATGTGAGACTTTCCTCGAGATAATTGAAACTCCGTCCATAGGCCAGAGAGCGGATGACTAGCTTATTGGAAATTGTGCATGCTGATGTGCATAGTCCATTATGTGTAGCCATATCGATGGATCTTTTTGCTTCATATGCTTTCTCGAAAATTTGAGTGAATATATCTGTATATTTACTTAATAAGGAAGAAGTATGAAACATTTGAAAATTGTTCAAAGACTTTCAAGATGAAGTGGAAAATCATTGTAACAAGAAAATAAAGAGTTTATGATTCGATCATAAAGGAAGATATTTGAGTTACATGTTTAGCAAAAACACCTAAGACTTGAGGAATTGTTCCATGATTTGTGTTTCCCGATAAACCATAGGAGTATGGCATATTCGAGAGATAAAATCAAACCATGTTTGACATGGTAAGATCAAGGGTGTCATTTATAAAACGGCCATTATGTTTTAAGGATTGAAGCTTTAGAGACTACCTCTTTTACACTGAAAAGAGCACCATCGTGATCCATTGAAATGACACCATATGAGTTATGGTTTGGGATAAAACCCGAATTGTCTTTTCTTAAATTTTGGTATGCTATGCATAAGTAAAATGTTTACAACCAAAGTCGGATAAGCATGTCTTTGTAGGTTATCCCAAAGAATTTGTTGGGAATTTCTCCATAACACCGAGGACAAAAGAGTTTGTTACTTGGAACGTCAAGTTTCTTGAGGAGGAATTTTTCGTGAAAAGTTAAGTGGGAGGACAATAGAACTTTGATAAGGTTGTTGAACCTTAGCTATATGTGCTAAGTAGCGCAGCGCCGGAAAATGTCCCGGTGGCGGTCACAATGCTCATGGCTCTCGTGATTACAAAAGGTGTGATCTCGGAGATTAGAGTTCCTATAGAACCGTGTGGGTCGGTAAGAATCAAATAGTAAGATTTGATAAGCAAGGTGTTATTGTTTTGACAATGATGAACCGACTACATGCAAAGAAGCGATGATGGGCCCTGACTCCATAAAATGACTAGAAGTCATAGAATCCGTGATAGTATCCATACACGAGAAAACAAGTTTCTGAACTTGGAAGACCCTCCGGAAAGGCGTGAAGCCTATCGGTCGTGTTTGGATCTATAAAGAAATAAGACATGGATGTTTAACATCTATGAAATAGTCGACATGTCGGAAAGAAGTTTACGACAATGTTCAAGGAGTTGACTATGACAAGATTTGATCTTTCATAGGGATATATAGTCTTGACGGATTAATGTAGCAACCACTACATATAATTTGGTATATGGTAGTTGAATAAACAAAACAAGGTTCTTCTAATAGAACGGTAACCTAGGACATGTACATGACATGGTCCGAAGGGTTTTGTTAATTCAAAGGGTGCTAAAAGTGCATGTAAACTTCAATAGTTGAAGTAAGCATAGCGGAGTTGGAATCTTCACCATGATGAAACTGTTGAAAGAGTTTAAATTCATCGGAGATGATGAAGATGCTTGCATTTGCAAGAAATTAAGTGGGAGCGTTGAGACATATTTCTAATACATTATGTAGAGGACATATTGTTGATTGGAAATGATGTATCTTGAATTGACACAAGTTAAGGATTTCATTAAAATAAGATTTCGATGAAAGACTTGGGCAAAACCAGAATATTAGGCATCAATATCTATATGGATAGATTAAGGCACTAATATGGTTGTGCCAGACATACATATATAAGATATTGAAAGGGTTCAATATGAGATATTGATAGGGTTCAATATGGAAACAACAAGAAAGGTTCTTGCTGCATGGAAAGGATTGTATCAAGATTCAAGTGTTTCAACACTTGGTGAGTAAAATCACATGAAGATTCTGATCGATTATACCATGATATGTATATATCCAGAATGTCCTATGCTCTAAATGTTATGAGCATATACCAGAATGATTCATAAGATGATCATTGGACAATAGTAAAGATATTCTTATGAGCTTTGGAAGAACTAAGAATATATCATGTATAAGTGACAAATATTTAAAATTAGTTCATTGTAAAGTGTTACATTGATACTAGTTTTGTCACAAGATACAAATTAAATTTATCTCAATTTAGACTATGGGTGGAACAATATAATGGAAAGGATGTTCCATGATGGATTTGGATGAGTTCCAAAGTTGAGATATTGTGACGGATACTACAACAAAAGGCTAAGTATATGACTGCTATAGTAGCAGCATAGGAGGGCATTTGTGTTAAGTAGTTTGTTATCAAACTAGGTGTGGTTCAAAGTGGGCTAATACTATGAAGATATATTGTGTGACAATAATATCAACATATTCTAACCCGAACGAACTAAAGGTCTCACCAGAGGACCAAATTTATACAATGCCATCTCATTTGAGAATGAGTGATGCGTAGAGACGCAAAGACATGCAAATACACACGGATCTGAAACTGTCACATCCAGAGATTATGTTAACCACTAGCAATAGCGTATATGCAACACCAGAAAGCCATAGGTGTTCAATGCGCAAAGTTTTTCAAACTAGATTATTGACTCTAGTGCAAGTGGGAGACTGAAGAGAATATGCCCGAGAGGCAATAATAAAGTGGTTATTATCTTATTCCATGTTTATGATAAATGTTTATTTTACATGCTAGAATTGTATTGATTCAGAAACATAAATACATGTGTGTTTAATAAACAAAAAGGGTTCCTAGTCATGCCTCTCTTATAGACTAGCTTGTTGATTAACAAGATGATCAAGGTTTCCTGATCATGGACATTGGATGTTGTTAATAACAAGGTCACACCATTGGTGGAATGATGTGATGAACATTCATCCGAAGTATAGCATTACGATCAAGTCATTATGTTTATATTGCTATAACATCATATGAAGTAATCTTTATCCTTAGACCATGAGATCATGTTAATTGCTAACACCGGAAGAGTATCTTGATAACATCAAACGTCACACCGTAACAGGGTGACTATAAATATGGGTTCAGTACTACGAAGGTGTTATGTTGAGGCTCATGGATCAAGAGTGTAATTTGTCAATACAGATGACGGATCGATATTCTCTGGGCCCTCTCGATGATATCACATTGAAATAGCTTGCAAGCAAGTGATGTGATCACTAGAATGTTATATCACGGGAACAAGAAAAGAGTACATGTCGGTAACGAGATCAAACTAGGTATGGAGATACCGATGATCAAATCTCGGACATGTAATATATCAAGGGACAAAGGGATTTAGTTACAAGCGTTAAAGCTTCTCACGATCACAGAAGTCATCGTTGAATGTTTAGGAGTCAGTATGGATCTCCAGGTCCTGCTTCTGATTATTGATCTGAGAGGGGTCTCGATCATGTTTGCATTATTCACGAACTGTAGGGTTACACACTTAAGGGATACCGACACCATTTGGAGCAAATATGTTTCAGATAAAGATTTAAGAAAGCGCTGGAATTATTTCAATAGACACCGAAACTGTTTCGGGTGAAATTGCTGAAATTGGTTCTGCATGTAATATTGAAATGTTGTAGGGGGTTTTATGTGAATGTTTGTTAATTAAAGTAATTAACAAAATTCTGAATAAAAATAATAAAAGAGTTTTATTAAATGAGAGAGCATTAAATTTGGAGAAATTTAATGCATTTAAAGTGGAGACTTTAAAAGAGAATGTGAAGGGGCATTTTAATGTGGAGGGGTTACCACCACATGAATGGAGGAGGTGAAGGGTCACCCCCTCCATGCGCCGGCCATGAAGGAGGGGCATCCCCCATCCTCCTATAAAAGGCCACGCCCTCCTCACTTCTCACACACACCTCCTTGTGAAGGATCTCTCTCCCCCTCTAGTATTATTCCCCCATGGTCTCGGATTAGCGAGATACATGTTCCCGGTGGCTTTATCTGGAAAGGAGTTGCTGCTTCCGCTGCTTTGCTGGAGCGAGGGACAGAGGTTGTCGGGGTACCGGACGTGTGTGCGATCACGGATGCACCGCTGCTTTGCGGTGCTGGACTTGGTCGTGCTGGAGCTGGATCCGATGGACGTGTTGGAGCCGAACCAGCTGGACTTCATCACGATCTTGAGATCGGCAAGTGTACGACTACATCAACCACGAGTTCCTACTCGTTAACAAAGCTCGTTGTCTACGAGGGTAAGTTCTCGTTGGATGTATGTCCACCTGTTGCTTTGTACCTAGTAGATAGATCTTGGCGTGTAGTTCACACCGTAGGAAATTTTTTGTTTTCTATGCTGCGGACCCAACATCATAATGCAGAAAAGGAGAGGGATCAGCTTAGGGAAGACAAGAAGAAGCTAGAGTACTGCATTGCGGATCTATTGACGGAACTGAAGAAGGCGCGCGAGGGTGAACAAGGACAGACTATAGAGGATAAAGGAAATTCGAGATGAATAATTTATGTTGTGCCAATGCCTGAAACTAGTTAATTGTAAGACTTGCAGTTGCGCTTTCCGAACTAAGCCAACTCAATCCATGAGCAAACTAATTTCAGACAAACACACATATCATGCATAGAGTTAAGTTCACACTTACAAAATCACCACTGCAGAGGATAAACCAGACAGTTCAGTACTAAATAGACATATGTTGTGTTCAAGCGAGCCTGGCCCGGAGCTGCCTGTTTTCCTCCCTAAGATTGGCCAGCTCCTTCAGTACTATGTCGTGCTTCAGCTATAGGTTCTAGCGCTGCATCACAGATTGGAGAATTTTGTCTGTAGCCATACGATTTTCCTTCAAGATCCCTTTCATGATCTCCATCTTCTTCCTAGCCGAGGCGCAACCTTCAGTGTGTAGCTTCGCCTAACCGGCGTTTAACTCCTTCAGTTTCTGGCAATTGTCAGAAAGGACCGTGAGTTCAACGCGCAGTTGGTCAAAGGCCATTTTCTAGGAATTCCGCTTCTCCCTTTGGATTGCTATCTTGTCATGTAGCCAGGTCGCCAGGTCCTGGTCGATCTTTTGCCTCTTTCCCTGCAACAAAAATACATAGTATGCTTTGTTCAGTTCACCAGGACAAGCTGGTTAGTTTCCATAATTAACTGAATCGACTAGTGTTGGAGATATGCCCAAGAGGCTATAATAAAAGTGGTTATTATTATATCTTTGTGTTTATGATGAATGTTTACATCCCATGCTATAATTGTATTATAAGGAAACACTGATA
Organism: Avena insularis; assembly: GCA_023614405.1. Classification (NCBI taxonomy): domain Eukaryota; kingdom Viridiplantae; phylum Streptophyta; class Magnoliopsida; order Poales; family Poaceae; genus Avena; species Avena insularis. The sequence goes on from CM042689.1 coordinate 375,245,221, forward strand.
CATGTGTGTTTTGTAAACATAAAAGAGTCCCTAGTAAGCCTCTTATGGAACTAGCTTGTTGATTAAATGATGATCATGGTTTCCTGATCATGGACATTGGATGTCATTAATAACAAGGTTATATCATTAGGAGAATGATGTGATGGACACACACCCATAGTAAGCGTAGCATAAGATCAAGTCATTAAGTTCGTATTGCTATAAGCTTTCAAATGCATAGTAACCTAATCCTTCGACCATGAGGTTATGTTAATCACCATCACCGGATGGGTACTTTGATGACATCAAACACCGCTTAAATCGGGTGGTTATAAAGGTGTCATTGGGTATTCTGAAAGTATGTGTTGAAGCGCATGGACCAAGATTGGGATTTGTCCATCCATATGACGGATATATATGCTCTGGGCCCTCTCGGTGGAATGTCATCTAGTTAGCTTGCAAGCATGTGACTAGGTCACAAGGGATGACATAACATGGAGCAGTAAAGAGTACTTATCGGTAAGGTAGAACTAGGTATGGAGATACCGATCAAACCTCGGATAAGTAGAATATCGCGTGACAAAGGGAATTGGTTTAATGTTAATGGTTCTATCGATCACGAAGTCATCGTTGAGTATGTGGGAGCCATTATGGATCTCAGATCCGCTGATGGTTATTGATCGGAGAGGTGTCTTCATCATGTTCGCATATTCACGAACCGTAGGGTGACACATAAGGTTGAAGTTGTTTTAAGTAGATATGGAATATGCGTTGGAGACCGAATGTTGTTCGGAGTCTCGGATTGGATCCGGGACATCACGAGGAGATCCGGAATTGTCCGGAGAATAAGATTCATATATTGGGGATCATTTTCTAAGTTAGGAAATGTTCCGGAGTATTTGTATGGGGATTCTAGAAGGTTTCGGAATGTTCCCGAAGGTTCTAGGAGATTTCTTGGAGTTTGCTTGAAAACTAAGAAAGGATCAAGGAGTCCTTGTGGGGCAAGACAAGGAGTCGTGGGGGAGGACTCCTCCCCCCTCCCAATCCGCCGGCCAAGGAAGGGAGGGGAGTCCTACTAGGACTCCCCCTCCCATGGCGCCTCCCTCCTTTAAATAGAGGGGTGGGGGCGCCACCCCCTGGCCCCCTCCACTCCAAGCCCTAGCTGCCGCCTCTCTCCTCCTCCTTCCCTCTGCTCAGGCTTAGGTGAAGCCCTGCAAAATTCTCTACTCCACCACCACCACACCATCATGCTGCTGGGATTCTGTGGAGAAGATCTACTACCTCCGCTGCTCGCTGGAACGGGGAGAGGAAGGTCTGCTTTGACTCCACGCGTGTGACCGACTGCGGAAGCGCTGCCGGAACGCGGCGTCGGAAGGATCGTCCACACGATCTTGAGATCGGCAAGTGATCGACTACATCAACCACGAGATCCAATCTCGTAACGCTTTCGGATCTACGAGGGTTAGTACAGATCTATCTCGTTGCACATGTCTAATAGATTAGATCTTGGCTTTTATCTAGATTAGATCTGGGTTTTGTTCGTTCTCGCGGTAGAAATTTTTTGTTTTCCATGCTACGAACCCATCAGTGGTATCAGAGCCGTATCTATGTGTAGATCTGTTGCATGAGTAGAACACAATGGTTTTGTGGGCGTTGGTGCTCGTGCCGTCTTTTGCTTTGTGTACTTTGCATCTTCCGGTATGGTGGGATGAAGCGGCTCGGGCTAACCTTACATGTCATCGCACATGAGACTTGCTCCACGCTTGACGTGTAACTTGCTTTGCACAAGTGGCTTTGCGGGTGTCTGTCTCTCCCACCATAGTATAGATCCAATCTACACTTTGCACTCGATAGCACTTGTATCAATGTTGTGGTTCAGTTTCGTAGGTAAGATCCGTTCTTATTCGAAAGCCCCAAACCACGTAAAACATGCAAAGAAAATTAGAGGCGTCTAACTTGTTTTTGCAGGGGTTTTGTGATGTGATATGGCCATCATGTGATTGTGATTATATTTGATGTATGCAATGATCCTTGTTGTAATATGGCAACCGGCAGGAGCCTAATGGTTGTCTTTAATTCTGTTAAGACATGCCTGTCTATTCATCTTGTAATAGCTTTATTTCAAGTAGTTGTAATAGTTGCTGGTGATAATGGACAACCATGAAGCGGCGCCACTGACCTTGACGCAATGCTGGTGATGATGGAGATCATATCCGTGCTTTGGAGATGGAGATCAAAAGCATAAGAAGAAAGGGCCATATCATATCACACTAATTATGAATTGCCTGTGATGTTAATCCTTTATGCATCTTGTATTGCTTAGATCGCAACGGTAGCATTATAAGATGATCCCTCTCACTAAATTTCAAGTAATAAAGTGTTCGTCCTTAGTTGGCACCGTTGCTAAGACTAAATCGTCTCGAAGCATCTCGTGATGATCGGATGTGATAGATTCTACGTGTGCATACAACGGGTGCAAGCCAGATTTGCACATGCGGAAACTAAGGTTAATCTTGACGAGCCTAGCATGTACAGACATGGTCTCGGAACACGGAATACCGAAAGGTAGAGCATGAATCATATAAGTGATATGATGAACATGAAGATTGTTCGCTGATGAAACTACATCTTCTCTCGTGAAGATCGGACTTGGTGTAGTGGACTTGGTTCGTGTAATCACTAAGACAATGTGAGGGATGTTGTTTTGAGTGGGAGTTCACCTAGTTAATTTAAGAATTGAAATTGAACTTAATTTATCATAAACTTAGTCTAAACTACTTGCAAATTTGTTGTAGATTATGGCGAACCTCTCCATCAATTTCAATGCGTTCCTAGAGAAAGAAAAGCTTAAGAACAATGGAAGCAACTTCACGGACTGGCTCTGTGGTCTGAAGATTGTCCTCAGGGCTGGTCAGATGACCTATGTGCTCGAAGCACCGCTAGGTGACCCACCTGCAGAAGATGCCACCGATGACGTAAAGAATGTTTACGCCACTCGGAAAAATCATTACTCCATAGTTTAGTGTGCCATCCTATATGGTTTAGAAACGGAGCTCTAGAAGCGTTTTGAGCACCACGACCCGTTCGAGATCATTAAGGAGCTCAAGCTCATTTTTGAGACTCACGCGGCCGTGGAGAGCTATGAGGCCTCCGAAAAGTTCTTTACCTGTAAGATGGAAGAGGGAAGCTCCGTTAGCGAGCACGTGCTCACCATGTCTGGGCACGCAAACAAGCTCCAAGAGTTGGGGATAACGATTCCTAATGAGTTAGGGATTCACCGTGTCCTCCAATCACTGCCACCAAGTTATAAGAACTTTGTGATGAACTACAATATGCACTGCATGAACAAGACGTTGCCTAAACTATCGTCCATGCTGAAAACTGCTGAAGTGGAGATCAAGAAGGAGAACCAAGTGTTGATGGTCAATAAGACCACCAATTTCAAGAAACAGGGCAAGCCTAAGAAAAGGGCAACTTCAAGAAGGACGGCAAGAAAGCTGCCGCACCTGCTAAGAAGCCCAAGGCTGGTCCTAAGCCTGAAACTGAATGCTTCTACTGCAAGGGTGCTGGTCACTGGAAGCGTAACTGCCCCAAGTACCTGGCGGATCTGAAGAACGGCAACATCAAGAAGAAAGGTATATTCGATATACATGTTATTGATGTGTATCTTACTAGTAATCGTAGTAGTGCCTGGGTATTTGATACTGGTTCGGTTGCTCATATTTGTAACTCGAAACAGGAGTTGCGGAATAAACGAAGACCGCAAGAGACGCAGGTGACGATCGCGCTGTTGAAATGGCTCCAAGGTTGATGTGATCTCTGTCGGCACGCTCCCTCTACATCTACCTTCGGGATTAGTTTTAAATTTGAATAATTGTTATTTGGTGCCTGCGTTAAGCATGAACATTATATCTGGATCTTGTTTATTGTGAGACGGTTACTCTTTTAAGTCTGAGAATAAAGGTTGTTCGATTTATATGAGTAATATCTTTTATGGTAATGCACCTGAGATGAATGGTTTATTCTTATTGAATCTCGATAGTAGTGATACACATGTTCACAACATAGATGCTAAACGAATAAAATTGAATGATAATTCTACATACATGTGGCACTGTCATCTTGGTCACATTGGAGTGAAGCGTATGAAGAAACTCCATTCTGACTTCTTGAATCACTTGAAAGATGTGAAGCATGTCTAATGGGAAAAATGACTAAGACTCCATTCTCTGGAATAATGGAGCGAGCTACAGACTTATTGGAAATAATACATGCCGATGTGTGTGGTCCAATGAGTGTAGCATCGCGTGGTGGATATCGTTATGTTCTCACTTTCACGGATGACTTAAGTAGATATGGGTATGTCTACTTTATGAAACATAAGTCCGAAACTTTCGAGAAGTTTAAGGAATTTCAAAGTGAAGTGGAAATCATCGTAACAAGAAGATTAAGTTTCTGCGTTCTGACCGCGGAGGTGAATATCTGAGTTATGAGTTTGGCATGCATTTAAAGAAATGTGGAATACTTTCGCAGTTGACACCGCCGGGAACACCACAGCGTAATGGTGTGTCCGAACATCGTAATCGAACTCTCTTAGATATGGTTCGGTCTATGATGTCTCTGACAGATTTACCGCTATCGTTTTGGGGCTATGCATTAGAGACAGCCGCATTCACTTTAAATAGGGCACCATCTAAATACATTGAAACGACACCGTACGAATTGTGGTTTGGTAAGAAACCTAAGTTGTCGTTCCTTAAAGTTTGGGGTTGCGAAGCGTATGTAAAGAAGTTACAACCTGATAAGCTTGAACCCAAAGCGGAGAAATGTGTCTTCATAGGATACCCTAAAGAAACAATTGGGTATACCTTCTATCATAGATCCGAAGGCAAAGTTTTTGTTGCCAAGAATGGATCCTTTCTTGAGAAGGAGTTTCTCTCGAAAGAAGTGACTGGAAGGAAAGTAGAACTCGACGAGGTTATTGAACCTTCTCTCGGAGTTGAGAGTAGCGCAGCACCGGAAGATGTTTTTGTGCCGCCTGCACCAATTGGAGAGGAAGCTCATGATGGTGATCATGAAACTTCGAACGAAGTTACTGCTGAACCTCGCAGGTCAACGAGGGTTCGTACCACTCCTGATTGGTATGACTCTGCCTTGAACGTCATGTTGGTGGACAACACTGATGACCCTGCGACGTATGAAGAAGCTATGGTGAGCCCAGATTCCGACAAATGGCCAGAAGCCATGAAATCCGAGATGGGATCCATGTACGAAAACCAAGTGTGGACTTTGGTGGACTTACCGGATGGCCGTAAGGCTGTCGAGAACAAATGGATTTTCAAAAGAAAAACAGATGATGATGGTAATGTTACTGTCTATAAACCTCGACTTGTCGCGAAAGGGTTCCGACAAATTCAAGGTGTTGACTACGATTAGACTTTCTCACCAGTAGCAAAGCTAAAGTCTGTGAGGATTTTGTTAGCAATTGCTGCATATTTCGATTATGAGATTTGGCAGATGGTTGTCAAAACGGCGTTCCTTAATGGTGACATTGAGGAAGGGTTGTATATGGTACAACCCAAGGGTTTTGTCGATCCTAAAGATGCTGACAAGGTATGCAAACTTCAGCGCTCCATTTATGGACTGAAGCAAGCATCCCGGAGTTGGAATCAATGTTTTGATAAAGTAATCAAAAACTTTGGATTTATACAAACTTATGGAGAATCTTGTATTTACAAGAAAGTGAGTGGGAGCTCTGTAGCATTCCTAGTACTATATGTAGATGACATATTGTTGATTGGGAATGATATAGAACTTGTTAATGGCGTCAAAACCTATTTGAATAATAGTTTTTCAATGAAGGATCTTGGCGAAGCGGCATATATTCTAGGCATCAAGATTTATAGAGATAGATCAAGACGCCTAATAGCGCTTTCACAAAGTACATACTTAGACAAAGTTCTAAAGAAGTTTAGAATGGAAGAGAGCAATAAAGGGTTCGTGCCCATGTTGTCAGGTAAGACCTTGAGTAAAACTCAAAGTCCGGCTACGGTAGAAGATAGAGAAAAGATGAATAATGTTCCCTATGCCTCGGCCATAGGTTCTATCATGTATGTCATGTTGTGTGCAAGACCGATATAGCACATGCTGTTAGTTTGACTAGCAGATATCAAAGTGATCTTGGAATGGAGCACTGGACAGCGGTCAAGAATATCCTAAAGTACCTAAATAGGACTAAGGATATGGTTCTTTCTTATGGAGGTGATGAACAGCTTGTTGTAAACGGTTACACTGATGCTAGTTGGAACATCGATCCAGATGACTCAAAGTCACAGTCTGGATACGTATTTATTTTGAATGGTGTTGCAGTGCGCTGGAGGAGTGCCAAGCAAAGCATTGTGGCGAAATCTTCAACTGAATCAGAATACATAGCTGCTTCGGAGGCTGCACAAGAAGCCATATGGATGAAGGAGTTCATTACTAAACTTGGTGTGGTTCCCAGTGCGTTGGACCCGATGGCCATCTACTGTGACAACACAGGTGCCATAGCTAATGCACAGGAGCCAAGGTCATATAGCAAGCTGAAGCACATCAAGCTACGTTTCCATGCTATTCGCGAGTATGTCCGAGATGGTGACATAAAGATTTGCAAAGTACACACTGATCTGAATGTGGCAGATCCGTTGACTAAACCTCTCCCTAGACCAAAGCATGACCAACACCAGAACGCCATGGGTGTTAGGTATATTACCATGTAATCTAGATTATTGACTCTAGTGCAAGTGGGAGACTGTTGGAGATATGCCCAAGAGGCAATAATAAAAGTGGTTATTATTATATCTTTGTGTTTATGATGAATGTTTACATCCCATGCTATAATTGTATTATAAGGAAACACTGATACATGTGTGTTTTGTAAACATAAAAGAGTCCCTAGTAAGCCTCTTATGGAACTAGCTTGTTGATTAAATGATGATCATGGTTTCCTGATCATGGACATTGGATGTCATTAATAACAAGGTTATATCATTAGGAGAATGATGTGATGGACACACACCCATAGTAAGCGTAGCATAAGATCAAGTCATTAAGTCCGTATTGCTATAAGCTTTCAAATGCATAGTAACCTAATCCTTCGACCATGAGGTTATGTTAATCACCATCACCGGATGGGTACTTTGATGACACCAAACACTGCTTCGTAACTGGGTGGTTATAAAGGTGTCATTGGGTATTCTGAAAGTATGTGTTGAAGCGCATGGACCAAGATTGGGATTTGTCCATCCATATGACGGATAGATATGCTCTGGGCCGGTGGAATGTCATCTAGTTAGCTTGCAAGCATGTGACTAGGTCACAAGGGATGACATAACATGGAACGAGTAAAGAGTACTTATCGAACGAGGTAGAACTAGGTATGGAGATACCGACGATCAAGCCTCGGATAAGTAGAATATCGCGTGACAAAGGGAATTGGTTTCGTATGTTAATGGTTCTATCGATCAGTCATCATTGAGTATGTGGGAGCCATTATGGATATCTAGATCCCGCTGATGGTTATTGATCGGAGAGGTGTCTTCATCATGTTCGCATATTCACGAACCGTAGGGTGACACACTTAAGGTTCAAGTTGTTTTAAGTAGATATGGAATATGCGTTGGAGACCGAATGTTGTTGAGTCTCGGATTGGATCCGGGACATCACGAGGAGATCCGAATTGTCCGGAGAATAAGATTCATATATTGGGGATCATTTTCTAAGTTAGGAAATGTTCCGAGTATTTGTATGGGGATTCTAGAAGTTTCGGAATGTTAGGAAGGTTCTAGGAGATTTCTTGGAGTTTGCTTGAAAACCAAGAAAGGATCAAGGAGTCCTTGTGGGGCAAGACAAGGAGTCGTGGGGGTGGAGGACTCCCCCTCCCAATCCTTGACCAAGGAAGGGAGGGGAGTCCTACTAGGACTCCCCCTCCCATGGCGCCTCCCTCCTTTAAATAAAGGGGTGGGGGCGCCACCCCTGGCCCCTCCACTCTAAGCCCTAGCCGCCTCCTCTCTCCTCCTCCTTCCCTCTGCTCAGTCTTAGGCGAAGCCCTGCAGAATTCTCTACTCCACCACCACCACACTGTCGTGCTGCTGGGATTCCGTGGAGAAGATCTACTACCTCCACTGCTCGCTGGAACGGGGAGAGGAAGGTCTGCTTTGACTCCGCACGTGTGACCGATTGGAAGCGCTGCTTGGAACGCTGCGAAGGATCGTCCACACGATCTTGAGATCGGCAAGTGATCGACTACATCAACCACGAGATCCAATCTCGTAACGCTTTCGGATCTATGAGGGTTAGTACAGATCTATCTCGTTGCACATGTCTAATAGATTAGATCTTGGCTTTTATCTAGATTAGATCTGGGTTTTGTCCGTTCTTGCGGTAAAAAAATTTTGTTTTGCATGCTACGAACCCATCAACTAGTGGCACTGTCATAATTTCAAGGAAGAAGCAATCTAGGACTAATCAACATTTTATGAATCGACTATTGGCACTGTCATAATTTCAAGGAAGAAGCAATCTTGGACTAATCAACATTTTATGAATCGACTAGTAGCACTATCATAATTTCAATTTCAAAGACAAATAAGATTTATCTACAGTTTAGTGTGCTGTGGGTTTTTCCCAATATCACCAAATAGTAGTGGGAGAGTGGCAAACTCATAATGCAGAAACCCATGTACAGATACATAATGGAAAGAGAACATGGTGTCCATTCATGAACATGAACACCAACACATGTCAAGATAGATAAGGAGTTGCCCTAGGATTCTTATTGCACCCTATAATGGGAAGCAGACATGGGCATTGCTCCCTGAACCCTAAACATTACAAAAGGAGTGGAGGACGAACTGATATTCGTGCCCCCGCTAACGGGAATCATACTTGGGCATTGCTCCGATACGCCTCCAGACATGCCCTTAGCTCCTCGTTCTCTTTCTGAACACCCTCGAGTACGATGATCCCTCTGCTCATGTCCGCCTTCATCTCCTTCACTGCATCCAGGCAACAGTTCCTATCATGGTAGGCTCGGATGGTAGCCTTGGTTTCCTCGACGCGTCCTCTGAGTGCCTCACTGACTTTGTCCTATAGGAGAATGCACCTTTCCACGAGATTCTTCTTCTCCTCCGTGAGCTCGTTGATTATCTTGATGGCCTGTTCTTGCCTGTTCAAGTTACGGTGGAGCACTTTCTGCAGCCTAACGACGTTGCGTGCAAAATCTAGCGAGATCTCCTTCTGCATAGATAAGTGCTTGCATAGGCTTTCATTAGCTTGGGTGAGGGAGCGTGCAAGCTCATGTTGGTTGGCAATCTTGGAACTGATCGCGGCCACCTTGTCACGGTACTCGGCCTTCGATCGCTGCATCATTCATGTTAATTGAAATAGGAATTCTACAATTACACTCTAGGTCCTAGGTGAATACTAATAAATATCAAAAAAATCATCGTTGAATCTATTGGCCGCAGTGTTAAAAAATGGACCTAGAGATCTATTCATGACCACGATAAACTAATCCTAATCACAAAAAATCCATAGTGAATCTATGAAGAGCGGTATTAAGGAAAGACCAAGAGATCCAGTCATATTCATGAAAACTAATACAACTCGCAAAAGAGGAAGAAAAACTAATGCGGGGCGGACAGGATCTAAGAAATCCACATCACAACTCGGAGAAATAACAGCGTGGAGATTTTCTACCTCGCTGAGACATGGAACGGGGCCGAACAGGTCCTGCAACACCTCCGTCGTGGTGGATCCGGGCTCCACGGCCAGCCTGTAATACGTAGAAGAGGAAGAGCCAGAAGAAGAAGAAAAACAAGAAGAAGTTGATTAAGATCATGATGGAGAGGGAGATGGAGAAGAAGTAGAACAAGAAGACCGTACCGGGAGGAGCCCTCGCCTGCTAGAACATTTGGCGCCATTGTCGGGGGAGATTGGGCCTCGATGAGAGGGTGGGCTTTAGCGGCTGGTAGAGCAAGAAGTGCCTCGCAACAATTTCTCTCCCTTTTCTCCGCGAGGATCATCGACCGGCCTCTCCCCCTCCTCAGTGGAGCCATGGCTTGCAGGGTGAGTGTGGCGGCGGCAGGAGGAAGGAGATAGTGATTAGTGTGGGAGAAGAGTCAACGAGTACAGGCCGTGGTCCAGTAGTACTAGTACTATTATACAAGACCACGGTGTACGGTCTACCTTCTCAAAGAAGCCAGAGAGGCAGGGGTAGGGAATCGATGGGACATGTATTTATTGTGATGGACACTTTAATGGTCTTCGGCACCGCCCAAAATCTAGTATATAATAAGGGGAGTGCGAGCCGGGTGGTCATCACGGGAATCTGTGCGCACATCCCGCGTGCATGTGTCACGTGTTGATGGGGCAATGACGCGTGCAACTGCTGCACGATCACGTCGGCATGTCGAACTCCGTCGAACTTCACGTGATAGGCACGCACGGGATATTTATGAGTCTAGAATACGTTGTGCCACTTTTGTTGTGATCAAATTATGTTCAGTACACGAGATATTACTTCTTTCTTCTTCTTTTTTGATAATCAACAAATGCATGCGTGGACACGACGCACGAAACCGCTGCTCGTCCTTGATCAGATCGGCACCCCACTCTATGTACCCGCCATCGACCATTCGGAGCAACTACCTCGAGCATGATGCCCCCTCGCCGTGGCAATGGCAGGTCCAAGACGTCCACTGACCATCCTGTGTTCCCGGCTCTTCACTGCATCGTTCGCGCTCACGAGTCACCTACTGAGGCAGCACATCGTGTCCGATCGCGCCAAGATCCATCGACATCGGCACTCGAGGACACCGCGACGTTGAAGCTCGTACCGGTCGCGCAGGAGGAGCGTGGGGTACCTGCAGCGTCGGACGAGCGCAAAGCAGCAGCCAGGACGGGGGTGCGTGTTGCACCGGTGAGTACGGACAAGAAGAGGAATGATAACAAGACCAGGAAGAAGAGAGGATATAGCTATTTGGACGAGTCCGACTCGGCCAACGAGGAGGCGTTCATCGATCAGTTGGAGGCAGAAGCGAAGGAGAGTGACATGGACCCGTGGGACTACGAAGAGGAGGAGGAGGACTCCTACGAGGAGATAGCGCGCTTATTCGAGGAAGGGGGCGGTGTCGAGTTGTTAGAGGAGGACACCGACGGCAGCGATGGCAGGGACCATGGCGTTGACGAAGACGAGGACGAACCGGGAGACGAAGACGATGGCTTCTTTGAAATATGATCATTTATTTTATTTATTTTAGTTAGATAGATGGATTTTCACTTGTTTATGGAGGTAAAGTATCGGTGCCACAGATAGAGAGGTGGCACGGATTGACCATGCATAAAAAAAGTGGAGAAGGGAGGGGTTATCCTGCCCGTTGGATCACATAGGATCAACGGTTGGTGGAGACGATCCGCGTGACATCTGTGCCAGCCAATCAGGGAATAGCACCCAGAGTGATCACATGTTTGGGATCTCCACATGTTTGGGCTTTTGTGAGATTTGTGACCAAGAGAGAGGGAAAATCTCTTTTCACAATCTGCCTATGGATCCACCAGTGTCATTGAAATGTGTGTTCTCTTCAGAGACCACACATGGATCCACCAGTGTCATTGCATGTGTGTTCTTTTTATTAACAACAACTGGAGTCATTGAGTGTGTGTTCTTTTCACATACCATATATGGATCCACCAGTGTCATTGCATGTGTGTTCTTTTTACAATCCACCTATGGATCCACCAGTGTCATTGCATGAATGTTCTTTTTACTAACAACAACCAGAGTCATTGCATGTGTGTTCTTTTCACATACCACATATGGATCCACCAGTGTCATTGCATGTGTGCTCTATTCACAATCCACCTATGGATCCACCAGTGTCATTGCATGTGTGTTCTTTTTACTAACAACTGGAGTCATTGCATGTCTATTCTTTTCACATACCACATATGGATCCACCAGTGTCATTGCATGTGTGATCTTTTCACAATCCACCTATGGATCCACCAGTGTCATTGCATGTGTGTTCTTTTCACATACCACATATGGATCCACCAGTGTCATTGAAATGTGTGTTCTCTTCAGAGACCACACATGGATCCACCAGTGTCATTGCATGTGTGTTCTTTTTACTAACAACAACCAGAGTCATTGAAATGTATGTTATTTTCACATACCACATATGGATCCACCAGTGTCATTGCATGCGTGTTCTTTTCACAATCCACCTATGGATCCACCAGTGTCATTGCATGTGTGCTCTTTTTACTAACAACAACCAGAGTCATTGCATGTGTGTTCTCTTCAGAGACCACACATGGATCCACCAGTGTCATTGCATGTGTGTTCTTTTTACTAACAAAAACCAGAGTCATTGCATGTGTGTTCTTTTCACATACCACATATGGATCCACCAGTGTCATTGCATGTGTTCTTTTCACAATCCACCTATGGATCCACTAGTGTCATTGCATGTGTGTTCTTTTTACTAACAACAACCAGAGTCAATGAAATGTGTGTTCTCTTTAGAGACCACACATGGATCCACCAGTGTCATTGCATGTGTGTTCTTTTTACTAACAACAACCAGAGTCATTGCATGTGTGTTATTTTCACATACCACATATGGATCCACCAGTGTCATTGAATCCACTAGAGTCATTGCATGTGTGTTCTCTTCAGAGACCACACATGGATCCACCAGTGTCATTACATGTGTATTCTTTTTACTAACAAAAACCAGAGTCATTGCATGTGTGTTCTTTTCACAAACCACATATGGATCCACCAGTGTCATTGCATGTGTGTTCTTTTCACAATCCACCTATGGATCCACAAGTGTCATTGCATGTGTGATCTTTTCACTAACAACAACCAGAGTCATTGCATGTGTGTTCTCTTCAGAGACCACACATGGATCAACCAGTGTCATTGCATGTGTGTTCTTTTTACTAACAACAACCAGAGTCATTGAAATGTGTGTTCTCTTCAGAGACCACACATGGATCCACCAGTGTCATTGCATGTGTGTTCTTTTTACTAACAACAACCAGAGTCATTGCATGTGTGTTATTTTCACATACCACATATGGATCCACCAGTGTCATTGCATGTGTGCTCTCTTCAAAATCCACCTACGGATCCACCCGTGTCATTGCATGTGTGTTCTTTTTACTAACAACTACGAGAGTCATTTCATGTGTGTTCTTTTCACATACCACATATGGATCCACCAGTGTCATTGCATGTGTGCTCTCTTCACAATCCACCTATGGATCCACCAGTGTCATTGCATATGTGTTCTTTTTACTAACAAAAACCAGAGTCATTGCATGTGTGTTCTTTTCACATACCACATATGGATCCACCAGTGTCATTGCATGTGTGTTCTTTTCACAATCCACCTATGGATCCACCAGTGTCATTGCATGTGTGCTTTTTTACTAACAACAACCAGAGTCATTGCATGTGTGCTCTTTTCACAATCCACATATGGATCCACCAGTGTCATGGCATGTGTGTTATTTTCACAATACACCTATGGATCCACCAGTGTCATTGCATGTGTGCTCTTTTCACTAACAACAACCAGTGTCATTGCAGGTGTGTTCTCTTCAGGGACCAGACATGGATCCACCAGTGTCATTGCATGTGTATTCTTTTTACTAACAACAACCAGAGTCATTGAAATGTGTGTTCTCTTCAGAGACCACACATGGATCCACCAGTGTCATTGCATGTGTGTTCTTTTTATTAACAACAACCAGAGTCATTGCATGTGTGTTATTTTCACATACCACATATGGATCCACCAGTGTCATTGCATGTGTGCTCTCTTCACAATCAACATATGGATCCAGCAGTGTCATTGCATCTGTCTTTTTACTAACAACAACCAGAGCATTTCATGTGTGTTCTTTTCACATACCACATATGGATCCACCAGTGTCATTGCATGTGTGTTCTTTTCACAATCCACCTATGGATCCACTAGTGTCATTGCATGTGTGTTCTTTTTACTAACAAAAACGAGAGTCATTGAAATGTGTGTTCTCTTCAAAGACCCCACATGGATCCACCAGTGTGATTGCATGTGTGCTCTGTTCACAATCCACCTATGGATCCACCAGTGTCATTGCATGTGTGCTCTTTTCACATACCACATATGGATCCACCAGTGTCATTGCATGTGTGCTCTTTTCACAATCCACATATGGATCCACCAGTGTCTTGCATGTGTGTTCTTTTCACAATCCACCTATGGATCCACCAGTGTCATTGCATGTGTGATCTTTTTACTAACAATAACCAGAGTCATTACATGTGTGTTCTCTTCAGAGACCACACATGGATCCACCAGTGTCATTGCATGTGTGTTCTTTTTACTAACAACAACCAGAGTCATTGAAATGTGTGTTCTTTTCACATACCACATATGGATCAACCAGAGTCATTGCATGTGTGTTATTTTCACATACCACATATGGATCCACTAGTGTCATTGCATGTGTGTTCTTTCTACTAACAACAACTGGAGTCATTTCATGTGTGTTCTTTTCAGAATCCACCTATGGATCCACCGGTGTCATTTCATGTGTTCTCTTCAGAGACCACACATGGATCCACCAGTCTCATTGCATGTGTGTTCTTGTTACTAACAACAAACATAGTCATTCCATGTGTGTTCTTTTCACATACCACATATGGATCCACCAGTGTCATTGCATGTGTGTTCTTTTCACAATCCACCTATGGATCCACCAGTGTCATTGCATGTGTGCTCTTTTTACTAACAACAACCAGAGTCATTTCATGACTATTCTCTTCAGAGACCACACATGGATCCACCAGTGTCATTGCATGTGTGTTCTTCTCATTAACAACAACCAGATTCATTGAAACGTGTGTTCTTTTCACATACCACATATGGATCAACCAGTGTCATTGCATGTGTGCTCTCTTCACAATCCACCTATGGATCCACCAGTGTCATTGCATGTGTGTTCTTTTTACTAACAACAACTAGAGTCATTTCATGTGTGTTCTTTTCACATACCACATATGGATCCACCAGTGTCACTGAAATGTGTGTTCTCTTCAGAGACCACACATGGATCCACCAGTGTTATTGCATGTGTGTTTTTTTACTAACAACAACTAGAGTCATTGAAACATGTGTTCTTTTCATATACCACATATGGATCCACCAGTGTCATTGCATGTGTGTTCTTTTCACAATCCACCTATGGTTCCACCAGTGTCATTGCATGTGTGCTCTTTTTACTAACAACAACCAGAGTCATTGCATGTGTGTTCTTTTCAGAGACCACACATGGATCCACCAGTGTCATTGCATGTGTATTATTTTCAACTACAGCCGTTGGCCACAAACAATCGGGACGCAGAGCTAACCAGCAACCGCTCTGGGCTTCTAGAAGACCCGATCCCCGATTGTTAGGCGCCGTTGGATCGGGGTGCATGGATGATAGTGATGTCCTTCGCGAGGGCGATCCGCGAGAAGTCTGTTCTGCGAACTGATTGGCGTGTAACAGCGGCGGGCCTACGTCCTTGCCCTTATCCCCTTAACCTCGGGGCCGAGGATCAGATCGTGATCCTTCATCGCCATGGAGAGGGAGAGGCCCAAACTCAGCTTGGACGAGGCTCAGATGTTCGCCCACTACGACATACACGTGCCGCTGTTGGCGAGCCTTTCGGCCGGCTTCCAGCTCAGCTACGCCGGGGTTTCTATCGCGCCGCTCTTGCGCGACAACATGTTGGCGAGGCAGATCGAGGAGCGCCGCCGCCAGTTGTCGAAGCGGAAGAGGGCAATGGCACGGTACTCGCGCACGAGCACGTACTGGCGAAAGCTGTTCAAGAAGGAGCGGGCTGCGTTGATTGAGCTATGCGGAACCCACCCGCGGGAGATCCACCCGGATCTACGCAACCCCGAAGGGAGGCAGCGCTTCTAGGCAGTGCCTG
The DNA here is from genome assembly GCA_023614405.1 of Avena insularis. Classification (NCBI taxonomy): domain Eukaryota; kingdom Viridiplantae; phylum Streptophyta; class Magnoliopsida; order Poales; family Poaceae; genus Avena; species Avena insularis. The sequence goes on from CM042689.1 coordinate 375,261,218, forward strand.
GGCGTACGACCTCCACCATTATCGATGCAGCGTGCCATGAAGAATCCATGAGGAGGAGGAACGCTGCCAGGAACGTCGACATCGATTCTGACACGGAGGAGGCTGGCGGCGACGCGAACAACATCGTCAATGATGAATACTGCAGGAGCGTCATAGTCCATTAGGGTCACTTAAGCATAAATTAAATCTGTGTACGGTATCTTAATGCGCTCTTTGGATCTGGGTCACTTGAGTCATGGTCGATTATCGTCATAATCTATATACGTTGGCCATGTTTTAGTTATCTTTGTCTTTGAAACTAGTCGATCGAAACTCGTCCGATCCTGAAAATAAAGTTCGCGCATTCCTGGCATATTTGATGGGATAATACACTGACTCTGCTACCAGCACTTGATGGCACTGCCATAATTTGGAGTGCGCCAGAGGAGAAGGGATCGAGCGTGTTGTAATAGTGTACTACTCCTGTCCAGATATAACTGACTTAGTTTATTTTAGATATTTAATAAATATGTCTATACCCAAAACATGTCTAGATACATGTTTTAGATTTCTCTGTCTTTCAAACTAATCAAAAGTCGTCAAATTCTCAACAAACAAAGTCATTGTGTTCACACCTGATGGGACAATACGCTGACTCTACTACTTGATGGCATAGCCATAATTCTGGAGTGTGCCGGAGGAGATGGGAATGCAAGGGAGATGGGAACTAGTAGCCGCGTCCAAATGCAGGTAAAAAATTAATGTAATAATATTTAAAAAAATTGTAATCTGGTCCACATGACTCCATCACAGACACGTTGCACGCGTCAGATATAAATAAAGACGACACGGCTAGTTTAGTTTCAATGATATAATTCAACATACGACGTTACTGTCCCCGTATCTTTCTGCTCCTCTTATTAGTCTGCTAGCCCACGCTGCATTAAGCATTAGTTGAAGAGGATAAAAAATGATAAAATGGCAAATAAAACAATATTTAACCTTACCTTTCATCCGGAGAATCGTACAAAGATAAAATTGGCAGGGATTTATTATTTCTCTTGTAGTTAGCCGAAAGATCGTCAAGAACATCCTCAATCACCCCTGCAACTTCTTCATATTCTAATACACCTCCATTATTTGCCCTTTCCTCCCCGTTCCGCTTACCCTTTTGTTTCTTTTCATACCCTTTTCTTGCCGGCACCTCCACTTCTTCATAAATTGGCTGCTTACGTATGTTTTCCTCCGAGTGCTCATCACCATCTTCGCGCTGCTCTTCGCCAGTTCTGGTTGAGAAGCCTTATTTTCTGCCATCGGGGTGTGAATAGGGACAATATCATGTGTAACTGGGTTTTTGCACAACCTCTTGATATGTCCGAATCCGCCACAACATTTGCATTTCCTTTTCCTAGCTCCCAGGCTTGAACCTTTATCGGTGGAGGCTTCGATCCTTAGCTTTCTAGGCCTCCCAGGTGGCCTCCTAAGAACTGGTGGTTGAAGTTTGAACCCTGTATCGACAATCTCCCAATCATTTTCATCGGCCATAGGTGGTACATTTTCTGCATAAGTTGTAGCAAACTTGTCCACGAAGAAATAGTTGTCAACATAGTTCTCTATTTCAGCTCCGTTACCTCTAAGCTTTAAGATGAAGTAAATTGCATGGTGACATGGCAGACCAGTAATCTGCCACTTCCTGCATGAACAAGTCTTGTTTCCAATGTCTACAGTGTACCTCTGTTCACTTCCATGCTTGTATTCTGCATAAACCTCAGCCAATGTTCTGGAACTTCTGGCCATCCTCATCTTTATCATTCTCATTGCCCTGGTTCTTGCATTCAGTAACATAACCACCTTTGGAACTATTCTATGGCCTAAAAATTTTCTTGCACAAATTCTTTGCCTTAAATCTATCTTCACCATTATGCACTATCTTATTGCATCCAACAAAATAACAATTCAAAGTGTCTTCATGCCTGAAATCTTATCATTGAAACTCTCTACCAAATTATTGCAAACAAAATCCACCTTGCTTAACTCACCAAACTTGCTTCTGGCCCATAGCTTGGTGTGATGTTCTTCAAGGTATTTTTTCACCTTTGGCACTACATACATGTTCTGCAAGTAAGTAGCATGCGTGCTTGGGGTGTATGTGTATGCTAATCGCCACAAGTCCGCTTCAAAGACCTTTCCTTTGAACTTCTTCGTGAAGTTAGTAGCGAGGTGCCGCATGCATTCCCTATGCTCAACCTGTGAAACACAAAGATCAACAAGATTCTCAAGACCCTCGCATGCACCGGTGTGTATCACCAAGCCTTCAGGGTGACCAATTACAAGCAGAAGCAACATGTCCCCTGAACTTCCCTGTTAAAGAAGTTGTCCCTATTGCCAAGTATGGCCTGCAGCCGTCTAGGAACCCCTTCCGGCATGCCTTCAGGCAGACAAAACATCTCCTGAAGCATATCTTATCTGCCTGCTTATACCTGACCCCCCCCCCCCTGAGACCTTTTCTCTCCCTTTCACAACCTCGTAATCGATGTCAACAACACTACCAGGTAATGTTTTCTCTACCTGAGCTTTGAAACTATACAACATATGAAAATTGTCATTCCACTTGCCTTGAATGAAGTCTAGAGCCATCTCCTTCCCATCAAAGACTCTGTGGTAAGGAATTAGAACGTTAAACTTTTTGCTAATGTTTGCTCTGAGTTCAGCAGGTCCAATGTTATGATCCTGCCTCACCTAGTCAAGCATGTGAGCAAAGAATCCACTCGGTAGTCGCCGGTCTAATTTTACCACTTAAAGAAGTATTAGGGCAGTTGTGTTTCTTCATGTTTACTTTGATCAGCATTCGATAAGAATCAAAATAACAGAGCTAGTTATCAGCAGAATAAATATGAGAAAGACTGAAACTAAATGTAGCTATTGCAACCTGAAATGGGTGTCCACCCCACATTGGAGATGCATGTAATCTCCATTTACACACATTACTTTCCCTACAGTGCACCCTAAATCTCTTTTGGTCGCTCTTTTCAATGATAAATTCGAACCCAACTATGATTGCATAGGTTGCAACTACATATCTACAGTCCTCCACATTATCAAAGATAGTCCCCTCATCAATTGTAGGATTGTCCCTGTCAAAGTGTATCACTGGCATGTCCACATCTTCGTCGTCGTATCTACATCCCATTTCCACACCTTCACATTCCTCTTCCTCATTAGTCCCATAGTCGGGCTCAAAGTTCGAATCAACCAAATATTCCCTACTCTCCATCCTATCAGGGTCAGCAGCCACGTCTGGATATGCTTTCTCATCATCATCTGCAGCGCCACACATTTCAGTGCCTTCATGCTCGCTTGACAAAGCATCATTCTCAAGGACAAGCTGTACAGACGTCCTGCGGTTACCAACACATATCCTTGCCATCACCACGGACTAGAAACGCTAATTGGGGTATGCAGAAAAGGAATCACAGTTCTTACCCTTCAATGTGGACGCACGGCACCTTCTCCAGGCTCCATACCTCCAAAGCTCTGCACCCCGCTTCCTCTCCCCCTGTTTCGTTGTCCTCTGTGCTCTCCAGACTTGAAGGAGATTTCGTGCTCTCCAACCACGTAGGACCCATATCCATGCTCTCAAGCCTCACAGGATCCATCTCCAAGCGGGATCCGGATCACCAGTGTCGTTGGGCCCCTAACCCAACGGCTGACTCTCGATTTTCGTTTCCAGATGCGCCTGGGCGGTGGGCAGCGGCAAGAAGACAGGGCAGGGAGGGGAGGGGACGTGAGGGGATGGCAGGGAGGGGAGGGCGGGAGGACGACGGCCCAAGGGGACGACGAGAGCGGTGCACGACTGAGTGGAGTTGCGGCGACGGGAGTAGAGGAGCGGAGCGGAGATGGTTGCGAAAAAGCATGGGAAATTGCACAATAATGTGTTGGTGGGCGGCACCAGCCCTCGAACCTGGGACACGCGCCGTCGAAGGTGGAGGAGGCGGGCCCGCCAGTCAGAAAACATGCCACCTGTCAGCGCAGTATGCACAGGGAGCACTTCACGGAATTTTTTAGCAGGTCCCGCATGTCAGTCTATTTGATCAAAACTTGCATGCAGTGCATGGCTGGTTCACGCGCTAGTTCCGAAAAAAAAGCCCGTTGATCCAAACTTGAATTGGCAGTTTCGCTTCTTCTCCTCGTCTCCTCGCAGTGGCAGTTCAGCTTCGTCTCCCTCGTCTGTTATCCTCTTCTTCTTCTCCTCGCAGTGGTAGTTCTTCTTTCTTCCTCGATCAAAACATTCCCGCACGTAAGCCATGGCCAATAGCTGGATGAAGAGGAACTGGTCCGATCTCCTGGCCAACCCACTTCGCAAGATCACTGACTACTTGCTGGAGAAAGAGGAGTACGTCGACACCTATGCTGCGCTGCACTTTAAAGGTGCCCGAATTCCATCTCAACAACTGGATCATGATAGATCACACACTTCCAGATGTTGGCGACTTCACCTTCCTCAACCTCGCCACTGGTCGTTGCTTCAGGACAAATCTAATGGACGTCCATCACAGGTTCACATTCACATCTGATATTTATTGGTATTTTCCATTGTAAACACCTTAGTGCTAACTGATGCCCTCTTCTTCCAAAAGATTCTACTTCGTCGGTGTTTCTCGTGGCGTCATCGTGCTTGCTCAAAGGGTAGAGTCATACCAGATTCAGCTTCTGAACACAATCACTCATATGTCTAACACTGAGTTTCAAGCGCACATACCATCTGATCTTCTGCAACCTGTCATCGTGACGAAGTCCCCGACGATGGTGTTCGTTTGCACTGATTATCTAGATCATATTGCATGGGCCGAGGAGAGCACCCCAATGGGGCAAATCAATGGATCATTTGGAGAAGGATTGTATTCGCCACCTCCTGATACGCTTCCGGTCTGCATGACAACATTCCGAGGGGAAGTATATGCATTACTTGAGAATAGAGATATCTTGTCGACCAACATCCAGTTAGAGCAGCGCGCGAGCACTGTCACGATGGCCAAAATAATTTCGGCCCCAGTCTTTGAACAGGTACACGAAACCTACAAATTTCGGCCCCAGTCCATAGGTTGAACGGGGATTTCGCCAAAGGGCAACTGGTGTTGTACCGGGTGGACACGGAGAACCGCTCTCTCGAGGCCGTCGGTGACATTGGAAGTCGTGTCCACTTTATTGGTTACAATCGGTCTATCTCCATCGACACCAGGTTACACCCCACAGTCAAACCCGGTTGCATATACTACAGGAATTTTATCAGACTATACGATCATGAGGTTCAAGCCTGGGAAGAGGAACCAACAATGGTAATGTATGGCTTAAGTCTAGAACATACACAGAGGCCTTACCCTCTGGACAATATACTGCTAGCACATTGCAGACGGAGAGAGTTCTCTGAACATGTGTTGCAGCACGCGGGAGCCGCCGACGACGAAATATATAGGGGAGAATGAATCCTATATTCATCCTAGGTTATTTGCTAGCATTTTCAGGTCTATTTTTCGAAGTAGAAATTTGTACTGTATTTATATTATTTCGATGAGCAGTATGTGTATTACCTTTTAGACAAAATTATAATGTATTTAAATTTAGTACTTTCAGAATTCAAAGTATTTATTTTTAGTAGCTTCTTTCATAATTCTCTATGTTCGACATGGGCATCAGCTCAGTACCGAAATTCAGGTTCCACATGGAAAATTGCACAATAATGTGTTGGTGGGCGGCACCACCCTTCGAACCTGGGATGCGCGTCGTCGAAGGTGGAGGGGGCGGGCCCGCTAGTCAGAAAACATGCCACGTCGGCATCCCCTGTTTTTGATGCTCTTTAAAAAAAGAAAACATGCCACGTCGTTATCCCCTGTTTCCGATGGTGTTGCTACAATCGACGATACATGGTGGCATATAAATAATATCGTATAAACATAAGGGCACAGTCGTCAATATTTCTAAAATGAAACCCGGTCTCGTCTCCTACCTGTCCTGGTACATTGCCCGATGAGGTGGATAGCCACGACCTATCTTTTTAATACGTTCGCACTCTTGTGGTGAGAAGGGAAATAAAAATTGAGTTGTTAATGCAACGAGTGTCGAATCATTACCCTCTAAGGAAATGGGAAATGGTTATTTTCACGCGTGCCCGTAGTCCAAACCTATTGTCAGTCTTTCACTCCCCTTCTCCGACTAACCACAGTTCACCTTGCGTAGCTCCTCCGTGCCGCACCAACTAGGGTAACATGGCCCCGCCTAAACAGTCGCCGCCACGACAACCGCCAAAACTAGGGTATTTATCCCCTCTAAGGCAGGCCATGAAGCTCCACTTCAAGGCCGGTCTCTCATTGCCCTGCCAGGCGGATGATTTCCCGAATGTCATGCGAATCGCGCCGTCGGCGCCAGATACGGCAAGCAGGGCCAAGAGAGCGATGTGGAGAAATCGTGCGGCGGCATTACGGCATGCTCTAGGCGGTGGGAACAAGGTACGTATCAAATCGTTCACGAGAGCATGCCGCCGCCGAGGGTACACACCCTCGAACAGGGCAGCGCCAAGGTCTAGGAACTCTCGCATCCACGCTTCGGCGCAGACTACCTTACCTCAGTGTGGGAGGCTGGGAGCACGCCGTCTGCGGCAAAGACGCTCCGTCCTATGCACTGTCAGAGGCCATACCGTGGCGGCGACCAAGCGTCTACACTCAGCATGCTAGATTGTTCGACAGCTGAAGCCGGTGGCGGGCATCAGCTCAGCCTCGGAATTCAGGTTCGAGTTCACACGGACCTACGATCCTGAGAAGGATATGCCGAATTTCAGTTTCGAAGAAACCGTTGCAACGACGCGGATGGTCCAACTGAACCGGGACTGGCGCACGCAAATCGCTCGTGCATGAACGATGCAGATTTCTTGTGGTTTGGCGGGAAGGCAATAGATTAGTTTGGGTTAAATGATCAAAGAACTTATGGCCTCTCAAGGCAATTGGCCAGCCAACTTTTCTGGTGGAGATCTGTAGTTTCTCCATTGTAGAATAGTTAAGTTCAGACTGAAGAATGGCTTTTGTAGATAAAATGCAGACGAATTGTTATATAAACTAGTAGGAAGTTTAGCCCACTTTTGTGCAGGTATAAGCCCCTTTTGTATGGAATTACTACTGTTGTAAGCAAATACTATCAAGTATCTATTTCCTTCAATTACTAGTCGTGGTTCAATCCAGTTAACTGGCATTTTTTATCCCAGACTACAGATTTTGCGTTTGTTGTCTGTGCTGTAAACCATTCTTCCTTTGTCTTGTGTTGCCTGCAAAATAGTCCTGCAGTTCAACGTGTTACAAATGTAGATACCTTGTACTTGAAGAGGAGATGGACTACATTGTCCTGGCATCCACAAAATTGACATTGCTCATTGCCAGACCACCCTCTTTTCATGAGGTTGTCCTTGGTTATTCACAGAAATTATAAAGCACGGTGTTCAACTACATCGATTCAAACTATTACACACACACTACATCAAATTCATACCCACACATACTACATCGATTCAAACTATTATACACACATACTACTTCAAACTATTACACACACGTACTACATCGATTCAAATTATTACACATTTTTAGTCGATGCTAACTTCCTTCTATGCTCTCCATACTACAAATTCATTAGCCACACATACCATGGCAATTCACTAGAGCTCTGTCTTCACTCGAGGGAAATCAGAACCACCAGCTCGTCCAAGCCCGGTTCCCCCACCGAAACTGTGTATGCCGTCGTGAAACGGTGGTGGTCCTGTGCCATCGATCCTTCCAGGCCAACACTACAGGCGACGAGGATGCTTTTTGGCAGCCTCTTCAGGGCCCAGAATGCCATGTACCAATTCCAGAACCTCCTCCAGGTGGATGATGACCGGGTGCTTCCAGCAAAGTTGTCGCCCTGCCCTGCTTGGAATTTGCACCTCGTACATCTTAGGAACGGCGTCAGGATCTTTCAACCACGCCTTTACCTCGATGACCCATCTGTCGCTCGGTGGCACGATTTCCACCAGCTCGCCCCCAAGGCTACTGACGACCTGCTTGAGGGCCTCTGGCTCCCAAGTATCCAATGGGAGGACGTCAAAGCCGAGTTTGGAGAAGAAACGAAGCTGCCCCAAGCAATCGTCCCACCCACAGGCGCGATGCAACCACATGAAGCTCATTTTCTCCCTGCGGCACTCGAAAGAACGGGAAGAATGCAGAACACGCTCGGTGTCTGAGCTGTGCTCGAACCGGACGAAAAAATCGAATGGTAGCACGCATATCTCAATGTTGACCTCATTTCATCTGATCCCAAAACGAGACCTGAAAGCCGACAGCAACTCTGTCGGCGACACGGCAGGACGGACGCCCAGCACGGTGGCCATGAGAGCGTGGTCGTCGAACTGCTGTGCCAGGGCTACCATGCCTGGGGTGCGCGGCAGCACGCAACTTCCCGAGGCCGGTCGCCAGCCTGGATCGCCCGGCGGGACGCGCTCCGCCGTGCGAGAAGGACTAGACAGAGGCGATATATTAGTCCGGGGACGTGAAGCTCCGATACGGCGAACGATGCAACGGCGACGGCTGCGATATTCGATTAGAGGCGTGGGAGGTTGACCGGACATGGCGGGGACGCAAATTAGAGCAAGTGCGAGCTCCGATCTGAGACGAGTAGCCGGAGCTGAGCAAATGTTATGGGGAGGGGAGAAGACCAGAGCAGAGCAAAGAAATAGATCTGGTCCACTCAGGGATCTGGTCCACGCAGGGGGTAAGCTAGTCCACGACCACAAAAGATAACGGGGAATACTGACATGGCGGGCCAAGAAGAGTTGACCTAACAGCGGTATTTGAGTTCAACCGTTTTTCGTCTAGTTCAAACGACCGTTTGGCCGTTAGATTTGTATTCACCCCATTTGGCCCTTCTGGATAATTAGCGATTCTACTATGGCCCCTCCGCACGATTGATGACAACTCGGGTACCGCGGTGCGCTCACCCACCAAGTTTGGTACCGCAAACGAACATTCCCATGTGTGTACCAAAATAGCAGCATATTTGTAAAACAATAAAAGCATGCACTTTTAAAACATAGGATAATTATGAAAGTGGCATGCTTTCGTTGTTGTTGTACTGCTCTTCTTCGTAGTCTTGATTCTGCTCGAACTCGTCACTCCCTACTCATCATAACGATAAACCATACATAAATACAAACCTCGAATAACCACGAATAAGATCCAAATAGAAAGATCCAGATAAAAAGAATCAAACAGGCTGACAAGGTTCGAACGAACGGTTCGGTATAGGGTCGGTCTACCGTTCTCGACTAATATTAATATATTAGGCAAATAATATAGTTTTAATATAGCTCATATAGATGGCATAAGTTTAATATGCACTTCACAACAATAATATGCATACGACTACACATGCATATGCATGTATGCAAAACTGGGGTGAGCACACTACACATACGATAATAAGCACATCCTAATTATATGTCAATCTACAGATGAGTAACATGCAATACCGTACACGTGAAAAACAATTAACAACATGTGAAAGGCTACTGTAGCTATACTCATTCAATAGTAATAAACAGTCTATTATTAGAAAACCGTGTACATGCAATAAAGAATTTGCCAAGATTACTCTAGTCTAATAAAAATGTTATACTAATTTATGTTTACAATTGACCCAACGCGATCTACTTGTTATAACCTGATTAGTTAAATAAGATCAGATCGAGTAAGATAACAATTGAAAGCTAGCAAATGCATGTATAGCTAATCAGGTGTGAACAAGTGCAAAAACACTACCGACACACCTAATAATTCTACTAAAAACAAAACATGGAACTAAGCATGCATGTGGAATGAATTTTCTTTACCACGGCTACTCCGGAGCTAGCAGGAACCAACTAGCAACAGCCAACTGATTCAACGTGATGTATAGAATCTAACTAGACAAAAATGAGATACTCAATTAACTAGCAATAGCACTCTACGACAAATAATCACAACAACTATACATATATTCCATCGGCCAGGAAAAAGAATATAAACATCGATTGGTAATTGGTATGACTGTACTAAATCCAACCTGAAATAACAGCCACGATTGGAAACGGTACCCAGGAACACGCAACTCCCCATATGCGTATATGTAGTGTATCAGACTCGATCACCTCTCCAACAGATTTGCTAAACATCCCATATATTCGCAAACTAAACCACAGCTGGGCTCCTCTAATTATCGTGTAAGTTTCATACGTTGGGCTTGAGGGAATCTGGGGTGTGAAAGGTGGCCTGATCTGCTCATGCCACTGATCAGCGTTCGATTCACCGGCAGCCGCGCAAACTACGAAACTAAGAGCAACGACTATGTCTTGGAGGTAGTCATGATCAGTCTATTTCGTGTGTGAAGGAGTTTAGCTGGTTCTCACCAAGTGTGTCACGGTCATCAGCGGAAAACGGTGAACTGAGCTGGAACAGCGGACGAGTACGTCGTCGGTGATGAACGGCTTATTCTTCTGGTTCCATGGATCAGTTCGTCTCCTCCTCGCGGTGCTGGTGGCGCAGCCGTTCGTCGTCCGGAGGTCCGAGCTCCGAGAACGCGAGAGGCGTTTCAGCGGCGGCCTCGCGGAGCTCCGCGAGATTAGATCGGTTTTCGAGCTAGGATTTTGGGTGGCGGCTGCGGGGTAGAAAAGAGAAGCAGGGGCGATGACCTGAGGCGTTTTATGTGCCAAGGGAAGGCGTTGTTTGCGGCTGCGGAAGAATCGGCATCGGGGTGGCTGTACGTGCCGTACATGGACTCCTGCTGCGCGAGGTCGAGCAGCTATCGGTTCTGCTGGGCAGCTAGGCTGGGTGCTGGTCAACTGGGCCTTGGTCGGCTGAATTAGATGGTTTGCGTCGATAGGAAAGAAGAAGAAAAAAAATAGAGTAGAAAGACTAGTACGTACACGCACAGAATTAGGAGCAGGATAACAAAATGACTTGGTGCAGCCAAGTCTGGACTGCATGCACGATCACGTGTTTGGATGAAGAATCAAATCCAAAAATAAGACAAAACCTCAAATAAAAAGCAAATTAGCAATTTCAACGACAGATCCAAATTGCTTTGATTAAATTAATTCCAAATAGTTTAGAATTAATTCTAGAACTTTCAAATAAAATATTTTTTCATTTTATTACACGGCAACATCCTTCGCTTTAAAAAAAATATTGAAACCCGTAAAAATCAGGATGTTACATAAAACCATGTTTCCCCCTCATAATAACTTTCAGTAGCATGATGAATAAAATTAACAATATAAATATACATAAAACATTCTTATCGTGATCCACATGCATAAAATAATTATTACTTTCCCTATAAGCATAGTCATTCTTATTAATCGTAGTGGGAGCAAATTCAACAAAATAGCTATCATTATTATTCTCATCACCATAATCATCAAATATAGGAGGCATATTGTAATCATAATCAATTTTCTCCTCAATAGTAGGTGGACTAAAAATATCACACTCATCATTGTAATCGTCATATATCGGAGGCATAGTATCATCAAAGTAAATTTTTCTCCTCCGTCCTTGGGGGACTAAAAATATCAAGCTCATCAAAACCAGCTTCTCCAAGCTTAGACTTTTCCATAGAATTAGCAATAATGGTGTTCAAACAATTCATACTAATAACATTGCTATTAGCATGCAAATAAAGTTTTATGGGTTTTTTAATTTTCTCTTCAAACACTTCATGTCCTAACTCAAGATAAATACTATAAAGCTCTCTAATTTTGTTGTTGTTTTCCATTAAGCCTAACTAGGGAAAATAAAAACAAGAAACAAAAAGATATAATTGCAGAATCTAAAGAAAATAACTTCGAGCACTCACACACTAGCAATAGTACTAGAAGATAGCTTAGCAGCCAGAGGATGTGAGTATCTTTTACCTTACCTCCCTGGCAACGGCGCCAGAAAATAGCTTGATGTCTACGCATGCTTCTATTCTTGTAGGCAGTGTTGGCCTCCAAGTGCAGAGGTTTGTAGAACATCAGCAAGTTTCCCTTAAGTGGATCACCCAAGGTTTATCAAACTCAGGGAGGAAGTGGTCAAAGGTATCCCTCTCAAGCAACCCTGCAATCAAGATACAAGAAGTCTCTTGTGTCCCCAACACATCCAATACACTTGTCAGGTGTATAGGTGCACTAGTTCGGCGAAGAGATAGTGAAATACAAGTAATATGGATGATTATAAGTGGCAATTGCAATCTGAAATAAGAGTCGCAGCAAGCAAACATGTAACAGGACTGATTATAAACGGTGTTTCAATGCTTAGAAACAAAGCCTAGGGATCATACTTTCACTAGTGGACACTCTCATATAAATATCTTCTCTTCATTATGCTATCCTGAACTACTCTCCGGTTGGACGATGTAGGGCTATAACAGCACACTTTAAAGTTCGCATTCCCCATCTAGATAACCCCTCACTATCACCTTGAGAGCTAGATGGTTCCAACAAACACCACAATCTCATAGAGACATCCAACTCAAATTATACTCATGATAAGTATTTCTGTAACCTTAGCCTAAGTGCCACACGGTGTGCACACTGTCAACTTCACACACGTTGGGATAAGCAGAGATTAATTAAAGCACTTGAGTAGCAGAATAGATCTACTTATTCAACTAGATTACAAAGCTCATGATCTCAATACGATCATGCATAGAGAGAGAGAGAGAGATGAACACATAGCTACCGGTAGAGCCCTTAGCCTCGAGAGAGAAATACTCCCTCCTCATCATGGGAGTCGGCAACGGCAATGGAGATGGCGGTGGAGTCGATGGAGATGGCTCGGGGGCACTTCCCCGTCCCGGCAGGGTGCCGGAACAGAGACTTCTATCCCCCGAAACTCCTCTTCGGTGGTGGCGGTGTTGCAGAACTTTTCGTGGAATTCTGATCTTCCCCCTTAGGGTTTTCATCTCGGGGGGTTTATATAGGCGAAGATACGAGGTTGGTGGTCGCCCGAGGGGCCCACACCAGGGCCTGGCGCGCCAGGGGGGTCGCGCCACCCTATTGTGTGGCCGCCTCGTGGCTCTCCTCCGTCTCTGCTTTGAAATTCCGCGTCGTGTCAGGAAAAATAGGAACTTCGGCTTTTGTTTTGTCCAATTCCGAGAATATTTCTTTTCTAGCTTTTCTGAAACCAAAAACAGTAGAAGACAGGCAACTGGCACTGCGACATCTTGTTAATAGGTTAGTTTCAGAAAATGTATAAAAATGCCTCAAAGTGTAGACAAAACATAAGATAGTTGATACAAACAAGCATGGAGCATCAAAAATTATAGATATGTTTGCGACGTATCAATAACTTCTCCGGATTCATCTTGACCTTGTAGTGGTCAAGGTTGTCGAATGTCTCGTGGAGATCGTCGATGAGCATAGCTTCCTCCTTTGTCTTGACTACTATGTCGTTGACATATACTTGAATGTTGCGGCCAAGCTGATTCTTCAGGCAGGCCTACATGCACCTTTGGTAGGTGGCACCTGCATTCTTCAGCCCGAAGGGCATTGTGTTGTAGCATTAGACTTCGAATGGTGTGATGATGGCCGTTTTTCTTGGTCTTCCACTTTCATACGGACCTGGTGATAGCCTAAGTAGGCGTCGAGGAAGGAGAGGCGCTCGTAGCTCGCGGTGGTATCGATGATTTGATCGATCCACGATAACGGGAAGTGGTCCTTCGAGCAGTGTTTGTTAAGGGAGGTGAGGTACACAAGCATCCATAGGATGTCCGTGTCCTTCTTTGGAACCAGCACGGGGTTAGCTACCAAGGTGCTTTCCTTTATCTCGCAGATGAAGTCGGTGTCGAGGAGTCTATTGACATCCATGTCGATTGCTTTCGCTCTCTCTTCTGACAGTCGACGCATCGACTGCTTGACATGTCTTGCATCTGGGAACATGTTGTGTGCATGCTCGGTGAATTCCCTGGAAACTCCTGGCATGTCTACAAGACACCAGGAGAAGATTTCCCAGCGTTCACAAAGGAATTCGACGAGCGCGAGTTCCTATGTCGAACTCGGGTTGTTGGCGATGAGGTCCATCTTGGTCGGGTCCGTTGGGTGAACCTGGACCGCCTTGGTGTTGGCTATGGATTCTAATGATTGCTCTGGTGTGTTCTGCTTGCTCACAGGGGTGTGATACATCCATTTTGCATCACTATTCTATGTCTTAATTCACTATTATTCATTGATATATTTCATATTGAGAGGTGATACTTATGTTATTTCATCTATTTTTGCATGGTTGATGACTTTTGGAGCATGGACCGCTGCAGTCAGGATTCTGATGGAAAAGGTGCTGTTTGGAGGCAAAATTCGCGAAGATCAGAAAATCTGGGAAAATATACGGAAAATCCTATTTTTCTAGAAGACTCAGGATGCCAGAAGATGGAGTGGAGGTGGGCCACAGGGGGCCCACACCACCCCATGGCGCGGGCAGGCCTAGGCCACGCCAGGGAGTGGTGTGGCCACCCTGGCCGACTCCAGCCTCTCCCCTCTGGCGTATATCATCCCCCCTGAAACCCTAAGACTGGCGGAGCGACCACAGAAAGATTCTGCCGCCTCTGCGGGGCGGAAAACACCGAAAGAGAAAGATCTCTCCGGCAGACACATTTCTGCCGGGGGAATTCCTTCCCGGGGAGGGGAGATCATCGCCATCAACACCACCATCAAGCTGGACTTCATCGGGATCATCATCATGATCACCACCATCACCACCATCAGCACCCTCATCACCATCTCCATATTGTTGTAACAATTGTGTTGAATCTTGCATAGTTCATAGGGGAAACTTTCCCGGTGTTGATTACTCTTTGTAGTTGATGCTATTGAGTGAACCGTTGAATTATTGTTTATGTTCAGATTGTTATACATCATTATTCCATCTCTGATCATGATCCATATGATGTCTTGTGAGTAGTTTGTTTTGTTCTTGAGGACATGGGAGAAGTCTTATTGTTAGTGGTGGAGTTGCGTTGAGAAAGATTCAATAGATTGTTATTTAAGTTGTGGTGTACTTCTTCTAAATGTGAACGTCGACTACATGACACTTCACCTATATGGGCCTAGGGGAATGCATTGTGTATTTGGCTACTAATCGTAGGGGTTGCCGGAGTGACAGAAACCTGAACCCCCGTTAGGAAACCATTGCACAAGGGACGTAAGGGTCTTAGAGTTTAAAGCTGTGGTTAGGTTTCTACCTTAATTACTTTCTTGTACTTACGGATGTTTTCAAGGGGTATAATCACAAGTATGTATTTAGTCTTGGATGGGGCGGTACATTAGCACAGGTTCACCCACACAACACTTAGCAAGCTAAAGAAGATTGATCGACTATATGAAGCGAAAGCACTTGATAGTCTTCCCATGTGTCCTCGAGAACGTTTGGTCATCTATAGAAATACAACCGGCTTGTCCTTTGCTGCATAAAGGATTGGGCCACTTGCTGCATTCATTCTTACTGTCTTTCATTTACTCGTACCTTGTTTACTTGCTTTATCGAAAACCCCTAAAAATCCGTTTGCTAAGTATTTGCAGAGAATTCCTGATCCATACCACTAGCCAGCACCTTCTGCTCCTCGTTGGGTTCGACACTCTTACTTATCGAAAATACTGCGATACACCCCCTATACTTGTGGGTCATCAAGACTATTTTCTGGTGCCGTTACCGAGGAGTGAAGCGCTATTGGAGAGTGGAACTGGTAAAGGAAACTTCTACTGTGAGTATTGTTTACTTCTGCTAGTTGCTTTATTTTCGTTATGGATAATTCGCTGAGTTTCTTATTTGGTAATGCTACTACCACTGCTAAGGTAGTAGATAAGCCACCACCTGCTGAGAAAGATGTTTTCAAAATACCTACAAGAATTATTGATCGTGTTATGGATAACTATTATGTTGGGGATGGAACTGTCCATCCCGGTGATCATTTACTCTTTATACACGAATTGTGCGGGTTGTTCAAGTGTGCAGGTATTACTACAGATCAAGTTAAGAAGAAGTTATTCTCATTATCACTGAAAGGAAGAGCTGAGGAATGGTATAAGCTGCTGAAGAATGGTCAAGCTCTGAAATGGGAGGAAATAGTGGCTCTCTTTTATTCAAAGTTTTATCCTCCTAGTGAGATTCATAAAGATCGGAATCAAATATACAATTTTTGTCCTCTTGATGGAGAGAGTACAACTCAAGCTTGGGGGATATTGAAGTTACTAATGCTCAAATGTCCCATTCATGAGCTCCCCAACAATATTATTATCAACAACTTTTATGCAAGTCTCCCTCTACATGACAAAGATTTATTGGATGCTTCTTGTGCTGGATCATTCACTCGTATGGAAGAAGAAGCTAAATGGGACCTTCTAGATCGTATTCAAGACAATGTTGAAGCTTGGGAGAATGACAAAGGTAGAAATTCAGGTATAAATTATCATTATGAATGCATTGAATCTTTTATGGGAACTGATGACTTTCAAAATATTAAAAATGCTTATGGTCTAGACTCTCAAGCTATTGCTTCTTATTTTAAGGCTTTTGCTTCGTACATTGAAGTGCCTAAAAAGAAGTGGAATAAGTATCATAAACCTTATAAAGATATTGCTAAGAGTGTTCCTGCAAGAAGTACTGAAGTTTATACTGCTAATCATGTTTTACCTGAACCTTATATTGAGAAAATGCCTTTCCCAGTTAAGGTAAAGGAACATTCTATGATGGCTAGTATGGTAGATGAAAGTATGAATAAAGCTGTTGAACCTGATAAACAAATGGTTGATGAACCTATAGTAGCAAGTGTGAAAGACTTTGTCACCAAGTATGAAAAAGAGGGACACAATATCCTTTGTAAGGATACCTCTAATATTGTTTCACATAGTAGTGTTATGAGAGCTAGTATTCATGTGTTTTCTATTAGAATAAGTGATCATTGCTATGATGGCCTTTGTGATAGCTATATTGTTAAGTTTATGCATGATATTGAAAGTTATTATGAGAGAGGGAAAAGTGTTCTTATGTATCTCAATAATATCAAGTTTCCTCGTTTTACGCTGGAAGTTTTTATGTTGCACTTCTTTTGCCTTCTTATGCAAGTTGCCTCTAGTTTCAACAACTTGTTTGTTTATAAAATTCCCTTGCATAGGAAGTGGGGTTAGACTTAAATGCGTGTGTGTTTTTGCTTCTTAATACTCTCTTTCACTTCAATTCATATCCCTATGAGAGCTTCTTCAAAATTATCATGCCCATCTTAAAGGCTATAAAGAAAGAGCTTTATGGGAGACAACCCAATTTGTTTTTGCTTTCAGTTTTTTTTGTTTCTTTGAGTCTTAGAAGTTATTACTTTGTTAATAACCGCTCTTTATCCGTTTTGTTTGGTTTTTGTGTCAAGATCAACCTCTAATGAGAGAGAAGTAAGATTTGGGGAAGTTGCTGTCCCGAAACAGATTTCTGTGCTTTACCATAAAAATTCGTGAGAGACCTCTCTCTGTCGGATTGAGCTGTAATTTTTTGTGATTCTGACCCAGGTTGTTATTTAACTTCCGTTAGTTTTGCACTTTTTGATTTGAGCAACAGAAGATTTTATAAAAAATTGATCTTTACCTGCTGGTCTGTTTTGACAGATTTAGCCAATCTTGCATCTGCTTCTTTATTCGATTTCCTTTTTGAATTCTTTTTGGGTTTTCGGAAGGAGTTGCTATAGTAGATTTTGTTTTGATGGTTTTCAGTTGAAGTTGGACTCAAAAGGTTTTATCACTTCTTATATACTAATGTTGCTAATGAGAACTGTGTGGAGTTTTGTGTGAAAGAAATTTCCAGGAAGTGGAGACAATGGTGTAATAAGGAAGAGAAAGGTTTTATGACTCAAGTAATAAGTATATGAAGATGAAGGATATCGATGATATTCAAGAGATGACCCCGGAAGAATCTACTAGATACCAAATTCAGAGACCTGCAGAGTCCCGTGTTCAAATAGGTAACGGTTCTGGTAAGAAAAGTTTCGCGAAAATACAATCCAACTATATTTTTGCAGTTTTCAGTCGATAAGGAAAGTTTCGAAGCGAAAAAGGGACGGAACCAGAGCCGGGGTGGCCCACACCACCCCATGGCGCGTTCCCACCCCTGGCCGCGCCACCAGGTGGTGAGGCCACCTAGGACTCCGTCTCTGATTCGTTTTCTCCCAGTATCTTCCTTTTGACATGAAACTTCGTAATATATAACCCCCCCCCCCCGGATCCCCCGAGGTCCGTATATTGTGTTTTCGTCATGTTTTTGTTTCGATCTGTTTCTGCCAGGACATACTCTTTGAGAGCTTAGAAGCACAATGGTGTCCGCCAAGGATAAAGGGAAGGAGCCCATGGAGGAAGACCTCCAAGACCCTGGGAAGGAGAAGGAGATCAAGAGTGAAGGTGAAGAGGAGCAAGGCCAATGTCCGCATACCGGCACCACCATTGCAAGCATTGGAGTGGTGAAACCTGCCAAGATTAGAAGGACTGCACGGATGCAGACTAGAGGGAAAGCTCCTCGTCACAGTTTGTCTCCACGGTCACTTCCTCCACGCACCAGGAATCCTTTCCATACCCTTATCCATGAGCATCAATACCAGAATATGCCCAAGGAGAAATTACCCTCCAATTGGGATTTGCCTCGTTCTAGCTATGCAGGAAAAGAAGACTTCAAGGAGGAAGAGTGGGGAAAGAATAGCAAGAGCTGGAATTCTCAACCCGACATGATCATGAGCCGCATTGAGCAAAACTCGCAGCTTATTCATAATCTCACCTTCGAGATTGAGGACTTGGGGAAACTGATCAGAGAGCTCATCGAGAGGATACCACCACCACCTAAGGAGTAATTCTTCATCAGGTTTGGCATCCCCTTGGTTTGTTCCAAGCTTGGGGGAGTGCCGCGGTATCACATCACTATCTTCTATCTTTTTACCCTTTTTAGTAGAGTCATATCATGAATAGAGGAGTTATTATGTAGTATGGTTTGCATTATGGAAGTGTCCCCTCTCTCGTTAGATATGTATCCCTTGGTGTGAGTTTCCGTTATGGAATATTAATGAGAAGTTCTATCATTCACCCTTTTGCGTAGCTTATATTAGTTTTCAATTCGTGGTTATATGATTGATCTTGTTGTTAGTATTGGTAGCACTTTGGGATCATTGAGTTAATTTAGTTGGTTTTGGCAAACCTGGCTCGGTTAGTAGCAACACCTTTTTGAGAGTTGAAAAGAAAAAGATAGAAGTACTCTAAAGAAAAATAATTTCATCATCTTTCTTTCTTGATTTGCTCATAAGTCTAGTATTCTCTAGTTAAGATCTTTTGTTCTTCCAAGGAAGATTGCATGTTTATCTTTATCATTTGTATGTTTGGTTGTTTCCTTCAACTCTTGTACTTGCTACCCAGCCTTGCTAGCCAAAAACCTGTACTGAGAGGGAATTCTTCTCGTGCATCCACCTCCTTTAAACCAAAACCTTTGCCATTTGCGTCCACCATACCTACCTAGTAGCATTATTGCTATTCCAAGTAAATTCATGTTTTATCTACCTCCCAAATTAAACTTGTTATGTGAAAATTAGTGATTAAAGCTCTCATGAACTTGATGGCACACCTTACTTTCTTGCACTTAATAAACTTGAACCATTGGGTCCTTCTTTGTTGCGTATATGCTTGCGCTTTATGAGTTGAAGTTAGCCAAACCATGTATCATGGGGACCGCTTTCAACACTTCATTGGGACTTGTACCTAGTTGATATCATGTTCTTTTGCTTATGGATCCCGGCGGTGTGAAATAAAAGTGGAACTTGTAAGATCATGGAGTTTATATGTGTGTTAGAGAAACGCATGGGCCGCTAGCCTAAGACATGCCTAATCATGGTGGAAAATTGTAGCATAACTATAGTGAGCATTCTATGAAGCATCCTCAATAAAAACCTATGCAAATAGCAAATAAAAGGATCGCTGAGATGCTCATTGTCTGCTTGCCTTGTCATTTTGATTATGGGATAGCTCCTGTGTCATGTGCAAAGGGTACCCCGTTGGCGGTTCTCAATGATACGCACATATTTAAAATGACAAGAGCTTGATCGTGACTGAAGTTGAGTAGCATGAGGATCGGTACTCATAAGTAAGGGGCATGAGATTTCAACTTATAACTTGTCAAGCATATCCTCTTAGTTGTGTCACTTTAACCTTAATCACCTAAAGATGCCTATGATAGGGGCAATGAGAGCTAAAAGCTAGTAAGTATCATAATTTTTGGGAGCTCTTTATGAGACTTGCAATCCCTGCTTCCCTCTGCGAAGGGCCTTTCTCTTACTTTGTAGTTGAGTCAGTAAACCTATTCCCTTCTATCTCAGCAAGTATTTTGAGTTGATGTGTTTCATTCATTCATATGGTGATTTATTCACTCATGTTTTTTATGTTCCTTGCTTTGCACGTTGCTCTTATCTTGAAGTTTACTACTTTGAAAGCTTTCTTTGAAAACTAGCTATTTGTGAACTCCAGCAAATTATCAACTATTCTTCTAATCGAGAGCTAAGTTTGCCATTACCAATTATGATTCACTTTATGTATCTTTATTGTGTTTCCTTTACTCATTGCAAGTTGAGTTATATAATAGTGAGTTATCTTCTATTATGATCTATGTATTTGATGAATTTGATGCTTCTTGTCCGTATTCTTTTATCGACTCTTCACTCCATAAACCTGAGGTCATGTTTATTGAGCTCAGTTTCGCTTGGGGACAAGCGAAGCCTAAGCTTGGGGGGAGTTGATACGTCCATTTTGCATCACTATTCTATGTCTTAATTCACTATTATTCATTGATATATTTCGTATTGAGAGGTGATACTTATGTTATTTCATCTATTTTTGCATGGTTGATGACTTTTGGAGCATGGACCGCTGCAGTCAGGATTCTGATGGAAAAGGTGCTGTTTGGAGGCAAAATTCGCGAAGATCAGAAAATCCGGGAAAATATACGGAAAATCCTATTTTTCCAGAAGACTCGGGATGCCAGAAGATGGAGTAGAGGTGGGCCACAGGGGGCCCACACCACCCCATGGCGCGGGCAGGCCTAGGCCGCGCCAAGGAGTGGTGTGGCCACCCTGGCCCACTCCAGCCTCTCCCCTCTGGCGTATATCATCCCCCCGAAACCCTAAGACTGGGGGAGCGACCACAGAAAGATTCTGCCGCCTCTCCGGGGCGGAAAACACCGAAAGAGAAAGATCTCTCCGGCAGACACATTTCTGTCGGGAGAATTCCTTCCCGGAGAGGGGAGATCGTCGCCATCAAGCTGGACTTCATCGGGATCATCATCATCATCACCACCATCACCACCATCAGCACCCTCATCACCATCTCCATATTGCTGTAACAATTTCGTTGAATCTTGCATAGTTCATAGGGGAAACTTTCCAGGTGTTGATTATGTTGGGTCCGCAGCATAGAAAACAAATTTTTTCCTACGGTGTGAACTACACGCCAAGATCTATCTACTAGGTACAAAGCAAACGGGTGGACATACATCCATAGAGAACTTACCCTCAAAGACAACGAGCTTTGTTAACGAGTAGGAACTCGTGGTTGATGTAGTCGTACACTTGCCGATCTCAAGATCATGAGGAAGTTCGAGCGCCGCAACTCAGCAAACGCATCACTTCACACACGTTCAAGCCACCGGATAACCTCCACCTCCTCGCTCCAGCGATCTAGCGGAAGAAGCAACTCCTTCCAGACGAAATGCCACCGGGAACATGTATCTCGCTAATCCGAGACCATGGGGGAATAATTCTAGAGGGGGAGAGAGATCCTTCACAAGGAGGTGTGAGGATGAAGGAGGGAATGGGTGGCCTTTTATAGGAGGAGGGGGGTGCCCCCTCTCTCCATGGCCAGCGCATGGGGGGGTGACACCTCACCTCCCCCATTCATGTGGTGGTAACTCCTCCACATTAAAATGCCTCTTCACATTCCCTTTTAAAGTCTCCACTTTAAATGCATTAAGTTTCTCCAAATTTAATGCTCTCTCATTTAATAAAACTCTTTTATTAAATTTATTCAGAATTTTGTTAATTACTTTAATTAACAAACATTCACATATAGCCCCTTGCAATATTTCAATATCACATGCAGAACCACCTTCTGCAATTTCACCCGAAACAATTTCCTGTTTCTATTGAAACAATTCCTGCGCTTTGCAATTCTTTTGTATGAAACATATGTGCTCCAAAATGGTGTTCGGTAACTCTTAAGTGTGCCACCCTATGGTTCGCGAATAATGCAGACATGATCGAGACCCTTCTCCGATCAATAATCAGCAGCGGGACCTGAAGATCCGTACTAACTCCTACACATTCAACGATGACTCCTGTGATCGTGAGAACCTTTAACGCTTGTAACTAAATCCCTTTGTCTCTCGATATATTACATGTCCGAGATTTGATCATCGGTATCTCCATACCTAGTTTGATCTCGTTACCGACATGCACTCTTTTCTCGTTCCCGTGATATAACATTCTAGTGATCACATCACTTGCTTGCAAGCTATCCTAATGTGATATCACCGAGAGGGTCCAGAGTATATCTATCCGTCATCTGGATTGAAAAATTCCACTCTTGATCCATGAGCCTCAACATAACACCTTCGTAGCACTGAACCCATCTTTATAGTCACCCTGTTACGGTGTGACGTTTGATGTTATCAAGATACTCTTCCGGTGTTAGCAATTAACATGATCTCATGGTCTAAGGATAAAGATTACTTCGTATGATGTTATAGCAATATAAACACAATGACTTGATCGTAATGCTATACTTTGGATGAATGTTCATCACATCATTCCACCAATGGTGTGACCTTGTTATTAACAATATCCAATGTCCATGATCAGGAAACCTTGATCATCCTGTTAATCAACAAGCTAGTCTATAAGAGAGGCATGACTAGGAACCCTTTTTGTTTATTAAACACACATGTATTGATGTTTCCTATCAATACAATTATAGCATGTAAAATAAACATCTATCATATACAAGGAATACATAATAACAACTTTATTATTGCCTCTCAAGGCATATTTCCTTCAGATTACTCTTTGTAGTTGATGCTATTGAGTGAACCGTTGAATTATTGTTTATGTTCAGATTGTTATACATCATTATTACATCTCTGATCATGATCCATATGATGTCTTGTGAGTAGTTCGTTTTGTTCTTGAGGACATGGGAGAAGTCTTGTTGTTAGTAGTGGAGTTGCGTTGAGAAAGATTCAATAGATTGTTATTTAAGTTGTGGTGTACTTCTTCTAAATGTGAACGTCGACTACATGACACTTCACCTATATGGGCCTAGGGGAATGCATTGTGTATTTGGCTACTAATCGTAGGGGTTTCCGGAGTGACAGAAACCTGAACCCCCGTTAGGAAACCATTGCACAAGGGACGTAAGGGTCTTAGAGTTTAAAGTTGTGGTTAGGTTTCTACCTTAATTACTTTCTTGTACTTACGGATGTTTGCAAGGGGTATAATCACAAGTATGTATTTAGTCTTGGATGGGGCGGTACATTAGCACAGGTTTACCCACACAACACTTAGCAAGCTAAAGAAGATTGATCGACTATATGAAGCGAAAGCACTTGACAGTCTTCCCATGTGTCCTCGAGAACGTTTGGTCATCTATAGAAATACAACCGGCTTGTCCTTTGCTGCATAAAGGATTGGGCCACTTGCTGCATTCATTCTTACTGTCTTTCATTTACTCGTACCTTGTTTACTTGCTTTATCGAAAACCCCTAAAAATCTGTTTGCTAAGTATTTGCAGAGAATTCCTGATCCATACCACTAGCCAGCACCTTCTGCTCCTCGTTGGGTTCGACACTCTTACTTATCGAAAACACTGCGATACACCCCCTATACTTGTGGGTCATCAGGGTGCTGCAAGCATCAAATTACAATCACAAATGTCCCGCGGACAAAGAAAGAAGAACAACAGTTAGGAGAAAAATTACCGCAGGAGGAGGGTGAGTCGCAAGGAATGGCAAAGTGACCGAATCCCCAGGAAGGACGTCCTTCACGGTGAATTTGGTCAGTGCCCTGACTTTCTTATCCACCTCCACCGAATACATATCCTCAGGAGAGATGTGGGTTGGGTCCATCACGCTAGTCCAAAGATACATTGGATATGCTCTAGCTTGCAGCGGCTAGACCAGACGCCGCAACCATGTTCGAATAATATCCACGCCGGTGACCTCTTTTCCAGGACCTTCTTCTCCTCAATTCAACCTTCAGATCAAAGGGGGCAAGCCTGAATCTTTCTTCATCGACCTTCTAGTCTCGGATATAAAACCACTTATCCCTACATCCTTGGGTAGACTCGACAAGATTGAGGCTAAAATACTAGACGTTAGGGTCCACGTATATGCCACACCCGCCAAGATCATACACCACAGAGCCAGACCCAAATTGTCTCTTCAACTTGTATAGCTTCTTGAAAAGCCCGAAGTGTGGCTCGATTCCAAGCCAACACTCGCATAGAGTGATGAAGCACGCAATGTGCAGAATCGAGTTGGGAGACA
This sequence comes from Avena insularis, assembly GCA_023614405.1. Lineage (NCBI taxonomy): Eukaryota > Viridiplantae > Streptophyta > Magnoliopsida > Poales > Poaceae > Avena > Avena insularis. Next base: position 375,285,829 of record CM042689.1, read on the forward strand.
ACTAGTTGAGCTGAATCCTGTAAAAACACAGCAACCCTCGCACGAACTTGTGGAGGGGAAGGGAGAGACCCCGATGGATAAATGCAAGAAACATCACCCGAAACCTAGTGGGAGGATCAGGGGTTACGTCCGGTTCGGGGATTTGGCAACCATCTTCGTTGACTGGAAGCAAACCGGCCAGGCGATTAGGCTGGAGTTCATGCTCCTTCAGGGTTGTGTGCCGCCATGACCCGTTGGTCACGCGGGTCCCGGCACCCTTCTTCTTTGTGGCCGCGGCGGTAGTGCTGGACCCGGTGGCGGCAGCGGTCTTCTTCTTTGTCACGGTGGCAGCGGCGACGGATCCTGCGGCAGCGGTGCCCTTTTTCTTCCCTATTCTTCGGCATCGGAGGGACCAGAGGAAATAGCTGGGAAGAGATTTAAGGACGTCCAGTGCAGCGAGGCAGTGTGGAGCCGTAAAGCAGAGGAGAGCAACAATGGTCGTGGCGCGAGGAACATGAAGATGCAAAGTGAGAAAGTTACTGCCTAAACTCGCTACGTAAGGAAGGGTAAAAGCTCATCCGACGGACGGCATTTCTCTGCCTCAACGCATGGCGCACATCAACAACGACACGTGGTAGCACGTGCATTGAACCGTCGCTCCATGATTTCCACTCAGCGCGAAAATCGAGGGGGCGCAGTTAAACCCCCAAAATTACGCGTGACTAGTCAAATTCTGGTTAGACGCTGGGACCCACCATTGTCACGTCCCATTAACACCGCTCATGCTGGTGGCTGAGGTCATCCAATCGTAAGCAATGACATCATTTGCACCATCCTTGGCAGTAGCCTAATTCTTATTCGACTCCTTTTATTCTTTACTCGAGTTTACGACTCGACCAAAACACTCGGGGGCTACTCCTAACAGGAGCGTTGGTCGTGCACCCGAGTATTTTTCGGGTCCAGTGAACAGGCCACCAGTTAACACATACAAGACATTGCATCTTAATCCCTCCTACGAATCAACGATTAGTAAACGGACTCGGAGGCTACTCCCATAGGGAGCACTGGAAGCACAATCGAAAAGTAACATATAACGACAGTAGTCGACAAAAGATCAAAGTCCCCACTCGAGTCTGCGACTCGAGTAGGCACTCGGAGCCTACTCCCATAGGGAGCGCTGGTCACGCACCCTATGAAAAAGAAAATTAGTTATCCATAGAAAAAAGCGTTGACCACGTCCGCACCATGAGCATTTGAAGCATTCGGCGACTTCGCCTCACAATTGCTGAAAATACCCTACAAGGAGACAATCTCTCCTGGGCCACCCGAATCACCTCCGCGGTGAATAAACATTCGGATGTCGTGTTTACAATGTGAAGATAAGACCTACGAAAGACCTGGCAACACACCTGATACACTCTACCAGAAATAAATCGTGTCTACAGGTACGATGAAAAAGCCTTGACGGACGCGTCGAGTGCTCATATCAAAACACTGGAATTCGACTTTGTAAGACCTCCGTGGCAGGAGTCAAATTACACCAGCAATATTCTGAATTCGAGTCCGGGGACTCGAATTTGAGTAGATAGTATTGTTTTTCCCTAAGGCAGTTAACTGACCCTGATCCGTCGGATGTATCAGGCACGCATATCGACAATCCCTATGACATAAACCGCGGCACCCGAAAGAAATTTCGGATGAGCCTACATTCCACGCACTCGAAGACTTTGGCTGGACACTCGGGGGCTACTGACATGGGTGTACCTTATGGGTACTCGTGTTTAGCATATACGGTCCAGCCAAAGAGGACCCCACTGTGCAATCGAAGCCCAACAAGGATTCATGTGGCCCAAGTCCGGAGGGAGGCGACTCCTTGAAGGACACGGCAAGTAATAGATAGATTTTTAAAAGGGTGAAACCCTAATCTGTAATCGACTCGGCCTGCTATCCCGAGACCTAGCCTCCATATATAAAGGCTAGGAGGGAGCAGCGAGGAGGACATCCACAACCCTAGCATATACCTCGCCAGATTACATCTACGCACCCCCTGTAACTTTCAACTCCTCGATAATCAAAGAGCAGACAAGTAGGAGTAGGTTCTTTTCGAGGCTTGAACCTGGGTAAATCGTGTGTCTCCCTATGTGCTTGTTTGCTAGTCGATCAACGCCTCCAGTGCTCCCCAATCCCTTGAACCTAAGTCCATTAACGATAGGAATTGATGAGTTAACCCCTCGTCAGCACGAGACGGACCTTTGAGAAGGTCGATTTTTTTCTAAAAGATTTCCGGAGATTTAGGGGTTAACCATTTGAACCGATGAACTTATTTTTACTAGGTTATTAGGTTAACCTAATCAAATGGCTAAAGGGTATAACCAAGTCCCAGTTTTACCCTCGCCTCATCTTACTTTGTCCCCACTCGCCGTTCCGATGTCGCGTCAGATCAAAGATATTCGGAATAGCTATTTTTTAAAATAATATATTTTTATTAAAATTTGAAAATAACCGTAAAAATCGGAATTTACAAAATTAGCACAACGATTGACTCAGTATGGACCGATAGAGACTTGTGAACCCAATGTGGGCAGATAGGACCTTGTTGGTCGCTGCGCCGGCCCCGTGCGGTCGGCCTCTCTGTGTGGACGCAGTGCTACTTCTGTAATTTCCATTTTTTACGTTTTATTCTTGAAATTGAATAAAAAAGTTCCTCTGCAGCATTTATCTTTTTTTTTGTGCTGATCCTCCGCAGCCTCGACAGGGCGGCAGGCTCTTCCGATGCCGGTGTTTGTAAAGGTCTCTCGATCTATTTCCAATTCGAACACAGATCCGGATACAAGGGAATTCAATCCAGGAAGGGGATGAGGAAATAGAAGCAAGGGAAGAGAGACCAGATTCGGTTCGCCGTGATCCAACTTGGATACCACGCAATCATTACAGGGGAAAGGATAAGTAGACGGTCACTTGGACCAGGTCGGACCAATGACGCGCGGGTTGGGCTGTATCGCGCGGATGGGTCGGCCTGCTTCACTTGTAGCATCCTCAGGATCCGCGCCCTCGCCGCCTTGGTCATCAGGATCAGTAGCGTTCCTCCTTGTCAGCGCCCTTGTAGTGGGAGGGATCCTGACACCCCTCCCTCCTTAAGAAGCATCTTGTCCCCAAGCTGGAGCAGCTAGAAAACGACTACGAAGAGCTTCCAGGTCCTCCCAAGTCGTTGAAGCATCATCGCCCGATGACCAACGCACCAAGACTTGCTCCACCACCCGATTGGATTTCTTGCGCCAACGTTGATCCAGTACCTTGTCGGGGAAAGCCAACACATGGGAATCATCTGGAAGTACCGCTGAAGTAGACTTACCAGCAGAGAGAGCCTGACGCAACAAGGACACATGAAAAACTGGATGAACGGTTGAGCCCGACGGAAGCTGCAGCTCATAAGAAGTATCACTGACTTTCTTGATCACAGGAAACGGCCCATAATATTTGAACAGGAGCTTATGGTTTGCACGTGGCGCCACTGAAGATTGGATGTACGGCTGTAACTTGAGGAATACCATATCACCAACTTTGAACACGCGGAAAGTTCTGTTTTTATCCGCGTATTTCTTCATCAACTGTTGAGCACGCAGCAATTGCTGACGAAGAAGATCATGCACCACTCTTCTCTCTGCTAGCCAATTGTCCACACTTGGAATAGCAGCAGCTCCCGGAGGATCCAAGCCCCTATGTCGTGGTCCATGCCCATAAAGAACCACAAAAGGAGAGTTTTGCAAAGTAGAATGATGACTTGTGTTGTACCAGTACTCCGCAAGTGATATCCACTGACTCCATTTCTTCGGACACGAATGCACAAAACATCTTAGATATGTTTCCACACACTGATTCACACGTTCCGTTTGACCGTCAGTAGCCGGGTGGTATGGAGTGCTCATCTTGAGCTCAGTGCCCACTGTCTTGAAGAGCTCTTGCTAGAACTTGCTAGTAAATACAGGGTCTCTGTCAGACACAATCGTTTTGGGCAGACTGTGTAATTTGAATATATTATCCATAAACAGCTGAGCAACTTTGGCAGCAGTGTAAGGATGAGCAAGAGGAATAAAATGCGCATATTTGGAGAATCTGTCAACTACCACTATTAGACAATTGTATCTGCCTGATTGTGGAAGGCCTTCCACAAAATCCATAGCAATATCATCCCAGGGCTTAAATGGCACCGACAGTGGTTCCAATTTGCCAGGGTATTTCACCCTCTCAGGTTTTGCTTGTTGACAAATCTGACAAGATTGAACCCATATTTTTACCTGCTTCTTCATGCCTGACCAAGAGAATAGATTAGCCAACCTCTTGTAAGTTACAGGAGCTCCAGAATGCCCACCCAAAGCACTACTATGGAAAGCCAGAAAAACTTTGTGCTGCATTTCAGGACTGTGTCCCAACCAAATTTTACCATTAAATTTGATCAACCCTTGTTCCACAGAAAAAGGTGATGGAACTGTCTCTCTGATTGCTGTAGAAGCCAGAATTTTCTCAGCCAAAACATTGCCAGCATATGCAGATCTAACTTCTTCAAGCCATATAGGTTGGCATTCAGAGATAGCAGCTATTATTAACACATTGACTATGTGCACCTTTCTGGATAAGGCATCAGCTGCTGAATTGTTTTTGCCTTGCTGATAAATGATTCTGTACCTGAGCCCAAGTAACTTGGCAAAGGCTTTCTTTTGCCAAGGTGTGCTAAGCCTTTGCTCCTCTAAATGAGTTAAACTTTTCGGATCAGTTTTGATGACAAACTCATCATGTTGCAGATATGCCCTCCAATGTTCCACTGCCATAAGAATAGCTAAGTATTCTTTCTCATAAGTAGAAAGGCCACTGTTGCGTGGGCCCAGAGGTTTACTGAGGAATGCAATTGGATGACCTTGTTGCTGCAAAACTGCCCCAATACCATGATCACTAGCATCTGTCTCAATGACAAAAGTCTGCTGGAAATCAGGAATGGCCAAAACTGGCGCAGTTACTAGTGCATTCTTCAGTAACAGAAAAGCCTTGTTGACCTCAGATGTCCAAGAGAAAACCGTATGTTTCTTCAGTAGCTGAGTGAGTGGACGAGCTATTTCTCCAAAGTGTTTAACAAACGTCCGATAATAACCAGCTATGCCCAAAAACCCACGAAGCTCTTTCACATTACTGGGAGTTTTCCAGTTGACAATTTCAGCAACCTTAGATGGATCTGTAGCCACTCCTGCACCGCTGATAACATGACCGAGATACGCAATATTGTTCTGGGCAAAGGAACACTTAGACGCTTTCACCTGCCAGTGATCTTGGCGCAAAAGACCAGCACCATAGCTAAATGCTGAACATGGTCAGTGAGTGTTTTGCTGTAAACCAAAATATCATCAAAGAACACCAAAGCACATTTACGAAGAACAGAATGCAATGTGGCATTCATTGCGCCTTGAAAAGTTGCTGGTGCACCAGATAAACCAAATGACATGACCCTATACTCATACTGTCCAGAGTGAGTGAAAAAGGCTGTTTTATGTTCTTCACCAGGTGCTAGACGAATTTGATGATACCCAACCCTCAAATCCAATTTAGAAAACCATTGAGCCCCAGTCAATTCATCAATGAGTTCATCTATGATTGGAAGAGGAAATTTTCTGGGTATTGTAAGAGCATTCAGACGCCTGTAATCAATGCACATTCGCCAAGTTAAATCTTTCTTCTGAACTAAAATAGCAGGAGAGGCAAAAGCACTTGTACTGTGCTGAATTACTCCACTTTTCAATAACTCTGCTACTTGTTGTTCAATCTCATCTTTAACTGCAGGAGAATGCCTGTAAGGTCAAACCTGAATAGGCTAAGCTCCATCAACAAGTGGAATAAAATGATCACAATTCCTGCGAGGTGGCAAACCTTCAGGTTCAGCAAAAATATCAGAATATTCTTGCAAAATTTCTTGGATTTCAGTTGGCAATGTTTCCTCAGAAGAAACAACAGCATCACCAGCTTTCTGAATTTGCAGAATTTGTTCAATGTCACCATGTTTATGTAAGCCAGAAAGCTGTTCCATAGAAATGGCATGACAAATGACTGAACTAGGGCCAACACCCTGCAGATACACATCAAAACCATCATCTGAAATTTTGAGCCGTTTAGTGGGCCAATCAATATGCATGGGGCTGTGTTGGTAGAGCCAGTCTTGCCCAAGAATGACATCAAACGCTCCCAACTGTAACAGCTTAAAATCAGTACAGAATTCATGCCCTTGTGAAACCCAACAGCATTGTTTAACTTCTTCAGTGCAAGATAAATCCATGTCATCAGCCACCTTAACCCTGATAGGATTTGCCACAGGAATAATTCTAGAGAGAACATACCACAAACTTTTATTGATAAAAGATGTTGTGCTGCCTGAGTCCACCAACAGACGCACAGGATGACTCTGCACAAATCCTTGCAAGAACAGAACAGAAGGTACACCTTCTTTGCTTGGTAACTGATCAGCAAGAGCTTGCAGAGAAATAACACACAGATTCTCCTGGACTTGATCTCCTATGCCTGGATCTGTAAACATGCCCAAAGCATCAGCACCCATGAATTCCAATAGCTCTTCCACAATGTGCAACTATATGGTGGTAGGACAAGTGTGCTCCCGGCCCCATTTCTCCCCACATTTGAAGCAAAGACCACGTGCACGGCGGTAATCGCGCGGCGTGGCCAATTTAGAAGTGTGATCCATGTTGACACGAGAGTTCTCCTATCCTCAACGATCACCCACTGTATTTGTCACATCAGCAAGAGCATCTCGTGGCACAGGATTGGGTCTGATAGCTGGGCGACCTCTGACTGGCTGCTCATAAGGCCTGTAATGTTGAGGCCTGACAGATTCTGCTACTTCTTCTTGCAGTAACGCTAGAGCACAAGCAGCATCAATATCAGGAGGTCGCTGAACCATGAACACTACTCGAATATCTTCCCTCAAGCCCTCAATGAAGCGTGTCAAAATATATAGAGAATGAATAGCATCAGAATATGCTAAGAGATTGTTCATCAATGTTTCAAAATGTTCAATATATGCAGCTACTGTGTCTGTTTGTTTAAGTGTGTAAAACTATCTAATAAGAAGCTGGTGTCTGTCTCGACCAAATCGAGTACAGAGCAAGGTACAAAAACTAGACCAGTCTAATGAAACCAACTTCTTATGAACAGAATGTAACCAGATTTTAGGCGAGCCTACAAAATTGAGCATAGCCATAGCAACCCAATAAGATTCATGTATGGAAAACATAGCGAAATACTGCTCTGCCAAAGTCTGCCACATCTGAGGATTGTCACCGTCAAACAAGGGAAACTGCAACGATGGATTTGAGTGACCCATTTGTGCGAGCAGTTGGCCAACAGAATTATCCACTTTAGACACATGTGAACGAGAACTCATAGGAGATTGAAGATTGATCATACCCATGCCCGGGGAGAAAGTTGGGGCCGCTTGGGCCCCAAGCGCACCCCCCCCCCCCCGGTGAAGCATGGACTCGATGTGGCCTTGCCCGAGATCCAACAACGCCGGCTGTTTGCCCATGAGCGGCGGCGCTCCCGCACCATGCGCGTCGGTGAGGTGAGCCGCAGCAGGATCTCCTTCCACCGGCACCGTCCCCGTACCGATGGATTGCTTGATCGCGGCTTGTTGTTGAAGCGCCACGACCGCAGACTGGATGTTGTCCACTCGCGCTTCCAGACGAGGACGCCACGAGTTGAAGTCGTTGGAGAGCGCCTCCATGGACCTCTCCACGGACTCCGATCTAGCGGAGAGCTCCGTCGTGACCTTGACCGCTGATGCATCAATCAAGCCCATGAGGTGCTTGAGGAGCTCCTTCGCGCTGTCATCCATGGCCGACTCCTTGTTCAAGCGGACAAGCTTTTGGTGGCAGGTTTCGATGATCGAAGCCAGAATGTGGAAGAAAAAATTCGGCGGAAAATGGTGATGCTGGAAGGGTGGAAGGATGGCTCTGATACCAGGTGTAAAGGTCTCTCGATCTATTTCCAATTCGAACACAGATCCGGATACAATGGAATTCAATCCAGGAAGGGGATGAGGAAATAGAAGCAAGGGAAGAGAGACCAGATTCGGTTCGCCGTGATCCAACTTGGATACCACGCAATCGTTACAGGGAAAAGGATAAGTAGACGGTCACTTGGACCAGGTCGGACCAATGACGCGCGGGTTGGGCCGTATCGCGCGGATGGGCCGGCCTGCTTCACTTGTAGCATCCTCAGGATCCGCGCCCTCGCCGCCGTGGTCATCAGATCAGTAGCGTTCCTCCATGTCGGCGCCCTTGTAGTGGGAGGGACCCTGACAGTGTTGTTGCCCGCTAGAGTTGCGGTTGCGGTTGTGGTGGAATTGTTCAAAACCGGCCGGCGGGATGGAGGGGGAATCGAGGGGGCCGGGGTCCAGTCCAATCCGCGGAGGAGCTGTCAGCGAAGATGATCCGAAGAGCACAAGGCCTCCGTCTGACCCAGGGAAGCGCCTTGCTTCGCCACCGCATCAGAGCAAGGAGGAAACATCTGAATCGAACTCTGGGTCAGGGCTGGAAAGATCGGCAAGGGGGAGGAAGAGAGGCACCGAGCCCATGGTTCTCCCCACCAGGGACTCGGCGGGCTCTGGTTCTGACTCCTCTGCCTACAGCTCTCCACTTCGCGAGCCCAAGGCTCCCGTGGTGCCCCTCTGTACAAATGAAGATGGTACGGTGTCCTACGTCTTCACCGATGACGACGCCGCCGTGGACAAATACTACGATGATTGGGAGAAATACGAAGCAAAAATGGGTAACTCTTCTCATCCAGAGTGTAATCTTTTTTGTCTTTCATTATATTCCTGTTTAATGAAAAATACAACAATGACGTGGAGTGTCGTTCTCTTGTCAGCGGTATCCTATTGTAGTATCACAACATTGAGATTTTTAGTTTTTAGAATAGTATATTTATACATTAAAATAATACCTCAAATGCATTTCAAATTAATTATGAATTTAAATGTTGAGCTCAGTCTATGTCCTTTGCAAAAGTCAAGCATGTAAATGCAGCATTTATATTGAATATTAACAAACCTCCAATCTCCGATGCATAGCATAAACTTAAACAATTGTGAACCTATTAAGACAAAAGATATAGACTTATAAATACTCTCTCCGATCCATATTAGTTGACTCGAATTTGTCTAGATTTGGATGCATCTAGACATGTTTTAGAACTAGATACATCCGGATCTAGATAAATCCAAGTCAACTAATATGGGCCGGAGGGAGTACTTCAAAGCCTGCATACACGGATGACTCGTTGGCTGTTTTCTTTCACATATAAAATTCTTTTCTCAGTCTCGTCTCACTGAACTAATAAAAGGACGTGCTATGAAATACCAATATCAACCCAGCATTTGCTCTTCTTCTTGTCACCCTGTTGTGTGCCGATGTGGCTTACGTTTTTTAGCTGAAACGTGGGATCATATGGTGTCACATTTGTATCAGGGTACTAGAGATAGCACGATACATATTGATTGGAAACAGTAGGATCGTAAGATCATAAGATACTACGATGTCTATCAGGATATTGACAACCTTGCTCTTTAGTGATGTGATATGTCATTTGGTTGGTTAAATTAGGATTTTCTCTCTCAGATTTGGTCTAGTACCTATATGGTTCTCATGGTGGATAATGCTGGCTTAAATTTTTCTAGCTCGTCGTAAGCTGTTGTTGACAAGCGGGCGATCCAGTGTTACTGAGCGCTACACTCCCAAGGCGACGGAGGCTGTTATAACTTATGCCAAATCAGTTCTTACCCTTTCGTCCTGCCTAGGTACCTTCTCAGCCCGTAGCTTAACTTGATTTTGCTGTTACTATTGCTAAGTATATGATCAATAACATGCACAGATGGCAAGGTGATTAGGTGCACAGGAATCGTCGTTGAGGTAGATGCAATTAAGAACTCTGCTGTCATTCTCACCTCGGCATGGATCATCTGCACCAAGAAACCTCTAGATAACTGGACAAACAAGGAGTATGATCCTAAGGCAAAGGTAAAGGCACGCTTCACCCGTGCCTGTTGATATCAAGTTCGTGAGATAGGCTGATTGTGTGGGCTTATTTGTCGCTAGCATGGGTCTATTGTGTGATATCAAGTTCTCTCTTTGAAAACAAAGAGCTTGCATAATCTATATAGACGGTAGCTGATTGCATAATCTATACAATGTAGAAAAAATCAAATAGGTGTACCACAACAGTAACGACAAATCCGACCTGATAACTATCATGCAAGAACCAAAAAACATTTATATATGATAATGAAGCATCAAATATCAACAGTAAAAGGAAAACAAAGGCCCCATAAGGAAATCACCTTCGCTTGATGGAACTGCAGATCAAAACCCAATTTACAGACACAAATTTCCAACTTCCCAATAGAGGATCCGTGCAACCATCGCAGCAGAAAATCAGAATTCCGGCCAGACGGCCAGCACTCATAGTTGAAGAAACCTATCAGATTAGAATCCTGCACAATGTTGGTGACCAGAGCATGAAAGATATGTTTGTAGATCCCATAGATTTGTCACTATTTTCTTCTTGTGGCAATGGAAATCGGCACCTTTTGATGTCTATATGCTCTCTAGATGTATTTGCCTGACACATTATGATTGGATTCTAGTGTTATATGCTAACTAGCACCGTGGCCCTCGCAAATGCGACGGCACCATCTTTTTATACTTGGAAATCTATACGATTTTATTGAAAAGGCTCATCAAACTTGTTTGCATCCAGACAATTTATAAAATCAGGCATTGTAAGTGTCTTGCAAAACTCCATCATAATGCCATATTTGCATTAGTGTGAGTTGCAATTTTGAGTATTTTATATTATATATATACTTTGAATACATATATCCTATCATCCATTAATAATTAGGTTCCGCGGTAATTTGGTATACATAATTTAGATAATGTTATGAGATATGGTCCATTTTATATTTTTTTGTGGGTAAGAGATATGGTCCATTATAGCTAGAATTTTATTATGTTTATATACATACATGAAATTATATATGTGGAATGTGGTGCATTAGGTAATAATAATAATATCCAACTAACAAAGCTCGGACACTATTTAAATACATTTACAAAGAAGTTTCTACCATGTTAGTAGTCAGACGTTTTGCTTTATTTTAGGTTTTTGGCTCTGGTCATATTCTCTTGGTTCATCACGACAATTTTTTTGACAAATAGACATGGTGTGCTATATAATGAGAACATAACATTAGTTGAAATAAAATGGGAGAAAATGCGTAAACTGTACAATATTTTTCGAAGTGCTTAGGTTGACCTGAATTTTTTATAAGCTTTTGAATTGAAGTACATAATATATAGAAAATACAATAAAATAATTCACCCACAACGACATGGATGCCTGTTAGAAGTTAAATAATTTTTTTTATTATTCACGACATTGACATCCATACTGATTGACTATGAAATAAAATAGTTTTTATTTTGTGCATACCTTTACTCCCCCATTTAATCTCTTTATTCCAAAATACTCAGCATTTTTAGACATGGTTAGAATCACCAACAAGTAATTTTAACCAATATTTTTGCATGGGTACGTAGTAAGTAAATTTATTACAATTATGTGTATTTCATGGTAAAATTATGATTAAATTAAAAGTAGACATCTACTATTATGTTTATATGATTTCATTTAGTCTTTTGCTCCTTTGCACCACTTTTCAACCGAGATGTTGTACACTCTTGTTCTCATTTTAATGGTTGTCAATGTAAAGGATACATGTCCTTGGATGACATAGTCACTAAAGATGTTTCTTTTTAATCAATGTTTGATTTTCCTTTGCTATTCAACTCAATCATTGGCATTTGGCAATACTAAATTCAACCCAACAAAGAAGGTTCTACCATGTTAGTGGTCGGGTGTTTTGCTTTATTTTCTATTTTCTGTCTTAATCATATAGACATGGTGTGCGAGATCATGAGAACAAAAGATTAGGTAAAAATAAAATGGGTGAAAATGCATGAACTTTAGAATATTTTTCGAAGTGCTTAATAGACTGACCTGAATTTCATGATGGATTTTCTGAATTCAAGTACATAATACTTGTATGAAAAAGCAAATACAACAAAATAGTTCACCTGTATTTATATGGATACCGATTATAATTTAAAGAAATGTTTTTTAATTCACGACATTGACATCCATACCAATTGGACATGAAATAAAATAGTTTTTATTTTATGTGTACGTTTCCACCCACATTTACTCTATTTATTCCAAAATACACAACACCTTTAGACATGGATAGAATCTCCAACGTGTAATTTTAACCGATATTTTTGCATGTGTATGTACCAAATAAATAAATTACATTGTAAATGTATGATTAACGTAAAAGTAGACATGTACTATTCAATTTATATGTTTTCATTTACTCTTTTGCTCCTATATGCCACTTTACAACAGTAATGTTGTACACTCCCACTTACATGTTAATGGTTTTTCATGTAAATGATACATGTTCTTGGACGACATATTCATCATTGACAATATTCGATTTTAATGTATGTAGCAAATAAATACATTACATTGTAAATGTATGATTAATGTTTAGACATGTACTATTAAATTTATAAGTTTTCATTTAATCTTTCTTGCCTAGTTACTAAGGATTTTCACACTTGTTGTGTCTAGGCTGCTAAGATTTTCTCATAAAACACTAACAAAAGTGTTAGAGGGATTGATTCACTTTCGATATGAATCCAAAAGCAAGTTCCCTATACTACCTTCTTTCCCTCCTCTGTTTCTGTCTTCAAGAGGCTGTGCATCGACAGTTTACTCCTATATGCCACTTTTCAACCGTAATGTTGCACACTCCCACTAACATGTTAATGGTTTTCCACGTAAATGATACATATTATTGGATGACGTAATCATCATTGGCAATATTGATTTTAATCAACTCACATCATTGGCAACTCGATCATTGGCAATACAAAATTTGGATTTTGATTTCCAGTATTAAGAGCTTTCTTTTTAATCAATATTTGATTTTACTAAAGAGCTTTGTTTTGAACCAATATTTGATTTTGCTTTCCTATTCAACCCGATCATTGGCAATACCAAATTGAACCCATGTAGTCAGCAAATTAGGCTTTCCAGTAGTAGCATCATAGCACAGAATTTTTCATTACAAACTCGTGGTCCATTCTTTTGGTTCTAGCAGATTAGACACAAATTGATTTTTCCCTTATAAATATAGTACCAAGCAAACTATTTTTTTCATTTGATATAAATTAATCTATTGAAAAAAGTTCTAAGGATTTTTGGCATGCATTATTTTTATTTTCTAATTCGCTTTTCTTTTTCTCATGGTTTTTAGTCGATATACTATTTATTCCGAAGAGATAGTTTCCTAGACAGTAACATGCATGTGTATGTACTTATCTTGTAATCAAAATGTGTATTTTATCATGTTCAGAGAATAGTTCATGCCTAGATGTGAATTAGCACAACGCAACAATTGACTAAGAACAGTGACCGGCTCAGGTGCTTACTTAAAAAAATAATCTGACATCTATGTTGAGACAAAGGGAGTACATCAGATCAGTTAAGTAGACCTAGAAAATAAGTCGGTTAGATTAAGTAGTTGACCTGCTCTTTTGCCAATTGCTATATATCACGATGCCTACATTGAAGGAATGCAGCTATATAATCTATCATTGTCTGGATACTTTAAGAGATTTAAAATTAATAGTGAAAGTAACCTCTCATGGAAGCGTCGCCTCTATCAACGGATCAACATAGTCCAAAGTCCAAACTATGCATGTGTGAGTGTTTCCTAGGGAGCACGTAAGGCACATGGTACTAATTCATCCGTCTATTAGCAAGCTATACCTCCGGCGGGATCATACTGAACAAACATAAATTTTAAGGTTCATGGAAGAGCAGGCGTACTTACGGGTGACTTGTTGCAGTATCTCTAGCGGCAAAGTGTGGATCGCTGGACCTAGGTGGATTAGGCATTTGCCTATTTGTGCAGCCTGGGAGGAGAAGAGCCTTTTCCTTGCAGCCATTACCGACTGCCTCCCTTGACCGCAGTGCCGATACATGCAGAGGAGCAAGGCGCTGAGTCACGGACCATGGCAGCGGAGAAGGACTTAGGGCGCTGCACCTTTTTTCCTAGTTACGGTCCAACCGGATACAGATGGTGGCTAACTAAATCGAATTGTACGACCAGATACCGGACAACAGCTAATTAAATCCTGTGAGGAGTCGTGACATGTTGGAACCTCGTTGTATGTATCATAATACTAATTAAATCAGAGCCTTAAATAATAGATCTAATGGTTAATATAATTCAGGTGATGTGGATTAACCTGGTGCCTCGAAACACACCCCCATATTGCTTTTAGTATATAATAGATTTTTAATTGGAGATGCCCTTGTTAAAAAAAGTATTGCTTGGAGCTAATCAAATTCTAAGTAAATCTACAAGACCATTTGAAACTATGACTATCTGATCATCTCTTATGTGAATTATTGCTAAATATTTAACTTGGTCTATTTTTCTATCCCAACATGTTTGAGTAAGATAAAGGTAAATAAAACAATCGGAGTCTTCTAAAGATAACTTTTGGAGGCTTGGTGATACTAACTTCTAAATTCTTGATGCAACTCTTAGATATTTAACTTCCTTTTCAGGTCAATGTTCATATGTTGAATGGCTCAATCTTGGGGTGTCAACTGATGCACTTCAGCAAGCACTATGAGATAGCCTTATTTGAGTTTGAGTTTACTGGATCTATTCAATTGCAGACTTTGCCGTTAGAGTCTAATGTAGAGTTTGATCAAGATGTGTTTCTATTAGCTAGAGATAAAGATTTGAATCTGATCTATAAGCGAGATAAGGTGCAACTTGTAGACCCTTATGAACACCAACACAATCACTATCAGTTTGTCAATGGTCCGATTCCTGAGGTTATTATCATCTTTTCTTTTTTGTCTTAATTTTATTTCAATTGTAATTACAAAATCTCAGGTGTCATTCTGTATGTAGTGTGGAACTGGAGGTGCATTGTTGGACGTTACTGGAAAAGTTACTGGGATGTTATTCTGCACACTGCCACTTGTTGCTTTCATTCCTAGCTCTCTTATTTTGAAGTGTTCAAAAATGTGGAAAACGTTTGGGTAAGCACTATTTTACATTTGATGCTTCTCCAGTCTTTTTTATGCTTTATTATTTATGTGTACATTAAATATCTTAATGAAATACTCCCTAGGTCCCAAAATGTAAGGCGTGCTTTATTTTGCACGGTCTTTGATGCACGACTTTGACCACTAATATATACAAAATTATATGGATTTGGAATGTATAAATTGTACTGTAGCATTTGTCTTGTAATATTCTTCCATTTCATATGTTTTTGTACTAATTTTTTGGACATATTATAACTATATAAATCATAGTCAAAGTTGTAAGTTGTTGACCAGCGAAAAACAAGGGCTCCTTATATTTTGGGATGGAGGGAGTATCCTGTAGTGCATCAGTGTATAACTAAGTAATTAGTTATAGTGTGAGTATCTAATTTGGCTACAATCGTGTATATTGAGTCTGAAATAGGAGAACCGAGAAAATAAATGTCGCGTCGTCACACTTTTGTGCTCCATTTTGCACTCGAGATATATAGAAAATTAGATGTTCTAATCACATTTTCCTGGTGAACTTATTTGATGACTATGCTGTGTAGGCAACTTGCTCGACCCCATCTTAGCTTGAAGCTAGGGACATTGGGATTTCTCGGCATTCCCCGTGTTGAATTCATGTCACGCAACTTCAGTATTTCCTCTGGTCTCATTGTAGGAGAGGTACACCTAACTGATTAAGCCATTTATCTATGCATATATGTGATGTTTTAACCAAGATGTAAATCTTGCAAATTGTTACCAGATTTCAGCAAAATGTAATGCCGAGGAGCTTGGCATTAGGGCAGGGGATGTAATTCTTTCATGCCAGAATGAGCGTGTTTCAAGTATTATTCAGGTGAAAATTGTAGCCCTTATAGTATACATCTGTGACATTTTGTTTTACTAGGTTCTGCCTGTTTATTTCAGCTGGAAGATGTGCTGCTGAGCATTGGTGAGAAACATCTTGAGAAGAGCAATGATCTCAGTTCCAAAGTTGATGTTGAGGTCTGTTTCTAACCACATCCAGAAAGTGCCCAGACCACTTGTGCATTTTCGTTTGAAACTGCCTTTTATTGATCGCGCTACAAAATATTATTCCTTTTTGCTTCATAGATTGGTGTATTTCATGTGCGGAAACGCGTAGAGAATGTCATTAATTTAAGAGTAGATTTGTCAGATCGTCTTGAAGTATTTCACTCAGGTAATACATATTCCTCCTTTGTCCTATTATACATCGTATTGCCGTGCCTTGCTTGTATTAAATCATTTGCAATGAAAATTCTTAGTACATGAGGCAATATGAAAAATAGCCTCACATTTTGATTGAGGAGCTCATGCACCAAGTATAACTCCAGTGTCCATCATCTTGATGCAATTGTGTAAGAACTTCAACACCTTGGTATCCAGGCTGGTAAGGTAGCAATCATGCTCCAGCTGCAGCTTCTCATGTACATCCCTTGCCATCAATGAGGAGTCCTAGCTCTCTTGATCGTATCCTTGAAAGCCTTTTGTCCCAAACAAGTTTGGGTAGGCTAGATCCATCCACGTGGCTCGCGGATTAACTCTTGGATATTGAATCTATTGCTATAATTTAATCACGAAACACCTCGCAGGTATCTTTTACATTGGCACGTATAGTTGTGATTTACTAACAGACTTTATTCCATGTACATATATATTGTTTCCTTTTCTGAGGTAATCCATGTACATGGATATTCCATCTGAATCATGTAGATAATTACAACATGTTCTGACTCATGAAAAGGCATGAAACATGAAAAGGAAGAAAATGTGGAAAGTAAGGAAACTGACTCCATCCCTCATTTATGCATCGGATCAGCTCTAGGGACACCAAAAAAATGTCTTCATAATACCCCGAAAGTTAACTATTTTATATAAGGAATTGCACACAACTTAACTTTACTATTCAGATCCTATTTCAAATGATCAGATTCAAAAACAAATTGATAGATTTAACCATATGCAAAAGATTGAACCGCAATTGAATAATGCTTTAATTGAAAAACTGTATCAAGGTAAAATTCAGATTGTTCCTACCCCATGCCTCAGTTAAAGAGATATATGGTTCTTTTAGTATGACTAAAAGGTCCGAGAAATGTGTGTCTAAGGGTTCATTTGGTTCAGGGAATATCCCTGGCCAGGTCCAGGAGATCCAGATCTTTAGTCATCCCAGCAATTTCTTTGGAGGGCTAGCTCAGGCTATTTATCTCACCTAATACGATTAGACTTCTTAATTAGACCCGTCCCTTGGACTCTTTCCTAATCATATATATCTTCCTATGGATCCGCCTTTCTGCTGTAAGTCTTTGCCAAACACGTGACTGTCTCCAGCATTATAACTATGTGGTTTTCTTACTGGTCGCCCCACTCCATCCATCTTACTAGAGTTCATAATAACAACAGTCCGTGCTACCATTCTGAACTAAGACTGGATGACCGCCAGTTTCAAAACCAAACAAAAATACTGGCTGACCATCTCTTTGAAATTATTGCCAAATGTATGACCTGGTCTGTTATTCTATCCCAACATGTGTGTGTATGGTAAACAAACAAAGACTCTTGGTGTCTTCTAACTTTTGAATTTTTTTACACAACTCTTGGATATTTGACTCTGATGTCAAACGAAAAATAGATATATTGACAGGAATGTGCTGAACTAACTTCATGCTCTTGAAATGCAGATGATGAAGATGCTAAGGCAGAGGGGAGCAAGGGAGAGCAAGCACCAGTGACAGCTCCAGACGAAGCAAAGCCATGAAGAATGTGTAGGTGATCTCTATCCATGACATCTTTGTAATGATAATCAGATACTTAGCTGGACGCTACCTAGAATTTTTGCTGTAAACTCTAAAGAATTGATCACTGCCCCTGAAGTAAGGAAGTAGTTGCGGTGTTGGTAGCTTTTGGATGAAACTTGCGGGCTAGTGTTACTTTCTGATGTTACTGTTATGGATTTTGGATCATATCCTAATACTATAATTCCTAGATGTTCTGGTTCCTTTCATTGTGGTCAGCATGTATGCATCCGGTTAGAAAAACCAAACTTGTAATACTTGCTATATTGCTAATTGTTACTTCCTTCTAGTGTTGTGAATTCTAACAGTATTGCTGAAATTTTTATTTTGTACAATATAGTTTAGACGGGGTGATCTATCTTGTTCTATTGCTAAAAAAATACATGAACAGGTGATCTCACCATCATCACAACACCCTATCTACCCTCATAAAAATAATTTCATCCCAGCCATCTTTCATAGTTTTGACCAACGCATAAACTAGCTTCACCCCGTCCTTGTTGATCTCAAGCCTAGTTTCAAGGGCCAGTCCAAGTATCAGCACAAAACTGTTCCTTCCTTCCATTTCCGAACCGACACTTTGAACCCCTGCTCTGCAGCTTGGCCTCATAACCCCTTACAGAAAAGGGACAAGTTAGAGGGTGGGCAGTAACATTTATCAGGGCTATGTACCCAATCTGCCAACATGCGAAGGTTACTGTCTTTCATATTTGTAATTCCCAGGGCAAGAACTATAGCAGTAGTCGTAGGGTTTTGCTTTGTCTCCTCTTTTGCTTTGGTAGTTTTCAGGCTTGCATAATTTTTCCTTTTTCTTCCATGTCGGCTGTTTTTTTCGTGACGTGTGGTTGGTGTTCTCCTTCTAATTCAAACGATATGCGTTTGGTGCTTGTTCAAGCATAAGGATGTCAATTTTACAGATGGGTATGGGTACACGTGGGTACCATACCTACATGAGTAGAGTATGAGCATGCTTTTATAGCTTACCAGTTAAATCATGGGTAGAACATGGATACAACCTTGTATCCACGTTATACTCATACTCTACCATTTAAGCTGACATGTGGACCTTTCATGTGGAGCTCCAACCTATGCAGCCAAGCAACCCGGTAGTGCAAGGGCCGATTATGAGAGTGTTTTTTTTAATTTTAATAATTGTCATGTCCTCTACCGATTATTGAGTTGAGATAAAAAAAATATCAATTCTATTGATATGTGGAACTTGTGTACTATTTAATCTACCTTCCGGATATCCAATGGGTACGGGTACCTATTGGATATGAGTGTGGGTAAGGGTTCTATCTGTGGGTACGGTTATAGGTAGAATTTTGTACTGGCTGGCTCCCGTCCTTATTCAAGAAAAAAAGGTTCCTCTGATACATAAGCCCCGATGATATCGCTAGTGATACTTTTTTTTTACTATCGCCGTCAGGCTTTTATTTAATTGACGTGACAACATGTTTGATTGAACAATCTCAACCAGAAATCCAGGGATCATATTGTAATCCAGTGATTATATCATATTCCCTGGATCATATAACTGATTTAGATTTATCTAGACGCATTTTAGTTTGTAGATACATGCGGATTTAGATAAATCCAAATTAGTTATTCCTGGACAGAGAAGTACATAAGATCTAAAGACTCAATCAAGAGTTTGTGCGAGTACAATCACGTACGGCTTTATTTGCATCTCTCGTAATTAAGAAATGAAAAGCCTGTAAACAGTGCCTTCATCTCCTTAAAAATCTGATGGCAAGCAGACTTCTGCGCCTTTTTGTCCGTCCATGCCGTAAGCCCGTAACCACTGCCTGCCAATCTGTACCCAACTCAATGTGAGTCCAGCCCTTTATCCGATAGAAATGGATTGTCAGACATAAAGCTCAAACCGTTAACGAGCACACAACGAGCACACGCTTTCTAAAACACAATCGAATGCAAATCTTTGGGTCTTCACATACGCTATTTCTCTTTTTTCATCTCTGATTCTGGATAATTGCAAACGGCACATTTTGTTCCGTAGTATGTGTTCTACTCTTTCCGCAAACGTTTTAGTTTAATTAAACCATCTGTACTATTATACATGTTTTCATCCCACGTACCTATGCCTAGCTTATGCAGCAACATGTAACAGGTGTCATTGATATTTGTTTTGTATAATTTATACATCTCATATACATGTATTTTAACATTTCGTTGCTACCTATACAAATGAGATAGATACGCATAGATAATCTAGTTTTCTTGGTTGTCTTCTTTTGTCTTTGTGACATGACGAGGCTCTAAGGGATAATATAGCCCTTGTACCTTTGTTTCAACACAAACTCCTTGTCGCTGAAGAATCAACTGAAGTTCTTGATTTGCTCGAAAGAGGTGCAGTTCTTGACTTCCTAAAGCGAGGTGTGCGCAGTTCTTGACTTACAGCTACACTGAAAAGTAGAAGAGTAAGATACTTTTCCCAACTCGTGTGCAAGGAGTACGCTCAGTTCTTGACTTACAGCTACATTGAAAAGCAGAAGAGTAAGATAACTTTCTGCAACTCGGGTGCGAGGAGTAGAAAAAACCTGCCCATGCAGTGTCACCAAAATAATATCCCTATTATACAAAAATAGTAATGTCAAGATGGATCTGATATAACCAATCAACTTGTACACCATAAGCAAGCGCACATAAAGTTGTAGCAACAATAGATCATAAGAAAATACATTATGCAAATTATTCTAATACATTGCACAGATCTGGTCATAAGTACACAATGCTTAACACGTAGATCTGGTCCATACACAGTTACAAACAGATCACTGCACACATATGCAATCACATAAAGCTGTGGCAGAAATAGATCATTGCACCTATAAGCAACCATATAAAGATGAGATCTAGTCATACACAATATAACATACAGATCTAACAATCAAACAATACAACATATATATCTAATAATTAAATCCTACCATATAATATAAGATATACATCAAGCTAGCATACACATCGATACTAACATAATATTCTAATGAATCCGGCCTTGCTAATTGTGCTAATGTGTATAACAATCGAACATACGATCCTAAGACAATATTCTAATGAATCTGGTATTTCTAACTGTGATTACACGATAGATCTATACTATATAGAAGTTAAATATGCAGGATAACAACGGATACCTCCGGGCATGTGAGGATGATGGAGCTAGCTAGCGAGGATGACCTGGCTTTGATCGGTGTTATCGTCAGCACCACCGGTCTTCGATCGTGGGGGTAGGCAGGAGTACATGGCGAAGAAGCCGTCGACGAGGTCATCTTTAGCACGACAAGGTTCTAGAAGCTTGTACCTTCAGTCTCGCCGACCAGGGCAAGGTGTGTACTGCGTGGTCTTAATGAGGGTTGGCGACTGTTGACTGGAGTGAGACCGGACGCGGTTCAGGCTGGTCCTTATCCTTATATATATATAGGAGAAAGATGGTAGGGTTTACGTATGTCGGGCCCAACAACACACATGGTTTCTTTTGGAAGAGTCGTTTGCGGAAGTTCAGTGTCGCACACGCCTTTTGTACCGTAAACCATGTGTGTTTTCAAAAAGTCGTGCACATCGCATAAACCCAATATCATCCTCATCTATCATCACACATGGTTTATGCGGAATAAAACTATTTGCGATATGAAACTTGTCCTTGGACCTTCTTATTGCTCTTGTGCTTATTCTCAGTGGGGGATTTTTGCACACTCAAGATGTTGTTGAGTGTGGTCTTCCCTTTATGACCCATTTTCAAGTCATTCTTTAAAGAAGTGACTTGAGCCTTGAGCTTTTTGATTTTGTCTACATGGTTAGTATCAACAACAATGCTAGAGGAAGTAAATGCTTCATTGTTAGAGCAACAAGGAAAGATGTGCAATTCATCACAAAATGTAGCAATAACATGAGTGGATGAATTACTAGGACTAGCACATGGTAATATGACATTTGAAGTAGATGTAGTGATAATGTCCACATAAGGCTCACTAGATGTTACCTTTGACACAATAGTCTCATGAGCTAATTTTAGCCTACCATGGGAGACTAGAAGATCCTCATACGAGTTTGAGAGCTTAACATGACTTTCTTCCAATTTCCCATAGTGGCTAGTTAGCAAAGCAAGTTGAGCCTTTAGCTCAACCTTCTCCTTCAAAATAGATGCTTCACAAGAAATATAGTTAGTCGCACAATCATCATCATTATTTGCAGGAGGTGAAAGCAACTTGAAAAGCTCTTTATAGTATGAAGCTTTAAGTTGCTCATGTGACTCGATGAGTTTGATGAGCTCACCCTCGATGACCCTAGAGCCATTTTTTAGGTTCTCAAAATACTCAAGGAATTTAGCATAAGCAACTTGAAGCTTATCATTTTTTAATTTTGAGACCAGTTGTCACCTCAAGATCTCTATTATGAGATTCCTTCACTCTAGATAGCTCTAGAGCAAAAGTCTCCTCAAGAGATTCCTTGGTGGTTTGTTCCTCTTCAACATATTTATTTTGATTTGCAATATCATTAGCATACTCACACTCAAGATCACCCATTTTATCAATGGTGTCCTCATGCTCATCGATAAGTTGTTTGTTGTCAATAGCAAAGGTTAAGATTTCAATGATGTAGAGCAAGCATTTTTATTTTTATGTGGAGAACGAAGAACTAGCTCCCCTTCTCTTTTAAACAAGAAAGATCATCAACTTCTTCATCATGATCAACATTCACATCATTATAAGAGATATATTGGTATCCAAAGGAGAGGTTACCCTTGAAGCCATAGCCATGAGACATAAGTGAACATTGGGAGAAGGTGATGATGGGAGACCTTATCTTTCCCCATAGATTATTGGATTTCCTCTACATTGTTAGCACAAATACTAGAAGAAATGGAAGCATTTTTTATCATGGCAACAAGACAAAGCAAGAATACCATGATGAGGAGTAATCGACCCATTTCTACATGATATGCAAGGACAATTCAACACAAGCATGTTGTGGTGCTACAAGTGTTCATGCCCAAGGTACAACATTGCAATGAGATAGATATGAAGGGTAATGAATTGCAAGCTCACTATCCACATTGCAAGTTCTATCACCACTCACCATATAGTTACCTTGTGATAAATCACATGTTGGTGTAGTGGAAGAAGATGAAAACTCATCACGGACGGGGGTGGAGGTAACACAATCATCCTCATTAATCTTGGACGTATAATATTTTTTTGAAGCTTGGTCCAAATATCATGAGCTTTCCTAAAAGGCATGATTGTGGAAAGAACTACAAAGCTCACAACATTAACAAGCACATTAGAAGCTTGAGCTTCCTGATGAGAGTTTGTCTCCTCCTGTATAGATAGATTTTTGGGATCCCTAGGAGGAGAAAAACCCATATCAAGAATTCGCTCTATATGTGGGTCAATGACTCGAAAATGATTAAGCATGTGAACTCTTCAACTATCATAATTTGTTCCATCAAATATAAAAGTGTTATTATGCACTAACCCCTAGGAGACATCTTTACTCTCTAGGCGGTGAATTCTAAAAGCGAGAGATCTCACTCTAATACCAATTGAAAGGACAATGGATGTCGTCTAGGGAGGGTGAATAGGCGTTTAAAATAATTATGGTTTGGGCTCGTTTAATTTATCAAGCACAAAACCTTAATTAACTGGGTTCAACTAAAGTGCACCAACAACCTATAATAAGAAATACAAGCAACACGGTGATAGCAAGATAGATTACTTTAAGCATGATGGCTATCACAATGTAAAGAGCATAAGTAAAGGGCTTAGGTATAGATATAACCGATGGGCACGGAGACGTTGATTTTACCCCAAAGTTCACTTCCAAATAAGCTATGTATACGTTGGAGAGGTGTGATGGCGTAATGCTCCCTGAATGCCACAAATGGTTCACCTTGAGGTGTGGTGGCTTGATACTCACCTAATGACACACAAGACCTCACCCCAAGATACAAAGGCACACTCACTAGTAGGGAAAGGCCTAGTGACGATGTTCAGAAAAGGGGGTTCGTGGTGTTTAAACCGCACGCCACTAACCTCACACCACTGGTAGTTGTAATGGTGGCGTTCAGTATGAATGCCATGACTAGGAGACATAGTGGTGGCGTTTGGCGCAAACGCCAGTACTATATGTATTGTTTGTGGTGTTTCAACAAAGTCAAACACCGCAAGTATATTTTCGATTTTTTTTAAAAAAGGTGTTGCATGTTGTTGATTAAAGGCTGCAATATAATAACAATGTAACATCACAAAATGCATATTCACATTAGCAGGAAAATAACGATTTGGTTCACCACAAATTATTAACAAGCGGTTCAAAACATCACAATTGTCGAATCTAAACTAACAAACCATCACAATGAACTAGCTAGTCACTATGAATGATGATATCAACGATGAACATTATCTGAATGTTACGGCGTGAAGTGGTCCTGCTGGTGAGGAGAAATGTTTGCCCAACTTGTAGATCATCATGAGCTTCAACAAGGTTCTTCCACTCATGGATGTTAAAGATCATGCGACCATCACTCACTGTCTTGTACGAAATGTCGCTTCCAGCACCTGTTGCTCCAACGGGTATTCCAGCCAAGCCTTTTTCAGAAATTTGAATAGATGAAACCATTCTCGATGGTGCTTTCTAATTAAGATGCAGAAGTTAAAAATCTTATAACTATCATACAATACAAATACAATAGGAACTAAAGAAAGAATGATAAGTGAAAACATACCATATCATGTAGCTGGATATGCGTCTTGGTCAAACGAGTGAAGAGTGCTAGGCTGATGTAAGAATGTTTTGAAGGAATGTTGTGGATGAGATAACACTCTTCACTCTGGGTAAGCTTGCATCTTTGAGCGACAGTTGTATAATCCAATGGTCCTGCTTGTTCCTCATCGCTCTCATCCTCGTCCTCCTCCTCATCGCCCTCATCCTCGTTGTCTCCCTCATCCTCATCGCCCAAATCTTCATCGCCCAAGTTTAGTATCTAAACACGATCTAGCACATCTATATCTAGAATATCTGAGATCATTATCTACCATATACATCTATAATTTCCAAATTTCTATAAAAAAGGGGAGGCGTGGCGGGTGGCTCACTGCGAGGTCGGTCATGAGGCTCGGAGACGGCAAGGTTGCAATGAACGGCGGCTCGGGGAGGGGGACGGTGCAGCAACCAGCGGCTTGGGGAGGAGGAGGTTGCAGTGACCGGCGGAGTCGTCGGATGCGGCCGGGGTGGAAGAGGACACACGTGGTTGGGCGCAGTCGTGGGTGCTGGGAGAGGAGGAGAGGTGCGGCCAGGGAGCAGAGTCGGGCATTCGACGCGGGGCGGCGGCGGCAGGGAGAGGGGCAGAAAGGAGGAGGTGTGTGTAATGAGAGAGGGGCCGGTCGTGAGGAGAAGAAGAAAGATAGATAATTAATATAGTGTGTACCCATGGCGATTAACTGAATCCAACGCCACCACTAGAGTACATATTGGTGGCGTTTAACTGAATCCAACGCCACTATTATCTTTGTCCCGACTGCGTATGGGGACCCTCGTGTTTGTGGCATTTATTTATATGTGGACGCCACTATTAGGGTTTATTGGTGGCATTCCTAAATATGTCAACACCATTACTATTTCGTCTGCAAGTGGTGGCGTGTATTATATTTTGGACGCCACTAGAGAAATGACTGCTCGATGCAACAAAAGGCTCACCTTATTCTCCTGAGTGCGCACAACAAAAGGTAGACATTCGAGCCACTATGGGACACTTGATGGCGATCACCAAACCTATACAAGCTTGGGGAAATCTCGACAACTCAATTGGAGGCCCCCCAAAAATCACCACAAAGGCCTATAACTTGAGGAATATCCACAACTCAATTGGAGTCCCAAATAGAACAACCCACTACCACACAACTGTCTAGGGTTCCAATAACCTAAGAGTAACAAGCCCACAAGTTGTTACTCACCAAATATCCATGGAGAACTCAAACCTATGCACCAAATGCAATGGCAAGTCCCTTACTCTTAAATTACACCAAAGCTACAAAACCTATTGGGAGAATAAGAGAGAAAGAACACAAGAAGAGAACACCAAATTCTCGAACATCCAGATCCCAAGAATTACTTAAGAAAGAAGGGATTTGGTTTGGTGGTGTTGTAGATCTAGAACTTCTCTCTCAAATCCCTTAAAAAGATGCAAGAATCATAGGAGGAGGAAGAGGAGAGGATAAGCTTTTAAAGGTCAACAATGGAGGAGGGAGAGTAGAAGATCTAAAAAAGTTGGGTCGGGAGGAAGAAGGAGGGGTCCCTTAAATAGGAGGCCCCGAAGTCCAACCGTTATGTCTAGTCTACGTGCAAGTGGCACTGCCGGTCCTCCTAGGACATCCATAGGAGAATATGCTCACGAGTCAGAAAACGGGCGGCACTGCCGAACCCAACCCCGGCACTGCCGCAGCCTCAGATGACCATGTGCAAGGATCGATGAGGAAGTAGAGAGGCAGTGCTGTAGCACTTCCGGTCCAATGCAGCACCATGAACAAACCCAATTTCAATTAAGCGGTAGTGACCACAACATTTGAAGCGGTAGTACCGCATGTGCGGCACCGCCAGTGCAAGGACCGGCACTACCGGGCAGAGAAAAGCAGAAATCGGATGGTAAAATGCTTGAGCCAAAAACATGATAACTTGAGCATCCGAACTCCGAATGAGATGAAATCAATTTTGTTGGAAATGTTGGATACCACCATGGGAGAAAATATCATACAGAAAGAGGTGATAAACCTTGGCCGCAAAAATTTCAAGATCAAAAGTGCAATAAGATATAGAAGGGGAATCCGTTTTTAATGAACTAGAGATTGTTATGAAGATAACCACAAGCTCTAGAACCTCACATGGATAAGATCCAAACAACAACCAAGAAATATGATGCTAAGTATGCAAAGTTCTAAGATCTCTCTAAAAGATACGATCCAGTTACTCAGTCGAGTACCCCTCTTGATAGTATGGCTATCTACCCTAAACCCGGTCTACCAAGTAACAACATGATACAGACAAAAGAGAAAACCTATAAAGATCATATATTTGCCTTGAGCAATCCACTTGATCTTGATGTAGACGATCTTTTCCTCCTCAAAATGGAACACCTTCTTGATTTCTCTTACTCGTGCTCGCTTGATGAAGACTTGTGAATTGCTCCCCCATACACCATGGGAACCTCTTCTTTGAACTTGTCTTCATGAATGCATGATCATAGAGGATGGAAAGTTTCAAGCATGTGATCTTCTAGAGATGGCGCATCTTGAACTTGCACTTCTTCATTTCTTCTTGAGTGTTGATCCACTTGAAACTTCTCTTTGCACTTCGACTTGATCAACCTTGAATGATCTTCTTTCTTCAATATGATTCCAATAAGCCCAATGCGCTTGGATATTTCTTATTCTTATTCTTTTCTTCATCTTTCAACCTTGAAGGAAACATATGGTCCAGGCAATGCCAATGAATTGTTCCTACAAGTGTAACTCAATGCAAACATTAGTCCGTAGAAATTATCTTTAATTACCAAAATCACACAAGTGCACACGTGCACTTTCACCTGACTTGTCCAATAATCCCGCCCACCGGTATTTTGCATTACTGCTGTGACTTTTCTACATAAACCTCTTGTGAGTTTGAAAACACCCTAGAGTAGGTCGGCAAGGCTTGGATTACTAATTTTATTAACACTTTTATTGCTGCACGGGCTAGTTTCTTCTCATTCCAACCATGTGCTTTTGATCTCGATATTTCCACTAGGTGCTCGAACTGCTCTTTTGTAATGCGACTAGAAGGAGTGGGGAGGCACCCTAGGTATTTCTCTGATAGTGCTTCCCTATCAATTTGCAGAATCCCCCTCACCGCCACACGGAAGAGGCCTGAGCAATTCGGTCTACAATACACTAAGCTTGTTTGCACTTTGTCCTGAGCCAACTTTATAAACCTCTAGACTGAGTTTAGTCACTGAGGGCTTCTGACATCCGCTTTTACAAAGACAAGGCAATTATTGGCAAATAAGAGATGCGGGATCCAAGGTGACAAAAGGACTCACTCGGATGTCGCTATCCAGCCAACCTCCATCACAATTGTTCAGAAGTGAAGACAAACCTTCCCCACATAGGAGGAAAATATATTGTGAAACTGGATCTCCCTATCATTTACCTCAAGATGGTTTGGAACTTTCTAGCCTTTCGCCATTCACCTTAATTTGAAAACTGACTGTTCTTACACACCTCATGATCAGCGAGACCTACTGCTCACCGAAACCAAGATTTTGCATGATACCTTGGAGGTAGGGCCACTCCATCCTATCATATGCTTTGATCATATCTAACTTCACAACACACCATCCCTGATGCCCTTTCGTTTTCCTCATAGAGTGAATACATTCATATGCTATCAGTACGTTATCCGCTATAAGCCTTGCAGGGACGAAGGTACTCTACTTTTAGAAATAATCCCATCGATAACTTCCCTCGAGCTATTATCCAAAACTTTCAAACACAACTTATAGAATATGTTTGCATAACGAAATAGGCCTATATTGAAAAATAAACTAAGGGTTCCAACAGTAATTGTTCCATTGACTATCTCTGGCATATGATCCTCTCTCAAGAAGGCCAAAACTGCAACCTAGCATCATCTTGGACTAGTTGTCAGTGCTTCTGGAAGAAGCCGACTGTGAAACCATCGGCACCTAGGGCTTTAGATTGTTTCATGTCAAACAGAGTTAATAGCATAAAACCACCACTTTGCTGCAAAATGTTCGGAAAACCACCACCTTTCGCCAATTTCGCAAAATGTGACCACTATTCAGCAATTTTTTTGCAATTCGCACTAAACTTAGATTGAAAGTGAATTGACACCGTTTCTGACTAGCGGGGCCTACTTGTCAGGGCCAATTTACTGAGCTAGACATAGCCCCACCCGTCAGTCGAATATTAAAAGTCAAAATATACTAAAAATTAAAAAATAAATCAAAATCAGTGGGTGGTTGAGCTTGAGGCCGAGCTCGCCGGAGCTCATCGTGCCGCCCCTCCTGCTCGCGCCACCGGCAAGCTTAAGGCCGAGCCGCCACCGCCGCTGAGCTCGAGGCCGAGCCGCCACCCCTCATCCTCGTGCCACCGACGAGCTCGAGGCCGAGCCGCGCCCTCCTGCTCGCGAAGCTCGAGCAAAGCCGCCCTCCTGCTAGCACCGCCGACGAGCTCGATGCCAAGCCGCCGTCCCTGGCCGGAGTCGCTGCCCTCGCTGCGTCACCCCTGGCCAGAGTCGCAGCCCTCACCGCGTCGCCCCTGGCCGGAGTCGCAGCCCTCGCCGCGCTGCCCCTGCACCCCTTGCACCTCCCCGGCCGACGCCCTCAGCCCCGTCCCGGCCTGCGCCGCTCTGCCCCGCTCTGTCCTGGCCAGCATCATCCCCTGCCCCTGGCCCCACGCCGCCCTGCCCCCTGGCCTCTCCCCGGCCAGCGTCGTCGGCCCTGCCCCGGCCTGCGCTGCTCCGCCCTCCTTGGCCTACGCCGCCTCGCCTCGCCACATCCTGACCCCGTCCAGGCTAGTGCCGCCCCGCCCCGACCCCGCCCCGGCCGGCCAGAGTTCGCCGGAGAGGAGCGGTGGTGGTGTACGGACGGGGGTGGCCGCTGCTCTCTCTATTTTTTTATTTTTTCAATTTTTTTATATTTTTTTGTATTTTTAATTGGCCTGACAGGTGGGACCTAGTCCAACTCAGCAAAACCTCCCTGACAAGTGGGTCCTACCATTCAGAAACGATGTCAATTCGCTGGAATCTGGAGTTTAGTGCGAATTGCAAAAAAATTGCTGAATAGTGGTCACATTTTGCGAAATTAGCGAAAGGTGGTGGTTTTCCGAACATTTTGCAGTAAAGTGGTGGTTTTATGCTATTAACGCTGTCAAACAGGGCCCGCTGAACCTCACCCATCAGATGGACATCATAATCATCTGTCTTGCTACTTTGACCGGAACAACGTCAAGAACCGCTTGGAATATCTTCCTGAGCCTCATACAGAGCATGGTAAAAACCATTTATGTGCTGAGTATATTTGTTAACACAACTCATCGTCATGAGTAATGGGTTTGATACGATTTTGGCTTCTCCGAACTGGGCACAGGCATGAAAAAATGCCGTATTTTGGTCGCCCTCTTTTAAACACTGAACTCGCGAACCTTGCCTCGCTATGGTCTCCTGCAGGAGATCGTCCAGCTGTCGTGCTAGCTGAAGTCCCGCGATAGGGTGAGTTAGCTCGCTCTTTCTCAAAATTCTTAGGCGCCTTCTTGATTCTGCTCTGGATATCTCCGAATTTCTTGGAGCTCCAATCAGAGAGGGACGTTTGCATTTGAGCTAGATCGTCGGTTAAACCCATGAGCCCCCCCTGATCCAGCGCCAGTTTGCCACGCTTCCGAGACTGCTTCCACATAGCTGTCCTCCCGTTGCCAAGCATCCTGGTACATGAATGGGTGCGGCCCTCCCGACTCCCGTGGCGATTTGGGCGAAGGAATATGTGGCACCCTTGCTCACTGGTCACCTGTGTCCTCCTTTGCTCACTGGTTACCTGCTAGGTAATTATTTTCCAAGTCAAAACATAAATGGATTACTGGGGTATAGTACTTCTGCTAATGAACATACATCTGGTTCAACAGCAACCCGACTGGGTTCTATGGGGCCAACTCATCACAGCCTGTTAAAGGCCACACACTCGGATCAACGGAGGCCAGAGAATCTGACGTTCTACCGTGAATCCTGATCATGCAACCTCTACACGATGATGATAATACATGCACACATATAAAACGATCGAGAATTTTCCAATTACTGAACAGCACCACTTCCAAGAAGTGGTTTATATATATGCTGTCCAACATTTGCACAACCACAAAAACTTAACCTGGGCACACAGATATCCTACAACGATCGATCAGCTCAACAGGTGCTGAGCTTCAGATTTCCGCTGCAAGCTGCTTGTACGGCGACGCCACCAGTTTCAGGTGGTTCCTTCTCCTGGCCGTTGCGCCCACGACCATGTCCATGTCGAGCTCACGCGGCTTCATTCCACAGGGGAGGCTCCAGTCGAAGTAGTAGAGAAGCCTGACAACCATGAGCTCCAGCACGGCGAGCCCAAAGGCATCGCCGGGACACATCCTCCGTCCGCTCCCGAACGGGATGTACTCAAACCACAAGCCTTTGTAATCCGCCGCGCTATCCTCAAACCTCTCCGGTCTGAACTTGTCGGCGTCGTGCCAGTGCTCGGGGCTCCGGGCAACCGCCCACGCGTTCACGATGACCTTGGTTCCCTTCACGACCTCGAACCCGCCGATGTCACAGGTCTCGGTGCAGAGACGGGGGATCAGGAGCGGCAACGCCGGGTGCAGCCTCATGCTCTCCTTGATCACCATCCTTGTGTACCGTAGCTTGTCCATGTGGCGCTCGTGGTCTCGTGGGCTCTTGCCGTCCAGTGTCCGCCGCACCTCTGCCTGCGCCTTGGCCATCGCCTCGGGGTTCCTCATGAGCTCTGACATGACCCACTCAGCAGACGACGATGTCGTCTCCGTCCCTCCGATGAGCATGTCCTACGCGCGCGTTAAGTAACGGTGAATATATGCATGCGAGTGTTAAAGAAAATACTACGAGCAGTACATGTTTGTTTGTAATAATCCGTGAGCATTTCAATACTTACAAATGTGACTGCTTGGATGGTTGAGGCGGTGATGGGGATCTCGAGCTCTGGGTCGTCCTTCATCCTAAGCATTGCGCTCAGAAGGTCTTCATCTACGGTCTTCTTGCCCTCCTCAAGCCGCGCCTCGTGCTCACTGGTGATCTTGGCGAACACTTGGTCGAGCTGCCGGCGCGCTCGCTTCAGCCGGCCTCTCAGTCCAGTGACGACGTCCACGAACCACAGAGAGGGGAAGAGGTCCGCGGCGCAGAAGCCCGCGCCGTCCGTCACCGCCACGTTGACGACCGACATGAACTGTTCCAGGAGCTCGCCGCCGCACACCTGGCCGAGCGTCGCCTTCCAGGTGATGGCGATCGAGCATGGCACAAGCAGGCTTCCGAGATTGACCAACTCGCCGCCTTGCCCGGCCGCGCCAACCTTCCTAACGAGGGAAAGCGTCTCTCTGTCCCGGAGAGGCGCGAGCTGCCGCACCTTGTGCGCGCCGAGGAGGCCGGTCATGCACAGCTTGCGCAGCTTCCGCCAGTACGCGCTGTACGGCGCATAGGCGAGGTCCATTCCATCGAGGATGATGTCTGTGGCGAGCATCCTAGGCCGTGACGCGAAGATCAGGTCCTTGTCCCGGAGCACCTCCTGCGCCGCCGCCGGCGAGGATATGACGACGGTGTCGACGTGGCCTAGCCGTAGGTACATCACTGGACCGTGCTTCTTGGCCAGGTTCCATAGAGCGATCTGGGGCTCTGAGGTGAGGAGGTGGAGGAGGTTCCCAATAAACGGGAGTGGTCGTGGACCGGGAGGCAGCTTCTTCTTGGAAGATTTGAGGCCAAGTAACGATACAAGGATCACCAAAGAAATGAGAGACAGGAACAGGAGTGTGGCTGCGCTTAGCTCCATGTTTCCGTTTTGCAAGGAAAGAAGAACAAAACTAGATGGCGATCTATAAGCCTTTTGCCATGTCATGCTTGATGCATGGCGATTTGTATGCCTTGTCATGTTTGATGGCGATTTATAAGCCTCTTGCCATGTCATGATTGATGCATGACGATTGACATGTCATGTTTGATGCGATTTATAAGAACAAAAGGATATCCCTCCACAACATTCGGTGCAATTTGTGTGATCCGCTGCATTATTACTATAGACTAAGTTAGTTTACCTACTTGCTCTTAACTACTCTATATTATGCTGTTACGTGTCAGTGTCACCGCACCGATGCAAAACTAATTTTGGGGAGAACTTGTCGCCACATGTACGACGCATCTAACTTTTCTGAATAAGCTAGATGATGCGGCCCTTCACATTGAAGTGGGGATGCTATTAGTAGTTGACAAGAACATCACAAAAGAGTCGTAAAGAAGATAGCTCGGTGCATGGAATTAATAATTGCATCAATATAGAACTTCTCGACTCGCTGCGCGATCTCGATGATCTGTTCCTTCACCTGATCGATGGCTGAAACCTTGATAGCTAAAGCCTCCATACAAGCGATCAAGGGCAATTCTGGGATGAAAACCCTCATATGATAATTTATTATCTTCCTAGAAACATGCTTTCAGCCCGTTTTATAAATAAAACAAAATGGCTAAACGGATATCGTAGTGATGATGAGATCCTCTTATAAAGCAGTTCAAATATAAAACAAGAAAAAACAAGGATAACCGAACTTGTCACCGAGAGCACAAGAACACGGCCTAGGGATACCTAGGCGCTCCAAGACATCGCCTCCAAGAGGGTAATGACGTAGCATGTCACCGTCGTCGAGACTGACGGTTAAAGGTTTTCACCCGGAGCCCTAACACAGCGAAAATACCCACAACAATGCGCCCAAGAGGGTTGCGGTACCCGCGGGAATCATTGCCATTAGAGCCAAAGCACCGAGGTTTCGTCTAGAAAACTTTCGCACCACACGCAGTATGTTGGACCGCCCACTGCTCCCGAGCCAGGATTTGAGAACACGATCTAGAAGCTATCCTTGTCAAAGCACCACCAACCCTAGGATCCCTCGCCATCCACATGGCTGAAGAGAAAGACCAGCACCACCGCCACGTCCCTTGTCATAGAGATGCCCGTATAGCCCCCCATCCAGGGTATTCACCCCGGCATCCACGAACTCGAGCCTAGGCATCGACATCAACGTACCGCGAGGCTAGCATGTCCGACGATAGGCCGGCAACAATTTGAAGCCTGGGTGGGCGGCAACCACAACCAATAGGAGGAGGTATGTCAATCTACACCAACAAAAGGAGGTCGCCGACCGGACACAACAGCAGGACCCTTTAGGCCTAGGCCAGGCCTAGACTAGGCCTAGATCAAGCACGAGTAGCCCCACCGCCGCATTGCTGCGCCATGGCCGTCAGATCCATCCTACCGAGTTTGCGCCTCCGCCTACTGACGAGGGGTAACTTCGGCAATACCCATTATTATGGACTTAGTATTTTGAG
This sequence comes from Avena insularis, assembly GCA_023614405.1. Taxonomy (NCBI): domain Eukaryota; kingdom Viridiplantae; phylum Streptophyta; class Magnoliopsida; order Poales; family Poaceae; genus Avena; species Avena insularis. The sequence goes on from CM042689.1 coordinate 375,320,025, forward strand.
GAAGAAAGAGCGTTGTTGATTTTGTTGACTTATCAGACAAACAAGAAGGTCGATGCAACGTGATTTTTCTTGCGGAACCGCTTCCTACCGGTCAAGAATCCACCCTTCGCTGGTCCCTCACGATTCGGAATGGGGACCCACGTATTTCTCTTTATTGCTAGGTATTTCGAGTTGTTAGAATCGCGACAAGAAGATAACGAAGAACGAAAACGAAAAACACAGCAAGGGGACACAGATTTAACGTGGAAAACCTCTCCAACAAAGAGAGGAAAAAACCACGGGCGCCAGCCAGCGAAACTTCACTATATCGAGGAGTGTTTACAAACGCCGGGGATTTCACAGATGCAACTAATCCCAACCGGCGGCTTACAAGGGATTTATATATCGGTGGAAACCTAGGTCTTCGACGATCCAGACAGATACGGGGCTGTCGCCCCGCACCTCAAGGCGTCCCCGTTGGGCACGGTGTGGGCCAACTTCAGACTCGTTACACTCGGCCCAAGCCTCCCGGTGACGGACCTCGCTCCACTCGTCAGAAGTTGGCCTATACTTTGTAGAATTTGGATCAACATATAACACGAGTTACATAGCATAGGATACAGATACATGGTACGTATAAATACATGCCTGGCCCACTCCACCGATAATATCAAGGCCCAGCCCCGTGACTCTCTCTCTCTCAATCTGGAATTCTCGATCCAGTAAAAGCGGCGGCGCAGCAGCGTGACGAGAAGATGTTGGTCGGAATGCTCCGTAGGACGCGAGTTGGCCTGGCAAGGCGGGTCTGCAAAAGCAGCGAGGCGGCGGCCATGGAGCAGGAGCACCTTCCCCGCGGCGCGGGCCATGGTTGTGCACAAGCACGAGCTTGCGCGCATCGGTGTCGCCGTGCAAGAAGCTTTCTCGAGCCACGCTGAACACCCCTCTCCCGGTAGCAACACGAATCGGCTAGGTTTGGAATTCAATTTCTTGGATCTAGATTTATTTTATTGGATCAGGTTGCAGCACGGGAAATTGATTCCGATTGCCTTTTTTTCTTGCATTCTTATCTTTTTTTTGTTTGGTAGAGTATTTGAAGCGAGTTTGATCCATTTATTTTCTGGATTGTGAAATCCTTGTGGAGAGCAGTGAAACATTTGTGAAACCAATTTGGATTGGGATTGCAAATTTGTAAACTATCTATGAAATTTATGTGAGTCATTTACAGAATTTGTGAATTATTTATGAAACTTCTGGGAGTTTCAGGTGGTGGAAGTTATCACAAAAAATTGTGAACTTGGTTTGAAAGAAATTTGGTTTCATGAAATTATATGAAACAACTTTGGGAAGTGAGTGAAATTTCTGAACCATTTATGTAAGTTCCAATATTAGTAAATGTGTCACATGTAATTCGGCACAAATTTCTTCGATTTCTGAAACCTAATTGGATCATATCAGGTATGACACATGTATGCAATATAATTGATTTCTGGAAATTTGTTGGATTTAGGCTTTATTCACTTCTGACTTTTATTGAAATTTGTAAACTATTTATGAAACTTCTATGAGTTATCTATAAAACTTATAGTTTCATTCTTTCAGACTTATGGAAGATATCCAAAAAAATTGTGAATTGGTTTTATAAATTTCTAGTGAAACATGTATAATATATATGGATTCTTGTTAAAACATCTATTAGTTGACGTTAAAATTGAACCCAAATTGAACCCACAGTAAACTGAATGATACTTTGGTTTGAAATTTTGTGAAACCACTTTGAAAAGTAAGTGAAAAATTATAAAACATTTATGGAAGTTCCAATATATTACTAAATTGCGCATGTAATCCAGCATGAATTTCTTTTATTATTGACTAGTTGAATGCCCGTGCGTTGCTACGGGTGCTCAAAATTTATTTTCTTTTGCGCATGTAAATATTATGCAGCCACATGAACATTCAAAAATCCAATAGCAATAGAGATTGTCGTTGTACTTCCTAACCTTCTATAAGAGTGTCATCATTGTACGTGTTCTGTATCCAACAATTGATGAGTTCCAGCCACCGAGAAGGAATGTTATATTAATACACTATATGTCAGAATTCTACACGCTCTTAACACATTGCTAGTGGAAACTCAAACTCGAGACAAAAGCTCTGAAGAGATAGTGAAATACACATATGTATCTATGAAGGTATTGAGCCGTATTCCTAACATTATAGGCCACGAACGGTGAGTCGAAGTGATGTCTGGTCATCGTTCATGTTGCAGATTCCAGTGAAAGATACTACTTGCATGCAGTTTCCCATCACATACAGGCATAGGGATTTCATATCTATATTTAGGTACCACGGTTATGGTCATGTCTGTTTGGTACAGACAATATCAATGTGGATTTTGAAAAAAATAGGCGCGTGGACTAGTGCAGGTCTGCTCACAAGAAGTACCCTGTAGTCTATCCTACACTGCAAGCTGTAAGATAGTTCAAATAACCACCAATTTGCGAAGAATCTATAAATTTGGTCACTATAGCTTGTAGTACTATCTGCGAGATCTTTGTTTCATATTAGAAAAGAAGAAGAAGATTAAGGTTTGGTTCATCTCTATCTGCTCCGTAGCTTGTTAGGCTGTTAGCTGTATTAATTTATTTTGATGCTTGGAAGGCAACTTATTTGAAATTAACAATTTCAGTACTTGGAGACTGATATCTGGACAACGTATTATCACAGGACATCAAAGATTACCAGGAAACCATTGCCCATGTCTGCTGGATTTTCTAGGAAACTGTGTTTCAGACCAAAAGAACGCGCTTACCAGAGTTGGAAGGCTTCAATAGTCACCTCTAGAGTTTTGGAATCAAAGTGATCTTTGTAAACAAGTGAGAGATTGTGTATATTGTTCTAAAGATTTAGCATCTATCCTGTAGGTGGAGTTAGGACCAAGAGTCTATACATAGATATTCAGATACTCAATAATAACATTGAATTGAAATATTTTAAATTGAGATGACTTCTTCAAATGCCACAACTGTTTCTAAATATACAATTTGGTCACCTTATTTTTTACAGTATGTCGGCCTATTACTTTTGTCTGTAATCATAAACTCTTGTATGTTCATCCAATTTGACTATCACCTTGATTTACTGGGAAAAGTAACTCATGTAGTACAGCCACATCGTATGCTTTCTCGCTAAAATTTTGCTATATTTCAAGTTCACGCACACATCATTGATTGGATCTTGCACAAGCATCCCCTGGGAGGCCGCATGCTGATGTAGCTCAATTAGTTCTTGTTCTGCCTCAACAAATTGACATAGTCTACTTTTTTGTGGCTGGTGTTTTCTTTCATTTTTTTCTGACCAAGTCTCAAGCTCAATACCTTCATAGATTTCGGGGCCCGGGGCGAATCTAAAATGCAAGACCCCTTAAAAAGTGCAAGCATATGTTGAATTTTACCAAAACACAAGTGCATCCGGAAGCCATATTCATATCAAGATATTTATATATCCGTGCTATTTTCATTAACTACAACACAAAAACAAAAGGAAGTTTAGCTGAAAAATAGTACGGACGCTACTGAATCCACAAAAGGGAAATCTTACTTAGAATGTTCCCTCATCATGTCAAAGAACAAAATTACGTTTGGCTAGGTTGGATTGTAGTGTAGGATTGGATATACGTCGGTGTGTAGGAACAACAGCAGCACAAGCGCCACATTGCAGCACAATCACACATGCACCTGAAAAGTGAAAACACGCGAGCTCAAAGCAGAGAGGGGACTTAATTCTTGCCAGGCAGCATAACATGTTTGGCGATCACCCTGAAAGGGTCGGCTATCATCGTCATCTATTCATCTAACAAGTCAAATCACACGCAAAGAAACAACAACAGCTAATTAAAAACATGTCTAGGACACAACTTTCGTTCTGTAAAGCCAAGAATGCACGAGATAAATCTGGGAAGAGTAGTACCTTCGTCCGCTACATCTTTAGATGGCGGATGATCTAGAGGAAATCGGGTGCTCTTTGTGCAAAATTCTTAGTTAAACGGTAGACATGCGTGTTGCTGCATCGTCCCGAAGGAGATCATAGCAGCCGAGGCCCCGATCTGGTGATCAATTTTTCAATTACTTCGACCTGGCTCTAGATCTCTCGAAGCGAATTGTGCCCGCACGTGGTGTAAGTTTGGCTACTCGCCTCCCGCCCAGCAGCCATGGCCTTCGTCTGGCTGTTTCCCTCCTCCGCATCACCGTCGTACGCCGCCTCCTCTTCTTGTTCCCTTCTTCCTGGGTGACGACCTCCAACACTTGGCCCTCTCCGCTTGCCTCGTCCGGCTCCGGGCAGAAGCCGCTGACCTTCACCTCCGGCACCTGTACCTCTCCACTTGCCTCGTCCGGATCCGGCCAGCTGACGCCGGTTTGGTTTCTGGGATCAAGAAGAGGGGAGGAGATGGTGGAATTGGAATAGCGGGGGATGTGGAGATCCAGGGATGGTTGGAAGGAGAAGTAGGGTCGGCCACCTGTACCTCGCCGCTTGCCTCGTCCGGCTCCGGCCAGCAGCCGCTGGTTTGGTCTCTGCGAGCAAGAAGAGGGGATGGGTGGTGGAATTGCAGGGGATATTCGGCGATGGGTGGAACCGCGGTAGGAACAGGGTCAGAACCTTTTTTCCCAGCGAACCGTTCAGTATACTCAGGTGGCATGATGGGTAAATACATCGAAACAGCAGGGGCAAAATCATCCAATAAAAAATCGGAACCAAAAGCTGGACGGACGAACCTACCTCTGTATAAATTAGTAGATAGATACCTCATTGGACCATATTAGGTATGAAACATGAAAGTCAACGCAATATTTCTTTGATACCAAGTTGTTACTATACCCTAACTTAGAAATCTTGTTCTTTTGATTTGAGTTGCTCACGATTATTTAAGATATTTTATTAAAATTCTGAAATATCTAAGTCTATTTTTGGAAGAAAGAGATATAACCAAATATGGGTGAATCATATTTGTGTGAAAAAAGAATGTAACTTGACGTGTGAGAAAAAATGAACTGAACTTGTATGATTTTTTTTGAAACTATACAAATCATGATTTTAAAATTGCAACCTAAATAATCTATATGTTTCATTCTCAACTAGAATTAGCCAGCTGTGGTGGAGTCGGCTCAATAATAGATGATAGAGAGTAAAGAATGCATGGACCGGAGTAGCAGACACAACCACATGGGTAGGGTCTACCAAATGGCAGTAAATCAAGATACAGGGCCCACCTAGTTCTGCCGATTATATAAAAAGGAAATGAAGGGAATACTTGTACCTGCCCAACTTAATACATGGAAACGGTGACATGGCGTCCCACATCTTGGCGAAAATGAACGGCAGATGGAGAACCGGTTCCGCTAGAAATGACTTTCCGGAAGTCGATGCTCGTATAATTATTGAACAAGATGATTCGAAGGCCGTTGATTCGCTGGACGGTGGTCTATCCGTCGGCTCGTCCCAGCCCTTATATGAGAGGCCGTGTCTCGGAGCCGAATACGATCAGGTTAAAAGTTTGATTTACAACACTACGACTATATCGGTTTATACTTCTATCTTGATCACCAGGTCGTGTTCCTTGGCTTCAGTTCGGGTATATACTAGGTATACCAATCAAGCGAACCCAATAATTCATACCCATGTTAGATTCGGATGGAATCTCAAAGACATTTTCAGCATTGAACCCGAAGATTCCTTCGAGCAAGCAAATTGTAAACTAAGCATTTTTTATCATGGGGATTTTGATATAACGAGCATGATACATCCGACAGATCGAGAACTAGTTAATTTCTCTTAGACAAAAACATTGTGAGCCTACTTCAAGCTCCAATACTCGGACTTGAACCTGGTATATGTTGGTGTAATTTAGTCCGAGTCGTTGAGGTCTTATCGAGTACCGAATTTCAGTTTTTTGTGTTTTGGGTACTCAACCCGTCCATCTAAATTTTTCATTGTATTGTGGATATGGAAAATTACTAGCAGAGCGCATTCGTGTGGGGTTACCAGGCCTCATAGGATGGATACTGGGGTCTTACCTTCATGTCATGGACGCGACATTCAGACATGTTATAGCGGCGAACACGGTCTAAAAATTTAAACTATTTATTTACTGTCTTGTTTGGCTGTTAGAATTGCTGAAGTTATCAGTTTTCATCGGATGCGCTATTGACGCTCCCGATGGGAGTAATCATTTGAGGATGCACTTGGGTAATACTCATAGGTTGTCTTTTTTGTCGACTCCATAGGATGAATTTTTTTCCTTTACGGGTGCGCGGTCAGCGCTCCCGGTGGGAGTAGTCCTCGAGGCTACATTCGAATGTTTGCATTCAAGTGTACGCTCAAAGTTCGTCTTCATGAGCTTTACTGTCGACTCCGGAGGAGGATTTATTGTTTTTTTAGGTGTGCGATCAACGCTCCTGATGGGAGTAGCTCTCGAGTCTATGTTAGGATGCTTGGATCCGAGCATAGGCTCAAGTCCTTACCATCTAAGAGGATGGTCGACTCAAGTCTTCTACTTCTTGGGTCATAAAAAATCTGTCGGATGAGTGGTCAGCGCTCCCGATGAGAGTAACCCCGAGGCTATGTCTGGGTGCTTGCACCTGAGTATAGGCTCAAGATCTTCATCATCCAAGAAAATATTCGTCTTGGGCCTTGAGTTATATCACCAACAATATTTATCAGGTACTATTATTGGCTCACCCGATCCTTTTCATTGGGCACACACGACGTCATTATTGACGAAGATGACATGCTCCAGTAACGATGGAGAGGACGTGATGTGACGTTGCAGTAGTGGGACCATGATGCAGGCCGACGACGTGCGGGCAGCGTGTCAGCGGTGAGTTTGACCGCACGATACCACACCGTTCGAGAATCGAGAAGTCACGCGATATTTTTCCCATGATTACCGCGGTAATTTAGTGTGCATTACTACTAATCCTTTTTTACCCATGGACACGTGTCACCATGGATTCCATCCATATGAACCGTTGCCCCAAATCCAACAGCCGAGGAATACCACTATTACTTTATAAGCAACGACCGGGGGATTTTAATGATCATTCTTCCCTCTGTCGCTAACTTCTTCTTCCTCCTTGTGCCGCACCTATTCTTGCATTGTTTCTCCTTGCACCCCTTGCTCATTTGCTCGCACACCGTTGTACTCAACACCAACACCATGGGGAGAAACACGGGCGCGGGCTCCACTGTCGATGCCACGGAGGCCAAGCCAAAGGTTATCAGTGGAACCCCCTCGCGATGCACTCGGTGGGATCTTCGCGAGGCCCAGAAGTACGGGCTCCTGAAGGAGAACTCCTTCAAGTTCTTGACGACGAGGCTACGCCCGTGCCCAAATAGGGCTAGCAGGTAATGTTTATTTCTTTCCTCCTCTGTGGTCTTTCTCTTCCTGCCCACGAATTCATCTGTGGGCTTTTATTTGTGTATGGCGTGCAACTCTATCAACTCACGCCAAATTCCATCCTCCACATTGCTTGTTTTATCACTCTCTATGAGTGTTTCCTCGGGATCCATTCCCATTGGGACCTATGGAAATGCCTTTTTGATGTGAAGAGGAACGCAACGAAAACCTCTATCTATGACGTTGGGGATGCCATCATCCATGTCCGTTTTGATGTGGTTTACTTTGACCTCAAAATGGAAGACTCTATCCAAGATTGACGGAAAAAGTGGTTCTATATCAAGGATGAGAAATCCGAAGGCCAACTGTACGTATTAGCCCCCTTTGACTCGACCAAGGTCGTGGTAAAACTCAAGTCCTGGAAGGAAAACGTGACTCGGCGGAGATTGATGAGACAAAATCGATGATGGACCGGATCCACGATCTTTGCTATGCGTCTGGTAAAGAAGTCTTGGGCATCCAGCTCATGGTGCATTTCCTTCGCATCCGCGTCCAACCTCTCTAGGGAAGACTTCCAGGTATGTGGGAATACACCAGAAAGATGGACCCAATGAGGATTCCTTAGGATAACCTGACCTATCCTGAGCTTGAGAAGAGGGTCAGGTCCTTCACCATGCTCACCAAGCATGACACAGTCCCATCCGAGTGTCGTGTTGAGCCTTTTGGCAAGAAGAACCTTGTGCCCAATGTAAGTCCTTGCCTCTTTCCTTCCATTTGTCGGGTTCTTGTCTTTTAATATGCGTGTTCCTTATATCGAGTTTGCCCTTCTATTTGTGTAGAATCATGATCACTCCCTTCCTCCACTACTGGAAACTGGCGAGGTCCCTGAAGCTGCTGCTTAATCCGAGGGAGATACTGAGGCTAGGGTTGTGGGGGGAGAACAAAGGAAACTCTGGCTCCCACTCCTCTCGCACTCCAACCGAGGTTGTGCCTTTCGCAAACTGTGGTGACTTCAAGGTTGTGGACAACCAAGGGAAAAGGAAGTGCGCCAAATTGGACGTCAAAGAAATTGAATATTCCGACGATTCGAGTGCTGCCAAGCCACAGATGGTTCAACCACTGAGACCAGCTCCTCCTACCAGAAGGGGAATTCTTCGGTATGTGCAGAACATCATCTTGTAAGTGATAATCCGATAATCCCTTTCTCTTTACTCTGAAATTTATGATTTTCCTTAGTGGTGACAAGGAGGAAAGAGCTCCCCCAAAGTCGCATGTTGTTGCTGCAGCCGACGGGATGGACGCTACCGCCAAATCACCCGCAAAATCGATAGAACCAACTAACCCGCAAGAGCAAACGACGGATGAGCTGATCCCGAAGGCACTTGTGGCAGCGCCTAGAGCTCCTCCCTAGAAGAAGTTGAAAGGTGCCGACAAAGTCATAATCATATCGGAGAGCCCCGCAGAGCCCGACATGAAGGATGTAAGTCTCCTCTTTTCCTTTCGTCGTCTGCGATTTTATTGTGCAGCCTCCGAGCGTTTGATGATGCTCTTCTTTTCTTCAGCCGATAATGCGCAAAATGGTCAAGATGGCCTCCCGTTTTACTAGGATCCAACATGATGCTTCTTCCACCAAAGGTTTGTATTCCATTACTTCGACCCACTTTTAATGCTTTGTTTCGTCAATTTATTTTCTTGATCACTTCACCTTCTACTGTAGCCACAACTAACGAATCCGAGGTTATCCGTGAAGCACAAACGCAACAAAGTCGATGCAGCCCCCGAGCGTAGATTCAGTGTGGCGTACATGGTCACACGACAGGCAGGAGTCGACGCAACAGCGGGTTGGCGTAGCTGAAGGGTTTCGCAGCATAGTAAATCAAAATTTTCTACGGAAGCGAACAGAGGGAAAGCCAAGATCTAATCTAGGAGATGCAAACAACGAGAGAGATTGGATTAGATCTTCATACCCTTGAAGATTCGCCTGATGAACGTTCGTCGAGCGTGGGTGATGTAGTCGTACTCGCTTCTCCTCCTCGCGATCCGATCCGATCTAGCACCACAAGTGGCGGTGCCTCCGTGAGATGCACACGTGCAGCACCTCGACGTCTCCTCCTTCCTCGGACCAGCAAGTAGGGTGGAGAGATAGATTGGATCTACAACACGACGACGTGGTGTATATGGCGGAGAATTCTGCGCAGGCTTCGCCTACAAAGTCGGGAGGAGAGAGGAGGCAGCCAGGCAACTAGGGTTTGGAGGAAGGTGTAGGTTGAGAGGAGGGCGCACCAGCCCTCTATATATAGAGGGGTGCGGCCAGCCCCTCCTCCAAGCCTATCTCTAGTTTAAACGATTTAAACTTATCCCTTATCTAGAAACTCTATCTCTAGTTTAAACGAGTTTAAACTTATCTAGGATCGGCTGGGCCCTATGGGGCCTTGTGCCCCTATTGCCCAATGCGCCAGGACACTCCCTCATAGGCCCATGCCCCCTCCGGAAGGTGGGACCATGTTGGCCCCTTCCGAAGGTTCTAGAAGCTTCCGTACAATACCGATTAACCCTAACAATTCCGAACTCCAAAAACTGCCTTGCCTTATATGAATCTTATTCTCCGGACCATTCCGAACCTCTCGATATCCGGATCCCATCCGAGACTCGAGCAAAAATTCATAAACCAAGTATCCAATCTATCCTAGCGTCGAGACACGTTAAGTGTGTGACCTGGGTTCGAGAATATGCGCACATGATCTTCTATCAATAATCAACAGCGGGTTTGGGCACCCATATTGACTCCACACATTCATCGATGATCATATCGGATGAACCACGATGCGAGATTCAATCAATCCCATATATATTCCCTTCGTCTCGCGATATTTTACTTGCGAGATTCGATCGTCGGTATCGTCATACCTAGTTCAATCTCGTTCACAGCAGTACTTTACTCGTTCCGTAATCCGATATCACTTTGTGATTAACTCCTTAACCACATGCTTGCAAGCGGTGTTGATATCGATTATCGAGTGGGCCAAGTATATCTCTCCGACTTGGGAGGGACAAATCCCATCTCGATACATACGACCCAAATGATACTTTCCGATCACCTGAGAGACAACTTTATGATCACCCTCTCATAGGATGACGTTTGATGGCCTCAAAGCTTTCTTCCGATACCAGGGAGTTGTATTATCTCATGGTCTAAGGAATACAATATTTGACATAAGAAAAAGCTTCGTAAAGATGAACACAATGACACGATCTAATTGCTTCGCTTAGTTTGGGTCTATCCATCATATCATTCTCCCAATGATATGATTTCATTATCAATTGACAACTCATGTCTATGGTTAGAAACCTTAACCATCATTGATCAATGAGCTAGTCCATAGGCGTACTAGGGACAAAGTGTTGTTCACAAACCACACAAGTATTAATGTTTCCGCTTAATACAATTCTAGCATGGAATATAAACTTTATCATGAACAAGAATTATAATAATAACATCTTTATTATTGCCTCTAGGGCATAATTCAACAGTCTCCCACTTGCACTAGAGTCAATAATCTAGTTTACATTTGGCAACAATCTCACACCCATGGCATCGAGGTGCTGATCATGTTTTACGTGGAAGAGGTTTAGTCAATGGATCCGCAACATTCAGATCTGTATGTACTTTGTTGATCTTCAGATCTCCATCTGCTATATAATCTCGGATTATATGAAACTTGCGGTTGATATGCTTGGTCTTTGGATGATATCTTGGTTCCTTAGCGAGTGCTATGGCGCCAGTGTTGTCACACAATATCTCAGTGGGTCCAATGCACTTGAACCACGCCAAGCTCGAGGATGAAGTTCTGATCCAAACTCCTTCACTTGACGCTTCGGCAGAGCCATGTATTCCGCTTCTCATAGATCCCGCGATCACGCTTTTCTTGCAACTTCTCCACTCACAGCTCCTCCATTCAAAATATACACGTATCCTGTCGAGATTTACAATCATCCTTGTCGATTGTCGAAACTAGCATCGACGTAACCTTTTCTGACAGCTGTTCATCACCCCATAGACTAAGAACATTTCTTTAGTCCTATTTAGGTACCTTAGGATGTTCTTCACGGCTATCCAAAGGTTCCACTCTGGATCACTTTGATATCTTCTCGTCAAACTAAGAGCATTGGACACATCCGGTCTAGTACACAGCATGGCATACATGATGGAACCTATGGCCGAGGACTAAGGCACTTTGCTCATAGCTTCCCTATCATTTACCATAGCTGGACCAGCCTTGCTCAATATCTTACGACAACATAGGCCTTGAACCTTTCAATGCCTTATCCATTCTAAACCTTTTTCGAACTTTGTCTAGGTATGTACTCGCTTAAAGCTATCGAGCGTCTTTGTCTATCTCTATAGATTTTGATGCCCAATATATAAGCAGCTTCACCTAGGTCTTTCATTGAAAAACACTTGTTCAAATAACTCTTCACATCGTTAAGCATGTTGATGTCATTTCCAATAATCAATATGTCATCCACATATAGTACCAGAAATGTCACCGAGCTCCCACTCACTTTCTTGTAGACACAAGCTTCGTAGCAATTTGGAACAAATCGAAAGCTCTTGATCACTTGATCAAAACGAAGGTTCCAACTCCGAGATGCTTGCTTCAGTCCATAAATGGAACGCTCAAGTTTGCATACTTTATCAACATCCTTAGGATCGACAAAACCTTCGGGTTGCATCATATACAACTCTTCATCAATGTTGCCATTGAGGAAAGCAGTCTTGACATCCATTTGCCATATTTCATAATCATGAAACACAGCAATTGCTAATAAAATCCGAATGGACTTAAACATCGCTACGGGAGAGAAAGTCTCATCGTAGTCAACACCTTGAACTTGTCGAAAACCTTTCGCAACAAGCCGTGCTTTATAGATGGTAACATTACCATCCGCGTCCGTTTTCTTCTTGAAGATCCATTTGCACTCAACGGCCTTTCGGTCGCTAGGAGGGTCCACCAAAGTCCATACTTGGTTTTCGCCATGGATCCCAATTCGGATTTCATGGCTTCTAGCCATTTCTCGAGTCCGGCTCATCATCGCTTCCTCATAGTTCGAGGTTCGCTGTCTTCTACTAACAAGACAAATAAGACAGGTTGCTGCACCACTCAGAGGGGCACGCGACCTTGTCAACTCGCGACGCTCAAGAGCAAGATCGTCCAAGCTTCATGATCCCTGTCATTAGCTTCCTCTATTGTTGGTGCAGCGACCTGGAACAATTTCAGGTGCTGCGCTACTCTCCAATTCAAGAGAAGGTTCAATAACCTTGTCTAGCTCTACTTTCCTCCCACTCACTTCTTTCGAGAGAAACTCCTTCTCAAGAAAGGAACCGTTCTTGCGACAAACACTTTGCCTTCGGTTCTGATAGAAGGTATACCCAATAGTTTCCTTAGGGTATCCTATGAAGACGCATTCGCTTTGGGTTCGAGCTTGTCCGGCATCAACTTCTTGACGTAAGCCGCATCCCCAAACTTTAAGAAACGACAACTTAGGTTTAGCACCAATCCACAGTTCATACGGTGTCGTCTCAACGGTTTTTGATGGAGCCCTATTTAAAGTGAATGCAGCGGTTTCTAATGCATAACCCCAAACTGATTTCGGCAAATCAGTAAGAGACATCATCGGACCATATCTAATAGGGTTCGATTCCGGGTTCAGACACACCATTGCGCTGGTGTTCCGGGTGGCGTGAGTTGTGAAACGATTCCACTTGCTTTGAGATGCGTGAGAAAATCATAACTCAAATATTCGCCCCACGATCGGATCAGAAACTCTTTCTTTATGGTTCTCCACTTCATTCTGAAATTCTTTGAACTTTTCAAACGCTTTCAGATTTATGTTTCATTAAATAGATATACCCATATCTACTTAAGTCATCGGTAAAAGTGAGAAAGTAGCGATATCCACCGCAAGATCAAACACTCATCGGTCCGCATACATCGGTATGTATGATTTCCAACAAGTCCGTTGCTCGCTCCATCATACCGGAGAACGGGGTTTTGATCATCTTGCCCATGAGGCATGGTTCGCATGTGTCAAATGATTCAAAATCAAGAGACTCCAAAAGTCCATCAGAATGGAGTTTCTTCATGCGCTTTACACCAATATGACCTAGACGACAAGCCACAAATAAGTAGTATTATCACTATCTACTTTGCATCTCTTAGCCTCAATGTTATGGATGTGTGTTTCATCCCTTTCGAGATCTAGAAGAAATAAACCATTCACAAGAGGTGCATGACCATAAAAGATGTTACTCATATAAATAGAACAACCATTATTCTCCGATTTAAATGAATAACCGTCTTGCAATAAACACGATCCAGAAATAATGTTCATGCTCAACGCAGGCACATAATAACATTTATCAAGGTTTAAAACTAATCCCGAAGGTAAAACTAAGGAGAGCGTGCCGACGGCCATCACATCAACTCTTGATCCGTTGCCAACGAGCATCGTCACCTCATCCCTCGCAAGCCGCCGTCTATTCCGTAGCTCTGCTTCGAGTTACAAATATTAGCAACCGAATCAAGATCAAATACCTGCACTACAACGAGGGCTAGTAAGGAAAACATCAATAACATGTATATCAAATATACCTTTGATGGTGCCAGCCTTCTTGTCCGCTAAGTACTTCGGATAGTTGCGCTTCTAGTGACCCTTGTCCTTGCAATAGAAGCACTCAGTGTCCGGTTTAGGACCAGACTTGAGCTTCTTCTCAGCAGAGGCAACGCGCTTGCCGCCGCCTTTCTTGAAGGGCTTCCTTGCACCCTTACCTTTCTTGAAGGTGGGGGGCTTGTTGACCATCAACACATGATTATTCTTTTTGATGTTCACCTCCGCTACTTTCATCTTAGCATAGAGCTCAGTGATCATATCAGTGGAACCAATCTGATTGTGATCAACTACAAAACTTTTGTAGCTAGGAGTGTCAATCTTGAGCTCCTCTGGAATCTTGCAGTCCAGTTGCTCGAGGCGTTGAGTGTAGCCTGTCATCTCAATGGCGTGCTCACTAACGGAACTCCCTTCCTCCATCTTGTAGTTAAAGAATTTCTTAGAGATCTCATATCTCTCAGAACGGGCTTGAGTCTGAAACATGTTTTTCAGCTCCTCGAGAATCTCAAAGGGCCCGGCGAACTCCTCAAAACGATTTTGAAGATCCGATTCCATAGCATACAACATGGCGATCTTAATCAAATCATAATCATCCTTGCGCGACTGATAAACAGCTTTTTCATCAGCCGCCGCATCTATAGCAGGGGCGTCACCTAGCGCTTTCTCAAGGACATAGTCCTTTTGTCCGCCAGCGAGAATGGTTCTTAGAATGCTGAACCATTTGGTGAAGTTAGACCCATTGTTTCTAAGCTTTTCTATCTCAGCAAAAACGTTGAAGTTGAAGTTGGACTTGGCCATGTGATCAACAGTATTTGCAAGTACAATTTAGACTATGTTCATGATAAATAGTTCAACTTAATCAAATTACTAGATGAACTCCCACTAAATTCAACATCCCTCAAGTTGTTTAGTGAACACGATCCAAATTCACCACACCTAATCCGATCATCACGAGAAGAGATGTGGTTTCAATGGTGGACAACGAAGTGTCGATCATATCATTCATATGACTCATGCTTAACCTTTCGGTTCTTGTGTTCCGAGGCCATGTCTGTACATGCTAGGCTCGTCAAGTTAGACCCAAGTATTTCCGCGTGTGCAAAACTGGCTTGCACCCGTTGTATGTGAGCATAGAGTCTATAGCACCCGATCATCACGTGATGCTTGGACACCATTTAACTTTCGCAACGGTGCATACTTGGGGAGAACATAGTTTTTATCTTGATCTTTAAGTGAGGAATCATCTTATAATGCTACCGTCGCGATCTAAGCATGATAAGATACATAAAAGGATAAACATCACATGCATATAACTTTATGTGACATGGTATAGCCAATCTTCGTGCAATGATCTCCATCTTGTGCGTTCCGGCATGATCTCCATCACTCCACCATGATTGCCTCCACCACGAATAGCAACTACAACTATTGCTAACTACTTAGCGATAAAGTAAAGCTATTACATGGCGTATAAGAAGTTGACTCGCAGGTCATACACAATTATAAAGACAACCATATGGCTCCTGCCGGTTGTGTACTCATCGACATGCAAGTCGTGAAACATTACAAAACATGATCATAGCATACATTATACACATCACATCTTGGGCCATACCATATCACAGAAAACACTCCCTGCAAAAACAAGTTAGACGCCTCTACTTTGTTGTTGCATGTTTTACGTGGCTTATGGGAGTAGATGCTAAGAACGATTCTTACCTACGGAAAGCCACAACGGTGATATTATGGTTGCCAAACTCCGGTGTTAATCCCATGACAACTATAGTGAGAGAAACTGACATCCACCAGCCGCATGTATGGTACAAGCCACACGTCAAGTGCGGAGCGGTCGCGAACGACGTCAGAAGGTTGGCCTGACCGCTTCAATCTCACTATCCCGCGCCATAAGAAGAACACAAACAAGAGGCTTGCAACAGAAAACATCAACGCCCGCAACAACCATGTTGCGTTCTACTCGTGAAACACATCTACGCATAGATCTAGCTCTGATACCACTGAAGGGTTTTGCAGCATAGTAAATCAAAATTTTCTACGGAAGCGAACAGAGGGAAAGCCAAGATCTAATCTAGGAGATGCAAACAACGAGAGAGATTGGATTAGATCTTCATACCCTTGAAGATTCGCGCAGCGGAACGTTCGTCGGAACGTGGGTGATGTAGTCGTACTCGCTTCTCCTCCTCGCGATCCGATCCGATCTAGCACCACAAGTGGCGGTGCCTCCGTGAGATGCACACGTGCAGCACCTCGACGTCTCCTCCTTCCTCGGACCAACAAGTAGGGTGGAGAGATAGATTGGATCTACAACACGACGGCGTGGTGTATATGGCGGAGAATTTCTGCAGCAGGGCTTCGCCTACAAACAGTCGGGAGGGAGAGAGGAGGGTAGCAGGGCAACTAGGGTTTGGAGGAAGGTGTAGGTTGAGAGGGAGGGGTTGCACCAGCGTCGAGACACGTGAAGTGTGTGACCCTGCGGGTTCGAGAATATGCAGACATGATCTTCTATCAATAATCAACAGCGGGGTCTGGGCACCCATATTGACTCCCACACATTCATCGATGATCATATCGGATGAACCACGATGCCAGGATTCAATCAATCCCATATATATTCCCTTCGTCTCGCGATATTTTATTTGCCCGAGATTCGATCGTCGGTATCGTCATACCTAGTTCAATCTCGTTCACAGCAAGTACTTTACTCGTTCCGTAATCCGATATCACTTTGTGATTAACTCCTTAACCACATGCTTGCAAGCGGTGTTGATATCGATTACCGAGTGGGCCCGAAGTATATCTCTCCGACTTGGGAGGGACAAATCCCATCTCGATACATACGACCCAACAGATACTTTCCGATCACCTGAGAGACACCTTTATGATCACCCTCTCATAGGATGACGTTTGATGGCCTCAAAGCTTTCTTCCGATACCAGGGAGTTGTATTATCTCATGGTCTAAGGAATACAATATTTGACATAAGAAAAGCTTCGCAAAGATGAACACAATGACACGATCTAATTGCTTCGCTTAGTTTGGGTCTGTCCATCATATCATTCTCCCAATGATATGATCTCATTATCAATTGATAACTCATGTCTATGGTTAGGAAACCTTAACCATCATTGATCAATGAGCTAGTCCATAGAGGCGTACTAGGGACACGGTGTTGTTCACAAACCACACAAGTATTAATGTTTCCGCTTAATACAATTCTAGCATGGAATATAAACTTTATCATGAACAAGAATTATAATAATAACATCTTTATTATTGCCTCTAGGGCATAATTCCAACAGTAGCTCCTCGGGCGTAGAATCAACACAACGGACGTTTATTCAACATGGCGGACGGGGTCGACGATGATGAAGATAAAGTATGCCTCGAGCCCCAAGCATAGAGCAATCACCAGCACGACCAGTCGAAGACGATTTGAGTTGATTGATCTAATAGAGAAATCCATGCATTGGAGTAGGCCACGATGGGCGAGATGGCATCAAAATGAGATGGCAGCGAGAGGGGTGGATGACAAAATTGGTAACAATCACAAGAGCGAGAGGATAGACATGGGACGGGGTGGGGCTAGAGCCAGAGAATTGCGGAGAAGGATGGAGAAACGAGTGACGCGTGACGAAAAGCCGAGCGAAATGCTGGTGTGCGAGGAAACATACCGTTCGTCTTTTTAAGTAGTAGAGCCGATGGGAAAGTAACACTCGCCAGCCTCTCCTGTGGGTCGCTCCTGCGAGCGACGCACGGGAGGAAACCCTAGCCGCCGCCCTAGACCCTCCAAACCCCTTCCCTTCCCCTCGCCGCTACCGGAGGGTGTCGTCGTGCTAAGCCCGGGTGGTGCTTGTGGCAGGCGGGGCCTCCTTTCCCCTCGTGCGGTGGTGGTGGCGCGGGCTGCAATGGTTGGCGAGGCGTGACGCTAGCGAGGGGCGTGACGGCGCGGCCGCTTGGTGGCAGTGTGGTGGCTTCGCGGTCTCCAGCGTGCTCGTGGCGGTGTCAGCGTCTTCTAGCGAGGCGGGTGCGACGGGCGAGGCAAGCTCGACGGTGTCTGAGGCTTGGGCGACGGGAGGTTCCAGATCTGGCCGGCGGTGCCTACGGCGGCGCCCTTCTGAGTTGCAGCCATGCGGATCTGGACCAAGACGCTCGGAGTGGGGAGTTGCGGCTTGGGAGACGGCGCGGGAATGCTGGGTCCTCCTGAGAGTTGGACGAGAGGGCTCCTCCACTCCCCCAATGGCTCTGCCCACCTGGTTCCTCGATCCACACCCGGCGGGAGGGCTTCTCGCGGGTGTGCGGCTGCTGTCTGCTGGCTTGTGGTTTCCCCGGTGGCGCAGGTGTTGGGTGTTCCGGTTTCTCGAGGTGATGACGTGGTGGAGCTCTAGACGCCAGAGCGGCGGCCCTGGGTTGGTGGGCGGGTTGACCCTGCCGGTGGGTAACGGCCATTGGTGCTGTGCCTGCCTTCCGCGGTCACTTGGGTGGCGCGGTGGCTGGCGAAGGTGGCTACGACCCAGTAGTTCTTGGCCTCCGGACGCGGCAGCGACTCCTCTTCTCACGAGTAGTTCGGCGGTGGAATTCGAGGGCCAGGGGAAACCCTTTGATTGCTCATCAACCACGATGGCGACGACGCTTCCACGCCGCTCCCTTCCTGAAGGCGTCGTTGAGGTCTCTTGTCTTCCCCACCCCTCCCCCATTCCCAGGTGAAAACCCAAGACTCTGGTCGGGCAGCGACGATGCTTCAGCGCCGTTCTCCTCCCTGTAGGTGCTGTCTTGGGAAGGTAGGGACTTGGGTGGGTTGCACAGTGTCTATGTCCATGGCTCTGCTCCAGCGATCTTCGACTTGCTCAAGGTGTTTTTTCGTTGGCAATGCGACGTGTAGTCCCAGTGCATCTGCAGCCGCGGCGACAAATTGCAGAGCGATGACCGCGCAGTTTAGGGGCACAGGTTAACTCCTGCCATTGCCCAAACCTGCACTCGTAGCACATGGCTGCCCAAGGACCCCTCTGTTCCCCTCGTTTGCTTGGGATCCATGTGGCTCCTGTTGTAATTTGCTTATCATTTTTTCTTGTTCAAGCTTGTATTTTCAATACCCTGTATTCAAGCTGGTTGTGGGCTTTATTAATTTAAAGTAATGCTCTTAGAGCCTATTACCTTTGTTTGGGATTATAAGGGCTGAGAGCTTTTTTTATTTTGTTAGAGATTATAAGAGCTATCACATTTATTAGTCTCTCTCCTCAAATGCATATTCTCCTTTTTCTCTCACTTGTCTCATGCATGTAAAACTATTGGTGCATGTATAGATTAAGAAAGAGAGTTATGCTTAGGACCAATAATCCCAAACAGAGATATTATTAAAAGACATACTCATGAAATATTAATAAAGCCCACAACTGGTTACTAGATAAACGAGCGGGAATCTCTTTTATTTAAGAAAGCCCACAACTGGTTACTAGATAAACGAGCGGGAATCTCTTTTATTTAAGAGACAGAAACGAGCCGTGCTCTGTTTAGAGATCACGGTGGTTTTGATGATTTGATGACTTCTAAAAAAAAAAGCCGGAGTAGCTAACCGACATTACATACAGATTTTTTTTACAGAAAATCAAAAGAAAATCGTAGCCGGAGAGAACCTGGGGCGCGGCCTATTGAAAATTCTTTTTTTGTTTTTGAGAGAAACCATGGAAAATTCTTTGTCAACGCACTGTCCGGAGCCCATTTGCTGTTTCGCGCACTCGGAGCCGTCGGAGCCTGACCGTCGGTTGCTGGCGATCGTGGACATATCAAGCGTTCAAGACTCCATTCCCAGATCGAACGCCGCCGCCGCTCCTCTCCTGGCCGGCAGCTCCCCTCTCGGCGTTACACCCGAAAATAAGAGTATCAGATCCACGTAGAGCAATTTGATTAAAGTTATTATGCTTTTGTCACTGTCTACCAAAAGATACTTGTAAACCGTATTTAATTTCAAGTAATGGGTGTTTAAAAGTTTTTTGGTTAAATGCAGAAAAATAATTAAAACTAGTACTCCCTCCGACCTATACTAGTTGACTTGGATTTTCCTAGATTCGGATGTATCTAGTACTAAAACATGTCTAGATACATTCGAATTTAGAAAAATTCGAGTCAACTAATATGGGTCTAAGAGAGTAAAAGAAAATAAGTACTTCCTCCGATTCAAATTAATTAATTTAGATTTGTCTAGATTCGATATATTTAGACATGTTTTAATGCTAGATACATCTGAATCTAGACAAATCGAAGTCAATTAATTTAGATCGGAGGAAGTAACAAAAATATTTAGAATGGTGGTTAAACTCTCAATACAGTTAAAGCGTTCTCAGGAATATAGAATACACCAGTAACATATTTAATTTATTTCATACGTCATGACATGTGTTTCGCATCGATTGAGGTTGTGCCCTCATCGTATTCCTCAATTGTTGAAATGAATCAATCCACACTTGCACTCGTACTAGGGGAACTCTCTCGGTATTTGCCCTTTCGTTATCTCGCTCATTTGTTGGCTCGTGTTGTTAATGAGGGTGGACTAGCTATACACTGACGCATGCCACATCGCTACCTTAATTGGTTCTTCTATACTCACAACACGAGCGGGAATAGCTAACGCTAACCTACATACATAAAGGTAGTACATAAAATCAAATGAAAATCGTATCCGGAGAGAACCTGGGCCGTGGGCTCATGGAAAATTCTACTCACTCGATTTTAAAATTTTAGCTTTATAAAAGGAGTGTATTTAGACCTCTTTTATTATGTAGGTTCATTAAATTTTAGCTTTGTAAAAAAAATCTATCTAGATCATTTTTAGTACGTAGGTTCATCAAAATTTGAAATGAACCTACACACTAAAATAATATCTAAGATACATTTTTTTCACAAAACTAAAACATCTTATATATTTTTAAACCGAGAGATTATTTTTTAAAAAGAAACTCATCGAAAATTCTTTGTCAACGCATGTCCGGGACCCGCCGTTTCGCGTACTCGGAGCTGTCGGAGCCTGACCGTCGGTTGCTGGCGATCGTGGACATATCAGAGCAAGGACAATAGTATAGTCAGTTGTTGCTATAAGCTAAGTGCCATGTCATCTATAGCCAACTTAGAACTATCATGTACAATAGTGAGCTACAAAAATATACTATTTTAGCACTACATGACCTACCTTTCACTCTCTCAAAGTGCATAGGAGCATGGGAAGCGCCAGAGAAATTCTCGCATCTTTCTCACTTTCTTCTCTCTTCTGTTCTCTCTTCCAACTAGACAAGAAAATAATATTTTAATCCCTACTGACTATTACTTGTACTTGCTCCTCTCAAGCGTTCAAGACTGCCCGAAGGAACGCCCCTCCATTCCCAGATGGAACGCCGCCGCCGCTCCTCCCCTGGCCGGCAGCTCCCATCTCGGCGTCACACGTCTCCCCAAGCCCCGGCCTTCCTCCCATCCGCCCTACCCTCCTCCCTCTGTCCCCACTTCCTCCCGTCATCCCATACTGCAACAGATCGACAACCACCGCCCCATCATCGGCCACTAGAGAGGCGGCGCAGCGCAGTCCGGACCATGGCGACGCGGCCGGCTGGCTCGCCGGTGCCCGCGTGCATCCCATTCGCGCGACGCCGTCAAGCTTGCCGGATCGTGTTGCGCAGCTTGGTCGAGGCAGTACTTTGCGAGGCTCCATGCCGGCGAGGTGTCTCCGGCCACCAGGACGCGTCGGTAGCGGTGTCGCAAGCCGCAGAGGGCCTTCATACTCCACCAGCTGCAAGGAGGGCGTATCCTCGGAGGAGGGGAACGGCGCTGCTCGGTGGCTTCCGCCCAGGCCGTCGATTCCGGCCTACGCTGCTCACCGGACTCCTCCGCCGCTGACGTCCCTCACGGCCGGGGTCGTTGCAGGAGGCCGAGGACGCGCAGGATCTGCAGAGATCGGGTGCAGTAGGCGTCCACGCCGTCGTTCAGGACCTGGTCGCATCCAAAGGTCGGATTTTTGCTTCTGTTCGGCATTAGGCCTCTGTTATAGTCATTTATTAATGCTGAAGCACAATTCCGTTTAGCAGCTGCTATTAATTAGACAACATTAGGCCTATTTGATGTTTGTAATTAAACCTAGATGTGTTAAAAAGGGAAGTACTCCCTCCATCCCAAAATAAGTGACGTGGATTTGTCTAAATTCACATGTATCTATATATTAAAATACGTCTAGATACAACCTACGTCACTTATTTTGGGACTGAGGGAGTAATTGGAATTTTGTCCGTACAGTATTTGAATGTGTCTTAATTTCTGTGATGCATATTAGATGGTCATGGAATGTCTAGTAAAAAAGATCAAGATAAGTTGTAGCCTGAAATTTGAAGATGCCATACACAACTTTAATTAAACGTTTTTGTTTTAGGGATTTTAAGCTGTACCCGTCTGCTTGCAGATCGATGCAAACTATTTTCTTGTTTTATTGCAGATTGATGCAGATTATTTATATGTGAACGTTTTAGAAATATGCCCATCCATTTATTATCACACCATGTTAACCAAGGCCTTCGCCTGCAGAACATCCCCTCAAACATGCTGGGGTCCAGGCTGAGCGTGTCGGCAACGCGCGCCAGGAGCCTGACACGGAGCGCCCAGATCTCGGCGGAGTACCGGCCGAGGGTTTCCATGAAGGTGAGCGACACTGTCTGCCTGTGCACGGAGAACTACAGCTTGTGAAGATGGCACTAAAAAGGAAAAAAATGCAACCTGCTGGAACTCTTTTCTCTTTATCTACTTGTTTATTGGTCCTCTGTATATTAGACTAAAAGAAACTCTACTGACAAAGTTGGCACACAAGACATACAAGAGTTTCCAACTTGCATGTTCTGATTGGATGTTCTTTGATCGCAAGTATCTATCCTAAAATTAACTTATGTTATAGTACTCCCTCCGTCCCAAAATATAAGGCGCCTAAAGATTAGTCAAAAGTCAATATTTTTTAAGTTTGACCATGATTATACACAAAAATATACAAATTTATAATACTAAATTAATATCAATAGATTCACCATAAAGTATATTTTCTTAATATGTCCATTTAATATTGTAGATATAGATATTTTTTTCTAAATATTTGGTTAAAGTTAGTAAGGTTTGGCTTTTGACCAATCCTTAGGCGCCTTATATTTTGGGACGGAGGGAGTACATGGTAATTATCAAAGGCTGTTACTGCGCTAGTTTTGAATGCTCATTCTGATTCTTATTACTTGTTATTCTTAGCCGACTTGAAGAAACATGCTATTTATGGATTGCTAGCATAAAATCCATTTTATATTCGAATGAAATGTGTTTTCCTATAGTAGCTTATTTGCCATTATGATTTAAGATAACATCAATATTGGAATGCTCATGTTTCCTGTACTAGTGTTCTGAATGGTCGCTGACATGCTGCTGCCAGCCATGACTCCGTCCCGCTGATGCCGACGATGTCCCAACCTGCAGCTCCTTGTTGAGGTCTCTCTTATCCTCCATCTATTCTTGATAAAAAATGCATCTTCTCTCTTATCCTCCATCTATTCTTGATAAAAAATGTATCTTCTCTCATGTTGCATTGAACGTGTAGGCACTAGACAAAGGGTAATTGCAATTATCCGACTACTAGTAGCTATGTATTTTGTGTTTCTTGGTCACCGAAGTTAAATCTAACCAAATTAGCTGTTATTGTGTGTTACACTATTAGAAAAACTAAACATTAACGATGATAACCCAAATAGTTTTGGTCGTTAAAACCCGGGCGAGGTTCCGCAGGGTGGGACAGCATACTCAATTGGTTTTAACAACCACCAAGTTTGGTCGTCGCTAGCACCATTCTAGACGCGGTCGTTATTTCTATCTAATTTTGCGCATTGCTGGTGGAATTATCCATCCATCAAGATAAGACTACCTATAACTCTATGTTAGGCATTTACAATCGGCACTACCATAGGCACTTAAAGTGCAAAAAATAGATCTATCCCTAAGCGCTAAGCTCCCAATGACAAACGCTAATTAGTGATGCATAACTGCCTTGCTGTTGTGCCTTTTTTCCATCCACGCTTCACGCCAAACGGGCAAAAAAGACTAAGTGAACACCATAAATAAAAGCCAGAGGGTTAGGCTCCGGCGATGGGAGGAAAGTTAGAACACTACTATAAGCAGCAAACCCCTGCCGACAACACGGCCGCTGGCCACCACAACACCTCCTTTCCACCGGTAACTCTATTCACTCGACGGATTTGGTGGTTAGCCATTCACAAGACAATAGTTTTTATACTTTTGCTCATCTTCTTAGCAGATCAATGTCCATTTATTCGTGGATGAAGGGAATACGTATGGTGTTGTAAACTATGGCATCTTCTATGACTTGAGACTGAACACTAGCTAGTGATATGAGTTATGAGGGAGAGTTGCTCTTTTTCCTCTTCAGACACGTGCTTACGAAAGTTGAGGATCTTTTCTTAACTTTTTTTGTCTTGCTACCTGTAAGACCTATTGGTTTTACCGGAATTCATAGGCGCTGTCAACACCGGCCTTTTTGATGAAAATATTTTAGCATGTGTAAAAAAAGTAGTCAATTGCAATTTTGATCAGGATGAAAAGCATTCAGTCTCCTAGGTATGGTTCCCTTCCACTGCTCTCTGTCTAATTGTAGTTTAATGTTGAAAATTGTGTTATAGCCATGCCTTGAATCATTTTTTTCCTTCAATCATAATGTATTATGATGGACGTGCAGTAGAAATTCAAAGATAGGGATCTCCTGATAATGCCAAAATGCAGATATTAATTCTACCGCGACTGCATCAAGAAGTGGCTAAAGGTGAAAAATAGGTGTTCGTTGTGCA
Source organism: Avena insularis (assembly GCA_023614405.1). Taxonomy (NCBI): domain Eukaryota; kingdom Viridiplantae; phylum Streptophyta; class Magnoliopsida; order Poales; family Poaceae; genus Avena; species Avena insularis. The sequence goes on from CM042689.1 coordinate 375,344,940, forward strand.
AATCGGCTGCAGCCTAGAAGGCTTGGATGACCATGGAGATGAAACTTAAGATCTGTGATACTCAGTGTAATTCTATTGAATGAATGTCATGTGGCAGGTAGGATTGCACTGGATATCGCAGATCTCAAGTTTCGTGGTCGTCCAGGCCTCCTAGGCCGTAGCTGATTTGCACAACGGGCACCTGTGATTCACCTTCAGCCACTTTTTGATGCACCCGGGTGGAAGTAATGCTCGCATTTCGGCATTCCCAGAAGATACCATCTTTAAATTTCTCCTGCACGCCCAACATAATACATTAGGATTGGAGGAAAAATGATTCAAGATATGGCTGTAACACAATTTTTAACATGAAACTATAAATAGAGAGAGCAATGGAAGGGAACTGTACCTGGCAGACTGAACACTTCTTATCCTGACCAGAACTGCAATTAACTACTTCTTTCAGACAGACTGAAATATTTTCATCAGAAAGGCCGGTGTTGACATCGCCTATGAATTCTGCTAAAGCCAATAGATCCTACAGGTAGTAAAACAGAAAAGGTTAAGAAAAGATCCTTAATTTTTGTGAGCCTGTTTCTGAATAGGAAAAATAACAACTCTACCTCATAACTCATGTTTCTAGTGTTCAGTATCAAGTCCTAGAAAGATCGCACAATTTACAACATCATACGTATTCCTTCTTCCACGAATAAGTGGACATCGATTTGCTAAGGAGATGAGCAAAAGTATAAAACTGTTGTTTTGTGAGTGTCTGAGCTCTACTAGCGCGAGATAACACATACACAGAATGTTGAAATTATACAGAGAAAAACCGGAGGGGATGAAACCGCGGCCAAAACCGTCGAGAGTGAATATTGTTACCGGTGGGAAGGAGGTGCTGCGGTGGCCGGCGACCGTGTTGCCGGTGGGGCTTGACACTTCTAGTGGTGTTCCACCTTTTCTCTCATCGCAAGAGCCTACTCTAATCCCTCTGGTTTTTATTCCTAGCGTCTCTACCGCATCGACGCAAAAAAAAGACAGACGCTAGTATTTTTTGCCCGTATGACGTGAAAGGTGGATGGAAAAAAGGCACAACATTTGTCCTGCATTTGTGCAAAGAAAATCACATCGTAGGGGCCTACGGTATCACAGTCAAAAAAAGGCACAATAGTTATGCGTCTCTGTTTAGCGCTTGCCATTGGGAGCTTGAGTGCTTAGGGATAGATCTAGCTTTAAACTGCTATTATTTTGCACTTGAAGCGCCTATTTTTATAGAGTTAATAGGTAGCCTTATCTTGATGGATGGATAATTCCATCATCTTGTGCAAAAATTAGATGAAAATAACGATCGCGCCTAGTATGGTGCTAGCGACGGCCAAACTTGGTGATTGTTAAAACCAATCGAGTATGCGGTTCCCACCCCGTGGAACCTCGCCCGGGTTTACAACGACCAAAACAGTTTGGGCCATCGTTTAGTTTTTCTAGTAGTGTAACACACAGTAACGGCTAACTTGGTTAAATTTAAATTCGGTGACCAAGCAACACAAAACACAGCTAATAGTAGCCAGTGACAGTTGGAGTATTAATCCGGTAAACATGCGATACCTTTGTTTTTCTTTGATGTTAGCTGCCTTATTATGCATATGCAGTGCCGAAACTTGTATTTTTTGCAGTTCAAAGCTGATAGAATTTTCCTACTTAATATGCAGAGAAACGATTTGGACGGAGATGATGTTTTTGCAAGCTATCATTTGTTTTTGTTTGGTCATACTACTTATTACTAGTCATTTATGTTCAGTTTTCACTAAAGGTTTGTTTGCTAGCGTGTTGCAGATATCCGTGGCCGCGGCTTGTGGTGCCTGTTTTGTGCATACCGAGATGGGTTTTATGGGCTTGGAAGCGCCCCTGGAGCCTGCCATTTGTTTTCCGCGCCGACGGCGTGGTAGTTAACCGGTAGTGGTCTCGCTGTGACAGCGGGCCGGCGCCTCTCCGTGCAATTCTGTTCTGATCATTTGGCTATTTATAGCATTTAGATTGGATGCATTGAGTTTCTTCCTAGCTAGTCAATGACGCTAGTCTGGCTTAACTCGATTTCCCCTGTTTTGCTATGTCCTATGATGTACACTAGAATTTGTATGTAGGTTTCATACTTGTGCATGGTTCAGAAACTGCAGTCTTGATGTGTAGATAGTCTTACACATGTTTTGCTGGATTGGAATAGTCTTACACATTCGTTATGACTGGAATGGCTGGTTCATGTGCCTACTAGGGTGTAAATTAATACTGAGTTGTGCATAAATGTAGTAATTAGTATTTTGTTTCCTTACCATCGGGGACTTAACGATGTGCTTGTTTCGAACTTATCTACTACTATCAGACCCTGTGGAGCATGGATGTGGAGGTGGAGAGTAGGGTGCAGAGGCTGGCCGACAGTTTTGGCCGGCTGCGCTTACCCGCCTCGTCTTGAAGGATTGCATCCATACCCTCTGTGTGCTGTGCTGAATGGAGTCATGAGCTGCCGTGAGCTGAATGGTCATCTCCTCAACTATCCGACCTACTAGGGTGTGCATATTGATCCACATTCTTAAAGCACCAGGCATTTTGAAAATGCATATCCCACTGTGCAGACTAGACCCTCGAACCACTTCTTATCCTTCTCTCCAAATCTTCGCCGCTCTGTTCACCACCATTCTTGTAGATTGCTATCAGGCATAGGTCTGATTCCAAACGCTTGCACGCAGTTGTGCCATACTTCTCTAGCAACCACGCATTGCATGAGGATATGCTCAGATGTATCCTCCTCCTGTAGACAAACGAAACATGCTGCCATGTTATCCTATAGTCCATGTCTAGCTCGATGGTCCGACGTCCAGATCCTATGCTGGGCCCACATGAAAAGCTTGCTCTGTTGGCCCAGACCCGGCAATACTTTCGCCGGGACGACGACCCGCAACAACCCCTGCCACCGATTACTTTCCGACGACGCCGACGACGAAGTTTTGGCAAGATGACACACGCACGTACCCGATAACTTCCGCCACGATGCGTACATGCTGCTAGCTGATCGATTCTTTTGATTAGCTAGTGCTACTTCACATACACGCACACACAAATCAGATTGATTGCCAAAGGCTCATATTGGGCCTTGGTTTTCTTTATTGATTCAACTCCACGGTCTGGTGTGGTTACAAGGCAGAGACTACATGTATATATATACTACTAGGATTTAGTCCTAACCTGATACATATACGTATACTACTCTGACTAGGACATGAACTCTGGACGAGCACACGACGCCGTGTCAGCGTCCAAGTGATTAGTATTTCTAACAATCACCCCCCCTAAGCACGATGTGCTCGTCTTGTCGTCCTGGGTCCCAAATACGCCAGCTGCTCCTCGCGGGCGTTATCCACGGCATTGCTTTCGCCGCCCCTTCCTCAGCACCCATATCACCGACTTTGCTTTTGTCAGATTCTTCATGACTTCACGCCGATAGTCCTTTTTGTCCGCGCCTTGAAACATTATACTTGGTTCGATGAAGTACTTTCTCATTGATGCTTCGCGTATTTGATCTTCTGCTTGCCGTTACTCTTGGATGCAATAGAACAAATATGTAGGAGCTAGCTCACGCTGGTTGACTAGCAAAGCTAGCTCGTGACTAGCAATTCTGACTTCTACCTGCTCCTGACCAACGCCGTCTTCTGGCTCATCCGGAGTAGTAATGAACAGGTTGCCTACCTGTAGTGATTCGTCTTTTTCTTTTAGATCTCTTTCTGGCATGTTTCCCTCTAGCTTCTCTATATCACGTGAAAAGCCTCTTGATGAATCTGCATCCCCTATTGTTGGGTCTCCTCCATCTGTCTGGCCACCAGTCCACACTCTTGGACCATCGCCTTCTGCCTTGCTGGCATGTTTGCTGGGATCGCTTCAGCTCCCCCTCCTCTTATAATTGTTGGGCAAACAAGTGCAGGTATCGCCGCACATGCATCTACGCGCCCTTCTAGTTCCGTATCTTTTGGCCACGGACTAGCCTTTTCTTTAAACTCTTTGTCTTCTGTGAGAATCCCTAGTGCTTCTGGCCTGGTATCCACGCCTGGAGCTCCCCCTAGGCCTTCAACGTCTTCTGGGCCTGAACTTGCTAACAAGGATAAGCTTGGTTGATCCATATTTTCTTCATACTCAAGATCCCACGTGATGTGAAAAGTTGGATATCCCGGTTCGTTGGAGCCCCAATTCCATGTCTCACCTTCCTCAAAGATTACGTCGCCCCTAACAACCACCTTATTGGTATAAGGATTGCACAAACAGTATGCCTTTGAGCCTTCTTCATAGCCAGTCATGATCATTGGAGAACGTCGATCCGCCAAATTGCTTTTATGGCTAGACTCCGTCTTGACATGTGCCACGCATCCAAAAGTGCGAATATGATCAACCGCGGGCTTTCTCCAATACCATGCTTCGTACGGAGTCATACCAAGCATACTCCTGGTCGGTGCCCTATTCAGCAAATAGACCGCTGTGTTGACTGCCTCACCCCAGAAATTTCCTGGCAAGCCTTTGCTTTTCATCATGCTCCTCGCCAAGGCCACCATGGTTTTATATTCACCCCTCCAAGCTGTGCGTAGGGATTTTTGCTTCCCCTCCGCCTCGACCTCTCCGGCTTCCTTGATCTTCTCGAATGCATGTAGAGCTTGATCCTTACTTTTCAGCAACACAACCCACATGTATTGACTGTGATCATCCACCACAAGCATGAAGAATTCATTGCCGGACGGGGTTACCGGTGAAATTGGACCGCATACACGCCATGAACGAGTCTCAAAGCTTCACTTGCCTGAACCATGGCTTCACGTGGCAACGGGGCACTCCGTTCCTCGTGATCCACACACGGTAGATCGTGATCCACTTGCGCCACAATCTCCGTAACCGCTGATGGAGGGTCCTCCTCATCCTTCATCTTAGTTACTTCGAGCATCAGCATCATCGGTCCATCATCTCCTTCCTGGGCGATGAGAGCCCTCTCCTTTGACGATTTCTTGCAATCCTTCTTAAAGTGACCGAGCTCGCCGCAGTTATGACATCTTACTTTCTTTATGTCAAACTTCCTCCATGAGCTCGCCCTCGTCCTCTCGCGATATACTTTTTTGCTGGGCGAGAATCTTCTTTATCACTCCTGCTACCGGATGCTTTATCGCCCTTCTTCTCCCCGGCGTACAATGCTCGAGCCATAAGCATGATATGCTCATCCACTTTCTCATCGCCGTAGGTGATCTTCATCCGCTCGTCGTACGCCTTGAACCGTCCAACTAGATCATCCATCCTGAGAGTCTTGAGATCAACGCGTTGCTCGATCGCCGAGACAATGGGAGAGTAACGCGGCGGCGCCACGCGGAGGAAACGCCTCACGTTAGAGATCTCTTCTAGCTTCTCGCCAAGTCCGCGAATCCCATTGACCAGTGTAGCGACCCTTGAAGCAAACGTGTCTAGCGTCTCATCTCCTCCCATCTCTAGATTCTCGTACTTCTTATGCAAGGTTTGTAGGTTTGCCTCGCGGACGTGCTCGTGCCCAAGATTTAATGTCTTGAGCGTATCCCACACCTCCTTTGCAGATATCTTCGAGATCAGGTGCTGCTTCACATCCATCGGCATCACCGAGCAGATGGTCGTGAGTGCATGTCGGTCCACGTGGTACTTCGACGCGCCCTTTATAAACTCGTTGCCGCCTGGATCGACAGCCTCCCAGAGTCTGACGCCTTCTAACACCTACTCCATCTCGATCGCCCACACCGTGAAGTTGCCGCGGCTGTACCGCAGGTACTGTGTCATCACCGGCGCGACAAATCCTTTAGCCGCATCAGAATACTCGCCCACCTCCTTCGTCATGACCTCCCGTTACTAAGAGATCCTCCACGAGGCTCTGATACCAATTTTTAGCACAGACCCGGCAATACTTTCGTCGGGATGATGACCCGCAACAGCCCCTGCCGTCGAGTACTTTCTGACGATCCCGACGACGAAGTTCCGGCAAGACGACACGCACGTACCCGATAACTTTCGCCACGATGCGCACGTGCTGCTAGCTGATCGATTCTTTTGATTAGCTAGTACTACTTCACGTACATGCACACACAAATCAGATTGATTGTCAAAGGCTCATATTGGGTCTTGGTTTTCTTTATTGATTCGGTTACGGTTACAAGGCAGAGACTACATGTATATATATACTACTAGGATTTAGTTCTAACCTGATACATGTATATATACTACTCTGACTAGGTCATGAACTCTGGACGAGCACACGACGCCGTGTCAGCATCCAAGTGATTAGTATTCCTAACATGCTCTTAGGCGTTGCCTTGGCTTTCCAGATTGGCTCATCTAGCTCGAAGCGGACATTGCCATGCAAGAGCATCCTATAGGCCGACTTAGCCGAATAGGCTCCATCCAGCGACCAAGGCCAAGTTAATGTGTCCGGCTCCACCAAATCTCTGCATACTCCGTTAACCGTTGTCCACAGTGAGATGCACTCCCATGCTCCTCTGGGTGGTAGTGTTCCCGAGAAATCTATGATCCACCGGTTCTGTGACATTGCGCGAGCCACTGTTCTAGAGTTCCGCGTCCTTTTGTTGACCGTGAGCGTTAGACCGGGGGCAAAGTCCGACGCCGATCGTCCGTTAATCCATCTATCTCGCCAGAAGAGGACGCGCTGGCCATCCCCCAGCTTGATTTTGACCAGATTGTCAAAAACCTTCCGTGCCTTCTTATCTTTCACCATCGGTAGCCCCTGCCAGGGCCTGTCCTGCTCAGCCCTCTGTATCCATTGCCAACGTACTCTCAGAGCTAGGCCATGTGTGCGTAGATTTTGAATTCCCAGCCCGCCAAATTCCGTTGGCTTGCACAGCTGCTCCCAAGCCACCAGGCATTGACCTCCATTAGCTCTTAGCTTCCCGGCCCAGAAGAAGCCCCTCAGACTTTTTTCAGCTTCCTCGAGCAACCATAGCGGTGCTTCAGAAACCAGCAAATGATGTACCGGCCTCGCCGTCATCACTGCCTTGACAAGCACTAGCCTCCCCGGCCTAGCGATCAAACTCCTCTGCCATGCTGGTACAATATGGACCGTGGTGTCCAGCATGGGTTGCCACTGCGCCTTAGTGAGTGGGCGCAGTGACAGTTGCAGCCCCAGGTATCGAATCGGAAAGTCCTTCAGCTGGCACTGCATAAGACTCGTCAGCAGAGCTTGTTCTTCTGCTCCTCCTCGTATCAGTGTAGCTGAAGTTTTCTGGTAGTTGACATGTAACCCCGAGGCCCTTCCGAACACTGCAAGCTACTCCTTGACTGTCACAATATCCTGGACGGTTGGCTTGATGAAAATTACCACGTCGTCCGCGTAAATTGAGAGCCTTTGCACCAGTGTACAGTTGCCAATTGGCGACAGCAGCCCTTGCTCTATCGCTGTCCCAATCAAGATGGTCACCACTTCCATGGATAAAACGAACAGTTGTGGGGATAAGGGATCCCCTGCCGTAAACAAATGTACTAGTTCAAAAGTTGAAAAACCATGCCCACATTGCGGATATTTTTGTCGGGGGCCTACAGATGGACACTTCTGATGCTCTTTAGCACTCTGAGCTTGTGAACAATGGATGCAGACCATAAAACAGTCAACATATTATTTTTTTTCAAAACAGCCAACACATTATTTTTTTCTTTAAGGGAAAACACACGCGCACGCGCCAGTAATACGTGGAACTGCCATTTCTTTGTTTACATCAGCACGGAACTCCTAAATGTAAATGACCCGCTCCAAACTCGAAGCCAAGCCCCAACGGACAGGAGTATCCTAAGATGACCTCATTGATCTACTGCAACTCTGAAATGGTCGGTCGAAAACTTACCATTACCAAACTTCCTTCTTGAATCCATGAACTCTGTCATGGTGAAATTCCGGTACATCGCCGGCTTTTCTGGCGTGATAAGCTCCGGGAGAGGACCAAGCAAGCCCGAGTCGCCGCGCATGGCAGGATTGAAGAAGACGGCAAGAGAGGCCCTGGCATCTTGGCTAGACCTGACCATCACCCTGTGGCCCACGCTATGGTACTCATTGTTCGAAACAAGCTGTAAATTGTTGTAGATGGAAAACAGTTATATTCCACGTTAGAGAATACTTGATGAATAATTTTGTCTTGTATTGGCGTTTACCTTGAGAACGTCCCCAACGTTGACGAGAAGTGTGCCGGGCACCAGCGGCACATCCACCCACTGTCCGTCATTGTCGCCGCCGTTGACACGCACCTGGAGCCCTCCGATTTCGTCCTGTGCTAGGATTGTGAAGAGGGAGGGGTCGGTGTGCTCCACCGCGCCCTCCACCCGCGCGGGCTCCGGGCATGGCGGGTAGTAGTTGCACGCCATCAGCCAGCCTTCCACATGCGTCGCCGTCTCCAGCCGCTCAGCGCCGACGCCGAGCGCCTCCGACAGCAGTCTGGTCATCTTCTTCCCCAGCTCCTCGATGCACCGCAGGTACTCCACCAGCGCGTCCCGGCAAGCCGCGGGGAGACGTCCAAGGTCGGCCGCCTGCAACAGAACCCGGAGAGAGACACGCCATGGGAGGATGGGGCCAGGGCCATCGAGGCTGTCGCGGTCCATGTAGGGGACGGTGGAGTAGCTCATGCCCTCCACGGCCGCGATCGAGTAGAACGCCGAGCGGACCGCCGCGGGCAGCTCGTGGAAGGCCCGAACGGCGGACACGGCGGCGCCGGCGTCGATTCAGTGGTTGGTGACGTGGAAGAAGCCGCACGTACGCGCGGCGGCGCCGACGAGAGGCACCAAGGCCGAGAGCGGGAGGGAAAGGTCGACGGTCGGGACGGTGATGTCCGTTGGTGGATGCTTGGCGGTGCTGCTGGGCGCGATGAAGAGAGGCGGCACCGAGGCGAGCCCGGACTCGACGAGGTCGCGGACGGTGGCGCGGGAAGCGTCGAACTCGGCCAACGCGGCCGCGCAGTCGTAAACCTCGGCTGCACCGGTCATGTCGATCGTCGATTGGAGACGTAGATTACTGGGTTGCTGAGGCCACCTCGGGGAATTCTTCACTTATATAATATATCGTTGGTCAGCTCAATATGGATTGAAAGTAAATGCCTTGACAAATCATCAATCGTTACGCAACAATTACACTCCATTTTCTTTTAGAGAAGGCGACAAGCGAGCAAGTGCAACAGCATCTCAATTCGGGATGCTAGCTAGCCCAACCACTGTCTTTAGATTAAGATACGGGCTTAAGATATTCATGCGATGCCTAACAAATTCAAAGGGAGTGTCTATTGTACAACCAGATGTTTTGTACGAGCAATTCAGAAACAGACACTTTTTTAACCTAATGAAAAGTTGACAGCTGTCATGTAATATCAAAAGAGAGGAGACTAAAAAAAGTGTCTGTTTCATTTACTCCCGAATAGACACATTTCAGCCTCTCATTCTATGAGTCCAACATCTTCTGATTCCAGTTTCTTTTCATTGAGTGTTGAGTTCTACATTTTTTAGTCCAGTTTACTCACATTCTTCAACAAGGACAGAAATATACCACACAGGAGAAACTGGAGGCGCCGACGACCAATTGTCAGGGCCATCGGCGTAGCGGCAGCCGCCCAGCCCGGCCATCGGCGTAGGGATGGTCGTCGGCGTAGATGAAGGTGCCGAGGTTAGCCCTCGGCGTAGCAGAGAGGGTTGTACCGACGGTGGCCCTCAGCGTATGTACCGTCCTCGGTGTAGCCTCAGTTCAGACACGGCGAAGAAAACGGCGTTAGATAGGCAGGCTGTGCCGACGGCCTGGCCGTTGGCGTAGCTCTTCGATTCAAAAGTTACCATTCATACTGATCATGCTGCTATTAAGTACCTTATGACGAAGAAAGACGCCAAGCCTAGGCTTATTAGATGGGTGTTGTTTTTACAAGAGTTTGACCTACATATTGTAGATAGAAAAGGTGTTGAAAATCCTGTTGCTGATAATTTATCTTGATTGGAAAACATCTCTTTTAATCCTATGCCTGTTAATGATAGTTTCTCAAATGAACAGTTGGCTGCAGTAGGGGTAAGCTCGCGAGAGAGCCCTCGGTATGCTGATTATGCTAAGTTTATTGTCTCCAAGTATTTGCCTTCAACTTTTACAGCCCAGCAAAGAAGGAAGTTCTTTTACGATTTGAGGCATTATTTTTGGGACGACCCACATTTATATAAAGGAGTAGATGGTATTATGCGAAGATATGTTCCAGAATATGAACAAAAGGAGATATTGCAGAAATGTCATGGTAGTGCCTATGGAGGACATCATGCGGGAGATAGAACCACACAAAAGGTGCTACAATCAGGTTTTTACTAGCCTACCCTTTTTAAAGATGCAAGAAAATTTGTCTTATCATGTGATGAGTGTCAATGAGTTGGTAATATTTCTAGACGCAATGAGATGCCTATGAATTACTCTCTTGTTATTGAACCATTTGACTGTTGGGGATTCGATTTTATGGGTCCTTTTCCCCCTTCAAAAGGTTATACTCATATTCTTGTTGCCGTTAACTATGTTAGTAAGTGGGTAGAAGCCATACCCACAAAAAGTGCTGATGGTGAGACCTCTTTGAAAATGCTTAAGGATATTATCTTCCCTAGGTTTGGAGTGCCTAGGTACCTTATGACTGATGGAGGGTCTCATTTCATTCATGGTGGCTTTAGAAAGACCTTGCTAAATATGATGTTAATCACATAATTGCTTCAGCTTATCATCCCCAAACTAGTGGGCAAGTAGAGCTATCAAATAGAGAAATTAAATCCATCTTGCAAAAGACTGTTAATAGATCTAGAAAAAATTGGGCTAAAAAGTTGAATGATGCTTTATGGGCTTATAGAACTGCCTATAAAAATCCTATGGGAATGTCTCCTTACAAAATGGTTTATGGGAAAGCTTGCCACCTGTCTTTAGAATTAGAACACAAAGCTTATTGGGCAGTAAAAGAACTTAATAGAGACTGCAAACTTGCTGGTGAGAAAAGATTATTTGACTTAAGTTCGTTGGATGAATGGAGGAGTGAAGCATATGAAAATGCTAGACTCTTTAAAGAAAAAGTTAAAAGATGACATGATAGGAGAATTCTTAAGAGAGAGTTCCATGTTGGTGAGAAAGTTCTATTGTATAGGTCTCGTCTCAGATTTTTTGTAGGGAAACTACTCTCAAAATAGGAAGGACCTTTTGTTATTGAAGAAGTGTATCGTTCAGGTGCAATAAAAATTTCTTCTTTAAAAGATAATACTACACAAGTGGTGAATGGTCAGCGACTCAAGCACTATATTTCTGGAGATTCTTACAACGAGGATATTTATGCTATTCAAATGGTAACTCCGGAAAAATTTATCGAAGACCAAGTTCAGAGACCTGCAGAGTCCGTTTTCAAATAGGTAACAATTCTGGTAAGAAAAAGTCCGCGACAAATCTATCAAGTTATATTTTTGTAGTTTTTATTCAACAAGGAAGGCAACGAAGCGAAAGAGGGACGGAAACGGAGCCAGGGTGGCTCACACCACCCCCTGGCGCGGGCCCCTGGCCACGCCAGCAGGTGGCGTGGCCACCTCAGACTCCGTCTTCGACCCATTTTCTCCCAGTACCTTCCTTTTGTCATAAAACTTCGTAATATATAATCCACTGGACCCCCGAGGTTCATATATCGTGTTCTCGTCGTGTTTTTGTTTCGATCTGTTTCTGACAGGTAGAGTCTCAGTTTTGGAGCCATGATGTCTTCCTCGGGATCAGCCAAGGAAGATCCCTCCACGGATAGCATCAACCCGTACATGCGTGAGTTGAAGATTCATCCCAAGGAGTTGTTGCTCAAAGATGGGGAAGTACAGATAAAAGAGGTTCAGGGCCCTAAAGGTGAAGGAAGACTGGAGGACAGGATGGAAGCACTGGAGCAAGAAGTCTTTAGGTACAAGAAGATGGCGGAACGCAAAGTGGATATCGTCCATAAGATTTGTTCCGAACTCATCGCCGAGCACCAAAAGGAGACTGCTGAGCTTAAAGATGAAATCCTCTCACTCCACCGAATGAACAACCAACTGCAAGTACAACTCTACGACGTGCAAAATCAAAACTGTGAGTATGAGGTTAGGTTTAAACACATAAGTGCTTCTGCTAGTTTCAGGATGATGGAGACCAGGATGTCTTTTGTTGATGGGGAGCCCTTACCTTGGAAGTCGGACGATGATGAGAGAACACCACCACCACCGAAGGAGTAATTCGTCATCAGGTTTTGGCATCCCCTTGGTTTGTTCCAAGCTTGGGGGAGTACCACGGTATCACATCACTATCTTCTATCTTTTTACCTTTTTAGTAGAGTCATATCATGAATAGAGAAGTTATCATGTAGGATGGTTTGCATTATGGAAGTGTCCCCCCTCTCGTTAGATATCTATGTATCCCTTGGTGTGAGTTGCCGTTATGGATTATTAATGAGAAGTTTTATCATTTACTCTTTTGCATATCTTATATTAGTTTTCAATTTCTGTTATATGATTGATCTTGTTGTTAGTATTGGTATCACTTTGGGATCATTGAGTTAATTTAGTTGGTTTTGGCAAACCTGGTTCGGTCAGTGGCAACACTATTATGAGAATTGAATGAAAAAGATAAAAAGTACTCTTAAAGAAATATAATTTCATCATCTTTCTTGATTTGCTCATAAGCTTAGTATTCTCTAGTTAAGATCTTTTGTGCTTCCAAGGAATATTGCATGTTTGTTTTTATCAATTGTATGTTTGTTTGTTTCCTTCAACTCTTATGCTTGCTACCCAACCCTGCTAGCCAAAAACATGTACTGAGAGGGAATGCTTCTCGTGCATCCAATCCTTAAACCAAAACCTATGCCATTTGTGTCCACCATACCTACCTACTAGCACTATTGCTATTCCAAGTAAATTCATGTTTTTATCTACCTTCCGAATTAAACTTGTTATGTGAAAATTAGTGATTAAAGCTCTGACGAACTTGATGGCACACATTACTTTTCTTGCACCTAATAAACTTGAACCATTGTGTCATCTAAGTTGTATATGCTTGCACTTATACGTTGGGAATTAGCAGAACCATGCTGTCATGGGGAACGCTTTCAACATTGCACTTGTACATTGTACCTAGTTGATATCATGCTCTTTTGTTTATGGATGTCGCCGGTATGAAATGAAAGGGGAGCTTGTAAGTCCATGGAGTTATGTATGTGTGTTAGAGAAACGCCTGGGCCGCTGGTCTAATCCATGCCTAATCACGGTGGAAACCTGTAGCGTAACCATAATGAGCAATCTATGAAGCATTCTTCTTATAAAAAAAGAGATACATATTGAGAAAAAGGAAAAAGAGATGAGAAAATAGGAAAGAGAGAAAAAACACCTTTTTCCCATGGTAAATAAGAAGATTGCTGAGATGCTTATTGTCTGCTTGCCTTGTCATTTTGATATGGGGATTCTTCCGTATCATCGGAAAAGGGGTACCTCGTTGGCGGTTCTCTATGATACACATGTACTTACTATGACAAGAACTTACCGGTAACTAAACTTGAGTAGCATGAGGAGCGACCCTCATATTCAAGGGACATGAGATTGCCAACTTATACTTTGTCAAGCATATACTCCATAGTTTGTTCACTTTAACCTTAACCACCTAAAGATGCTTTTGATAGGGGCAATGAGAGCTGAAAGCTAATAAGTACCATGATTTTTGGAAGCTCTTTATGAAACTTGAAATCCCTGCTTCCCTCTACAAAGGGCCTTTCTTTTACTTTTTAGTTGAGTAAGTAAACCTATTCCTTTCTATCTCAGCAAGTATTTTGAGTTGTTGTGTTTCATTCATTCATATGATGATTTATTCAATCATGTTTCTTATGTTTCTTGTTTTGCACATTGCTCTTATCTTAGTGAATATTACTTTGAAAGCTATCATTGAAAACCCTTTATGATTGAGCTCCTGCAAATTGTTAACTATTCTTTGTCCAAGAGAAAAGTTTGCCATTACCAATTATGATTTACTTTATGTATCTTTATTGTGTTTCCTTTACTTATTGCAAGTTAAGTTATATAATAGTGAGTTGTCTTCTATTATGATTTGTGTATTGATGAATGTGATGCTTCTTGTCCGTATTCTTTTATCGACTCTTCACTCCATAAACCCGAGATCATGTTTATTGAGCTCAGTTTTCGCTTGGGGACAAGAGAAGTCTAAGCTTGGGGGGAGTTGATACGTCCATTTTGCATCACTATTATATATCATAATTTACTATTCTTCATTGATATATTTCATATTAAGAGATGATACTTATGTTATTTCATCTATTTTTGCATGGTTGATGACTTTTGGAGGATGGACCGCTGCAGTCAGGATTCTGATGGAAAAGGGACTGTTTGGAGGCAAAATTCGCGAAGATCAGAAAATCCAGGAAAATACATGGAAAATCCTATTTTTCCAGAAGACGAAGGATGCCAGAAGGGGGAGTGGAGATGGGCCACAGGGGGCCACACCACCCCCTGGTACGGGCCACCCTTGGCTGCGCCAGCAGGTGGTGTGGCCACCCTGGCCCACTCCTGGCTCTCCCCTTTGGCGTATATTATCCCCACGAAACCCTAATACCTAGGGAGGGACCACAAAAAGATTCCGCCGCCTTTGCGGGGCGGAAAACTACGGAGAGAGAAAGTTCTCTCTGGCAGACAGAATTCTGCCAGGGGAATTCCTTCCCAGAGAGGGGAGATCGTCGCATCAACACCACCATCAAGCTGGACTTCATCGGGATCATCATCACCATCATCTCCATCATCATCTCCACCAGCACCATCATCACCACTCCATACCGCTTTAACAATTGGATTGAATCTTACATAGTTCTTAGGGGAAACTTTCCTGGTATTGATTACTTGTTATAGTTGATGCTATTGAGTGGAACCATTAAATTATTGTTATGTTTAGATTGTTGCTTATCATTATATCATCTCTGATCTTGATCCATATGATGTCTTGTGAGTAGTTCATTTAGTTCTTGAGGACATGGGAGACGTCATGTTGTTAGTAGTGGAATTGTGTTGAGAAAGATTCAATATTTTGTTATTTAAGTTGTGGTGTTATTCTTCTTGTGGTGTCATATGAATGTCGACTACATGACACTTCACCTTTATGGGCCTAGGGGAATGCATTGTGTATTTGGGTACTAATCGTAGGGGTTGCCGGAGGGACAGAAACCTGAACCCCCGTTAGGAAACCTTTGCACAAGGGATGTTAGGATCTTAGAGTTTAAAGTTGTGGTTAGGTTTCTATCTTAATTACTTTCTTGTACTTGCGGATGCTTGCAAGGGGTATAATCACAAGTATGTATTAGTCCTAGGAAGGTAGGTACATTAGCACAGGTGCACCCACACAACACTTATCAAACTAAAGAAGATTAATCAACTATATGAAGCGAAAGCACTTGACGATATTCCCGTGTGTTCTCGAGAATGTTTGGTCATCTTAAGTAATACTACCGGCTTGTCCTTTGCTAAAGAAAGGATTAGACCACTTGTTGCATTTATTATTATTGTCTTTTATTTTCTCACACTTTATTTACCTGCATTATCAAAACCCCCTAAAAATCCGTTTGCTAAGTATTTATAGAGAATTCCTGCTCCAAGCCACTCGTCAACACCTTCTGCTCCTCGTTAGGTTCGACACTCTTACTTATCGAAAATAATGCGATACACCCCCTATACTTGTGGTTCATCTTGTTGTTTCCACGAATCTTTAGATGTTCCTTTATATTTCAAACGAGTGTTTGCTTTCATTGATCTTTAACTCTAAACGATAGCTATAACCCTGATAAGAGATAATATTAGACCATATATATATAATGCAAAATGATTATGATATCTAGACATATCAACACCTTGAATTTTTCTAGTTATCATAATTTGTGAAACATCTTTCACAAGTCCTTTTATGCCAAAAATTAACTTAAATATTTCAGTCATATCGACCAAATCGAAGATACTTTATATTTTTGTTAATTCAATATCTGTAACATCCCAAAATTTTCAATTCTAGATGTTACTAGAAGCATGCATCATATCATATGCATCATGGCATTATACAATAAAGTTGCATCAAACCCTTTTCCCTAAACCCTATTTTTGTATTCTCTTATAGTCATATAAAGACAAGAAGGGGTTACTTAAAACCTAACCTTCTAAACCCTTGCAAAAGTATTATTTTATGATCCTATGTTGATCTCCTCCTTTTTACAAATTTTTAGAGACCAATTTCTTTAAATTTGAGTAAAGTATGCAAAAGATATTGGAAGAAATGTAAAACAGAAAAGAGAAGAGAAAAATAGAAAAAAAAGATCTAACCTAAGCGGCCGAAAAGAGCCCGTGCCCTACCTTAGCATGCATGAAACAAGCGGTAGCCCGCTGCAACCACCCAAAGCACTGCGGAAGCAACTAATGGCCCCCTGCCACGGCCACCCTCCCCCCACTGTCATCCCTCCGTCACTTGTTGGTCCGGTGACACGACCGACAACGCCGCCGCGTCGAGAGTTATCTCCCCGACCGAATCAGAACTGAATCCGCAACCCGCGCGCCAAGCCAAGCCGCCTACAAATACCCCTCGGCATGCCGCCCCAAAACCCTAAGAAAATTCCATGAAATCGCCACCATGCTACCACCGTTGAGCTCGAATCCGATCTCGCCAGAGTGCGTCACCACCGAGCTCGACAGCCAGGGTTCGAGGCCCTTCTCCACCTTTTCTTCCCCTCTGACTTCCCCTTGCAGTACCAGTTTGCCTCATCTCTTTTTCCCCCTATCCAGAGCCTTAGAGCGCCCGCAATTCTTCGCTGGAGTTCCGCCGGAGCTGCAGGGAGCGGTCGCCGATAGCCGTCAATCGAGGAGGAGGAGGTCCACGCCGATCTTGGGAACAGAACCGCGAGGAGGATACGCATGCCGTCCACCACTCTGTCGCACCGGGGAACCACCGGACCACCGCCGAACACCTCCACCTGACCGCGTCACTTTCGTCCTTCGTCGTCGTCGAGCCAACATCGCCGCCAGGTAAGAGCTCCGTTCCCGGCCATTAGATCGTGAGTAGATGGCATAGATTAGATCCCTTAAAGAGAAGGGGTATCTCCCTATCGCATTGCGCTGCGTGGCACATGCCGGGTCAACGCGCCGTGTCAGCACCGCGTGCCTCGCTGGCCCAACCCCGCGCTGCCACTTGTCGCCGCGTGGGCGTGCTGACTAGGTTCCGTTTTTAAATAGTCAGATATTTTTTAAACTCGTAAAAATCATAGTAAATCAAATACATGGAAAACAATTGCGTATAATATACCGTTGGATTCACAAAATTGAGTAGAATATAGATCTGCAATAATATTTTTAGTTTACTGTACTGATATTGTGGTAGAATTTAAAGTTTAGTTTGGAGTATTTTAATTATAGGAAAATAAATGTAACCCCGTTTTAGTTGATTCTTGTTGCGTTGGCTTTGTATCTATGAGATCTACTATTTAAAATTGGTATACCTTGCTTAGAGGTTTCAGATTTGTTTCGTGGTAGATTTAAAGTGTAGATCTATTTATGAGCATATTTAATTAAGTAATAATCCAAAATACTTAAAATCTATGGGAAATCGATACTGATGACATCCCCAACACAATACCACCCTTGAATAACATTCTTGGTAGATTTTGAACCCATCCTTGCATATTACCATGTTGCATGCATGCATAATTACTTTTGTGGCATTGTTTTGTGCAAGTTGTGACTGGATCTATGTTTGTGTTTTGTTAGATTGTTCAAAGTGCGCTGAGGGGTACTATTGTGTAGATTGCTGCTCGGATCAAGGCAAGTTACACCACTTGTTCATGTTTATGTCCCAGTTTTGACTATGCATGTTTTACTCTTCAAATTCTGTAGTATGCATGTGTAGGATTTTGGTAGATTTTCTTAGTACTATTTTTGCAAGTGCGGTTTTGTAGTATGCCATGAGTAGCTCTATGCTTAGGATTTTTCCATCCCAATAGGTTATCCTGTTTGGCTAAGTTATGCTTGCTATGCGTTATATATATATCAAGTACTGTTGGGGGGTTCGAAAGACTCAATTTTTTTTAAGTATAAGAGCTCTCTCGAGCGAACCTTTTCCTCTCAAAACCCCCTTCAAAATAAAACTAAGTTTTCTTCTAGGAGGAATGGTTGTCGGGTCAACGAGTGGAATTTGGTGGAGGATGGCCGCCCAGGAATCAAAGAAGTCTGCCATGTTTCAGAATTTATAAGCTTCCGGTGCAACCACAATACATATGGGCTCTGTCTTGGCCTAGTACTTAGTAGGAAACCTCACCGGGGTACCGACATTTGGAGGTTCTTGGCACGGTTGGATCCAGCTGGTAGAGGGGATACTAAGGTAAAGCCTCGCCATGATCTTGTCTATAAAAGGACTTGATCATGGATTGTGGGGAAAGTGCACAAACTCTCGAGAGTATTGCAATCTGATCGATCAGCCGAGTTCATGGAAAAGAACACGTGAGCATCTAAAGGATGGAGCCTCTGAAGGATCTTCCTCTCCCTTTCCGAACTTAAAGTTTTCTAAAACCCCAGGGCGTGCGTAATATCGCCAATGGGGGAGATTTTGGGGACTTGGTGCATAATATCCAAGTGCTGGGTTGATTGGACACTTGGTGCATAATATCCTCGTGTTCCACTCGACCCTATACTACTTAAACAATGTTTACAAAGTAGGGTAAAACTCTCCCTATTTCCTCTTACTTAGGGAAAAATCGGCTTAATGCAAATGAACCCCAAAGCCTACTCCAAGCCTTGCATGTAGAGTTAGTCTTATTCTTTCCTTGGTGTAATTTGCCAATACATTCAAAGTATTGACCCAACTTGTTGGTTGCACCTCTTATGTGCAGAATCTGAAGATTGAAAGGTGCGTAGGGATTGCAGGTCTTCACGCAACTAGCCTGAGGTGTTGATGGACTCAAGTTTTATTAGTTTCCACTATTTTATTTGAGCTAGCTATAAGCTATGCAAGTTGTAATAGATATACTCTAGATTATTCGTGTAATAATGACTTGTGTTTTACATGATATTCATAGACTGTGAAGTGCTAGCTATTGATCCAGGGACTAGCATGTTAATCACATGGACTTAGGATCTTTACGATCCGAGATCACAACAGATGGTATCAGAGCACAAAGTTGCCTGTAGGACGTGACCCCTATGATTGGAAACCACCTTTTATCATTGTGTGCTTTTGCTTTCTATATTCTTCTAAGTATTTATGTTCTCTAGTAATTTCTTGTCCTTATCGCTTTGTATCTAATCTTCATTCTCCTAACTTAAAGATGACGAGCTTCTACTACGACACCACCGGAGACATCAAGTACCTGCGCTTTGGGGAATGCCTTCTCGACATCATCAAGACATTGGAGCTACCCATGCCGTCGATCAAAGGAAGCGAGTTGAGGAAGATGCACAAGGAAGGATGATGGGCGATCAAAGTCATCCAACCAGGGCGAAGTGAGGCTAAAACCAAGACAGATGCCATTGTGCTCAACATCATCAGCGACTCCAAGGAGAAAGGACTTAGCACTAGCATGCAAGAGCTCATTGGACGCCTATGTGGATGCCACCATGAAGAGGTTGAAGGCCACTACATCAATCTCTTTGGAAGGCGTGATGAGAAAGGAGTTCCAATCGAGTTAACCTTGGAGGAAAGGGTGACATCCAAGCATCAAAGGATCCAATACCAAGACTTGGAGTGCCACATCAACAATATTGAGGAGGGAAGCTTCTTTGAGATCATAAGGAATGACGAGTTATACGCTCTAATTGGAGAAGGACGAGAAGAACCAAGAGCTAGAAGATAAGATCAAGTCCCTAGAAGGGAAGATCACATCCTAAGACAAGAAGTTCGCTAATCAAGAGAAGAGGGTGCAGGATAAGAACAAGAGAATTAAGGAACAAAATGAGCTACTCGTGAGAAATGAGATGGAGTTCAAGAACTTTTTCCTCATGTTGAAGGAGCTGCGAGCCACCAAGAGGAGCTTGGAGGAGAAGATCGCGCCTATGACTAAGGAGTCAAACTTGATTAAGGAGCTGCAGGAGGAGAAGAAGGTACTTAAAGAGAAGATCGAAGCTGCTACACATGAGCTGCATGAGGTGAAGGGCCTTCAGGAGAAGCTCGAAGCCACGACAAAGGACATGGAGATATACAAGTCAATGCTAGAGAAGGACGGCTTCTCTATTGAGGACGGGGAAGTGGATGATGAGTAGGGTAGATAGTTGGACCACCTTTATTTCTATAGATAAATGTTATTCGCAATTGTAATAAGTACCAAAACTATATTGGTTTAGTTAAACTTGGATGAGTTGTGTTAAACTTTGTGCTATGTGTGCTTTTTGTGTCCTCGTGTGCTTTTCTTGTGTTTACATAATGAGGAGTTTATTCCTTAGTCTTTCTATCTATTTCTTAAATTGTTTCCCCCAACTCCACAGATGGCGAGACGTGGGAACAATAATCTGCCTCCGAAGATTGCACAACTTCTGAACTCCCAAAATCAGCTGATCCAACTCCTCACCCAAAACATGCAAAACAACAACAACAATCTGCCACCTCCACCACCTCCACCGCACCAATAGGATCGCTTGACTCGGTTTTTGAGGTTGAACCCTCCTACCTTCTCAAGTAGTTCTGAGCCAGTTGTGGCAGATGACTGGCTCCGCACCATCAACAAGAAGCTAGACACCGTCCAAGTTGTTCGAGCTGATAGGGTGTGCTTTGTCGCGCACCAACTTGAAGGACATGCCGCTGAATGGTGGGATAACTACCAAGTCACCCACCCTGATATATGCTATCACCTGGAACCAGTTTGAGGGGGCCTTTCGTACTCATCATGTAGCTGCTGGTGTCATGTGACTGAAGAGACGTGAGTTCTGTGACTTGAAGAAACTGCACCGCTCTGTCTCCGAGTATGGGGACCTCTTCAACAAGCTGGCGTGCTATGCACCTGATGATGTTTCCACTGATGCAAAGAGGCAGAAAGAGTTCCTAAGGGGACTTAATGATGAGATATCCATTCAGCTTATGGCTCTGAAGTTTGATAACTATCAAGAGCTTCTGGACAGGTAAGTTGTGGTTGAATCAAAGCAAAGGAGTATAGAGAACCGCAAGAGAAAGTCCACCTCACACAAGCATAACTCAGCTCCATACCAGAAGCATCGCACTTTGTCACCACCACCCCACAACCACAATGGACACAACCACAATGGCCATCGTCATGGTGGACATAACCACAACAGCCATAAGCACCACAATGGGAATGGAAATGGCAATGGGAAGGACCTAAGTGAGGTGACATTCTTCAAGTGTAACAAGACAGGGCATTATGCAACTACTTGCCCTGAGAAGATGAAAAATGGGAATGACAATGGGAACAACAACAGACACAACCATGGTAATGGGAATGGGAAGAAGCCGAATCCATTCATTAAAGCCACGGTGAATCATGTCTCCTTGGAGGATGCTCGTGAGGCACCTGACTCCGTGATTGGTAAGTTCAAGATTAATTCCATCCCCGCTGTTATTCTTTTTGATACTGGTGCATCACATTCATTCATATCAAGGGTATTTGTGGATAGAGGCAAGATACATACGGAGACTATTAGTACTCCTCTAAGGGTAAGTTCTCCTGGAGGATAAATAGTGGCAAACTCTGGATGCCGTGGGTTAGAACTAAGGATTGGGACACACATCTTCCCCACAATTCTAGTCGTTCCGGAGTCACAAGGCTTAGACATAATTTTGGGCATGAATTGGATGCCCGAATATGTGGGAGTCATAGATTGTGCCAAAAGGATTATTACACTCACAACACCGAAAAAGAAAAGGATCCGCTTTAAGTCAGCTTTTGCACTTGAGGGAAGTATGGTGAACTCTCTTAAGGGGGTTAGCTTGGAGGATGTGTCAGTTGTGAAGGAGTATCCAGATGTCTTTCTGGAAGAATTACCAGGGATGCCTCCTGACCGAGATATCGAGTTTCTCATTGACTTGATGCCCGAGATAGGACCAATAGCCAAAAGACCGTACAAGATGGATGTCAATGAGTTGAAGGAACTTAAGAAACAGCTTAGAGAGCAATTGGACAAAGGCTTAATTCAACCAAGTGCGTCATCTTGGGGAGTGCCTGTCTTATTCGTGGAGAAAAAAGATAAATCTAAGAGGTTAGTTGTGGACTACCGATCATTGAATGAAGTGAAAATCAAGAACAAGTACCCTCTACCCAATATCAACGACCTGTTTGATCAATTAAAGGGAGCTAGTGTGTTCTCTAAGATTGATCTCCGATCAGGTTACTTCCAGTTAAAGATCCGAGAACAAGATGTACCCAAGACTGCCTTCACCACAAGATATGGGTTGATGAGTATACCGTGATGTATTTTGGTCTAACCAATGCCCCAGCATACTTCATGACTATGATGAACAGGGTGTTCATGGAGTACTTGGATAAGTTTATTGTGGTGTTCATTGATTACATCCTCATATACTCCAAGGATGAGAAGGAACATGAGAGGCATATGCGCCTAATTATGGAAAAGTTAAGGGAACACAAGTTGTATGCCAAGTTCGGCAAATGCGAGTTCTGGTTAAATGAAGTGGGATTCCTTGGTCATATTGTGTCAGCAAAAGGAGTTGCCGTGGACCCAAGTAAGGTAGCTTTCATGACAGAATGGGAGTTGCCTAAGAATGTGGGCGATATCAAGAGTTTCTTGGTCCTTGCAGGATATTACTGAAGGTTCATTGAAAACTTTTCCAAGATAGCAAAACCTATGACCGAATTGTTGAAGAAAGAAAAGAAGTTCCAATGGACCGAGGCATGTGAGGCGAGTTTTCAAGAATTGAAGAAGTGCCTAGTAACAACACTAGTTTTGTGTCTGCCTGATATCTAGAAGGATTTCCAAGTCTATTGTGATGCTTCTCGACAAGGACTAGGTAGTGTACTGATGCAAGATGGGAAGGTAGTGTCATACGCCTCTCGACAACTTAAGAACCATGAGAATAACTACCCCACACATGATTTGGAACTAGCATCAGTTGTGCATGCGCTCAAGATATGGAGACATTACCTCATGGGCAAACATTGTGGTGTGTTCACGGATCACAAGAGTCTGAAATATATCTTCACCCAAAAGGAGTTAAATATGAGGCAACGAGATGGCTTGAACTCATCAAGGACTATTACCTGGACCTATAGTACCATCCCAGAAAAGCCAATGTTGTAGCTGATGCTCTAAGCCGGAAAGTCTATGTAAATGGACTTACCATGGGAGAACTCCCAAAGGAATTGTGCGAACAATTCAATTATCTCAGGTTAGAAATAGTTCCGGAAGGATACTTCACGACTATGGAGATAGTGCCAATGCTTCTGGACCGAATCAAAGAGGCCCAGAAGGGGGACAAAGAGTTGGAAGAAATAAAAGTTAACATAAGCAAGGGTAAAGCAAAAGGGTTCCATATGGATGAACAAGGGACACTTTGGTATGAGAAGCGTTTGTGCGTTCCCGATGACCCTGATATCAGGAAGTTGATTCTTTAGGAAGCCCATGATTCACCTTACTCAATTCACCCTGGTAATACAAACATGTACATGGATGTGAAGGATAGATTCTGGTGGAATAATTTGAAAAGAGAAATTGCTGAGTACATCTATTTGTGTGATGTATGCAACAGAGTCAAGGCCGAACATCATAAACCAGCAGGGCTGCTTTAGCCATTACCTGTGCCCGACTGGAAGTGGGACAAGGTAGGCATGGATTTTATCACAGGACTACCCCAGACTCGTTCTGGGTATGACTCTACCTGGGTAGTGGTCGATCACTTCACCAAAGTGGCCCACTTTATTCCCGTAAAGACCACCTATACGAGTGCTAAACTCGCAAAGATTTATATGTCAAGGATTGTAAGCCTGCATGGTGTACCTAAGGGAATTGTCTCTAATAGGGGTACCCAGTTCACCTCAAAGTTTTGGCGATAGGTACACGAATCTCTAGGGACATGACTGGAGTTTGGTACTGCTTTTCACCCACAAATGGATGGCCAAACAGAAAGTGTTAACCAGATTCTGGAGGACATGTTGAGAGCTTGTGCCCTAGACTATGGGTCTAGTTGGAATGACAACTTACCATATGCGGAGTTTTTGTACAATAACAGTTATCAAACTAGTATCAAGATGGCTCCGTTTGAAGTTCTATATGGCAGGAAGTGTAGAACTCCGCTGCTATGGAATGGAGTTGGAGAACATAGTTTGTTTGGACCTGAGCTGATCAAGGATGCCGAATAAAAGGTAAGGCAAATTCAAGACAGGTTAAAAGTAGCCCAATCTAGGCAAAAGAGTTATGCTGATTCCAAGCGCAGGGATGTAACTTATGAAGTGGGAGACCATGCATACCTATGAGTTTCACCACTACGAGGAGTTAAGAGATTTGGAATCAAAGGTAAGTTGGCACCATGATTCATAGGGCCCTATAAGATTTTGGCTCGTAGAGGGGATGTTTCCTATCAATTGTAATTGCCTGAAGTGTTGACTGTTCACGATGTATTCAATGTGTCACAACTAAAGAAGTGTCACTCGGAGATGGATGAAACACCGTTAAGGGATACAATTCCCCTGGATGAGGTTCAACTGGAAAACGATCTCACCTATGAGGAAAAACCCACCAAGATTCTGGAAACAGCCGAGAGGATTACTCGTACCAAGACTATCAGGTTTTGCAAAGTTCAATGGAATCACCATTCTGAGGAAGAGGCCACGTGGGAACGTGAAGATGATCTAAAGACAAAACACCCATACCTATTTTCTAACCAACCTGAATCTCAAGGATGAGATTCTTCTTAAGGGGGGGTAGGTTTGTAACATCCCAAAATTTTCAATTCTAGATGTTGGTAGAAGCATGCATCATATCATATGCATCATGGCATTACACAATAAAGTTGCATCAAACCCTTTTCCCTAAACCCTATTTTTGTATTCTCTTATATATAGACAAGAAGGGGTTATTTAAAACCTAACCTTCTAAACCCTTGCAAAAGTATTATTTTATGATCCTATGTTGATCTCCTCCTTTTTACAAATTTTTAGAGACCAATTTCTTTAAATTTTAGTAAAGTATGCAAAAGATATTGAAAGAAATGTAAAATAGAAAAGAGAAGAGAAAAATACAAAAAAAGATCTAACCTAAGCGGGCCAGCCGAGCCAGCCCTCCTACCTATCACATCACAAGACGCTCATGACCAGCGACCTAGCTGGGCCATTAAAGCACTATTAAGTGATTCCCACCGCCCAGTGTCACCGCCACCTGGCCCACCTATCATCCCTCCACCATTGAGTCCATGAGACACGACCGGCCGACAGCCGCCGCCGATCGAGTGATCTCCCCGGATGAATCGAAACCGAATCCGCAACCCCCACACCAAGCCAAGCCGCCTACAAATACCCCTCGGCACGCCGCCCCAAAACCCTAAGAAAATTCCACTAAATCGCCACCAGGCTGCCACCGTTTTGAGCTCGAATCCGATCTCGCCGGAGTGCGTATCCACTGAGCTCGACAGCCAGGGTTCGAGGTCCTTCTCCACCTTTTCTCCCCCTCTGACTTCCCCTTGCAGTACCAGTTTGCCTCATCTCTTTTCCCCCTCTCCAGAGCCTCTAAGCGCCCACAATTCTTCGCCGGAGTTCCGCCGGAGCTGTAGGGAGCGGTCGCCGATAGCCGTCAACCGAGGAGGAGGAGGTCTATGCCGATCGCGGGAACGGAACCGCGAGGAGGAGCCGCACGCCGTCCACCACTTCGTCGCACTGGGGAACCACCGGACCGCCGCCGAACACTTCCACTCGACCGCGTCGCTGTCGTCCTTCGTCGTTGTCGAGCCAACGTCGCTGCGAGGTAAGAGCTCTGTTCCCGGCCATTAGATCATGAGTAGATGGCGTAGATTAGATCCCTTAAAGAGAAGGGGTATCGCCCTATCGCGTTGTGCCACGTGGCACATGCCACGTCAGCACCACGTGCCCCGCTGGCCCAACCCCGCGCTGCCACTTGTCGCCGCGTGGGCGTGCTGACTAGGTTCCGTTTTTAAATAGTCAGATATTATTTTAAACTTGTAAAAATCATAGTAAATAAAATACATGGACACAAATTGCGTATAATACACCGTTGGATTCACAAAATTGAGTAGAATACAGATCTGCAATAATATTATTAGTTTACTGTACTAATATTGTGGTAGAATTGAAAGTTTAGTTTGGAGTATTTTAATTATAGGAAAATAATCGTAACTCTATTTTAGTTGATTCTTGTTGCGTTGGCTTTGTATCTACGAGATCTACTGTTTAAAATTGGTATACCTTGCTTAGAGGTTTCAGATCTGTTTTGTGGTAGATTTGAAGTGTAGATCTAATTATGCGCATATTAATTAAGTAATAATCCAAAATACTTAAAATCTGTGGGAAATCGATACCGAGGACATCCCCAACACAATACCACCCCTGAATAACATTCTTGGTCGATTGTTAAACCATCCTTGCATATTACCATGTTACATGCATGCATAATTACTTTTGTGGCATTGTTTTGTGCAAGTTGTGATTGGATCTATATTTGTGTTTCGTTAGATTGTTCGGAGTGTGCTGAGGAGTACTGTTGTGTAGAGTGTTGCTCGGATCAAGGCAAGTTACACCACTTGTTCATGTTTATGTCCCAGTTTTGACTATGCATGTGTTACTCTTCAAATTCTATAGTATGCATGTGTAGGATTTTGGTAGATTTTATTAGTATTATTTTTGAAAGTGTGGTTTTGTAGTATGCCATGAGTAGCTCTATGCTTAGGATTTTTCCATCCCAATAGGTTTATATATCAAGTACCGTTGGGGGGTTCGAAAGACTCAAATTTTTCTAAGTATAAGATCTCTCTCGAGCGAATATTTTCCTCTCAAAACCCCCTTCAAAATAAAACTAAGTTTTCTTCTGGGCGGAATGGTTTTCGGGTCAACGAGTGGAATTTGGTGGAGGATGGCCGCTCAGGAATCAGCGAAGTCTGCCATGTTTCAGAATTCAGAAGCTTCCAATGCAACGATAATACATATGGGCTCTGTCTTGGCCCAGTACTTAGTAGGAAACCTCGCCAAGGTACCAACATTTGGAGGTTCTTGGCACGGTTGGATCCAGCTGGTAGAGGGGCTACTAAGGGAAAGCCTCGCCATGGTCTTGTCTGTAAAAGGACTTGATCATGGATTGTGGTGAAAGTGCACAACCTCTCGAGAGTATTGCAATCTGATCGATCAGCCGAGTTCATGGAAAAGAACAGTTGAGCATCTGAAGGATGGAGCCTCTGAAGGATCTTCCTCTCTCTTTCCAAATTGAAAGTTTTCTAAAACCCCATGGCATGTATAATATGGCCAATGGGTGGGATTTTGGGGACTTGGTGCATAATATCCAAGTGCTGGGTTGATTGGACACTTGGTGCGTAATATCCTCGTGTTCCACTCGACCCTATACTACTTAAACAATGTTTACAAAGTAGGGTAAAACTCTCCGTCTTTTCCTCTTACTTAGGGATAAATCGGCTTAATGCAAATGAACCCCAAAGCCTACTCCAAGCCTTGCATGTAGAGTTAGTCTTATTCTTTCCTTGGTGTAATTTGCCAATACATTCAAAGTATTGACCCAACTTGTGGGCTGCACGTCTTATGTGCAGAATCCAAAGATTGAAAGGTGCGTAGGGATCACGGGTCTTCACGCAACTAGCTCGAGGCGTTGATGGACTCAAGTTTTATTAGTTTCTGCTGTTTTATTTGACCTAGTTATAAGCTACGCAAGTTGTAATAAATATACTCTGGATTATTCGTGTAATAATGACTTGTGTTTTACATGATATTCATCGACTGTGAAGTGCTAGCTATTGATCCAGGAACTAGCATGTTAATCACAGGGACTTAGGATCTTTACGATCCGAGGTCACAACAATATCCCTTTGTTGTGAACTCATTTGAACAATTCAAATCATTTCAAAATTGTGTTTCATTAATTAAATACACCTATTCACTCAAGTACACAATGAAATAATAATTTCCACTATTTGTTGAAAATACAATACATCACTATATATAAAATTCAACATTTCTTTGCATATTACCATTTTACCAGAATGCAGAGTTTTAGTCATTTCGCCAAATGAGGCATGGTTTTTCAAAGTCTCTAGATCAAATATCTAAGACCCCGATTTTCATCTAAATGAAAAACATGCAATAACTACCATGACTTAAACAATAGTGTCATGTCATTATTAAACTTTGGATATCATCATTAACATAGTGATGAGAATAACTCATTCATAATCAGAATGTGACCATAAAGGTATTATTCATAAGAACAATACAGCTGGCTTGTAACTTATTCATATGAATAATCGTCTCACCAAAAGCAAGACACACAAACAAGGATTACAAAAATTTATTCAAGTCTGCTAATCCAAATGATAAACTTTGAGGAAAGGAATGATGTCGGCCATCAACCAGTTTGCTTGCTGTCATCAAGCCACATTGCCTCAATTCCAGCAATTCTCGAGCAGACCACCCTATTTTCACACAATGGGACAAGTATCCGATACTTTGTAACTTCAACAAGTTTTGCAAGAATAACATTTATAACTTTGTATATATAACATATACCTTTTTCATCCATGACCTCCATTACAATCAAGCCCTTCTAAGAGTTCTCAACTCTAATGCAAGGTTGCTAAGTCATTCTCTAAATATTCTGTTTTCATCCATCATGGAGGAAAACTCATCCAACGGCTCATACTTTATGTGCCTAATTTTGTAGAATACAAAATTGTAGTCCAACTCTCCATCGAATGGAGAATGGCCTATTGGATGATTATAGAGAAAATACAAATGTTGTGGAGTCATTGGACTATCTCCTATTGGTATTGTATCAAGAAGAGAAGATCATCTTATTATGGGGATATCCCTCAAGCGTGGGTATTATTCTATGAAGTTGGACCCTTCTGCTAAGTTCCATATCAAGCAAGAAATTTTCCATGGTTGCAAAGGACTTCAATGAGATAGGCCATGATCTACTAAGATATTTACAAATAGACATATAGACTAAGTTCATAATTAGAGTTCAATTCTTAATTGAGATCCCAATAAAATAGTCATCCCCTGGACAATTTTAGCAATCACACGATCCCAATTCACTATGCAATCCCAGATCGTCATGGCCGACAACATAGTTTGAAAGGTAGACATTCTCCAATGTCAATCACATCATCCATGTGAATCATGCTCTACCTTTCGGTCTCTTGTGTTCTAAGGCCATGTATGTACATGACAGGCTCGCCAATTCAACCTTAGTGTATTGCGTGGCACATACATGGCTTGTATCCCACACCGTATGCGAATGTAGTTATGTCTAGCCCCCGATCGTCACGGCCGGCTTCGTAACGACGAACTTTTTTGGTGTTTGCACACTAGGGGAGAACACAAATTGGTATTAAAGGGATCATCTTATCTAATATGCTACCGTTGAGTATCTAATACTAGCACACAATAAGATGTAAAACATGTATCAATATCACATGTATATTATGATATGATATGGTCCTTCTCGCGCCTTGATCGCCATCGAGCACTGCGGCATGATCTCCATCTTGCCACCAGTTTGACGCCAAGTCCACATCGCCACCAGTAGGTCGTCCATCGGAATGATGACTATTACTACACAACTTAGTAACATAAAAATCAACTACTTTACCTTCGTAACGACCAAGACCATATCAAATCACATGCCCTCCTACAAAATAAAGTTAGATGCCTCTACTTTATCTTTTGCAAGTTTTACGTGGTTGTTAGGGCTTTCACAATAGAATTGTTTCTAATGTACGAACTTTCCAACCACAACATGGATCCATACAGTTGTCTCTACTACACCCCTTTCGGGGCCCTCCGTTGTAAATGCTATATCAACTATTGAAAGAGAGACAAACACCCGCTAGCCACTTATACGGAACAAGCCATATGTCGAGCGTGGAACTAGTCTCGCGTAGGGATATGCGTAAGGTAGGTACGAGCCGCTTCATCAAACAATACCGCGATATAAACAAGTACACGTAGGAGGGTAACAACTATAGGATCAATGCCCGCACAACTCATGTGAGTACTGGCCGTACAACATCACTATGCATAGATCGGCTCTAATACCATTGTTTTGACATGGTGTAGAAAACAAAAAATTCCTACATCGGATCACCCTGACTGCCCAAGATCTATCTATTAGTAATGCAGTAACAACCGAAGGTTTCGGATACATACCCTTATATTGCGAAAGCGGTTAACATTCCGAGGGGAATGTTGTTGAAGTAGTCGTGCTCGTAGCCAACATCAAGGTCACGAAGCTCCTCGCAGGTCACCCCTTTCTCCATCACCGTGCAGAAGTCCGGCTCACGACATACAAGGTGCCCCAAGTGTGGCCCCTCGTGGTTTCGTACACATACGGTGTATGATGACAACCTCCGACTCCCCAATCCCACCGGGAGTGCGGAAGTAGATCTCCAGCTGGGAATCTCCGTAGCGCAACAGTGCACGCGGTGAAGCCTTGTTCGCATGCGGTGACCCAGCATACCACTGCATGATGTAGTACACTATAGTCGTTGACATAACACCAATGAAACACCGTTCACTAGTATTACATTCCTTAGAGTGGTACAACAGAAACACAGTAGGTCCAAGACATGACTATAGATTACAACTCAGCTCTTTACATAAGATCCAGAGAACACTCTAGGTTAAAGAGAGAGAAAGAACTTCTACAAAGAAGAACCAAAAATAATAAATCAGAAATATCTAGTAACTAAGACTAGTATCTAAAGTATTTGGCTTACCATTGCTGCTATTGCAATGCTCTATAGAAATAGGTTTTATGGCTAGAGAATCTACTCCTATCTAAACCGACACTTTATCTTCACTTCAGCTGATGTATATGTTGACTTCATTGACTTTATTGAAGAATTTGAGTTGTCGATGATGGTTTCTTGAGCAGAAATTGATGTTGACGTCGTCTTCAACGGATTAGAACCTAGCAAGGGTTAAGAAGGTACGGTTGAGTACGAGCGTACTCAGCAAGTTCACTAAAAAGGAGTGTATGATGCACTATCTATACAGTGACAGACAATATGTCATAGGCAATACAGGTTTTCATAAAAATTTCTTCAAAGGTTGCTTTTATTTTGAAAACTATGTCCGACAGCCTTCACAGGTTGACCAGAACCTTCATGGGGTTCCTTTCCTGCCGCATTCGTAGCTCCTTCCCGGAACAGGGAGTAACATGTCACAATTCTTACACTCTGCAGAGGTGCGTCACTTTTCCTACAAGAGACCATAAGCTTTGTTACACAACCGGGAGTATGTCCCCATTCAAACTTCCTTGGTTTGAGGCCCAACTTAAGATCCAAGCCAATCGCTACCCTCTCCGTGATCCCATATGTCTACACGATCCTTCGGGGCTGACTCCACCTCTGTTAAGCCTCCAACTAGGGCAAGCTATAACCCTAGTGAGTACCCGAAGAATCTATGAGCTGGTGATGCCCCTGACAAGCTTCATAAAGGTCCGACTATACCTCTGACAGCCACTCATAGATAATCTAGACACCAAAATCGTGGGGCCTAAGGGTGCCCACCCATATGCTGGATCCACACAAGGAATCACAGCGTCACGATAAGGTCATCTTGCCTCCATATGAAAGAAAGAAGATACAACTGACTTCTCTGTCCCATTCCAAATCTCATGGTTGACGCATAATATACGACGCTAGAATCACTGGCGGCATTGGTTGTTAAGTCCTAGATATTATGTTCCTTTACCACTGGAACTATATCAATAGATTATTACCACTTGGTAAATAATCCATAATCATATTATTATGAAAATAGTATTTTCTGTCCTTTTTGAAATGCAGG
Source organism: Avena insularis (assembly GCA_023614405.1). Lineage (NCBI taxonomy): Eukaryota > Viridiplantae > Streptophyta > Magnoliopsida > Poales > Poaceae > Avena > Avena insularis. The sequence continues at coordinate 375,376,964 of CM042689.1, forward strand.
TGAAGACACAGTTGAGTTACAAGCATAGAAAATAATCAAAGGACATGAGCAAGTTGTGAACTTGCCTTTTGTGATTGCAAGATTATGCACTCACGGTCTTCGATACAATAGAAGATCCAAATCTGGAAATAGCATCATTGGTCCGGTAAGGACTAATGTTTAAAGAAGCAAGATGCAACGATGCATAAGTAATGTAATGCAATTTGAGAAACGCTAATCCCCAGAATAGTCATCTCTAATCCAGGGTTTGGAAACTAGGAATGAGTTCTTTAGAATGTGTTGCTTTTTTATAACAAATTCACACTTTTGTGTCTCATTAAGGCTGGTGAGAGTGTGTGTGAAACAATAAGTAAATACAACAAGTAATATGCAATATTAAAACACTCAAATGGGTACGATATCTGAAATACTTCTTAAACAAGATTAATATTCCATTAGAGTTTTTAAATAGGTGTTCAAGGATTACTTTTAATGTTTCTTAAAGAGTAACTTTTGAAGGAAAGATTACTTTTACAAAGTAAAAAGTATTCAAACTTAAAACTAATACTTTAAGGTTTTCTTATAAATTATAAGTACTAAGGTAGAAAACAACTATTATTTTTGAGTAGCTATTCTACTATTAAATGGATACTCTTAACACTCCATGAAAGTGAAACAAAAGTATTATGTATTGATAGAAGTGGTGTTTTCTTGATTTTATAAGTGGACAGAATCACTTAATTATTATAGAATTAATACTCATTTCTATGAACATGGGAATGGCATCATGATAAATACTTACAAACTTGCCTTAGCCCTTAGAGTGGATTCCCAAATTTGTAAAAGAATTAATATTCAAATCTTGATGACTTTATAAGTGATAAACTACTTTTGGAGTAAGATTTACTTAACTCTGAATGGTAGTTTTAGTAAGTACAACTTAAAATTGTTAGACTTCTGTTAGATTTAATTAAACATTATTTGAACTTGTTATTACATTTTTTAGATTCTAAACAAATAATGGTAAAGACATTAGTAAAGTTTTATATATTTTTATGAATTAAAATAAAAGAAAAGAGTTTAAATAAGATTTATTAGACCTTTACCTTTTATTTTACTTCAAAAGTATGAGTTGATATTTTTAGTGTGTATATTTCATTTTTGTGATCATTTTGTATATTATAAGTATTTTTGTGACTTTTAAATAATAAGATATAATTTTTACAAGTTTTAACACTTTATAAATACGTAATAAATAATAAATATTAGTTAAGTGATACAAAAATAATTTAAACAAGTTTGTAAATGTAGATTTTGTTTTTATAAGAATTTTGGTATATTATTTATATTTTTCTTATTCACTAATATTAAAATATGAATCTTAAAAGTTTTATAACTTATAAAATATTTATTAAATAATAATTATTTAAATAACTAACACAATAATATTTGATAATAAGGTTAAATTATAGATTTTATTTTTCTAAGCATTTTGATATATTATATGCATTTTTCTGAATTATAAAACAAAAGTATAGAATTTCTAAGATTTAATCATTTTCCTAAATTCCTCAAATGCATTTATATTTATATTTATACTGTTTTATCTATTTACTAACAGAAAATCCTTTTTACACCGGGCACACACTTAGACACAACCACTGACTGGTGGGTCAGCGACCACGTCGCATGCCCATGTGGCAAGTTTGACTATGCTTGACCCCGAGCCGATGACATTAGCGTGATGTCACGCTGACATCAGCGATGGAGCTCACCCCAGGTGGTGCTCGGGCTTGCGATAGGAGGCGCATGAGCTTGCGGTGTTAAGGGCATCGGAGAGAGGAGTTCACGACGAACCTATTAGTGGTAGCGCCACCCACTTTTGGTCACTAGAACCATCTCCATGGCGAGCAACCGCAGCTGGGCTTGGAGGTTAACGACGTCTGGGCGAGCTAGGGCACAATAAATGGCGTGGAAGGTATCGGAGAATTCAGTGACTCACCAGGAACGCGGTGGTGCGGTCGATGAAGTGAGGGCAAGCCGGAATCAATGGAGAACGACGGTGACCGACGACGGTGGTGAGGTATCAATTGGCTTGACTAGGGGCTCTCTGGCATCCGTGGCCTAGATAAGGAGAATGAGGACATCAAGGCGAGTTCAACAGTGCGCTCAGAACTCCAAGGGGAGCTCAAGAACGGCGGTGACTCGGAGCTCCGGCGAGATAGGGTTTCTGCAGATAAGGAAGGAGGAGGAAGAAGAGAAATGGGATTTACTCTCTGCATGGACGGAGTTCTTATAGATGATTGCAACGTCGGTAGCACGAATCGTCGCACGGCAGTCATCTTAGCGATGGAGAACGGCGGAGTGCTCGCCAGCGAGCAGCTTCTCAGTGCTGTCCTTCTGGCGAGAGGAGGAAGAAAAGAAAAGAACGTCGAAGGGGTATGTTGGGCCAGGCCAGTACTGGGCTATGATGAAGCGAGCGAAGGGTGGAGGCTGGCGCTCGCGGGCGATGGTTAGCACAAGAAAATTACGGGCCGTTGGCTGAGCTGCCGTGCTGCTTTCCCTTTTTCTTAAGCCTTTCCTATTTTCTGTTTTCTGTTTTCCTTTTTATTTATAAATTCCTTTGTTAAATTTGATTTTCTTTAGGGTTTTAAATATGCAGAGGACTTGTAGGTCATGAACATTATTGTATAAATCAAGTATGATCTTCTTCTCATCATTTCTTATTGTACAAGAAATATTCATAACTATATTAAGGATTAAGTAAAGTAAATATAATTTAGGGTTTTAGGGTTTGTTTCTTTTAGTAAGATTTCACAAAGATGATTCTGATTTCACTTGACAATCTTAATGGTACTAGTTTGAAATGTGTAACCAGGTATATATAATCTTGTTCCCACATATCTTCATAAACGATTTATCTAAATACATTATAAGGAATTAATCTTTGTGTTTTTTTAATGGGATGATATAAGTTTCATGGTTCTCCATATTTGGGGATTTGCCAAATCCAATTCTACTTGTTTTTCTTTAAATTTAGAACTACCACATAACACTTTTGGTTAGGTAGTCATGAACCAATATTAATCATTGGTAGAGAAATACTAAGGTTTATTCAAATATAGGTACATAGGTTTTGAGAGGATTTAATAACCCATATTCAATTATAGAGAGGGACAAGGATCAAGGTTTAGGGATACTACTTCTAAATCTATGAGTGAGTTTGATATCTCCACATAGAGTGAGATCTTGGAATTACTTAGTAATGTGATCATGATAATTCTATCATTCTAGATTCCTATTAGAGTTTAAGACAATCAACTGGACAAGGCTTCTCAAACACTCACTTGGTTCTCTAATTACATCTTGGTAACTTTAGTTGTCCAAGAGGTATTGTTCAATAGTTACCTAGGAATAGGAAATGGTTTCACTATCCATTTGATTCTAGGGTCTTGAATAATACAGTAGACATGGGTCTTGTCATGGCGTGATATATTCTTGGTTAAGGCTTCTAAAGAATCCTTACCTTAATACCTCACTAAGGATATCTTGAGATAAGGAATTCCTTTCCTAAATATACTCTATAAATCTCTCGTATCTTATTCACAAAGATCACATCTTCCTGAATAAGACAATCATCTGACTCCACCATATCCATCATCATATGATGACATGGTCATGCCACTTCAACATTAATCCATCCTTACTCCTAGTATATAACTTCTCTTAATTAACTACTATTGATGCACCTATCAATGTAGCTACAGCTAACTCCATCTATTAACTTTCTTAACTTCATCTTGCAACTACTTCCAAGGTTTGCAAGACTGCAATCCTTACTATACGTACACAGGATATCAATCCTTCGAAATAGGTATAGTACTACTCCCATAATACCAGTTGTCCTTATATTAACTTGGTTAAGCTACTATGCCTCGAACTAATCCATACAACTCATCAAATACTTCATCATACTCTAGCTTGACTTCCTTTCTACTCTATCTGTGACAAAAGTTAATGTTTAAGAACTACCATGATACCCATGGTAAGAGTAACTATGGAAAACAAGTGTTTCAAGATTTAGTTATAAAGTTTCTTTACTTAAGTTATGTACTTAACTTGCTATTCAAGGTTTGTGGTAGACAATACCTTGATATCATCTTTAGAACATTAAGTATTCATCCTTGGGTTGTGGTATGGAATACCATATAATGATCTCTAGAATATCTAGTACTCCTTATTAAGTAGTGTGTTGTGACTTAGTTTTATTACATTTGATCTACCCTTAGATCAAATTATATTACCCAAAAATAAGGTTGTAGCAAAGGTCATATTGAAGCTTATCGCAGTCAACTTGATGATCTACTTTAGTTCCACCAAGTTAAGAGAAGCTTCAATCACTTTGACAAGTTTTATTTAAAAGCGCGAAAATTACCCGGATTTTCTATGCATGAATGCAATGCACACACCTGTGTTCAGCTTATATCTAAGCTCTAATGTTGGGACATTACAGACTCTGCCCCTTAAAATAAACTTCATCCCCGAAGTTCGTACTCTCTTGTGTTTCGGAATAAGGTATTGACTAGTGTTGATCACGACATTACTCAGCTCCATGGTGATCACATTTGGGAATAATTGGGGTATCCCGTATCTAGATCTTTTTCCATGAATCCACTTCATACTTGGCAACATTCAACTATCGTTTCCAATAGGTAGCATAACTCCTTCTACTATAATCCCTTGGGTTTATGTCCTTACAGTCTTGTTTAGAATTGGTTGTGGACACATTTTGTCCATTCCAATCAGGATTTCCTACTACACTACACCGATCTATTTTGGAATACTCTCTATATACTAAAGGATAACTTACCAGCTGTTTCCCCCTTATAACTAGTCCACTAGGGTTAAGCAGTTATGTCTACTTTGGTCATTCATCCGGACATACTCTAGAGAGTACTCTTATACATATGATTTCTTATAACCTTATGAGAATAAGGCTTAACCTCATCATAACTTAGTACTTCTTCTCCAACCTTTAGTCAAAAAGTTAGTCAACAATACTTTAGTGTTTATTATTTACTCTCCCCCTTGGGGTTTCCTAATGGTCTCTAAACTTCATGTATAATACCCACTAGTTAAGGTATTAGTCTTTGTCTAGCTTAAATCTTACCTATATAAGGTCTCACGAAAGAATCTGTGGTATACCCACACAATTGTGGATCTCCAAAATGAAGCTTCCGGCACTTTGTGTCTTACTTTTACCCTTTTGGACATTTTCGCTTTGGTACGCCCGATTTCGCGAAGCGTCTCGAAAGACGATCTTTAATTTCATACTTCCTTAGGTCTAACTTAACTTAGACCAAGTTTTATACTCTTTAAAGTACACAAAGATGCTAATTAGCTAAACCGCTAGGATACCAGCTACCGATACCAACTACAGATACCAGCTGCGGATCCTCCTAGGTGTACAAGTTACCCTATGGTTTCTGGACTTACTACTGGCATTCTCTCTGAGTTGTCAGAGCTTGAATACCACTTTTTTCCAAAGCTCCTTCTTTGCAATGATTCATGATACTTCCATGAACCTGGTACAACTACTTCATTAGCTTCTTAGCAACATCACCTATCTTAAGTGAACTTAAATTCATCCTTCATGTTGCTCTCCCCCTTTTTCTGCACTAATAATCCTTCTTATTGCCAGCTCATAGTGAGTTGGGATTGATCCATCCTTCAAAATAGTGTTGATAATCCTTATATTCAGCTTCCTTCTTTGCGCAGGTCTTCATCTTGATCTTCGGAACTCATCACTCCCTTACACGAATTCCCTTTTCTATCTAGGTCTATAACATCAAGTAATAACTTTGATGATGCAACATGCATTTGCACATCAAGTCAAACTTCATGCACAGATCTAGTCAATCAAGAAGATGCAAGAAAAACCAAGAAATCCAAATGTGGTACATATAACACACATCATTCTAACCCCGGAATATAATAGTTGAGTATAATACCTCTAGAATTCAGGCTTAGTTGTGTAATATATGACACCTCCTAGTATAGGTTTACTTTGTGATACTTAGCACTTAAGGGTTAAACTACTCTTTGTCTCAATATTTACCCAAATTGCTCAATTGCAACAGGAAAATTTTGAGCAAAGTGGTCTCACTTTGGTTCTGACTAACCACTTACCTTTCCTTTAGGACGACTAAAGACTACTAATTTTCTATTCTATCATAACTATCCTCACATGATCTCTCAAAACTACTAACAAAATTGTAGTTACTACCTTCATCCCAAAAATTATTGTAATATTATGGCACCTATGACTTCTATCATAGACCTACATTGTTCTTTACTTACTATTATTATAAGATTATTTACTAAGTACTTGTCCTAATTACAGACTTATCATGGTCTCGGAGCTATTCTCACCATGAACTTGTCTAGATTTACCTAGTCATCATGATTAAAGAGCTAATCTCACCATGACGACTCTTCTTCTTAACTCACTATTAATGATTCTTAACAGAATTATACTCCATCACATCGAATTATCAAGTGGATGCCACATGATTTACTTCCATTTGTATCTATACATACTCTGATGGTCTAACTTAAGTGGTATGGTGGTATCAACTAGTGGTAAGATTCTGCTACTTCACAAGGATTCTAAATATAGACTCCGTCACTAATACTACTCCACATGATATCCTACACTTAGTCCTAATCTTCTTTGAGATCTTAACTTACTACAGATATCTTATAGGCGTGATACCCATTTAGAACTACTCTAAAATGACAATTCTCTAGAGAAGATAGATAACTAATCCTTAAGAAAGATGATAAAAACATCCAACATAAGTATGACAAGGTTTATCCTCAAGTGGATATCTATCACAAGTCTTGGTTTAGATAAGATGACTCCTATAGTCACTATCCAACCTACAGGTCTTCCTAAAAGGGTTTTAATCCTAAGGTCAAAGCATATGCTCTGATACCAGTTGCGGTGACCCAGCATACCACTGCATGATGTAGTACACTATAGTCATTGACATAACACCAATGAAACACCGTTCACTAGTATTACATCCCTTAGAGTGGTACAACAGAAACACAACCAGGTCCATGACATGACTATAGATTACAACTCGACTCTTTACATAAGATCCAGAGAACACTCTAGGTTAAAGAGAGAGAAAGAACTTCTACAAAGAAGAACCAAAAATAATAAATCAGAAATATCTAGTAACTAAGACTAGTATCTAAAGTATTTGGCTTACCATTGCTGCTATTGCAATGCTCTATAGAAATAGGTTTTATGGCTAGAGAATCTACTCCTATCTAAACCGACACTTTCTCTTCACTTCAGCTGATGTATATGTTGACTTCATTGACTTTATTGAAGAACTTGAGTTGTCGATGATGGTTTCTTGAGCAGAAATTGATGTTGACGTCGTCTTCAACGGATTAGAACCTATCAAGGTTTAAGAAGGTACGGTTAAGTACGAGCGTACTCAGCAAGTTCACTAAAAAGGAGTGTATGATGCACTATCTATGCAGTGACAAACCATAGGTCGTAGGCAATACAGGTTTTCGTAAAAATTTCTTCAAAGGTTGCTTTTATTCTGAAAACTATGTCTGGCAGCCTTCATAGGTTGACCAGAACCTTCACGGGGTTCCTTTCCTGCCGCGTTCGTAGATCCTTCCTGGAACAGGGAGTAACATGTCACAATTCTTACACTCTGCAGAGGTGCGTCACTTTTCCCACAAGAGACCATAAGCTTTGTTGCACAACCGGGAGTATGTCCCCGTTTAAGCTTCCTTGGTTTGAGGCCCAACTTAAGATCCAAGCCAATCGCTGCCCTCTCCACGATCCCATATGTCTGCACGATCCTCCGGGGCTGACTCCACCTCTGTTAAGCCTCCAACTAGGGCAAGCTATAACCCTGGTGAGTTCCTGAAGACTCTATGAGCTGGTGAGGCCCCTGGCAAGCTCCATAAAGGTCCGATTATACCTTCGGCAGCCACTCATAGATAATCTAGACACCAAAATCGTGGGGCCTAAGGGTTCCCACCCATATGCTGGATCCACACAAGGAATCACAACGTCACGATAAGGTCATCTTGCCTCCATATGAAAGGAAGAAGATACATCTGACTTCTCTGTCCCATTCCAAATCTCATGGTTGACGCGTAATATACGGCTATAGAATCACTGACAACATTGGTTGTTAAGTCCTAGATATTATGTTCCTTTACCATTGGAACTGTATCAATAGATTATTACCACTTGGTAAATAATCCATAATCATATTATTATGAAAATAATATTTTCTGTACTTTTTGAAATGCAGGTGATGACACAGTTGAGTTACAAGCATAGAAAGTAATCAAAGGACATGAGCAAGTTGTGAACTTGCCTTTTGTGATTACAAGATTATGCACTCACGGTCTTCGATACAATAGAAGATCCAAAATCTGGAAATAACATCATTGGTCCGGTAAGGACTAATGTTTAAAGAAGCAAGATGCAATGATGCATAAGTAATGTAATGCAATTTGAGAAACGTGAATCCCCAGAATAGTCGTATCTAATCTAGGGTTTGGAAACTAGGAATGAGTTCTTTAGAATGTGTTGCTTTTTTATAACAAATTCACACTTGTGTGTCTTATTAAGGCTTGTGAGAGTGTGTGTGAAACAATAAGTAAATACAACAAGTAATATGCAATATTAAAACACTCAAATGGGTATGGTATCTGAAATACTTCTTACACAAGATTAAGCTTCCATTAGAGTTTTTAAATAGGTGTTCAAGGATTAATTTTAATGTTTCTTAAAGAGTAAATTTTGAAGGAAAGATTACTTTTACAAAGTAAAAAGTATTCAAACTTAAAACTAATACTTTATGGTTTTCTTATAAATTATAAGTACTAAAGTAGAAAACAACTAGTATTGTTGAGTAGCTATTCTACTAGTAAATGGAGACTCTTAAAACTCCATGAAAGTGAAACAAAAGTATTATGTATTGATAGAAGTGGTGTTTTCTTGATTTTATAAGTGGATAGAATCACTTACTTATTACAGAATTAATACTCATTTCTATGAACATGGGAATGGCATCATGTTAAATACTTACAAACATTCCTTATCCCTTAGAGTGGATTCCCAAATTTGTAAAATAATTAATATTCAAATCTTGATGACTTTATAAGTGATAAACTATTTTTGGAGTAAGATTTACTTAACTCTGAATGGTAGTTTTAATAAGTACAACTTAAAATTGTTAGACTTGTGTTAGCTTCAATTAAACATTATTTGAACTTGTTATTACATTTTTTAGATTCTAAACAAATAATGGTAAAGACATTAGTAAAGGTTTATATATTTTTAATGAATTAAAATAAAAGAAAAGAGTTTAAATAGGATTTATTAAACCTTTACCTTTTATTTTACTTCAAAAGTATGATTTGATATTTTTAGTGTGCAGATTTCATTTTTGTGATCATTTTGGTATATTCTAAGTATTTTTGTGACTTTTAAATAATAAGATATGATTTTTACAAGTTTTAACACTTTATAAATACCTAATAAATAATAAATATGAGTTAAGTGATACAAAAATAATTTAAACAAGTTTTTAAATGTAGATTTTGTTTTTATAAGAATTTTGGTATATTATTTATATTTTTCTTATTCACTAATATTAAAATATGAATTTTAAAAGTTTTATAACTTATAAAATCTTTATTAAATAATAATTATTTAAATAATTATCACGATAATATTTGATAATAATGTTAAATTATAGATTTTATTTTTCTAAGCATTTTGATATATTATATGCTTTTTTCTGAATTATAAAACAAAAGATATAGAATTTTTAAGATTTAATCATTTTCCTAAATTCCTCAAATGGATTTATATTTATATTTATACTGTTTTATCTATTTACTAACAGAAAATCCTTTTTACACCGGGCACACACTTAGACACAGTCACTGACTGGTGGGTCAGCAGCCACGTCACATGCCCATGTGGCAAGTTTGACTATGCTTGACCCCGAGCCGATGACATCTGCGTGATGTCACATTGACATCAGCGATGGAGCTCACCCCAGGTGGTTCTTGGCCTTGCGATAGGAAGCGCACGAGCTTACGGTGTTAGGGGCATCGAAGAGAGGAGTTCACAGCAAACCCAGTGGTGGTAGCGTCGCCCACTTTTGGTCACCAGAACCATCTCCACGGCGAGCAACCGCGGCTAGGCTTGGAGGTTCATGATGTTCGGGTGAGCTAGGGCACAATAAATGGCGTGGAAGGTACCTGAGTATTCAGTGACTCACTAGGAACGTGGTGGTTCGGTCGATGAAGTGAGGGGAAGCCAGAATCGATGGAGAATGACATTGACCGACAACGGCGGTGAGGTATCAATTCGCTTGACTGGGGCTCTCTGGCGTCCGTGGCCTAGCTAAGGAGAATGAGGACATCGAGGCAAGTTCAACAGTGCGCTCAGAACTCCAAGGGGATCTCGGGAACAGTGGTGACTCGGAGCTCCGGCGAGATAGGGTTTCAGTGGATAAGGAAGGAGGAGGAAGAAGAGAAATGGGGTTCGCTCTCTGCGTGGACAGAGTTCTTATAGATGATTGCGGCATCGGTAGCACGAACCGTCGCGCGGCGGTCATCTTAGCGATGATGAACGGCGGAGCGCTTGCCAGCAAGCAGCTTCTCGGTGCTATCCTTCTGGCGAGAGGAGGAAGAAAAGAAAAGAACGGCGAAGGGGTATGTTGGGCCAGGCCGGTACTGGGCTATGATAAAGAGAGCGAAGGGTGGAGGCTGGTGCTCGCGGGCGATGGTTAGCACAAGAAAATTACAGGGCCGATGTCATTTTCCTTTTTTTCCTTTTCTTAAGCCTTTACTATTTTCTGTTTTCTGTTTTCCTTTTTATTTATAAATTCCTTTGTTAAATTTGAATTTCTTTAAGGTTTTAAATATGCAGAGAACTTGTAGGTCATGAACATTATTGTATAAATCAAGTATGATCTTCTTCTCATCATTTCTTATTGTACAAGAAATATTCATAACAATATGAAGGATTAAGTAAAGTAAATATAATTTAGGGTTTTAGGGTTTGTTTCTTTTAGTAATATTTCACAAAGATGATTCTGATTTCACTTGACAATCTTAATGGTACTGGTTTGAAATGTGTATCCATGTATATAGAATCTTTTTCCCACATATCTTCATAAAGGATTTATCTAAATACATTATAAGGAATTAATATTTGTGTTTTTTTAATGGGATGATATAAGTTTCATGGTTCTCCATATATGGGGATTTTCCAAATCCAATTCTACTTGTTTTTTTAAAATTTGGAACTACCACAGAACACTTTTGGTTAGGTAGTAATGAACCAATACTAATCATTGATGGAGAAATACTAAGGTTTATTCAAATATAGGTACATAGGTTTTGAGAGGATTTAATAACCCATATTCAATTATAGAGAGGGACAAGGATCAAGGTTTAGGGATACTACTTCTAAATCTATGAGTGAGTTTGATATCTCCACATAGAGTGAGATCTTAGAATTACTTAGTAATGTGATCATGATAATTCTACCATTCTAGATTCCTATTAGAGTTTAACACAATCAACTGGACAAGGCTTCCCAAACACTCACTTGGTTCTCTAATTACATCTTGGAAACTTTAGTTGTCCAAGAGGTATTATTCAATAGTTACCTAGGAATAGGAAATGGTTTCACTATCCATTTGATTCTAGGGTCTTGAATAATACAGTAGACATGGGTCTTGTCAGGGCTTGATATATTCTTGGTTAAGGCTTCTAAATAATCCTTACCTTAATGACTCACTAAGGATATCTTGAGATAAGGAATTCCTTTCCTAAATATACTCTATAAATCTCTCTTATCTTATTCACAAAGATCGCATCTTCCTGAATAAGACAATCATCTGACTCCACCATATCCATCATCATATGATGACATGGTCATGCCACTTCAACATTACTCCATCCTTACTCCTAGTATATAACTTCTCTTAATTAACTACCATTGATGCACCTATCAATGTAGCTACTACTAACTCCATCTATTAACTTTCTTAACTTCATCTTGCAGCTACTTCCAATGTTTGCAAGACTACAATCCTTAATATCAATTGTTTGAAATAGGTATAGTACTACTCCCATAATACCAGTTGTCCTTATATTAACTTGGTTAAGCTACTATGCCTCCATCTACTCCATACAACTCATCAAATACTTCATCATACGCTAGCTTGACTTCTTTTCTACTCTATCTATGACAAAAGTTAATGTTTAAGAACTACCATGATACCCATGGTAAGAGTAACTATGGCAAACAAGTGTTTCAAGATTTAGTTACAAAGTTTCTTTACTTAAGTTATTGTCAACACCCAGATTTTTAATCCTAGATGCCCGTTATGTCATCCATCGCAATCCCAGGATTACCATTTTTGCGAGACATAACAGATTGGATATCACAGTACATCATTCATTACAAACCATACATAAGGTCTTACACAAATAAGGATCTCATGATCCAGTCTTAATACAACAAGCAGCGGAAATAAAAGATAAGCGTAGCGATGGGGTCCATCTTCAGGGGCATAGGCAATGCTGACGAAGGCAGATAGTCCTAGTTATCATAGCCGTCCTGCTGACCATCATCTTGGTAGTCTCCTTCATAGTCTGGCCATGAGAATAGCCAGGGACAAAAGCCATGAGTACTCTTTAAGTACTCGCAAACTACCACTAACAAGTAGTATAGTTCTAAGTTAAAATGCTAAATCTAAGTTTAACTATAAAGTTAAGTTTGAAACCTAAGCTGAGTTCTGGAGCAAAAAAAGATAAAATAAAGTTCTAGAATCACTTAAGTTGGGAAGCTAGTGTCATAAACACAACCTTGTTGTCGTCAAGTCAAGATTCATTATTCATTTCATAAGTCATTTTGGAAACATCTGACAACGAAACAGTATGGCCATTCCAACTGTCCATAACCGTGAACGCGGCTATTCGAATAGTTTAACACTCTGCAGAGGTGGTACACTTTCACCACAAGATTCAATACATCTGTCAAGGATAACCCTGAATCATCATACTTAGTATGCAGATAATCAAACATAACCTTTCCTTTACACACCCTAGTATAAGCACCTCTCCTATGAGCATGGCCTCCCAACCATGACCATCTGTCATCTTGGGCACTGCATAGGTGGACAACATTGACAGGTAGCCTCAGCTCAAACCTCTCCCGCGAGGGAACTAATACTAATGCATATAAACTTCCGGCCAAGCCTTACCCAATTCAGGTATTGTGGTTGTACGGTAAATTTGTAATGGTATCGCATCCGAATCCAACCATCAGTTTTATAGAAGGGTTAAGGCTCATGCCTCATCATTTTCATCATCATAAACCATTTGTGTTTCTCAACACATGTCAAAACATTTCAATGGAATGACTCATCATTCCAAGGTTTTCATAATTCATTTTCACCAAGTGTTCCCATCTAAAGTGACTCAAGTTTTTTATCTACTCTAAACTACTAAGTTAAGAGTGTTCACTAAGGTGGAAAGATGGGATCAATCTCATGCCATAGAATGACATCTAAAGTTATCTCTATAGGTCAAGTTTTATACTCTTTATGATACCTTCAAAACAAGTAAAGGACTTCATGTACAGTAAAGGAAATAAAGCTTGAAAATAAGACTTGGGGTAAATACTAGTCAAAGTGGTATAACTCAAGCATGCCTAAAGCATCCTTGCTCAAGTCATCTAGCTTAATTCTAGCTTGCTAAAAATAGCTTGCATTGTTAATGGTGGCTTGCTAAGTATAATACTTGCAAGTGTTAGCTTGCCTTGGTTGGTGCAGTGGTTGAAGTTTTCTTCTTCTTCTTGGTAGAACTCCTCCTCCTCGAAAGCTTGGTTGGTACTATCGTCTATAAACACATACAGAGTACACAATTACCAAACAATACTTAACTAGTCTAATTAGCACTCTAAGACATACATTTGATGATCTATTATCATCACAAGCATCACAAGTTTTATTCAATAGTTTCATCCTTTTTATTTTAGAAAAGTAATTTCTACTCATTGAAAAATTAACTAAGATTTAATATTCACCACTTAAAATATGGGATCATGTGGACACATGTCATCACCACATATTCTAACATGTGGGAATGTGATTTAAGGGTTGGATCATAATTACTTTGGTTTAAGTTCATTATTTAATGATTTAAAGTGACTAGAAATGCCTATATAGCATTATTTTTGTACTAGTCCAAAGTCACTGCATGTAAACCTTAATATTATTACATATTTAGATAGGTATGGTGAAATGTGATTTTTGAGAGTTGGAATCAACTCAAAAGCTAACATGGTTGATTTTAGAAACATGTTTGAATGTGCAAAAGCTTCTGTCTTATTATTTTTACTAGGAGAGATTTCTAACTCTAATTGAATTAACTCCGACTGGCTTGGATAGATCTTTTCAATAGCTTTCTAACAAAATTGGAATCACTCCATTTGGATTTGTAAATCTCTCTGAATTGAATTTCAAACTAGGGGACAGAACTAGGTTTAAACTAAATAGAAAAATCCTAATTCAAACTAAATGGGTCATGCGGCAGGCTGACAGAGGGGTCCACCGGTCAGAGGCTCATAACGCGCGAAGCGGTACGGGGCGATGTGGGCCGTTAGATTAGAACGGGGATCAACGGCTGGGGCTCGTCATCGACGACGAACAGGTCGCCAACGAACTCTAACCCTAGCGGCTCGGTGGGGGTGCTCAGGGGGCATACCAGGGCTCCAGCCGGCGCAATGAGGCAAACGTGGTACGACGCGAACTCTGGGGACGTCGAGGCAGCTCCAGGGGTGGTCACAATCAACGGGGCCCTTCTCCTCCAGAGGCGGCCAGCTCCGGTGCAATTCTGGCCAACGGCTGCTCCCCTTGCTCCCGGGAGAATTGGGGAAGGTTCAGTGGCAAGAGGGGAGGTGAGTGGTGTGTAGAGAATGGCTGGGGAATGCCTCTATTTATAGGACGACGATACGGCCGAGGGGCATGGGCGGGCGGCTCCGGCGAGGGCTGCACAACGTGCTAGCGGCGTGGCTCGAGGTAGGGGATGATGGCTGGTCTCCTGGCGGTGCTCTACGGAGTAAATGCGGGCCTAGGGACGGTGGAAATTGGTCGGGCGGTGCGCGCGCTCTGAGCGGCAGAGGCGGCGATCTCAACGGCGAGCGGTGGCTGTGGTGCATTGGGTGGCGAACGGGCATGTCTGGCGTGTTCCTGGGGTCGTGGCGGAGCGGTGGACACGGGCTGCGGTCGAGGGGTGGTGTGTACACGCGTGTCGGGCGCGGCGCTCTGGCGCGTGCTCGGCATGGCGCAGACGCACTGGGCGCGGCGCATTGGCGGTGGTCCACGGCTTGGCCTGGCTCGGGGAGGGGACAAAGAGTGGCGGTGAGGTGTGAGCTAGCTTGTAGACATGGTGAGAGGGAGGGAGGTGGTCTGCTACGGCGATGGCATGGTCGGCCGACCAGCATGTGCTCGGCATGGCATGGCAATGCCACTAGGGGGTAGGGGATGGGGTGTAAATGGCATGGTTAGATCAAGTGGAGACAATGGGAGTGTTTTGAGGACAAATGGGTGCAAAACCCTGTACAAAACAGTGAGCTAATGACTAGGTGTAAACTCTGCCTGCCAAGTGTTTGTGGAAATGGCCGCAAGAACTTTATTTTTGAATTTTGAAAAGATTTTTGGTGGGTGTGCTAGGCATAAGCTTGAGACTCTGTGGGTGCTTGGGTTTTGAAAATTGAGCTCATTTGAGTGGTTTTTTAAATAGTGGGATCTTCGCATATGAACTAGATTCAATTTTCCAATGCCAATTAAAATTAGTGTTTGAATGTTTTTGGCAGATCCCAAAGTGGGCCTTGGTACATCATTATGTGTACTAGCAAGGGGTGTAAAGATCCACATTTGTTTCTGTTAGGTTTTGAGTTCTAGGAATAGCCAAAGTAGGTATGTTGATTAAAATGGCACAAATGACCATTCACTTCTTTTATTCATTTTGATTTGTTTTTCTTTGGTATTTGTTTGGGAATGATTTAGATGATGTTTATTTCACCTAAGAATCATTTTACAAGCTATGGATCACTTAATCATGGTACTTCAAATCAAATCCTAATTTAAATGCACACACATATGAATGCTTTAATAATTTGATTTGGAAAAGTTTTTGTTAACCCTAATTTTGATGATTTGGATCTTAATAACCCTGGATTAAAGTTTTGGGATGTTACAAACCTTCCCCCTTAAACAAAATCTCGTCCCGAGATTTACAAAGAAAACTAGGAACTAAAGAGATCTAGGAACTCTGTCCTAATGTAATCTTCTCTCTCCCGAGTGGCTTCCTCCTTAGTATGGTTGTTCCATTGAATCTTGAGAAACTTGATACTCCTGGTCCTGGTCGTTATGTAAGCTTCTTCTAGGATACGGATGGGCACTTCTCGATATGTCAGGTCATTATTGATCTCTACAGCTCTGTGATCAATGTTCTTGAAAACTTCAGTCTTCTCCGGCACTTCCAAGCATTTGCGAAGTAACGAGATATGGAACACACTGTGGATGGCTGACATCTCTTCAGGCAGTTCTAGTTGATACGATACTTCTCCTCGGCGGTTTAGAATCTTGAAGGGCCCAATATATCTGGGGGCTAACTTTCCTTTCAGACTAAAGCGTTGTGTTCCCTTCAATGGGGAAACCTTGAGATATACAAAATCTCCAACATTGAAAGTTAGGTCTCTCCTTCTCTTGTCAGTATAACTCTTCTATCTGGACTGGGCTGTCTTGAGGTGCTCACGGACTTTGTGAACCTTTTCTTCGGCTTCTCGGAGAATGTCGGGTCCAAAGATCTGACTCTCTCCTACTTGCGACCAATTCAAAGGGGTACAACACTTTCTTCCATATAGGAACTCAAATGGTGCCATCTGCAAACTAGCTTGGTAACTATTGTTATGTGAGAATTCTGCGAAAGGCAGGCAGTCTTCCCATTTCGATCCGTATTCCAACACACAAGCTCTTAACATATCCTCTAGGATCTGGTTGACTCTCTCAGTCTGTCCATCAGTTTGTGGGTGATATGCGGTGCTGAAGTTGAACTTGGTTCCCAATCCTTCCTGAACTTTCTGTCAAAATCTCGAGGTAAACTGGGTTCCTCGATCTAATACGATGGACTTGGGGGTTCCATGCAGACTAACAATCCTAGCTATATACAGTTCTGCTAGCTTCGAACTCTGGTAGGTAGTATTGACAGGTATGAAGTGTGCTACCTTAGGCAGTCTATCAACTATGACCCAGATTGAGTCATTTCCCCTAGTGGAAGTAGGCAAACCGGTGATAAAGTCCATTACGACGGAATCCCATTTCCATTCCGGAATCTGCAATGGTTGCAACAGTCCTGCGGGTCTCTGATGCTCTGCTTTCACTCTTTAACAGATGTCACACTTGGCGATGTAGCTTCCGATTTCTCTCTTCATATTGTGCCACCAAAATTGCTCTTTCAAATCCTGATACATCTTCGTTCCTCTAGGGTGGATAGAATAAAGAGTATCATGAGCTTCTTTCATGATAACTTGCTTCAGCTCCGAATCTGCTGGCACACAGATACATCCTTTGTACCACAGTACTCCTTCTTCATTTTTAGTGAATCTAGGTACCTTTCCGGTACCAATACGACGTTTGATACCGTCGATACTTTCATTTCCCCTCTAGGCTTCCTTGATTTGGCTAATCAAAGTGGGTTGAAGTTCAATGCTAGCTAAGAATCCTTTGCTAACTAATTCAGTCCTGAACTGCTCCAACTCCTCATACAAACTTGGCTGCTTTTCCTTGATCATGGTGTTTAGCCTACACGGCAATCTGCTAAGAGCATCCGCTACCACATTGGCTTTACTAGGGTGATAGTGAATGTCAAGGTCATAATCCTTGATTAACTCTATCCATCTCCTTTGCCTCATATTCAGCTCCTTCTGAGTGAATATATATTTCAAGCTCTTGTGATCTGAGTAAATCTCACAGCGATTACCCATCAGATAATGACGCCATGTCTTCAATGCCAAAACTACGACTGCTAATTCAAGATCATGGGTCGGATAGTTCTGCTCATGCTGCTTTAGTTGTCGAGACAGATACGCGATGACTTTGCCTTCTTGCATCAATACACATCCAAGACCAATCTTGGATGCATCACAATATCCATCAAACGGCTTCTTGATGTCTGGCATGATCAAAATTGGGGCTGATATCAATCTCTTCTTCAGCTCCTAGAAACTGGCTTCACACTTGTCTGTCCATTCAAACTTCTTGTCCTTCAACAATTGGGTCATGGGTCTGGCGATGCTCGATAATCCTTCTACGAACTTGCGGTAGTATCCCGCTAATCCGAGAAATGCACGGACTTGGGTTTGAGTGGTTGGGGCTTCCCATTCTTCGACATATTTGATCTTGGCGGGATCAACAGAGACTCCTCCGGGAGACACAATATGTCCTAGGAATCCTACTTCTTTCAGCCAAAACTCGCACTTGCTGAACTTGGCATATAACTGATGCTCTCTCAAGGTTTCTAGGATGATTGTCAGATGTTGCTCATGCTCTTCTTCTGACTTGGAGTAGATAAGGATGTCGTCGATAAACACAACTACAAACCTGAGCTCCAGTCAACTGATCAAATAGATCCTCTATCTTTGGCAAGGGGTACTTATTCTTAATGGTGACGTCATTCAACTTTCTGTAATCTGTGCACAAACGATTGCCTCCATCTTTCTTGTCGACAAATAACACTGGTGATCTCCATGGCGACGCGCTTGGTTGAATCAAGCCTTTTGCTAACATGGCATCTAACTGCTTCTTCAGTTCCACTAACTCTGAGGGGTTCATGCTATAGGGTCTCTAGGCTATGGGTCCGGCTCTGGGGATTAGTTCGATAATGAACTCAATATCCCTATCCGGGGGCATACCTGGCAATTCATCTGGTAATACGTCGGGGTATTCACAGACTACTTTGACTTGGTCTATGGTGGGTAGGGCTATACTCTTGTTGCACTTGAATTGACGAGGTAAGGTTTCAGAGATATGCTCTACTATGACTCCAGAGCTACTGGTCATGGTGATGGATTTCTTAGCACAGTCTATCAGTCCTTTATGCCTTGACATCCAGTCCATACCTAGTACTACTTATAATCCTTTGGTTCCAAGTACAATTAGGTTGGCATAAAAATCTATCCCATGTATTCTAATAGGCACAGCTTTGCAAATTTTTATAGCTTCGGTTGTTGAACCGGGGATTTGAACTATCATGACATGCTTCAAGTTGGTTGGGTGAATCTTACTAGTGCATGCAAATTCTTCAGTGACAAATGAATGCGATGCTCCCGAATCAAACAATACTCTTGCTAAAACTGAGTTGACAAAAAACATACCCAGCACTACATTTGGCGCTTCTTGGGCTTCTTCTGCGTTCATGTGGAAGAGACGACTGTTGCGGTTGTGAGGGTTCCCTAGGGCAAATCTTCTTCCTGGTTGAACACGACGCTGCTGTTGAGCTGGGGCATTCACATTGGCAGTGGCGGCAGTCTTCTTGGGACACTCATTGGAATAGTGACCCTTCACTCCACACTCGAAACAAGTGATCTGGGATTTGTCCTTTGCTGCGACAGGCACAGCATTGCTGCCAGTTCTGGGTGCAGTGTTGTTGTTGTTGTTGTTGCTCTTGGGAGGTGCATGGTTGAAATTGTTGGTGTTGCCGGAGTTGCGATTGTTTCCTATGGACTTCACATTGCCTCCGCTACGGTTGGGGTAGCTGGGGCGAGACGTTGGGGGTCGATTGTTCCTTGGTGCATATCCTGGTGAGGGGTTGGGACGGTACTTTTGGTGACTGCTGGATCCTGATTGCTGCATCATACGACGCTTGCGGTTGTCATTTGCCTGGTTAATCTTCCCTTCCATTTGAATGCCAGAGTCGACTAGCTCTTCGAGATCTTCTAAGCGGATGTTGACGAGGACAGTCTATATCTCATCATGCAGTCCATTCAAGAATCTCTCCTTCTTCTTGGCCTCTGTATTGATCTCATTAGGTGCATATCTGGCAAGTGACAGGAATCTATCACGGTACTCCACCACAGTCATTCTGCCTTGCTTCAAGTCGCAGAATTCATCCCTCATTCTGGTGACTAGACCTTGTGGCACGTGGGTGCGACTGAACTTGACTTTGAATGCTTCCCATGTCATCACTTGACCATGGTTCATGTTGCGGATACTAGTCCACCAAGCTCTTGCATCTCCCGCCAGATAGTGAGTGGCGAAGAGAACTTTCTCGTTGTCATCAACTCCTGCAACTTCTAAGTTGTTCTCCATTGTCTACAACTAGTCATCAGCATCTAGTGGGTTTTCAGCTTGGTTAAAGATTGGGGGATTAGTGTTCTGAAAGTTTTTGAGTTTGGATCCATGGTGATCCTGGTTTCCATGGTTCTAGTTGTTGAGAGCCGTCTGGGCGATCTGCTGCAATGTTGCTAAGTTAGCTTGGCATTCTGCCCTTCTTGCTTCTCTGTCTGCGATGAGATTCTGCAAGATCTGCAGCATTGGGTCTTGCGACGAACTTCTCCCTCCTTGGTTTCCACGAGTCATCTAAAGATTGAGGTATATAAAGGGGTAAGAGGGAAAGTTCTAAGGTTCATGGTTTTGGTTTCAAGCTAAAACTTTGAGTTTGACTCAGGTTTTGCAACTAACTCCATTTCATTCATGCAAACAAACACACGATAAAAACACATACCACAAAAATCAGAGGAAAATAGATGGTTTGAAGAACCATTCTACAAGCTACGATACAGTGGGACCGATACATCTCATGCTACGATAGTGCTCTAGTGCATCTACTCATCGTCGATGAAGTCGGAGTCCTCATCGTCAGTGTAGAAGTCCACAACATCCTCCTCCAGAAAGTCATCATCATTGCTGAGGTAAGAATCCATGTCTCCCTGGATGTCTTCACCCTCCTCTTCTTCCTCCTTTGCTGCAAGCTGAGCTTCCTGCTCCTTGACGGTCTTCTCGAGGTCGGCCACCTTCTTGCGAAGACGGGCGATGGTGCGATCCTTCTTTGCACGCTAGCGGGAAAGAGACTGGCGATCTTGGATGAGCAGTGCGAAAGTCTGGGCCCCTTCTGGTCGGCAATGGCACGGTTCTGGTTGGCTAACTCTCTAGCATTGTCCGGTCCGCTTTCGTCAGCAAAGAAGAAGTCAAGATTCTCCACTTGACGCCTCAACTCTGGGTGACTTGGCATCTCCATCGGCATTCCCATGAAGTCACGTCTTGCATAGTGAGCAAAACGGGTTCCTTGGATTTGGTCGACGCTAAGGGCACATAGACGTGCGAGAGCTTCATGCGTTGCGCTGGCTAATCCATCTAGCCAGTTGTTCTCTCTCAAGGAGAACTGAATTCTCCCGGATGTTGGTGCTTCGATGCTTCCTCTAAGATCAGCTGTGACGAGCCACTGTAAATCTCCTCCTGGGGATCCTGGAAGTTGAGCTCCAAGAAACTCCGGATGTGGGCGTCCCAGTAACTTCGATAATGAATCCAGATCCCTCTCAAAGATCAGTTGACCTCCGTTTCCCAACTAGTAGAACTTGCTGAACTGAGTCTCCATCTACAAGAATTAAGGATGAGGAAATTAGTGAAGTGATCAAGTGTGTCAAATTTTAAGTACTAATGTAAGAAATTTGAGGACAATGAATTTTTGAGAGAAAGAATGAATTCCCAAGGGTAAGAGAGGAAATAGGTTTTCATAAATACTCACTTTGGTTTTGAAACTAAGTTTTTGTTTGGACGTACATTCTAACTAGGGTCTCCTATGGTCAGGATGGCTCTGATACCAACTTGTCAACACCCGGATTTTTAATCCCAGATGCCTGTTATGCCATCCATCGCAATCCCAGGATTACCATTTTTGCGAGACATAACAGATTGGATATCACAGTACATCATCCATTACAAACCATACATAAGGTCTTACACAAATAAGGATCTCATGATCCATTCTTAATACAACAAACAGCGGAAATAAAAGATAAGCGTAGCGGTGGGGTCCATCTTCACGGGCACAGGCAATGCTGACAAAGGCAGATAGTCCTAGTTATCATAGCCGTCCTGTTGGCCATCATCTTGGTAGTCTCCTTCATAGTCTGGCCATGAGAATAGCAGGGACAAAAGCCATGAGTACTCTTTAAGTACTCGCAAACTACCACTAACAAGTAGTATAGTACTAAGTTAAAATTCTAACTCTAAGTTTAACTATAAAGTTAAGTTTGAAACCTAAGCTGAGTTCTAAAGCAAAGAAAGATAAAATAAAGTTCTAGAATCACTTAAGTTGGGAAGCTAGTGTCATAAACACAACCCTGTTGTGGTCAAGTCAAGATTCATTATTCATTTCATAAGTCATTCTGGAAACATCTGACAACGAAACAGTATGGCCATTCCAACTGTCCATAACCGCGGACGCGGCTATTCGAATAGTTTGACACTCTGCAGAGGTTGTACACTTTCACCACAAGATTCGATACATCTGTCAGGGATAACCCTGAATCATCATACTTAGTATGCAGATAATCAAACATAACCTTTCCTTTAGACACCCTAGTATAAGCACCTCTCCTATGAGCATGGCCTCCCAACCATGACCATCTGTCATCTTGGGCACTTTATAGGTGGACAACATTGAGAGGTAGCCTCAGCTCAAACCTCTCCCACGAGGGAACTAATACTAATGCATATAAACTTCCAGCTAAGCCTTACGCAATTCAGGCATTGTGCTTGTACGGTAAATTTGGAATGGTATCGCATCCAAATCCAACCATCAGTTTTATAAAAGGGTTAAGGCTCATGCCTCATCATTTTCATCATCATAAACCATTTGTGTTTCTCAACACCTGTCAAAACATTTCAATGGAATGATTCATCATTCCAAGGTTTTCATAATTCATTTTCACCAAGTGTTCCCATCTAAAGTGACTCAAGTTTTTTATCTACTCTAAACTACTAAGTTAAGAGTGTTCACTAAGGTGGAAAGATGGGATCAATCTCATGCCATAGAATGACATCTAAAGTTATCTCTATAGGTCAAGTTTTATACTCTTTTATGCTACCTTCAAAACAAGTAAAGGACTTCATGTAAAGTAAAGGAAATAAAGCTTGAAAATAAGACTTGGGTTAAATACTAGTCAAAGTGGTATAACTCAAGCATGCCTAAAGCATCCTTGCTCAAGTCATCTAGCTTAATTCTAGCTTGCTAACAATAGCTTGCATTGTTAATGGTGGCTTGCTAAGTATAATACTTGCAAGTGTTAGCTTGCCTTGGTTGGTGCAGTGGTTGAAGTTTTCTTCTTCTTCTTCTTCTTCTTCTTCTTGGTAGAACTCCTCCTCCTCGAAAGCTTGGTTGGTACTATCGTCTATAAACACATACGGAGTACACAATCACCAAACAATACTTAACTAGTCTAATTAGCACTCTAAGACATACATTTGATGATCTATTATCCTCACAAGCATCACAAGTTTTATTCAATAGTTTCATCCTTTTTATTTTAGAAAAGTAATTTCTACTCATTGAAAAATTAACTAAGATTTAATATTCACCACTTAAAATATGGGATCATGTGGACACATGTCATCACCACATATTCTAACATGTGGGAATGTGATTTAAGGGTTGGATCATAATTACTTTGGTTTAAGTTCATTATTTAATGATTTAAAGTGACTAGAAATGCCTATATAGCATTATTTTGGTACTAGTCCAAAGTCATTGCATGTAAACCTTAATATTATTACATATTCAGATAGGTATGGTGAAATGTGATTTTTGAGAGTTGGAATCAACTCAAAAGCTAACATGGTTGATTTTAGAAAAATGTTTGAATGTGCAAAAGCTTCTGTCTTATTATTTTTACTAGGAGAGATTTCTAACTCTAATTGAATTAACTCCAATGGGCATGGCTATATCTTTTCAGTAGCTTTCTAACAAAATTGGAATCACTCCATTTGGATTTGTAAATCTCTGTGAATTGAATTTCAAACTAGGGGACAGAACTAGGTTTAAACTAAATAGAAAAATCCTAATTCAAACTAAATGGGTCGCGCGGGAAAGCTAATGGGCCAGCCCAGTGACACTACGCGGCGCGGGGCACAACTGACCGGGGGGTCCACCGGTTAGAGGCTCATAATGCGCGAAGCGGTACGGGGCGATGTGGGCCGTTAGATTAGAATAGGGATCAACGGCTGGGGCTCGTCATCGACGACGAACAGGTCGCCGGCGAACTCTAACCCTAGCGGATCGGTGGGGGTGCTCAAGGGGCGTACTAGGGCTCCAGCGACGACAGCAAGGCAGGCAAACGGACTGGTAGACGATGGCGAACTCAGGGGCGGTCGAGGCAGCTCCCGGGGTGGTCGCAATCAACGGGGCCCTTCTCCTCCAGAGGCGGCCAGCTCCGGTGGAATTCCGGCCAACGGCTGCTCGCCTTGCTCCGGGGAGAAGTGGGGAAGGTTCAGTGGCAAGAGGGGAGGTGAGTGGTGTGCAGAGAATGGCTAGGGAAGGCCTCTATTTATAGGACGACGATGCGACCGAGAGGCATGGGCGGGCGGCTCCGGCGAGGGCTGCACAGTGTGCTAGCGCCGTGGCTCGAGGTAGGGGACGGTGACTGGTCTCCTGGTGGTGCTCTACGGAGTAAATGCGGGCCTAGGGACGGTGGCAATTGGTCGGAGGCGCGCTCTGGCAGGCGACAAGGTCTCAGCGGTGGCTGTGGTGCATTGGGTGGCGAACGGGCATGTCTGGCGTGTTCCTAGGGTCGTGGCGGAGCGGTGGACACGGGCTACGGTCGAGGGGCGGCGTGTACATGCGTGTCGGTCGCGGCGCTCTGGCGCGTGCTTGGCATGGCGCAGACGCACTGGGCGTGGCGCATTGGCGGTGGTCCATGGCTTGGCCTAGCTCGGGGAGGGGACAAAGAGTGGCGGTGACATGTGAGCTAGCTCGTAGACATGGTGAGAGGGAGGGAGGTGGTCTGCTGCGGCGATGGCATGGTCGGTCGGCCAGCATGTGCTCGGCATGGCATGGCAATGCCACTAGGGGTAGGGGATGGGGTGTAAATGGCATGGTTAGATCAAGTGGAGACAATGGGAGTGTTTTGAGGACAAATGGGTGCAAAAACTTGTACAAAACGGTAAGCTAATGACTAGGTGTAAACTCTGCCAGCCAAGTGTTTGTGGAAATGGCCGCAAGAACTTTATTTTTGAATTTTGAAAATATTTTTGGTGGGTGTGCTAGGCATAAGCTTGAGACTCTGTGGGTTCTTGGGTTTTGAAAATTGAGCTCATTTGAGTGGTTTTTGAAATAGTGGGATCTTCCCATATGAATTAGATTCAATTTTCCAATGCCAATTAAAATTAGTGTTTGAATGTTTTTGGCAGATCCCAAAGTGGGCCTTGGTACATCATTATGTGTACTAGCAAGGGGTGCAAAGATCCACATTTGTTTCTGTTAGGTTTTGAGTTCTAGGAATAGCCAAAGTAGGTATGTTGATTAAAATGGCACAAATGACCATTCACTTCTTTTATTCATTTTGATTTGTTTTTCTTTGGTATTTGTTTGGGAATGATTTAGATGATGTTTATTTCACCTAAGAATCATTTTACAAGCAATGGATCACTTAATCATGGTAATTCAAATCAACTCCTAATTTAAATGCACACACATATGAATGCTTTAATAATTTGATTTGGAAAAGTTTTTGTTAACCCTAATTTTGATGATTTGGATCTTAATAACCCTGGATTAAAGTTTTGGGATGTTACAGTTATGTCCTTAACTTGCTATTCAAGGTTTGTGGTAGACAATACCTTGATATCATCTTTAGAACATTAAGTATTCATCCTTGGGTTGTGGTATGGAATACCATATAATGATCTCTAGAAGGTCTAGTACTCCTTATTAAGTAGTGTGTTGTGACTTAGTTTTATTACATTTGATCTACCCTTAGATCAAATTATATTGCCCAAAAATAAGGTTTTAGCAAAGGTCATATTGAAGCTTATCCCAGTCAACTTGATGATCTACTTCAGTTCCACCAAGTTAAGAGAAGCTTCAATCACTTTGACAAGTTTTATTTAAAAGCGCGAAAATTACTCGGATTTTCTATGCATGAATGCAATGCACACACCTGTGTTCAGCTTATATCTAAGCTCTAATGCTGGGACATTACATCGCACAACCCATACATGGGGGCCATGGTCACAAGGTAGAGAGAGATGATAGAAAGTTAACCAAAGGACTTCTCTTGGTGTTGTGTTTAATACCACCCATGGGCACCCCTTTATATAGGGGAAGGGAGGTGTGCCCTCCCGATTAGGTTAGCCATATGGGACTAAAGGAAATCAGGAAAAATCCAAAGGGAAAATCCTAGCCGGATGGGCCACAAACACCAGCCCAGCTAGAACAGTTCCAGGCGGCGGCTGGGTGGGATAGAGGCGCATCCCGCGGCCCAGCTCATGGTCACACCTGAAATGGCCCGGGTTTTGGCCTTTATCAGGGTGACTTCCTCTTGGGCCAATTCCGTCCAGGGTTTTAGCCTAATGAGAAAGTTGCCATATAAATTTTAATTTAAATATTTATTTAATATAAATTCACAATTAACATATAATATATATTATAAATTTCCACTTATCTGAAACACCTTTTGGTCATTTCCTTTCTTTCTTTTTCCAAACAACTTCGGATCTCTCCCCGGAATAATTCTGTCGTGGGAATGACCACGACAGTCGCTACCAGGGGTAGCGATTGATATGATTTGGGGCAATATCTAGTTGCCATTCATGGTGCGAGATTGGAACCAGAGACAAGGGATTTACCCAGGTTCGCCCCCTATAGGGTAAAGACCTACTTCCTGCTAGATTGTATTATCAGCGAGTGAATTACAAGGTGGGCGAACTGGGCGGCTAGGCAGCGAGTCGCCTGGAGGGGGTAACTAAGAGCATGTAAGTATGCAGAGTACCCTAGGGAGGTTTATATAGGAGGTACCTCGCTAGGGTTTACAGGATTACCACCGAATCAGTTAAGGTTTAGGAGGATTTGACCTAATCCAACTAGGCCTATCTAAGCTCGTGGGCCTCCAGCTTCCAGTGTCCAGGCTTCTGCTTCAGTCGCTTTCCAGTTGTTGTTCCTGTAGGACCATTCGCTATGGACTTGGTCTAGTCGAAACGTCCTTCTAGGCATACCCCGATTGGCATATCCCCATCAGTAGTCCCCGAGGGCAAGGGGGTTCGATGTAGGCGTTAACTTGGCAGTCGGAGTAGGCGAGTCCGGGTGGACGCCTAATGTCTGTAAGTGCACAAATCGTTTGTATCTAGTTTCGAAGTATAGATGTCGATCCCACAGGGAGCCAAAAGGTAAGTGTTTATGAATGAAGTCTTTGTCACACCCAAAGTTGTCACAGGTCTTCGGGTGAATTGACTGCAAGTGTGGAAATAAGAATGATATTTGGATTAAACTGGATGTATTTAAGTAAAACTAAAATGTAAACTTCAGGAATAAAATGCATAAAACAAAAAGAATAATTCGATTGTTTGTGGTTTTCTGCAGATGATAAAGAAGGTGTGGGGAGATACAGTTCATGGTGATAGTGATTGCGCCAGGTGGACGAATTATAAGTGTATCAATTATAATATTATAAGTATATATGTAGGTGAGCAACCCATAATTAGCCAGAACTCCTCTTGGTAGATTTCATCCCAACTTTAATAATCCTACTAGTCTGTTACCAAAACCATGGTCAGACACTAGACAATTAAGATCCTTCAGGTTTCTTAGCAATTAAGCTCCTTGGATCAGACTAATGCAATAAGCACAGTGGTTCCTCATGATCCTCGAGTCAACTAGTTTCCCATTGATATCCCCGTGTCACTCGGAGGTTGCCAGTCTGCTGGCGAACAAGATCCCATGTATGTAGAACAAAGCATCATGTTGTTTGGGCCCTTAATTGGACAACAAGCATTAGGCATCCCACAGATAGTCAAGCACACATAATTTAGTAATTAAAATCAACCACAAACTAATGGAAAATACATGGAGGCACATCACATCTCACCAGTCCCTTACATATCCCACGCCCAAGGAACTTACTCACACATGAGAGAAGAAAGAATCATCGATATAATTAAATAAAGGGAGTTCTTCTCGATATTACCGTGGAGATACACAATAATAATAGAAAAGTAATCCAACACAATTCAAGATAGGAAGAAACAATCTCAAACCCTAGTCTTGCAAGGTGAAGATCTCTCTCTCTCTCTCTCAAATACAAGTAATGGCTATGGGGGTGTGTTGGCTAGGAGGTCGAAGATCGTGGAGCAAGATGAAGAACGTCTTCTCCCCCTTCTCCAGATCTCTTCTTTCTCCTTTCTGGATGGGATGGCGGTTGCTGTGTTCTGTTTTCGCGTATGCCCTCTTCATGAAAGTTGTCCCTTTTGACAAGACGGAGGCGGCGGCAGCTATACGGCAGGAACTATACGGCCAAAAAAATATTCCCACCATATAGTTGCTCGTTAAAGCTTCTGTTTGCCTCCCTTGATTGATTCCAAAAATATACTTGCTTGTTTTCTCCTGAATATTGTGTTTCCCTTGTTAAAACCTTCTGTTGATGTTCAGAACCCGAAACACACATTAAAACAAAGTTTTCTTTGCTACCGAAGTATTAGCATTAGGTAAAGCTAGAAAATGATCAAATCCAGAGGAAAACCATCAATAAAAACCATCAAAAATATGTCGAATCTCACAGCTATGAACTTCCCCAAGCTTAGATGTTGCTCGCCCTCGAGTGCCAAGAAAATAAGGAAGGATAGCGGAGATTCGAGACTGAAATAAAAGAACTTACAAGCTCGAATTGGTGTCAAATTCTTTTCTTCACTATTCCTCCAATCTTAAACATGCTCATACAAGTATTCACAAGATTGCACTGAGTCTACTTCCTAACCACACATATCTTGCTAGCTAATAAATCATATGCCCGAGCAAGTGTCAAAAGTTTAGCTAGGAAAGTGAAACAAATTCTTTTGGTGTCTCTCTTTGTTGAGAGATGAAAACTTTTGCTCTTGTTTCTTTAATCAATTAAGAGTACTCAAGTTAGCACCAAAAACATTCCATTTAAGAACAACTCATCTATACCTATGTCAAAATTTCAAGACTCTCAAAGAACCTTTTTCCTTTCCTTGTTTTCAAAAACTCTAGCCCTTTCATAGAGAAATCATGCCATTGTTTTTAACATGTTAATTGGGACTGTGTTGCACACTCGTGACCATGCCAATAGATAACGGTCGTGACCATGCCAATAGATACTGGGTCAGAGGAGTAATACAACTTTACTTGGAACGTGAAACCATGAGGAGACTAAAATTTTACCCATCATAGCATTGCAGCTACAGATGCTTACATAACTCAATAGCCAAAATCAAGTGGTTTCCCACATTTAGATCGTTCGTTGGCCAGCGTGAAGGGAATATGCCCGAGAGGCAATAATAGAGTGGTTATTATCTTATTCCTTGTTTATGATAAATGTTTATTTTGCATGCTATAATTGTATTAATTTGGAAACGTTAATACATGTGTGTTTAATAAACAAAAGGAAAGTTCCTAGTTATGCCTCTCTTATAAACTAGCTCGTCGATTAACAAGATGGTCAAGGTTTCCTGATCATGGACATTGGATGTTGATAATAACAAGGTCACAACATTAGTGGAATGATGTGATGAACATTCATCTGAAGTATAGCATTACGATCAAAGTCTTTGTGTTTATATTGCTATAACATCTAACGAAGTAATCCTAGTCCTTAGACCATGAGGTCATGTTAATCACTAACACTGGAAGAGTATCTTGATAACATCAAACTTCACACCGTGAAAGGGTGATTACAAAGGTGGGTTCAGTACTAAGAAAGTGTTATGTAGAGGCTCATGGATCAAGAGTGGGATTTGTCCATACCAATGACGGATAGATATACTCTGGGCCCTCTCGGTGATATCACATTGGTTAGCTTGCAACAAAGTGATGAGATCACTAGAATGTTATATCACGGGAACGAGAAAAGAGTACATGTCGGTAACGAGATCAAACTAGGTATGGAGATACCGATGATCGAATCTCGGACATGTAATATATCGTGATACAAAGGGATTTAGTTACTAGTGTTAAAGGTTTTCACGACCACAGAAGTCATCGTTGAATGTGTAGGAGTCAGAATGGATCTCCAGGTCCCGCTTCTGATTATTGATCTGAGAGGGGTCTCGATCATGTCTGCATTATTCGCGAACCGTAGGGTGACACACTTAAGGGATACCTACACCATTTTGAGCAAAT
Organism: Avena insularis; assembly: GCA_023614405.1. Taxonomy (NCBI): domain Eukaryota; kingdom Viridiplantae; phylum Streptophyta; class Magnoliopsida; order Poales; family Poaceae; genus Avena; species Avena insularis. Next base: position 375,407,429 of record CM042689.1, read on the forward strand.
ATGTTTCAGATAAATATTTAAGAAAGCGCTGGGATTATTTCAATAGACGCCAAAACTGTTTCAGATGAAATTATTGAAATTGATTCTGCATGTAATATTGAAATGTTGCAGGGGTTTTTATATGAATGTTTGTTAATTAAAGTAATTAACAAAATTCTGAATAAAATTAATGAAAGAGTTTTATTAAATGAGAGAGCATTAAATTTGGAGAAATTTAATGCACTTAAGTGGAGACTATAAAAGGGAATGTTAAGGGGCAAATTTATGAATGGGGGAGGTGAGGGTCACCTCCATGAGGCGCCGGCCATGGGGAGGGTACCCCCCTCCTCCTATAAAAGGCCCCCCTCTCACACCTTCACACTCACACCTCCTCGTGAAGGATCTCTCTCCCCCTCTAGAATTTTTTCCCCATGGTCTCTGATTAGCGAGATACATGTTCCCAGTGGCTTTATCTAGAAAGGAGTTGCTGCTTCTGCTGATTTCCTAGAGCGAGGGATGGAGGTTGTCGGGGTACCAGACATGTGTGCGATCACGGATGCACCGTTGCTTTGCGGTGCTGGACTTGGTGGTGCTGGACTTGCTGGAGCTAGATTTGATGGGCGTACTGGCGCTAGACCTGCTGGACCTGCTGGAGTTCATGACGATCTTGAGATCGACAAGTGTACGACTACATCATCCATGAGTTCCATCTCGTTAACAAAGCTTTGTTGTCTTCAAGTGTATGTTCTCTATGGATGTATATCCACATGTTGCTTGTATCTAATAGATAGATCTTGGCATATAATAGTTCCCATCGTAGGAAATTTTTTGTTTTCTATGATGCGAACCCTTCAGTGGTATCAGAGCCTGATCTATGCGTAGATGCTTTGCACGGGTAGTACACATATGTTTATATGTGGGCGATGATGATCATGTTGTTGCTCCTTTCATGTATTTTGGATATTGGTGGCATAGTGGGATGAAGTGGCCTGGACCAACTTTACATGTCATCGCACATGAGACCGGTTCCACGACTGACATGCAACTAGTTTTGCATAAGTGGCTGGCGGGTGTCTGTCTCTCCTACTATAGTCAATATCTGATTTACAACGAGTTGCTAATAAATTAGTTATCATCATTGTGGTTCCATGGTCGTAGGTAAGACCGGTTCTATCTTCGAAATCCCTAAGCCACGTAAAAACTTGCAATTGATAAATTAGAGGCATGTAGTTTGGATTGTTGCTGGGCTGGTGTCATGATATGGTAATATTGTAAGTTGATGTATAGTTGATACTCTTACAACACACCCAACGTGTAAGTTCTATAGACCTTGGCCTTACACACAAAGGAATGATAAAGATCATACCATGATCCACACGATAGTGATCAAGTGCAGGAACCATATCATTTCACTTTATGCATTTGATGTTTTGTTTGCATCTTATATTGCTTGTATGGCGCTTTAGTAGCATTATAAGATGGTCCCTCATATAGAAATCAAGACAAAAATGTGTTCTCCCTTAAGTACGCATCGTTTATGTTTTGCCGCTTCAAGACATCACGTGATGATCAGGTGTACTTGAATCCATGATCATATTTTTGGTGTAAGACAATTTTACACACACGAGTACTAAGGTTCTTACTTGGCGAGCCTAGCATGTACAGACATGGCCTCAGAACACAGACCGAAAGGTTAAGCATGAGTCATATAGTTGATGTGATGCCCATATTGATGCTTGCCTTTGAAGCTACACCAACTCACGTGATGATCGGACTTGGTGTAGTGGATTTGGTTCATGTAATCCCCAAAAAGGGACGAGGGATGTTGTTTTTGAGTGGGAGTTCATTTATAATTTGGATTAGTGAACCAAATTTGTCATAAACTAAATCAAAGTGAATTTGCATAATTTGTTGTAGTCATTGGCATCTGTTTACTACCTTATGCTTAGTTTTAATTGAGATAATAGGACTACAGAATTCTGGATATTTACTTTACAAACTGGTATCGTATTGTTTTGAATGTCAATTTAAAGTTCAGAAGTCCTATTGCAAACTTTCAGCAGACTCTATTTACTCCATGAAGTTTAATAAGTAGTATTAAATCAAGAGTAAGAATTCCAATGTTAGTATCTAAAGTATCATGTGTGCCTCCATGATTATTGATATTCAGAAGTTGTTTTTAATATCGAGGTTATCTAGGAGCTGAAAGAATTATTTCAGAAACCATCATGTGTGGAAGATATCGTGATATACGAAACAATGTTTTTGGTTGCAATATGATAAAGTATAATTTAGCAAAATACATGTTCTAATATTGTATGAGAATTTGTGAAGGTTGGAGATGCTAGGCGTCCTAATCTACCAAAAAGGTTTTGGGAACTAACATTATACTCACGATTCTTCCTTATAGGCTATAGTAGCTTGATCATGAAAGTTGTCATGATAGGGATGAATAGAAGATGTAGCTAAAATGTTTACTACACTAAAAGATTACTAAAGAATGGATTTTTTAAAAGAACGCCAACCATTTGATGATGGTGATCCACTTGAAAATGCAAATCCAAAGGTATTAGTATTTGACTATATACGCTTTGTACTATGTGTCATGTGAATGACACCACTATTGATGTTGATAGATTCTTTTAAAAGGAAAGGGAATTGCTGAAAGAGAATCTATAAAATATTTGGTAGAAAAGAAAAAGTTGGAGATGTCCAACTTAGGCATATAGAAGATATACATGTTATGGCTATATTCCTTTCTTGTTAAGCAATGTGGTTCTTAGGTATTGGATACCAGTATTGGATACCGAATTGGTTGGTGTGAAGTGTCATACAGAACAACACAATTCATGAACTGCAACAACCTAAGTAACTAGCAACAGAATAAGTGATGATGTTCATCGAAAACAAATAAAGTGTTATTGTGTTTTTCGTTGTCGTCAAACCTAGCCTTCAAGATTTGTTTTTATAATTGTTATTTTGTTCCGGTATTACGAGAACAATGGTTGTTCAAATAATTACCGTATTCCATAAAGGATGGATGAACTTTTACAAGTCTAGTTGGATAAATCACATCCATAAACATTATTGCTAAAATGTCATAAGATCACTTATGAAGTGACATTGTTGTGTGAATTATATTGGAAAGTAAACATGAAGAAACTCCATGTTGATGGATTTTTGGAGTATTGATTTTTATCAATTGACGCTTGAGAAACTTTCCTCGAGATAATTGAAACTCCGTTCATAGGCCAAAGAGGAATGGATGACTAGCTTATTGGAAATTGTGCATGCTGATGTGCATAGTCCATTATGTGTAGCCATATGCGATGGATATTTTTGCTTCATATGCTTTCTCCAGAAATTTGAGTGAATATATCTATATATTTACTTAATAAGGAAGAAGTATGAAACATTTGAAAATTGTTCAAAGACTTTCAAGATGAAGTGAAAAAATCATTGTAACAAGAAAATAAAAGAGTTTATGATTTGATCAGAAAGGAACATATTTGAGTTACAGGTTTAGTAAAACACCTAAGATTTCAGGAATTGTTCCATGAATTTGCATTCCCGATAAACCATAGGAGTATGGTATGTTCGAGAGATCAAATCAAACCTTGTTTGACATGGTAAGATCAAAGGTGTTTTATTTATAAAACTGCCATTAAGTTTTAAGGATTAAAGCTTTAGAGACTATCGCTTTTACACTGAAAAGAGCACCATCGTGATCCGTTTAAATGACACCATATGAGTTATGGTTTGGGATAAAACCCGAATTGTCTTTTCTTAAATTTTGGTATGCTATGCATAAGTAAAACGTTTACAAGCAAAGTCGGTTAAGAACGTCTTTGTAGGTTATCCCAAAGAATTTGTTGGGAATTCCTCCATAACACCGAGGATAAAAGAGTTTGTCGCTTGGAATGTCAAATTTCTTGAGAAGGATTTTTTCACGAAAAGTTAAGTGGGAGGACAATAGAACTTTGATAAGGTTGTTGAACCTTAGCTATATGTGCTAAGTAGCACAGTGCCAGAAAGTGTCCCGGTGGCGTCCACAATGCTCATGGCTCCGGTGATTACAAAAGGTGTGATCTTGGAGATTAGAGTTCCTATTTGAACCGTATGCATCGGGTAAGAATCCAATAATGAGTTTTGATAAACAAGTCGTTATTGTTTTGACAATGATGAAACGACTGCATGCAAAGAAGCGATGATGGTCCCTGACTGCATAAAATGACTAAAAGTCATAGAATCCGTGATAGTATCCATACACGAGAAATCAAGTTTCTGAACTTGGAAGACCCTCCAGAAAGGCGTGGAGCCTATCGGTCGTGTTTGGATCTATAAATAAATAGACGTGGATGTTTAACATCTATGAAATAGTCGACATGTCAGAAATAAGTTTACGACAATGTTCAAGGAGTTTACTATGACAAGGTTTGATCTTTCATAGAGATATTTAGTCTTGACGGATTAATGTAGCAACCACTACATATAATTTGTTGTGTGGTAGTTGAATAAACAAAACAATGTTCTTCTAATAGAATGGTTACCTAGGATGTGTACAAGACACGGTCCGAAGGGTTTTGTTAATTCATAGGGTCCTAAAAGGGCATGCAAACTTCAATAGTTGAAGTGAGCATAGCGGAGTTGGAATCTTCACCATGATGAAAATGTTAAAGGAGTTTAATTTCATCGAAGACGATGAAGATGCTTGCATTTGCAAGAAATTAAGTGGGAGCACTGAGAAAAATTTCCAATACATTATGCAGAGTACATATTGTTGATTGGAAATGATGTATCTTTTATTGACACAAGTTAAGAATTTCATTAAAATAGGATTTCGATGAAAGACTTGGGCAAAACCGGAATATTTGGCATCAATGTCTATATGGATAGATTGAGGCACTAATATGGTTGTGCCAGATGTACATATATGAGATATTGAAAGGGTTCAATATGGAAACAACAAGAAAGGTTCTTGCTGCATGGAAAGGATTGTATCAAGATTCAAGTGTTTCAACACTTGGTGAGTAAAATCACATGAAGATTTTGATCGATTATACCGTGATATGTATATATCTAGATATGTCCTATGCTCTAAATGTTATGAGCACATACCAGAATGATTCATAAGATGATAATTGGATGATAGTAAAGATATTCTTATGAGATTTTGAAGAACTAAGAATATATCATGTATAAGTGACAAATAGTTAAAGGTAGTTCATTGTAAAGTGTTACATTGATACTAGTTTTGTCACAACATACAAATTAAAATTTATCTCAATTTAGACTATGGGTGGCACAATGTAATGGAAAGGATGTTCCATGATGGATTTGGATGAGTTCCAAAGTTGAGACATTGTGACGGATACTACAACAAAATGCTAACTATATGACTGCTATAGTAGCAGCAAAGGAGGGCATTTGTGTTAAGTAGTTTGTTGTCACACTAGGTGTGGTTTAAAGTGGGCTAATACTATGAAGATATATTGTATGACAATAATATCAACATATTTTAACCCGAACGAACTAAAGGTCTCACCAAAGGACTAAATTTATACAATGCGATCTCATTTGAGAATGAGTGATGCGTAGAGACGCAAAGACATGCAAATACACACGGACCTGAAACTGTCAGATCCGGAGATTATGTTAACCACTAGCAATCGTGTATATGCAACACCAGAAACCCATAGGTGTTTAATATGCAAAGTTTTTCAAACTAGATATTGACTCTAGTGCAAGTGGGAGACTGAAGGGAATATGCCCGAGAGGCAATAATAAAGTGGTTATTATCTTATTCCGTGTTTATGATAAATGTTTATTTTTCATGCTATAATTGTATTAATTTGGAAACATTAATACATGTGTGTTTAATAAACAAAAGGAAAGTTCCTAGTTATGCCTCTCTTATAAACTAGCTCGTTGATTAACAAGATGATCAAGGTTTCCTAATCATGGACATCGGATGTTGTTAATAACAAGGTCGCAACATTAGTAGAATGATGTGATGAACATTCGTCCGAAGTATATCATTACAATCAAAGTCATTGTGTTTATATTGTTATAACATCATACGGAGTAATCCTAGTCCTTAGACCATGAGATCATGTCAATCACTAACACTGGAGGAGTATCTTGATAACATCAAACGTCAGACCGTGAAAGGGTGATTATAAAGGTGGGTTCAGTGCTACGAAAGTGTTATGTAGAGGCTCATGGATCAAGAGTGGGATTTTCCATGCCGATGACGAATAGATATACTATGGGCCCTCTCGGTGATATCACATGTGTTAGCTTGCAAGCAAGTGATGAGATCACTAGAATGTTATATCATGGGAACAAGAAAAGAGTACATGTCGGTAACGAGATCAAACTAGGTATGGAGATACCGATGATCGAATCTTGTACATGTAATATACCGCGAGACAAAAGGATTTAGTTACTAGCATTAAAGGTTCTCACGATCACAGAAGTCATCGTTGAATGTGTAGGAGTCAGTATGGATCTCCAGGTCCTGCTTCTGATTATTGATATGAGAGGGGTCTCAATCATGTCTACATTATTTGCGAACCGTAGGGTGACACACTTAAGGAATACCGACACCATTTGGAGCAAATATGTTTCAGATAAAGATTTAAGAAAGCGCTGGGATTATTTCAATAGACATCGAAACTGTTTCGGGTGAAATTGCTGAAATTGGTTCTGCATGTAATATTGAAATGTTGCAGGGGGTTTTATATGAATGTTTGTTAATTAAAGTAATTAACAAAATTCTGAATAAAATTAATAAAAGAGTTTTATTAAATGAGAGAGCATTAAATTTGGAGAAATTTAATGCATTTAAAGTGGAGACTTTAAAAGGGAATGGTAAGGGGCAAATTTATGTGGAGAGGGTTACCACCACATGAATGGAGGAGGTGAGGGTCACCTCCATGAGGCGCCGGCCATGGGGAGGGGTACCCCCCTCCTCCTATAAAAGGCCCCCCTCTCACACCTCCTCGTGAAGGATCTCTCTCCCCCTCTAGTATTTTCCCCCATGGTCTCGGATTAGAGAGATACATGTTACCGGTGGCTTTATCTGGAAAGGAGTTGCTGCTTCCATTGCTTTTCTGGAGCGAGGGATGGAGGTTGTCGGGGTATCGGACGTGTGTGGGATCACGGATGCACCACTGCTTTCCGGTGCTGGACTTGCTGGAGCTGGATCTGATGGACATGCTGGAGCTGGACCTGCTGGACTTCATCACGATCTTGAGATCGGCAAGTGTACGACTACATCATCCACGAGTTCCATCTTGTTAACAAAGCTTTGTTGTCTTTGAGGGTATGTTGTCTATGGATGTATATCCACCCGTTGCTTGTATCTAATAGATAGGTCTTGGCGTATAATAGTTCCCATAGTAGGAATTTTTTTATTTTCTATGCTGCGAACCCTTCACAATGGAGTTAATAGTTCCCCATGGAGTACGACAATGTTGTAATGGCACACGTAAAGAAATATCTTACGGTAATTATTAGAAAAGGCAGTGGCATAATCTCTACTACTTCGAAGCATCCATTTTATCAGACAATTTCATTCAAGAGTGTAATCAAGTCTATTTACATTAAGCTCAAATTGGGTTAAGTAGTTCCAAAATCAAATCCTTTGGGCTAAACTTGGACTCAAGTCATCTTTTGGATGCTTTTTCTTGTTGTAAAAATGTCAGAAATATTTTTAACCAAGTTCACTGTTAATTATTTCAAATCTAAAAAGGATATACTTGACAAAGGAATAGAATTTATAGGATAACAAGCTAAGCGGGGAGTGACTCAAATGCAAGCGAGTAAATAATTGTAGGGTCAATTTAAAGTTGCAGAAAAGGGGATGAAAGGAATGTGATACCTCCTCTTGCTTGCTTCGTTCTCGTACTTGAGTCGAACCCCCTCTACATTTCCATATTGCCAAGTCACCTGAAATTGAGCAGTTTCAGAGAGAAACAAAGAAACAAATTTGCAATAAATCTTACAACTATTTTTTTGTGTTTTTGGTTTAGGAATGCAAACTGAAAGTAAACATGAAATTTTGAAGAAGTAAAATAAATCAAAATAAGAAATGAAAATATGAATGCAAGGTTTGGAGGTTTCAGACCTCCCCCAAGCTTAGGATGTTGCCAGGCTCAGTTGTTGCCGTCATTCGGCGGCTGGTGCGGATAATGCTGGTAGTAGTCAGGGAAGTGGGTCATGAAGTGACTGAAGTTGTGAGTTAAGGCACTAATGTCCTCATTCACTCCTTGTAGCGTGTGATCAATCTCCCCAACGCGTTGGTTGAGCTGCTGAACCTCTTGATAGGGGACGTAGTTGAACCCCTGCTGCTTCTGATTGGGCCATGGGTCCCAGGATCCCCTGCTATTGCTTCTATCCCTCCCAAGCAGGGTTGTATTCCTACTCCTACTCATCCTCATCCTGCTGCCCTCCTTATTCATCTTCCTCTTGATCAGGCTGAAATTCAGCCATAATCTCCACCACTTGATCCTTGGTGAGGACCCATGTGTCCTTCTCCACAATCGAGAAGGCTTGTGGACAGGGCAACGAAACCTGCTCACCCTATGCATCACCAAGCTAACCAAACTAATATGATCAGAGCCTCTTGTTAGCTTCGTAAACACTAAGGAAGCCACAAGCAGTTAAATACTTGACGTCCATAAGTTTGGAGCCATCATCAGGTTGCATAACAGGTAATGTAATATTCAATGCTTGGGTAAGGTGGGTTACCAAACCACCAATGCAAATTTCACCTTTTGTTTTGTTGCTCTGGTGGCGAAGGTACTGGAGTAGTAGAGCCGCAGGATTGGGGCTTTGCGGTGCATTGGGGAAGAGTGCCTTGGTGATCATGGCCATGTCTGCATTGGCCATGGAACCGGTATCTCCTCTTCCCAGCAGTGTATTGGTGAGGAACAAGGCGTAGTAGCAAATTGTTGGGTTCTGAATGGTGGACATCTTCTTCTGGTAGAAGTACCTGCCACCGTTAATAGAAATAACCTCCCAAGTTTCTCCACTTGAGACGCTATATAAATTTGTAACAGCTGACTCCCCACCATGAGGGAGGACAAAAGCATCAAAAAATTGTTTGAAATTTATTTCATATGGCTGCTGCTTTATGGTGAAGCTTACCGTGCACGTATTACCTTTATCCTTGTGGTCATTGTAGAAAGAGGCGAGGAACTCATGGGTGAGCTCGGTGTAAGTATTGTGGCTTGCGTAGCCGAGTAGTGTTAGCCCGACCTTATCACACATGAGGTCGAAGTCCGCCCTCAACCCTGCCACGGTGAGAAATCTATGATCGGCCCAACGTGTGGGCAACACCCTCCTTGATGAAACAATGGCCAACTTGTTGTTGAGCCCAGCCCGGAGCCCCGATCTCTCGCCACGTTGGCGCTTGCTCTTGCGAAAAAGGCTACCAATTTTGTTCATCTTGATGCACTGAAAAATTTCACCATAAAACCTTAGGCATATAGTTTCTACATGATATACGAATGATTCTACGTGGAAAAATTTAATCCTAACATGAGAAATCAATAGGAGAAACAAAATAAGCTTGAGTTCATACACTAGATGAATGTGAGAGTTTCAACCATGGAATTCTTAAAATAAAGCATGGATAGGGAGACAAACATACCGATATGTTGATACCCCCACTCAAACGAACGAAATCCATGAAGAATCAAGAGTTCTAGGTGGGTTTTGAGAGGTTTGGAGAGAGAATATGAGAGGAAAAGTGAGGAGGAAGAAGAAACCTAGCTACCCCTGCGTGATTAAGAGGTCTCGCCGAACTATACGGCCGCAACTATACGGATGGGTGAAGTAGTTCCCTCCGTATAGTTTCGGTGGCGTTGACAATTAGGGTTTGTTTACACCAGATCGCAGCTATACGGGCGCAACTATACGGCCGGACCAAAATGGTCCCGCCGTATAGTTGGTCATCAAACCTTCTGTGCCTCGAGATATATTTTCTGGAACAAGCATCGATAACTATACGGCCAAACTATATGGCCGGAATTTTTATTCCCATCGTATAGTTAGTCGTTAAACCATCAGTACCCTGGGAAAGGAATTGTATGAAGGCATCGATATCTATATGACCGGAGCTATACGGCCGAAATTTTTATTCCCGCCGTATAGTTTGTCATTAAACCTTCTGTACCTAAGAAAGAAAATTTGTCGATGGCAAAGATACCTATACGGCCAAACTATACGGTCGGAATTTTATTCCCGGCGTATAGTTGGTCGTTAAACCTTCTGTAGTCATCAAAAAATTTCCATTTCTTCGAGAATTCTTTCTTATCCTGAAACTTAGTGAAATACCTTTTTTTGGCAGAAAAATGATAGTATAAATTTTGACCAACATCAGCATGTATAGAGTAGGATTTTTAGTACTACCGAACTTCTTCTCCTCAACTGGAGATTCACTCTTTAATCTGGACAAAATGATTAAGCTAGTTTTTGTAGATAAAACTCAAACTTTTAGTTTTATACTTATTCTACGCTTGTTCAATCGATGTTTCTACTACTTTTGACAGCTGCATCTTCACGGGCGTGCTTCCGCAAGAATGTCTGTGAAAAAGTTGTAGGAATGTGATGAACATTTGTTCTTTAATTTAGCATTTTATTAAGAGTGGTTGAATAATTCGACCCCTTATCTGTTCTGGAATTCTTACCTTGGGTTGCTCCTTATTAAAGGCACTTACCATATGAACCCGTTTTACTGGTGGTATATATCTTTCTCCCGCTTCTAGCTTCTTTGGAAAATACCGGATGATTTCAGCATCATAAACATTGAAGATTATTTTTCCCTCAATAAAATCAACTGACGCTCCTGCAGTACTAAGGAAAGGTCTTCCAAGTATTATGGATAATTTTTCATCCTCTGGCATTTCAAGGATAATAAAATCAGTGGGAATAACATGCTCATCTATTCTAAGTAGAACATCCTCAATCATACCAATGGGTTGTTTAGTGAACTTGTCGGCCATCTGTAAAGTGATAGTAGTAGGGGAATACTCCCCTAATCCTAGCCTTTTATAGAGGTAATATGGCATTACACTAACTCCTGCACCTAAATCACAAAAGGCATTATGAATATCTGTTTTGCCTATTGAGCATGAAATAGCTAGTATTCCGGGATCTCCTGATTTAGACAATAGCTTCCCATTAGCAGGATAACTAGTCACCATGGTAACGGTTTCAGTTATTTCTTTCTTTCTACTAAGAATATCATGGAGGAATTTAGAATAGGTAGGAACTTTAATTGCATCCGTAAATGGAATTTCCAGACGAAGGTCACCAAGTGCCTTTTTAAAAGAATCATAGATTACCTGATCCGGTGCTTTCTTTTTTCGATCTTGATAAGAAAGCTTTTGCTCACCTTTATTATTCTTGTCTTTTACCTTTTTTTGTGTGTGTGTGTGTGGGGGGGGGGGTCAGTCTCTTTTGTTGCTGCTTATCACTCTTCTTCTTTTCTACTACAACAACTTCATCTTCATTACTTATCTCCTTTTTTTCTCTTGGATCAACCGTACCCGCATCAGAGTCACAACGGTCATCCTGTGCATCATTTTTCTGCTCCAAGGTTTGATCTTGTGTTTCTTGAGCAGTTTCATCTTGAGGATCCACCAGTGTATCATCTTCTTGGCTTGCTTTGAGCAAGGCTTTTTTCCTTTCGATCTTTTTCAGCTTCATATTCTGGTGGTCCTAATGGTCCTGTAACAACTGCACCTCCCCTTGTAACAACATTAGTAGAAACATGAATATATGTATCATCTTGAAGAAAAATTTGATAACCAGATGCTATTTGTTCACATTGGATTTCAATCATACTAAGATACTTGTGAAATAATTTTATTTCTTGACCAATCTCGTCATAATTTTCCGTGAGTTCCAGCCAAATCTTCTTATGTTTTTGAAAGTGCTTATGTAGATTATTATGAGATTTTCTAGTTTCATCTTCTTCAGTAAAAACTTATAACAAATCTACTTTATTTTCCTTAACAAGTTCAGAAGGTATACCTTTTTCTTTCATTGTTTTGCGTATTTCAGGCATAATATCAGGAGTTATACGAAGTATCCCTTTTTCCAGCTTAGTGCCGAAATCAGGATTGTATATAGAATCATTCTTAGCCCTAGTAGACATCAATTCAAACATGCTTTAACAGTTAAGGTATTTATTGATCCTCCTACTGAGAAGTCAAGCAAATCTCTGCATTGAGTATTAAGACCATGGTAAAATAAATGGAAAATTGTTGGTTTAGAATAGCCATGATTAGGAATACTATTGGTCATTCCAAAGAATCTATCCCAGGCTTGTGGGTAGTTTTCTCCCATGTTCTGACTAAAGTTGCCTATATTCTTTCTAATTTCAGTTACCTTCTTAAAAGGATTAAACCTGTTTATGAATTTAACAATGCAGTTTTCCCAACATTTAATGTAATGACGAGGGAGGGACTATAACCAGTCTAGAGCCTTACCTTTAAGAGACCAACAAAATAATTTTAGACGAGAGAAGTCTCTTGGCAAACCTTTTGGTCCAAGTGATGTTATCACATCATCGAACTTTCTAAGATGTCTTCCTAGGTCTTCATCTTCCCTTCCACTAAAAGCTTTTTCCTGCAAATTTTTAATAATCTCACCATCAAATCGATATTCTCTAACTCCAGGATTAGTAAATTCTATTGGTTGTTTAACAAACTCAGAACTTGGAGCACTGTATTCTTTGAGAGTTTTCTCAGGTTTCTTAGGAGTTGTCCGGTAAATAGACATGATTTCCATAATATCACTCAGGTTTTCAACTTCAATCTTATTTGACCTTAATTTTTTTTCAATAATTTCCTCGCGCCTTTGAGCAGGCACGCGCTCAAAATAATCTGGTAAATAGGTCCTACCAGAGCGTGTAGACCCTTTGTCTCCTAGGGAGACCATTTTGTAGTAGTAACACCTGAAATGTCAAGAGAAAAACACTTAGCGCTTAGCTCCCCAGCAAGAACGCCATAAAATAGCTTGATGTCTGCAAGTGCACATATCGTTTTTAGCTAGTTTTGAAGTATAGATGTCGATCCCACAGGGAGCCCAAAGGTAAGTGTTTATGAATGACGTCTCTGTCACACCCAAAGTTTTCATAGGTCTTCAGATGAATTGACTACGAGTGTGGAAATAAGAATGAGATTTTGATTAAACTGGATGTATTTAAGTAAAACTAAAATGTAAACTTCTGGAAGAAAAAGCATAAAAGTAAAGAACAATTCGATTATTTGTGGTTTTCTACAGATGAAGGTGTGGGGAGATATAGTTCATGGTGATGGTGACTATGTAAGGTGGACGAATGATAAGTGTATCAATTATAATCTTATAAGTATATGTGTAGGCGAGCAACCCATAATTAGCCGGAACTCCTCTTGGTAGATTTCATCCCAACTTCAATAATCCTACTAGTCTGTTACCAAAACCATGGTTAGACACTAGACGATTAAGATCCTTTAGGTTGCTTAGCAATTAAGCTCCTTGGATCAGACTAATGCAATAAGCACAGTGGTTCCTTGTGATCCTCGAGTCAACTAGTTTCCCATTGATATCCCCGTGTCACTCGGGGGGTCGCCGGTCTGCTAGCGAACAAGATCTTATCTATGTAGAACAAAGCATCATGTTGTCTGGGCCCTTAATTACACAACAAGCATTAGGCATCCCACAAATAGTCAACCACACATAATATAGTAATTAAAATCAATCTTAAACTAATGGAAAATATATGGAGGCACATCACATCTCACCAGTCCCTTACATCTGCCACGCCCAAGGAACTTACTCACACATGAGAGAAGAAAGCATCATCGATATAATTAAATAAAGGGTGTTCTTCCCGATATTACCGTGGAGATCCACAATAAGAATAGAAAAGTAATCCAACACAATTCAAGATAGGAAGAAACAAACTCAAACCCTAGTCTTGCAAGGTGAAGATCTCTCTCTCTCTCAAGTACAAGCAATGGCTATGGGAGTGTGTTGGCTAGGAGGTCAAAGATCGTGGAGCGAGACGAAGAACGTCTTCTCCCCCTTCTCCGGATCTCTTCTTTCTCTTTTCTGGATGGGATGGCGGCTGCAGTGTTCTGTTTTCGCGTATGCCCTCTTCATGGAAGTTGTCCCTTTTGAAAAGACGGAGGCAATGGCAGCTATACGGCGGGAACTATACAGCCAGAAAAATATTCCTGCTGTATAGTTTCTCGTTAAAGCTTCTGTTTGCCTCCCTTGATTGCTTCCAAAAGTAGACTTGCTTGTTTTTCATAAATATAGTGTTTCCCTTGTTAAAACCTTCTATTGATGTTAAAAACCTAAAACACACATTAAAATCCAAGTTTTCTTTGCTACCAAAGTATTAGTGTTAGGTAAAGCTAGAAAACAATCAAATCCAGAGGAAAACCATCAATAAAAACCATCATAAACATGTTCAATCTGACATCTATCAATGCCCAGTCGAATCAGCGGTGGAGTCCTCCATTGAAGGGAGAAGTACCTCATGTGTTTCTTCAGTCGATGTAGTGGCGAGTGGAAATGCGTTCAGTTGATCCACCCAGACGGTTAGAAGGGGCACACAAGCAAGACGAGTGGCTGAAGTTGGACCATCAATTTCGTCAAACTAGCCATTGGATAAGTCCAATGGTAACTTCGGCAAATTTACCACGAGGTAACGGCTATCCCGAAATTGTCGGGTAGTGCCACTTTATAAGGAGACTAACGGGGGAATCGCGGGCATTCTTCACATTCCTCTGCATTCTCGCATCCTCAATCTCTAGATCCATTTCCAATCTAGAATTTCCAGACCAAGCGTCCTTTTTCTTTTATCGATGGCACCCCCGAAGGATCTGTGGGGCAAGTCCAAGTGTTCACAGCCGTCCTGAGATCATTCCAGGATGTCGGGATTCTCACCAAGGGGAACTGGCGGATCCCCGCACCTGCCGAGGTGGAGCCGAAGCCACGGCCAAAGGAATTCATCTGCTTCCAGACCCACCATGAAAGGGGATTGGGATTCCCCACCTCCCTCTTCTTCCACCGCTTCTGCTCCTACTACGCGATCAAGCCATCTGATCTAGGACCGCATAGCATCGAGCATCTCGCCATTTTTGTGGCGTTCTGTGAGTGCTACGTGGGGTGCTGGCCGTACTTCCCTCTCTGGCTGGAGCTGTTCCACAGTCACCTCAGTCCTGAAGGGAAGGGTGGCCCTATCTTGGCGGCGAGCAGCGTCACCTTCCAATTGAAGCCCAAGGCTCAAGGTCACGAAGCCTTGTTACGAAATAGGTTAACATTCTGAGGGGAATGTGGTTGAAGTAGTCGTGCTCGTAGCCAACCTCAAGGTCACGAAGCTCCTCGCAGGTCACCCCTTGCTCCATCACCGTGCAGCAGTCCGACTCACGACATCCAAGGTGCCCCAAGTGTGGCCCCTCGTGGTTTCGTACACATATGGTGTATGGTGACGACCTCCGGCTCCCTGATCCTGCCGGGAGTGCAGAAGTAGATCTTTGACTTGGAATCTCTGTAGTGCAATGGTGCACGCGGTGAAGCCTTGTTCGCACAACCCATACACGGGGGCCATGGTCACAAGGTAGAGAGAGATGAGAGAAAGTCAACCAAAGGACTTCTCTTGGTGTTGTGTTTAATCCCACCCATGGGCACCCCTTTATATAGAGGAAGGGAGGTGTTCCCTCCCGATTAGGTTAGCCATATGGGACTAAAGGAAATCAAGAAAAAGCCAAAGGGAAAATCCTAGCCGGATGGGCCACAAACACCAGCCTAGCTAGAACAGTTCTAGGCGGTGGCCGGGTGGGACAGAGGCGCCTCCCGTGGGCTAGCTCATGGTCACACTAGCAGCGGCCCGGGCAGGCCGACGCACCCCTAGGGCGTCCTAGCGCATCACATGTCGCGCGTGGCATGCATGGGACCCAGCTGCGGTGGCTAGTGGCCTAGGAGAAAAGGTGGCATGGAGGGAGCGACCGGCCCACCTCGTGCCTGCCCGCTCGCCTGCGAGGCCTACGCCCATGGTGCCAGTTTTGCCCACTTAGCAGTTGCCTGCGCGGTGCATAGCACCCGCCAGCGTGCCTAAGTGTGTTTCCAGGCCCTTTTGCAACAGGAACATATTTCCTGTTGTTTTCTTTTTCCCTTTATCAGGGTGACTTTCTCTTGGGCCAATTCCGTCCGGGGTTTTGGCCTAATGAGAAAGTTGCCATATAAATTTCAATTTTAATATTTATTTAATATATATTAATTCACAATTGACATATAATATATATTATAAATTTCCATTTATCTGAAACACCTTTCGGTCATTTCCTTTCTTTCTTTCTCCGAACAACTTCGGATCTCTCCCCGGAACAATTCTGTCATGGGAATAACCATGATTGTCGCTACTAGGGGTAGAGATTGATATGATTTGGGGCAAGATCTAGTCGCTATCCGCGGTGCGAGATTGGAACCAGAGACAACGGATTTACCTAGGTTCGCCCCCTGTAGGGTAAAGTCCTACTTCCTGCTAGATTGTATTATCAGCGAGTGAATTACAAGGTGGGCGAGCTCGGCGGCTAGGTAGCGAGTTTCTTAGAGGGGGTAACTAAGAGCATGTAAGAATGCAGAGTACCCTAGGGAGGTTTATATAGGAGGTACCTCGCTAGGGTTTACATGATTACCACAGAATCAGTTAAGGCTTAGGTGGATTTAACCTAATCCGACTGGGCCTATCTAAGCTTGTGGGCCTCCATCTTCCAGTCGCTAGGCTTCTGCTTCAGTTGCTTTCCAGTTGCCATTCCTGCATGCCCATTCACTATGGACTTGGTCTAGTCGAATCGTCCTTCTGGGCATACCCCGATCGGCATATCCGCATCACTAGTCCCCGAGGGCAACAGGGGTTCGGTGCAGGCGTTAACTTGGTAGTCGGAGTAGGCGAGTCCGGGTGGACACCCAATCGAATCGGCGGTGGACTCCTCCATTGAAGGGAGAAGTTCCTCATGTGTTTCTTCTATCACTATAGTAGCGAGTAGAAATGCATTCGGTTGCCCCACCCAAACGATTAGAAGGGGCAGGCAAGCGAGCTGAGTGGCTGAAGTTGGACCATCAATTTGTCCAAACTAGTCGTTGGATAAGTCCAACAGTAACTTCGGCAAATTTATCGCGTGGTAACAACTAACCCGAAATTGTCGGGTAGCGCCACTTTATAAGGAGTCTGACGGGGGAATCACGGGCATTCTTCATATTCCTCTGCATTCTCGCATCCTTAGTCTCCAGATCCACTTCTGATCTGGAATTTCCAGACCAAGCGTCCTTCTTCTTTTATCGATGGCACCCTCGAAGGATCTGTGGGGCAAGTCCAAGTGTTCCATAGCCATCCTGAGATCGTCCCAGGACACCGGGATTCTCACCAAGGGGAACTGACGGATCCCCGCAGCTGCCGAGGTCGAGCTGAAGCCACGGCCAGGGAATTCATTTGCTTCCAGAGCCACCTCGAAAGGGGATTGGGATTCCCCACCTCCCTCTTCTTCCACCGCTTCTACTCGTACTATGCGATCAAGCCATCTGATACAGGACTGCATAGCACGGAGCAGCTCGCCATTTTCGTGGCGTTCTGTGAGTGCTACCTGGGGTGCTGGCCGTACTTCCCTCTCTGGCTAGAGCTATTCCGCAATCACCTCAACTGTGAAGGGAAGGGTGTCCATATCTTGGCGGCGGGCGACGTCACCTTCCAATTGAAGCCCAAGGCCAAGTTCGTGAAGTTGCTATTGCCGAAACAGGCGGCGAGCGAGTGGAAACAGTTCTGGTTCTATGTTAAGGAATCCACTCCCTCCGGCGAAGTCTCACTCCCAACATACACCACGAAGAGGAGCGAGCCATGCAGATTGTCAGCCGATTCACTTCCCAGTGACCAAATGATGGTCGTGGATGAGATGCTCACGCGGATTAGGGACCTGGAGGATGAAGTGTTGGAGACCATCAATCTATACAACTGCTGGCTCGGGCGGCGGCTGGTCCCGCTAGCGAATTGAGCTCACTAGATGTATCAGTACACCAGGGCCAAAGATGTGACCAAGTCGATCCCTGATGCCTGGGAAGAAGAACATTATGTTGCAGCACTGAAGAACATCACCGACATGGAGTACACCGGTTCAAAGGCCGAGTTGGATCCATACACAGTCGGGAAGCGGAAAACCCCTGAGGTAAGTTTCTTTGTTTCTCTCATTCACAATTTCGCAGTCGCACCATTACAGTCGTGGTTTTCAGTCACTGGTTTCTTTCATCTTTAGCTCTTCTAGGTACTCGAGAACTGGCTTCCTCCACTCGACGAGGAAGTTCCCGAAGAGCTCGAGGAGAAGGAAGAGAGCTCCGAGAGTGAAGATGAAGTCATGGAGGTGAATGCGCCTTCGTCTGTGGCCCGGAAGACCCACAGCCAAAAGCAGAGCGAGACCGAGGCTAGCTGCAGCCTCGAGGAGCATGACAGCGATGCGAACCTCATGGAGGAGCATAGCTCTCAGAAGGTGTCCACGCTAACCAAAACCGCGTGGAAGAAGAAGTCACCAGCGAAGGCCAAGTCATTGACAAAGCCGAAGTCACCGGTGAAGCCGAAGTTGCCAGCGAAGACGCCAGCCAAATCGGTGGCAATGTTCGAGTCGGAGGACGAATCCAATGAAGAAGAGGCCATGAACATGGTGAGGGTTCCGGAGGACCCAAATCTGATGATGGAGCCCACAGCCACATATGTGGTTTTGGAGTCGGCGATTCCACCCGCAATGAAGTCACTGAGCACTCCAAGGATGCTTGAGCT
Source organism: Avena insularis (assembly GCA_023614405.1). Taxonomy (NCBI): domain Eukaryota; kingdom Viridiplantae; phylum Streptophyta; class Magnoliopsida; order Poales; family Poaceae; genus Avena; species Avena insularis. The sequence goes on from CM042689.1 coordinate 375,426,237, forward strand.
AGAAGCCCAAGTGGCCGCAGGGTCGGTGGCTCCACCGACACAGAAGTCGGAAGGGTCGCCAGTGCTGAGGGAGCTAGAGGTCCCTGCGGCGGCGGCTACATTAGTGGAGAAGCCTATGGCATTGCGGCAGGTGAACATATTTGAGAGAGGGCTGACTCGCCCAATAGGCCCCGAGCTAGAGAAGCCCGCACACATCAGTACAGACCTGCACCACATTCCGGTCACCAGGTGAGTTTCTTTCAGAATTTCCATTCGCACTTGTCACAGTTTGCTGCTTTTGGAGTTTCCCAGTTGCTAATCATAAAGAGCTCGCAGGGGAGACCCTAAAAAGATTAACCGCCCTTCGGTGGCCAAAGTTCGATCGGCCGGTGCTGGAGGTGAAGACAACCCTTCCAAGAAGAGGAAGGCGACAACCATCGAGGCGCCATATGCGGGCGTGAAGAAGAAGAGCGACCATGCCACGACGGCAGATTCATATGCAGGGAAAGGTGACTCCACCGTCCCTCCTGATGAAGAAGCAACCATTGGCGCGGAGCCACCCAAGGAAGACATGTCTTCGGAGACATCTATACCGGTGACTGGGGCACCAGGGGCGACGGCCACGATGTTCCCACGATTCATGGTGGAAGCCTTTGTCGTGGTGACTAAGACGGAGTCGCCGCAGGTCGTTAAAATCATTGACAGCGACATCAGGCAACGTCATGGGTGCACGGTGTTTGTGGTGCCTTCGGCGGACGCCATCGAGCTCCACCACATGTTGGTCTCCGTGCTCCAAGTATGTCCAATCCCCGAGTGTCTAGTCGCTAAATTTCAGCAGCTAGACACTTAAAACTTTGATTGTCTAGTCCCGGAGGGTCTAGTCGCTGAATTTCGGCGGTTAGATACTCAAGCTTTGATTATCTAGTCTCCGAGGGTCTAGTCGCTAAATTTCAATGGCTAGACACTCAAGCTTTGATTGTGCAACCCCGATTGTCTGGTCGGTAAGGTCGTGTCTGACGTTTTTGTGTTAGGACTTGCAGGCTGAATCAGTTGAGTGGCATGCCGCAATGGAGCAAATGGAGCGCGACCTGCGAGTGGCTCGGGAGGCGAATTGGCGACACCAATCAACCGTAGGTTAATTTATTTCTTGCAAATTTTTAAGATCTTGTGACTATTCGAGTGTTGATTTGGATTTTCTTGGCTGTAGACAATCACACCGCCGCACTCGCCAAGGCCCGCGAGGGCTGTGTTCCTGTCACCGATCTGGATGCTGCGAAGGCCTCGGCAACCACAGCGGAGGAGAGGGCCGGCTTGTTAGCTAAGGAACTGGAAGCAACTGAAGGGAATATGCCTTGAGAAATAATAAAGTTGTTATTATGTGTATTCCAACTATATGATATATGTTTATTTTGCATGATATAATTGTATTAATACAGAACCGTTAATACATGTGTGTTTAATAAACAAATATAAAGTTCCTAGTTATGCCTCTCTTTAAACTAGCTCATTGATTAACAAGATGATCAAAGTTTCCTGATCATGGACATTGGATGTCGTTAATAACAAGGTCACAACATTTCTGAAATGATGTGATGAACATTCATCCGAAGTATAGCATTATGATCAAAATCATTGTGTTTATATTCCTATAACATCATACAAAGTAATCCTAGTCCTTAGACCATGAGATCATGTTAATCACTAACACAGGAAGAGTATCTTGATAACATCAAACATCGCACCATAAATGGGTGACTATAAAGGTGGATTCAGTGCTACGAAGGTGTTATGTAGAGGATCATGGATCAAGAGTGGAATTTTTCCATCCCGATGATGGATAGATATACTCTGGGCCCTCTCGGTGATATCACATTAAGAATAGCTTGCAAGCAAGTGATGTGATCACTAGAATGTTATATCACGGGAACGAGAAAAGAGTGCATGTCGGTGACGAGATCAAACTAGGTATTTGGATACAAATGATCGAATCTCGAACATGTAATATATCGCGAGACAAAGGGATTAAGTTACTAGCGTTAAAGGTTCTCACGATCACGGAAGTCATCGTTGAATGTGTAGGAGTCAGAATGTATCTCCAGGTCATGCTTCTAATTATTGATCTGAGAGGGGTCTCGATCATGTCTGCATTATTCACGAACCGTAGGGTGACACACTTAAGGGTTGCCAAACACCATTTGGAGCAAATATGTTTCAGACAAAAGAATTGAGAAGTGCTAGAATTATTTAAATGGACAACAGAATTGTTTCAGGTGAATTTGCTAAAATTGGTTCTGCATGTGATATTAAAATATTGTAGGGGGTTTTATGTGAATGTTTGTTAATTAAAGTAATTAAAAAAATTCTGAATAAATAAATAAAAGAGTTTTATTAAATGAGAGTTGCATTAAATTTGGTGGAAATCTAATGCATGTGAGTGGAACTTTGAGTGGAGGCATGTTTAAGCGAGTGGAGCTTCCACCACATGAATGAGGAAGAGGTGGGGGAACCCCCTCTTGGGCGCTGGGATGGGGAGGGGGAGAGCCCCCCTCTCCTCCTCACAAAGTACACCTCCTCGTGAAGGATCTCTCTCCCCCTCTAGATATATTCCCCCATGGTGTCGGATTAGCGAGATACATGTTCCTGATGGCATTTCGTCTGGAAGAAGTTGCTGCTTCTGCTGATTCGCTGGAGTGAGGAGGTGAAGGTCATTCGGTGGCCTGAACGTGTGTGCTAGGACGGATGTGCTGCTGATTTGTGGCGCTAGGACTTCCACACGATCTTGAGATCGGCAAGCGTTCGACTACATCATCCATGAGTTCCATCTTGTTAACAAAGCTTTGTTATCTTCGAGAGTAAGTTCTCTATTGATGTATATCCACCTGTTGCTTGTATCTAGTAGATATATCTTGGCGTATAATAGTTCCCATCATAGGAATATTTTTGTTTTCTATGCTGCAAACCCAAAAGTGGTATCAGAGCCTGATCTATGTGTAGGTGCTTTGCACGCATAGTACACATATGTTTATGTGGGCGATGATGATCATTTTATTGCATCTTTCATGTATTTTGGATATTGGTGGCATAGTGTGATGAAGCGGTCCAGACTACCTTTACATGTCCTCGCACATGAGACCAGTTCCACGATTGACATGCAACTAGTTTTGCACAAGTGGCTAGCGGGTGTCTATCTCTCCTACTATAGTCAATATCTGATTTACAACGAGTTGCTAATAACTTAGTTATCATCGTTGTGGTTCCATGTTTGTAGGTAAGACCGGTTCTATCTTCCAAAGCCCAAAGCCATGTAAAACTTGCAATGGATAAATTAGAAGCGTCTAGTTTAGATTGTTGCTGGGCTAGTGTCATGGTATGGTAATGTTGTAAGTTGATGTATAGTTGATACTCTTACAACACACCTAACGTGTAAGTTCCATAGACCTTGTCCTTACACACAAATGAATGATAGATATCATACCACGATAAACATGATAGTGATCAAATGCATGAACCATATCATTCCACTTTACATATATGATGTTTGCATCTTATATTGCTCGTTTGGCGTTTTAGTAGCATATAAGATGATCCCTCATTTAGATATCAAGATAAAAATGTGTTATTCCTTAAGTATGCACCGTTCTATGGATCGTGTTTCGAGACATCACGTGCTTATCGGGTTTACTCGACTATGCGCTTTCATACAACGAGTGTAAGACAGTTTTACACACACGAGTACTAAGGTTCTTACTTGGTGAGCCTAGCATGTAAAGACATGGCCTTGGAACACAGACCAAAAGGTTAAGCATGAGTCATATAGTTGATATCGTGCCCATATTGATGCTCGCCTTTGAAGCTACATCGACTCACATGATTATCGGACTTGGTGTAGTGGATTTGGTTCATGTAATCACCAAAAAGACACGAGGGATGTTGTTTTTGAGTGGGAGTCCATTTGTAATTTGGATTAGTTGAACTCGATTTATCATAAACTTAGTCTAAACTTTACAAATTATGTTGTAGATGGCACCACCTGCTTTTAATTTCAATGTGTTCATGGAGAAAGAGAAACTTGCAACGAATGGTAGCAACTTTACCGACTGGGGCATGAATTTGTGGATTTCTCCTCAATGCTGCACACAAGCTATATGTGCTAAAAGCGCCGCTAGGCCCCCCACCAACTCCTGATGCCCTGACGAGGAAAAGAACGTCTATCTGACTCGTCAGGAGGACCACAAATTAGTTCATTGTGGCATACTGTATGGGCTAGAGCCGGAACTTAGAAAGCGTTTCGAAAATGGCATTGCCTTTGATACCATGGGTGAATTGAAAATGATTTTCGATACCCATGCTGTCGTAGAGAGTTATAATGCTTCTGAAAAGTTCTTTAGCTGCATGATGGAAGAGAACAGCTCCGTTAGCGAGAACATACTCAAAATGTCTGGGTACGCCGATAGGCTTGTGTCCTTGGGAATAACGATTCCCATTGACTTAGGCATACATCGTGTTCTCTAGTCTGTCCCACCTAGCTACAAGAGCTTTGTGATGAACTATAATATGCAGGGCATGAAGAAGTCTCTCCCTGAGCTTCTGTTAATGCTTAAGACTGTAGAGGTGGAGATCAAGAAAGAACATCAAGTGTTGATGATCAATAAGACCACCGGTTTCAAAAAAGATAAGAAGGGCAAGCAGAAGGGAAAAAAGGGCGGCAAATCTATTTTCACACCTGAAAAGAAATCCGGAGTTGGCCCTAAGTCTAATACCGAGTGCTACTATTGCAAGGGGACTGGCCATTGGAAGCGCAACTGCCCCAAGTATTTGGCACACAAGAAGGCCGGCAAGGCAAACAAAGGGGTTACAGAACAAGCGACAGCTAGCAAGGGATGAGGTCATGATGCGTGTCGGCAATGGATCAAGAGTTGATGTGATCGCCGTCAGAACGCTGCCTCTCCACTAATGGCTCAAAATGTAGAACTCGTTGGGAACCCCAAGAGGAAGGTATGATGAGCACAACATCAAGTTTTCCCTCAGTTATGAAACCAAGGTTATCGAACCAGTAGGAGCAAGGAAACAACTGCAAGGTGTTGCTAGCAACTTGCAATCCTGCACAACACAACCACAGAACTTTGCTCCTAACTTACGGTGAGGTTGTCAATCTCACCGGTTTTGCTGAAAACAAAGGATTAAACGTATTGTGTGGAAGATAGTAATTTCTTGCAGAAAGTAAATAGTAAATAGTAACAATAGAAGGTATAACAATGGTAAAATCATGGACCAGGGTCCATAGTTCACTAGAGGTGATTCGCCTTAAGATAAATAACATGCTGGGTGAACAAATTACAGCGGAGCAATTGACAGATTTGAGAAAGCATACAATGCATATACTAGACATCTTGACTCCTATGAGATTTGATTGGGAATTACAACATTGTACATAGACCGTAATCCAACTGCATCTATGACTAATAATCCACCTTCAGGTTATTATCCGAACCCCTTCCAGTATTAAGTTGCAAGCAACAAATAATTGCATTAAGCAAAGTGTGTAAAGTAAGCAATACGATTGTCCAATGGACAAAGGATTGCTGTTTTCTCCCTAGTAGCAATAGCACATCTACAACCTTAGAGATTCCTGTCACTTCCCTAGATTACTAGAGGCATGAACCCACTATCAAGCATAAATACTCCCTCTTGGAGTTGCAAGCATCTACTTGGCCAAGATAGTTACAAACAACGGAGAGCATGCAAGATCAAAAATAACATAGACATGATAGAATCAATAATCAATGTGAAATAGCATCTCAATATCCATCTGATCCCCGCAAACACAACATGTAAGATTACAAATAGATGATCTTGATCATGCACGGAGATCACAAGATCTAAACATGATAGCACAAAGGAGGAGAACCAACCATCTAGCTACAACATGGACCCATATGTTGGGTTCGCAGCATAGAAAACAAAAAAATTCCTACGATGGGAACTATACGCCAAGATCTATCTACTAGATACAAGCAACGGGTGGATATACATCCATGGAGAACTTACCCTCAAAGACAACAAAGCTTTGTTAACGAGTTGGAAATCGTGGATGATGTAGTCGTACACTTGCCGATCTCAAGATCGTGATGAAGTCCAGCAGGTCCGGCTCCAGCACATCCTTCAGATCCAGCTCCAACAAGTCCAGCACCACCGAGTACAGCACCACAAAGCAGCGGTGCATCCGTGATCGCACACACGTCCGGTACCCTGACAACCTCCATCCCTCGCTCCAGCAAAGCAGTGGAAGCAGCAACTCCTTTCCAGATAAAGCCACCGGGAACATGTATCTCGCTAATCCGAGACCATGGGGAAAATACTAGAGGGGGAGAGAGATCCTTCACGAGGAGGTGTGAGGAAGAAGGAGTGAGAGGGGGCCTTTTATAGGAGGAGGGGAGGGTGTCCCTTCACCTCCCCCATTCATGTGGTGGTAACCCCCTCCACATTAAAATGCCCCTTCACATTCTCTTTTAAAGTCTCCACTTTAAATGCATTAAATTTCTCCAAATTTAATGCTCTCTCATTTAATAAAACTCTTTTATTAATTTTATTCAGAATTTTTTTAATTACTTTAATTAACAAACATTCACATAAAACCCCCTGCAACATTTCAATATTACATGCAGAACCAATTTTAGCAATTTCACCCGAAACAGTTTCGGTGTCTATTGAAATAATTCCAGCGCTTTTTTAAATCTTTATCTGAAACATATTTGCTCCAAATGGTGTCGGTATCCCTTAAGTGTGTCACCCTCCGGTTCGCAAATAATGCAGACATGATCGAGACCCCTCTTAGATCAATAATCAGAAGCGGGACCTAGAGATCCATACTGACTCCTACACATTCAACGATGACTTCTGTGATCGTGAGAACCTTTAACGCTAGTAACTAAATCCCTTTGTCTCGTGATATATTACATGTCCGAGATTCGATCATCGGTATCCAAATACCTAGTTTGATCTCGTTACCGACATGCACTCTTTTCTCATTCCCGTGATATAACATTCTAGTGATCACATCACTTGCTTGCAAGCTATCTTAATGTGATATCACCGAGAGGGCCTAGAGTATATCTATCCGTCATCGGGATGGACAAATCCCACTCTTGATCCATGAGCCTCAACATAACACCTTTGTAGCACTGAACCCACCTTTATAGTCACCCTGTGATGGTGTGACGTTTGGTGTTATCAAGATACTCTTCCGGTGTTAGCAATTAAGAAAAACCTTCGGACTGTGTCATGTACACGTCCTAGGTAACCATTCTATTAGAAGAACCTTGTTTTGTTTATTCAACTACCATATACCAGATTATATGTAGTGGTTGCTACATTAATCCGTCAAGACTAAATATCGCTATGAAAGATCAAATCTTGTCATAGTCAACTCCTTGAACATTATTGTAAACTTCTTTCCGACATGTCGACTATTTCATAGATGTTAAACATCCATGTCTATTTCTTTATAGATCCAAACACGACCGATAGGCTTCACGACTTTCCGGAGGGTCTTCCAAGTTCAAAAACTTGATTTCTCGTGTATGGATACTATCACGGATTCTATGACTTCTAGTCATTTTATGGAGTCAGGGCCCATCATCGCTTCTTTGTATGTAGTCGGTTCATCATTGTCAAAACAATAACGACTTGCTTATCAAATCACACTATTTGATTCTTACGAACCCACACGGTTCAATAGGAACTCTAATCTCCGAGATCACACTCTTTGTAATCACGGGAGTCATGAGCATTGTGGCCGCCACCAGGACACTTTCCGGTGTTGCGCTACTTAGCACATATAGCTAAGGTTCAACAACCTTATCAAAGTTCTATTGTCCTCCTACTTAACTTTTCGCGAAAAATTCCTTCTCAAGAAACTTGACGTTCCAAGTAACAAACTCTTTTGTCCTCGGTGTTATGGAGAAATTCCCAACAACTTCTTTGGGATAACCTACAAAGACGTCCTTATCCGACTTTGGTTGTAAACATTTTACTTATGCATAGCATACCAAAATTTAAGAAAAGACAATTCGGGTTTTATCCCAAACCATACCTTATATGGTGTCCTTTCAACGGATCACGATGGTACTCTTTTCAGTGTAAGAGCGGTAGTCTCTAAAGCTTCAATCCTTAAAATATAATGGCAGTTTTATAAATGATACCATTGATCTTACCATGTCAAACATGGTTTGATTTCATCTCACGAATATGCCATACTCCTATGGTTTACCGGGAAACACAAATCATGGAACAATTCCTCAAATCTTAAGTGTTTTGCTAAACATGTAACTCACATATCTTCCTTTATGATCGAATCATTAACTCTTTATTTTCTTTTTACAATGATTTTTCACTTCATCTTGAAAGTCTTTGAACAATTTTCAAATGTTTCATACTTCTTCCTTATTAAGTAAATATATAGATATATTCACTCAAATTTTTGGAGAAAGCATATGAAGCAAAAAGATCCATCGCATATGGCTACACATAATGGACTATGCACATCAGCATGCACAATTTCCAATAAGATAGTCATCCGTTCCTCTTTGGCCTATGAACGGAGTTTCAATTATCTCGAGGAAAGTCTCACAAGTGTCAATTGATCAAAATCAAAGACTCCAAATATCCATCAGCATGGTTTTTCTTCATGTTTTCTTTCCAATATAATTTAAACAGCGATGTCACTTCATAAGTGATCTTTCAATCATTTGTCTTGTGACATTTTAGCAATAGTGTTTATGGATGTGATTTCTCCCACTAGACTTGTAAAAGTTCATCCATCCTTTATGGAATACGGCAATTATTGAACAACCATTGTTCTCGTAATACCGGAACAAAATAACAATTATTAAAACAAATATTGAAGGCTAGGTTTGACGACAACAAACAAATAACACTTTATTTGTTTTCGATGAACATCATCACTTATTCTCTTGCCAGTTACTTAGGCCGTTGCAGTTCATGAATTGTGTTGTTCTGTATGACACTTCATACCAACCAATTTGGTATCCAATACCGGTATCCAATACCTTAGAATCACATTGTTTAACAAGCAAGGAATACAACCATAACATGTATATCTTCTATATATACCTAAGTTGGACATCTCCAACCTTTTCTTTTCTGCCAAATATTTTATAGATTCTCTTTCAGCAATTCCTTTTCCTTTTAAAAGAATCTATCAACATCAATAGTGGTGTCATTCACATGACACATAGTACAAAGCGTATATAGTCAAAAACTAATACCTTTGGACTTGCACTTTGAAGTGGATCCTCATCATCAAATGTTTGGTGTTTTTTCAAAAGTCCATTCTTTAGTAATCTATTACTGTAGTAAACATTTTACTTACATCTTCTATTCATTCTTATCATGAAAACTTTCATGATCAAGCTACTATAGCCTATAAGAAAGAATCGCGAGTATAATGTTAGTTCCCAAAACCTTTTTGGGATATCCGGATGCTTAGCATCTCCATCCTTCACAAATTCTCATACAATATGAGAACATGTATTTTGCTAAATTATACTCTATCATAATGTAACCAAAAACATTGTTTCAGATATCACAATATCTTTCACACATGATGGTTTCTGAAACAATTTTCCGCTCCTATATAATCTTGATATTAAAACAACTTTTGAATATCAATAATCATGGAGGCAAACATGATACTTTAGATACTAACATTGGAATTCTTACTCTTGATTTAATACTACTTATTAAACTTCATGGAGTAAATAGAGTTTGATGAAAGTTTGCAATAGGACTTATAAACTTTAAATTGACATTCAAAACAATACGATACTAGTTCATAAAGTAAATATCCAGAATTATATAGTTCTATTATCTCAATTAAAACGAAGCGTAAGGTAGTAAACAGATGCCAATGACTACAACAAATTATGCAAATTCACTTCGATTTAGTTTATGACAAACTGAGTTCGACCAATCCAAATTAGAAATTAACTCCCACTCAAAAACGACATCCCTCGTGCCTTTTTGGTGATTACATGAACCAAATCCACTACACCAAGTCCGATCATCACGTGAGTCGGTGTAGCTTCAAAGGAGAGCATCAATATGGTCATCATATCAACTATATGAATCATGCTTAACCTTTTGGTTCATGTTCCGAGGCCATGTCTGTACATGCTAGGCTCGCCAAGTAAGAACCTTAGTACTCGTGTGTGTAAAACTGTCTTACACCCATTGTATGAAAGCGTAGAGTCGAGTACACCCGATCATCACGTGATGTCTCAAAACACGATCCATAGAACGGTGCATATTTAAGGAAGAACACATTTTTATCTTGATATCTAAATGAGGGATCATCTTAAAATGCTACTAAAACGCCAAACTAGCAATATAAGATGCAAACATCTAATGTGTAAAGTGAGATGATATGGTCCATGCATTTGATCTCTATCATATGCATCATGGTATGATCTCTATCATTCCTTTGTGTGTAAGGCCAAGGTCTATGGAACTTACACGTTAGGTGTGTTGTAAGAGTATCTATCATACATCTACTTACAACATTACCATATCATGACACTAGCCCAACAACGATCTAAACTAGACACCTCTAATTTATCCATTGCAAGTTTTACGTGGCTTAGGGCTTTCGGAGATAAACCATTCTTACCTACGAACATGGAACCACAACGAGGATAACCAAGTTATTAGAAACTCGTTGTAAATCAGATATTGACTATAGTAGGAGAAATAGACACCCGCCAGCCACTTATGCAAAACTAGTTGCATGTCAGTCGTGGAACCGGTCTCATGTACGATGACATGTAAGGTTGGTCCGGGCCGCTTCATCCCACTATGCCACCAATATCCAAAATACATGAAAGAAGCAATAACATGATCATCATCGCCCACATATAAACATATGTGTACTACCCGTGCAAAGCACCTACGCATAGATCAGGCTCTGATACCACTGTTGGGTTTGCAGCATAGAAAACAAAAAAAATTCCTACGATGGGAACTATACGCCAAGATCTATCTACTAGATACAAGCAACGGGTGGATATACATCCATGGAGAACTTACCCTCGAAGACAACAAAGCTTTGTTAACAAGTTGGAAATCGTGGATGATGTAGTCGTACACTTGCCAATCTCAAGATCGTGACGAAGTCCAGTAGGTCCGGCTCCAGCACGTCCTTCAAATCCAGATCCAGCAAGTCCAGCACCACCAAGTACAACACCACAAAGCAGCGGTGCATCCGTGATCGCACACGCGTCCGGTACCCCGACAACCTCCGTCCCTCTCTCCAGCAAAGCAGTAGAAGCAGCAACTCCTTTCCAGATAAAGCCACCGGGAACATGTATCTCGCTAATCCGAGACCATGGGGAAAATACTAGAGGGGGAGAGAGATCCTTCACGAGGAGGTGTGAGGAAGAAGGAGTGAGAGGGGGGACTTTTATAGGAGGAGGGGAGGGTGTCCCTTCACCTCCCCCATTCATGTGGTGGTAACCCCCTCCACATTAAAATGCCCCTTCACATTCTCTTTTAAAGTCCCCACTTTAAATGCATTAAATTTCTCCAAATTTAATGCTCTCTCATTTAATAAAACTCTTTTATTAATTTTATTCAGAATTTTTTTAATTACTTTAATTAACAAACAATCACATAAAACCCCCTGCAACATTTCAATATTACATGCAGAACCAATTTCAGCAATTTCACCCAAGCTTTTTCGTGTCTATTGAAATAATTCCAGCGCTTTCTTAAATCTTTATCTGAAACATATTTGCTCCAAATGGTGTCGGTATCCCTTAAGTGTGTCACTGTATGGTTCGCGAATAATGCAGACATGATCGAGACCCCTCTCAGATCAATAATCAGAAGCGGGACCTGGAGATCCATACTGACTCCTACACATTCAACGATGACTTCTGTGATCGTGAGAACCTTTAACGCTAGTAACTAAATTCCTTTATCTCGCGATATATTACATGTTCGATCATCGGTATCCAAATACCTAGTTTGATCTTGTTACCGACATGCACTCTTTTCTCGTTCCCGTGATATAACATTCTAGTGATCACATCACTTGCTTGCAAGCTATCTTAATGTGATATCACCGAGAGGGCCCATATTATATCTATCCGTCATCGGGATGGACAAATCCCACTCTTGATCCATGAGCCTCAACATAACACCTTTGTAGCACTGAACCCACCTTTATAGTCACCCTGTTACGGTGTGACGTTTAGTGTTATCAAGATACTCTTCCGGTGTTAGCAATTAACATGATCTCATGGTCTAAGGACTAAGATTACTTCGTATGATGTTATAGCAATATAAACATAATAACTTTGATCGTAATGCTATACTTTGGATGAATGTTCATCACATCATTCCACCAATGTTGTGACCTCGTTATTAACAACATCCAATGTCCATGATCAGGAAACCTTGATCATCTTGTTAATCAACGAGCTAGTTTATATGAGAGGCATTACTAGGAACTTTATATATTTTTTTGTTTATTAAACGCACATGTATTAACATTTCCAATTAATACAATTATAGCATGCAAAATAAACATTTATCATAAACATGGAATAAGATAATAACCACTTTATTATTGCCTCTCAGGCATATTCCCTTCACCATAGTCCAAAGATGAACTATTCACGCATCACACCGGAGGCAGGCATGGTGATGAAGAAGGCCTCCAGGGTGATCTCTCCCCTCCAGCAGGGTGCCGGGAAGAGCTTCAGATCCCTCCCGATCTAGGGATGGAGATGGTAGTGGCAACATACTCTTTCGTGGAATTTTGATGGGGGGCTTAGGATTTTCATCTCGGGAGGCTTTAATAGGCGAAGGGGCAAGGTCGGTGGAGTACCAGGGGGGCCACACCCCCTGGTGGCGTGCCCCCTAGGCCGCGTGGCCACCAGGTGTGGCTGCCCTGGTGCGCCACTTCGTATCCCCTCCGGACTCTATGTTGCTTCGGGTAAAATACTGACTTTGGCTTTTGTCCCGTCCAATTGACAAAATATTTCCTTACTAGATTTTCTGAAACCAAAAATAGCAGAAAACAGGCAACTGGCACTATGACATCTTGTGAATAAGTTAGTCCCAGAAAATGTATAAAAATACCTCAAAGTGTGAACAAAACATAAGAAAGTAGATATAAAACAAGCATGGAACATCAAAAATTATAGATACGTTTACGATATATGAACATCCCCCCAGCTTAACTCCTTCTCATCCTCGAGTAGGTAAGTGAAAAAGAATAATTTTTGAGGTGACATGCACCATCATAATCTTCATCAAGGTATTTATAAATCATTGATGGCTGCGATCAAAGTACTCTAACATGAACATAAAAGATAGAGTTCTAACAATAAGACATAGCAACTATGTTGTAACATGAAAAAGATACAAACAAAAGATTCATGAATAACAATGCATTAAAATACATGTTGTTTGTTTCACATATAGAAAACATAATAAGAATGGTACTCAGCTTGTCTCTCATGGTATAGCAAAACATAAATGCATAGGACACGTTCAAAGTTCTTAAGGGTGACTAGATACAAATAATTTTAAGAACAAGCAATATCAAAGTTATGAATCAATCAACAAGTTTTGGGACAATGCACATTAAACTAAGAATGGTCACTATGCTCTCTCAATTGGTGCATAAATATAGAAGATGGAGACTCAACATAAAAGTAAAAAAGAAAGGCCCTTCATAAGAGGGAAGCAGGGATTTCAAGTTTCATCAAGAGCTTCCAAAAATTATGGTACTTATTAGCTTTCAGCTCTCATTACCCCTATCATAAGCATCTTTTAGGTGGTTAAGATTAAAGTAAACAAATATGAGGATATGCTTGACAAGTTATAAGCCGAAAATCTCATGCCCCTTGCCTACGAGTCTCGGACCTCATGCTACTCAACTTTAGTCACAAGTAAGTTTTTGTCATTGTACGTACATGTGTATAATGGAGAACCGCCAATGGGGTACCCCTTGCCCCATGATACAGGAGCTATCCCATATCAAAATGACAAGGCAACAGACAATGAGCATCTTAGTGATCTTTTTATTTGCTATTTTCATAGGTTTTTATTGAGGATGCTTCGTAGAATGCTCACTATGGTTATGCTGCAAGTTTCCACCATGATTAGGAATGGCTTAAGCTAGCCGCCCAGGTGTTTCTCTAACACATATACAAACTCCATGAGCTTACACGTTCCCCTTTTATTTCACACCGTCGGGATCTATAAACAAAAGAACATGATATCAACTGAATAATAAGTGCAATGTTGAAAGCGTTCCCCATGACATCGTGGTTCTGCTAATTCTCAACTTATAAAGTGTAAGCATATACGCAACATAGATGGATGCAATGGTTCAAGTTTATTAAGTACAGGAAAGTAAAGTGTGCCATCAAGTTCGTGAGAGCTTTAATCACTAATTTTCACATAACAAGTTTAATTTGGAAGGTAGATAAAGCATGAATATACTTGAAATGGTGTAACACACCATGCATACGAATTTATAGTGGACTCTTTGGAATAACTTGGTTTTCTTGGGGGTTGGATGCATGAGTGGAACTCATACTTGGTACATGTGGAGGCTAGCAAAAGACTGGGAGCGACCAACTAAGAGAGCACTAATGGCCATAATAATGCAAAGCGACAAAACATTATTAATTTAAAGCACAAAGTGATAGTACAAGTCAAAAAAAACTAAATGATCATAGAGGCTAAGGTGACTAATACATAGTCTTAACATGGTGTAAGCATGTGCCAAGTCAACCCAAATAAAGCATCGAAGGAGAATACCAAAATATTATGCTTTTATATGCTAAAACAACGCATGATTCTTTCAAGGCTCATTATGCAATCTCAATTGTTTGGAACAAGTCATGCTACAACAATAATTACTAAGAATAAAGTCAAAGCAATATCAAACATGACATAATAAAGTCTAGGCCATAGTCAAAACAAAACTCCTTTTGTACCACTTATAAGAATGAACTTTCCTACTCTTTTCCAATACCAATCAACTTATTTGAAATATCATATATGATTGCGGGGGTCCATCAAATTTATTTAAGCAAACTAAACAAAATAAAACTGAAAACAAAAACGAAGACGCTCCAAGAACAACACAATTGTGCATGAATCAATAAAAATAAAGTGTTTGGAAGAAAACCTGAGATTTTTATTGATGAAGAAGGGGATGCCTTGGGCATCCCTAAGCTTTGACGCTTGTACTTATTGAATATTTATTGGGGTGACACAGGTGCCATCCCCAAGCTTGAGATTTTGTCCATACTTCATCTTATCACATTATTCTTCCCCTACACTTGAAAATTTTCCTTCATACAAAACTTCACACAATCCTCATTAGCAACATTAGTGTATTCAAGATAATTGGTCCTATGGTTTAGTTTAATCACAAGTAAAATTTCCATTGAGACACAAGCTACTGTAGCAATTACTTCTAAAAGCTCAAGTGATCAAAGAGAACTCAAAGAGAAAGAGTTTAAGAGGCAAATGCAAATAATGGCAGAAATCTGTCAAAACAGACCAGCAGGTAAAAACCAAGTTTTTCAAAGACCTTATGTTGCTCAAATCGAAAAGTGATGAACTAACGAAAGTTAGATAATAACATGGGGCATAAGCACAAACAATTATAGCTCAATACAGCGTTCAGAGATTTTTCACAATTTTATATAGTGGAGCACAAAAATCTGTTTTGGGACCGCAAATTTTCCAAGTCTTACTTCTCTCTCATCCTAAAGAGATCTAAGCTCCCTTGATTTGGAGCTCTCTCCTTGATTAGACCTCTTTGTGTTATGTGGGGTCAGGATTTATGAGTCGTGGCGGTGTGCCACTTTTTATAAGTTGCTTCGTTGTTTCTATGGTGGAATTGGAGCACCGTCGTTTATTTTAGCTGTGTGTATCGAACTTAGTTGTGGGCCTGTACGTGTGGGGATTGTGTTTTGCGTGTCTCTACGGTGAGGGGTCGGGGTAAAATTAACACTTTGCTGTATTCCTTTCGTCCAGAAATAAGTGACTTGGATTTGTCTAGATTTGCATGTATCTAGACGCATTTTAGTGTATAGATACATGTGAATGTAGACAAATAGAAGTCACTTGTTTCCAGACGAAGGGAGTACTATTTTAGTGTACTAGGAACTGTATGTTGTGTTTTCTGTCACATGTAAAGTCCTGACAAAAATAAAGGATTGGAAGATCTACTGTGGATCACGTCTCGTGTTGATGTAGCGTACAAGTCATGTAGACTAGACCATAGATCCGAAAAGAACCTGTACCGCGAAATAGTCATGTACCCAATGTGCTAGGGAAATAAATCAACTGCATGATCTTTAGAGTCTAAAAGAGATAGAACATGAAAAAACAGCCACTCTAAACATACATACTATCTATTGTGTGTCAAAACGGTTCATTAGACAGTCGATAGACATTTCAGCTGCACTACTTCCCTTTTAACATGCCATTAACAAATACAAAACCCAGTAAAGATTTCAATATTACCCTTACTACACAACAAACCATGGTCAACTTACTTAGAACAACTAACTCTTTTCTTCTCAACATAGTTAGAACAATTAATTTATTGCAACAAACTGATCAGAAAAATACGAATGCAATACTTACTCGCCGGGAAAAAATAAAAACAACTCCTACTACATGACACTCGACTGCTTCGAAAAACACAAGCAGACTGTTTCTCCAAGGCCGACACGACCCACAAACGTGTGACCAAGCACTGTCCACTATATTATTACAAGGCACAAACCAGCCAGAACAAAAACGACAATGATCAAGAAAATAAAAATAACCAGGTGTTCTCCCAAAAACAACTTCGTCCCTGCATCCCCCACCCTATGTATTGGGAGACCTCACCACGCGACACCCTTCTCCTCCCACACTCCGTTGGCGCGTGCTGTCGAGCGTTGCCAATGCGGTGTCGGCGATGGTGTACGGACATCCTCATGCGCGTGGAAGCAAAGGTGAGGCTAACAACAGCTTGCGGCGGCGCATTTCGTACTAACGGCAGTCTGACTTAGTGTCATTAGATCCAATGTTCGGACAATTGACAAAGCAGTGACATGGTCGTCTGCTGCCAGGCGTTGTCATAGCATCGTCGGAGTGCAGCCAGTTGTGCCCTATGCACCCATATCTGAGCCCACAAGGACCCTCCTCTCGTGGACTGGGCGAGACATCTCTAGTGCAATACCGCCTCCACCGGCGGATGAGAAACAGGGAAAACCACTTTGGTTGGCGAAATTGGCAATGCTCAGCTGCAGTACGGTGGCAAGACTTCATGGGCCCACTCGGGATCGGACCATCTAGTGAAGACTGGTTTGTCCTGCTACTACCACGACAATGGAGGCAATTGCCATCGAAGTATCATTGTATCGCTGACCATCGCCTTCGTTTTCGCTTCTCATCAGTATTACCAGCCTTCGCATCGTAGGCCATGGTGAGACAGTGGTGGTAATTGCAAGACGTGATGGCGGGGGCGTTCTAGGTGGCAAATCTAGTTAGAGGTTATTCTCAGCACAAACCACACAAAAAGGATAAGGAGAGGTTATTCCAGAAATAATAACTTTCAAGACTCCAGTAAAGAAAAACTTACCGAATAGAAATTTTGCTTATCTCCCAATAGTGCTTTTCTTTAATGCCTTTGAGCTAGGCTCAGTAATTTGAGAAGATGCTCACAGAAGAAATATGAATTGAAGCAAAAGAGATCATCAAAGATCAAATATGAAACACATTTAAGTCTAACCCACTTCCTATGCATAGGAATCTTGTAAGAAAGTAAATAAAAGAAGCACACAGTAACAAGAATGGGTGGATAAAACAAGAAAAACTTTGGAACTTTCAATATAAAGAGAGGTGTTTTAGTAACATGAGAATTCCAACAACCATATTTTCCTCTCTCATAATGATTTTCAGTAGCATCATGAACAAACTCAACAATATAAATATCACACTCATCCTCCTTTGGTAAGCATGGAGGGTGATCAAATAAGGTATTAGTTAAAGGGTTACTCTTATTGCGAGGTAGACATGGGTAGATGCTCCATTCTTCCTCCTCATGATCATCATTCTCCTCCTCATTTTCATCCAATGAGTTAACCAGTTTCAGCAATTTCTTCTTCCATAGGCTCCTGCAAGGCATTAGTCTCTTCTGTTGGTGGAGAGCATCTATTAAGATATTCAAAAATATAGCCATTTTCTTCCTTGTAATTATCAAAGCAAAATTTAAGTATATCATAAACCTCATATTTATAAGGTGCATCATCAGTATTTTCAAGCAAATAAGCAAGTTCGAATGCATCCTTCCAAGCAATAAATTCTTCAATTTGTTCCACATCATAAAAGTCATAATTTCTCTTAACATAAGAGGATATGGTAACATCATCATTATACTCACATTAAAAAGGGAGGTGTTTATACCTCTTGCAGCAACAATATTTATCAAAGCAATAAGTAACATTATAAGTAGAGTACACATTTCTAGCAATGGTATACAATTTATTAATTTGTTCCCATAAGTGTTTCCCTTCTTGCGACAAGCAGTGTTCCGTATAATAATATTTTCGTTCTTCCGTGAACCCATCTTGCCAATAAGATTCAGTTTCAAAGAAACCAACCATTGATAGAAAGCATGACAAAGCAAGACAATAATAAACCAACGGAAATAACAACTATAGTAGGAACTATTTTTTTGTATTTTTGATAAAAAGAAGCACGCAAACAAAGCAGAAATAAACTAAGCAAAACAAAAAACAAAGTAAAGAGATTTGTTGTGAGAGACTTCCCTTGTGAAGTTGTCCTTAACTCCCCGACAACGGTGCTAGAAAAAGTGCTTGATGGCTCAAAATGTAGAGCTCGTTGGGAACCCCAAGAGGAAGGTATGATGAGCACAACAACAAGTTTTCCCTTGGTTATGAAACCAAGGTTATCGAACCAGTAGGATCAAGGAAACAACTGCAAGGTGTTGCTAGCAACTTGGAATCCTGCACAACACAACCACAAAACTTTGCTCCCAAGTTACAGTCAGGTTGTCAATCTCACCGGTTTTGCTGAAAAACAAAGGATTAAACGTATTGTGTGGAAGATAGTAATTGCTTGCAGAAAGTAAATAGTAAATAGTAACAGTAGAAGGTATAGCAATGGTAAAAGCATGGACCGGGGTCCATAGTTCACTAGAGGTGATTCTCCTTTAGATAAATAACATGATGGGTGAACAAATCATAGCGGGGCAATTGACAGATTTGAGAAAGCATACAATGCATATACTAGACATCTTTACTCATATGATATTTGATTGGGCATTACAACATTGTACATACACCGTAATCCAACTGCATCTATGGCCAATAATACATCTTCAGGTTATCATCCAAACCCCTTCCAGTATTAAGTTGCAAGCAACAGATAATTGCATTAAGCAAAGTGTGTAAAGTAAACAATACGATTGTCCAGTGGACAAATGATTGTTGTTTTCTCCCTAGTAGCAATAGCACATCTACAACCTTAGAGATTCCTGTCACTTCCCTAGATTACTAGAAGCATGAACCCACTATCAAGCATAAATACTCCCTCTTGGAGTTGCAAGCATCTACTTTGCCAAGATAGTTACAAACAACGGAGAGCATGCAAGATCACAAATAACATAGACATGATAGAATCAATAATCAATCTGAAATAGCATCTCAATATCCATCGGATCCCCGCAAGCACAACATGTAATATTACAAATAGATGATCTTGATCATGAACGGAGCTCACAAGATCTAAACATGATAGCACAAAGGAGGAGAACCAACCATCTAGCTACTAAATGGACCCATAGTCCAAAGGTGAACTACTCACGCATCACACCAGAGGCAGGCATGGTGATGAAGAAGGCCTCCAGGGTGATCTCTCCCCTCCGGAAGGGTGCCGGGAAGAGCTTCAGATCCCTCCCGATCTAGGGATGGAGATGGCTGCGGCTACAGACTCTTTCGTGGAATTTTGATCGGGGGGCTTAGGGTTTTCATCCCGGGAGGCTTTTATAGGCAAAGGGGCAAGGTAGGTGGAGTACCAGGGGGCACACCCCCTAGTGGCGCGCCCACCAGGCCGCGTGGCTACTAGGTGTGGCCACCCTGGTGCGCCACTTCGTCTCCCCTTCGGACTCTGTGTTGCTTCGGGTAAAATACTGACTTTGGCTTTTGTCCTGTCCAATTCCGAGAATATTTCCTTACTAGCTTTTCTGAAACCAAAAATAGCAGAAAACAGGCAACTGGCACTATGGCATCTTGTTAATAGGTTAGTCCTAGAAAATGTATAAAAATACCTCAAAGTGTGAACAAAACATAAGAAAGTAGATATAAAACAAGCATGGAACATCAAAAATTATAGATACGTTTACGACGTATCATCCACCTACCATCGGGATTAGTTATAAATCTGAATAATTGTTATTTGGTGCCTGCACTAAGCATGAACATTATATCTGGATAGTGTTTGATGCGAAGTGGTTATTCATTTAAGTCCAAAAACAATGGCTGTTCAATTTATATGAATGATATCTTTTATGGTCATGCACTTCTAACGAATGGTTTATTTCTATTGGATCTCGATAATAGTATTACACATATCCATAATGTTGATGCTAACAGGATTAAACTTGATGACGATATATCTTCATATATGTGGCAGTGTCGTCTAGGTCATATTGGTGTTAAAAGCATGAAGAAAATCCATTCCGATGGACTTTTGGAATCACTTGATTTTGAATCGTTTGATACATGTGAGTCATGCCTTATGGGAAAGATGACTAGAACGTTGTTTTCCGGTTCAATGGAACGGGCGATAGATTTATTGGAAATCATAAATACTGATGTATGTGGTGCAATGAGTTTGTTGGCGTGAGGTGGATATCGTTATTTTGTTAGTTTCACGGATGATTTGAGTAGATACGGGTATATCTATTTGATGAAACACAAGTCTGAAATCTTTGAAAAGTTCAAGGAACTTCAGAGTGAAGTGGAAAATCATCGTAATAGAAAGATCAAATTTCTGCGGTGGCCGTGGAGGTGAGTATCTAAGTTACGATTTTAGCACACATATGAAAGAGTTTGGAATAGTTTCACAACTCACACCTGCCCGAACACCACAACGTAATGGTGTATCGGAACGTCGTAATCGTACTTTATTGGATATGGTTCGATCTATGATGTCTCTGACTGACTTGCCACTGTCATTTTGGGGTTATGCACTGGAAACTGCTGCATTCACTTTAAATTGGGCATCATCTAAATCTGTTGAAACGACACCATTTGAATTATGGTTTGGAAACAAATCTAAGATGTTTGGGGTTGCGATGTTTATGTGAATAAACTTCAACCGGATATACTCGAACCCAAAGCAGAAAATGCATCTTCATAGGATACCGTAAGGAAACTATTGGGTATTCCTTCTATCACAGATCCGAGGGCAAGGTTTTCGTTGCCAAGAATGGATCCTTTCTAGGGAAAGAGTTTCTCGCGAAAGGCGTATGTAGTTGGAAGGTAGAACTCGAATAGGTTATTGAACCTTCTCTTCATACGACGGTGAGTAGAGCAGCGTCAGAAATTGTTCCGGAGTTGACTTCACCGAATGAAGAGGGAACTAATGATAACGATCATGAAACTCTGAAAGAGGACACTACCGAACCTCGCAGGTCAAGCAGGACACGTGCAGCTCCTAAACTGTACGGAAACTGTTATGAATTTAATGGTTGATGAAATAGATGACCCGGCGACGTATGAAGAAGCGATGATGAGCCCGGATTCCAACAAATGGCTAGAAGCCATGAAATCCGAGATGTAATTCATGTACGAAAATGAGGTTTGGACCTTGGTGGACTTACCTCACGACTGAAAGGCCGTTGAGAATAAATGGATTTTCAAAAGAAAAACTGATCCTGATGGTAATGTAACCATCTATAAAGATCGACTTGTCACAAAGGAGTTTCGACAAATTCAAGGAGTTGACTATGATGAGACATTCTCTCCTGTAGCGATGCTAAAGTCGGTTAGGATTATGTTAGCAATTTCTGCATATTTCGATTATGAGATATGGCAGATGGATGTCAAAAGTGCGTTCCTCAATGGTAACATTGAAGAAGAGTTGTATATGATTTAACCATAGGATTTTGTTGATCCTAAGGATGCTGACAAGGTACGCAAGCTTCAGCGATCCATCTATGTAGTGAAGCAAGCATCCCGGAGTTGGAATCTCCGCTTTGATGAGGTGATCAAAGAGTTTGGATTTGTCCAAACTTATGGAGAGGCTCGTATTTACAAGAAATTGATTGGGACCAATGTGGCATTTCTAATATTATATGTCGATGACATATTAATGATTGGAAATGATATAGATCTTTTAAACAGTGTTAAAAATTATCTAAACAACAAATTTTCGATGAAGGACCTAGGTGAAGCGTCATACATATTAGGCATAAAGATCTATAGAGATAGATCAAGGAACCTGATAGGGCTATCACAGAGTAAACTTGATAATATTTTAAAGAAGTTTAAAATGGATGGAAGTAAGAAGGGGTTCTTACCAATGTTGCAAGGTAAGACATTGAGTAAGACTCAAAGTCCGGCTACGGCAGAAGAAAGAGAGATAATGGATAAGATCCCCTATGCTTAAGCCATAGGCTCTATAATGTACGCCATGGTGTACAAGACCAGATGTGGCACATGCTATTATTTTGACTAGTAGGTACCAATCTGATCTAGGTTCAGAACACTAGATAGCGGTCAAGAATATCCTTAAGTACTTAAGAAGAACTAAGGATATGTTTCTTGTATACGAAGGTGAAGAAGAGCTGGTTGCTAAGTGTTATGTTGACGCTAGCTTTGACACCGATCCGGATGACTCTAAGTCTCAATATGGATACGTATTTCTCTTGAATGGAGCAGCAGTTAGTTGGAGGAGTTCCAAACAACCTGTGGTGGCTGGATCAACAACGGAGGCGGAATATGTTGCTGCTTCAGAAGCGGCACAGGAAGCGGTTTGGATGAAGGAGTTCATAACCGGACTAGGTGTGGTTCCTAGTGCGTTGGACCCAATGGTGATCCATTGTGACAACAATGGACCCATATCCAACGCCAAGGAACCAAGGTCTCACAAGAATTTAAAGCATATTAAGCGCCAATTTCACTCCATCCGTGAGCATGTCAAGGATGGAGATATAAAGATTTTTAAAGTACACACGGATCTCAATGTTGCAGATCCGTTGACTAAAGTTCTCCCTAGGGCAAAAACATGATCAACACTAGAACTCCATGGGCGTTAGATTTATCACTATGTAACTAAATTATTGTCTCTAGTGCAAGTGGGAGACTGAAGGGAATATGCACTAAGAGGCAATAATAGAGTTGTTATTATGTGTATTCCAAGTATATGATAGATGTTTATTTTGCATGCTATAATTGTATTAATACGTAAATGTTAATACATGTGTGTTTAATAAACAAATAGAAAGTTCCTAGTTATGCATCTCCTTAAACTAGCGAATTGATTAACAAGATGATCAAAGTTTCCTAATCATGGACATTGGATGTCGTTAATAACGAGGTCACAACATTTGTGAAATGATGTGATGAACATTCATCCTAAGTATAGCATTACGATCAATTTATTTGTGTTTATATTGCTATAATGTCATACGACCATGAGATTATGTTAATCACTAACACCAGAAGAGTATCTTGATAACATCAAACATCACACCATAAAAGGGTGACTATTAAGGTGGGTTCAGTGCTACGAAGGTGTTATGTAGAGGCTCATGGATCAAGAGTGGGATTTGTCCATCCCGGTGGCGGATATATATACTTTGGGCCCTCTCGGTGATATCACATTAAGAATAGCTTGCAAGCAAGTGATGTGATCACTAGAATTTATATCATGGGAACGAGAAAAGAGGTCATGTCGGTAACGAGATCATACTAGGTATTTGGACTCCGATGATCGAATCTCGGACATGTAATATGTCGCGAGACAAAGGGATTAAGTTACTAGCGTTAAAGATTCTCACGATCACATAAGTCATCGTTGAATGTGTAGGAGTCAGAATGGATCTCCACGTCCCGCTTCTGATTATTGATCTGAGAGGGGTCTCGATCATGTCTGCATGATTCGCGAACCTTAGGGTGACACACTTAAGGGTTTCCAAAAACCATTTGTAGCAAATTAGTTTCAGACGAAAGAATCGCAAAGCACTTGAATTATTTCAATGGACACCGGAATTGTTTCGGGTGAAATTGCTGAAATTGGTTTTGCATGTGATATTGAAATATTGCAAGGGGTTTTATGTGAATGTTTGTTAATTAAAGTAATTAACAAAATTCTGAATAAAATAAATAAAAGAGTTTTATTAAATGAGAGTTGCATTAAATTTGGTGGAAATTTAATGCATGTGAGTGGAACTTTGAGTGGAGGCATGTTTATGTGAGTGGAGCTTCCACCACATGAATGAGGAAGAGGTGGGGCACCCCCCCTTGGGAGCTGGCCATGGGGAGGGGGAGAGCCCCCCTCTCCTATAAAAGGCCCCCCTCTCCTCCTCACAAAGTACACCTCCTCGTGAAGGATCTCTCTCCCCCTCTAGATATATTCCCCCATGGTCTCGGATTAGCGAGATACATGTTCCCAGTGGCATTTTGTCTAGAAGGAGTTGCTGCTTACGCTGATTCGCTGGAGCGAGGAGGTGGAGGTTGTTTGGTGGCCTGGACGTGTGTGCGAGGATCGATCCGGTGCTGATTTGCAACGCTAGGACTTCCACATGATCTTGAGACCGGCAAGCGTTCGACTACATCATCCACGAGTTCCATCTCGTTAACAAAGCTTTGTTGTCTTCGAGGGTAAGTTCTCTATGGATGTATATCCACCCGTTGCTTGTATCTAGTAGATAGATCTTGGCGTATAATAATTCCCATCGTAGGAAACTTTTTGTTCTCTATGCCGTGAACCCAATAGTGGTGACGATGGCAATGACCTCTTCTGAAGAGAGGGCAAAGGCCACAATCGTTGCGGCGGAGGAGGAGCGTAAGGCCTCTGACTCCGTTATTATGGGATTGCAGGGGAAGTTGTCCACGCTGGAGAAGTTCATGACGGAGAACTGCCGCAAGCTCCTTGGTAAGGTTTGCTTTCTCTCATTTCTTTTTTTGCGAGTATCACATCGGCTAGTCGCAGCGAGTCCCCGAGCGGGTGAGTCCCCAAGCGGATGAATCCGCTAGGATGTCCTTCTGTTGGAGATTGATGTTCTGACATTTTGCAGCTGTTATAGGTCAAGGAGGTCCGGTTGTGCAGACCTTCGATGCCGAGAAGTGCGTGACGGCGGTGGTGAATGTTGCAACCGCGTCGCCAATGTTTGTCCAGGCCGTCCTCCAAGGTATCTCCCCCACCAAAGTAATTCTCGGGGGATTGACCGAGGTGTGACGATACTTCGAAGAAGAGCCCGCAGTTGTTGACTGGATGGTGCGGTCTGTGTTCTTCCGTGGAGCTACTACTACGTTGAGCCTCGGAATCACGCATTTCTCGGTAGACTTTGATCTCGACGATGTCACTAGCGGGTACCCTTCAGCGATTGACAAGGTGGAGATTGCTGAAGTCATTTGGCATCCAACGTAGCACTAGACAATGTCGACAACATCGGCGTGAGCAGTGAGCCAGTAGAAGCCGTGTCGCAGGGCTTTGGCGACTAGCGACCTCGCATCGGCGTCGTGGCCGCAGTCGCCGGCGTGGATGTCTTGTAGGATCTTGCGACCCTCTTCTGGTTGCACGCAGCGTTGAATCACAACGGTCACGCTACGCTTGTGGAGCTCATCATTGATGATGACGTAGGACTTGCAGCAGTGCATGATCATCCATGCCTCAGTCTCATCATTGGGCAGGACCTTGTGCTCGAGGTAGGCGACGTAGGGTGCGGTCCAGTCGCTGGGTTACGTGATCATGGCGACCAGAGAGGGTTCGGGCTATAGTTATATCCCAATGTCGATCTCCTTTGGGAGGAGACCGATGGCTTGTCGATGATGTCGAGGAAGATGCTCGGAGCTGGCGCTTGGCAATCCGACCCGATGCACAACAGTGCGCCGGCCTCCTTATTCTTGCGCTGGTCGATCCATTCGATGGAGTAGCTGGCGAAGTACCCCCTAGCAAGTCCACCGCTTGGCAGTATGCTATCATGTTGGGGGCGACGGTGTCGCAGGTGCCTGCGACTTGTGTGGTGACGAGGTCAGAGTCACCGTAGCACCTGAGGCGATTCATGTTCATCTCCTTGGCAGCTCGCATGCCGTGGAAGAGGGCCTCGTATTTGGCCATGTTGTTGGTGCAGGGCGTGAAGTTGATCTGCAGGCCGTATCAGATCTTGTCACCTTTGGGGGAGGTGAGTATCATCCCTGCCCCGGCGCCGTTCGAGTTCTTGAATCCATTGAAGTGGAGCAACCCGTACTGGAGGTAGGGCAGCTTTTCGGGATGCTGCGCCTCTTCCGAATCAGCAAGGAAATCAGCTAGAGCTTGTGACTTTATCTCTTTGAGTGGCTCGTACTTGATTTTGTGGACGCCGATTTCGACGGCCCAGTTGGCGGCTCGCCCTGTCGCGTTGCAGTTGCGGATGATGTCCTACAACAGGGCAGAGGAGACGACCGTGATGGTGTGCTCCTGGAAGTAGTGTGGGAGCCTCCTTTAGGCTCGGAAGACCGCGTAAACCAGGTTCTGGTACTTCGGGTAGCGTTCCCTCGACTCAGTGAGGACCTCGCTGATCTATTAGATAGGGTGTTGCACGGGGTGCTCCTTGCCCTCTTTTGGTCGCTCGACGACCATCACGGTGTTGATGACTTGACTGGAAGTCGCGACGTAGGCAAGCATTGGATCCTTGTCCATGGGGTGGCGAGTACTAGTGTCGTGAGTAGCACCTCCTTGAGCGCTTTGAGCGCGTTGATTGCTTCGTCATCCCACGTGAATGTGGGGTTCTTCCGCATCAATCGGTAGAGGGGCATTGCCTTCTCACCGAGCTGGGGGGATGAAGCGAATCAGAACCGCGACTTGCCCAGCTAGCTTCTGGACGTCGTGCAGGCACTCAGGTTTTCTAAGTCGCCCAATGGTGTCGATCTTGGAGGGGTTAGCCTTGATGCCTTGTTTGGAGACCACATAGCCTAGGAGCTGGCCAGTGGGCGCACCAAAAGTGCACTTCTCCGGGTTGAGTTTGATCTTGTACTTCCATAAGTTTGCTAAAGTTTCGACCAGGTCGGCGAGTAGATCGCTCTAGCGTGTTGATTTCACCACTACGTCGTTGATGTAGACGTGGATGTTTTCGCTAGTTTGCCTTGCTAGGCACTCCTGCATGCACCATGGGTAGGTTGCGTCGGCGTTCTTGAGGCCGAACATCATTGCGGTGTAGAAAAAGGCTTCGAACGGCATAATGAAAGCCGTTTTCTCCTTGTCCTCGACCACCATCTTGATCTAGTTATAGCCGGAGTATGCATCGAGAAAGCACAGGGACTTCAACCTCGCGGTCGAGTTGATGATCTGGCTCCAGGTATTGTTCTTCTTCATGACAAGGACTGGGTTTACCATCCACTAGGAGTACTTGATTCGCCAAATGAAGCCTATAGTGAGTAGCCGTTACACTTCTTCGGTGGTTTCCCGTCGGCGCTCTTCATTCAAAGTCCGCAGCGACTGCTTCATGGGTCACGCTTTGGGGTCGGCGTTTAGTTTGTTCTCAGCAAGTTCCCTCTAGACACCAGACATGTTAGATGCTGTCCATGCAAAGATGTCGCGATTCTCACGGAGAAACTCGATGAGCGCGCTTTCCTATGCGGGGCTCATGTTGGTCCCCATGGTGACCTTCTAGCTTGAGTCGCCTGGGACGAGCTCGATGATGCGGGTGTGCGTGGAGGCCTTGAAGGTTGCCTGTGGGGCGTTGGCCATGGTCAGCTTCTTCAGGATCACCAGGTCAACTTTGTCGATGTTTCTCGCGTATTTTGTGAGCTCGTCTGCATGCTTGGTTTCCTCAGCGATGACCATGTCAGCGAGCTCGGTGCCTTGGTCCTCGCAGTCCATGGCCATGTCGTGGTCACCACGAACGGTGACGATGCCGCGTGGCCTAGGGAGCTTCATCATGTTGTACGTGTAGTGTGGGGCCACCACGAAATTGGCGAATGTCTATCGCCCTAGGACGCAGTGGTAGGGGCTGCGGAAGTTCACCAGCTCGAAGACGATCCGCTTGGTGTGGAAGTGAGCTGGTGTGCCGAAGGTGACTGGCAGCATCACCTTGCCAATCGGGTACGCATTGCCACCGGGTACGATGTCGTGGAAGGTGGTGAGGGTCGATTCGACCATCGACTGCGGGAGCTATAGCCTCCTGAAGGTGTTCAGGTATGGATGTTGATGGAGCTCCCGCCGTCCATCAGAGTCTTGGGGAGCCAGTAGTCAGCCACTTTGGGCTTGACCACCAGGGCAACTCGCTTGGGGTACTTGATCCGCGACACGTGGTCCTCGCGGCTCCAGGTGATGCTTTGTTCGGACTAGTTGAGGAAGCGAGGGATGTCAACTTGAGTCACCACATTTACAGCGACTGCATGGGCGAGCACCTTCTTCTCGCACTTGATGCTGAGCCTGGTGAACGTATGCAGCGAGCCGGCGGTGTGTCCAAATTTGCCGGTGTTGCCATTGTCCCTTGGCCGGTCGTCATTGTTACCCTCCCTCACTCGCCTTGCCTTCTCAATCTCTTTGAGAGAGTGACAATCAACGGTAGTGTGAGTGGCGGGCTTTCCTTCCCTGCTGTGGTAGAACATGGTTGGGAGAGTAGGGCCATGGGGTCCAATTTTTTCCACACGGTGTTGTTGGCGCGGTAGTTGCCTCCGTCGTGGCGGAAGTTCTTGGGGTCACGCTGCCCCTCGCCGGTGTTCACGACGAAGTCAACTTGCCCGTCACCGCGGCGCTTGCCGGTGAGGCGAGTGTTGCTGTAGCGCATCTTGCACTGTCTTCCATTGTCGTGGCCGCCTGAACGACGTCTCCCTCCTGAAGTCGGAGTCTTGGTTGGGGTCCTCCTCCGCGTAGCGCTTGGCGATCTCGAGAAGGTCGGGGATGTTATCGAGTGTCCGGTAGACCCTCTTGATCTTGGCGACCAGAGGTTCGTACAGGAACGCGATCTTGAAGTAGTGGATCACCGTGTCTAGGTGGAGGCCGGAGGCGTTGATCCATAGGTCTTGCCACTTTGGACCCAGTCGTGAGTCGACTCGCGCGGTCCCTAGATGTAGCGATCTAGGTCCTCGATGGTGGTGGCACAGGTGTAGGAGCCCTCGAATTGCCTAACGAAAGCTTCTCGCATGTCCTCCGCGAGTCGATGCTATTCTCGGGAAGGGTGTTGATCCACTAGTGAGTCGCTCCATCCATCATCAGGGGGAGGTAACAACCGGCAAGTAAGTCGGTGTGGCCAGCGATTCCCATCGCCATGAGGTACATGTCGATCCATACCGATGGATCATACATGCATCGTACTTCTCGATGTCCTTCAGTGATTTGGAGGTGGAGGGGTACTTCTCGCTTCGGATCATTGGCCCAAGCACTGCGGCCTGATTCGGCTAAGGGAGCCCCTTGGCTCGGGCTCGCCGCGGTTGGTGAGGCTATTCCTCAAGTCGTTTGGCTGGCGAGAATGCCAGGTTTGGTTGTTGAGGATGTGGGTCCGTGCATCGATCGGATGACCGTTGGTAGCGACCATGTTGTTTACGGTTTGGGGCTCGTTGGCGGAGAGTGCGGGGTTCGCCTGCCCGAGGTTGGAGCTGTTGGGGCTCGGGGGGCAGTTGAGAATGTTGGCTACCGTTGGACAGCTGCTTGAAGCCGCGCGACTCCCAGATGAGCGGGAGTACATCCGCCCCTGCGGGTTGACACTCGTGGCTTGCTGCTCGATGGCCCTGGCGAGTAGGGCCTTGTCATACTTGACCTGCAGCGCGCCCTCTCCCGTGATGTTGAGGTTGGTGACTATAGCTTGTCCTACAATGACATTGTCCATCGGGGTGGAGTAGAGCGGGAGTCCATTGGAGTCACGTGCTTGTGGGGGAGATTATGATCCGTGGATGCTCCAGAGGAGGCGAGCAGCGGGGTGGTGGTGGAGCTCCATTCGCAGGCGCCCCAGCTGGTGGGAAATTGCCGCTAGGCGGCGCGTTGTGGCAGAACTCGCGATCAGCCACGCGAGCGGGGTCGTGTTCATCATCAAAGTTTAGGGTGCGGCCCTGGAAATTGGAGTTCAAGCGACTCCTGATGCGGTATTGGTGATAGAGCGACAGCTCCTGTGCTGTTTGCTGCCCGAGGCGAAATTTGTCACGCTCGTCTTGTTCCCTGACCTTGGCTACCTCCAGCTGCTGGCGGTATTCCTCGATCTCCGTCTCCGTCGTGGTCGACGGGAGGGGCATGAAGAAGGGATCTGGTGGCACGGTGATGCTACCCTCCATGTAGATGGCGTCGTAGTGGTTGGATCTGGTCCACGCTTCATTAGGGGACTCCAACCCGGAGTCAGAGTTGAAGATCATGAGGATGGAGGGATCCTCGAAGGCCTCAGCGTTGGAGACCCGCATGATGGTACCCTCGCGTGATGCAGCGGTGATGGATCCGGCGACCGAAGCAGGGGCTGCCGAATCAGTGTCGTCGCAGAGAGCCGTGTCACTCCCAGCCATGTCGCTGGCGGCCGAGTCGTACTCGGAGGCGATGCGAGTGATGGGGCAGATATGGTCCTCCAAGAGCAGATCACGTGGCAGAGTTCCACCGATGATCGACATCTCCGCCGGGTTCGATGGTGTCCGTGAACCCGACGAAGTGGTTTATGGTGCCGACCGACATCTCCGCGTTGTGTGTGATCAGGCGCGACGCCGGGATGTAGCTGTTGGGTCCGCAGCACAGAAAACAAAAAATTTCCTACGGTGTGAACTACACGCCAAGATCTATCTACTAGGTAGAAAGCAAACGGGTGGACATACATCCATAGAGAACTTACCCTCGAAGACAATGAGCTTTGTTAACGAGTAGGAACTCGTGGTTGCTGTAGTCGTACACTTGCCGATCTCAAGATCGTGAGGAAGTCCGAGCGCCGCAACTCAGCAGCGCATCACACACGCTCAAGCCACCGGACAACCTCCACCTCCTCGCCTGATCCAAATGAAGCAAGAACTCCTTCGCATTTAAATGCCACCGGGAACATGTATCTCGCTAATCTGAGACCATGGGGGAATAATTCTAGAGGGGGAGAGAGATCCTTCACAAGGAGGTGTGTGGATGAAGGAGGGAATGGGTGGCCTTTTATAGGAGGAGGGGGGGTGCCCCCTCTCTCCATGGCCGGCGCATGGGGGTGACCTCACCTCCCCCATTCATGTGGTGGTAACTCCTCCACATTAAAATGCCTCTTCACATTCCCTTTTAAAGTCTCCACTTTAAATGCATTAAGTTTCTCCAAATTTAATGCTCTCTCATTTAATAAAACTCTTTTATTAAATTTATTCAGAATTTTGTTAATTACTTTAATTAACAAACATTCACATATAGCCCCTTGCAATATTTCAATATCACATGCAGAACCACCTTCTGCAATTTCACCTAAAACAATTTCCGGTTTCTATTGAAACAATTCCTGCGCTTTGCAATTCTTTCGTCTGAAACATATGTGCTCCAAAATGGTGACCGGTAACTCTTAAGTGTGCCACCCTACGGTTCGCGAATAATGTAGACATGATCGAGACCCTTCTCCGATCAATAATCAGCAGCGGGACACGGAGATCGTCATCGACTCCTACACATTCAACGATGACTCCTGTGATCGTGAGAACCTTTAACGCTTGTAACTAAATCCCTTTGTCTCTCGATATATTACATGTCCGAGATTCGATCATCGGTATCTCCATACCTAGTTTGATCTCGTTACAGACATGCACTCTTTTCTTGTTCCCGTGATATAACATTCTAGTGATCACATCACTTGCTTGCAAGCTATCCTAATGTGATATCACCGAGAGGGCCCAGAGTATATCTATCCGTCATCTGGATTGAAAAATTCAACTCTTGATCCATGAGCCTCAACATAACACCTTCGTAGCACTGAACCCATCTTTATAGTCACCCTGTTACGGTGTGACGTTTGATGTTATCAAGATACTCTTCCGGTGTTAGCAATTAACATGATCTCATGGTCTAAGGATAAACATTACTTCGTATGATGTTATATCAATATAAACACAATGACTTGATCGTAATGCTATACTTCGGATGAATGTTCATTACATCATTCCACCAATGGTTTGACCTTGTTATTAACAACATCCAATGTCCATGATCAGGAAACCTTGATCATCTTGTTAATCAACAAGATAGTCTATAAGAGAGGCATGACTAGGAACCCTTTTTGTTTATTAAACACACATGTATTGATGTTTCCTATCAATACAATTATAGCATGCAAAATAAACATCTATCATATACAAGGAATACATAATAACAACTTTATTATTGCCTCTCAGGACATATTTCCTTCAGTCTCCCACTTGCACTAGAGACAATAATCTAGTTCACATAGTGATAAATCTAACACCCATGGAGTTCTAGCGTTGATCATGTTTTTCCCTAGGGAGTACTTTAGTCAAGGGATCTGCTACATTCAGGTCCGTGTGCACTTTACAAATCTTTATATCTCCATCCTTGACATGCTCGCGGATGGAGTGAAACCGGCGCTTAATATGCTTGGAATTCTTGTGAGACCTTGGTTCCTTGGCGTTGGCTATGGCTCCATTGTTGTCACAATAGATCACCATCGGGTCCAACGCACTGGGAACCACACCCAGTTCCGTAATGAAATCTTTCATCCAAGGTCCTTCATCGAAAATTTGTTGTTTAGATAACTTTTAACACTGTTTAAAAGATCTAAATCATTTCCAATCAATAATATGTCATCCACATATAATATCAGAAATGCCACATTGCTCCCACTCACTTTCTTGTAAATACAAGCCTCTCCATAAGTTTGGACAAATCCAAACTCTTT
This sequence comes from Avena insularis, assembly GCA_023614405.1. NCBI lineage: Eukaryota > Viridiplantae > Streptophyta > Magnoliopsida > Poales > Poaceae > Avena > Avena insularis. Next base: position 375,459,331 of record CM042689.1, read on the forward strand.
GATCACCTCATCAAAGCGGAGATTCCAATTTCGTGATGCTTGCTTCAGTCCATAGATGGATCGCTGAAGTTTGCACACCTTATTAGCATCCTTAGGATCGACAAAACCCTTAGGTTGTATCATATACAACTCTTCTTCAATCTTACCATTGAGGAACGCAGTTTTGACATCCATCTGCCATATTTTATAATCGAAATATGCAGCAATTGCTAACATAATCCTAACCGACTTAAGCATCGCTACGAGAGAGAATGTCTCATTGTAGTCAACTCCTTGAATTTTTCGAAACCCCTTTGCGACAAGTCGAGCCTTATAGATGGTCACATTACCATCAGCATCAGTTTTCCTTTTGAAAATCCATTTATTCTCAACGGCCTTTCGGTCGTAAGGTAAGTCCACCAAGTTCCAAACTTGGTTCTTGTACATGGATTCCATCTCGGATTTCATGGCTTCTAGCCATTTGTTGGAATTCGGGCTCATCATCACTTCTTCATACGTCGCAGGGTCATCCATTTCATCAATCATGAAATTCATAACAGGATTGCCGTACAGTTCAGGAGCTGCACGTGTCCTGCTTGACCTGCGAGGTCCGGTAGTGTCCTCTTTCGGAGTTTCATGATCAATATCATTAGCTCTCTCTTCATTAGGTGAAGTCAACTCCGAAACAACTTCTGGAGCTGTGCTACTCGCCATTTCATGAAGAGAAGGTTCAATAACCTCTTCGAGTTCTACCTTCCGACTACTCACACCTTTCGCGAGAAACTCCTTCTCAAGAAAGGATCCATTCTTCGCAACAAAGACCTTGCCCTCGGATCTGTGATAGAAGGTATACCCAATCGTTTCCTTAGGGTATCCTATGAAGACGCATTTTTCCACTTTGGGTTCGAGTTTATCCGGTTGAAGTTTCTTCACATAAACATCGCATCCCCAAACTTTAAGAAATGACAGCTTAGGTTTGTTTCCAAACCATAATTCATACGGTGTCTTTTCAACGGATTTAGATGGTGCCCTATTGAAAGTGAATGTAGCGGTTTCCAGTGCATAACCCCAAAATGACAGTGGCAAGTCAGTCAGAGACATCATAGATTGAACCATATCCAATAAAGTACGACATTACGCTCGACACACCATTACGTTGTGGTGTTTCGGCAGGCGTGAGTTGTGAAACTATTCCACAGTCTTTCATATGTGTGCTAAACTCGTAACTAAGATACTCTCCTCCACGGTCGGACCGCAGAAATTTGATCTTTCTGTTATGATGATTTTCCACTTCATTCTGAAATTCTTTGAACTTTTCAAAAGTTTCAGACTTGTGTTTCATCAAATAGATATACCCATATCTACTCAAATCATCCATGAAAGTAACAAAATAACGATATCCACCTAGCGCCGACACACTCATTGGTACACACACATCAGTATGTATGATTTCCAATAGATCTGTCGCCTGTTCCATTGAACCGGAAAACGGCGTTCTAGTCATCTTGCCCATAAGGCATGGATCACATGTATCAAATGATTCAAAATCAAGTGATTCCAATAGTCCATCAGAATGGAGTTTCTTCATGCGTTTAACGCCAATATGACCTAGACGGCAGTGCCACATATATGTAGATATATCATTATCAAGTTTAATCCTTTTAGCATCAACATTATGAATATGCGTAATACTACTATCGAGATCCAACAGAAATAAACCATTCAACATAGGTGCATGACCATAAAAGATATTATTCATATAAATCGAACAACCATTGTTTTCAGACTTAAATGAATAACCACTTTGCATCAAACACGATCCGGATACAATGTTCATGCTCAGTGCAGGCACCAAATAACAATTATTTAGGTTTATAACTAATCCCGATGGCATATGGAGAGGCAGCGTTCCGACAGCGATCACATCAACTCTTGATCCATTGCCGACCCGCATCGAGACCTCATCCCTTGCTAGTTGTTGCTTGTTCCGTAGCCCCTGAACCGAGTTACATATATTAGCAACCGATCCCGTATCAAATACCAGGTGCTACTGCGAGTACTAGTCAAGTATACATCAATAACATGTATATCACATATACCTTTGTTTGCCTTGCTGGACTTCTTGTCCGCCAAATACTTGGGGCAGTTGCGCTTCCAATGGCCAGTCCCCTTGCAATAGTAGCACTCGATGTCAGACTTAGGGCCAGCCCGGGGTTTCTTTTCAGGCGTGGCAACAGACTTGCCACCCTTCTTTCCCTTGTGCTTGCCTTTCTTGTCCTTCTTGAAACCGGTGGTCCTATTGATCATCAACACTTGATGTTCTTTCCTAATCTCCACTTCTGCAGTCTTAAGCATTGACAGAAGCTCGGGAAGAGACTTCTTGATGCCCTGCATATTATAGTTCATCACGAAGCTCTTGTAGCTAGGTGGCAGAGATTGGAGAACATGATGTATGCCTAGGTCAATGGGAATCGTTATTCCTAAGGACACAAGCTTATCGGGCATCTGCATTTTTGAGTACGTGCTCACTAACAGAGCTATTTTCCTCCATCATGCAGCTAAAGAACTTTTCTGTAGCATTATAACTCTCTACGGCAGCATGGGTATCGAAAATCATTTTCAATTCTCCCATGGTATCAAAGGCATTGCCATTTTCGAAACGCTTTCGAAGTTCTGGCTCTAGACCATACAGTATGCCGCAATGAACTAAGTTGTGGTCCTCCTGAAGAGTTATATAGACGTCCTTTTCCTCGTCAGGGGCATCGGGAGTTGGTGGGGGGCCTAGCGGCGCATCTAGCACATATTGCTTTTGTGCAGCAGTGAGGAGAATCCTCAAATTCATAGCCTAGTTGGTGAAGTTGCTACCATTCGCAGCAAGTTTCTCTTTCTCCATGAACACATTGAAATAAAAAGCAGGTGCTGCCATCTACAACAGAATTTTTAAAGTATATTTAGACTAAGTTTATGATAGATTGAGTTCAACTAATCCAAATTACTAATGAACTCCCACTCAAAAACGACATCCCTCGTGTCCTTTTGGTGATTACATGAACCAAATCCACTACACCAAGTCCGATCATCAGGTGAGTCGGTGTAGCTTCAAAGGCGAGCATCTATATGGGCATCATATCAACTATATGACTCATGCTTAACCTTTCGGTCCGTGTTCCGAGGCCATGTCTGTACATGCTAGGCTCATCAAGTAAGAACCTTAGTATTTGCTCGTGTAAAACTGTCTTACACCCGTTGTATGAAAGCGTAGAGTTGAAAACACCCGATCATCACGTGATGCCTCAAAACACGATCCACAAAACGGTCCATACTTAAGGAAGAACACATTTTATCTTGATATCTAAATGAGGGATCATCTTATAATGCTACCAAACACGCCAAACTAGCAATATAAGATGCTAACATCTAATGTGGGAAGTGAGGTGATATGGTCCATGCATTTGATCTCTATCATTTCCATCGTGGTATGATCTCTATCATTCCTTTGTGTGTAAGGCCAAGGTCTATGGAACTTACACGTTAAGTGAGCTGTAAGAGTATCTATTATACATCTACTTACAAAAATACCATATCAAAACACTAGCCCAGCAACGATCTAAACTAGACGCCTCTAATTTATCAATTGCAAGTTTTACGTGGCTTAGGGCTTTCGGAGATAGAACCTGTCTAACCTACGAACATGAACCACAACGAGGATAACCACGTTATTAGCAATTCATTGTAAATCAAATATTAACTATAGTAGGAGAGATAGACACCCGCCAGCCACTTATGCAAAACAAGTTGCATGTCAGTCATGGAACCGGTTTCATGTACGATGACATGTAAGGTTGGTCCGGGCCGCTTCATCCCACTATGCCACCAATATCCAAAGTACATAGAAGATGCAATAACATGATCATCATCACCCACATATAAACATATGTGTACTACCCGTGCAAAGCACCTACGCATAGATCAGGCTCTGATACCACTGTTGGGTCCACAGCATAGAAAACAAAAAATTTCCTACGGTGTGAACTACACGCCAAGATCTATCTACTAGCTACAAAGCAAACGGGTGGACATACATCCATAGAGAACTTACCCTCAAAGACAACGAGCTTTGTTAACGAGTAGGAACTCGTGGTTGATGTAGTCATACACTTGCTAATCTCAAGATCGTGAGGAAGTCCGAGCGCCGCAACTCAGCAGCGCATCCACACTCGCACACACGTTCAAGCCACCGGACAACCTCCACCTCCTCGCTCCAGCGATCCAAATGGAAGCAGAACTCCTTCCGCATTTAAATGCCACTGGGAACATGTATCTCGCTAATCCGAGACCATGGGGAATAATTCTAGAGGGGAGAGAGATCCTTCACAAGGAGGTGTGTGGATGAAGGAGGGAATGGGTGGCCTTTATAGGAGGAGGGGGTGCCCCTCTCTCCATGGTCGGCGCATGGGGGTGACCTCACCTCCCCATTCATGTGGTGGTAACTCCTCCACATTAAAATGCCTCTTCACATTCCCTTTTAAAGTCTCCACTTTAAATGCATTAAGTTTCTCCAAATTTAATGCTCTCTCATTTAATAAAACTCTTTTATTAAATTTATTCAGAATTTTGTTAATTACATTAATTAACAAACATTCACATATAGCCCCTTGCAATATTTCAATATCACATGCAGAACCACCTTCTGCAATTTCACCTGAAACAATTTCTGGTTTCTATTGAAACAATTCCTGCGCTTTGCAATTCTTTCGTCTGAAACATATGTGCTCCAAAATGGTGTCCGGTAAATCTTAAGTGTGCCACCCTACGGTTCACGAATAATGCAGACATGATCGAGACCCTTCTCCGATCAATAATCAGCAGCGGGACCACGGAGATCCGCATCGACTCCTACACATTCAACGATGACTCCTGTGATCGTGAGAACCTTTAACGCTTGTAACTAAATCCCTTTGTCTCTCAATATATTACATGTCCGAGATTCAATCATCGGTATCTCCATACCTAGTTTGATCTTGTTACCGACATGCACTCTTTTCTTGTTCCCGTGATATAACATTCTAGTGATCACATCACTTGCTTCCAAGCTATCCTAATGTGATATCACCGAGAGGGCCCAGAGTATATCTATCTGCATCTGGATTGACAAATTCCACTCTTGATCCATGAGCCTCAACATAACACCTTCGTAGCACTGAACCCATCTTTATAGTCACCCTGTTACGGTGTGACGTTTGATGTTATCAAGATACTCTTCTGGTGTTAGCAATTAACATGATCTCATGGTCTAAGGATAAAGATTACTTCGTATGATGTTATAGCAATATAAACACAATGACTTGATCGTAATGCTATACTTCGGATGAATGTTCATCACATCATTCCACCAATGGTGTGACCTTGTTATTAACAACATCCAATGTCCATGATCAGGAAACCTTGATCATCTTGTTAATCAACAAGCTAGTCTATAAGAGAGGCATGACTAGGAACCCTTTTTGTTTATTAAACACACATGTATTGATGTTTCCTATCAATACAATTATATAATGCAAAATAAACATCTATCATATACAAGGAATACATAATAACAACTTTATTATTGCCTCTCAGGGCATATTTCCTTCAGTAGCTGCTAGGCAGGATCTGAAGGATCCCTCCGCTTGCGATCATGCGGCTAGTGGCGATCGGCCAATCGATTGGAGAGTATGGTCTTGCCGCAGAACTTAGGCTTGACCGGCCATGCCCCACGGTGGGCGCCACTGTCGTGGAAATGACCACGGCAGTCGCTACCAGGGGTAGAGATTGATATGATTTGGGGCAGGAGCTAGTCGCCATCCGCGGTGAAAGATTGGAACCAGATACAAGGGATTTACCTAGGTTCGCCCCCCCTGTAGGGTAAATACCTACTTCCTGCTAGATTGTATTATTGGTGAGTGAATTACAAGGTGGGCGAGCTCGACATCTAGGCAGCGAGTCGCTTGGACGGGGTAACTAAGAGCACGTAAGTATGCAGAGTACCCTATGGAGGTTTATATAGGGGGTACCTCTCTAGGGTTTACTAGATTACCACCGAATCAGTTAAGGTTTTGGAGGATTTGACCTAATCCGACTAGGCCTATCTAAGCTCGTGGGCCTCCGGCTTCTAGTTGCCAGGCTTCTGATTCAGTCGCTTTCCAGTCGCTATTCCTACAGGCCCATTCGCTATGGACTTGGGCCAGTCGAATTGTTCTTCTAGGCATACCCCGATTGGCATATCCCCATCAAATTCCGTCTTTCTCTTTATCTATTGTGATTCCAACTTATAGATGATCTCTAGCTCATCATACCCTTAAGTGTATCTCCCCACGGCTCGGTAGTGGCACAAACATGATCTCCATCAATGATCAATAGAGGGACCATGATGGTTGTGATATACAACACTTTTTAGCAATATAAATTGTGTCATTTGCTTATCATATCATGCTCCATCTAACTATTGCTATGCCTAATATGCATGATTACTTGTTTTTATTAAATTCAATATGAGCCTTGTACATTTAGTAGTTTAGGTAGAATTTTATCACTCTTCCTTGACTTTGACATGTGTGTAAGTGTTGATGGTGATTATGGATGAAACAAAGTCAAAAGGAACAAAGAGAGCATATTATGGAGGAGCTACAGGGACAAAACTTAGCCATTTGAGAGGTCGACGATACAAACTCAACGAGCCCAAGAACACCCAAAATGGAGTTCGTATGAAGAAATGTCGGCCAAAATACCAAAGGGGACAGACAGTTTGACGAGCAACTATACGGCCGAAGATATTTTTCTTGTCGTATAGCTCCACCCGTATAGTTGCCAAAAAGGTCGGAAACGATGGGATTTCGCTCCAGAAAAGCTCTAGAATCTTCCCTAAGTCATATGACGGTATTGGGGTGTAACACCCTCGAATCGGCCCTATGCAAGTTTTAGCCCTTTCCGCCAAACCCGCATAGAAACGATTCAAGGACGCCCACCAGGCACTTTTGTGCGGGTGGAAAACGAAGTAATACCATTACACAACAGTCCTCGATGGGACCCATAGAACAGATATATATATACAACAGCGACTCAACAAGTCAAGAATACAGGTATACAATACAAAGATCCAAATCAGCTTGAAATCGATACAACGTCCGAGTATGGACAAGATGCAAATTGGGCTAAGAGCCCTGAAGAATAACCAATGGCGTCCATAACCCTGCCCAGGCCAAGCCGGAAGGGTAACCCTGCTAATGACGTCGAGCTCAAACCTGCTAAAACAAAAGGGGTGCCAACAAAGGGCAAAGGAAAAAGAGGAGCGTCAGTACTGAGGCCAGTACATGGCGAGGCTAGAATTCGGCGGCTCTCGCCTACATAGGTATGGTGGGCTGAAGCGGCAGCGCAGCGGCACTAAACAACCTATAGAGACTCGGTATCACTGGCGACTATCGGAGAGGGATGAGAAAGACCTATCCGGATCCAACCTGAAACTAACACCAAACATACCCATCCTGGTATTCCCCCTCGAGACCAAACGAGGAAGTCTAGCCGAGGAAACTCACATGGTTGGTAGTTTTATTTAATCTTTCCATGGCAGTTATCCCACTTGCTATTCATCTCGGACACAGGTCAATTATAACAGTAAACTTTAGTTATAGTTGTCTATGATCGAGAAACTGTGCTCCAAGTCGTCCATAACCGCGGACACGACTTTTCGAAAAGATTTAACCCTGCAGGGGTGCACCAAAGTATCCACACGCACTTCGACCCTTTTTGCCAGATCAGTTAACATACACCCATCGGTATGTCGGCGGGGCCTAAGTCATGACGTTTCCCAGACCCAAAGCAAGTACATGGGGGCCACCCCACTAAGCTACCCGCAACGAAGTCGGCCGGCTCCGGAACGGACCCAGGGTTTGTGTCAATGGCTGTAAACCACTAGGAACCCGAAAGTGTGACTGGGCTTGTCGATACCGCGAAAACATTCCACATCCTAAACAGTACAAGTGCTCCACGCACAATCTTAAATAAAGCAGTAAAGCATGGCATAAGTACAGGATAGTAATAAAGCCCCAAACTACTTGTGGCCCCCGGTACAATACTTTGAAATCAGGTAGTAAGCCGATGGGGGTGCCCACACACCCCACCCGTGGTTAGCGCGCTCAATCTCGTAACAGGTGACAAGAACTCGGGTCCTAGGTGGACACAAGTGGGCGGTTAAAAACCAAATAATTACTATTACCCACCGGTGCCTCTGCATTAATCTACCATCAACATTAATTAATAAACTGTAATTCGAATCATGATCAACACCACCATTAATATGCAACAGTCGATAATGTCATATTATAAAAATAATAGGGGTCTCGGATAGGGAATCACATTAGGGTTCGGTGAACTTGGGCTCCGAGGGGTTCGGGGTTCGACAGGGGCGGAAACGGCTCGACGGGATCGGTCTCGGACCACGGAAGTAGATCTTGTCGCATCCGGGAGAAGGACTTGGTTGGGCGTCGGGGCGCATCGGACCCGTCCTGGTCGGTGTTGATCTTGTCGTCACGAAGATCTTATCGGGTTCGCGTACCGGGTTGGTCTTGGCGTCCGGGGTGAAGAACTTGGCGTCCTCGAGGAAGTACTTGGCGTATCCGTGTTGACGACCTTGGCGTCCGGGAAGGAGTACTTGGCGTATCCGTGTCGACGACCTTGGCATCCGGGAAGGAGTACTTGGCGTCCAGGGTTCAGTCTTCGGATCTTGGTCAGGTCATGTGGATCTTGTCGATTTCGCCTCGAAGGACTTGGGGTTCCAACTTGTCGCATCATGTCGGAGGCCTAGGGGTTCCGTTCGACGCTGCCGAGATCACTCCAACTTCACATGGTCACCACCATGTAATTCGCAACACCTTTCCCACATGCATCAATTAGACCCAAAAGGACTTGGCAGACTCGCTGCAGAGAACCAACACGGATGCGCATAATCCAAAGGAGTCGGCCGGGACAAAGGCGTGCGTGGCGCTCACGGGGAGACGATGGGGTACGCGGGGTCACGCTGGGCGAGGTAGACGGAGGTGCGCAGGCGGCACCGGGGCAGAGCGGAGAAGCACTAGCGGCGCTGGGTTTCTGTCGGGGAGGCGGCGGGCTCGGAGCAGGCTCGGCGGAGGACGCGCCTGAGGAAGACCGGACGGAGGATGGCTCGCGGGGGGAAGCTCGCTTGCGGCAGCGTGGAGCGGCACGACGTCCGGGCCGGACGCGGGCCAGACTCGGCGCAGGGCTCGAGGAGATGGCCGAGGAGGAGGGGAGGAAGCGCGGCGGAGCTCGAGGTCGCGCATGAGGCGGTCGGCGGCGGAATCGGGGAGGAGCGGGAGGAGGCGGCGGGCCACGAGGAAAGGAAGGCGACGACGGCGAGGTGCCTGGGAGGAGCTCGGGCGGCGAGGTTCAAGCGGCGGGGACGATGGCGGTCGCGCGGCCGGGGCCGACGCTGGAGGGCGGCGGGCGACGGCGTCCGTCGGTGACGCGGGAGGAGGCGCCGGCGAGGAGGAGAGAGGAGGGGGCGCTGGGGCGCGTCTGCGGGAGAGAGAGAGGGGGCGGTCGGGTCAGCGTGTGGTGGGGCCAAGGGAGACCCGAGGTGGTCGGGGTGGGGCGTGCGTGGGAGATGCGCCTGTCCATCCCGGGGTGGGGCCCGCGCGAAAAAGGGGGCAGGTGGAAGCGGGAGCTGGCATGGGGTGGCCTGGGAAAAGGGGCCAGGTGGGGCTCGCGCGGGGGGGTGTGCGCCCAGGTGGCGGCGGGGTGGAGGCTGGCAACCTGGGGCGGGAAAGAGGGCAGGAGGTAGGCCCGCGGAGTGGACCAGGTGGCTGTGATTGAGTGGGTGGAAGAAAGGGTCAGGGTGAGGTGGCGTCATGGGATTGGAGGGGGTGAGGTGGAGGGGCTGGGTAGGAAAAAAGGGGTAGGATATTTGGTGGGAAAAGTTTTGGGTGTTTTCTGGGTAGAGAGGATTTTATCTGGAGGTGGCTGGCTAGGCTTTCGGGCCTGGCGGGCTGCCTCCTAAAAATAAAAGAAATATTTTATTATTTAAAACGGGGCTTTTGAAAACCGTTGGTAGACAAAACAAAATATTCCGGAGACCCGGGTTTTACTTTGAATGAAGGACGGGGCGTTTAGAAAACAAAACCAGGCTTTTCGAAAATAGTTTTATGTAAACAAATGCCAGATGACATGACGATGCTCAAATGCAAGGTGGCATGATGACATGAGCATGCAGTCATGATGATGCGCAACACAAAAACACCGCGATTTTCTAGTAGTGATTTTTGCGGGGCGCCACAATTCGACACCACTAACAATGGATCTCGCCCTCGAGATCCGCCTCATGGTACCAGGAAGAAGGTCGGCGATCTGAATCTTCTCGCTTCGTGTAGCCGCTCGCGACACCACTAACAAGGGTCCTTGTTCGCGATCGTCGAGAGAACACTCCGGAAACAAAGGGCGAAGGTAGAGGTATCAACAAATAAAGCCACCTCTAACTTCCGTGGACGGAGTAAAATTGCTGGATCCACCGATTCAATGTACAAAGCGAATGATAAAGAGTAGTGGTATGGTAGCTACTCCATCCCGCACTCAAAGCATTACTTTGCACATGAATAGGAGAATTATGCAACCGACTCTCGGAATACAGACTGAAGATCTCGGCAAGCGAGATTCAGAACAAGAGGGGGGTGATGCAGACTCTGCATCGGATCTGGCGTAGATGATGTCGTCGCGTCGGAAAACACCGGAAGGCACAAACAAGGAACAAAGAATGGTGCCTCAGATAAAGGATCACTCAGAAAGCATGGAGACCGGATGTTGAAACACCGTTGCCAAAGGAGGAAGCGAAACCCTAAAGGTACGACGGAAAACCCAGCCACAAGAAATCCTGGACTTGGAGAGGAGATAAGAGAGTAGAATTCAAAACACGCCGAGGTAAGAGGAGAATAGCAGAGGGGTGAGGAGTAAAAGCAGACCTAATCAGAACTATCCAACCGATTTTGCAAAAATAGTTTTGACACTCTACTTCGGCCGTTAGCTAGGTTATCCTACAGGCTGGACTTGTGGGATATCGCAACTGCTGGGCTCTGATACCACTCTGTAACACCCTCGAATCGGCCCTATGCAAGTTTTAGCCCTTTCCGCCAAACCCGCATAGAAACGATTCAAGGACGCCCACCAGGCACTTTCGTGCGGGTGGAAAACAAAGTAATACCATTACACAATAGTCCTCGATGGGACCCACAGAACAGATATATATATACAACAGCGACTCAACGAGTCAAGAATACAGGTATACAATACGAAGATCCAAATCACCTTGAAATCGATACAACGTCCGAGTACGGACAAGATGCAAATTGGGCTAAGAGCCCTGAAGAATAACCAATGGCGTCCATAACCCTGCCCAGGCCAAGCCGGAAGGGTAACCCTGCTAATGACGTCGAGCTCAAACCTGCTAAAACAAAAGGGGTGCCGACAAAGGGCAAAGGAAAAAGAGGAGCCAAGATCTTGAGGCCAAGACATGGCGAGGCTAGAATTCGCGGCTCTCGCCTACATAGGTATGGTGGGTGAAGCGGCAGTAGCAGCACTAAACAACCTATAGAGACTCGGTATCACTGGCGACTGTCGGAGAGGGATGAGAAAGACCTATCCGGATCCAACCTGAAACTAACACCAAACATACCCATCCTGGTATTCCCCCTTGAGACCAAACGAGGAAGTCCAGCCGAGGAAACTCACACGGTTGGCAGTTTTATTTAATCTTTCCATGGCAGTTATCCCACTTGCTATTCATCTCGGACACAGGTCAATTATAACAGTAAACTTTAGTTATAGTTGTCTATGATCGAGAAACTGTGCTCCAAGTCGTCCATAACCGTGGACACGGCTTTTCGAAAAGATTTAACCCTACAGGGGTGCACCAAAGTATCCACACGCACTTCGACCCTTTTTGCCAGATCAGTTAACATACACCCATCGGTATGTCGGCGGGGCCTAAGTCATGACGTTTCCCAGACCCAAAGCAAGTACATGGGGGCCACCCCACTAAGCTACCCGCAACGAAGTCGGCCGGCTCCGGAACGGACCCAGGGTTTGTGTCAATGGCTGTAAACGATTGGGAACCCGAAAGTGTGACTGGGCTTGTCGATACCGCGAAAACATTCCACATCCTAAACAGTACAAGTGCTCCATGCACAATCTTAAATAAAGCAGTAAAGCATGGCATAAGTACAGGATGGTAATACAACCCCAAACTACTTGTGGCCCCCGGTATAATACTTTGAAATCAGGTAGTAAGCCGATGGGGGTGCCCACACACCCTACCCGTGGTTAGCGCTCTCAATCTCGAAACAGGTGACAAGAACTCGGGTCCTAGGTGGACACAAGTGGGCGGTTAAAAACCAAATAATTACTATTACCCACCGGTGCCTCTGCATTAATCTACCATCAACATTAATTAATAAACTGTAATTCGAATCATGATCAACACCACCATTAAACATTTGCCAACCGCCCAACAACTATGGAACATCGACGACGCGAGGCATCACCTGAGCAAGCAACTACGACTCGCAGGGCCAGCTGTCTATCAAGCAATAGGCAATAGGAGGTGTCCGAGGCAATATAAGGGCTGCAAGGAATATATCTGGTGCGGAACACTAAAGCATCGCGACACGGATAGCAGTAGATCAACAGGAGGGAATAAAGACTATAAATGCAAAATAGGTAGAAGGGGGAGAGATGCTCGCCTGGGAAAACACTGCCGAAGGATCATATCCGGAGAACTTGTCGGTACTCGCATCAACTCATCGGCCTAGTCTGTGAAGAAGCAAACACTAAAAGAAACACCGGATGCAATATTTAATACTATGGCAGAAGATCCGGCATGATTATGATATGCATGCGAGATGAACAATTTAATATGCAACAGTCGATAATGTCATATTATAAAAATAATAGGGGTCTCGGATAGGGAATCACATTAGGGTTCGGTGAACTTGGGCTCCGAGGGGTTCGGGGTTTGACAGGGGCGGAAACGGCTCGACGGGATCGGTCTCGGACCACGGAAGTAGATCTTGTCGCATCCGGGAGAAGGACTTGGTTGGGCGTCGGGGCGCATCGGACCCGCCCTGGTCGGTGTCGATCTTGTCATCGCGAAGATCTTGTCGGGTCCGCGTACCGGGTCGGTCTTGGCGTCCAGGGTGAAGAACTTGGCATCCTCGAGGAAGTACTTGGCGTATCCGTGTCGACGACCTTGGCGTCCAGGAAGGAGTACTTGGCATATCCGTGTCGACGACCTTGGCGTCCAGGAAGGAGTACTTGGCGTCCAGGGTTCAGTCTTCAGATCTTGGTCGGGTCGTGTGGATCTTGTTGATTTCGCCTCGAAGGACTTGGGGTTCCAACTTGTCGCGTCATGTCGGAGGCCTAGGGGTTCCGTTCGACGCTGCCGAGATCACTCCAACTTCACATGGTCACCACCATGTAATTCGCAACACCTTTCCCACATGCATCAACTAGACCCAAAAGGACTTGGCAGACTCGCTGCAGAGAACCAACACGAATGCGCATAATCCAAAGGAGTCGGCCGGGACAAAGGCGTGCATGGCGCTCACGGGGAGGCGATGGAGTACGCGGGGTCACGCTGGGCGAGGTAGACGGAGGTGCGCGGGCGGCACCGGGGCAGAGCGGAGAAGCACTGGCGGTGCTGGGTTTCCGTCGGGGAGGCGGCGGGCTCGGCGCAGGCTCGGCGGAGGACGCGCCTGAGGAAGACCAGACGGAGGATGGCTCGCGGGGGGAAGCTCGCTTGCGACAGCGTGGAGCGGCAAGGCGGCCGGGCCGGCCGCGGGCCAGACTCGGCGCAGGGCTAGAGGAGATGGCCAAGGAGGAGGGGAGGAAGCGCAGCGGAGCTCGAGGTCGCGCGGGAGGCGGTCGGCGGCGGAATCGGGGAGGAGCAGGAGGAGGCGGCGGTCCGCGAGGAAAGGGAGGCAACGACGGCGAGGTGCCTGGGAGGAGCTCGGGCGGCGAGGTTCAAGAGAGGCGGGACAGCCAGCATCATGGCCGGGCGCTGGAGGCGTGACGGCGTGCGTCCGTCGATGTGGGAGGAGGCGCCAAGGAGGAGAGAGAGGAGGGCGCTGCTCAAGGAGAGAGAGAGGGGGCGGTCGGGTCAGCGTGTGGTGGGGCCAAGGGAGACCCGAGGTGGTCGGGGTGGGGCGTGCGTGGGAGATGCGCCTGTCCATCCCGGGGTGGGGCCCGCGCGAAAAAGGGGGCAGGTGGAAGCGGGAGCTGGCACGGGGTGGCCTGGGAAAAGGGGCAGTGGGGCTCATGCCAGGGGGTGTCTTGCGGGGTGGAGGCTGTCAACCTGGGGCGGGAAAGAGGGCAGGAGGTAGGCCCGCGGAGTGGACCAGGTGGCTGTGATTGAGTGGGTGGAAGAAAGGGTCAGGGTGAGGTGGCGTCATGGGATTGGAGGGAGTGAGGTGGAGGGGCTGGGTAGGAAAAAAAGGGGTAGGATATTTGGTGGGAAAAGTTTTGGGTGTTTTCTGGGTAGAGAGGATTTTATCTGGAGGTGGCCGGCTAGGCTTTCGGGCCTGGCGGGCTGCCTCCTGAAATAAAAGAAATATTTTATTATTTAAAACGGGGCTTTTGAAAACCGTTGGTAGACAAAACAAAATATTCTGGAGACCCGGGTTTTACTTTGAATGAAGGACGGGGCGTTTAGAAAACAAAACCAGGCTTTTCGAAAATAGTTTTATGTAAACAAATGCCAGATGACATGACGATGCTCAAATTCAAGGTGGCATGATGACATGAGCATGCAGTCATGATGATGCGCAACACAAAAACACCGCGATTTTCTAGTAGTGATTTTTGCGGGGCGCCACATGGGGGAACCCTAGGGCACCCCAAGTCCTATATAAAGGAGGGAGGACCCAAGGAAGCCACAAGACACCATATACAAGATCTAGATCCCATCTACCGCCTCCATGGCGACGCCTTGCCGCCCTGCCGCCTCCAGAGCCTCTACAGCTCCACCAAGATCCAGATCTCCATCAAAACCATCAAGCCATCCAAGAAAGAAGAGGAGGAGAAGGAGGACGCCGCCATAACCACGCCGACGCCACCATCACCGCACCGTCATCAACATCTCCATCGCAACTACTCCTTCATCCGTGCCCATCATGATCTCCGTGATGGGTTGTAACATGGCTTAAACCCCCCTTTTATTAATGTTATGATGATTTGAGTAATTGAAGTGTGGTGTGTTCTTGTTAATTAATATGTTTGTGCTTTCTCTTTACATTGTTCTATTCATGATATTATTCTAGTGATTGGAGACGTCCAATCCATTGTTGAGGAATTTACTAGGGATTCATGGAGTGTCACAAAACTTATCGTTAGTCTCTACTCATCCATGGGCCTGACAAGTTCATGGGTAGAACTAATAGGCTATTTTATATAAGTGATTTGCGGAGGCAATAGAAGCTTAGGATGCACCGCCCATTAAGATTTAATTTCCTCAAGATCACGCATGATATAGATAGGTATAGTGTTGCGAATTGCTTGACCCCAAAGTGACATATGGGATATCTTGTGACTTGCACACTTGCTTAGCAGTACAGTTGTCCATAGAACTTAATGCCTTTGCTCTGGTTTACCTTGATTACTCTTGTTACCTTAATACACTGTTTTCTTACGAGATGACCCATGTCCAAAGAGGGTGTGGACAATTGAGATGTCTAGTTGCCACTTACCAACAGTGGGAGACAACAATATATGAGGGACCGCCACAACTATAGTTAATAGCTATTCCATAAGCACTTATCATGCACACCGGTATATACAACATTACTTGAGGAATCATAACATTAATATTTCATCTCATTGCATTCACCTATTTTCACTTTTACTTTTGTTCTAGTTTTCTTCCAGTTCTAGTAGTAGTTATTACAAAACATCTTAAATTCATTTATCCTAACAACTTATAGAATAGGATGTTTCCAAACCATGGTTTGGGTGTGTACGTGGTTGCATTGACAATGCGGCTGCGAGGGTCATGTTCGCCGATCTCCCATCGGGAAAAACTCTTTAAATATTTGATGCTGCAAGTACTGCAATAACCCTATTTTGGTGCAGGAACTTAGCTCCATCAAATTGGCGCCATTGTCGGGGAGCAAAGTGTTCGGTTATCTACTCGCACATAGTTTATTTCTGTTTATTGGTATTATCCTACTACTTTCTTTTATATTGAAAACAATAAAAAATTACAAAACCAAAAATTTATAAAAACTTTTGCTACTAATCATGTCTTCCGAGATAATTTTTGTTCAAGAGATAATACAAGCATTGGAGGAGATAAAGGATTCAAGTTCATCAAGCCTGGTTGCTAGACATGAGCTGATAAAGAAATTGGTGGACCAATTGGAAAGGCATTCATTATGGCTGCGTGCTAATGATGAATCTTATTGCAGAATTTGTTTAACAAATGACCACCTTAATTTTCAATGTAAGTATTCCAACAATCCTATTCTAGCAAATTATAATAGAGATGAATCCTATGCTAGTTTGGAAGTACTAGAATACGTTCTTTTCAAAGGTGCATCTGAAATGGTATTTAGACTAGGAAGTATTAATGTTGAAAGTGAAGCACTTGATGGAGTTTTTAATTTAGTATACCTCATATTCCTCTTTTGCGAAAATAATTTAAGTGGAGAGGAAAAGGAGCACAAGGAGGAAGAATGGATTGATCACCCACTCACACCTTCGACTCCTACTTTTGATTCTATCATTGCTATTAAAACACTAGTCGATGAAAAGGAGGAACAAAAAGGTGAGGTTGACAAAGAGAGTCACACTACAACTTTTGTATGTGATGCCTCTCACTCTAGTAGTGGTTTTTATGATGCGAAAACTGTTGATAATTGTTCTGCGGAGGTCTTGTGCCTAGACACTCATATGGAGAGCATTAATAATAATGAACTAGAGATAGAACCTTGCTATACTAACATGCAGGGTCCTGAACTCCCTGCTATGAAGGAAGAATACTATGAAGTGTTCCCCTACATAGGTAACCAAGGTAAAGATTTATATGAATCTCAAATCCTCTCATTGCAACTATACACAGAGGCATGTTCACCAAGATTGGTGCATCAACACTCGCTTGAAAGCGAGAACTTGTTCATCTACATGATATCGATGCACCGTGAGCAGGTACGACTCCGACCGAAGTCTACATCAAGATGCTCCAAGCTGGTATGTACAACCTCACCTCGAGTCATTGTCCCTTGGGATCCAGGTGGGTAATGTATGGAGCATACTAGCATGGCTTTATGGCTTGAAAGATAGCGCTTCCCCGGAGGCAACCTAGAAGTCATTAGGCGTCTTTCTTAGTTTTGTGTCTTGAGTCTAGTTGCATTCATGTTGCATTGGCACTTTTATTTTTCGCATGTCTTGCTATTAGAGTAATCTTGTTGAAGTTTTCAAAAGGTAGAATTTATTGTCACTATATTATGTTTTGCAAAAAGGAAGAGAAAATCAGTTTCAGGTGAATCCTTCAATTATATGTATTTGTTGGTCGAAAATTAAAGTTGTTATTTTACCGTCAAACAAGGTATTTCACTAAGTTATAGGATAAGAAAGAATTCACGAAGAAATAGAAATTTTCTGATGAATACAGAAGGTTTAAAGACCAACTATAGGGCGGGAATAAAACTTCCGGCCGTACCGTATAGTTCCGGTCGTATAAATATCTTTGCCATCGATTTTTTTATTTCATATGTACTGAGAGTTTAACGACCAACTATACATCGGGAATAAAAATTCTGGCCGTATAGTTCCGGTCATATAGATATCTATGCATTTGTATATTTTCTTTCCCAGGGACAGACAATTTGACGTCCAACTATACGGCGGGAACATTTTGTTCTGGCCATATATTTGCACCCCTATAGCTGCGCCACCAGGAGGAAACCCTAAAATTTAGACAGAAGGCCAACTATACAGTGGGAACGCATTGTTCCGGCCATATAGTTGCGTCTGTATAGTTGGGAAAACCCCTCAAACGCCAACTAGAAGGGACTTGAACCTTATGTGACGACGTGTACAGTAGTGCCAGCGGTGAAAACACTCGCATGAGCCACTTGGTTGCTTCAATTCAATATTTCAACAATCAGGGTCTGGTAAAATCTTCCAACTCGAACCGCTTTTAAATAAGCACATAGGGGATGCACACTCATGTCTCGTATCCTATTTCACTTGCACCTCATCACAATCTAGGAGAGGCCACTTCTAGAACTAGTTTGTTGACTTAAGCGTGGTGCTTAGGTTGATGAACCGACTCAGTGGGACTTGTATTTTTATCACTTGTGAGCTAAACCCGTGTCTTCAAAAACACAAAAATATTTTTTCTTCTTTCTAGTCTTGTTCCTACCAGGTTCTTAAGGAAGGAATACACTGGATCGTGAAGCATTCATTGAAGAAAAGGTTCTTTGTCCATCAAAGTAGAGGTTAAAAGCACCTCAACGGTAAAGTGTGTCACCCTTGCTTTAATTTAAGCTTGGGGAGGTAACCACTTCTTATACGCTCTTTTGATAACTGCATTTCTATTTTGTTTTCATGATCTTCTCAAGTGGATACTTGGAAAATTCTTAGCTTGGGGAGGTTATTTTGCATGCGTAGAGTCTTGTGCAAAGTTCTTTATCTTGAAAAGTTTTCATGCTATTGTGTATCTCTCTATTTTTGAATGCTTGCTTAGGTGAGATTTTTTTTATATTTATATAAGGGATATACTTGCTCATGTTAGGCCCCATAGGAGACAAGCGATAGCTTTGATGCACCTTGTTCAACTTTTATCTAGCTTGTGAAAAATATTGTGATCCTCTAAATATACATTGCCATGTTCTCTACATTTTGAAAAAAAAAATATAAAGAAGTTCTTCAAAACTTGCTAGTCGTCACTATTCAGAATTTTCTTAAGTGAATGGTTATGGAGTAGCACGACCCCATAGTGTTGGAAATGATGGTCTTAATAGATGCTTACTGAGTGAGTTATCAAATAAGAAATGATGTTTCCAAGTTTCGAGATTACATATGCCAAAATTTTGTCTTGGAAATCAAAGTGAGATATTGCTTTATGCGTGTCTTACGCCACTGTCGCACAACATGGGACGCTAACAACCCCGCTGGCCTTTGGACAATCCAAAAAGATGAAAATCTTGGAGTTTGGCTATGAGTTGCCGAACATATGTAGCAAAATGCTATATTTCGGTATGCATTGGTATTCTCATGGGCCTGCGTTAAAAGCAAAAGTCAGAATACTCCTCTGACCGTTATGATAAATCATTATACCAAAAAGGGAAACCTTGGTAATGGTCACGAGTGTCCTTCCTAGCCTACACAGTCTCGATTGAACATATATCACTCTTTTGGCATGGTCTCGTTACTAAGAAATATATTTTCTATGAGCTCAACAACCAAAATTTGCACTTGAGAGACTTTAATAGATGGCATGAGTGGGCAGCATTGGAAAACTCTATTTCTATTTATGATTGACAACTACTCATGTTCAGCTTTTCCTTATACAAATAAAAATACAAAAATACAATAAAGTGCGTATAGAAGGATCAAAAGTTTACTTGCAAGCTAGATTTAACTTTGACACGGGGCATAGAAGTTTTTGACTAATCTCTAGTGGTTTGGAATAATATAACTAAGCTTATATTGCCTTGTATGATTATGTGCTCTCTTACTTTGAGCTTACAGGAAAAACAAGGATATGGTGCATTGATTTCCAATGATAAGCAAGATCACATCCATTAATTTATCGATCCCTTTTGCTCGAGGACGAGCAAGATCTAGCTTGGGGAAGTTGATGGCTGTGATATGCAACACTTTTTAGCAATATAAATTGTGTCATTTGCTTATCATATCATGCTCCATCTAACTATTTCTATGCCTAATATGCATGATTACTTGTTTTTATTAAATTCAATATGAGCCTTGCACATTTAGTAGTTTAGGTAGAATTTTATACATCTTCCTCGTCTTTGACATGTGTGTAGGTGTTGATGATGATTATGGATGAAACAAAGGAAAAATGAACAAAGAGAGCATAGTATGGAGGAGCTGCAGGGACCAGACTTAGCCATTTGAGAGGTTGGAAAAGTGAATTTTTCCAACTTCTCAAAATAAATATCCAATACAATGGGGTTGTAGCCCTCGATGATACGAACTCAACAATCCCAAGAACACCCAAAACGGAGTTCGTATGAAGAAATGGCAGCCAAAATACTAAAGGGGACAAACGGTTTGACGAGCAACTATACGGCCGGAGCTATTTTTCTGGTCGTATAGCTCCGCCCGTATAGTTTCCAAAAAGGTCGGAAACGATGAGATTTCGCCCCAGAAAAGCTCCAGAACCTTCCCTAAGTCATATGACGGTATTGGGGGAACCCTAGGGCACCCCAAGGCCTATATAAAGGAGGGAGGACCCAAGGAAGCCACAAGACACCATATACAAGATCTATATCCCATCTACTGCCTTCACGGCGGCGCCCTGACACCGTGCCGCCTCCAGAGCCTCTACAGATCCACCAAGATCCAGATCTCCATCAACACCATCAAGCCATCCAAGAAAGAAGAGGAGGAGAAGGAGGACGCCGCCATCACCACGCCGACGCCACCATCACCGCGCCGTCATCACCATCTCCATCGCCACTAATCCTTCATCCTTCCCCATCATGATCTCCGTGATGGGTTGTAACATGGCTTGAACCCCCTTTTATTAATGTTATGATTATTTGAGTAATTGAAGTGTGGTGTGTTCTTGTTAATTAATATGTTTGTGCTTTCTCTTTAAATTGTTCTATTCATGATATTATTCTAGTGATTAGAGACATCCAATCCATTGTTGTGGAATTTACTAGGGATTCACGGAGTGTCACAAAACTTATCATTAGTCTCTACTCGTCGATGGGCTTGACAAGTTCATGGGTAGAACTAATAGGCTATTTGCTATAAGTGTATTGCGGAGGTAATAGCAGCTTAGGATGCACCGCCCATTAAGATTCAATTTCCTCAAGATCAGTCATGATATAGATAGGTATAGTGTTGCGAATTGATTGACCCTTGATGACCCACAAGTATAAGGGGTGCGTCGCAGTATTTTCGAGGGAAGTGAAAACCAATTTATTGATTCGATACAAGGGGAGCCAAAGAATATTTCTAAGCCTTAACAACTGAGTTGTCAATTCAGCTACACCTGGAAACAATCTTGCTCATAGCAGTTTATCAGTAGCAACAGTTTTGTAGTAGCAATAGCAAAGTAATAGCAGTAGTAAAAGTAAAGACAGTAGTAACAATTGCAGTAAACAGTAGGATTAAAGCACGGTAGGCATAGGGATGGATGGACGAGCATTGCATGGACAAGACAATTCATATAGCAATAAATACATAGGGCATTTGCAGATAAATAAGATAAAGCATCCAAGTACTAAATAATCATAGGCATGTGTTCCATATATAGTCATACGTGCTCGCAATGAGAACTTGCACAACATCTTTTGTCCTGCCAGCCCGTTTGAAGTGGGGCCTCAAGGGAACTACTAGCAATTAAGGTGCTCATTTTAATAGAGCACCGGAGCAAAGCATTAACACTCCGTGAACACATGTGATGCTCACATCAAAGCCATACCCTCCGGTTATCTAGATTATTGTCACTTTGGGGCCTTTGGTTCTGGACAATAATATGTGTATACAACTTGCAGGTAAGATCACAAACAATACTATCATCATGAATCAATAACATGTTCAGATCTGAAATGATGGCACTTGGGCCCTAGTGACAAGCATTAAGCATAACAAGTTGCAACAAAGTCAAAAAGCACTAATAATACATACTAGGCACCATGCCCTAAAAATCTGATGCCATTACATGAATGATCTCATCCAATCCCTACCATCCCCATAGCCTACAGCGGGGGATTCCTCACTCATGGATGGGGGAATCATGGATGGTTGATGGAGAAGTGATGGTGATGATGACGGTGATGGTCTCCTCCAATTCCTCGTCCTGGCAAGGTGCCAGAATGGAGTTTCTGGTTCCGATTCGCAGAATCTGGTGGTGGCGGCACAGTGGAACTCTATTTGGAAAAAACATCGAACCCCCTGGGTTTTTAGGTCAAGAGGCATCTTATTGGTGAAGAGGGAGGCCGATGGGGTGACCGAGGCGGCCACACCACTCCCAGTCGCGGCCTAGGCTGGCCCTCGTGGCCAGGTGGTGTGGGCCCCTCATGGCCCTCCTCCGTCTCGTCTTCTGGCTTCATGAGTCTTCTGGTGAAATAGGATTTTTGGCATATTTTCTGGGATTTTTACTCAAGTGGCCCAATCGTTTCTTTAGCAAACGACAAGCCGATTGTATTACTTGAGATGACCAAATGTTCTCAAGGACACATGGGGATATCTTCAAGTGATTTCGCTTCATATAGTTGATTAATCTTCTTTAGTTTGATAAGTGTTGTGTGGGTGAACCTGTGCTAATGTACTGACCTTCCTAGGACTAATACATACTTGTGATTATACCCCTTGCAAGCATCTGCAAGTACAAGAAAGTAATTAAGATAAAAACCTAACCATAGCTTTAAACTCTGAGATCCTACACTCCCTTGTGCAAAGGTTTCCTAACGGGGGTTTAGGTTTCTGTCACTCCGGCAACCCCTACGATTAGTAGCAAAATACACAATGAATTACCCTAGTCCCATAAAGGTGAAGTGTCATGTAGTCGACGTTCACATGACACCACTAGAAGAATAACACCACAACTTAAATAACAAACTATTGAATCTTTCTCAACACAATTCCACTACTAACAACATGACTTCTCCCATGTCCTCAAGAACTAAATGAACTACTCACAGCACATCATATGGATCAAGATCAGAGATGAAATAATGACAAGTAACAATCTGAACATAAACAATAATTCAATGGTTCCACTCAATAGCATCAACTACAACAAGTAATCAACACCGGGAAAGTTTCCCCTAAGAACTATGCAAGATTCAACCCAATTGTTACAGCGGTATGGAGTGGTGATGATGGTTCTAGTGGAGATGATGATGGAGATGACGATGATGATCCCAATGAAGTCCAGCTTGTTGGTGGTGTTAATGGCGACGATCCCCCCTCTCCGGGAAGGAATTTCCTTGGTAGATTTCTACCTGCTAGAGAGCTCTTTCTCTCTCTGCAGTTTTTAGCCCCACAGAGGCGGTGGAATCTTTCTGTGGTTGCTCCCTCAGGCTTAGGGTTTTGTGGGGATAATATACGCCAAAGGGGAGAGTCAGGAGTGGGCCAGGGTGGCCACACCACCTGGTGGTGCGGCCAGGGGTGGCTCGCGCCAGGGGTGGTGTGGCCCCCCTATGGCCTAACTCCGCTCCCCTTCTGGCATCCTTTATCTTCTAGAAAAATAGGTTTTTCCGTGTATTTTCCCGGATTTTCTGATCTTCGTGAATTTTGCCTCCAAACAGCGCCTTTTCCATCAGAATCTAGACTTCAGCGGTCCTTGCTCCAAAAGTCATCAAACATGCAAAACAGATGAAATAACATAAGTATCATCTCTTAATATGAAATATATCAATGAATAATAGTAAATTATGATATAGAATAGTGATGCAAAATGGACGTATCAACTCCCCCCAAGCTTAGACTTCACTTGTCCCCAAGCGAAAACTGATCTCAATAAACATGACCTTAGGTTTATGGAGTGAAGAGTCGATAAAAGAATACGGACAAGAAGCATCACATTCATCAATACATAAATCATAATAGCAGACAACTCACCATTATATAATTTTTAACTTGCAATAAGTAAAGGAAGCACAATAAAGATACATAAAGTAAATCATAATTGGTAATGGCAAACTTTGATCCTGATCAAAAGATAGCTAAAAATTTGCAGGAGTTCAAACATAAAGGGGTTTTCAATGATAGCTTTCAAAGTAATATTCACTAAGATAAGAGCAATGTGCAAAACAAGGAACATAAGAAACATGATTGAAGAAATCATCATATGAATGAATGAAACACAGCAACTCAAAATACTTGCTGAGATAGAAAGGAATAGGTTTACTGACTCAACTAAAAAGTAAAAGATATGCCCTTCATAGAGGGAAACAGGGATTTCAAGTTTCATAAAGAGCTTCCAGAAATTATGGTACTTACTAGCTTTCATCTCTCATTGCCCCTATCATAAGCATCTTTAGGTGGTTAAGGTTAAAGTGAACAAACTATGGAGTATATGCTTGACAAAGTATAAGTTGGCAATCTCATGTCCCTTGAATACGAGGGCTGCTCATGCTACTCAAGTTTAGTTACCGATAAGTTCTTGTCATAGTAAGTACATGTGTATCATAGAGAACCGCCAACGGTGTACCCCTTGCCCGATGATATGGAAGAATCCCCATATAAAAATGACAAGGCAAGCAGACAATGAGCATCTCAGCATCTTCTTATTTACCATGGGAAAATGGTGATTTTTTATCTCTTTCCTCTTTTCTCATCTCTTTTTTCTCTCTTTTTATCAATCTCTATGTCTTTTTTTATAAGAAGAATGCTTCATAGATTTCTCATTATGGTTACGCTGCAGGTTTCCACCATGATTAGGCATGGATTAGACCAGTCGCCTAGGTGTTTCTCTAACACACATACATAACTCCATGGACTTACAAGCTCCCCTTTCATTTCACACCGATGACATCCATAAACAAAAGAGCATGATATCAACTGGGTACAATGTACAAGTGCAATGTTGAAAGTGTTCCCCATGACAGCATGGTTCTGCTAATTCCCAACGTATAAGTGCAAGCATATATAACTTAGATGACACAATGGTTCAAGTTTATTAGGTGCAAGAAAATTAAAGTGTGCCATCAAGTTCGTGAGAGATTTAATCACTAATTTTCACATAACAAGTTTAATTCAGAAGGTAGATAAAAACATGAATTTACTTGGAATAGCAATAGTGCTAATAGGTAGGTATGGTGGACACAAATGGCATAGGTTTTGGTTTAAGGATTGGATGCACGAGAAGCATTCCCTCTCAGTATAGGTTTTAGGCTAGCAAGGCTGGGTAGCAAGCATAAGAGTTGAAGGAAACAAACAAACATACAGGTGATAAAAACAAACATGCAATCTTCCTTGTAAGCACAAAAGATCTTAACTAATACTAAGCTCATGAGCAAATCAAGAAAGATGATGATGAAATTATATTTCTTAAGAGTACTTTTATATTTTTCATTCAATTCTCATAATAGTGTTGCTACTGATTGAGCCAGGTTTGCCAAAACCAACTAAATTTACTCAATGATCCCAAAGTGATACCAATACTAATAACAAGATCAATCATATAAAAGAAATTGAAAACTAATATAAGATATGCAAAAGTGTAAATGATAGAAGTTCTCATTAATACTCCATAACGGCAACTCACACCAAGGGATACATAGATATCTAACTAGAGGGGGGACACTTCCATAATGCAAACCATCCTACATGATAACTTCTCTATTCATGATATGACTCTACTAAAAAGGTAAAAAGATAAAAGATAGTGATATGATACCGCGGCCCTCCCCCAAGCTTGGAACAAACCAAGGGGATGCCAAAACCTGATGACGCATTACCCATTCGGTGGTGGTGGTGTTCTCTCGATGAGCTTTTCAATCAATTCCCTCAAGTCCTCAATCTCGAAGGTGAGAGTACGAATCAACTCCAAATTGTGCTCGATGCGGTTCATGATCATATTGGGTTGTGAATCCTAGTTCATACGATTCTTTCCCCACTCTTTCTCTTGGAAGTCTTCTTTTCCTGCATGGTTAGAACGAGGCATATCCCAATTGGAGGGTAGTTTCTCCTTGGGAATATTTTGGTATTGCTGCTCATGGATAAGGGTATGGAAGGGATTCTTGGTGCATGGAGAAGGTGACCGTGAAGCCAAGCAATGACGCGAAGTCTTCCCTCCAGTGGACATCAGTGCAATCCTTTTGAACCTGGCAGGGTTTGCCACCACTCCAATGCTTGCAATGGTGGTGCTGGCGTGCAGATTCTGGTCTTCCTTTGCCTCCTCCTCAACTTCACTATTGATCTCCTGCTCCTGCTCAGAGTCTTGGAGATCCTCTTCCGCAGACCCTTTGCCCTTATCGTTGGCAGAGACCATTGTGCTTCTAAACTTTAAGAATAGTTGCTGGCAGAAAAAGATCAAAATGAAAACACAACAAGAACATGATATACGAACCTCGAGGGATCCGGGGGATTATATATTACAAATTTTTACAACAAAAGGAATGTACTGGGAGAAAACGGGTCGGAGACGGGCTCCGGGGTGGCCACACCACCTGGTGGCGCGGCCAGGGGGCCCGCACCATGGGGTGGTGTGAGCCACCCTGGATCCATTTCCGTCCCTCTTTCGCTTCATTGCTTTCCTTTTTGGATAAAAATTGCAAAAATATAACTGGAAAGATTTTTCGTGGACCTTTTCTTACCATAACTATTACCTATTCGAAAACGGACTCTGCAGGTCTCTGAACTTGGTGTTTAATAAATTCTTCTGGAGTCACCGCTTGAATAACATCAATATCTTCATCTTTATACACATATTGTTTGATTCAGTTAACCATTCACCATCTTTTACACCATTTTCTCATATAATCTGGAAACTTCTTTCACACAAAACTTCACACAATTCTCATTAGCAACATTAGTGCATGTGAGGTAATAAACCTTTTAAGTTCAATTTCAACTGAAATCCATCAAAACATAAGCTACTGTAGCAACTCCTTCCGAAAATCCAAAAAGAATTCAAAAAGGAAATCGATTTAAGAGGCAAATGCAAGAGTGGCAAAAATCTGTCAAAATAGACCAGTAGGTAAAGATCATTTTTTTCGAAAATATTCTGTTGCTCAAATCAAAAAGTGCAAAACTAACGAAAGTTAAATAATAACCTGGGGCATGCACACAATAAATTACAGATCAGTACGATGTACAGAGATTTTTCACTAATTTTTACAGCGAAGCACAAAAATCTGTTTCGGGACAGCAACTTTCCCAAATCTTACTTCTCTCTCATTAGAGGTTGATCTTGACACAAAAACCAAACAATAGGATAAGGATAGGTTATTGAAGAAGCAATAACTTCCAAGACTCAGATAAACAAAAACAAACTAAAAGCACAAATATATTGGGTTGTCTCCCAAAAAGCACTTTCTTTACAGCCATTAAGATGGGCATGATAATTTTAATGATGCTCACATAAGAGTAAGAATCGAAGTAAAAGGGAGCATCAAGAAGCAAAAATACACATGTTTAAGTCTAACCCACTTCCTATGCAAGGGAATTTTGTAAGAAAATAAATTGTTGAAACCAGAGGCTGCTAGCATAGGAAGGCAAAATAAGTGCAACATAAATACTTTCAGCATAAAACGAGGAAACTTGATATTATTGAGATGCATAAGAATAGTCTTCCCTCTCTCATAATAACTTTCAGTATCATGCATAAATTTAACGATATAAATATCACATGAACCATTGTAGCAATGATCGCTTATTCTAACAGAAAACACAGGGACACTAGCTCTCATAACACTACTTTGTGAAACAATATTAGAAGTATCCTTACAGAGGATAGTGTGTCCATCTTCTATATATTTAGTGACAAATTCTTTCACATATACTACTACAGGTTTAGTAGCTATTTGTTCATCAGGTTCAATAGCTTTAATTGTATTTTCATTAACCATACTAGTTATCATAGAATGTTCCTTTATCTTAACTGGAAAAGGCATTTTCTCAACGTAAGGTTCAGGTAAAACATGATTAGCAGTATAAACTTCAGTATTTCTTGTAGGAACACACTTAGTAATATCTTTATATGGCTCATGATACTTATTCCATTTCTTTTTAGGAATTTCAATATAGGCGTTATGAAATAAGAAACTAAGCGAATTATCCATATTGGAATAAAGTAACTAATAGAAATAAACAATACTTGGAGTAGAAGTTTCCTTTACTAGTTCCACTCTCCAATAGAGCTTCACTCCCCTGCAATGACGCTAGAAAATAGTCTTGATGCCCCACAAGTATAGTGGGAGTATCGCAGTATTTTCGATAAGTGAGAGTGTCGAACCCAACGAGGAGAAGAACGTGTTGACGAGTGGCTCGGAGCAGGAATTCTCTATAAATACTTAGCAAATGGATTTTTAGGGGTTTTTGATAATGCGGATAAATAAAGTGTGAGTAAGTAAAAGACAATAATAATAGATGCAGCAAGTGACCCAATCCTTTCTTTAGCAAAGGACAAGACGGTTGTATTACTTAAGATGACCAAACGTTCTCGAGGACACATGGGGATATGGTCAAGTGCTTTCGCTTCATATAGTTGATTAATCTTCTTTAGTTTGATAAGTGTTGTGTGGGTGAACATGTGCTAATGTACTGACCTTCCTAGGACTAATACATACTTGTGATTATACCCCTTGCAAGCATCCGCAAGTACAAGAAAGTAATTAAGATAAAAAACTAACCACAACTTTAAACTCTGAGATCCTACACTCCCTTGTGCAAAGGTTTCCTAACGGGGGTTTAGGTTTCTGTCACTCCGGCAACCCCTACGATTACTAGCCAAATTCACAATGCATTCTCCTAGGCCCATAAATATGAAGTGTCATGTAGTCCATGTTCACATGACACCACTAGAAGAATAACACCACAACTTAAATAACAAACTATTAAATATTTCTCAACACAATTCCACTACTAACAACATGACTTCTCCCATGTCCTCAAGAACTAAACGAACTACTCACAAGACATCATATGGATCAAGATCAGAGATGAAATAATTAAAAGTAACAATCTGAACATAAACAATAATTCAATGGTTCCACTCAATAGCATCAAATACAACAAGTAATCCACACCGGGAAAGTTTCCCCTAAGAACTATGCAAGATTAAACCCAATTGTTACAGCGGTATGGAGTGGTGATGATGGTGTTGGTGGAGATGATGATGATGATCCCAATGAAGTCCATCTTGATGGTGGTGTTGATGGCGACAATCTCCCCTCTCCGGGAAGGAATTTCCTCGGCAGATTTCTGGCTGCTGGAGAGCTCTTTCTCTCTCTACAGTTTTCCGCCCTGCAGAGGCGGCAGAATCTTTCTGTGGTCACTCCCACAGGCTTAGGGTTTAGTGGGGATAATATACGCCAAAGGGGAGAGTCAGGAGTGGGTCAGGGTGGCCACACTGGCCACGCCACCAGGTGGTGTGGCCACCCTGGCCCACTCCTGACTCTCCCCTTTGGCGTATAGGCCCACGCTAGGGGGTGGTGTGTGTCCCCTATGGCCCAACTCCGCTCCCCCTTCTGGCATCCTTCGTCTTCTAGAAAAATAGGATTTTCCATGTATTTTCCCGGATTTTCCTATCTTCGCGAATTTCGCCTCCAAACAGCACCTTTTCCATCAGAATCAAGACTTCAGCGGTCCTTGCTCCAAAAGTCATCAACCATGCAAAATCATATGAAATAACATAAGTATCATCTCTTAATATGAAATATATCAATGAATAATAGTAAATTATGATATAGAATAGTGATGCAAAATGGACATATCAACTGAGTTGTCAATTCAGCTGCACCTGCAAACAATCTTGCTCACATCAGTTTATTAGTAGCAGCAGTTTTGTAGTAGCAATAGCAAAGTAATAGCAGTAGTAAAAGTAAAGATAGTAGTAACAATTGCAGTAAACAGTAGGATTAAAGCGCGGTAGGCATAGGGATGGATGGACGGGCATTGCATGGACAAGACAATTCATATAGCAATCAAGACATAGGGCATTTGCAGATAAATAAGATAAAGCATCCAAGTACTAAATAATCATAGGAATGTGTTCCATATATAGTCATACGTGCTCGCAATGAGAACTTGCACAACATCTTTTGTCCTGCCAGCCCGTTTGCAGCGGGGCCTCAAGGGAACTACTGGCAATTAAAGTGCTCATTTTAATAGAGCACCGGAGCAAAGCATTAACACTCTATGAACATATGTGATCCTCACATCAAAGCCATCCCCTCCAGTTATCCAGATTATTGTCACTTTGGGGCCTTTTGTTCTGGACAATAATATGTGTATACAACTTGCAGGTAAGATCACAAACAATACTATTATCATGAATCAATAACATGTTCATATCTGAAATGATGGCACTTGGGCCCTAGTGACAAGCATTAAGCATAACAAGTTGCAGCAAAGTCAAAAAACACTAATAATAGATACTAGGCACCATGCCCTAAAAATCTGATGCCATTACATGAACGATCTCATCCAATCCCTACCATCCCCATAGCCTACAGCGGGGGATTACTCACTCATGGATGGGGGAATCATGGATGGTTGATGGAGAAGCGATGGTGATGATTACGGTGATGATCTTCTCCAATTCCCCATCCCGGCAGGGTGCTAGAATGGAGTTTCTGGTTCCGATTCGCAGAATCTGGTGGTGGCGGCGGAGCGGAACTCTATCTGGAAAAACTTCGAACCCCTCCTATACTTGTGGGTCATCAATACTATTTTTATGCACCGTTGCCAGGGAGCATAGCTCTATTTATCAAGTTCACTTGGAATCACTATTGTTCGCTGCCATCCATTCATCATGGGTAAATCTTGTGATGGAAAAGTTCCTATATTACCATCCACTACAAGGAGAGGTATAGTTTTGAACAACTCTATTGCTCTTGATTCACCATCTGTGATGAGTAAGCTCATTACACCACCACATACACATGCTACACATACTGCTACTTCTATTGAATCTGAAACTTCTGAAACTTATGATGCTTCTATTGTGCTTGATAAGAGTGGTTCATTAGGTCCTTTCCTAGATGCTATGATTGCTAGATCTATAGCTGGAAATACTGAAACTCCTAATGAAGATACTAATACACCTGTTAGTTCACCTGAGTCTAGAGAGAGCTATGATATTGAAGACGGATATATAGAAATGACTGATGAATTTATTAAAGAATGCCAAAACACTCATCGTAGGAGTGCTATTAAGATTCTTCTTGAGAAACATACTGTTAGACCTAAATTATCTCCTAATGCTAAGTTTGCTACATCTGCCATAAACATTAAAGATAAAGATTATGATTTCTCACTTGATTTATGTTACATAACCATTGTTGAGAAAGAACCTTTTTGTGGTACTAAAAATAAAAGTGTTGTAGCACATATGACTGAACTTTCTGCCATGAGTGGCCTATTTTCTGATGATATTAAGATGCGCACCTAGTTTGTTGCTAAATTTTTTCCTTTTTCACTGAAAGGAGAAGCTAAGGCTTGGTTTAATAATTTACCTCCTGGATCTATTGATAGCCCTGATTGCTTGATTAGTACTTTCCTTCAGAAATATTTCCCTCCTAGTGCTAGACATGCCATTTTGCAGGAACTTTTTGATTTTAAACAGGGAGAAAAAGAGATATTGCCTGAATCATGGGTAAGGTTTTGTGCTTTGATTCATGCACATGCTGGATGTCCATTACCTAAAAATGAGCTCCTTGATATATATTATAATGGACTAACTGAAGAATCTAGGACATACCTGGATAGTTGTGCTGATTGTGTTTTCAGGAAGAGAACTCCCAAAGAAGCTGAGGAATTAATGGCTACAATAAGCAAGAATTATGATGACTAGACTTCACCTGAGCCAACTACACCTGAATTAACTGTGCCTGAGCCAACACTAATGCAGAAGAAGAGGGGAGTTATTGAACTAAATGATGAAGTGATGAAGGAAGCTAAGAAATGTCTTAAGAAGAAAGGTATTAAAACTGAAGACATAAAGAATTTACCTCCTATAGAAGAATTGTGTAAGCCAATCTCCCACTCATCAACTATTTAGGTACACCCTCTCCAACATTTTCATGAAGGTGATATTCCTTATTCTAAACATCCTGGTCAATGCTTGGAAGAATTTGATATTTTTATTATTAAGCAAGATAATTTTAATAAAACAGTGCAGAATCATTTGATGGAAAACTCTAGAGCTATTATTGAGTTGAAATATATTGTGGAAAGAACCTCTAATGATGTTAAAATGCTTGTTAAACATTTCCAAATGGTTCAAACTCAAATTGATCAGCTTATTAAAGTACAAAAATATTTGTTAGTGAATGCTGCTAAAGAAAAACATGCTTATGAAATTAGAACTAGAAGTGGTGCTGCCACTCAGGATCCTCTATATCCTGAGAGGCATCCTAAAAGAATTGATTAGGATTCTCAACAAACTGAAAATAGTGGTACTTCTCCAAAGAAAAGGAAAAAGAAACATAAAACTATTGTAGAGTCTTCTGAACCTGCTAAAGATCCTAATAGTATATATGTCTCTGATGCTGAAATTGAAAGTGGTAATGAGGAAAATGGTGCTCCTGATAAACAAAAAGTTGAAGAAGAACCTGAAAGACACACTAAGAATACTAAATACACTAAGGAAGATTTTGTTGCTAATAAACAAGGTAGTGAGAGAGAGTCCTGGGTTCAAAAACCTATGCCTTTTCCTGATAAGAAACACAAGTCAAAGGAAGACGAACACTATAATAAGTTTTGTGAGTGGATGAAACCTTTATTTTTGCAAATTCCTTTAACGGATGCTATTAAATTACCTCCTTATTCAAAGTATATGAAGGATATTGTCTCTAATAAAAGGAAGATCCCTAATGAGGAAATTTCTACTTTGCTTGCTAAATATTCCTTTAATGGTAAGGTTCCAAAGAAACTTGGGGACCCAGGGATTCCAACTATTCCATGATCTATTAAAAATAATTATGTTAGAACTGCCTTGTGTGATTTGGGAGCAGGAGTTAGTATTATGCCTTTTTCTCTCTACAAAAGACTTCAATTGGAAAAAAAATAATACCAACTGATATATCTTTACAAATGGCTGATAAATCTACCACTATTCCTGTTGGTATATATGAGGATGTTCCTGTTCAAGTGGCTCATAATTTCTTGATATTAACTAACTTTGGTGTGCTTGAAATACCTAAAGATGATAATATGTCTATTATTCTTGGGAGACCTTTTCTTAATACTTCAGGAGATGTTTTTAATTGTAATCAAGGAAAGGTAACTTTTAATGTTTATGACAAGGAGCATACTGTCTATTTCCCCAAGAAGATTGATAGGAATTATGGCTTAAATTCAATTGAAAATATTGAGGGCATCCAGGTTGGAGAAATATATTGTCCCATACCACGAGAAAAATATGAAACTATTATGATTGGGACCATTGCTATCAAGGTTGAGGTAACATAATCATTTAGTGAAATGCAAAGTTTTGTTTCATATAAAATTGTTTTGGTAACAAGACCTGATCAACCTTGTTAACAAAGGGATTTTAATGAACAAAAACAATGTTTTCACCATGATTATCTTTGCTTAATTTTAGTTTATCCATTTTAATTTTTGCTTTCACTTAGTTTACTTTTCTATTGCTAGTTGCTTGCATATTAGGGTGTCTTAGAACTTTTGAAGTTTTGGTTTTGTTTTGTTACTGCATCTTTCCAAAATTATCTTTCTGCCTAAAAATTATTCATCAATACCTGAAAATTGCTAAAGAATAAAGTGTCTCGAAAAATTCCAGAAAATTCATATTAAATTTTTACGTCAAAAGAGGGGCAGAGAAGTACCTGGAGTGATCCAGGGGGCCCACCAGGAAGGCACACCACCTGGTGGCGCGGCCACCCCAAGGGCGCGCCTGGCCATGGTGTGGGCCACCCCTGGCCCTCCACTTACTCTCTCACCTGCTACTCCTTTCTCTCTCCCGAGAAAACACCAGTTCATTGCTCAAACTCGCATTCTTGCTGTTCTTGCTAATGATTTTTCGATCTCCTTGCTCAGCCCATCTTTGCTGCTGAAATTTGGAGCATTTGTTCTCCGATATGTGACTCCTTCGCTTGTCCAAGTAGATTTGTGTTTAGTGGATTATAGCTTGAGTATTTTGCTACTGTAGGTGACAGGTTATGTGAGCTTTGAGCTTGTTCAATGCTTAGAGAAATTGTTTTGATGCATGTTTAGGCCTCTTACAAGTCCCTATGAGTAGTTCCTTTCATTGTGTATTCACTTTGCAATCACTTGTATGATGGTTGTCTAAAAATTTCAGAAAAGAAGATGAATGAACACCAACTCAACCAACATGAATTAAGGGTGCCTGCAGTTATGAAGGTTCACCGTGAGGAGTATTATATCTTGAGTATTTTGCTACTGTAGGTGACAGGTTATGTGAGCTTTGAGCTTGTTCAATGCTTAGAGAAATTGTTTTGATGCCTATTTAGGCCTCTTACAAGTCCCTATGAGTAGTTCCTTTCATTATGTATTCACTTTGCAATCACTTGTATGATGGTTGTCTAAAAATTTCAGAAAAGAAGATGAATGAACACCAACTCAACCAACATGAATTAAGGGTGCCTACAGTTATGAAGGTTCACTGTGAGGAGGAAGTCTTTCCCTCTACCTATCCATGCCCCGAATTCATGAGGGCTGCAGGGATTTCTCAAGATTTCCATACTTTAATTACTAATGCAGGATTGGAGCATTTTGTGGGAGACAAACCTACCCAATATGTGAAACTAACTATGTCTGTGGTGCAGGATTTCCGATTTAGTTGCTCCTTGCCTAACCCCATGGTCCACTACAAAATTTACAATGTAGCTATCGATCTCCCTTTTGATGACTTTTGTGCAGCTATTAAAGTACCACAGTGGGGTTCATGTGGAAGGATTAGAGAGATACCTACACCACTCATGGACTTGTACGCAGAAATTTGCCAAGGGAGCAGCTTCTCATAGGAGAGTGGTAAAATTCGTAATATTCATCTCCCGTCTATTCGATACTTTTCTTACTTTATTCCCAAGTGTGTCCTTGCTAGGAAAATTGCTAATAAATTATCCTCATATGATCTAGCCTTCATCTCAGCTGCCTTAAAACAAGATAGGACTTATAATTTGGGTGCCTTGATAGCTTTCCATCTTGCTTCTAACCGCGAGAAAGGTGGAATTTGTGGGGGCCTCGTAGCTTCTCGTTTAATAGCTTTGCATGGCGTGGTGCCTCATCAATTATACCTACAGTTTCCCATAGAGAGGCTTGACCTTAATTCCATGATACAAAATAAATTCGTTTCTCCTTGGGCTAATTTGAGTGATCTATCTTATGAAATAACCTTCCTCAAGGCTGGTTGGAGAAGGGATAAGTCTGAGCGTGTTGTTCTTTTGCCTGCACCTGTTTTGTTTAACCTTGATATCAGGGTAGGATGGTCCCTCACTTAGGAAGATCTCGACACATATCTGGGGGAGCTCTCCCAGCAAGAGCAGGATACTGGAAGGGAGGTTACAGATGATTCGGTCCAGCCCTCGAATGAGGGAGAGTCCTTGTACCAGCAGCATGCCTATGACTGGGGAGTTTCTTCTTCTTTGCAAGGGCCTAACTACGATCATTCTTATTATGACCCACCGGCTTGGAGTTCCTACCCGCGTTGAGGTTGATACCCACTTAGGACAAAAGCCTAAGGTTGGGGGAGGTACACCGACATAACACTCATCTACATATCATGTCCAGTTGGTACTTTGTATATCCATGTTTCGTTTTCTTTTTAGTCTTTGTTCTTGCTTTATTTCTGCTTTCCAAAACACAAAAAGACCAAAAATATTTTCATCATTTCTCTTTGCTTGCTTCTTTATCTCTTTGCCTTGGTTTGCCTCTTTCTTGTAGCTTTGTCTTAATTATTCGAAAAACCGAAAAAGTTTTCGCTTTGCTTGATCTTCCTTTTCGTTCTTGCCTTTAAAAATCAAAAACACCAAAAATATTTTATGTTCTTATTTGGTTTTGTGAAGTTCGTTGCAGGGTTCAGCAGTCCTCAGTGGAGTTTGGTTTCATGTTATTATTCAAGCCACACAAGTGAAGGGCAATAATGAAGATTAATGACAACTTGAGGTGTGGTAAGAGGCTGGTAACGAACTCTTTTTGTTTTAATTTTTGTACATATACTCATCATTATGGGCATGCTTAGTCTGTTCATGTAAGGTGTATGTTATTTATGGATGCTTAGTAGTTCTTGCTTTCTTATGATTAGCTCCAGCTTGCTAATGGTTTGTAGCATGTCATATGAATGTTTGCTTGCATTGTTCTATTCATAACTTGGTATGCCATTGTGGTATCCTCCTCTGAATGTTTCATTTGAATCGACTTGGCACATGCTGATGCATACATAAGACTAAAACAATAATCAATTAAGCCTCGATGAATTATTTTGCCTCAGGGGTCTTGAATCACTTTCATGCCATAATTAGTCATGTTTTGGTGCAAGCATGATTATGACAATTATTGCTCTCCTGTTTGTCGCTCCCTTTCTATTGCTAGCCTTCACTTGCACTGAGTATGAGCTCTACTCGTGTTTCTAACTCCCCAAAACCAATATTGCCAAAGGTGTCAACCATACCTACCCATTAGCATCATTTTCTATTCCATGCATATTCAGTATGCCTTGTTTTCTTTCGAATAAAATGTTTGCTTGTCATGAGAAAGTTAGTTAGTAAAGATCTCATGAACTTGATGGCACACTTTATTTCTTGCACTTAATAAACCTGAACTATTGTGACTGTCCATGAAAGTTATATGCTTGCAAATTATAGGTTGGGGATTAGCAGAACCATGCTATCACGAGGAACGCTTTCAACACCTGTAAATATATACCTAGTTGATATCATGCTCTTT
This sequence comes from Avena insularis, assembly GCA_023614405.1. Lineage (NCBI taxonomy): Eukaryota > Viridiplantae > Streptophyta > Magnoliopsida > Poales > Poaceae > Avena > Avena insularis. The sequence continues at coordinate 375,496,141 of CM042689.1, forward strand.
TGTTTACGGATGTCATCGGTGTGAAATAAAAAGCGAGCTTGTAAGTCCATGGAGTTATGTATGTGTGTTAGAGAAATGCATGGGTGTCTGGTCTAATCCATGCCTAATCATGGTGGAAACCTGCAGCGTAACCATAATGAGCAATCTATGAAGCATTCTTCTTATAAAAAAAGAGAGAGAGATAGTTATTGAGAAGAAAAAGAAAAAAAGATGAGAAAAGAGGAAAGAGAGAAAAAGCACCATTTTCCCATGGTAAATAAGAAGATGCTGACATGCTTATTGTCTGCTTGCCTTGTCATTTTGATATGGGGATTCTTCTGTATCATCGGGCAAGGGGTACCCCGTTGGCGGTTCTCTAAGATACGCATGTATTTACTATGACAAGAACTTACCGGTAACTAAAGTTGAGTAGGATGAGGAGTGGCCCTCGTACTCAAGGGGCATGAGATTTCCAGTTTATGGTCTGTCAAGCATATAACTCATACTGGACCTCACTTTCACCTTAACCATTTAAAGATGCTTATGATAGGGGCAATGAGAGCTCAAAGCTAATGAGTACCATACTTTCAGCATTTGGAAGCCTTTCAAACTTTTCAAACCCTTTTCACTTACTTGTTGAGTCATCACTTATTCTATGAGCACTTTCTTAAGAGCATAGTTGTCATTCTTAGTGTAATGTGCTTGTCTCAAAACTTGGTTAATTGTGTCATGACTTTGATGCTTGTATCTTTGATATCTTTACTTCTAGTCTTCACTTGAACTTCAGAGGTGCCTCAACATTTGCTCTACAATCAAAGGCAAGCGAGATACCACTCTATCATACCTTTTATGAGCATTGGAGTGTTTCTTATGTTTATGTTTCATGTTACTTACTATTTTTGAGTTGGAATCTCTTCATAGCTTGCAATGACTATTAAGTAAACTTATTTGCATACTCTTTATTATGAATTTCTTAAGTAGTTGATCATATGCTGAGAATATATACATCTTATGAAGCAAATGTGTTCGTGAAAGCTCTTTATCGCACTCAGTTTTCAACTGAATTGGTTGAGGATAAGAAATAAGCTACGCTTGGGGGAGTTGATACATCCAAAACGTATCTACTTTCCTGAACACTTTTGCTATTGTTTCTCCTCTAGACTTGTGTGATTTGGATACAACTAACACGGATACAAAAATTATTCTTTCTTTTTATCACTTACCTACTCAAGGACGTGCAGGAGTTAAGCTTGGGGATGTTGATACATTGCTAACGTATCCATAATTTTGATGTTCCATGCTTGGTTTTATCTACTTTCTTGTGTTTGTTCCAACCTTGGAGTATTTTTATACACTTTCTTGGACTAACCTATTAACAAGATGCCACAGTGTCAGTTGCCTGTTTCTACTGTTTTTGGTTCCAGGAAAGTTAGAAAATGAATATTTTTGGAATTGGACGGGACAAAAGCCAAAGTCAATATTTTACCAAGGGGGGCACGGAGCCAGAAGATGAGATGGAGGAGAGCCAAGGCCTGGCCATACCATATGGTGGCGCGGGCTAGCCCTGGCCGCCCCACCAGGTGGTGTGGGCCCCCTAGCCACCCATCGACCTTGCCTCTTTGCCTATAAGATGTCTCCCGGTGCAAAAAACCCTAAAGAGTCAAGCCTCTTGCCACGAAAAGTTCCGCAGCGCCGCCGCCACCGAAGGGGAGATTCGGGGGACAGAAAGTCTATGTTCTGGCACCCTGCCGGGACGGGGGAGTGCCCCCGGAGCCATCTCCATTGATCTCCACCACCATCTCCATCGCCATTGTTGATTCCCATGATGAGGAGGGAGTAGTTCTTCCTCGAGGCTAAGGGTTCTACTGGTAGCTATGTGTTCATCTCTCTCTATGCATGATCTTATTGAGATCATGAGCTTGTAATCTATAGATCTACCTTACTACTCAACTGCTTTAATAGATCTCTGCTCTCCCCATGTGTGTGAAGTTGATAGTGTGCACACCATGGTGGCACTTAGGCTAGAGATTACAAATACTTGTTATGAGTTATATTTGGAGTTGGATGTCTTTATGAAATTGTGGTGTTTGTTCGAACCATCTAGTACTCAAGGTGACAGTGTGGGGTTATCTAGATGGGGAAAGCGAACTTTGAGGTGTGATGTTATAGCCCTACCATGGATTAGAGTGTCCAACCGGAGAGTAGTTAAGAGTACTATCATAAAGATAAGATATTTATATGAGAGTGTTCACTAGTGAAAGTATGATCCCTAGGCCTTGTTTCTAAGCATTGAAACACCGTTTGCAAGTAGATTTGTTACATGTTTGCTTGCTTCCATCTTTATTTCAGTTTGCCTTTAGTCTTTTCCACGCCATCAAGCTATTTTCTGGCACCATTGTCTTATATCTATACCACTTGTATTTCACTATCTCTTCGCCGAACTAGTGCACCTATACACCTGACAAGTGTATTGGGTGTGTTGGGGACACAAGATACTTCTTGTATCTTGATTGCAGGATTGCTTGAGAGGGGATACCTTTGACCACTTCCTCCCTGAGTTCGATAAACCTTGGGTGATCCACTTAAGGGAAAACTTGCTACTGTTCTACAAACCTCTACACTTGGAGGCCCAACAACTGTCTACAAGAATAGAAGTGTGTAGCATGACATGTTATAAACAATTGAGATTGCTTAATGTGCCTTGGAAGAATGATGCGTTGTTTTAGCGTATTAAAGCATAGTATTGTGGTATTCTCCTTTCATGCTTTGGGTTGACTTGGCACATGCTCACACCATGTTATGACTATCCCAAGTCACCATAGCCTTGATGATCCTTTAGTTTTCAACTTGTAGTATCACTTTATGCTTTGATCAATGATGTTTGGTCGCTCTGCATGATTATGGCCATTATTGCTCTCTTAGTTTGTCGCTCCCAGTCTTTTGCTAGCCTCCACAACCAAGTATGAGTTCTACTCATGCATCCAACTCCTAAAACCAAGTTATTCCAAAAGAGTCCACCATACCTACCTACTAGCATATGCTATTCCAAGTATATTCATGTTTTTATCTACCTTCCAAATTAAACTTGTTATGAGAACACTAGTGATTAAAGCTCTCACGAACTTGATGGCACACTTTACTTTTCTTGCCCTTAATAAACTTGAACCATTGTGTCGTCTATGTTGTATATGCTTGCACTTATTTGTTGGGGATTAGCAGAACCATGTTGTCATGGGGAACGCTTTCAACATTGCACTTGTACTTTGTACCTAGTTGATATCATGCTCTTTTGTCTATGGATGTCGTCGGTGTGAAATGAAAGGGGAGCTTGTAAGTCCATGGAGTTATGTATGTGTGTTAGAGAAACGCTTGGGCCGCTGGTCTAATCCATGCTGTCATGGTAATGAGCTATCTATGAAGCATTCTTCTTATAAAAAAAGAGTCAGATATTTAGAAAAAAGAGAAAAAAAGAAAAAAATATGAGAAAAGAGGAAAGAGAGAAATAAGCACCATATTCCCATGGTAAATAAGAAGATTGTTGAGATGCTCGTTGTCTGCTTGCCTTGTCATTTTGATATGGGGATTCTTCCGTATCATCGGGCAAGGGTACCTGCTAGGTTCTCTATGATACACATGTACTTACAATGACAAGAACTTACTGGTAACTAAACTTGAGTAGCATGAGGGGCAGCCCTTGTATTCAAGGGACATGAGATTTCCAACTTATACTTCGTCAAGCATATACACCATAGTTTGTTCACTTTATCCTTAATCACTTCAAGATGCTTATGATAGGGGTAATGAGAGCTGAAAGCTAATAAGTACCATAATTTTTGGAAGCTCTTTATGAGACTTGAATCGCTACTTCCTTCTATGAAGGCCTTTCTTTTACTTTTATGTTGAGTCTCCACCTTCTATCTTTATGCACCTATTTTGAGAGCATAGTGGCCATTCTTAGTTCTATATGCATTGTCCCAAGACTTGTTGATTGATATATAATTTTGATATTGCTTGTTCTTAAACTATTTGTATCTAGTCACTCTTATGAACTTTGAAGGTGTCCTATGCATTTATATTTGCTACTCTATGAGGGACAAGCTGAATGCTACTATGCTATGTTTTCTTTATGTGAAACAAACAAACGTCTTGCAAAGCATAGTTGTTCATGAATCTTTTGTTTATTCCTTTTCATGTTGCAACATAGTTGCTATGTCTTATTGTTAGAACTTTGTCTTTCATGCTATGTTAAAGTACTATGATCCTAGCTATCAATGTTTTACAAATACTTTGATCAAGTTTATGTTGGTGCATGTCACCTCAAAAATTATTCTTTCTTTTTATCACTTACCTACTCGAGGACGAGCATGAGTTAAGCTTGGGGATGTTGATACGTTGCTAACATATCCATAATTTTTGATGTTCCATGGTTGGTTTTATCTACTTTCTTGTGTTTTGTTCCAACTTTGGAGTATTTTTATACACTTTCTTGGACTAACCTATTAACAAGATGCCACAGTGTTAGTTGCATGTTTTCTACTGTTTTTGGTTCCAGGAAAGACAGAAAATGAATATTCTCGGAATTGGACGAGACAAAAGCCAAAGTCAATATTTTACCGAGGGGGACACAGAGCCAAAACACGAGACGGAGGAGGGCCAAGGCCTAGCCACACCATATGGTGGCGTGGGCTAGCCCTGGCCGTGCCACCAGGTGGTGTGGGTCCCCTGGCCACCCACTGACCTTGCCTCTTCGCCTATAAGATGTCTCCCGATGCAAAAACCCTAAAGAGTCAAGCCTCTAGGCACGAAAAGTTCCGCAGCGCCGCCGCCACTGAAGGGGAGATTTGGGGGACAGAAAGTCTCTGTTCTGGCACCCTGCCGGGACGGGGAAGTGCCCCCAGAGCCATCTCCATCGATCTCCACCACCATCTCCATCGCCATTGTTGATTCCCATGATAAGGAGGGAGTAGTTCTTCCTCGACGCTAAGGGTTCTACCGGTAGCTATGTGTTCATCTCTCTCTCTATGCATGATCTTATTGAGATCATGAGCTTGTAATTTATAGGTCTACCTTGCTACTCAACTGCTTTAATAGATCTCTGCTCTCTCCATGTGTGTGGGGTTGACAGTGTGCACACCATGGTGGCACTTAGGCTAGAGATTACAAATACTTGTTATAAGTTATATTTGGAGTTGGATGTCTTTATGAAATTGTGGTGTTTGTTCGAACCATCTAGTACTCAAGGTGACAGTGTGGGGTTATCTAGATGGGAAAGCGAACTTTGAGGTGTGCTGTTATAGGCCTACCATGGATTAGAGTGTCCAACCGGAGAGTAGTTAAAAGTACTATCAGAAAGAGAAGATATTTATATGAGAGTGTTCACTAGTGAAAGTATGATACCTAGGCCTTGTTTCTAAGCATTGAAACACCGTTTGCAACTAGATCTGTTACATGTTTGCTTGCTTCCATCTTTATTTCAGTTTGCCTTTAGTCTTTTCCACGCCATCAAGCTATTTTCTAGCACCGTTGTCTTATATCTATACCACTTGTATTTCACTATGTCTTCGCCGAACTAGTGCACCTATACACCTGACAAGTGTATTGGGTGTGTTGGGGACACAAGAGACTTCTTGTATCTTGATTGCAGGATTGCTTGAGAGGGGATACCTTTGACCACTTCATCCCTAAGTTCGATAAACCTTGGGTGATCCACTTAAGGGAAAACTTGTTGCTGTTCTACAAACCTCTACACTTGGAGGCCCAACAACTGTCTATAAGAATAGAAGTGCGTAGACATCAGGTACCCCTTGCCCGATGATACGGAAGAATCCCCATATCAAAATGACAAGGCAAGCAGAAAATAAGCATCTCGGCATCTTCTTATTTACCATGGGAAAATGGTGATTTTTTCTCTCTTTCCTCTTTTCTCATCTTTTTTTCTTTTTCTTCTCAATAACTATCTCTCTCTTTTTTATAAGATGAATGCTTCATAGATTTCTCATTATGGTTATGCTGCAGGTTTCCACCATGATTAGGCATGGATTAGACTAGCCGCCCGGGCGATTCTCTAACACACATACATAACTCCATGGACTTACAAGCTCCCCTTTTATTTCACACCGACGACATCCATAAATAAAAGAGCATGATATCAACTGGGTATATATTTCTAGGTGTTGAAAGCGTTCCCCGTGACAGCACGGTTCTGCTAATCCCCAGCCTATAATTTGCAAGCATATAACTTTCATGGATAGTCACAATAGTTCAGGTTTATTAAGTGCAAGAAATAAAGTGTAAAATTCGTGTAAAATCTTTGTACGTTGTTTTGAGGCGTGAATTTTTGTGCTTCTGCCCCAGGTTGTTATCTAACATTTGTTAGTTCAACACTTTTTGAGTTGAGCAACAGAAGGTCTTCGAAAAAATTGGGTTTTACCTGCTGGTCTGTTTTGACAGTTTTCTGCCATTATTTGCATTTGCTTCTTGTTGGTTCCTTTTTGGGTTCTTTTGGGAATTGAGCTTTTTGAGGGAAGTGCTACAGTAGCTAGTGTTTTAATGGAAGTTTTATTGGTGTTGGAACTGAACCTAAAGACTTATTATCTTGAGTGCACTAATGTTGCTAATAAAGATTGTGTGAAGTTTTGTATGAAGGAAAAAATTCAGGGGTACGGAAGGAATGAATAATGAGATGAAGGATGGACTAAAGCTCAATCTTGGGGATGCCAAGCGTGCCACCCCAAGAAATATCCAAGAAGTACAAGCGTCAAAGCTTGGGGATGCCCAAGGCATCCCCTTCTTCATCAATAAAAATCCCAGGTTTCTTCCAATCACTTTATTTTTATTGTTTCATGCACAATTGTGTTGTTCTTGGAGCGTCTTCCTTTTTGTTTTCGTTTTGGTTTTTAGTTTGCTTAGTTTTCTTAGTTTGCTGAATAAATTGGTTGGACCCCCTCTTTCATGCATTGGTTTTAAAATAGTTTGGTTTGGATTGGAAAAGAGTAGGAAAAGTTCATGCTTAAGTGGTAAAGAGAGCTTGTTTTTGACTGTGGCCTATGCTTTGTCATGTCATGCTTGATATTGTTTTGGCTTTATGCTTAGTATTATTTGCTGTAGCATGACATGTTACAAACAATTGAGATTGCTTAATGTGCCTTTGAAGAATCATGCGTTGTTTTAGCGTATTAAAGCATAGTATTGTGGTATTCTCCTTTGATGCTTTATTTGGGTTGACTTGGCACATGCTCACACCATGTTATGACTATCCCAAGTCGTCATATCCTTGATGAACCTTTATTTTTCAACTTGTAGTATCACTTTATGCTTTCATCAATGATGTTTTGTCGCTTTGCATGATTATGGCCATTATTGCTCTCTTAGTTTGTTGCTCCCAGTCTTTTGCTAGCCTCCACAACCAAGTATGAGTTCTACTCATGCATCCAACTCCTAAAACCAAGTTATTCCAAAAGAGTCCACCATACCTACCTACTAGCATATGCTATTCCAAGTATATTCATGTTTTTATCTACCTTCCGAATTAAACTTGTTATGAGAACACTAGTGATTAAAGCTCTCACGAACTTGATGTCACACTTTACTTTTCTTTCCCTTAATAAACTTGAACCATTGTGTCGTCTATGTTGTATATGCTTGCACTTATTTGTTGGAGATTAGCAAAACCATGTTGTCATGGGGAACGCTTTCAACATTGCACTTGTACTTTGTACCTAGTTGATATCATGCTCTTTTGTCTATGGATGTCGTCGGTGTGAAATGAAAGGGGAGCTTGTAAGTCCATGGATTTATGTATGTGTGTTAGAGAAACGCCTGGGACGCTGGTCTAATCCATGATGTCATGGTGGAAACCTGCAGCGTAACCATAATGAGCTGTCTATGAAGCATTCTTCTTATAAAAAAAGAGTCAGATATTTAGAAAAAAGAGAAAAAAAGAAAAAAATTATGAGAAAAGAGGAAAGAGAGAAAAAAGCACCATATTCCCATGGTAAATAAGAAGATTGTTGAGATGCTTGTTGTCTGCTTGCCTTGTCATTTTGACATGGGGATTCTTCCGTGTCATCGGGCAAGGGGTACCCCGTTGGCAGTTCTCTATGATACACATGTACTTAGAATGACAAGAACTTACCGGTAACTAAACTTGAGTAGCATGAGGAGCGACCCTCGTATTCAAGGGACATGAGATTTCCAACTTATACTTTGTCAAGCATATACACCATAGTTTGTTCACTTTAACCTTAATCACTTCAAGATGCTTATGATAGGGGCAATGAGAGCTGACAGCTAATAAGTACCATAATTTTTGGAAGCTCTTTATGAGACTTGAATCCCTACTTCCTTCTATGAAGGCCTTTCTTTTACTTTTATGTTGAGTCTCCACCTTCTATCTTTATGCACCTATTTTGAGAGCATAGTGGCCATTCTTAGTTCTATGTGCATTGTCCCAAGACTTGTTGATTGATACATAATTTTGATATTGCTTGTTCTTAAACTATTTGTATCTAGTCACTCTTATGAACTTTGAAGGTGTCCTATGCATTTATATTTGCTACTCTACGAGGGACAAGCTGAATGCTACTACGCTATATTTTCTTTATGTGAAACAAACAAACGTCTTGCAAAGCATAGTTGTTCATGAATCTTTTGTTTATGCCTTTTCATGTTGCAACATAGTTGCTATGTCTTATTGTTAGAACTTTGTCTTTCATGCTATGTTAAAGTACTATGATCCTAGCTATCAATGTTTTACAAATACTTTGATCAAGTTTATGATGGTGGATGTCACCTCAAAAATTATTCTTTCTTTTTATCACTTACCTACTCGAGGACGAGCAGGAGTTAAGCTTGGGGATGTTGATACGTTGCTAACGTATCCATAATTTTTGATGTTCCATGCTTGGTTTTATCTACTTTCTTGTGTTTTGTTCCAACTTTGGAGTATTTTTATACACTTCCTTGGACTAACCTATTAACAAGATGCCACAGTGTCAGTTGCTTGTTTTCTACTGTTTTTGGTTCTAGGAAAGTCAAAAAATGAATATTCTTGGAATTGGACGAGACAAAAGCCAAAGTGAATATTTTACCGAGGGGGATACAGAGCCAGAAGACGAGATGGAGGAGGGCCAAGGCCTGGCCACACCATATGGTGGCACGGGCTAGCCCTGGCCGCGCCACCAGGTGGTTTGGTCCCCTGGCCGCCCATCGACCTTGCCTCTTCGCCTATAAGATATCTCCCGATGCAAAAACCCTAAAGAGTCAAGCCCCAAGCCACAAAAAGTTCCGCAGCACCGCCCACTGAAGGGGAGATGCGGGGGACAAAAAGTCTCTGTTCCGGCACCCTGCCGGGACGGGGAAGTGCCCCTGGAGCCATCTCCATCGATCTCCACCACCATCTCCATCGCCATTGCTGATTCCCATGATGGGGAGGGAGTAGTTCTTCCTCGAGGCGAAGGGTTCTACCGGTAGCTATGTGTTCATCTCTCTCTATGCATGATCTTATTGAGATCATGAGCTTGTAATCTATAGATCTACCTTGCTACTCAACTGCTTTAATAGATCTCTACTCTCTACATGTGTGTGAGGTTGACAGTGTGCACACCATGGTGGCACTTAGGCTAGAGATTACAAATACTTGTTATGAGTTATATTTGGAGTTGGATGTCTTTATGAAATTGTGGTGTTTGTTCTAACCATCTAGTACTCAAGGTGACAGTGTGGGGTTATCTAGATGGGGAAAGCGAACTTTGAGGTGTGCTGTTATAGCCCTACCATGGATTAGAGTGTCCAACCGGAGAGTAGTTAAGAGTATTATCATAAAGAGAAGATATTTATATGAGAGTGTTCACTAGTGAAAGTATGATCCCTAGGCCTTGTTTCTAAGCATTGAAACATCGTTTGCAACTAGATCTGTTACATGTTTGCTTGCTTCCATCTTTATTTCAGTTTGCCTTTAGTCTTTTCCACGCCATCAAGCTATTTTCTGGCACTGTTGTGTTATATCGATACCACTTGTATTTCACTATCTCTTCGCCGAACTAGTGCACCTATACACCTGACAAGTGTATTGGGTGTGTTGAGGACACAAGAGACTTCTTGTATCTTGATTGCAGGATTTCTTGAGAGGGGATACCTTTGACCACTTCCTCCCTGAGTTCGATAAACCTTGGGTGATCCACTTAAGGGAAAACTTGTTGCTGTTCTACAAACCTCTACACTTGGAGGCCCAACAACTGACTACAAGAATAGAAGTGCGTAGACATCAGGTACCCCTTGCCCGATGATATGGAAGAATCCCCATATCAAAATGACAAGGCAAGCAGAAAATAAGCATCTCAGCATCTTCTTATTTACCATGGGAAAATGGTGCTTTTTTCTCTCTTTCCTCTTTTCTCAACTCTTTTTTTCCTCTTTTTCTCAATCTCTATCTCTTTTTTTCATAAGAAGAATGCTTCATAGATTTCTCATTATGGTTACGCTGCAGCTTTCCACCATGATTAGGCATGGATTATACCGGCGGCCCAGGCGTTTCTCTAACACACATACATAACTCCATGGACCTACAAGCTCCCCTTTTATTTCACACCGACGACATCCGTAAATAAAAGACCATGATATCAACTGGGTATATATTTCCAGGTGTTGAAAGCGTTCCCCGTGACAGCATGGTTCTGCTAATCCCCAGCCTATAATTTGCAAGCATATAACTTTCATGGATAGTCACAATAGTTCAGGTTTATTAAGTGGAAGAAATAAAGTGTGCCATCAAGTTCATGAGAGCTTTACTAACTAACTTTCTCATAACAAGCAAACATTTTATTCGGAAGAAAACAAGGCATACTGAATATGCACGGAATAGCAAATGATGCTAATGGGTAGGTATGGTGGACACTTTTGGCAATATTGGTTTTGGGGAGTTAGAAACACGAGTAGAGCTCATACTCTGTGAAAGTGAAGGCTAGCAATAGAAAGGGAGCGACAAACGAGAGAGCAATAACTGTCATAATCATGCCTACAACAAAATAGGACTAATTATGGCATGAAAGTGATTCAAGAACCCTGAGGCAAAATAATTCATCGAGGCTTAACTGATTATTGTTTCAGTCTTATGTATGCGTGAGCATGTGCCAAGTCGATTCAAATGAAACATTTAGAGGAGGATACCACAATGTCATACCAAGTTATGAATATAACAATGCAAGCAAACATTCATATGACATGCGACAAACCATTAGCAAGTTGGAGCTAATCATAAGAAAGCAAGAACTACTAAGCATCCATAAATAACATACACCTTACATGAACATACTAAGCATGCCCATAAGGAGTATATGTACAAAAATGAAAACAAATAGAGTTCGTTACCAGCCTCTTACCACACCTCAAGTTGTCATTAATCTTCATTATTGCTCTTCACTTGTGTGGCTTGAATAATAACATGCAACCAAACTCCACTAAGGACTACTAAACCCTGCAACGAACTTCACAAAACCAAAGAAGAACATAAAATATTTTTGGTGTTTTTGATTTTTAAAGGCAAGAACGAAGAGGAAGATCAAGCAACTCGAAATATTTTTGGGTTTTTTGAATAAATAAGACAAAGCTAAAAGAAAGAGGCAAACCAAGGCAAAGAGATAAAGAAGCAAGCAAAGAGAAATAACAAAACTATTTTTGGTATTTTTGTGTTTCGGAAAGCAGAAATAAAGCAAGAACGAAGACTAAAAAGAAAACGAAACATGGATATACAAAGTACCTACTGAACATGATATGTAGATGAGTGTGATGTCGGTGCACCTCACCCCAAGCTTAGGCTTTTGGCCTAAGTGAGTATCAATCTCAAGCTGGCCAAGAAGGAGCGCCTCCATAATATGGCGAGGAAGTGCCTTCATCCTGATATAAACTCGAGGATGCCCCAACATAGTGCGCAGAGTAGTCGTAAGAGGGAACATCCCCCTGATGCTGCCCGTGGAAACCAAGCAAGTGGAGCTGCTCGTCCACCTCCTCCTTGGAACGTGACCATGGCATCCTGCAAATACTGAACAAAGTGGACTGTGGCAAAGGAATTTCCCTCTCGTCTCCGTCAGTAAACAACATCCTGTAAACTAAATTCTCGGTACTACAGTCAGTAGTAACAAAATGATGTGTTTTCATAGTAGCAAGATCAAGTCTTTGTGGTGTCAACACAGTGTCATTAGGATCAACAGAAAGTTCTAAGGAAGCAACCATGTGTGAGGCAATAATACCCCCATAAATGGGTCCTCTAGCAGCTAAGCGACGGGCAATGAGAGAACCCAGATTATACTTGGTATCATTATTAAGTGCAGTGGCAAGAAAAGCTAAATGATAGTTAGAAATATTACTAGTGTTCTCCCTACCAAGAATGCTACTTGCAAGATAATAAGAAAAAAATCTAATAGCTGGGAGTTGAATGTTCCTTATCTTCCCACGCTGAGTTGTGCGGTCATCGCCATTTGTCACACTTCAGTAGAGCTCCAGCAAATCAGCGGGTTGACCCTAGATCTTCTTCACTGTCCCATTCATGCCTATGCCTATAATGCTGCAAAATCTTTCCAATGGCATGGTAATAGGCATATTATAAATTTTGAACGAAACAGTTGACCGATAAGGGGTGTTGGTGAAAATGAAACTTTCAACGAAAGTTTTGGTGAGCACGGCATATTTCTCACTCTCATCTTCCATGTAAGTGGTCAGACCAACCCTCTGAACCAGTAGTAAGAAATCATCGAGGATCCCTGTAGCTTGCAAAAAAGTAAACAAGGGAGGGTAGATGGGTGAGCATCTCCCTCATCTCCTTCATTGCCAAAGCATGGTGCAATAAGATCTTCATTATATGATGGCCTAAATTGAGAAGCTGGTCTTGAAGGCCTTTCCCTCCTGGGTGTGTCCCTCTCAAATACTTCTCCAAAATTGTGGTTGTTCATCACTTCTATTCGGAAATTTAAGCATCCATCATACAAGTGATTGCAAAGTGAATACATAACGAAAGGAACTACTCATAGGGACTTGTAAGAGGCCTAAACATGCATCAAAACAATTTCTCTAAGCATTGAACAAGCTCACAAGCTCACATAACCTGTCACCTATAGTAGCAAAATACTCAAGATATAATCCACTAAACACAAATCTACTTGTATAAGCGGAGGAGTCACATACCGGAGAACAAATGCTCCAAATTTCAGCAGCAAAGATGGGCTGAGCAAGGAGATTGAAAAAGTGCGAGCAAGAACAACAAGAACACGAGTTTGAGTAATGAACTGGTGTTTTCTCGGGAGAGAGAAAGGAGTAGTAGGTGAGAAAGTAAGTGGAGGGCCAGGGGTGGCCCACACCATGGCTAGGAGCGCCCCTGGGGTGGCCGCGCCACCAGGTGGTGTGCCTGCCTGGTGGGCCCCCTGGATCACTCCAGGTACTTCTCTGCCCCTCTTTTGACATAAAACTTTAATATGAATTTTCTGGAATTTTTCGAGACACTTTATTTTTTAGCAATTTTCAGGTATTGATGAATAATTTTCAGGCAGAAAGATAATTTTGGAAAGATGCAATAACAAAACGAAACCAAAACTTCAGAAGTTCTAAGACACCCTAATATGCAAGCAACTAGCAATAGAAAAGTAAACTAAGTGAAAGCAAAAATTAAAATGGATAAACTAAAAGTAAGCAAAGATAATCATGGTGAAAACATTTTTTTTGTTCATTAAAATCCCTTTGTTAACAAGGTTGATCAGGTCTTGTTACCAAAACAATTTTATATGAAACAAAACTTTGCATTTCACTAAATGATTATGTTACCTCAACCTTGATAGCAATGGTCCCAATCATAATAGTTTCATATTTTTCTCGTGGTATGGGACAATATATTTCTCCAACCTGGATACCCTCAATATTTTTAATTGAATTTAAGCCATAATTCCTATAAATATTCTTGGCGAAATAAACAGTATACTCCTTGTCATTAACACTAAAAGTTACCTTCCCTTGATTGCAATTAATAATAGCTCCTGCGGTATTAAGAAAAGGTCTCCCAAGAATAATAGACATATTATCATCTTTAGGTATTTAAAGCACAACAAAGTCAGTTAATATCAAGCAATTATGAGCCACTTGATGTAACATCCCAAAACTTTAATCCAAGCTTATCAAGATCAAATCATCCAAAAATAGGGTTAACAAAAACTTTTCCCAATTTAAAATGAAAGCATTCATGTGTGTGTGCATTTAAAATAGGAGTTGTTTTGAATTGCCATGATTGTGTGATCCCATGCTTGTAAAATGTTTATTAGGTGATTTAAACATCATCTACATCATTCTCAAACTTTTCCTAAAGAAAATCAAATCAAAAAGAATTAAAAAGAAGGAATGGTCATTTTGGCAAATTTAACTCTCATGCCTACTTTGGCTATTCCTAGTACTAAATTCTTAACAGAAACAATTCTTGATCTTTGCACCCCTTGCTAGTACACATAATGAGGTACCAAGGCCCACCTTTTGATCTGCTAAAAACATTCTGTTAACTATTTTAAATGACAGTTTAAAATTGAATCAAATGCATATGCATAGATCACCCCTATTTCAAAAACCATCTATTTGAGCTCCACTTTCAAAACCCTTGCAACCAGAGACTACCTATCACTAGTGGAGATCACTCAAAAAATTTGAACTTAAAATTCAAAACTTTTTCTCTTGCCGCCATTTCATCAAACACATGGCAGGCGGAATCAAACACAAATAGCTAGCTCACTGTTTCTACAGAGTTTAGCTACCCATTTGACCACAAAACACTCCCTCTGTCTCCACTTGATCAAACCATGCCATTACCACCCCAACCCCTACACCCTAGTGGCCAGACCCAGCCATGCCGAGCACCAACTCGCCGGCCAAACTTACCCTCACCCCAGCAGACCACCTCCTCCTTCCTCTCCATGTCTAGGAGGTAGCCAACACCTCACCGTCCCTCTCTATCCCCTGCCCGAGCCAAGTGCTGTCGTGGACCACCGAGGAGAGACCGCGCCCAGTGCCACCGCACCAGGCCGAAAGCACGCCGGAGCGCCGCACCCGGCGTGCATGCACAAGTCACCGCTCGACCGCAGCCCGCGCCCGCCGCTCCGCCTCAACCTGGAGAACACCCCAGACATCCCCGTTCGCCGCCTAAAGCCTCACAGCCACCGCTCGCCGTGGACACTGCCGCTTCGGCCGCGCAGAGCGCCACCTCACCCAGACCGCATGCCACCGCCCCTACAGCCGCCTTTAAGTCCTAGAGCACCTCCAGGGAACCGCCCATCGATCGCCACTCCCAGCCATGCCTCTAGCTCGCCGTAGCCATGTCGCCACCGTCGATCGCCCATCTCGCTCGGTCTCACCGTCGGGCCTATAAAAGGAGCCCTCCCCAGCCATTCTTCTCCACACCATTCCACTCCCCTCACCTCTCTGAACCTCACCCACCTCTAGCCGAAGCAAGTGGAGCAGCAGCTCGCCGGAATTGGAACCGGAGCCGCCGCCTCTGGAGGAGAAGGGTGTTGTTGATTTTGACCACCCCAAGCTCCACCGCAACCGCCGCCGCCCTCCATGTCTTCCATGTTTGCCCGTTTCCCGCCGAGCTGGAGCCCTGATCGCCCCAGTGACCCCCACCGAGCCGCTAGGGTTCGAGCTGCTGCGGCCTGCTGCTGATTGACGACCCTCAGCCGTTGATCTCGCTTCTAATCGCACGGCCCACAGCTCGCGTACCGTTTCGCGTGTTAAGTGCCGCTGACAAGCGGGACCCCCCTGTCAGCTGAGCCCCGCGCCGCGGAGTGCCACTGGGCCGGCCCATTTCTTTCCCCGCGCTAGCCCATAGATTCAAATCTGGTTTTTTCCTTTTTAGTTAAATCTAGTTTCTGTCCCCTAGTTTAAAAATCAATTCGGAGAGTTTTAGAAATCCAAATTGCATGAAACTAATTTTGTCTGAAAGGTATTGAAATAATCTATCCAAGCCCGTTGGATTTATTTCAATTAGAGATATAGATCTCTCCTAATAAAAATAACAAAACAGAAGCATTTGCATCTTGTAACATTTTTATAAAATCAACCAAGTTAGCTTTTGAGTTGATTCCAACTCTCAAAAATCACATTTAATAATATCTATCCAAATTTGTAATAATATTAAGGTTTACATGCAGTGACTTTGGACTAGTACCAAAATAATGCTATATAGGCATTTCTAGTCACTTTAAATCATTAAATAATGAACTTAAACCAAAGTAATATTGATCCAACCCTTAAATCTCATTCCCACATGTTAGAATATGTGGTGATGACATGTGTCAACATGATCCCATATTTTAAGTGGTGAATATTAAACCTTAGTTAATTTTTCAATGAGTAGGAATTACTTTTCTAAATTAAAAAGAATGAAACTATTGAATTAAACTGGTGATGCTTGTGATGATAATAGATCATCAATTGTGTGTTTTAGAATGCTACTTAGCCTAGTTAAGTATGGTTTGGTGATTGTCTACTCCCTATGTATTTATAGACGCTAGTACCAACCAAACTTTCGAGGAGGAGGAGTTCTACCAAGAAGAAGAAGAAGAAAACTTCAACCACTGCACCAACCAAGGCAAGCTATTGTTAGCAAGCTAGATTTAAACTAGATGGTTTAGCAAAGATGCCTTAAGCATGCTTTGATCACACCCCTTTAACTATTAGTACCCCAAGTCTTATTGACAAGTTTTACCTCCCTTAGTTCACACAAAGTTCTTTACTTGTTTTGAAGGTAGCATAAAAAGTATAAAACTTGACCTACTTAGAAACCTTTAGATGTCATTCTATGGCATGAGATTGAAACCATCTTTTCCACCTTAGTGAATACCCTTAACTTAGTATTTTAGAATAGATCAAAAACTTGAGTCACTTTAGATGGGAACACTTGGTGAAAATGAATTGTGAAAACCTTGGAATGATGAGTCATTCTATTGAGATGTTTTGACATGTGTTGAGAGACACAACTGGTTTATGATGATGAAAATGATGAGGCATGAGCCTTAACCCTTTTATAAAACTGATGGTTGGATTCGGATGCGGTACCATTCCAAATTTACCGTACAACCACATTGCCTGAATTGGGTAAGGCTTAGCTGGAAATTTATGCATTAGTATTAGTTCCCTCATGGGAGAGGTTTGAGCTGAGGCTACCTCTCAATGATATCCACCTATGCAGTGCCCAAGATGACTGATGGTCATGGTTGGGAGGCCATGCTCATAGGAGAGGTGCTTATACTAGGGTGTGTAAAGGGAAGGTTATGTTTGATTATCTGCATACTAAGTATGATGATTCAGGGTTATCCCTGACAGATGTATCGAATCTTGTGGTGAAAGTGTACCACCTCTGCAGAGTGTCAAACTATTCGAATAGCCGTTTCCGCGGTTATGGACAGTTGGAATGGCCATACTGTTTCGTTGTCAACTGTTTTCTAAATAACTTGACATGAATGATGAACTTTGACTTGACCACAATAGGGTTGTGTTGATGATAATAGCTTCCCAACTTAAGTGATTCTAGAACTTTACTTTATCTTTCTTTTCTTCTGAACTCAGCTTAGGTTTCGAATTTAACTTGATAGTTAACTTAGATTCAGTACTTTAACTTAGAATTATACCCCTTGTTAGTAGTAGTTTGCGAGTACTTAAAGAGTACTCATAGCTTTTGTCCCTGGCTATTATCATGGCCAGACTATGGAGATTGTCAAGATGATGGTCAGCAGGACGGCTATGATAACTAGGACTATCTGCCTTCGTCAGCATTGCATGTGCCCCTGAAGATGGACCCCACGGCTACGCTATCGTTTATTTCCGCTACTTGTTGTATGAAAGACTGGATCATGAGATCCTTATTTGTGTAAAACCTTATGTATGGTTTGTAATGGATGATGTACTGTGATATCCAATCCGTTATGTCTCGCAAAAATGGTAATCCTAGGATTGCGAGGTATGGTATAACGGGCATCTGGGATTAAAAATCCGGGTGTTGACACTTGAATAGGAACATCCTCACATATACCAACAAGAATAGTGGTAGATTTATCAGCCATTTGTAAAGATATATCAGTTGGTATTTATTTTTCCAATTGAAGTCTTTTGTAGGGAGAAAAAGGCATAACACTAACTCCTGCTCCCAAATCACACAAGGCAGTTCTAACATAATTGTTTTTAATAGAGCATGGAATAGTTGGAATCCCTGGGTCTCCAAGTTTCTTTGGAACCTTACCACTAAAGGAATAATTAGCAAGCAAAGTAGAAATTTCCTCATTAGGGATCTTCCTTTTATTAGAGACAATATCCTTCATATATTTTGAATAAGGAGGTAATTTAATAGCATCAGCTAAAGGAATTTGCAAAAATAAAGGTTTCATCCACTCACAAAACTTATTATAGTGTTTGTCTTCCTTTGACTTGTGTTTCTTATCAGGAAAAGGCATAGGTTTTTGAACCCAGGGCTCTCTCTCACTACCATGTTTATTAGCAACAAAATCTTCCTTAGTGTATTTAGTATTCTTAGTGTGTCTTTCAGGTTCTTCTTCAACTTTTCCTTTATCAGGAGCATCATTTTCCTCATTACCACTTTCAGTTTCAGTTAGAGACAGATATACTATTTGGATCTTTAGCAGGTTCAGAAGTCTCTACAATAGTTTTATGTTTCTTTTTCCTTTTCTTAGGAGAAGTACCACTATTTTCAATTTGTTGAGAATCCTGCTCAATTCTTTTAGGATGCCCCTCAGGATATAGAGGATCCTGAGTGGCAGCACCACTTCTAGTTCTAACTTCATAAGCATGTTTTTCTTTAGCAGCATTCACTAACAAATATTTTTGTACTTTAATAAGCTGATCAATTTGAGTTTGGACCATTTGGAGATGTTTAACAAGCATTTTAACATCATTAGAGGTTCTTTCCACAATATCTTTCAACTCAATAATAGTTCTAGAGTTTTTCATAAAATGATTCTGCACTCTTTTATTAAAATTATCTTGCTTAACAATAAAAATATCAAATTCTTCCAAGCATTGATCAGGAGGTTTAGAATAAGGAATATCACCTTCATCAAAATGTTGGAGAGAGTGTACCTCAATAGTGGATGAGTGGGTGATTGGCTTACATAATTCTTCTATAGGACGTAAATTCTTTACATCTTTCAGCTTTAATACCTTTCTCCTTAAGACATTTCTTAGCTTCCTTCATCACTTCATCATTTAGTTCAATAACTCCCCTCTTCTTTGGTGTTGGTGGTGGTGTTGGCTCAGGCATAGTTAATTCAGGTGTAGTTGTCTCAGGTGTAGTTGGCTCAGGTGAAGTCCAGTCATCATAATTCTTGCTTATTTTAGCCATTAATTCCTCAGCTTCTTTGGGAGTTCTCTTCCTGAAAGCACAATCAGCACAACTATCCAGGTATGTCCTAGATTCTTCAGTTAGTCCATTATAATATATATCAAGGAGCTCATTTTTAGGTAATGGACATCCAGCCTGTGCATGAATCAAAGCACAAAACCTTGCCCATGATTCAGGCAATATCTCTTTTTCTCCCCGTTTAAAATCAAAAAGTTCCTACGAAATGGCATGTCTAGCACTAGGAGCGAAATCGCATGTCTGTGAAATCAAAAAGTTCCTGCGAAGCAAAGTACTGATCAAGAAATCAGGGCTATCAATAGACCCAAGAGGTAAATTATTAAACCAAGCCTTAGCTTCTCCTTTAAGTGAAAAAGGGAAAATTTTATCAACAAAGTAGGTGTGCATCTTAATATCATCAGAAAATAGGCCACTCATGGTAAAAAGTTCAGTCATATGTTCTACAGCACTTCCATTTTTAGTACCACAAAAAGGTTCTTTCTCAATAATGGTTATGTAAGATAAGTCAAGAGAGAAATCCTAATCATAATCTTTATCTTTAATGTTTATGGGAGATGTAGCAAACTTAGCATTAGGAGATAATTTAGGTCTAACATATTTTTCTCAAGAAGACTCATAATAGCATTACTACCATGAGTGTTTTGGCATTCTTTAATAAATTCATCAGTCATTTCTATATATCTGTCTTCAATATCATAGCTCTCTCTAGTCTCAGGTGAACTGACAGGTGTAGTAGTATCTTCATTAGGAGTTTCAGTATTTCTAGCTATAGATCTAGCAATTGTAGCATCTAGGAAAGGACCTAATGAACCACTCTTATCAAGAACAGTAGAAGCATCATAAGTATCAGAAGTTTCATATTCAGCAGAAGTAGCAGTATTTGTAGCATGTGTATGTGGTGGTGTAAGGAGCTTACTCATCACAGATGGTGAATCAAGAGCAACAGAGGTGTTCAAAACCGTACCTCTCCTTGTAGTGGATGGTAATATAGGAACTTTTCCATCACAAGATTTACCCATGATCAATGGATGGCAGCGAACAATAGTGAGTCCAAGTGAACTTGACAAATAGAGCTATGCTCCCCGGCAACGGCGCCAGAAAATGCAAGTTGATGTGAACTTTGCTCCTACTGGTTTGATCACATGTTCCCTTAGCCTCTTTGGTTGCTCAAGAAGAGCAAGTTGATGTGAACTTTATTAGAAATAATAATTTTAGCAACAATGCCTACAGGAATAATTTTGGTAATAACAACTATAGGCCATATCCTCCCAATAATGGTATTGCTTATGGAAATTCTTACAACAATAATAGGAGTGCACCCTATGAACTTGAAGTCATGCTTAAAGATTTTATTAATAAACAAACTGCTTTCGATAAAACTATTGAGGAAAAACTCTTTAATGCTGAAAGAAATATAGCATCATTGTTTGAAGCAAAATCTTCTTTGAATAAAATGGCTACTAAACCTGGAACTATTGAAAATCCCTTTGCTGCTACTAATGCCATACAAGTTAGAATTGATGAAATTGTTAGGCTATTAGCTGAATTGCATGCTAAGTGGGAAAGAGAAGATGAAATTGCTAGAAATATTAGTATTTCTACTATCACTACCACTAATGTTGAAGCTAGTAAACCTAATGGAACCTTTTCTAAGAAAAATGCTGAAATTCTTCGAAATATGGGAAACAATAGCTCTACTACTTTAGATGATAATTATGATTTTGATCTTGATGGTTGAAATATCTCTGAAGTGATTATGTTCCTACAAAAGCTTGCTAAAAATCCTAATGCTAGTGCTATGAATATGGCCTTTACAAAACACATTACTGATGCTCTCATAAAAATTAAAGAAGAAAAGATGAAACATAAAGCGTCTATTCCTATGAAATTAGAAGATGGTTGGGAACCCATCATTAATATTAAAATGAATGATTTTGATCTCAAAGCTTTATGTGACCTTGATAGTAGTGTTTCTATTATTCCTAGAAAGATTTATGAAATGCTTGAAGATTGTTATTTAAATGTCCCACTTGATGATAATGCTAAAAATAAACTCATGGGGAGTATAATGATGTTCTTATTATGGTTAACAATGCCTATGTCCCTGTTGATTTCTTTGTTTTGGATGTTGAATGCAATGCTTCTTGTCCTAATACTTTGGGAAGACCTTTTCTTAGAACTGTTGGTGCCATTATTGATATGAAAGAAGGCACCATTAAATATCAACTCCCACTCAAGAAAGGTATAGAACACTTACCTAAGAAGAGAGAGAAGATTCATTTTGCCTCTCCTACTAAAACAAAATTTTCTCTTAATGATTCTTCATTCGAGAATACTTGATTCTTTTCTTGCTTCTTATGCCTAACTTAAAGGCGTTAAAGAAAGGTACTTATTGCGAAATAACCCAAAATTTTTAGTTGAGTCTTGGAAGTTATTGTTTCAGTAATAACCTAGCCTTATCATTTTTGTGTGGTTTTTGTGCCAAGAGTAACCTCAAATGAGAGAGAAGTAATGCTTGGGAAAGTTGCTGTCCTGAAACAGATATTTGTGCTTCGTTGTATACATTCGTGAAAAATCTCTGTATGTCGGTTTGAGCTGTAATTTTTTGTGCTTATGCCCTAGGTTATTACCTGTAACATCCCAAAATTCTAAACTAAGTGATCAAGATCCAAATCATCAAATTTTAGAGTTAACAAAAACTTTTCCATTTAAAAATATTAAAGCATTCATATGTGTGTGCATATAGTTTAGGAGTTGATTTCAATTGCCATGATTAAGTGATCCATTGCTTCTAAAATGAGTCTTAGGTGAAATAAACATCATCTAGATCATTCCCAAACAAATCCCAAAGAAAAACAAATCAAAATAAATAAAATAACCAAATGGTCATTTGTGCCATTTTAACTACCATGCCTACTTTGGCTATTCCTAGAACTCAAAACCTAACAGAAACAAATGTAGATATTTGCACCCCTTGCTAGTACATGTAATGATGTACCAAGGCCCACTTTGTGATCTACCAAAAACTTTCAAACACTAATTTTGAATGGCAATTGAAAATTGAATGTAGTTCATATGAGAAGATACCACTTTCTCAAAAACCACTCAAATGAACTTCATTTCCAAATCCCAAGAAAACCTAGATGCTTAAGAATGAGATAAATCACTCCACCAAAAATCTTTGAAAAATTCAAATAAAAGTCTCTTGCGGCCATTGTGTCGAACAGGTGGCATGCACAAAATTTCTGCCTAACTAATACTATTGGGTGATCAATGCATTGTCGAATATTTGGGCAAATTTTGGTCCCCTGGTCTCCCCCAGCTCTAACCAGCCTACCCATTAGACTAGAGCAGCAGTAGCGCGCCGCCTGTTTTTGGTCGCCGCCAGCCGAACATGGACAGCTCGCAGCAGACCGCGTCGCGCCAAACCAGCATGCCCGCTAGGTCCGCCTAAACCTAGCGCCACTCCCTGTCCCTTCCCCAAGCCCAGCCAGGCCCTGGACCACTCCCCAGCGCCGCCGCCCATTTTCTCTGCGAGCTCGCCAGAATGCGCCAGAGCGTGTTAGCCGCCAGCACGCCACCGACCGCCCCTCGACCTAATCCCGTGCACGCCGCTCCGCCTCGACCCCAGCACCCCGCCAGACATGGCCGTGTGCCGCCGCGCGACCCACAGTCGTAGAGCGCCGCGTCGAGCATCGCCTCTATCTCCCAGAACGTGGGACGCTCCCGACCAAATGCCACCACCCCTAGCTGCGCATTCAAGCTGTAGAGCACCGCCAGGAGACAGCCCACCGTCCCCTACCTCTAGCCACGCTGCTAGCATGTTGTGCAGCCCTCGCCGGAGTC
Source organism: Avena insularis (assembly GCA_023614405.1). Taxonomy (NCBI): domain Eukaryota; kingdom Viridiplantae; phylum Streptophyta; class Magnoliopsida; order Poales; family Poaceae; genus Avena; species Avena insularis. The sequence goes on from CM042689.1 coordinate 375,519,359, forward strand.
GCCAGCCCATCCCGCTCGGTCCCCTCGTCGCCCTATAAAAGGAGCCCTCCCCAGCACAAACTCCTCACACCACTCCACTCCCCTCTCACCACTGATCCTTCCCCACCTCTCGCTGGAGCCGCTCGAGCCATAGTTCGCCGAAATTGCGCCGGAGGAGCTAGTTGCAAAGGAGGAGAAGTTGCCGTTGATTTCGTCCATCGCAGCCCCTGCCGTGACCTCGTCTGAGCTCGTCGTCGTCCACCAGTTCGTTTGCCCGCCTCGCCGCAGTAGCTGGAGCCCTGGTACGCCCCCGTTGCACCCCTGCTGGCCTTTTAGGGTTCGGTCTCGCCGGCGACGAGTCCGTCGTTGACGACGACTATGGACCGTTGATCTCTATTCTAATCGTAGCACCCAGATCGCCACATACCGTTTCGGGTTTTAAGTCTCGCTGATAAGCGGGACCAGCCTGTCAGCCGCCCTCTGCACCGTGGAGCGCCACTGGGCCAGCCCATTTCCTTTCCCGCGCTAGCCCAGGAATTCAAATACAGTTTTTTCTATTTTAGTTTGAACCCATTACTATCCCTTAGTTCAAAAATCAATCTAGGAAGATTTACTGGACCAAATTGAGTGATTCAAATTTTGTTAGAAAGCTACTGAAAAGATCTATCCAACACAGTTGGATTTAATTCATTTAGAGTTAGAGATCTCTCCTAGTAAAAATAACAAAACAGAAGCTTTTGCACATTCAAACATTTTTATAAAATCAACCCTAATAGCTTTTGAGTTGATTCCAACTCTCAAAAATCACATTTAACCATACCTCTCTGAATATATAATAATATTAAGGTTTGCATGCAGTGACTTTGGACTAGTACCAAAATAATGCTATATAGGCATTTCTAGTCACTTTAAATCATTAAATAATGAACTTAAACCAAAGTAAAAATGAACCAACCCTTAAATCACATTACCATATGTTAGAATATGTGGCGATGACATGTGTCCACATGATCCCATATTTTAAGTGGTGAATATTAAATCTTAGTTATTTTCAATGAGTAGAAATTACTTTTCTTAAATAAAAAGAATGAAGCTAGTTAATAAAACCTTGTGATGCTTGTGATGATAATAGATCATCAAATGTGTGCCTTAGAGTGCTAAGTAGACTAGTTAAGTCTTGTTTGGTGATTGTGTACTCTGTATGTATTTATAGACGATAGTACCGACCAAGCTTTCGAGGAGGAGGAGTTCTACCAAGAAGAGGAGGAAGAAAACTTCAACCACTGCACTACCCAAGTCAAGCTACTATTGGAAAGCTAACACTTGCAAGCTATTGTTAGCAAGCTAGAATTAATATAGATAACCTAAGCAAGATGCATTAGGCATGCTTTGGTTATACCCCTTCGACTATTTTACCTAGCCCAAGTTTTAGTTCAAAACATTACCTTCCTTACTTTATCAAAGTCCTTTACTTGTTTTGAAGGTAGCATAAAGAGTATAAAACTTGACCTATCTAGATAACCTTAGATGTCATTCTATGGCATGAGATTGATCTTAGCATCCCACATTAGTGAACACTCTTAACTTAGTAGCTGAGAGCTAAATCAAAACTTGAGTCACTTTAGATGGGAACACTTGGTGAAAATGAATTATGAAAACCTTGGAATGATGAGTCATTCTATTGAGATGTTTTGACATGTGTTGAGAAACAAAAATGGCTTATGATGATGAAAATGTTGAGGCAGGAGCCTTAACCCTTTTACAAAACTGATGGTTGGATTCGGATGCGATACCATTACAAATTTACGGTATAACCACAATACCTGAATTGGGTAAGGCTTAGCCAGAAGTTTATATGCATTAGTATTAGTCCCCTCGCGGGAGAGGTTTGAGATGAGGCTACCTCTCAATGTTGTCCACCTATGCAGTGCCCAAGATGACAGATGGTCATGGTTGGGAGGCCATGCTCATAGGAGAGGTGCTTATACTAGGGTGTGTAAAGGAAAGGTTATGTTTGATTCTCTACATACTAAGTATGATGATTCAGGGTTATCCCAGACAGATGTATCGAATCTTGTGGTGAAAGTGTTCCACCTCTGCAGAGTGTCAAACTATTCGAATAGCCGTGTCCGCGGTTATGGACAATTGGAGTGGGCATACTTTTTTGTTGTCAGATATTTTCAAAATGACTTATGAAAGTAATGATGAATCTTGACTTGACCACAACAGGGTTGTGACTATGACACTAGCTTCCCAACTTAAGTGATTCTAGAACTTTATTTTATCTTTCTTTGTTTCTGAACTCAGCTTAGGTTTCAAACTTAACTTTACAAATAAACTTAGAGTTAGCACTTTACACCAGAACTATCTTACTTGTTAGTGGTAGTTTCTGAGTACTTAAAGAGTACTTGTAACATCCCAATTTCAGCAACCCTGATTAGTTGTCCAGAATGCAAAAATCAGGGGGAACAAAAACTTTTTCTTGTGCTTTGGTGCAGTGCTTGCTTGTTGTTTGCTTGCACTTGTGCTTATGATGTGTATCTTAGGATAATCCTTACCTCACCCTCAGTTGACAAAAGGTTTTTACCCAAAACTATCTTGGCTTACTTTACATATTCTCAAACGTTCTGGCATTTCAAAACAGGAGCCAAGATGCCTATGTAACCAAAACTATTTTGGTAGCTTCTATTAACAAAACTATGGAGAGATATATAATACAATCTCCTTATGTTTTCAAGATAAAACACTCAACTAATCTTACCTCTAGTTTTCCCAAAACTCTTGTTCAAAGCATTTGAATTCTACTCTTGGTAGAGATACCAAGAACCCTCATCTTATTCAAAACTCCACCTCTTCAAAATGCCCCAACCTTACCCCAAGCTAGGCTTGATGGTAACCTCATTAGTGGTTATGCTTAGCATAAGATGAGTTGCCTTGATCTGCTGTTTGATGAGTTGTTTTGATCTGCTGTTTGACTTGTTTGCTTAGGAAGTAGTATGAGCCACTCTAGGAGCTCATCACTAGGATCAAAAGTTTCCCAAATCACCACTTACTAATCAAGAAAACAAAGCAAGATCAACTCACTAGATGCTAAGTGATTATCTAAAACCCTCAACCTGATCTATCCCGAGGATTTCCTTTCTAGGCGTTTCCAAGTCTTTGAAGACCAATATACAGCTTGGATCTCTTCTACTCAATATACACCTCAATATCACCCCCTTAGTAAAGCTCTGATACCTTGCAACTCCTCCAAGAACATTCCCTCTCATACTCTAGTCAAATTCCTCAAAACTGCCAAATTTGACGAAGTCTGGAAACAGTTCCAACATCACCTTTTGGAATATCTCCTTTTCTCAAACCATGTGCATTTTTGGAAATGCACTTGAACCATATTTTTAACCATCCTAAGGACTACCAAGGCCCACATTGGCCCCTGGTTAGATCCTCCTCCAACCCACCTGTCCATGATGGTTTTGCAGACAAGAAAATAACCTTTGCTACAAAACTAGTCATCATGCCAACTTTGCTAGAAGCTCACACCACCATCCAAACCCCTATGGACCAACTCTCTACATGGTTGTGTCCTACTCAGTAATGACTATCAAAACCTACTTCACTTGCCCCAAGTGGATCTTTGTGTTGCTTAAACCCACATGGTTTATAAGGCATCATGACTCATATTTCATGGCAACCTTAATTTCTACAAAGTTTGCCATCATCTCTAGATCACCTCAAATGTAATTAATTCAAACTATTCTTTCCATGTTCATCTTTATGACTTGGTCTACCTGCCCATCTATTCCTTGCACCAAGGTGAGCTCTGAGCTCCAAGATGCAAGCATGTTTTGGTGGTATGAAATTAACACCTCCCTAGATCCCTAATCTAGGGTATTCCACCAAATTCAAGTTGGAATTCCATTCCACAAGGTTGAAAACACTTGCTACCTCTTGTCTACACACTCCATCTTGATCACCAAGATTTATAAAATATTAACCATAATTATTATGGTCCCAAAACTATTTAATTCCTTAAATAGTCAAAATCTCCAAAACTCCCTCCATAAAGGAAAGTTTGGTTTTTGCCAAAACGCTTCCCTCACTTGTGGATCATGTGAGTTACACATATCATACCCTATCCTTCCATCTCAAAAATAAATATTTTTCAGAAGCTTTATTATTTCTTTTTGCCCATTTTATTAAACGGCTGAATTGGAATATTAATTGTTTTAATTACGCTTATGCCTCAATAAATCTTGGGAAAATTCCCCTAGGTGTGTATTCACATTTGGGACCCTCCCACATCAAAATACATCCTTATCCAATGGAAATTTATCAAATGATCTTCTAAAAATCATTTCTGTCCTTTTTGAGTAATTGGATTTAGGAGGACTAAAACTCCTCTGAAAAATCCCAAATAATTCCTAGGAGTCTACCTTGACCCCATCCACCTACCAGTACCATTTTCTCCTCTGGTCCAATGCAAGATTTTGGACTTCCTTCATAAACCTCTAATTTGACCAAACTTGTCAATTCTGCCAACCACTACTCAAACCACTTCCAATTCTCATTCAACCTTACTCAATGCTTCTCCTTAGCACCAGGACACATCCTTGGTCGACCACCACTGTAGCTCCACCCCCAACAAATCACCATTTTTCCCTTGTACTAGTAGTAAGAGAGAGAGATGCAACAAAAATCTTACAAAGATCTTGCCCATTTAATCACCACAGCTCCCTACTCTGCCCCTACACAACCCAAAACCCCATCTTACCCCTCCCCACCTCCCTCTGGACCAATCCCTGGCCAGCATTGCCCTCCCCCTTGTCTAAGATGGCAATTTACCCCATCTATTCCTCCCTCTTGGTATAAAGGCCAGCAGCCCTTCCCCCAGCTCGCCCCTGGCCTCATTTTCTTCCTCTCACTCCCACTTACCTCCCCCGAGCACCACACCCTCTCCCCTGCTCTGTGTTGTCCGAAGGAAGAAGAAGAGGAGCTCTCGGCCTCCTCTCAAAAATCGAGCAAGGCTCCCCCCCTCTGCTCCATTCCCTCTGCATGTCAGCCCATGCGTTCCCCTCCTCCTCCTCCACCTGAGGGTGCTCTTCTTTTTGTCCAGGACCAACTCATCTGTCCCTGCCAGCGAGCTCCGACGAGGTCGCTCTTGGTCGCCGTCACCCGATCTGCTTCCAGTGGTCCTCCGCCGCCATGCCGCCCACCGATCTACTCATCGTCGTCTACCGCGTCGCCCTGCCGCCTCCCTGACCCTCCTCGAGCCCTCAGGTGAGCTCCCCTCCCCGTGCCACCCTCTGCTAGGGTTAGTCTCGTCGCTGGCGAGCCCCGGGTGGACGACGACGCGGCGCCATGCATCATCACTTAAGCGGACGGCCAGATCTAGCCGATACCGCTTCGGCCTCCCCCTCTCGCTGACTGCCGGGCCTCGCCTGGAAGGTTCGAGCACCGGCTCCCGCGCACCCCGCTAAAGCGTCGTGGGCCGCTTTCCCTCCCGGCCGGCCCAGCAGCCCCAGAAGCCAGCCCAGGCTTCCTTGTTATTTTCTTTTTATTCTAGATCCAGAAAAGAGCCAGCCAGTTTAAATCCATTGGAAAATGTAAATCAAGTCCATTTGCCTAGATTCAAATTTTTGGTGGTTCTCTGATGTTTTATAAAACACGCAGAGGCAACCCCAAATCCAAATTAAACCTCATTAATTACTGAACTCTAATCTGCTGAAATGTATTTTGGAACCCTAATTAAATTCCTCTGTGAGTTTTGCACCTTCATTTGAGATGAACCAAAGCTCTTATGAGAGGTATCTGACATACCTATCATCCAGCACATGTCCCATGCCAAGTTGAACAATCTACTGCCTTTAGCACAAATAACAAGATTAGTCTTTATCTGCCTCAGATAATTTCCCCAGGTCTAACAAAATGTGGTATTGACCTGATTCCAATTCCCAGTACCCCCTAAGATCAGTATCTGTCTAAACCCAGCAGCTCAGAATTTATTGAGCTCTGGTTGATTTTTGGTGATTTAAATGCTTCTGTAAGAGGTATTTTCACTAAATAAATTACTCCAGGAGTTTGGCAACTCCAAAATGAGTAAATCCAATTTCTACAGAAAGGTATTTTAAATACCATCCACATGCCCTTGGAATCAACTCAATAGCTTCTCTAGAATTAATCTGGTGAAAAAGATAAGAATCATACAGAACTGCATTTCTGAATTTCCTGAGGGCATTCTGGTAATTCTTTTGACTTAATTCCAACTCTAGGTGGTTCAGTACATAAAATCCTACCTAAACATCCAAGGAAATAATTTTTGGAGCTCCAGAACTTTTCTGGTGAATTATTTCTTCAAACTAGAGTTTAATCCACTATAAAAAGCATAATTAAATCTAGAAAATTGATAATCAAGTGAAACCACTTGTGTGGGTTTTGTTTTAACAAGAGCTATCTGAGGATATCACTTTGGCACATTGATAACCTACTGACCACAGATCCCTAATCCAAGTTCCTTATATCTAGCCTTGACAACTATCTTCCAAGAGAGAAACACTACAGTGGCAATCTAGTAAATTCCACCAATAAAACCCAACCTCTCCAAGACCTCCCAAGTTCAGTAGTAATTCGTATGGTTGTTTGCTGTATGGTTTGATGTTGTATTCCTTGTATTGATTGTGGTATTGTCTGCTTGCATGTTTACCGATAACGACGATAGTGCGAGTGCCTGACGACAAGAAGGAAGGGACTTCTTAGTATTATTTTTATTGGGTTTTCTGGTTATCTGAAGAAGTCCAGGGACTTATTGCTGATCACAGGAAAACCACCATTCCTGAACTCTGTTATATGTTCTATTCTCTTTTACCTGTTTTATATCCTCTTTAGAAACTGCATTTATCTACCAGCATGTTTTGTTTTATAAATACTGCGATAGTAACTTGGCTCCTCCAAGTTATTACTTCGTGTCCTTCGAGGCACCACCCCGTTGATCCTATCATTTTATCCCCTTTAGACCGAGAGTATGATGGTTAGCATCCTACCTCCTTGGAAACCCCGGTTTTGAGAAAATAAACTGTTTTGGGATTTTCCCCACTACAAATGTTTCAAAACTGCCTTTGTAAAACCCTGGCAAGAGGCATCGTTCCTAGTGGAAGTTTTAACAAAAGAAATGGCGGTGAGGAGAAACGAGAAGATGTTGGGATGTTCTACGCCTTTACTGGAACATTTTTTATCCGCGCAACCACATTACCCCAGGTGCTGGGGCTTAACTCGTAGTTTGTCCGCATTAGCCAAGGCAACTTCTACCATGCTTATAGGGAGAAATCCCTGGAATTCCGGGCAGGCGCCACCAGATCAAGGATCTGAAGCCTGTCGCTTGCTTCGGCAAGAGTGAGCCTGAACTGACAGGAGTCTGGTGCAACAATTGGGTCTCCCACGGACGGTATGACTTAGGTAGTACGGAAGGAAGTGGAGTCACCATATTTAAGGTATACGCCAAGTTGCGGCTTGGGTATGCGCGTGTACGGAAGGAAGGACTATGGCTGGGAGCCACATACTCGTTGCCGGGGAGAACAAACCCAAGAGGAAAAGCATGCCTTTGCTAGGGTTGACAAGCAAAAGGTTAGGTTTGATTATCCTAACCCCCATCTATAGTGGTAGTGGGCCGTGGTTGTATCCCGGCGGATGTATTGATTCTTGTGGGGAAAGTGCGCAAACTCTGCAGAGTATAACCTATTCGAATAGCCGTGTCCACGGTCAAGGACGGTTGTAAAGGTGTTGGCTAGGAGTACCCAAATTGTGCTTGTTTGGGAAACAAGTACGAAGAGGAGGAAGGTTCCAGGGGAACCCAAGTTCGAAAGCTTTGTTTTTACCCGAGGGGTCTAAGTTTTTTAAAAAGGGTTTTTAACTACAAAACTATTTTCAAAACTCTTTTTCAACAAAGATATGGAGATGTCTTGATTTATAAAATAGAAGCATGCTTTCAAAACTATTTTTCAACCAAGATATGGAGATGCCATAACTTCAAAAGTTAGTTTAGGCTTTTCAAAAGCAACCCCAGATAGAGCTATCTCGCCATAGCCAGAATTGCATTTCCTTTGTTCACTTATCTTGGTGGTTTGTGAGTACATTCAAAGTACTCACGGCTTTGTCCCTGGCTATTTACTTGGCCAGACTTTCAGAGTTTCGACTTTGAAAGATCCAGGTGACGTCCAGCGAGCTAGGCCGTCTTCCCAGTCAGTTGCCTGTAGGTTGAGGCACGATTGGGCTCTATGCATGATGTTGTTCCGCTCCTAATGTTGATATAGCCATAATGGCATTTATGTAAGTCTTGTAAATTCCTTATGTTTCGGATGTTGTAATGATACCCGTCAGTTATGTTCCACGGCTCACTGATCATGGGAACGTGGATGTATGCATAACAGGGATTTCTCGGATGAATAATCCGGGGAGCCCACAGTACTCATGGCTTTTGCCCCTGGCTATTCCTATGGCCAGACTATGAAGGAGACTACCAAGATGACGGTCAGCAGGACGGCTATGATAACTAGGACTATCTGCCTTCATCAACATTGCCTGTGCCCCTTGAAGATGGACCCCACCGCTACGCTTATTATTTATTCCGCTGCTTGTTGTATTAAGACTGGATCATGAGATCCTTATTTGTGTAAGACCTTATTTATGGTTTGTAATGGATGATGTACTGTGATATCCAATATGTTATGTCTCGCAAAAATGGTAATCCTGGGATTGCGATGTATGACATAACAGGCATCTGGGATTAAAAATCCGGGTGTTGACAAGTTGGTATCAGAGCCATCCTGACCATAGGAGACCCTAGTTAGAATGGATGTCCGAACAAAAACTTAATTTCAAAACCAAAGTGAGTATTTATGAAAAACTATTTCCTCTCTTATTCTTGGAAATTCATTCTTTCTAAAAAATTCATGTTCCTCAAATTATTACATTACTATCTAAAATTTGACACACTTGATCACTTCACTAACTTCCTCATCCTTAATTCTTGTAGATGGAGACTCAGTTCAGCAAGTTCTACCAGTTAGGCAATGGAGGCCAGCTGATCTTCAAGAGGGATCTAGATTCACTATCTGAGTTATTGGGACACCCACATCCGGAGTTTATTGGAGCTCAACTTCCAGGACCCCCAGGAGGAGATTTACAGTGGCTAGTCACCGCTGATCTTTGAGGAAGCATAGAAGCACCAACATCCAGGAGAATCCAGTTCTCCCTGAGAGAGAACAACTGGCTAGATGGATTAGCCAGGGCAATGCATGAAGCTCTCGCACGTTTATGTGCCCTCAGTGTCAACCAAATCCAAGGAACCCGTTTTGCTCACTATGCAAGACGTGACTTCATGGGAATGCCGATGGAGATGCCCAGTCACCTAGAGCTGAAGCGTCAAGTGGAGAACCTTGACTTCCTGGTGTACGATCGCCAGAAGGAATTGGACAATGCTAGGGAGTTCGCCAACCACAACCGTGCCATAGTCGCCCAGAAGGCCCAGACTTTCTCACTGCTAGTCAAGGACCGTCAGTCTCTTCGCCTCCAGCGCGAGAAGAAGGATTGCACCATCGCCCGTCTTCGCAAGAAGGTGGCCGACCTCGAGAAGACCGTCAAGGAGCAAGAAGCTGAGCTTGCAGCAAAGGAGGAAGAACAGGAGGGTGAAGACATCCAGGGAGATATGGATTCTTACCTCAGCAATGATGATGACTTTCTAGAGGAGGATGTCGTGGACTTCTACACTGACGATGAGGACTCCGACTTCATCGATGATGAGTAGATGCACTAGAGCACTATCGTAGCATGAGATGTATCAGTCCTATTGTATCGTAGCTTGCAGAATGGTTCTTCAAACCATCTGTTTTCCTTTGTTGTTGTGGTTGTGTTTGTATCGTGTGCTTGTTTGAATGAATGAAATGAAGTTAGTTGCAAAACCTGAGTCAAACTCAAAGTTTTAGCTTTGAAACCAAAACCATGAACCTTAGAACTTTCCCTCTTACCCCTTTATCTACCTCAATCTTCAGATGATTCGTGGAAACCAAGGAGGGAGCAGCTTGTCGCAAGACCCAATGCTGCAGATCTTGTAGAATCTCATCGCAGACAGAGAAGCAAGAAGGGCAGAGCACCAAGCTAATCTAGCAACACTGCAACAGATCACACAGATGGCTCTCAACAGCCAAGGGCATGGAAATCAGGATCATCAAGGATCCAAGCTGAAGAACTTCCAGAACACCAATCCCCCAATCTTTAGCACTTCAGAGAACTCATTAGATGCAGATGACTGGTTGCAGATGAAGGAGAACAATTTAGAAGTAGCCAGAGTTGATGACAACGAGAAAGTTCTCTTTGCCACCCACTACTTGGCAGGAGATGCAAGAGCATGGTGGAACAGCATCCGCCTGATGAACCATGGTCAAGTGATGACATGGGAAGCCTTCAAGATCAAGTTCAGCCGCACCCATGTGCCGCAGGGCTTAGTCACCAGAATGAGGGATGAATTCAGAGAGTTGAAGCAAGGCAGAATGACTGTGGTAGAGTACCATGACAGATTCCTGTCCCTTGCAAGGTACGCCCCTGATGAGATCAACACGGAGGCCAAGAAGAAGGAGAGATTCCTGAATGGATTGCATGATGAGATGCAGACTGTCCTCGTCAACATCCGCTTCGAGGATCTCAAAGAGCTAGTCAACTCTGCCATTTAGATGGAAGGGAAGATTAACCAGGCAAACGACAACCGCAAACGTCGTATGATATAGCAAACTGGATCCAGCAGTCACCAGAAGTACCGTCCCAACCCCTCACCAGGATATGCACCGAGGAACAACCGACCCCCAATGTCTCGCCCAAGCTACCCCAACCGTAGCGGAGGCAATGTGAAGTCCAGGGGAAACAACCATAACTTCGGCAACACCAACAAATTCAACCGTGCCCCTCCCAAGAGCAACAACAACAACAACACTGTACCTAGAACTGGCAGCAATGTTGTGCCTGTCGCAGCAAAAGACAAGTCTCAGATCACTTGTTTCGAGTGTGGAGTGAAGGGTCACTATTCCAATGAGTGCCCCAAGAAGATTGCCACCACTGCAAATGTGAATGCCCCAGCTCAACAGCAGCGTTCTGTTCAACCAGGGAGAAGATTTGCCCTAGGGAACCCTCACAACCGCAACGGTCGTCTCTTCCACATGAACGCAGAGGAAGCTCAAGAAGCGCCAGATGTAGTGCTGGGTATGTTTTCTGTCAACTCAGTTTTAGCAAGAGTATTGTTTGATTCGGGAGCATCGCATTCATTTTTCACCGAATAATTTGCATGCACTAGTAAGATCCACCCAACCAACTTGAAGCATGTCATGATAGTTCAAATCCCTGGATCAACTACAAAAGCTAGAAAAATTTGCAAAGCTGTGCCTATCAGAATACATGGGATAGATTTTTATGTCAACCTAATCGTACTCGGAACCAAAGGGTTGGAAGTAGTACTAGGTATGGACTGGATGTCAAGGCATAAAGGACTGATAGACTGTGCTAAGAAAACCATCACCATGACCAGTAGCTCTGGAGTAACAGTAGAGCATATATCTGAAACCTTACCCCGTCAATTCAAGTGCAACAAGAGTCTAGCCCTACCCACCATTGACCAAGTCAGAGTAGTCTGTGAATACCCTGACGTATTCACAGCTAAATTGCCAGGTATGCCCCGAATAGGGATATTGAGTTCATTATCAAACTAATCCCCGGAACCGGACCCATAGCCCAGAGACCCTATAGCATGAACCCCTCAGAGTTAGTAGAATTGAAGAAGCAGTTGGATGCCATGTTAGCAACAGGCTTGATTCAACCAAGTGCATCACCATGGGGATCACTAGTGTTATTCGTCGACAAGAAAGATGGAGGCAACCGTCTGTGCACCGATTACAGAAAGTTGAATGACGTCACCAACAAAAACAAGTACCCCTTGCCAAAGATAGAGGATCTATTTGATCAGTTGACTGGAGCTCAGGTATTCTCAAAGATTGATCTTAGGACTGGTTATCACCAACTTAAGATTCGTGCAACGGATATTCCGAAGACCGCCTTTACTACTCGCTATGGTTTATACGAGTATACGGTTATGTCTTTTGGATTAACCAATGCCCCTCCTTATTTCATGAATCTCATGAATAAGATATTTATGAATTTCCTAGATAAGTTTGTTGTTGTGTTTATCGACGATATCCTTATCTACTCCAAGTCAGAAGAAGAGCATGAGCAACATCTGAGAATCATCCTAGAAACCCTGAGAGAGCATCGGTTATATGCCAAGTTCAGCTGTGAGTTTTGTCTAAAAGAAGTAGGATTCCTAGGACATATTGTGTCTGCCGGAGGAGTCTCTGTTGATCCCGCCAAAATCAAAGATGTCGAAGAATGGGAAGCCCCAACCACTCAAACCCAAGTCCGTGCATTTCTCGGATTAGCGGGATACTACCACAAGTTTGTAGAAGGATTCTCTAGCATCGCCAGACCCATGACCCAATTGTTGAAGAAGGACAAGAAGTTTGAATGGACCGACAAATGTGAAGCCAGTTTCCAGGAACTGAAGAAGAGATTGATATCATCCCTAATACTGATCATGCCAGATATAAAGAAGCCATTTAATGTATATTGTGGTGCATCCAAGATTGGTCTCGGATGTGTATTGATGCAAGAAGGCAAAGTCATCACGTATCTGTCTCGACAACTGAAGAAGCATGAGCAGAACTATCCGACCCATGATCTTGAATTAGCAGCCGTAGTGTTGGCATTGAAGACATGGCATCACTATCTGATGGGTAATCGCTATGAGATTTACTCAGATCACAAGAGCTTGAGGTATATTTTCACTCAGAAAGAACTGAATAGGAGGCAAAGGAGATGGATAGAGTTAATCAAGGATTATGATCTTGACATTCACTATCACCCCGGCAAAGCCAATGTGGTAGCGGATGCTCTTAGCAGATTGCCATGTAGGCTAAACACCATGATCAAGGAGAAGCAGCCAAGTTTGTATGAGGAGTTGGAGCAGTTCAGGACTGAGCTAGTTAGCAAAGGATTCTTAGCTAGTATTGAACTTCAACCCACATTAATCATCCAAATCAAGGAAACCAAAAAGGGAAATGAAAGTATCTACGGAATCAAACGTCGTATTAGTACAGGAAAGGTACCTAGATTCACTGAAGACGAAGAAGGAGTTATGTGGTACAAAGGACGTATCTGTGTGCCAGCAGATTCGGAGCTGAAGCGGGTTATCATGAAGGAAGCTCATGATACTCTTTATTCTATCCACCCCGGAGGAACGAAGATGTATCAGATTTGAAGGAGCAATTTTGGTGGCACAAGATGAAGAGAAAAATCGGAAGCTACATCGCCAAGTGTGACATCTGTCAAAGAGTCAAAGCAGAGCATCAGAGACCCACAGGACTGTTGCAACCTTTGCAGATTCCGGAATGGAAATGGGATTCTGTTGGAATGGACTTTATCACTGGATTGCCTACTTCTAGTAGGGGAAATGACTCAATCTGGGTCATCGTTGATAGACTGTCCAAGGTAGCTCACTTTATACCTGTCAACACAACCTACCAAAGTTCGAAGCTAGCAGAGTTGTATATTGCTAGAATTGTTAGTCTTCATGGAACCCCCAAGACCATAGTATCATATCGAGGAACCCAGATTACCTCGAGATTTTGGCAGAAAGTCCAGGAAGGATTAGGAACCAAGTTGAATTTCAGCACCGCTTATCACCCGCAAACTGATGGACAGACTGAGAGAGTCAACCAAATCTTAGAAGATAGGCTCAGAGCTTGTGTGTTAGAGTATGGATCAAAATGGGAAGAATGCCTGCCTTTCACAGAATTCTCATATAACAACAGTTATCAAGCTAGTTTGCAGATGGCACCATTTGAGTTCTTATACGGAAGAAAGTGTCGTACCCCTTTGAATTGGTCTCAAGTAGGAGAGAGTCAGATCTTTGGACCCGACATTCTCCGAGAAGCCGAAGAAAAGGTGCACAAAGTCCATGAGCACCTCAAGACCGCCCAATTCAGACAGAAGAGTTATGCTGACAAGAGAAGGAGAGACCTGACCTTTAATGCCGGAGATTTTGTATATCTCAAGGTTTCGCCATTGAAGGGAACGCAATGCTTTAGTCTGAAAGAAAAGTTAGCCCCCAGATATATCGGGCCCTTCAAGATTCTAAACCGCCGAGGAGAAGTATCGTATCAACTGGAACTGCCAGAGGAGATGTCAGCCATCCACAATGTGCTCCATATCTCGTTACTTCGCAAATGCTTAGAAGTGCCGGAGAAGACTGAAGTTTTCAAGAACATCGATCACAGAGCTGTGGAGATCAACAATGACCTGACTTATCGTGAAGTGTCCATCCATATCTTGGAAGAAGCTTACAGAACCACCAGAACCAGAAGTATCAAATTTTTCAAGATCCAATGGAGCAACCATACCGAAGAGGAAGCCACTTGCGAGCGAGAAGATTACATTAGGACAGAGTTCCCCGATCTCTTTAGTTCCTAGTTTTCTTTCGTAAATCTCGGTATGAGATTTTGTTTAAGGGGGGAAGGTTTGTAACATCCCAAAACTCTAAACCAAGTGTTCAAGATCCAAATCATCAAATTTTAGAGTTAACAAAAACTTTTCCATTTAAAAATATTAAAGCATTCATATGTGTGTGCATATAGTTTAGGAGTTGATTTGAATTGCCATGATTAAGTGATCCATTGCTTGTAAAATGATTCTTAGGTGAAATAAACATCATTTAGATCATTCCCAAACAAATCCCAAAGAAAAACAAATCAAAATAAATAAAATAACCAAATGGTCATTTGTGCCATTTTAACTACCATGCCTACTTTGGCTATTCCTAGAACTCAAAACCTAACAGAAACAAATGTAGATATTTGCACCCCTTGCTAGTACATGTAATGATGTACCAAGGCCCACTTTGTGATCTACCAAAAACTTTCAAACACTAATTTTGAATGGCAATTGAAAATTGAATGTAGTTCATATGAGAAGATACCACTTTCTCAAAAACCACTCAAATGAACTTCATTTCCAAATCCCAAGAAAACCTAGATGCTTAAGAATGAGATAAATCACTCCACCAAAAATCTTTGAAAAATTCAAATAAAAGTCTCTTGCGGCCATTGTGTCGAACAGGTGGCATGCACAAAATTTCTGCCTAACTAATACTATTGGGTGATCAATGCTGTCGAATATTTGGGAAAATTTTGGTCCCCTGGTCTCCCCCAGCTCTAACCAGCCCCTAACCAGGCTACCCATTGGACTAGAGCAGCATGGCGCACTGCTTTTTGGTCGCCACGCGAACATGGATAGGCATCACAGACGCGCCAAACCAGCATGCCCGCTAGCTCTGCCTAACCCTACCGCCACTCCCTGCCCCTTCCCCAAGCCCAGCTAGGCCCTGGACCACTCCCCAGCGTCGCCGCCCATTCTCTCTACGAGCTCGCCAGAATGCGCCAGAGCGCGCTAGCCGCCAGCATGCCACCGACCGCCCCTCGACCTAATCTCGTGCACGCCGCTCCGCCTCGACCCCAGCACCCCGCTAGACATGGCCATGTGCCGCCGCGTGACCCACAGTCGCAGAGCGCCGCGTCGAGCATCGCCTCTATCTCCAAGAGTGCGGGACGATCCCGACCAAATGTCACCGCCCCTAGTCGCGCATTCAAGCCGTAGAGCATCGCTAGGAGGCAGCCCACCATCCCCTACCTCCAGCCACGCCGCTAGCATGTTGTGCAGCCCTCGCCAGACTCGCCAGCCCATCCCGCTCGGTCCCCTCGTCGACCTATAAAAGGAGCCCTCCCTAGCACAAACTCCTCACACCACTCCACTCCCCTCTCGCCACTGATCCTTCCTCACCTCTCACCAGAGCCGCTTGAGCTATAGTTCGCCGAAATTGCACCGAAGGAGTCCGCTGTAGAGGAGGAGAAGCTGCCGTTGATTTTGTCCACCGCAGCCCCTGCCACGACCTCGCATGAGCTCGCCGTCGTCCACCAGTTCGATTGCCCGCCTCGCCGCAGTAGCTAGACCCCTGGTATGCCCCCATTGCACCCCCGCTGATAGTTTAGGGTCCGGTCTCGCCGGCGACGAGTCTGTCATCGACGACGACTATGGACCGTTGATCTCTATTCTAATCGTAGCGCCCAGATCACCCCATACCGTTTCGGGTTTTAAGTCTCACTAACAAGCGGGACCAGCCTATCAGCCGCCCTCTGCGCCGCGGAGCGCCACTAGGCCGGCCCATTTCCATTCCCGCGCTAGCCCAGGAATTCAAATATAGTTTTTTCTATTTTAGTTTGAACCCATTTCTGTCCCTTAGTTCAAAAATCAATCTAGGAAGATTTACTAGACCAAATTGAGTGATTCAAATTTTGTTAGAAAGCTACTAAAAAGATCTATCCAAGCCCGTTGGATTTAATTCATTTAGAGCTAGAGATCTCTCCTAGTAAAATAACAAAACAGAAGCTTTTACACATTCAAACATTTTTATAAAATCAACCCTAATAGCTTTTGAGTTGATTCCAACTCTCAAAATCACAATTAACCATACCTATCTGAATATGTAATAATATTAAGGTTTGCATGCAGTGACTTTGGACTAGTACCAAAATAATGCTATATAGGCATTTCTAGTCACTTTAAATCATTAAATAATGAACTTAAACCAAAGTAAAAATGTACCAACCCTTAAATCACATTCCCATATGTTAGAATATGTGGTGATGACATGTGTCCACATGATACCATATTTTAGGTGGTGAATATTAAATCTTAGTTATTTTCAATGAGTAGAAATTACTTTTCTTAAATAAAAAGAATGAAGCTAGTTAATAAAACCTTGTGATGCTTGTGATGATAATAGATCATCAAATGTGTGCCTTAGAGTGCTAAGTAGACTAGTTAAGTCTTGTTTGGTGATTGTGTACTCCATATGTATTTATAGACGATAGTACCGACCAAGCTTTCGAGGAGGAGGAGTTCTACCAAGAAGAGGAGGAAGAAAACTTCAACCACTTCACTACCCAAGGCAAGCTACTATTGGCAAGCTAACACTTGCAAGCTATTGTTAGCAAGCTAGAATTAATCTATATAACCTAAGCAAGATGCATTAGGCATGCTTTGGTTATACCCCTTCGACTATTTTACCTAGCCCAAGTTTTAGTTCTAAACTTTACCTTCCTTACTTTATCAAAGTCCTTTACTTGTTTTGAAGGTAGCATAAAGAGTATAAAACTTGACCTATCTAGATAACCTTAGATGTCATTCTATGGCATGAGATTGATCTTAGCATCCCACATTAGTGAACACTCTTAACTTAGTAGCTGAGAGCTAAATCAAAACTTGAGTCACTTTAGATGGGAACACTTGGTGAAAATGAATTATGAAAACCTTGGAATGATGAGTCATTCTATTGAGATGTTTTGACATGTGTTGAGAAACAAAAATGTCTTATGATGATGAAAATGTTGAGGCAGGAGCCTTAACCCTTTTACAAAACTGATGGTTGGATTCGGATGCGATACCATTACAAATTTACGGTACAACCACAATACCTGAATTGGGTAAGGCTTAGCCAGAAGTTTATATGCATTAGTATTAGTCCCTCATGGAGAGGTTTGAGATGAGGCTACCTCTCAATGTTGTCCACCTATGCAGTGCCCAAGATGACTGATGGTCATGGTTGGGAGGCCATGCTCATAGGAGAGGTGCTTATACTAGGGTGTGTAAAGGAAAGGTTATGTTTGATTATTTGCATACTAAGTATGATGATTCAGGGTTATCCCTGATAGATGTATCGAATCTTGTGGTGAAAGTGTACCACCTATGCAGAGTGTCAAACTATTCAAATAGCCGCGTCCACGGTTATGGACAATTGGAGTGGCCATACTGTTTCGTTGTCAGATATTTTCAAAATGACTTATGAAAGGAATGATAAATCTTGACTTGACCACAATAGGGTTGTGACTATGACACTAGCTTCCCAACTTAAGTGATTCTAGAACTTTATTTTATCTTTGTTTGTTTCTGAACTCAGCTTAGGTTTCAAAAATAACTTTACAAATATACTTAGAGTTAGCACTTTACACTAGAACTAGCTTACTTGTTAGTGGTAGTTTGTGAGTACTTAAAGAGTACTCATGGCTTTTGTCCCTGGCTATTCCTATGGCCAGACTATGAAGGAGACTACCAAGATGACGGTCAGCAGGACGGCTATGATAATTAGGACTATCTGCCTTCGTCAGCATTGCATGTGCCCCCTGAAGATGGACCCCACGCTATGCTTATTATTTATTCTGCTGCTTGTTGTATTAAGACTGGATCATGAGATCCTTATTTGTGTAAGACCTTATTTATGGTTTGTAATGGATGATGTACTGTGATATCCAATCTGTTATGTCTCGCAAAAATGGTAATCCTGGGATTGCGATGTATGACATAACAGGCATCTGGGATTAAAAATCCGGGTGTTGACCTTATCCAACTTTCGCTAGTTCAACACTTTTTGATTTGAGCAACAGAAGGTCTTCGAAAAATCGGTTTTTCCCTGCTGGTCTGTTTTGATAGATTTCTGCCGTTAGTTGCATTTGCCTCTTAATCTCTTTCTCTTTGAGTTCTCTTTGTTCATTTGAACTTTTTAAAGGAAGTGCTACAGTAGCTTGTGTTTTAGTTGAAGTTTTACTTGTGTTGGAACTGAACCAAAAGACTTATTATCTTGAGTACACTAATGTTGCTAATGAAGATTGTGTGAAGTTTTGTATGAAGGAAAAATTTCAGGTGTAAGGGAAGAATGATGTAATGAGATGAAGAATGGACAAAAGCTCAATATTGGGGATGCCACCCATGTCACCCCAAGAAATATTCAAGAAGTACAAGCGTCAAAGCTTGGGGATGCCCAAGGAATCCCCTTCTTCCTCAATAAAAAATTCAGGTTTCTTCCAAACACTTCATTATTATTGTTTCATGCATAGTTGTGTTGTTCTTGGAGTGTCTTCATTTTTGTTTTTGGTTTTCGTTTGCTTAGTTTGCTTGAATAAATTGGTTGGACCCCCTCATTCATGCATTAGTTTTCAAATAGATTGGTTTGGATTAGAAAAGAGTAGGAAAAATTCATGCTTAAGTGGTAAAAGGGAGCTTATTTTTGATTATGGCCTATGCTTTGTCATGTCATGCTTGATATTGTTTTGGCTTTATGCTTAGTGATTATTGCTGTAGCATGACATGTTATAAACAATTGAGATTGCTTAATATGCCTTGAAAGAATCATGCGTTGTTTTAGCATAGTAAAAGCATAATATTGTGGTATTCTCCTTTAATGCTTTATTTGGGTTGACTTGGCACATGCTCACACCATGTTAAGACTATACCAAGTCACCATAGCCTCTATGATCATTTAGTTTTTGACTTGCAATATCACTTTATGCTTTAATTAATGACGTTGTGTCGCTTTGCATGATTATGGCCATTATTGCACTCTTAGTTGGTCGATCCCAGTCTTTTGCTAGCCTCCATACCAAGTATGAGTTCCACTCATGCATCCAACTCCAAATAAAACCAAGTTATTCCAAAGAGTCCACCACACCTACTGATACGTTGCTAACGTATCCATAATTTTTGATGTTCCATGCTTGGTTTTTATCTACTTTCTTATGTTTTGTCCACACTTTGAAGTACTTTTTATAAACTTTCTTGGACTAACCTATTAACAAGATGCCACAGTGCCAACTTCTTGTTTTCTGCTGTTTTTGGTTCCAGGAAAGTCAAAAAATGAATATTCTCGGAATTGGACGGGACAAAAGCCAAAGTCAGTTTTCACGGAGGGGGACACGGAGCCAGAATACGAGACGGAGAGGGGCCAGAGGGCTGCCACACCACCTGGCCCATGCCAGGGGGTGTTGTGGCTGCCTAGGGCACCCCTGCGGCCACCCCTTTCGCCTATAAGATGCCTCCAATACAAAAACCCTAGTTATCCCGATCAAAATTCCACGAAAGAGTCTGTAGCCACCGTCATCTCCATCCCTAGATCGGGAGGGATCTGAAGCTCTTCCCGGTACCCTGCCGGAGGGGAGAATTCACCCTGGAGGCCTTCTTCATCACCATGCATGCCTGTTGTGTGATGTGTGAGTAGTTCATCCTTGGACTACGGGTTCATGTAGTAGCTAGATGGTTGGTTCTTCTCCTTTGTGCTACCATGTTTAAATCTTGTGAGCTCCGTTCATGATCAAGATCATCTATTTGTAATCCTACATGTTGTGTTTGTGGGGATCCGATGGATATTGAGATGCTACTTCAGATTGATTATTGATTCTATCATGTCTTTGTTATTTGTGATCTTGCATGCTCTCCGTTGTTAGTATATATCTTGGCCGAGTAGATGCTAGCAACTCCAAGAGGGAGTATTTATGCCCGATAGTGGGTTCATGCCTCTAGTAATCTAGGGAAGTGACAGAAATATCTAAGGTACTAGATGTGCTGTTGCTACTAGGGAGAAAACAGCAATCCTTTGTTCATAGAACAATCGTATTGTTTACTTTACATGCAATGCATAATGCAATTATCTGTTGCTTGCAACTTAATACTAGAGAGGGTTCGGATGATAACCTGAAGGTCGATTATTAGTCATAGATGCAGCTTGGATTACGGTCTATGTATAATGTTGTAATGCCCGATCAAATCTCATAGGAGTCAAGATGATTAGTATATGCATGTTTGCTTTATTGATGTTTGTCAATTTCCCCGCTGTAAATTGTTCACCCAACATGTCATCTATCTTAAGGAGAACCACCACTAGTGAAGTATGGACCCCGGTCCTTTCTTTTACCATCAATCTACAATTGTTTACCATTTTCTATTTACTTTCTGCAAGCTTTTACTTTCTTCCACACAATACGTTTAATCCTTTATTTTTAGCAAAACCGGTGAGATTGACAACCTCACTATAAGTTTGGGGCAAAGTTATGTGGTTGTGTTGTGCAGGATTCCAAGTTGGCAACAACACCTTGGAGGTGTTTCCTTGCTCCTACTAGTTCGATAACCTTGGTTTCATAACTGAGGGAAAACTTGTTGATGTGCTCATCATACCTTCCTCTTGGGGTTCCCCAACGAGCTCGATATATTTTGGGCCATCAAGCTATTTTTCTGGCGCCGTTGCTGGGGAGTCAAGGACATCTTCACAAGGGGAGTCCCTCATAACCAATCTCTTTACTTTGTTTTATTTGTTTTGCTTAGTTTATTTCTGCTTTGTTTGCTTGTTTCTTTATCAAAAACACACAAAAAAATAGTTTTACTAAGTTTGCTTTCTCTATTAAAAACACACAAAAAAAATTAAGTCTTTCTATAGTTGTTACCTCTTCCTTAGCTCACCATGTTGATCCCTAAATTTACTCTGAAATACCTTTCAATAGGTAATGGCTCTATAATTGGAAAAGATAATATTGAAGAATTCTTTAATCATGTTAGTAAGCATTAGGATATTGAGGATAGATCCCTTGCAGAACTTGCTCCAAATTATGAAATTGTTGAAGCTTCTTTGGTTCACATGTTGGAAGCTAGGTTTTTTAACCTTAACCCCTTAATGCAAGTAATGTTTCTTAAACTTAAAGAAATTGAGGACCTTGAAAAGAGAAATTTTATTCTAGAAACTTTGCTTAAGGAATTCTATGATGTTGCCAAGGAAGCTAGAAAAGTCTTTGAATGTTTTAATATGCTAGGCTCATGTGTAGATGTTTTTGGTACACGAGAAAAGATGAACAATACCGAACCTAATGGGGAGGAAATTAAGATACCAATACCTTTCAAACTTGTAGCAATGCATGAAGCCATAGAAAAAAAAATTGGATTGTTCCTGAAAACCCGTTTGATGAAAGTAGTGAACCCAAAAGCATTGAGAGAGGATCCTCTAGAACTTATTTGGATGAGATACCTTGCCTTGTTGAATATATTTCTGGTATTAATCTTAATGCTTCTTAATTTGAGAACACTTGACCCTTTTTCTTGCTTTTTATGCCTAACTTAAAGGTGTTAAAGAAAAGTACTTATTGGGATATAACCCAAAAGGTTTAGATTAGTCTTGGAAGTTATTACTTCAGTAATAACCGCTCCTTATCCTTTTTATTTGCTTTTTGTGCCAAGAGTAACCTCTAATGAGAGAGAAGTAATGCTTGGGAAAGTTGTTGTCCCGAAACAGATTTTTGTGCTTCACCGTAAACATTCGTGTAAAATCTTTGTATGTTGTTTTGACGCGTGAATTTTTTTGCTTCTTCTCCAGGTTGTTATATAACTTTCGTTAATTCAACACTTTTTGATTTGAGCAACATAAGGTCTTCGAAAAAATTGGTTTTTACCTGCTGGTCTGTTTTGACAGATTTTTGCCATTATTTGCATTTGCTTCTTGTTGGTTCCTTTTTGGGTTCTCTTTGGGGAATTGAGATTTTTGAGGGAAGTGCTTTAGTAGCTTGTGTTTTAATGGAAGTTTTATTGGTGTTGAAACTGAACCAAAAGACTTATTATCTTGATTGCACTAATGTTGCTAATAAAGATTGTGTGAAGGAAATATTTCAGGTGTATGGAGAGAATGATGTAATGAGATGAAGAATGGACTAAAGCTCAAGCTTGGGGATGCCACCCCGTGTCACCCCAAGAAATATTCAAGAAGTACAAGCGTCAAAGCTTGGGGATGCCCAAGGCATCCCCTTCTTCATCAATAAAATTCCCAGGTTTCTTCCAAACACTTCATTTTTATTGTTTCATGCACAGTTGTGTTGTTCTTGGAGCGTCTTTGTTTTTGTTTTTGGTTTTCTTTTGCTTGGTTTGCTTAGTTTGCTGAATAAATTGGTTGGACCCCCTCTTTCATGCATTAGTTTTCAAATAGTTTGGTTTGGATTGGAAAAGAGTAGGAAAAGTTCATGCTTAAGTGGTAAAAGGAGTTTGTTTTTGACTGTGGCCTATGCTTTGTCATGCCATGCTTGATATTGTTTTGGCTTTATGCTTAGTGATCTTTGTTGTAGCATGACATGTTATAAACAATTGAGATTGCTTAATGTGCCTTTGAAGAATCATGCGTTGTTTTAGCATATTAAAGCATAGTATTGTGGTATTCTCCTTTGATGCTTTATTTGGGTTGACTTGGCGCATGCTCACACCATGTTATGAATATCCCAAGTCACCATAAGCCTTTATGATCCTTTAGTTTTCGACTTCTAATATCACTTTATGCTTTGATTAATGATGTTTTGTCGCTTTGCATGATTATGGCCATTATTGCTATCTTAGTTGGCCGCTCCAAGTCTTTTGCTAGCCTCCATAACCAAGTATGAGTTCCACTCATGCATCCAATTCCAAATAAAACCAAGTTTTTCCAAAGAGTCCACCATACCTACCTATTAGCATTTTCTATTCCAAATATATTCATGTTTTTATCTACCTTCCGAATTAAACTTGTTATGTGAAAAACTAGTGATTAAAGCTCTCACGAACTTGATGGCACACTTTATTTTTTTGCATTTAATAATCTTGAACCATTGCGTCCATCTTTGTTGCGTATATGCATGCGCTTTATAAGCTGAAGTTAGCAGAACCATGTATCATGGGGAACGCTTTCAACATTGCACTTATTATTCCGTTGATATCATGATTCTTTTTCTTATGGATCCCGGCGGTGTGAAATAAAAGGGGAACTTGTAAGATCATGGAGTTTGTATGTGTGTTAGAGAAACGCCTGGGCCGCTAGCCTAATCCATGCATAATCATGGGGGAAACTTGCACCGTAACCATAATGAGCACTCTATGAAGCATCCTCAATAAAAACCAATGCAAATAGCAAATAAAAAGATCGCTGAGATGCTCATTGTCTGCTTGCCTTGTCATTTTGATTATGGGATAGCTCATGTATCATATGCAAGGGGTACCCCGTTGGCGGTTCTCTATGATACATATGTACTTACAATGACAAGAGCTTACTTGTGACTGAAGTTGAGTAGCATGAGGTTTGGTACTCGTAAGTAAGGGGCATGAGATTTCAACTTATAACTTGTCACGCATATCCTCTTAGCTGTGTCACTTTAACCTTAATCACCTAAATATTCTTATGATAGGGGCAATGAGAGATGAAAGCTAATAAGTACCATAATTTTTGGAAGCTCTTTATGAAACTTGAATCCCTACTTCCTTCTATTAAGGCCTTTCTTTTACTTTTATGTTGAGTCTCCACCTTCTATCTTTATGCACCTATTTTGAGAGCATAGTGGCCACTCTTAGTTCTATGTGCATTGTCCCAAGACTTGTTGATTGATGCATAACTTTGATATTGCTTGTTCTTAAACTATTTGTATCTAGTCACCCTTATGAACTTTGAAGGTGTCCTATGCATTTATGTTTGCTACTCTATGAGGGACAAGCTGAATGCCACTATGCTATATTTTCTTTATGTGAAACAAACAAACGTCTTGCAAAGCATTGTTATTCATGAATCTTTTTTTGTGCATTTTCATGTTACAACATAGTTGCTATGTCTTATTGTTAGAACTTTATATTTCATGCTAGGTTGAAGTACTATGATCCCAGCTCTCAATGTTTTACAAATACTTTGATCAAGTTTATGATGGTGCATGTCACCTCAAAAATTATTCTTTCTTTTTATCACTTACCTACTCGAGGACGAGCAGGAGTTAAGCTTGGGGATGTTGATATGTTGCTAACGTATCCATAATTTTTGATGTTCCATGCTTGGTTTATATCTACTTTCTTATGTTTTGTCCACACTTTGGAGTACTTTTTATACACTTTCTTGGACTAACCTATTAACAAGATGCCATAGTGTCAGCTGCCTGTTTTCTGCAGTTTTTAGTTCCAGGAAAGTCAGAAAATGAATATTCCTGGAATTGGAAGGGACAAAAGCCAAATTCAATATTTCACCGAGGGGTACATAGAGCCAGAATACGAGACAGAGAGGGGCCAGAGGGCCGCCACACCACCTGGCCATGTGGCCAGGCCTGGCCCGCGCCAGGGGGTGGTGTGGCCGCCTAGAGCACCCACTTGGCCTCCCCTTTCGCCTATAAGATGCCTCCGATATAGAAATCCTAGGTACCCGATCAAAATTCCATGAAAGAGTCTGTAGCTGCTGTCATCTCCATCCCTAGATTGGGAGGGATCTGAAGCTCTTCCCGGCACCCTGCCAGAGGGGAGAATTCACCCTGGAGGCCTTCTTCATCACCATGCAAGCCTCCGGTGTGATGCGTGAGTAGTTCATCCTTGGACTATGGGTCCATGTAGTAGCTAGATGGTTGGTTCTTCTCCTTTGTGCTACCATGTTTAGATCTTGTGAGCTCCGTTCATGATCAAGATCATCTATTTGTAATCCTACATGTTGTGTTTGTGGGGATCCGATGGATATTGAGATGCTATTTTAGATTGATTATTGATTCTATCATGTCTTTTTTATTTGTGATCTTGCATGCTCTCCGTTGTTAGTAGATATCTTGGCTGAGTAGATGCTAGCAACTCTAAGAGGGAATATTTATGCTCGATAGTGGGTTCATGCCTCTAGTAATCTAGGGAAGTGACAGAAATCTCTAAGGTACTAGATGTGCTAAACAATCATATTGTTTACTTTACACTCAATGCGTAATGCAATTATCTGTTGCTTGCAACTTAATACTGGAGGGGGTTCGGATGATAACCTGAAGGTGGATTATTAGTCATAGATGCAGCTTGGATTACGGTCTATGTATAATGTTGTAATGCCCAATCAAATCTCATAGGAGTCAAGATGATTAGTATATGCATGTTTGCTTTCTTGATGTTTGTCAATTGCCCCACTGTAATTTGTTCACCCAACATGTCATCTATCTTAAGGAGAACCACCACTAGTGAACTATGGACCCCGGTCCTTTCTTTTACCATCAAACTACAATTGTTTACCATTTTCTGTTTACTTTCTGCAAACTTTTACTTTCTTCCACACAATACGTTTAATCCTTTGTTTTCAGCAAAACCGGTGAGATTGACAACCTCACTATAAGTTGGGGGCAAAGTTCTATGGTTGTGTTGTGCAGGATTGCAAGTTGGCAACAACACCTTGGAGGTGTTTCCTTGCTCCTACTGGTTCGATAACCTTGGTTTCATAACTGAGGGAAAACTTGCTGCTGTGCTCATCATACCTTCCTCTTGGCGTTCCCCAATGAGCTCGATATATTTTGGGCCATCACCTACCTATTAGCATTTGCTATTCCAAGTATATTCATTTTTTTATCTACCTTCTGAATTAAACTTGTTATGTGAAAATTATTGATTAAACCTCTCACGAACTTGATGGCACACTTTACTTTTCTTGCCCCTAATAAACTTGAACCATTGGGTCGTCTATGTTGTATATGCTTGCACTTATACAGTGGGGATTAGCATAACCATTTTGTCATGGGGAATGCTTTCAACATTGCACTTGTACATTGTACCCAGTTGATATCATGCTCTTTTGTTTATGGATGTCGTCGGTGTGAAATGAAGGGGAGCATGTAAGTTCATGGAGTTATGTATTTGTGTTGGACAAACGCCTAGGCCGCTGTTCTAATCCATGTCAAATCATGGTGGAAACCTGCAGAATAACCATAATGAGCAATCTATGAAGCATTCTTCTTATAAAAAAAGAGATAGAGATTGAGAAAAAGAAAAAAAGATGAGAAAAGAGGAAAGAGAGAAAAAAGCACCATTTTCCCATGGTAAATAAGAAGATGCTGAGATGCTTACTGTCTGCTTGCCTTGTCATTTTGATATGGGGATTCTTTCGTATCATCAGGCAAGGGGTACTCTGTTGGCGGTTCTCTATGATACACATGTACTTACTATGACAAGAACTTACCGGTAACTAAACTTGAGTAGCATGAGGAGCGGCCCTCATATTCAAGGGACATGAGATTGCCAGTTATACTTTGTCAAGCATATACTCCATAGTTTGTTCAATTTAACCTTAATCACTTCAAGATGCTTATGATAGGGGCAATGAGAGCTGAAAGCTAATAAGTACCATAATTTTTGGAAGCTCTTTATGAGACTTGAATCCCTGCTTCCTTCTATGAAGGCCTTTCTTTTACTTTTATGTTGAGTCTCCATCTTCTATCTTTATGCACCTATTAAGAGAGCATAGTGGCCATTCTTAGTTTAATGTGCATTATCCCAAGACTTGTTGATTGATGCATAACTTTGATATTTCTTGTTCTTAAAATATTTGTATATAGTCACCCTTATGAACTTTGAAGGTGTCCTATGCATTTGTGTTTTGCTACACTATGAGGGACAAGCTAAATACCATTCTCATTATGCTTTCTTTATGTGAAACAAATAAACGTCTTGCAAAGCATTGTTATTCATGAATCTTTTGTTTGTACCTTTTCATGCTACAACATAATTGATATGTCTTATTGTTAGAACTATATATTTCATGCTATGTTAAAGTACTATGATCCCAGCTATCAATGTTTTACAAATACTTTGATCAAGATTATAATGGTGCATGTCACCTCAAAAATTATTCTTTCTTTTTATCACTTACCTACTCGAGGATGAGCAGGAGTTAAGCTTGGGATGTTGATACATTGCAAACGTATCTATAATTTTTGATGTTCCATGCTTGTTTTATATCTACTTTCTTATGTTTTGTCCACACTTTGGAGTATTTTTACACATTTTCCAGAACTAACCTATTAACAAGATGCCACAGTGCCAGTTGCCTATTTTCTACTATTTTTGGTTCCAAAAAACCCAGAAAATGAATATTCTCGGAATTGGACGGGACAAAATCCAAAGTCAATATTTCACCGAGGGGAACACGGAGCCAGAATACGAGACGGAGAGAGGCCAGGGGCCGGCCACACCACCTAGCCGCGTGGCCAGGCCTGGCCTGCCTGCGGGTGGTGTAGCCGCCTAGGACACCCCCTCGGCCTCCCCTTTCACCTATAAGAAGCCTCCGATAAATAAACCCTAAGTACCCGATCAAAATTCTAGGAAAGAGTCTGTAGCCGCCGCCATCTCCATTCCTTGATCGGGAGGGATGTAGAGCTCTTCTCGGCACCCAGCCGGAGGGGAGAGATCACCCTGGAGGTCTTCTCCATCACCATGTCTGCCTCCGGTGTGATACATGAATAGTTCATCTCTGGACTATGGGTCCATGTAGTAGCTAGATGGTTGGTTCTTCTCCTTTGTGATTCCATATTTAGATCTTGTGAGCTCCGTTCATGATCAAGATCATCTATTTGTAATCATACATGTTGTGTTTGCGGGGATCCGATGGATATTGAGATGCTATTTCAGATTGATTATTGATTCTATCATGTCTTTGTTATTTGTGATCTTGCATGCTCTCCGTTGTTAGTAGCTATCTTGGCCGAGTAGATGCTAGCAACTCCAAGAGGGAGTATTTATGCTCGATAGTGGGTTCATGCCTCTAGTAATCTGGGGAAGTGACAGAAATCTCTAAGGTACTAGATGTGTTGTTGCTACTAGGGAGAAAACAGCAAACCTTTGTTCATAGAGCAATCGTATTGTTTTCTTTACACACTTTGCTTAATGCAATTATCTGTTGCTTGCAACTTAATACTGGAGGGGGTTCGGATGATAACCTGAAGGTGGATTATTAGTCATAGATGCAGTTGGATTACGGTCTATGTATAATGTTGTAATTCCCAATCAAATCTCATACGAGTCAAGATGATTAGTATATGCATGTATGGTTTCTCGGTGTCTGTCAATTGCCCCGCTGTAATTTGTTCACCCAACATGTCATCTATCTTAAGGAGAATCACCACTAGTGAACTATGGACCCCGGTCCTTTCTTTTACCATTAATCTACAATCTACTATTTACTGTTTTCTGTTTACTTTTTGCAAGCAATTACTATCTTCCACACAATACGTTTAATCCTTTGTTTTTAGCAAAATCGGTGAGATTGACAACCTCACTATAAGTTGGGGGCAAAGTTCTGTGGTTTTGTTGTGCAGGATTCCAAGTTGGAAACAACACCTTGGAGGTGTTTCCTTGCTCCTACTGGTTCGATAACCTTGGTTTCATAACTGAGGGAAAACTTGTTGATGTGCTCATCATACCTTCCTCTTGGGGTTCCCCAACAAGCTCGATATATTTTGAGTCATCAAGCTATTTTTCTGGCGCTGATACATCCATTTTGCATCACTATTATATATCATAATTTACTGTTAATCATTGTTATATTTCGTATTAAGAGATGATACTTATGTTATTTCATCTGTTTTTGCGTGGTTGATGACTTTTGGAGGATGGACCGCTGAAGTCAGGATTCTGATGGAAAAGGCGCTATTTGGAGGCGAAATTCATGTAGATCAGAAAATCTAGGAAAATACACAGAAAATCCTATTTTTCCAGAAGATGAAGGATGCTAGAAGGGGGAGCAGAGATGGGCCACAGGGGTACCACACCACCCCCTAGCACGGGCTACCCTAGGTCGCGCCACCAGGTGGTGTGGCCAACCTGGCCCACCTCTGGCTCTCCCCTTTGGCGTATATTATCCCCACGAAACCCTAAGACTCGAGGAGCGACCACATAAAGATTCCGCCGCCTCTGTGGGGCTGAAAACTGCAGAGAGAGAAAGAGCTCTCCGACAGGCAGAAATCTGTCGGGGAAATTCCTTCCCGGAGAGGGGAGATCGTCGCCATCAACACCGCCATCAACACCACCATCAAGCTGGACTTCATCGGGATCATCATCATCATCATCTCCACCAGCACCATCATCACCACTCCATACCGCTGTAACAATTGGGTTGCATCTTGCATAGTTCTTAGGGGAAACTTTCCCGGTATTGATTACTTGTTGTAGTTGATGCTATTGAGTGGAACCATTGAATTATCGTTCATGTTCAGATTGTTACTTATCATTATTTCATCTCTGATCTTGATCCATATGATGTCTTGTGAGTAGTTCGTTTAGTTCTTGAGGACATGGGAGAAGTCATGATGTTAGTAGTGGAATTGTGTTGAGAAAGATTCAATAGTTTGTTATTTAAGTTGTGGTGTTATTCTTCTAGTGGTGTCATGTGAACGTCGACTACATGATACTTCACCTTTATGGGCCTAGGGGAATGCATTGTGTATTTGGCTACTAATCGTAGGGGTTGCCGGAGTGACAGAAACCTGAACCTCCGTTATGAAATCTTTGCACAAGGGAGGTCAGGATCTCAGAGTTTAAAGTTGTGGTTAGGTTTCTATCTTAATTACTTTCTTGTACTTGTGGATGCTTGCGAGGGGTATAATCACAAGTATGTATTAGTCCTAGGAAGGTTAGTACATTAGCACAAGTCACCCACACAACACTATTCAAACTAAAGAGGATTAATCAACTATATGAAACGAAAGCACTTGACGATATCCCCATGTGTCATAGAGAACGTTTGGTCATCTTAAGTAATACAACTGGCTTATCCTTTGCTAAATAAAGGATTGGGCCACTTGCTGCATCTATTATTATTGTCTTTTACTTACTCGCACTTTATTTATCTGCATTATCAAAAACCCCTAAAAATCTGTTTGCTAAGTATTTACAGATAATTCCTGCTCCAAGCCACTTGTCAACACCTTCTGCTCCTCGTTGGGTTCGACACTCTTACTTATCAAAAATACTGCGATACACCCCTATACTTGTGGGTCATCAAGACTATTTTCTGGTGCCATTGCCGGGGAGTGAAGCGCTATTGGAGAGTGGAACTACTATGAGTATTGTTTATTTCTGTTAGTTACTTTATTCCAATATGGATAACTCGCTTAGTTTCTTATTTCAAAATGCTACTACCACTGCTAAGGTAGTAGATGAACCACCACTTGCTGAAATGATACTTTTAAGATACCTACAAGAATTATTGATTGTGTTATGGATAACTACTATTTTGGAGATGGAATTGTCCATCCTAGTGATCATTTGCTCTTTATACATGAATTATGCGGGTTGTTCAAGTGTGCAGATATTACAACCGATCAAGTCAAGAAGTTATTCTCATTATCACTGAAAGGAAGAGCTGAGGAATGGTATAAGCTGCTGAAGAATGGTAAAGCTCTTGAATGGGAGGAAGTAGTACCTCTCTTTTATTCAAAATTTTATCCTCCTAGTGAGATTCATAAAGATTGGAATCAAATATACAAATTTTGGCCTCTTGATGGAGAGAGTACAGCTCAAGCTTGGGGGAGATTGAAGTTACTAATTCTCAAATGTCCTATTGATGCGCTCCCTAACAATATTATTATCAATAACTTTTATGCAAGGCTTTCTCTTCATGATAACGATTTATTGGATGTTTCTTGTGCTGAATCATTTACACGCATGGAAGAAGAAGCTAAATGGGATCTTCTAGACCGTATTCAAGACAATGCTGAAGCATGGGAGAATGATAAAGGAAGAAAGTCAGGTATAAATTATGATTATGAATGCATTGAATATTTTATGGGAACTGATGACTTTCGTAATATTAGTAATGCTTATGGTCTAGACTCTCAAGCTATTGCAACTTATTTTAAGGCTTTTGCTTCCTATATTGAAATTCCTAAAAAGAAGTGGAATAAGTATCATGAGCCATATAAAGATATTACTAATTGTGTTCCTGCAAGAAATACTAAAGTTTATACTACTAATCATGTTTTACCTGAACCTTACATTGAGAAAATACCTTTTCCAGTTAAGATAAAGGAATATTCTATGATAACTAGTATGGTTAATGAAAGTACAAATAAAGCTATTGAAACTAATGAACAAATAGCTGCTGAACCTGTAGTAGTAAATGTGAAAGACTTTGTCACTAAATATGTAGAAGATGGACACACTATCCTCTGTAAGGATACTTCTAATATTATTTCACAAAGTATTGTTATGAGAGCTAGTGTCCCTGTGTTTTCTGGTAGGATAAGTGATCATTGCTACAATGGTTCATGTGATAGTTATATCGTTAAATTTATGCATGATACTGAAAGTTATTATGAGAGAGGGAAGACTGTTCTTATGCATCTCAATAATATCAAGTTTCCTCGTTTTATGCTGAAAGTCTTTATGTTGCACTCATTTTGCCTTCCTATGCTAGCAGCCTCTACTTTCAACAATTTATTTTCTTACAAAATTCCCTTGCATAGGAAGTGGGTTAGACTTAAACAGGTGTATTTTTGCTTCTTGATGCTCCCTTTTACTTTGATTCTTACTCTTATGTGAGCATCATTAAAATTATCATGCCCATCTTAATGGCTGTAAATAAAGAGCTTTCTGGGAGCCAACCCAATATATTTGTGCTTTCAGTTTGTTTTTATTTATTTGAGTTTTGGAAGTTATTACTGTGATTATAACCTATCCTTATCATTTTTTTGGTTTTTGTGTCAAGATCAGCCTCTAATGAGAGAGAAGTAATATTTGGGAAAGTTGTTGTCCCGAAACATATTTTTGTGCTTCGCTGTAAAAATTTGTGAAAACTCTCTGTACGTCGTACTGATCTGTAATTTTTGGTGTGCATGCCCCAGGTTGTTATTTAACTTTATTTAGTTCTGAACTTTTTGATTTGAGCAACAGAAGATTTTCGAAAAAAAATGATCTTTACCTGCTGGTCTATTTTGATAGATTTTTGCCACTCTTGCATTTGCCTCTTAAATCGATTTCCTTTTTAAATTCTTTTTGGGTTTTCAGAAGGAGTAGCTACAGTAGCTTATGTTTTGATGGATTTCAGTTGAAATTGAACTTAAAAGGTTTATTACCTCACATGCACTAATGTTGCTAATGAGAATTGTGTGAAGTTTTGTGTGAAAGAAATTTCTAGGTTATAGGAGAAAATGGTGTAATAAGATGGTGAATGGTTAATTGACTCAAACAATATGTGTATCAAGATGAAGATATTGATGTTATTCAAGCGGTGACTCCGGAAGAATTTATTAAAACACCAAGTTCAGAGACCTATAGAGTCCGTTTTCGAATAGGTAACAGTTCTGGTAAGAAAAGGTCCGCGAAAAATCTGTCCAGTTATATTTTTGCAGTTTTTATCCAACAAGGAAAGCAACGAAGCGAAAGAGGGACCGAAACGGAGCCAGGGTGGCTCACACCACCCCGTGGAACGGGCCCCCTGGCCACGCCACCAGGTGGTGTGGCCACCCAGAGCCTGTCCCCGGCCCGTTTTCTCCCAGTACTTTCCTTTTGTTGTAAAAAATTGTAATATATAATCCCCCAGATCCCTCGAGGTTCGTATATCGTGTTCTCGTCGTGTTTTCAATTTGATCTGTTTCTGCCGGGAACTATTCTTAAAGTTTAGAAGCACAATCGTCTCCACCAACGATAAGGGCAAAGGACTTGCGGAAGAGGATTTCCAAGACTCTAAGCAGGAGGAGGAGATCGATAGTGAAGTTGAATAGGAGGCAAAGGAAGACCAGCATCTGCACACCAGCACCACCATTGCAAGCATTGGAGTGGTGGCAAACCCTGCCAGGTTCAAAAGGACTATACGGATGTCCACTGGAGGGAAGACTCCACGTCATTGCTTGGCTTCACGGCCACCTTCTCCATTCACCAAGAATCCCTTCCATACCCTTATCCATGAGCAGCAATACCATAATATTCCCAAGGAGAAACTACCCTCCAATTGGGATATGCCTCATTCTAACCATGCAGGAAAAGAAGACTTCAAGGAGGAAGAGTGGGGAAATAATCGTACGAGGTGGGATTCACAGCCCGACATGATCATGAACCGCATTGAGCAAAATTCGGAGTTGATTCGTACTCTCACCTTCGAGATTGAGGACTTGAGAGAATTGATTGAAGAGCTCATCGAGAGAATACCACCACCACCGAAGGAGTAATTCGTCATCAGGTTTTGGCATCCCCTTGGTTTGTCCTAAGCTTGGGGGAGTGTCGCGGTATCATATCACTATCTTTTATCTTTTTACCTTTTCAGTAGAGTCATATCATGAATATAGAAGTTATCATGTAGGATGGTTTGCATTATGGAAGTGTCTCTCCTCTAGTTAGATATCTATGTATCCCTTGGTGTGAGTTTCCATTATGGAGTATTAATGAGAAGTTCTATCATTTACTCTTTTGCATATCTTATACTAGTATTCAATTTCTGTTACATGATTGATCTTGTTGTTAGTATTAGTATCACTTTGGGATCATTAAGTAAATTTAGTTGGTTTTGGCAAACCTGGCTCAGTCAGTAGCAACACTATTATGAGAATTGAATGAAAAAAATAAAAGTACTCTTAAGAAATATAATTTCATCATCATCTTTCTTGATTTGCTCATGAGCTTAGTATTAGTTAAGATCTTTTGTGCTTCCAAGGAAGATTGCATGTTTGTTTTTATCACATGTATGTTTGTTTCCTTCAACTCTTATGCTTGCTACCCAGCCTTGCTAACCTAAAACCTAGACTGAGAGGGAATGCTTCTCGTGCATCCAATCCTTAAACCAAAACCTATGCCATTTGTGTCCACCATACCTACCTATTAGCACTATTTCTATTCCAAGTAAATTCATGTTTTCATCTACCTTCTGAATTAAACTTGTTATGTGAAAATTAGTGATTAAAGCTCTCACGAACTTAATGGCACACTTTACTTTTCTTGCACCTAATAAACTTGAACCATTGTGCCATCTAAGTTGTATATGCTTGCACTTATACGTTGGGAATTAGCAGAAACATGTTGTCATGGGGAACGCTTTCAACATTGCACTTGTACATTATACCCAGTTGATATCATGCTCTTTTGTTTATGGATGTCGTCGGTGTGAAATGAAAGGGGAGCTTGGAAGTCCATGGAGTTATGCATGTGTGTTAGAGAAACGTCTGGGCAACTAGTCTAATCCATGCCTAATCATGGTGGAAACCTGCACCGTAACCATAATGAGCAATCTATGAAGCATCCTTCTTATAAAAAAAGAGATAGAGATTGAGAAAAAGAGAAAAAAGAGATGAGAAAAGAGGAAAGAGAGAAAAAAATACCATTTTCCCATGGTAAATAAGAAGATGTTGAGATGCTCATTGTCTACTTGCCTTGTCATTTTGATATGGGGATTCTTTCGTATCATTGGGCAAGGGGTACCCTGTTGGCAGTTCTCTATGATACACATGTACTTACTATGACAAGAAATTACCGGTAACTAAACTTGAGTAGCATGAGGAGCGGCCCTCGTATTCAAGGGACATGAGATTGATAACTTATACTTTGTCAAGCATATACTCCATAGTATGTTCACTTTAACATTAACCACCTAAAGATGCTTATGATAGGGGAAATGAGAGCTGAAAGCTAATAAGTAGCATAATTTTTGGAAGCTCTTTATGAAACTTGAAATCCCTGCTTCCCTCTACGAAGGGCCTATCTTTTACTTTTTAGTTGAGTTAGTAAACCTATTCCCTTCTATCTCAGCAAGTATTTTGAGTTGTTGTGTTTCATTCATTCATATGATGATTTCTTCAATCATGTTTCTTATGTTCCTTGTATTGCACATTGCTCTTATCTTAGTGAATATTACTTTGAAAGCTATCATTGAAAACCCCATTATGTTTGAACTCCTGCAAATTGTTAGCTATCTTTTAACCAAGAGCAAAGTTTGCCATTACCAATTATGATTTACTTTATGTATCTTTATTGTGTTTCCTTTACTTATTACAAGTTAAGTTATATAATAGTGAGTTGTCTTCTATTATTATTTGTGTATTGATGAATGTGATGCTTCTTGTCTGTATTCTTTTATCAACTCTTCACTCCATAAACCTGAGGTCATGTTTATTGAGCTTAGTTTTATCAACTCAGAGATGATACTTATGTTATTTCATATGTTTTTGCATGGTTGATGACTTTTGGAGGATGGACCGCTGAAGTCAGGATTCTGATGGAAAATGCGCTGTTTGGAGGCGAAATTCGTGAAGATTAGAAAATCCGGGAAAATACATAGAAAATCCTATTTTCCAGACGACGAAGGATGCCAGAAGGGGGAGCAGAGATGGGCCACAGGGGGCCCACGCCACCCCCTGGCGCGGGCTACCCTAGGCCGCGCCACTAGGTGGTGTGGCCACCCTGGCCCACCTATGGCTCTCCCCTTTGGCGTATATCATCCACATGAAACCCTAAGACTCGAGGAGCGACCACAGAAAGATTCCACCACCTCTGTGGGGCGGAAAACTGCAGAGAGAGAAAGAGCTCTCCGACAGGCAGAAATCTGTCGGGGAAATTCCTTCCCAGAGAGGGGAGATCATCGCCATCAACACCACCATCAAGCTGGACTTCATCGGGATCATCATCATCATCTCCACTAGCACCATCATCACCACTCCATACCACTATAACAATTGGGTTGAATCTTGCATAGTTCTTAGGGGAAACTTTCTCAGTGTTGATTACTTGTTGTAGTTGATGCTATTGAGTGGAACCATTGAATTATTGTTCATGTTCAGATTGTTACTTATCATTATTTCATCTCTGATCTTGATCCATATGATGTCTTGTGAGTAGTTCGTTTAGTTCTTGAGGACATGGGAGAAGTCATGGTGTTAGTAGTGGAATTGTGTTGAGAAAGATTCAATAGTTTCTAATTTAAGATGTGGTGTTATTCTTCTAGGGGTGTCATGTGAATGTCGACTACATTACACTTCACCTTTATGGGCCTAGGGGAATGCATTGTGTATTTGGCTACTAATCGTAGGGGTTGCCGGAGTGACAGAAACCTGAACCCCTGTTAGGAAACCTTTGGACAAGGGAGGTTAGGATCTCAGAGTTTAAAGATGTGGTTAGGTTTCTATCTTAATTATTTTCTTGTACTTGCGGATGCTTGCAAGGGGTATATTCACAAGTATGGGAAAATGGTGCTTTTTTCTCTCTTTCCTCTTTTCTCATCTCTTTTTTTCTCAATCTCTATCTCTTTTTTTATAAGAAGAATGCTTCATAGATTGCTCATTATGGTTATGCTGTAGGTTTCCACCATGCTTAGGCATGGATTAGACCAGCGGCCCAGGCGTTTGTCTAACACACATACATAACTCCATGGACTTACAAGCTCCCCTTTCATTTCACACCGACGACATCCATAAACAAAAGAACATGATATCAACTGGGTACAATGTACAAGTGCAATGTTGAAAGCGTTCCCCATGACAGCATGGTTCTGCTAATCCCCAACGTATAAGTGCAAGCATATACAACATAGACGACACAATGGTTCAAGTTTATTAGGGGTAAGAAAAGTAAAGTGTGGCATCAAGTTCATGAGAACTTTAATCACTAATTTTCACATAACAAGTTTAATTTGGAAGGTAGATAAAAACATGAATATACTTGGAATAGCAAATGCTAATAGGTAGGTGTGGTGGACTCTTTGGAATAACTTGGTTTTATTTGGAGTTGGATGCATGAGTGGAACTCATACTTGGTATGGAGGCTAGCAAAAGACTGGGAGCGACCAACTAAGAGAGCAATAATGGCCATAATCATGCAAAGCGACAAAACATCATTAATTAAAGCATAAAGTGATATTACAAGTCGAAAACTAAAAGATCAGAGAGGCTATGGTGACTTGGGATAGTCTTAACATGGTGTGAGCATGCGCCTAGTCAACCCAAATAAAGCATCAAATGAGAATACCACAATACTATGCTTTAATATGCTAAAACAACGCATGATTCTTTCAAGGCACATTAAGCAATCTCAATTGTTGATAACATGTCATGCTAAAGCAAAAATCACTAAGCATAATGCCAAAACAATACCAAGCATGACATGACAAAGCATAGGCCACAGTCAAAAACAAGCTCCCTTTTACCACTTAAGCATGAATTTTTCCTACTCTTTTCTAATCCAAACCAATCTATTTGAAAACTAATGCATGAATGAGGGGGTCCAACCAATTTATTCAAGCAAACTAAGCAAACTAAGCAAACGAAAACCAAAAAATAACAAAGACGCTCCAAGAACAACACAACTGTGCATGAAACAATAAAAATGAAGTGGTTGGAAGAAATCTAAAATATTTATTGATGAAGAAGGGGATGCCTTGGGCATCCCCAAGCTTTGACGCTTGTACTTCTTAAATATTTCTTGGGGTGACACAGGCGTCATCCCCAAGCTTGAGCTTTTGTCCATTCTTCATCTCATTACATTATTCTTCCCTTACACCTGCAATTTTTTATTCATATAAAACTTCACACAATCTTCATTAGTAACACTAGTGTACTCAAGATAATAAGTCTTTTGGTTTAGTTCCAACACAACATTAGTGTGAGCTATGCCATCGCAGTATTTTCGAGGGAAGTGAAACCTGCTAGCTCACGGTTGATATCGAGCTTGTTGGGGAACCCCAAGAGGAAGGTATGATGAGCACATCAGCAAGTTTCCCTCAGTTATGAAACCAAGGTTATCGAACCAGTAGGAGCAAGGAAACACCTCCAAGGTGTTGTTTCCAACTTGGAATCCTGCACAACACAACCACGGAACTTTGCCCCCAACTTACAGTGAGGTTGTCAATCTCACCGGTTTTGCTGAAAACAAAGGATTAAACGTATTGTGTGGAAGAAAGTACTAGCATGCAGAAAGTAAACAGAAAACAATAAACAGTTGTAGATTGATGGTAAAAGAAAGGACCGAGGTCCATAGTTCACTAGTGGTGATTCTCCTTAAGATAGATGACATGTTGGGTGAACAAATTATAGCGGGGCAATTGACAAACATCGAGAAAGCATACAGGCATATACTAATCATCTTAACTCCTATGCGATTTGATTGGGCATTACAACATTATACATAGACCATAATCCAACTGCATCTATGACTAATAATCCACCTTCAGGTTATCATCCAAACCCCCTCCGGTATTAAGTTGCAAGCAACAGATAATTTCATTAAGCATTGCGTGTAAAGTAAACAATACGATTGTTCTATGAACAAAGGATTGTTGTTTTCTCCCTAGTAGCAACATCACATCTAGTACCTTAGAGATTTCTGTCACTTCCCCAGATTACTAGAGGCATGAACCCACTATCGAGCATAAATACTCCCTCTTGGAGTTGCTAGCATCTACTCGGCCAAGATATCTACTAACAACGGAGAGCATGCAAGATCACAAATAACAAAGACATGATAGAATAAATAATCAATCTGAAATAGCATCTCAATATCCATCAGATCCCCGCAAACACAACATGTATGATTACAAATAGATGATCTTGATCATGAACAGAGCTCACAAGATCTAAACATGATAGCACAAAGGAGAAGAACCAACCATCTAGCTACTACATGGACCTGTAGTCCAAGGATGAACTACTCATGCATCACACCAGAGGCTTGCATGGTGATCAAGAAGGCCTCCAGGGTGAATTCTCCTCCGGCTGTCTTGCCGAAGAGCTGATCCTCCCGATCTAGGGATGGAGATGATGGCGGCTAAAGACTCTTTCGTGGATTTTTGATCAGGTCCTTAGGGTTTCCGTATCAAAGGTAATATATAGGCGAAAGGGGAGGCCGAGGGGGTGCCCTAGGCGGCCACACCACCCCTGGTGTGGTCCAAGCCTGGCCGCGTGGCCAGGTGGTGTGGGCGTCCCCTGGCCCCTCCCCGTCTCGTATTCTAGCTCCGTGTCCCCCTCGGTGAAATATTGAATTTGGCTTTTGTCCCGTCCAATTCCGAGAATATTCATTTTCTGACTTTCCTGGAACTAAAAACTGCAGAAAACAGGCAGCTGGCACTGTGGCATCTTGTTAATAGGTTAGTCTAAGAAAGTGTATAAAAAGTACTCCAAAGTGTGGACAAACCATAAGAAAGTAGATATAAACCAAGCATGGAACATCAAAAATTATAGATAAATTTGCAACGTATCAACATCCCCAAGCTTAACTCCTGCTCGTCCTCAAGTAGGTAAGTGATAAAAAGAAAGAATAATTTTTGAGGTGACATGCACCATCATAGACTTGATCAAAGTATTTGTAAAACATTGATAGCTGGGATCATAGTACTTCAACATAGCATGAAAGATAAAGTTCTAACAATAAGACATAGAAACTATGTTGTAACATGAAAAGGCACAAACAAAAGATTCATGAATAACAATGCTTTGCAAGAAGTTTGTGTGTTTCACATAAAGAAAACATAACATAGTGGAATTCAGCTTGTCCCTCATAGAGTAGCAAACATAAATGCATAGGACCCCTTCAAAGTTCATAAGGGTGACTAGATACAAATAGTTTAAGAACAAGCAATATCAAAGTTATGCATCAATCAACAAGTCTTGGGACAATGTACATTAAACTAAGAATGGCCACTATGCTCTCTCAATAGGTGCATAGAGATAGAAGATGGAGACTCAACATAAAAGTAAAAGAAAGGCCTTCATAGAAGGAAGCAGGGATTCAAGTTTCATTAAGAGCTTCCAAAAATTATGGTACTTATTATCTTTCAGCTCTCATTGCCCCTATCATAAGCATCTTGAAGTGATTAAGGTTAAAGTGAACCAACTATGGAGTATATGCTTGACAAAGTATAAGTTGAAAATCTCATGTCCCTTGAATACGAGGGCCGCTCCTCATGTTACTCAAGTTTAGTTACCGGTAAGTTCTTGTCATAGTAAGTACATGTGTATCATAGAGAACCGCCAACGGGGTACCCCTTGCCCGATGATACGGAAGAATCCCCATATCAAAATGACAAGGAAAGCAGATAACGACCATCTCAGCAATCTTCTTATTTACCATGGGAAAATGGTGCTTTTTTCTCTCTTTCCTCTTTTCTCAACTCTTTTTTTCCTCTTTTTCTCAATCTCTATCTCTTTTTTTCATAAGAAGAATGCTTCATAGATTTCTCATTATGGTTACGCTGCAGCTTTCCACCATGATTAGGCATGGATTATACCGGCGGCCTAGGCGTTTCTCTAACACGCATACATAACTCCATGGACTTACAAGCTCCCCTTTCATTTCACACCGACAACATCCATAGACAAAAGAGCATGATATCAACTAGGTACAATGTACAAGTGCAATGTTGAAAGCTTCCCCATGACAGCATGGTTCTGCTAATCCCCAACATGTAAGTGCAAGAATATACAACATAGATAACACAATGGTTCAAGTTTATTAGGGGAAAGAAAAGTAAAGCGTGCCATCAAGTTCGTGAGATCTTTAATCACTAGTTTTCTCATAACAAGTTTAATTCGTAAGGTAGATAAAAACATGAATATACTTGTAATAACAAATGCTAATAGGTAAGTATGGTGCACTCTTTGGAATAACTTGGTTTTATTTGGAGTTGGATGCATGAGTGGAACTCACACTTGGTTATGGAGGCTAGCAAAAGACTGGGAGCGACCAACTAAGAGAGCAATAATGGCCATAATCATGCAAAGCGACAAAACATCATTAATTAAAGCATAAAGTGATATTACAAGTCGAAAACTAAAGGATCATAGAGGCTACTGTGACTTGGGATAGTCATAACATGGTGTGAGCATGCACCAAGTCAACCCAAGTAAAGCATCAAAGGAGAATACCACAATACTATGCTTTAATATGCTA
Source organism: Avena insularis (assembly GCA_023614405.1). Taxonomy (NCBI): domain Eukaryota; kingdom Viridiplantae; phylum Streptophyta; class Magnoliopsida; order Poales; family Poaceae; genus Avena; species Avena insularis. Next base: position 375,560,930 of record CM042689.1, read on the forward strand.
AAACAACGCATGATTCTTTCAAGGCACATTAAGCATATCAATTGTTTATAACATGTCATGCTACAGGAAAAATCACTAAGCATAAAGCCAAAACAATATCAAGCATGACATGACAAAGCATAGGCCACAGTCAAAAACAAGCTCCTTTTACCACTTAAGCATGAACTTTTCCTACTCTTTTCCAATCCAAACCAAACTATTTGAAAACTAATGTATGAAAGAGGGGGTACAACCAATTTATTCAAGCAAACTAAGCAAACCAATCAAACAAAAACCAAAAAAAAAATAAAGACACTCCAAGAACAACACAATTGTGCATGAAACGATAAAAATGAAGTGTTTGGAAGAAACCTGAGATTTTTATTGATGAAGAAGGGGATGCCTTGGGCATCCCCAAGCTTTGACGCTTGTACTTCTTGGATATTTCTTGGGGTGACACACGTGGCATCCCCAAGCTTGAGCTTTAGTCCATTCTTCATCTCATTACATCATTCTTTCCTTACACCTGAAATTCTTCCTTCTTACAAAACTTCACACAATCTTTATTAGCAACATTAGTGTACTAAAGATAATAAGTCTTTGGGTTCAGTTTCAACACCAATGAAACTTCCATTAAAACACAAGCTACTGTAGCACTTCCCTCAAAAATCTCAATTCCCCAAAAAGAACTCAAAAGGGAATCAACAAGAAGCAAATGCAAATATTGGTAGAAATCTATCAAAACAGACCAGCAGGTAAAAACCAATTTTTTCGAAGACCTTCTGTTGCTCAAATCGACAAGTGTTGAACTAATGAAAGTTAGATAACAACCTGGGGCAGAATCACAAAAAATCACAGCTCAAAACGACGTACAGAGATTTTACATGAATCTTTATAGCGAAACACAAAAATCTATTTCGGGACAGCAACTTTCCCAAGCATTACTTCTCTCTCATTAGAGGTTACTCTTGGCACAAAAAGCAAATAAAAAGGAGAAGGAGCAGTTATTACCGAGGTAATAACTTCCAAGACTCATCTAAAACTTTTGGGTTATCTCCCAATAAGTACTTTTGTTTAACGCCTTTAAGTTAGGCATAACAGGCAAGAAAAAGGATCAAGTATTCTCAAATGAAGAAGCATTAAGATTGATACTAGAAATATCTTCAGCAAGGCAAGGTATCTCATCCAAATAAGTTCTAGAGGATCCTCTCTCAATGCTTTTGGGTTCACTATTTTCATCAAACGGGTTTTCAGGAACAATCCAATCAAGATTCTTTTCTATGGCTGCATGCATTGCTACAAGTTTGAAAGGTATTGGTATCTTAATTTCCTCCCCATTAGGTTCGGTTTTGTTCATCTTTTCTCGTGTACCAATAACATCCACACATGAGCCTAGCATATTAAAACGATCAAAGACTTTTCTAGCTTCCTTAGCAACATCATAGAATTCTTTAAGCAAGGTTTCCAGAATAAAATCTCTCTTTTCAGGGTCCTCAATTTCCTTAAGTTTAAGAAACATTACTTGCATTAAGGGGTTAAGGTTAACAAACCTAGCTTCCAACATGTGAACTAAAGAAACTACAGCAATTTCATAATTTGGAGCAAGCTCTGCAAGGGATCTATCCTCAATATCCTCATGATTACTAACATGATTAAAGAATTCTTCAATATTATTTTTTCCAATTATAGAGCCACTACCTATTGAAAGGTCTTTCAGGGTGAACTTAGGGATCAACATGGTGAGCTAAGAAAGAGGTAACAACTATAGAAAGACTTCATTTTTTGTGTTTTTAATAAAGAAAGCAAACTAGGACAACTAATTTTTTTTGTGTTTTTGATAAAGAAACAAGAAAACAAAGCAAAAATAAACTAAGCAAAACAAAAATAACAAGGTAAAGAGATTGGTTATGAGGTACTCCCCTTGTGAAGATGTCCTTGACTCCCCCGCAACGGTGCCAGAAAAATACTTGTTGGCTCGTGGTTGATATCGAGCTCGTTGGGGAACCACAAGAGGAAGGTATGATGAGCACAGCAGCAAGTTTCCCTCAGTTATGAAACCAAGGTTATCGAACCAGTAGGAGCAAGGAAACACCTCCAAGGTGTTGATATCGAACCAGTAGCAGCAACTCCTTCCAGACGAAATGCCACCGGGAACATGTATCTCGCTAATCCGAGACCATGGGGGAATAATTCTAGAGGGGGAGAGAGATCCTTCACAAGGAGGTGTGAGGATGAAGGAGGGAACGGGTGGCCTTTTATAGGAGGAGGGGGTGCCCCATCTCTCCATGGTCGGCGCATGGGGGGGTGACCCCTCACCTCCCCCATTCATGTGGTGGTAACTCCTCCACATTAAAATGCCTCTTCACATTCCCTTTTAAAGTCTCCACTTTAAATGCATTAAGTTTCTCCAAATTTAATGCTCTCTCATTTAATAAAACTCTTTTATTAAATTTATTCAGAATTTTGTTAATTACTTTAATTAACAAACATTCACATATAGCCCCTTGCAATATTTCAATATCACATGTAGAAACACCTTCTGCAATTTCACCCGAAACAATTTTTGGTTTCTATTGAAACAATTCCTGCGCTTTGCAATTCTTTTGTCTGAAACATATGTGCTCCAAAATGGTGTCCGGTAACTCTTAAGTGTGCCACCCTGCGGTTCGCAAATAATGCAGACATGATCGAGACCCTTCTCCGATCAATAATCACCTGGGACACGGAGATCCGTCTCGACTCCTACACATTCAACGATGACTCCTGTGATCGTGAGAACCTTTAACGCTTGTAACTAAATCCCTTTGTCTCTCGATATATTACATGTCCGAGATTCGATCATCGGTATCTCCATACCTAGTTTGATCTCGTTACCGACATGCACTCTTTTCTCGTTCCCGTGATATAACATTCTAGTGATCACATCACTTGCTTGCAAGTTATCCTAATGTGATATCACCGAGAGGGCCCAGACTATATCTATCCGTCATCTGGATTGACAAATTCCACTCTTGATCCATGAGCCTCAACATAACACCTTCAGAGTAATCAACCCATCTTTATAGTCACCCTGTTACGGTGTGATGTTTGATGTTATCAAGATACTCTTCTGGTGTTAGCAATTAACATGATCTCATGGTCTAAGGATAAAGATTACTTCGTATGATGTTATAGCAATATAAACACAATGACTTGATCGTAATGCTATACTTCGGATGAATGTTCATCACATCATTCCACCAATGGTGTGACCTTGTTATTAACAACATCCAATGTCCATGATCAGGAAACCTTGATCATCCTGTTAATCAACAAGCTAGTCTATAAGTGAGGCATGACTAGGAACCCTTTTTGTTTAGTAAACACACATGTATTGATGTTTCCTATCAATACAATTATAGCATGTAAAATAAACATCTATCATATACAAGGAATACATAATAACAACTTTATTATTGCCTCTCAGGGCATATTTCCTTCAGTCTCCCACTTGCACTAGAGACAATAATCTAGTTCACATAGTGATAAATCTAACACCCATGGAGTTCTGGTGTTGATCATGTTTTGCCCTAGGGAGTACTTTAGTCAACGGATCTGCTACATTCAGGTCCGTGTGCACTTTACAAATCTTTATATCTCCATCCTTGACATGCTCGCGGATGGAGTGAAACCGACGCTTAATATGCTTGGAATTCTTGTGAGACCTTGGTTCCTTTGCATTGGCTATGGCTCCATTGTTGTCACAATAGATCACCATCAGGTCCAACGCACTGGGAACCACACCCAGTTCCGTTATGAACTCCTTCATCCAAACCGCTTCCTGCGCTGCTTCTGAAGCAGCAACATATTCCGCCTCCGTTGTTGATCCAGCCACCACAGGTTGTTTGGAGCTCCTCCAACTAACTGCTGCTCCGTTCAAGAGAAATACGTATCCGGATTGAGACTTAGAGTCATCCGGATCAGTGTCAAAACTAGCATCGACATAACACTTAGCGACTAGCTCTTCTTCACCTCCGTATATAAGAAACATATCCTTAGTTCTTCTCAAGTACTTAAGGATATTCTTGACCACTATCCAGTGTTAGAACGGATCAGATTGGTACCTACTAGTCAAACTAATAGCATGTGCCACATCCGGTCTTGTACATAGCATGGCATACATTATAGAGCCTATGGCTGAGGCATAGGGGATCTTATCCATTATCTCTCTTTCTTCCGCCGTAGCCGGACTTTGAGTCTTACTCAATGTCTTGCCTTGCAACATAGGTAAGAACCCCTTCTTACTTCCGTCCATATTAAACTTCTTTAATATCTTATCAAGGTATGTACTCTGCGATAGCCCAATTAGGCGTCTTGATCTATCTCTATAGATTTTAATGCCTAATATATATGAAGCTTCACCAAGGTCCTTCATCAAAAATTTGCTGTTTAGATAACTTTTAACACTGTTTAAAAGATCTAAATCATTTCCAATCAATAATATGTCATCCACATATAATATCAGAAATGCCACATTGCTCCCACTCACTTTCTTGTAAATACAAGCCTCTCCATAAGTTTGGACAAATCCAAACTCTTTGATCACCTCATCAAAGCAGAGATTCCAACTTCGTGATGCTTGCTTCAGTCCATAGATGGATCGCTGAAGTTTGCACACCTTATTAGCATCCTTAGGATCTATAAAACCCTTAGGTTGTATCATATACAACTCTTCTTCAATCTTACCATTGAGGAACGTAGTTTTGACATCCATCTGGCATATTTCATAATCGAAATATGCAGCAATTGCTAACATAATCCTAACAGACTTAAGCATCGCTACGGGAGAGAATGTCTCATCGTAGTCAACTCCTTGAATTTGTCAAAACCCCTTTGCGACAAGTCGAGCCTTATAGATGGTCACATTACCATCAGCATCAGTTTTCCTTTTGAAAATCCATTTATTCTCAACGGCCTTTCGGTCGTGAGGTAAGTCCACCAAGGTCCAAACCTGGTTTTCGTACATGGATTCCATCTCGGATTTCATGGCTTCTAGCCATTTGTTGGAATCCGGGCTCATCATCGCTTCTCCATACGTCGCAGGGTCATCCATTTCATCAACCATGAAATTCACAATAGGATTGTCGTGGCATTCAGAGTTGCACGTGTCCCCGCTTGACCTGCGAGGTTCGGTAGTGTCCTCTTCGGAGTTTCATGATCAATATCATTAGCTCTCTCTTCATTAGGTGAAGTCAACTCAAACAACTTGGAGCTGCGCTACTCGCCATTTCATGAAGAGAAGGTTCAATAACCTCTTCGAGTTCTACCTTCCGACTACTCACACCTTTCGCGAGAAACTCCTTCTCAAGAAAGGATCCATTCTTGGCAACAAAGACCTTGCCCTCGGATCTGTGATAGAAGGTATACCCAATCGTTTCCTTAGGGTATCCTATGAAGACGCATTTTTCCGCTTTGGGTTCGAGTTTATCCGGTCGAAGTTTCTTCACATAAACATCGCATCCCCAAACTTTAAGAAATGACAGCTTAGGTTTGTTTCCAAACCATAATTCATATGGTGTCTTTTCAACGGATTTAGATGGTGCCCGATTTAAAGTGAATGCAATGTTTCAGGTGCATAACCCCAAAATGATATGGCAAGTCGATCGAGACATCATAGATCGAACCATATCCAATAAAGTACGATTACGACGTTCTGACACACCATTATGTTGTGGTGTTCCGGCAGGCGTGAGTTGTCAAACTATTCCACATTCTTTCATATGTGTGCTAAACTCGTAACTAAGATACTCTCCTCCACGCTCGGACCGCAGAAATTTGATCTTTCTGTTACGATGATTTTCCACTTCATTCTGAAATTCTTTGAACTTTTCAAAAGTTTCAGACTTGTGTTTCATCAAATAGATATACCCATATCTACTCAAATCATCCGTGAAAGTAACAAAATAACGATATCCACCTCGCGTCAACACACTCATTGGTCCACACACATCAGTGTGTATGATTTCCAATAGATCTGTCGCCCGTTCCATTGAACCGAAAAACGGCGTTCTAGTCATCTTGCCCATAAGGCATGGCTCACATGTATCAAATGATTCAAAATCAAGTGATTCCAAAAGTCCATCAGAATGGAGCTTCTTCATGCGTTTAACGCCAATATGACCTAGACGGCAGTGCCACATATATGTAGATATATCATTATCAAGTTTAATCCTTTTAGCATCAACATTATGAATATGCGTAATACTGCTATCGAGATCCAACAGAAATAAACCATTCAACATAGGTGCATGACCATAAAAGATATTATTCAAATAAATCGAACAACCATTGTTTTCAGACTTAAATGAATAACCACTTTGCATCAAACACGATCCGGATACAATGTTCATGCTCAGTGCAGGCACCAAATAACAATTATTTAGGTTTATAACTAATCCCGATGGCATATGGAGAGGCAGCGTTCCGACGGCGATCACATCAACTCTTGATCCATTGCCGACCCGCATCGTGACCTCATCCCTTGCTAGCTATCGCTTGTTCCGCAGCCCCTGAACCGAGTTACATATATTAGCAACCGATCCCGTATCAAATACCGGTGCTATCGAGTACTAGTCAAGTACACATCAATAACATGTATATCATATATACCTTTGTTTGCCTTGCCGGACTTCTTGTCCGCCAAATACTTGGGGCAGTTGCGCTTCCAATGGCCAATCCCCTTGCAATAGTAGCACTCGGTGTCAGACTTAGGGCCAGCTCGGGGATTCTTTTCAGGCGTGGCAACAGACTTGCCACCCTTCTTTCCATTGTGCTTGCCTTTCTTATCCTTCTTGAAACCGGTGGTCCTATTGATCATCAACACTTGATGTTCTTTCCTAATCTCCACTTCTGCAGTATTAAGCATTGTGTAAGCTCGAGAAGAGACTTCTTCATGCCCTACATATTATAGTTCATCACGAAGCTCTTGTAGCTAGGTGGCAGAGATTGGAGAACACGATGTACGCCTAAGTCAATGGGAATCGTCATTCCCAAGGACACAAGCTTATCGGCGTACCCAGACATTTTGAGTACGTGCTCACTAAAGGAGCTGTTTTCCTCCATCATGCAGCTAAAGAACTTTTCTGTAGCATTATAACTCTCTACGGCAGCATGGGTATCAAAAATCATTTTCAATTCTCCCATGGTATCAAAGGCATTGCCATTTTCGAAACGCTTTCGAAGTTCTGGCTCTAGCCCATACAGTAAGCCGCAATGAACTAAGTTGTGGTCCTCCTGACGAGTTATATAGACGTTCTTTTCCTCGTCAGGGGCATCAGGAGCTGGTGGGGGCCTAGCGGCGCATCTAGCACATATTGCTTTTGTGCAAAGAGGAGGAGAATCCTCAAATTCATAGCCCAGTTTGTGAAGTTGCTACCATTCGCAGCAAGTTTCTCTTTCTCCATGAACACATTGAAATTAAAAGCAGGTGGTGCCATCTACAATAGAATTTGTAAAGTATATTTAGACTAACTTTATGATAGATTGAGTTCAACTAATCCAAATTACTAATGAACTCCCACTCAAAAACGACATCCCTCGTGTCCTTTTGGTGATTGCATGAACCAAATTCACTACACCAAGTCCGATCATCACGTGAGTCGGTGTAGCTTCAAAGGCGAGCATCTATATGGGCATCATATAAACTATATGACTCATGCTTAACCTTTCGGTCCGTGTTCCGAGGCCATGTCTGTACATGCTAGGCTCGTCAAGTAAGAACCTTAGTATTTGCATGTGTAAAACTGTCTTACACCCGTTGTATGAAAGCGTAGAGTTGAAAACACCTGATCATCACGTGATGCCTCAAAACACGATCCACAAAACGGTGCATACTTAAGGAAGAACACATTTTATCTTGATATCTAAATGAGGGATCATCTTATAATGCTACCAAACGCGCCAAACTAGCAATATAAGATGCTAACATCTAATGTGTGAAGTGAGGTGATATGGTCCATTCATTTGATCTCTATCATTTGCATCGTGGTATGATCTCTATCATTCCTTTGTGTGTAAGGCCAAGGTCTATGGAACTTACACGTTAAGTGAGTTGTAAGAGTATCGATCATACATCTACTTACAACAATACCATATCAAAACATTAGCCCAGCAACGATCTAAACTAGACGCCTCTAATTTATCAATTGCAAGTTTTACGTGGCTTAGGGCTTTCGGAGATAGAACCTGTCTAACCTACGAACATGAACCACAACGAGGATAACCAAGTTATTAGCAATTTGTTGTAAATCAGATATTGACTATAGTAGGAGAGACAGACACCCGCCAGCCACTTATGCAAAACAAGTTGCATGTCAGTCATGGAACCGGTCTCATGTACGATGACATGTAAGGTTGGTCCGGGCCGCTTCATCCCACTATGCCACCAATATCCAAAGTACATAGAAGATGCAATAACATGATCATCATCTCCCACATATAAACATATGTGTACTACCCGTGCAAAGCACCTACGCATAGATCAGGCTCATACCACTTGGGTCCGCAGCATAGAAAACAAAAAATTTCCTACGGTGTGAACTACACGCCAAGATCTATCTACTAGGTACAAAGCAAACGGGTGGACATACATCCATAGAGAACTTACCCTCGAAGACAACGAGCTTTGTTAACGAGTAGGAACTCGTGGTTGATGTAGTCGTACACTTGCCGATCTCAAGATCGTGAGGAAGTCCGAGCGCCGCAACTCAACAGCACATCCGCACTCGCACACACGTTCAAGTCACCGGACAACCTCCACCTCCTCGCTCCAGCGATCCAGCGGAAGCAGCAACTCCTTCCAGACGAAATGCCACCGGGAACATGTATCTCGCTAATCCGAGACCATGGGGGAATAATTCTAGAGGGGGAGAGAGATCCTTCACAAGGAGGTGTGAGGATGAAGGAGGGAATGGGTGGCCTTTTATAGGAGGAGGGGGTGCCCCCTCTCTCCATGGCCGGCGCATGGGGGGTGACCCCTCACCTCCCCCATTCATGTGGCGGTAACCCCCTCCACATTAAAATGCCTCTTCGCATTCCCTTTTAAAAGGAATACATAATAACAACTTTATTATTGCCTCTCAGGGCATATTTCCTTCAGGATGGAGATGACACTGGCTACAGACTCTTACGTGGAGTTTTCATCGGGTCCTTAGGGTTTATGTATCGAAGGTAATATATAGGTGAAAGGGGAGTCCGAGGGGGTGCCCTAGGCGGCCACACCACCCCCTTGCACGGGTCAGGCCTGGTCGCGCGGCCAGGTGGTGTGGGCGGCCCCTGGCCCCTCTCCATCTCGTATTCTGGCTCCATGTCCCCCTCGGTGAAATATTGACTTTGGCTTTTGTCCCGTCCAATTTCGAGAATATTTATTTTCTGGCTTTCCTAGAACCAAAAACAGCAGAAAACAGGCAGCTGGCACTGTGGCATCTTGTTAATAGGTTAGTCCAAGGAAATGTATAAAAATTACTCCAAAGTGTGGACAAAACATAAGAAAGTAGATATAAACCAAGCATGGAACATCAAAAATTATAGATTCGTTTGCAACGTATCAAAACCCAATTTATTGATTCGACACAAGGGGAGCCAAAGAATATTTATAAGCCTTAACAACTGAGTTGTCAATTCAGCTGCACCTGAAAACAATCTTGCTCACAGCAGTTTATCAGTAGCAACAGTTTTGTAGTAGCAATAGCAAAGTAATAGCAGTAGTAAAAGTAAAGACAGTAGTAACAATTGCAGTAAACAGTAGGATTAAAGCACGGTAGGCCTAGGGATGGATGGTCGGGCGTTGCATGGACAAGACAATTCATATAGCAATCAAGACATAGGGCATTTGCAGATAAATAAGATAAAGCATCCAAGTACTAAATAATCATAGGCATGTGTTCCATATATAGTCATACGTGCTCGCAATGAGAACTTGCACAACATCTTTTATCATGCCAACCCGTTTGCAGCGGGGCCTCAAGGGAACTACTGTCAATTAAAGTGCTCATTTTAATAGAGCACCGGAGCAAAGCATTAACACTCCATGAACACATGTGATCCTCACATCAAAGCCATCCCCTTCGGTTATCCCGATTATTGTCACTTCGAGGCCTTTGGTTCCGGTCAATAATATGTGTATACAACTTGAAGGTAAGATCACAAACAATAATATCCTCATGAATCATGGCACTCGGGCCCTAGTGACAAGCATTAAGCATAAGAAGTTGCAACAAAGTCAAAAAGCACTAATAATAGATACTAGGCACCATGCCCTAACAATCTGATGCCATTACATGAACGATCTCATCCAATCCCTACCATCCCCATAGCCTATAGCGGAGGATTACTCACTCATGGATGGGGGAATCATGGATGGTTGATGGAGAAGCGATGGTGATGATGACGGTGATGGTATCCTCCAATTCCCCGTCCTGGCAGGGTGCCAGAATGGAGTTTCTGGTTCCGATTCATGGAATCTGTTGGTGGCGGTGCAGCGGAACTCTATCCGGAAAAAACGTCGAACCCCCCTAGGTTTTTAGGTCAAGAGGCATCTTATAGGTGAAGAGGGAGGCCGAGGGGGTGACCGAGGCGGCCACACCACTCCCAGGCACGACCTAGGCTAGCCCGTGCGGCCAGGTGGTGTGGGCCCCTCGTGGCCCTCCTCCGTCTCGTCTTTTGGCTCCGCGTGAGTCTTCTAGTGAAATAGGATTTTTGGCATATTTTCCGGGATTTTCCTGATAGTTGATTTTCTGCATAAAAACTAGACACTAAGGTAGTTATGCTGAAAACAATGTCAGTCCATGTTAGTTGTATCCAAATCACACAAGTTTAGAGGAGAAACAATAGCAAAAGTGTTCGGGAAAGTAGATAAGTTTTGGACGTATCAACCCCAAAGTGACATATGGGATATCTTGTGACTAGCACACTTGCTTAGGAGTACAGTTGTCCATAGAACTTAATTCATTTGCTCTAGTTTACCTTGATTAGTCTTGTTACCTTAATACACTGTTCTCTTACGAGATGATCCATGTCTGAAGAGGGTGTGGACAATTGAGTTGTCTAGTTTCCACTTACCAACGGTGGGAGACAACGATATATGAGGGACCGCCACAATTATAGTTAACAGCTATTCCATAAGCACGTATCATGCAGACCAGTATCCAAAACATTACTTGAGGAATCATAGCATTAATATTTCATCTCATTGCATTCACCTATTTTTAGTTTTACTTTTGTTCTAGTTTTCTTCCAGTTCTAGTAGTAATTATTACAAAACATTTTAAATCCATTTATCCTAGCAACTTCTAGAATAGGCTATTTCCAAACCACGGTTTTGGTGCATATGTGGTCGCATTGAGAACGCGGCTGCGAGGGTCGTGTTCGCCGAGCTCCCATCGGGACAAACTCTTTAAATATTTGTTGTTGTAAGTACTGTCATAACCCTGTTTTGGTGCAGGAACTTAGCTCCATCAGACCGGGGTGCCCATAATGACCCTTATACATTCCATGATGACGATGCCATTTGAACCATAAACGTCGAGTCCAATTCCCTTTGTTTCTTCGATACGACCTGTCCGATATCCGATCATTTGGTATCACATACCTTGTTCAATCTCGTTACCGACAAGTACTATTTCACTTGTTACCATGATATTACATCCCGTGACCTAGTCACATGTTGCAACTAAAAGAACATTTATTGTTCTAATCTGTTTTGGTGTTTGTTAACAACATAAGGATCTTTTTACTATGTGTTTATGTCTACGGGTCAATCTTATGAAAAGAGAAAAGGTCATAACATAGTGGGAAAATCCCTGGATAAAACTAATGTTTCCTAAAGAATTCAGACCGGAGTCTCCGGTGTGCAGACACCGGAGTCTCCGGTGTGGCCCGGAGTTTCCACACAAGTCTCCGGAGTGGGTTCCAGAAGATTCCCATGGTCATTCTATATGGGGGTCCGGAGATGGGCCGGATATGGACCGAAATCTTCGGTGTGCTCGGTCAGGCCGGAGTCTCCGGAGTGAAAACACCGGAGTCTCCGGTGTGCCACTAGTCTGGAGTTTTGGCAAAGTCCCCAGAGGGAGTATCTTGACAAGGCCCAGGTCATTCGGTATGGTGGTCCGGAGATGGACCGGAGATGGGATGGAGTTTCTGGTGTAGACCGGAGTCTCCGGTCTGTAGACCGGAATCTCTAGTGTGAAAGTTCTCCAACGGGCAAAAAATGGTCAGTAGTAGTGGAGCCTATAAATAGAGGACCTCATCTTCTACCTCCTGCTGCTCGTTCCAGAAAAGAAAAGCATCACCATTAGAGCCACCAAAACTCCAAGATCTCGTCATCCAACCACCCAAAGTTGCTGATCTTTGGGGAATCAAAGGAGGAGGCCTTGATCTACAGCTTCACCAAGAGAGATCTTCATTTACCCTCATTCACTTGAGGGCCCCTTGCTCTAGGGTTTCATTGGAAACCCTAGGCCTTGTTTTGGTTCTTACGAGCTTGTCTTTGATTATTATGACAGCTTGCTTGTATTTGGGAGCCTCCAATTAAGTTGTGGATGTGTGCCTCGAACTTGTTGTAAGGGTGCCAGCTACCACTTTGAAGGTTTCCGATATAGTGGAAGCGTGAATCGATACCTTTGGGGTGAGGTTCACCGGAGAACAAGGGAGGCCTCTCATGGCGTTGGTGGTTTGATACCACCCCCTCTCCAAATGCAGACGTACTTACCCTCAAAAGGAAGGAACTACGGGAAATAATCCTTGTGTCTCCACATGCTTCATTTTGGTTACTTCTATCCTTTACTGCACCTTACTTATCTTGCTCTTGCTTAGTTAATTGTGCTTGTGTGACATATAGGTAAATTCACCTTAGTTGCATATCTAGAGAATTTACCTTTAGTGTCAAACCCTAATTTGAAAAAGAGTAAAATTTGAAGTAGCACCTATTCACCCCCCCCTCTAGGTGCCCATACGATCCTTTCAATTGGTATCAGAGCCTCGGCTCTTTATTCAGGCTTAACCGCCTAAGAGAATATGGGCAACCCAGATGAAGGTGGAGTGGGTGAGGCTAGCACTTCAGTGAACCTCGTAGATCTCAGGAAGTTGGAAACAAGCTTGAGCTCTACCTTGGGCAACAAAGTCCAACAGTTGCGTCAACTTGTTGAGCAACTTGTTAAGGAAAAGTCAGCCTCACCACCTCCCTCTCAAGAGGAAACACCTCCTAACCCTAAGGAAAATGCTTCGGCTAAGCCAATGGGTGAAGTGGTGGGGGGATGAACATAATTCCACTAACTCCACCACCAAAAAGGATGATGGGAAGGAAGAGCACCATGTGGTTCCCGGATGGTACTCTCCCGATCCTCCTATCCCTCATCCCCATATAAATAATAGAGGTGACCCACCTAAGTTAGCTGCACATACTTTTGCTCAATGCCAAGTTTTGATGAAATCTCATGTGCGCAGCTCTTGCATTGACTTGTGGAACATCATTGAATAAGGACTCAAAATTGAGGATCCAACCAACTTGACAAGAAGAGAAGTGTCCAATAGTCAACTCAATGCCACCGCCTTGCACATGATTCAACTTGGGGTGGGACCAAAGGACTTTCCCCACATTGGTCACCTCAATACCACCAAGGAAGCTTGGGATGCTCTCATTGATTTGGTTGTTGGAAATGAGAGCATGAGAAGAAATAGATATGATGCATTGAGCAGTGAAGGTGAAGGCTTCATTATGAAGGATGGTGAGGATCATGAAGATATGTATCAAATACTCAAATCCACTGCCACCGCCTTTAGAAATGTTGGTGCCTCTCATATTGATGACGCTTGGATAAAGAGGAAGTATGTGAGTGCACTCATGCCCTTCGAGCCCACTGACTTGAAGAGTCTTAAAGGAAGACACAACTACCATATCATGACCTCAAATGAAGTTATGCAAGAGATGTCCGCCTTCAAGGTTGCTGCCAAGAATGCCAAAGATGCACGGGCTTGTGCCATTGGAATGAGTAGTGGTGTCAATCTTCCGTTGAAGGCCAAAGTTGTGGAGTATGAAGAAGAAGAAGAAGAAGAAGAAGAATAAGAAGAAGAAGAAGAAGAAGAAGAAGAAGAAGAAAGAAGAAAGAAGAGATGATGCACTCTCTATGAGCCACCCCGAAGATGTCAAGGTGGCTCATGGTGAATACATGGCCTTCTATGCAAGAAACTTTTGGAAAGATCCCGCCAAGGCCAAGATGGTGATGCAACGAAGAAGCAACCCAAGTGGTAGAAAAGAAAATGCTTCAAGACTGAGAACTTCCTTCAACTATGGTGACCGCTATCATTTTGTTGCCGGATGTCCATATGAGAAGAGAGAAGTTAATGGTGGTGCACTCATATTCAAGAAAAATCCAAAGGCCCCTTTCAAGAAGCCTTTTAACAAGAAGAATGCCACCAACAGGAAGCCTAGTGACATTGCACTGATAGCACATGACGAGTTCTCTTCTGATGATGAAGAGGAGGAAGAAGAAGAAGAAGAAGAAACAATGAATGGTGTGGCTGTCATTGCCACTACCTCTACATCCACCTTCTCCCCTTCGATTCCCCAAATGAGAACATCTCCAACAAGAACGTCACTTGCCTTATGGCAAGAGCATCGGAGGTATCATCATCTCCTCTCTCCACCCCTATTATCAATGATGATTTGAACGATGATATAACTCTTGAGGTGAAGGAAGAATTAGTTACTTTCGATGATTATATGACTAAGTTGCAAGGGGAGCACAAGAAGCATTTTGTAAATTTCTTGAACCAACTTTATCACACAAGAGCTCCTTGATGAGAGATGTAAACTTGGGAGAGAGCATATTCTTGAGATGGATGCTCTAACTAATGCCCTAGAAGAAGAACAAGAGACTAGGGAGTCTCTTGAAGAAAAACTTGAAGGCCTCGATGAGGAAAATGATCGAATATTAGCTAAACTCATTAAAGAACGTGATCATGCCATTGCTAAATATAAAAAGTCTAAAAAGGACAAGATTGAGTTTGGTGTTGTTCATGATAAACTTGCCGAGGATTATGAGAAGCTTAACAAGGCTCACAAGGCCTTGGAAAGTGATCTCTTGACTCTCACAACGTCTCGTGAACAATTTCAAAATCAATTGATTAATGTTGCTTCACCCAGTATTTCCATTCCCTCTAGTAGTATGAACATCCTTGAAGAAAATGCTAGGTTGAAGGGGGAGCTTGCAAAGGTGACCTTCCCCAAAGGTAACAAGTCTATTGATGACCTTTTGAGTAAGCAAAGGCCAAATAATGAGAAAATAGGTCTTGGCTATGTATCCAGAGCCAAGAAGAAGAACAACAACAAGAACAAGGCCAAGCCTGCACAAGCAAAAGACAAGACCATTATGGGTAGTAATACCCCAAGTGGAAAAACTATGTCACAATACGACTTTGCGGGAAGTGTTAACCCTCACTATGTCTTAATTCTTATGGTGATGTTTATGCACAATATGTTGGTCCATATGATGGTTATATTGCTTGGTCTATTTGGGTTCCAAAGACCCTTATCACTAACAAAAGAGGACCCATTGAAAAATGGGTACCTAAAAACTAGCTTGATCTTTCATAGAACTAAGCTTCCGGAGGGTCAAAGTGGGTGCTTAATAGTGGGTGCACAAGTCATATGACCGGAAGCAAGGCAATAATGACGGATATTAGGGAAAATCAAGATCATATAGCTGTCACATATGTCGATAAGTCAAAATCTCAGGTAATGGGTCTTGGAAAAGTTGTGGTTGCACACGATGATACTCTCGTGGACATCATGCTTATTGAGACCCTTAGCTATAATTTACTTTCAGTTTGTGCCCTTGGCAAGATGGGTTTCACTGTCTTTATTGATAATGATATTGTGGTTCTCTTGTGGAGCAAGACTCTAAAGGTCGCTTTCATTGGGTACGTCGAGAATGACTTGTATGTAGTGGACTTTTCGGGGAAAACCACTACAAGTGTGATGTGCTTATTCGGAAAGGCGGACGTGGGGATGTTATGGCATCGCCGACTATCCCATGTCAATATGAGAACTTTGCAAATCCTCCAGAAGGGTGGCCATATTGTGGGACTAAAGTAAAGTGTTTGTTTTTACCAAAGATCGTGTTTGTAGGGCTTGTGTTGAAGGAAAGATGCATGATTCTCTCCACAAGCCAAATAACATTATAAAGTCGAAGAGGATCTTGGAGCTCCTTCATGTGGATCTCTTTGGTCCTCCATGTCATGCTAGCCTTGGTGGGAAGAAATATTGCTTGGTGATTGTTGATGACTACTCGAGATATTCATGGGTATACTTATTCAAGTTGAAGAGTGAGACCCAACAATACTTCATCGAATTTGTCAATATGGTTCAACGTCAATACAATGTGAGCGTGCTAACAATAAGAAGTGACAACGACATCGAGTTCAAGAACTACACATTAAATGGTTTTCTTAGTGATGAGGGGATAAAACATCAATATTCCGCTGCATATACCCCTCAACAAAATGGTGTAGCTGAGAGGAAGAACCAGACATTAATGGATATGGCAAGGTCCATGTTGGTGGAGTTTAAGTCTCCATAAATTTTTTGGGCAGAGGCAATCTCCACCGCATGCCATGCATCAAACTGGCTCTACCTCCGCAAAGAGTTAATCAAGACGCCATATGAAATACTTACCGGTAACAAGCCCAACATTTTATACTTACGGGTGTTCGGTTGTAAGTGCTTCTATCTCATAAAAGGTGTTTGTTTGTCCAAATTTGATTCCAAAGCTTTAGAGGGTATTTTTGTTGGCTATGGTCTCGATTCCCACACTTAAAAAATCTATGATAAACTCTCCAAAATTGTCTCTCTAATCTTGTAGTGTGGTTTTCTAAGAATATGATGGACCCCAAGCGGGGCATGTTGATGTTTGTGATGTAGATGATGAAATACCTCAAGATTCCATGAGAAGAATGGGTGCGGGATTCATCCACCCCATTGATGAACCCCTTGTGGTGGATCGAGAAGAATTATGCTCTACTCAAGTGGAGCCCTCATCTTCACAACTTCAACAAGCTCTTGTTCTTGAGAGCAATGATGACCCAAGCCAAAGACAAGCTGAGAACCCTCACCATGTTGATCAAGGAGGAAGCTCTAGGCTGGATGGTCCAGTCTCTCCACTGACTGGATTATCTAGCCCTGTGGAGTCAGTTGCACAAGGCAGATTTATTCAGTCATCTACAGGATCATCTCGAAGCCTTTCAAGTAGCATGCCTGATAAACACCAAGATCAACCTGTACCTCATGTTGATGAAGCTGAACCCATTGTTGATCAGGGTTAAAATGAAGGTCAAGACGAGGACCAGAATGATGAAGAGATCCCCGCAAGGAACAACTTAGAGATCAAAACTCGTCGCAAAGCTAGAGTGGACAGGATGTTAGAAAGAAGAGAGCACACTCTTGAGAATTTTCTTGGTGATCTAAGGAGTGGAATGTCCACTCGAGCTCGATTGAAGCATTTTGGTGAGAATCGAGCTCATATATCCATGGTGGAGCCCAAGAAAGTGTGGGGAGCACTTGAAGATTTAGATTGGCTGGAAGCCATGCATAAAGAGCTCAACAACTTTGAGAGAAACAAAGTCTGGAAGTTAGTATAAAATCCCAAAGATTGTTGCAATGTCATTGGTACTAAATGGATATTCAAGAATAAGCAAGATGAACATGGAATTGGTGTGAGGAACAAGGCAACATTGGTAGCTCAAGGGCTCTCTCAAATTGAAGGCATTGATTATGGAGA
This sequence comes from Avena insularis, assembly GCA_023614405.1. Taxonomy (NCBI): domain Eukaryota; kingdom Viridiplantae; phylum Streptophyta; class Magnoliopsida; order Poales; family Poaceae; genus Avena; species Avena insularis. The sequence goes on from CM042689.1 coordinate 375,578,719, forward strand.
TACATATGCTCTCGTGGCTCGCCTTGAGTCCATCTGTATACTTCTTGCATATGTTGTACATCATAATTTTAAATTACAACAAATGGATGTGGAAAGTGCTTTTCTAAATAGTCATTTGCATGAGTTGGTTTATGTTAAGCAACCCCCAGGTTTCAAAGATCCCAACTTCCCAGAACATGTCTACAAACTTGATAAGGCGCTCTATGGACTTAAACAAGCTCCACGTACTTGGTATGAGCACCTTAGAGAGTTGTTGTTAGACCGTGGATTTGAGGTTGGAAAAATTGATCCCACTCTTTTTACTAAGAATATTAATGGGGAGCTTTTCGTTTGCCAAATATATGTTGATGATATTATCTTTGGCTCATCTAACAAAGCTTTTAATGATGAATTCTCAAAGCTTATGACTGGTAGATTCAGGATTTCTATGACGGGAGAGTTTAGGGTATTCCTTGGTTTTGAGATTAAGCAAATAAGGGGAGGAACCTTTTTCAATCAAGCCAAATATACCAATACATGCTCAAGAGGTTCAACATGAAAGAACTAAATGGAGCTCCTACTCCCATGGCAACCAAGACTCATTTTGAGCTCAACCCAAATGGTAAAGATGTTGATCAAAAGGTATACAGATCCATGATTGGTTCTTTGCTTTACCTATGTGTATCTAGACACGATATTGTGCTAAGTGTAGGATTATGTGCAAGATATCAAGCGGCTCCTAAAGAAATCCACTTGAGCGGTCAAAAGAATCTTTTGATATTTAGTTCATACCCCAAACTATGGTGTGTGGTATCCTAGGAGCTCAAAATTCTCTCTTTGTGGATACACTAATTCGGATTGGGCTAGTAATAAGGATGATAGAAAATCAACCTCCGGGGCTTGCCAATTCCTTGGTAGGTCCTTGGTGTGTTGGTCTTCTAAGAAGCAAAACTGTATATCTCTATCCACCACTGAGGCTGAGTATGTGGCTGCTGCTAGTGCATGCACCCAATTGTTATGGATGAGGCAAACTTTATAGGAATACGGTGTCCATTGTGACAAAACGCCTCTTTTATGTGAGAATGAAAGTGCTATCAAGATTGCCTACAATCCGATGGATCATACAAGGACAAAGCATATTGAGATTAGTCATCATTTCATTAGAGATCATATTGCCCGAGGAGATATTGATCTATCTTATGTGTCAACCAAATACCAACTTGTAGATATATTCACGAAGCCACTTGCTGAAGCAAGGTTTTGCTATTTGAGGAATGAGCTAAATATCATAGATTCATGAAGTTTGACCTGATCATCTTGCATACACACCTATTACTTGATCATTATGTGATTTAGGTGTAGGCATGGACATAGGGGGGAGTGTTGTCCTAATAGATTGGGTTATCCATCCCCCCATAATGCCAAAATTAAGAAAATCAATTATCTTAGTATCATTCTTTTTTATATGAAAGCTTCATTGTTGAGTAGTGGCTATGAACCCAAGGATAATTCTTCACGGTGTCATGCCTCACACTCTTACATGGTGGCCTTGGCCACCACCCCCTTCATTATGAAGAGTTGGTTCTTGGTTCTATTGATTTGGAGTTTCTCTTGACATTTAATTTTGATTTCTTTGCCAATTTGGTTCTTCATAGTTTGGAATCTAAACCTAAGCTTGTTACTCACCCCTAAACACATTATATCTATCATATATGTCCCAAATTTGAATCTGGCTATTTTTGGTCGAAGAGGGCCAGAGATTCCGGTGAGCAAACCGTCGGACCGGAGTCTCTGGTCTAGAACGGTTTCGGCCTGTGACTTAAGGGAGCTAGGGTGAAAGAGCCACACAAGACTCTATCTTCCACCCCCGACTCCCACCCTCACACCCGTCGCCTCCTCCTCCAAAACCATTGTTCGGAGGCCGTATTGCCGCCAGGATTCACCGTGCCGCCGGCCAACTCCACCCTCTCCACCCCTAGGACACTTCCCACTAGTGGAATCACTCCAATGGACAAATCTGGTACTCTCCCTCTCACCATGAACCTAGGGTTAATCCCCTTCATTTATTTTGAGTTTTGTCTTGATTTTGCCCACTGGAACCACATGCTTATGTGCACTCTATCACATTAGTCTCTTTCCTGTCATGGAAATGGCCACAGCAGTCACTGCAGTAGGAAGCGATTGATTGAATTGGGGGCGAGAGCTGGCGGCCATCTACGGTGCGAGATGGGGGCGGATGCACATGGGTTTACCCAGGTTCGGCCCCCCGGAGGGTAAAGACCTACTCCTGCTAGATTGGATTAATGGAGAGTGAGTTACAGGGGTGGTGAGCTCGGCGTCTAAGCAGGGAGTCGCTTGAAGGGGTGTATGATGAAACGTAAGTCCTCGGGATACCCTACGGAGGTTTACATATGAGGCACCTCGCTAGGGTTTACAAGTTACAACCGAACAGGATATGGAATCGGAGGCTTTGACCTAATCCGACTAGGCTTCTGGTATGCTTCTGGGCCTCCAGTCTCCAGTCATCGGGCCTTCTCCTTAGTCGCATTCCAGTCGCCGTCCTACAGGCCCACTCTTGAGACCTTTGGCCCAATCGGAACGTCCTGCTGGGCATACCCCATTCGGCATATCCCCATCAATAGTCCCCGAGGCCATCATTGATTCAGACGCAGGTGGTCATTTGGCAGTCGGAGTAGGCGAGTCCAATTTGGACGCCCAGTCAAATCAGCGATGGACTCCACTTTAACCAAGGAAATTTTCCCTAGGCTCCTATTCGCTGCTCCGGCGAATGTCACAGCTGCCAACTCGCTGCTTCGGCGAGTGGACAGGGCTAGTTGCCAGTGAGTGGATGGAGGAGTTGGACCGTCAACCTGGTCAAACTATCTGTTGGATACCCCAAGGGTAACTTCGGTGTAATTACCGCAGGTAACGGCTACCCCGAATCTGGCGGGTAACACTCCCTTATAAGGGGAGTAACAAATCAGCCTTGCAGATCCTTCCTAGCGTTCTTCATTCTCAGCGTCCATTTCTCCTTTCTTCCTTCGATTTGATCCTTTCACACCGAACAACTCCACATCCTTCCCAATGGCGCCTCCAAAAGGTTCATGGGGGAAATCCAAGTGCACCACGGCCCAGCTCAAATCCTTCGAGGATGCCGGAGTCCTCCGCATGGGGAACTGGTGGGTTCCCGCTCCCTCCGAGATCGAGCCGAAGCCGCGAGCTGGCGAGTTCATTTGCTTCACCGGCCACCTAGAGAGGGGTTTGGGGTTCCCCACCTCACTCTTCTTCCGGCGCTTCTGTGCGTATTACGCAATCAAGCCGTCGGATCTTGGTCCGCACAGCATCGAGCAGCTGGCGATCTTCATCGCCTTCTGCGAATGCTATCTCGGTTGTAGGCTGTATTTCCTGCTGTGGTTGGAGCTCTTCCACGACCGCATTGGGCGTGAGGCGTCCGGCGGCTTGATGTTGGCGGCCGGTGGCGTCACATTCCAATTGAAGCCGAAGGCCAACTTTGTCAAGCTCCTGCTACCGATGAAGGCCGCGAGCGAGTGGAAGAAGAGTTGGTTCTACATGAAGGAATCCACTCCCTCCGGTGAAGTAGCGCTTCCCGAGTTCGTCGCAGAAAGGAGTGAGCCTTGCCGGCTGGCGCCAAAGAAACTCCGTGAAGACCAGAGGATGGTCGTCGCGGAGATGATGGACCAGATCCAGAGGTTGAAGGATCAGGGACTGTCTTCGATCAACCTCTACAACTGCTGGCTCTGGTGGCATCTGGTTCCGCCTAGCGGCTCGGCCGCATTAGATGTATGAGTACAGCGGGAAACACAATCCCTCCTGGACCAGCAAAGAGTCATGGGAAACCGAAGATTACAAGGCCGCCCTGAAGAAGATCACCGATGCGGAATTTACGACCGCATCGGTCAGGCTCACCCCGTACACTCCCGTGAAGAATGAAGCCCCCACAGTAAGTTTTCTTTCTAGTCGCAATCTCTGCAACGTAATTCACAGTCGCATCATTCGATACTTATTGGTGGTTGTTCTCAGTTGTTCCAGGTGTTGGAGGGTTGGCTCGCTCCTCTTGACGAAGAGGTCCCCGGGAGCTTGAAGAGGCCTTCGAGGGAGATTCCTCCAAAAGCGATGAGGAGGAGGAGGAGGTTCCTCCCCCAGAGCCTACGGCTCGCAAGACTCGCATGCAGAAGCAGCGCGAGTTCGAAGCGAGTTGCAGCCTTGATGAACATGCAGGGGCGACGAGATCGTGCAAGAACACACGTCTTGGCGCACGGCCACGCCGGCGAAGCCCGCGCACAAACCGAAGTCGCCAGCGAAGAAGGTAGCGTCGCCGCCAAGATCGGCGGTGGTGTTTGAGTCTGATGATGACTCCGATGACGATGATGCCCCCGATTCTTTGCACAAGATCCCAGAGGATGCGGTTCCAATGAAGGGATTGGGGGACGAGGACACCGAGGCAGCGGTAGAAGTTCCTCTGGTGGTGATTGCGCCAATGGCTTCGAGGGTGCCAAGCCAGGAGGCGGTTGAGGCCGCGGTGTCGAAATCGCCGCAACCTTCAAGAGCGGTCGCGTCTTTGGAGCCAGACATTCCGGCAACCGCGGCTTCATCATCAAGGAATCCCGCGGTGTCATGGGCTTCAGATTTCTTCGAGAGGGGTCTCACGTGCAAGCTGGGGCCGGAATTAGACAAGCCCGCCCACATCAGCACCGGGTTGCGTGTTCTCCTAGTCGCCAAGTAAGCTTCGATTTCTCCATTCCAAGTTGTGTTCTGTTTTTGTGTTGTCTTTGTGTTGACTTTGGAGGTTTGGCAGGTCTGGGGTCAAGAAGATTGGTCGCTCTTCAGTGGTGAAGATTCCGCCGGTCGCCACCACGGGAAAGGGCGACCTCCCCAAGAAGAGGAAATCTGTTGAAGACACGGCGACTGTGGAGAGCGCGAAGAGGCAGAAGGGCGGTGCCGACGATGTCGTGGCGATGGATAGCGCCAAGGAGTGCGATCTCGCTGCAGTCGTTGAAGAGGTGGCGGCTGCGCGGTCGGACCCAGTCACGGTCTCTCCTGTGACGGAAGCGCCGGCTCCAGCGACCAGTGCCTCGGCTAGAGCGTCAGCAACGTTCCCACGCTTCATGGCGAGGGGGTTTCTAGGCCTGGTGGACAACCAGTATCCACAGAGCCCGGAGATCGTTGATGAAGACGTTGGGTCTCGTCGTGGGCGCACCTCCTTCACGGTCCGGTCGACTGATGCCGGAGAGCTTCACAAGAAGCTTGGCACCACCATTCAGGTACGTCTAGTCCCCGAGTGTCTAGTTGCTGAATTTCAGCGGCTAGGCACTGAGTTGCTTCTACTCTCCAGTCCCCGAGTTCCTAGTCGCTAAATTTCAGCGGCTAGGGACTGAATTTCTTCTACTCTCTAGTCCCCGAGTTCCTAGCCGCTGAAATTCAGCGGCTAGGAACTGAATATTGTTTTTGGTAAGTGCTAACTTTTGTTACTCTTGCAGGGTTTGCAGAGGGAGTCGATAGATCGCTAGGCCGCGAAGGAGCGTCTAGAGCGGGATCTGCGCGTGGTGCGGGAAGCAAACCGGTGACTCCAGGAGACTGTTGGTAAGTACTTGATTCGTTTTTCAGTTGTGAACTGTTGGTGTTCTAGCGTGTTGACGATTTATCTCTTTTATTTTCAGATGGTCTTCCGGCTGTGATTGCCAAGGCCCGTGAAGGGTACGTCCCAGTTGCCGAGATGGACGCGGCGAATGGGCAAATTGCCTCGCTAATCTAGGAGTTGGAGGAGGCGAAAGCGGCCTCGATTTCTTTTGAGGATTGAGCAAAGGCTGCAGTCGCTGCGGCTGAAGAGGAGTGCAAGGCCGCAGACTCGATCATCCTGGGGCTACAGAACGATCACGCCGCCCTAGAGAAGCACGTCACCGAGAACTGCCGCAAGCTTCTTAGTGAGTCTCTGTTCTTTGCTTAAGATGTTTGGCGAGTCCCCGAGTGGGGAGATCTATAGTGTCACTGACGTCTGATGTTGTAGCTATGATAGGGCAAAGCGACCCAGTGGTGCAGACCTTCAACGCCTGCAAAGGCGTGATCGCCATGGTGAACGCGCACACGCCCGCATTGTGCGTCCAAGCAGTCCTTTAGGGGATGTCCCCCAACGAGGTTATCCCTGGGGGACTTACAGAAGTGTGGCGCTATCTGGAGGAGGTGCCCGGTGTCGTGGAGTGGATGGCACGCTCGGCTTTCAGGCGCGGGGCTACCACGGCATTGAGCCTGGGTCTCGCCCACTTCCCCAACGATTTCGACCTCGACGACATCACCAGCGGCTACCCTTCAGCGACTGGTACAATGGAGATGTCGGAGGTGCTGAAGCTGACCGCCAAGGCTGCCCCCTTTGCTGATCGGGTGTTGGTGATGGGGGACCTTCTGCCATACCAGGAGACGGTATTGGCGCCTGGCGACCCCGAGCCAGAGCACCGCGACCTGAAGTCGGAGCAACCCTTCTGGCCGGTGTTGTCGAAGTCGTTGATGACCTACCCGACGAACCCATGGCAACCTTTCATCCGTGTCAAGGGTGGTGGGGATGCTTCTTCGTCAGGGTCTGCGAAATAGATAGTATCTCTAGGCAGTTTGTAATATATGCCAAGTGGCGACTTTTGTAATATGAACAATATTTTGAGTAAGAGGAGTCAATCTATTTGCAATGCGGCCGTGATTGTGTGGTGTGTTTATTTTTGTTTGAGCGAGTCCCCGAGCGCGTCCGCCCTTTCATGGGGTATAACTCGATTGTATACATATGTGTTTTCTTTGATGGTGCATTGTTTGTCCCTTGCGTCTCCTGAAGGGGCGAGTCCCCGAGCGCGAGTGAGAGCTTTTGTAGGCGAGTTCCCGAGTGTAGTACTTATCCGTTTTGGGCGCATGCCTGTTGCAAGTTGCTAATGTGTTGTTTGTAATGCGTCTCCTCCCCTGGCTCGGAGAGCCAGTCGCTTGGCGAGTCCAAGGCAGCTCTCTTACTTGGTGTGTTCCCGAGCCGCATGAGGGTTCCATTTTTGCGGAGTCCCCGTGCGTGGTACTTAACCGTTCGAGTCGCTTTGCGCGAGGATGGGAAGGACAGGTCACTGTGAGAAGCGTATACCGGTCGTATTGGCCCGGTAGGCCAGTCGAGCTAGGCGACTCCGATGGTGGCTTCGGGTTGGCGTATTCGTGGACGTCCCAAGGCCCGAGTATTTTTGGTGCCCTTGGGCCGCACTACTTAGCGGTGCCAGTCGCTCGACCAAAGGTTGACTTCTGTGGGTAGCATATTGCTAATTGTACGAGTGCGATTGGCACAAGGATATGGCGAGTAGACACAATTTTGTGAACAAAATGAATTTCATTATATATGTCGGCTGAGTACATATTTTAGTTCTATGTATAGAACTTTCGGAGGAGGTTTACGTTCCATGGCCTCCCGACCTTGAGCTGGCCGTCGCCTCGTACGTCGATGAGGTAGTAGGCAACGTTGCCGAGACACACCCTATGGCAAATGGCCCCTCCCATGGGGGAGAGTTTGTGCATGCCCTTCTTGTCCTGAGCCAGTCGTAGGACCAGATCACCCTCCTGGAAGGTGCGAGTCCGAACTCGGCGGCTATGGTAGCGGCGGAGTCCCTGCTGGTAGATGGCGGTGCGGGAGCGAGCCAGGTCGCGTGCCTCGTCGATTTGGTCGATGTTGTCTTGGCGAGCGGTCTCATTTGTCGCTTCGACATAATTGGTGACTCGAGGTGAGTCGTGCTCCAGGTCCATTGGCATTACGGCTTCGGCGCCGTACACCATGAAGAAGGGTGTGAACCCGGTGGAGCGATTGACGGACGTGCGGATCCCCCATATTACGGAGGGGAGCTCTTCGACCCAGCATCCTGGGTGCACTCGAGGGGCACCTGGAGTCGCGGTTTGAGCCCGTGGAGGACGCTCTAGTTGGCGCGTTCTGCTTGGCCGTTCGACTCCGGGTGGGCGACTGAGGCGAGGTCGAGTCGTATGTCGTGCTCTTCGCAGAATTCCGCCATGGCCGCCTTGGCGAAGTTGGTGTCGTTGTCTGTTATGATGTTGTGCAGGTAGCCGTACCGGTAGATGAGCTCACGTAAGAACTTGGTGGCCACCTTGCCATCGCACTTTTTGATCGGCTTGGCCTCGACACATTTGGTGAACTTGTCGACCGCGACTAGGAGATGGGTGAAGCTGGATGGGGCCTTCTTGAACAGGCCTACCATGTCCATGCCCCATACAACGAATGGCCATGCGATGGGGATGGTCTTGAGTGCTGAACCAGGGAGGTGCGTCTGGTTGGCGTGTTTCTGGCACCCGACGCATTGTTGGACGATGTCGGTTGCGTCGGTGTGCGCGGTGAGCCAGTAGAAACCGTGTCGCATGGCCTTGGCGACTAGCGACTTGGCGCCGGCGTGATGGCCGCAGTCGCCGGCATGGATGTCCTGGAGGATCTTACGGCCTTCTTCTGGCTATACGCAGCGTTGGAACACGCCAGTCACGCTGCGCTTGTGGAGCTCACCATTGATGATGATGAAGGATTTGCAGCGGCGTACGATCATTCGCGCCTCCGTCTCGTTGCTTGGGAGGATCTTGTGCTCTAGGAAGGTGACGTATGGTGTCGTCCAATCGTTGGGCTCCACGATCATGGCGACTAGGGCCGGCTCGGGTTGTAGTGGAATCCCGATGTTGATCTACTTCGGTAGGCAGACCGAAGGTTTGTGGATGATGTCGAGGAAGACGCATGCGAGTGGCGTTTGTCGAGCCGACCCGATGCGGGAAAGGGCATCTGCCTCCTCATTCTTGCGTCTGTAGATCCACTCGACTGAATAGCCTTCCAAGTGTCCTCCCAGCTGGTCTACCGCTTGGCGATACGCGATCATTGTTGGAGAGACAGTGTCGCATGTTCCAGCGACCTAGCCGGCGACTAGGTCGGAGTCGCCATAGCACCGTAGGCGGTTGATGTTCATCTCCTTGGCAGCCCGCATGCCGTGGAGGAGGGCCTCGTATTCTGCCATGTTGTTGGTGCAGGGCTTGAAGTTGAGGTGGAGCACGTAGCGGAGCTTGTCTCCTTTGGGGGAGGTCAATATGACCCCGGCCCCTGCACCGTCGGCATTCTTGGAGCCGTCAAAGTGGAGCGACCAGTAGTGAAGGTATGGTAGTTTTTCCGGCTGCTCCTCTTCTTCCCAATCTGCGAGGAAATCAGCCAGGGCTTGTGACTTGATCACTTTGCGGGGCTCGTATTTGATGTTGTGGACGCTGATTTCGACGGCCCACTTGGCGACTCGCACAGTCGCCTCGCGATTGCGTATTATGTCCTGCAGAGGTGTCGATTGGAGGCCGCCACGTAGATGAGCATTGGCTCTTTGTCGATTGGGGCGGCAAGTAGTGGAGCCGCGAGTAGCACTTCTTTGAGTGCTTTGAGTGCATTGTCCGCCTCCGCGTCCCATTGGAATGTGGGGTTCTTGCGCATCATGCGATAGAGAGGCATTGCCTTCTCGCGTAGTCGGGGGATGAAGCGACTGAGAGTCGCGACTCGCCCGGCCAAGTTATGGACGTCACGCAGGCACTTGGGTTTTCCGAGCCGTCCGATGGTGTCGATCTTGGTGGGGTTGGCTTCGATGCCTCGCTTGGAGACTACGTATCCCAACAGCTGTCTGATGGGGACGTCGAAGGCGCACTTTCCTGGGTTCAGCTTGATGTTGTACCTCCGCAGATTTGCGAAGGTTTCGGCCAGGTCGGCGAGTAGGTCGTCCTGGCAGGTGGATTTTACCACCATGTCGTCGATGTAGACATGAATGTTGCGACCAATTTGGCTCGCGACGCACTCCTGCATGCATCTTTGGTATGTGGTGCCGGCGTTCTTAAGGCCGAACGTCATGGCCGTGTAGTAGAAGGCGCCGAATGGCGTGATGCACGCCGTCTGCTCCTCATCCTCGACCGCCATTTTGATCTGGTTGTAACCAGAGTAAGCGCCGAGGAAGCACAGCGACTCTGATCCCACGGTCGAGTCAATGATCTGGTCGATGTGCGGTAGGACAAACTCCTCCTTCGGGCAGGCACTGTTGAGGTTAGTGTAGTCGATACACATTCGCCGCGTGTTGTTCTTTTTGAGGACCAAGACTGGGTTTGCCAGCCACGTGGAGCATTTTATTGGCCGGATGAAGCCTGCGGCAAGCAGGCGTTGAACTTCTTCGGCGATTGCTTGGCGGCACTTTTCATTGAAGGGCCGCAGCGACTGCTTTACCGATCGCACTTTAGGGTCGGCGTGTAGTTTTTGCTTAGCGAGTTCCCTCGGGACACCTGGCATGTCAGAAGGTTTCCATGCGAAGATGTCGCGGTTCTCACGGAGGAACTCGATGAGCGCGCTTTCCTATGTGGGGCTCATGTGCGCCCCAATGGTGACCGTCTGGCTGGAGTCGCCCGGGACGAGCTCGACGATGCGAGTATGTGTGGTTGCCTCGAACGTAGAGTTCACGACGGTTGGATTCTTCAGGATGGTGGGGTCGCCCTTGTTGATGTTGGCCGCGTATTTCACGAGCTCCTCCGTGTGATCAGCCTCCGCGGTGATGACGGCATCGGCGAGCTCAGCACCTTTGTCCTCGCATTCCACGGCCATATCGGGTCGCCGTGAACGGTGATGATGCCGCTTGACCCTGGGAGCTTCATCATGTTGTATGCATAGTGGGCGGTCGCCATAAATTTGGCGAACGTTTGGCGTCCCAGGACGCAGTGATAGGGGATGCGGAAGTTCACCAGCTCGAACTCGATTCGCTCGATGTGGTAGTTTGCTGGAGTGCCAAAGGTGACCGGTAATGTCACTTTTCCGATTGGGTACGCCCTCCGACCGGGGATGATGCCGTGGAAGGTTGTCAGGGTCGGCTGGATTGCAGATTCTGGGAGCTGGAGCCTTTTGAACGTGTCTAGATACGTGATGTTGATGGAGCTCCCGCCGTCCATCAGTGTCTTGGGCAGCCAATAGTCGACCACTTTGGGCCTGACTACCAGGACGACTCGCCCTGGGTACTCGATCTTGGGAGCATGGTCCTGGCGACTCCAGGTGATACTCTGCTCGGACCAGTTGAGGAAACGTGGGATGTCGACCTATGTCACCGCATTGACGGCGACTGAACGGGCGAGCACCTTCCTCTCGCGCTTGGTGTCGAGCCCAGTGAAGGTGTGTAGCGAGCCGACAGCGCTGCCGAAGTTGCCGGCGTTTCCGTTGTCCCGAGGTGGATTGTTGTTGGGGTCCTCCCTTGCTCGCCTTGCCTTTTCGATCTCTTTGAGAGAGTGGCAGTCCGCGGTGGTGTGGGTGGAGGGTTTCCCCTCCCTGGTGTGGTAGACGCAAGGCTGGTTGAGCAGGGCAGCAGGGTCGAATTTCGGCCTCGCCACGTTGTTGGCATGGTAGTTTCCGCTATCGCAGTAATTTCCTCCGTTGCGGCAGTAGCTCTTGGGGTCGCGTTGGCCGTAGCCGGTGTTGGCGACTAAGTCGACTCGCCCGTCCGTGCGGCGCTTGCCGGTGATGCGGGTGTTGCTATAGCGCATGTCGCGCTGTCGCCTGCTGTCGTGGCCGCTAGTGCGGCGTCTTCCTCCCGACTTGTCGTCGGAGTCTTGGTTGGGGTCCTCCTCCGCGTAGCGCTTGGCGATCTCGAGGAGGTCGGGGATGTTATCGAGCATCCCGTAGACCCGCTTGATCTTAGCGACCAGGGGTTCGTACCAGCACACGTTCTTGAAGCAATGTATCGCCGTGTCCGGGTGGATGCCGGAGGCATTGATCCACAGTTCGTGCCACCTTTGAATCCAGTGGAGGGTCGACTCGCGTTGTCCCTGGATGCACCACTCCAGGTCTTCGATGGTGGTGGCGCGGGTGTAGGAGTCCTCGAAGTGCCTGACGAAGGCATCCCGCATTTCCTCCCGAGTCGATCTTTGTCGGAGGGTGTTGATCCATTGCCGGGTCGCACCCTCCATCATCAGGGGGAGGTAGCGAGCGGCGAGCAGGTCGGTGTGGCCGGCGATTCCCATCGCCATGAGGTATGTGTCTAGCCACACTACTGGGTCGTACGTTGGATCGTACTTTTCGATCTCCTTAGGCGCCTTGAAGTTGGCGGGGTACTTTTCCCCTCTAATCATAGGCCCGAAGCATTGGGGGCCGACTCGGCTAAGCGAGCCCCTGGGTTCGGGGTTGTCGCAATTACTGAGGGTGTGCCTCAAGTCATTGGGCTGGCGCGCCCGCCAGGCCTGGTTGTTGACGATGTGCGTGCGTGCATTGATGGGCTGCCCGTTGGCAGCGACCATGTTGTTCACCGGTCGCGGTTCGTTGGTGGAGAGTGCAGGGTTGGCGGTCCGCGGCTGGTTCGTCAGTGGTTGCGGTGGTGGGCAGGTCACGGCGTTGGCGATGGTGGGGTGGCCGCCTGAGGCCGCCCTGCTTGCTGAGGAGCAGGAATACATTCGACCCCGCGGGTCGACTCCCGCGGCTTGTTGCTCGACGGCCCTCGTGAGTAGGGCCTTGGCGTACTGGATCTACAGCGCACCATCTCCCTGGACGTTGAGGTTGGCAACCGCAACGTCGGACGCGACGATGTTGTCCATCGGGGTGGAGTAGAGTGGGAGTCCGTTGGCGTCGCGGGCTTGTGGTGAGATGATGATCCGCGGCTGGTCCGGCCGGGGCGCATGGCCAATGGGTGGTGGAGGGGCTCCGGTCGCCGGTGCGCCGGGTGGTGGTCGGTTGCTTCCACCTGGTGGCGCATTCTCGCAATACTCGTGCTCGGCCGTGCGTGCGGGGTTGCTTTCGTCATTGAAGTTTAGGACGCGGCCCTAGACGTTGGAGTTTAGGCGGGTCCTGATGCGGCGCTGGTGATAGAGCGATAGCTCCCGCGTCGTTTCCCGCTTGAGGCGGTATTTCTCGCGCTCGGAGAGCTCATTGCGCTGCGACTCCGCAAGTCGCAGGCGGGCCTCCTCCACCTCTGTGGTCGTGGCAGTCGGCGGGATCGGTGTGGAGAACGGATCTGGCGGGGCGGCCGTGTTGCCCGCCATGTAGATCATGTTAAAGCGATTGGATCTGGCGCGGAAGTCTTCGGGCGACTCCGAGCTGGAATCGGAATCGAAGATCCCGAGGATGGAGGAGTCCTCGAAATCCTCAGGGTTGGAGACCTGCGTGATGGAGTCCTCTCGTGATGCCGTGGTGATAAATCCATTAACCAAGGCAGGGGTCACGGAGTCGGCATCGTCGTTTAGGGCCTCGTCGTTCGTGGCGGCGTTGGTCTCGGCCGCGTTGCTGGCGGCCGAGTCGTACTCGGTGACGAGGCTCCTGAAGGAGCGGACCTGCTCCTCCGAGAGCAGATCACGGTGCAGCGGTGATCCGCCAACGATCACCGTCGTTGCTGGGTCGACCGTGCCGGTGAAGCCGATGAAGAGGTTGATGGAGCCGACCGACATCACCGTGCCGTGGGTGACCGGGCGCGACGCCGGGATGTAGCTACTAGGCAGGATCTATAAGATCCCGCCGATGGCGATCATGCGGCTGGTGGCAAGCGGCCGATCGATCGGTGAATAGGCTCTCGCCGCAGAACTCAGGCCAGTCCTGCATGCCCCACGGTGGGCGCCACTGTCGTGGAAATGGCCACGGCAGTCGCTGCAGTAGGCAGCGATTGATTGAATCGGGGGCGAGAGCTGGCGGCCATCTACGGTGCGAGATGGGGGCGGATGCACATGGGTTTACCCAGGTTCGGCCCCCGGAGGGTAAAGACCTACTCCTGCTAGATTGGATTAATGGAGAGCGAGTTACAGGGGTGGCGAGCTCGGCGTCTAAGCAGCGAGTCGCTTGAAGGGGTGTATGATGGAATGTAAGTCCTCAGGATACCCTAGGGAGGTTTATATATGAGGCACCTCGCTATGATTTACAAGTTACAACCGAACAGGATATGGATTCGGAGGCTTTGACCTAATCCGACTAGGCTTCTGGTACGCTTCTGGGCCTCCAGTCTCCAGTCGCCGGGCCTTCTCCTTAGTCGCATTCCAGTCGCCGTCCTGCAGGCCCACTCTTGAGACCTTTGGCCCGATCGGAACGTCCTGCTGGGCATACCCCATTCGGCATATCCACATCATTTCCCTTGCTCGGTCTTCTAGAAACAAGCCATCCCGCAGTCTCCTTTTGCAACCCGAAGTCTCTAGACTGGAGATTCCGGTTCATCAATCCGGAGACTCCGGCCCAGGCTAGAGACTCCGATCCGTCTGACCGGAAACTCCGGTCCAGGCCAAAGATTCCGGTGTTGCACACCGGAGACTCCGGTGTTACTTGCTTCTAGAACATCTTGCAAAGTTTTGAGGGTCTTGTTTTTATCTCCGAGACATATGTGCTTACCTCCATGCTATCCCCCTCACTCTATATTCACAGGTGGCTCTGGGTCTCTTCGTGGTCGCACTAAAGCTAAGTCCAAAAGGGCGGATCCTTGGTTTGATGAGGAAGCTGGTCAGTATGTGATCCCACCATCCAACCGCATGCAACAACTCAGAGATGCTGAATATATGAGAAGGAACCAAGAGTGCATAGAGGAGGAAAGTTGCGCCAAAAGGGCCAAGTATGACAATCTGCAATCCCTTGCCCATATGACCAAGAAAGGGTACCATGAGCTGCACAAGACAAACTTCTATGAGATACCAAGGGCCAGTGATGATCCTTGCTATTGGAGAAGGGAGAAAAAAGTATTCATGCAAGATATCTATCTCAAGCTCACCAAGTCCTCTGTTTTCCCTCAAATGTATATGGACCTCGAGTACATGCGTGCCAACAACTACTTTGAAGATGTTGTGTGGACTACTGAGAAGCTTGGACTGCATGGGCTCATTGAGATCCGAGAAAATTATAGCATCACCCTTGTTCAGCAATTCTACGCAATTGTTGTGTTTGGGACTGACCAGGCAAGGACCATGACTTGGATGACTGGCAATGTTCACTACACTGCAAACTTCTTTGACTTTGCCAGGGTCATCAATGAGACTTTCTAGGGTGTGTCTGTTCATGTTGGGCACCGTATGCATGATGTTGCACTTGGCGATAACAAGAATGAGTTAGCTCCCCTCTATGGCAAAAAGGTTATCATCGGTGAAGCCAAGGGCCTCAAACCTCTCTACAACTTACTGTTGAGGATATTTCGCCACAACATTTCCCCAGTGCTGGCAATGATGATGCTATTAGGTGTAGCCTTGTCAACTTACTCCACCATGCTCACAAGGTATACTATGTTGGCCCTGATGCTGAAGGATATGCTATTGACATCATGGACTTCATTTTTTAGGAGATGCATCATGCCATTCTCTTCAAGAAATCTCCTTCGTATGCTGCACTTGTGATGAGGCTCATAAATTCTTAGCAACATGGTTCACCACTTGCCCTTCCTCCTAATCTTATGGAGCATGCCCTGGTGTGTCTCCAAAAGAAAGGGAGAATGGGCCCTACTCCTAGACAGCCCTATGCCAGCAAAGATTATGAGATTTCTGAGGCTGAGCGAGATCCCACTCCTCCAAGGGGCTCTAGAAGGAAGAATGCCTCCAATGCTCCTTTGGCACCTGTCACACGTGAGGTGGTTCAGGAGAAGGTCAAGAAAGCATATTTCTGGGAGAAGACACTTTGCTGCATGAATGTGGACATCCGCAAGGAACAGCATGCCTCCTACAAGAGCAACCGCAGAATTGAGAAGCTCCTCAAGGAAATAAAGGCCCAAGGAGAAGAAGAAGAGGAAGGATAGTCTGAATACAATGATGATCATGGGGCTGAACCCTCTGCAGAGTCTGATCACACACTCTCCTTTGGTGCGTGGAATGCCATGAATGATAGCTTGGTTGGTTGGCAGACTTTCTCAGAGGTCACTTCTGGCTTTGCTTCATAGGGCACTTCCTCCTCTCACCCTCATGGCAAAGGCCCGCAGACTACTACTGCTGATGATGACTATGATGAGGATGAGGATGATGACGACGACAAGGACTCCTACTGATTCCTTTGGGGCGTTAGCTCGGACTTTTCCCTTTTTGGCATTTCGATGCCAAAGGGGGAGAAGATGTCCATTAGGAACATCCGTGATTTGCATGGGTTTGGGCATTTGGTTGCGAACATTTGCTTTTATTTGGTTCTTGCAAAACTTATGTTGTTCTTGTGAAACTATCTATGTGTGTGTGGACATGCTATGTCCTTTTCTTATTGTAATGGTTAAACCTTCCCATGATTAGTTTCTCGATTACCTAACTTGCATGTATTACATGATTATCTTGTTGCACATTGTCAGGGGGAGCATAGTTATGTCTCTTATTAAGATTCCCATGCAAAACCTCTTATTGTCATCGAACACCAAAAAGGGGAGATTGAAAGAACATTTATTATTCTAATCTATTTTGGTGTTCGTTAACAACATAAGGATCTTTTTACTGTGTGTTGATGTCTACAGGTCAATCTAATGAAAAGAGAAAATGTCATAACATAGTGGGAAAATCCCTGGATAAAACTGATGTTTCTTGAAGAATTCAGACCGGAGTCTCCGGGGTGCAGACACCGGAGTCTCTGGGAAATCCCTAGATAAAACTGATGTTTCCTGAAGGATCTTTTTAATCATTTGTCTTACAACATTTTAGCAATAGTGTTATGGATGTGATTTCTCCAACTAGACTTGTAAGAGTCCATCCATCTTCTATGAAATGTGGTAATTATTTTAACAACAATTGTTCTCATAATACTGGAACAAATAACAATTTATTAAAACAAATCTTAAAGGCTAGGTTTGATGTCAACAAGAAATACAACAACACTTTATTTGTTTCCGATGAAAATTATCTCATATTCTTTTGCTAGTTACTTAGACCATTACAGCTCATGAATTATGTTGTCTCGTGTGACACTTCACACCAACCAATCCGGTATCCAATACCTAAGAACCACATTGTTTAACAAGCAAAGAATATATCCACAACATGTATATCATCTATATATACCTAAGATGGACATTTCTAGTCTTCTCTTTCTACCAAATATTTCCAAGATTCTCTTTCAACATTTCCTTTTCCTTTTTAAAAGAATCTATCAACATCAATAGTGGTGCCATACACATGACACATAGTCCAATCCTGTTAGTCAAACACTAATATCCTTGGACTTGCACTTTTGATGTAGATCAGCACCATCAAATGTTTGTCTCTCTTCCAAATTTCATTCATTTTAGTAATCATTTTAATAGAGTAAATATTTTACCTACATCTTCTATCCATCCTTATCATGACAACTTTCATGATCAAGCTACTGTAGCTTATAAGGATGTAATCGCGAATATAATGTTAATTCCCAAAACCTTTTGGGTGATCAGAACACCCAGCATCTCCAACCTTTGCAAATTCTCATACAATACGAGAATATGTATTTTTATTAAAGTATACTCTATCATATTGCAATCAAGCATTGTTTCAGATATCACAATATTTTTTACACATGATGGTATCTGAAACAATTTTTAGCTCCTAGATAACATTGATATTAAAGCAAATTTTCAATATCAAGAATCATGGACGCAAGCATAATACTTAGATACTAACATTGGAATTTGTTACTCTTGATTCAATACTACTTATTGAATTTCACGGGGTAAGTGAAGTTTTATTGAAAGTTTGCAATAGTATTTTAAAATTTAGATTGACACTCATAAAACAATACGTTGCTAGTTCGTAAAGTAAAATCCTAGAATTCTATAGTTATATTATCTCAATTACAGCTAAACACAAGGTAGTAAACAAATGCCAGTGACTAAAACAAACTATGAAAATTCACTTTGATTTAGTTTATTATACACTGAGTTCAACTTTAATCCAAATTGCTAAATGTACTCCCACTCAAAACAATATCCCTCGAGTCGTTTTTAGTGATTACACGAACCAAATTCACTACACCACGACCGATCATCACGTGAGGTGGTGCAACTGCAATGACGAGCATCATATAGTCATCGTATCATTTATATGACTCGTGTTTTACCTTCCGGTTCATGTTCCAAGGTCATGTCTATACATGCTAGGCTCACCAAGTAAGAACCTTAGTACTCGCGTGTGTAAAACTGTCCTACCCCCCGTTGTATGCGAACATAGAGTCTATCACACCCGATCATCACGTGGTGCTTCGAAACGACGAACTTTATTAAATGTGCATACCAAGGAATAACATATTATTATCTTGATATTTAGTGAGAGGGGTTATCTTATAATGCTATCGTGGCGATCAAATACTACCGAGATGATCAAATCAAAACAATATAAGATGCATCAAAGGATAAATATCACATGCAAGTATAATGTGATATGATATGGTCCTTCACGCATTCGATCTCCATCTTGTGCGTCATGGCATGATGTCCATCATTCCACCAGCATGGCACCAAAGTCCATGGCGCCACCATCATAGTTGTTCTCCACTAATCCAAAATATATGGATTTCTATTTCCGGTACGCATGCCATAAAAATAAAAGGACAACCATATGGCTCCTGCCGGTTGTTTAACTTACAATAAATCTCATTGCATACAATAATTTTTGTATCAATGACCATATCACATCACATGCCCTGCAAAAACAAGTTAGACGCTTTTAATTTGTTTTGCATATTTTACGTGGTTTAGGGCTTTCTAGGGAAAAATTGTTCTCACCTATGAACATGTAACCACAACGGTGATAAAACTTTTATTAGCAATGTTTTATAGATTAGATCATAACTATAGTGGCAGAGACAGGCACCCGTGGAGCCACTTATGCAAAACAAGTTGCATGTCAAGCATGGGACAAGTCTCATGTGCGAGGACATGTAAGGTTAGTCTTGGGCCGCTTCATCCCACTATGACACTATGATCCAAAATACATGAAGAGAGCAATAACATGATCATTAACACCCACGTCTTCATGTGTTCTACTCGTGCATAACATCTACGCATAGACATGTCTCTGATACCACTGATGGGGTTCGTAGCATTGAAAACAAAAAAATCTGTACGCGCGAACCACTATCTAGACAAGATCATCTACGAGATGGTAGCACCGAATAACTCACCCTTGAAGACCGTAAGACGGATTATGTTACCGCACAGACGTTGTCGATGAAGGTGTACACACGACGATCTCAAGATCGGGTACTCATGACGCCACAACCGGCGGCACCTCCGTACTCGGTCATACGTGCGACTCGTTGACGTCCTCCACGCCCTCGGTCTAGTGAGGCAGCGAAAGAAGGGATCCGCCGAAGCTCCTACTCCACTTCTCTAAGTATAGACTTTGAACTATTTTGTGGCAGATCTTCGCTAAGTAATGGTAATGGTGGAGCAACAAGGGAGAAAGAAGAAGGAGGATCAAGTGTGTAAATAAAGTGAGAAGATGTGGCCACCTTGTATAGGATAGGAGGGGGCAGCCCCTAGGGGGTGCCACCTCCCCCTCTTCATGGTGGTTACCTCCTCCATCAAGTAGGTAACACCCTCTCTTATTCTCCCTTTAATTGCATGACATTCATAACAATTAAATCACACTTATGGAATTAATAAAATATATTTTTATTTAATATTTGTTAATTCATTCAACTAACAAACATTAACAATTACCTTCGTGTGTTAATTCGATATTCCGAATCAGTTTCGACGCTTTTCCGAAATAATCCATGTGCTGTCCAATAATTCAGTCGGAGTTCTAAATCCACTCAAAACGCGTCAGTGAACCTTAAATGTGTCACCCTACGATTCGTGAATAATATAGACATGATCAAGACACCTCTCCGATCAATAATCATCAACGGGATCTGGAAATCATGACTCCCACTTATTTAACGACGAATCTAGTGATCGTGCGAACCATTAATGTTGTAGTCAATTCCTTTTATCTCGCGACATATAGTTGTCCAAGATCCTATCATTTGGTATCATCCTAGTTCGATCTCGTTACCGACAAGTACTCTTTACTCGTTCAGTGATATAACATTCCTTGTGATCAAATCACTTTCTTGCAAGCTGTTATCAATGTGATATCACCGACAGAGCCTAGAGTATATCTCTCCATCATCGGGATGGACAGATCTCACTCTTGATCCACGATCCTCAACTAACACTTTCTAAGTACCCAACGACATCTTTATAATCATCCTGTTACAGTGTAATGTTTAATAGAATCAAAGTACTTGTCCGATGTTAGTGATTGACGTGATCTCATGGTCTAAGGATTATGACTACTTTGTACGAGTTTGATACAACAATGAAACTTGATTGACTTGATCATATGGCTATTCTTACTATGAGTGTAAGTGTTTATCATATCATTCTTAAATGACATGACTTTATTGTTAACAACATCCAATGTTCATGATCATGAAACCTTGCTCATCTGTTAATCAACAAGTTACTGTAATGAGAGACATCACTAGGAACCATTTTCTTTGTTTATTAAACGCACATGTATCAACATTTCCGGTTAACACAATTATAACATGAGAAATACACATTTATCATAAACATGGAATAATATAATAACCATTTTATTATCGTCTCTCGGGCATATCTCTTCAGATCGAACGAGAAGCCTCCGATTTTACACCCAGAGTAGTAGCACATGGGGTATCTAGCCCAGGAGTAGCCCAGACGGGAGTAAAATGTGCATCAAACGGCTGTGAAACACCGGAATGCTCGATGCGACGGCTAAAGTCGCTAATGGCGTGAAAGGACTCCGGTTTGGCTTAGTTATATACATATCCAATATGCATTAAAGCATGACCCGTTCCTTTATATGTGAGCTTTTGTTTTGTAGCTAAGATGGCTTATTTTGAAGTATATATAGTGTAGTTCACAGTTTCCTATTGCAATCTAATAAATTTCATGATATTTTAATTATCACTTCCCAATTTGTGTCGTTGTTCTTTGTGATATTTATTGCATACCATGGTTTCTGGTTCAACTGATAAGAGCATGCACTAACTCACTCCCTCCAACATCAATATGTGCAACAAGATGACGAATACTCTTTCAAATGTTTATTGCAACTGTTGGTATGCGTTTGTTTTGTAGGTACTCCATCAGTCCACAAATAAGTGTATTTCTAATTTTTGCCTAAGTCAAACTTTATTAACTTTGACCAATCTTATAGATAAATATAACAACATATATTACATGAAATTGTCATATTATGAATCTAAATTTGAAAACAAATCTAGTGGTACCAATTTAGTATCATAAATAGTGGTACGTTTTTCTATAAAATTAGTCAAATTTTACTAACCTTGACTTAGAACAAGGCTAGAAGTACACTTATTTGCGGACCGAGGAGTATGAATTATCGTGTAGAGTGGTTACTAGGCACAATGTAGGTAGAAAAACTCTTTGTTTTCCTTGATGTTTAATTTATTTACACGTTCACTAATCTTGATTACTAATTTCAGTGTCTCCAAAAACTAAACATGAGGAGTAACTATATTTTTTCATGGCATCTTTCCGTTATACAAAATATATGTATGCTTAAAATATTATGATGCTATGCATGTTAGTTTCTCTATTCTCATATTACTTTTATACCTTTTGATGTTTTGGTTGAGCAAAGATAGTAAAGAATCACTTAAACTTTGATGCAGCGGTTTCATGGTGCTTCTCACGCCTCACCTCCTCACCATGGGACACGGTGAAACATGAGGTATACACCCCTTGTCTTTCTTTCTTACGTTCTCTGCTTTTAGAAACATTTTCTTCTTATTATCCATCTCCACTAAAATCCAAGTGACTGAAAATTATTGTTTTGTCACCCTACTTTGTGCAGTTCATATAGCTCTTGGTTTTTTTATATAATTTTAATAACTTTCTCCATTGATTTCCTTCTTTCCAGGCAACATGAAGCCCGGAGATGTTGGAGCTACATCTTCTTCATCCCTCCTTACAAAACTTTAGGTAATATTTCAGTGAGACTATACTTCTATGTACAATAAGGTCTTATACATGCTCATTGCAGCACTATATTCTCGTTTTGTTGCAAAGTGGGCTTGTTCAAAAATCAGATAAGAAAAGTAGCACAAGGTGCTTATGGGATTAAATTTTTTCTGTTCAACTTAGTGACCTTTCTCTCGCCCTGGTCTGGAGGATTTTATTTATTGCAACATCTTGAAAGTAAGAAGTTATTGCACCACTTGAAAAGAAAGGATTATACAACTTTTTGACTTTATGAAAAGAAAGTAAATTGACACTTTTTGTCTTTCTTTCGAAACTGAAACTTCAAAATTGTAGAAAAGGGAAGGCAAGAACGAAGTAAGAGAGAAAAAGCATACATAGGTTAGAAAAGCATGCACGATGTCTCAAGATAATTTGAAGACATCTTTGAGATAGATAATTTATGTATTTCACAAGTTATTATGATTCTCGCTTCTCTCTCGAAGAAGAGAATTATGCTTCTTGAATTCTACATTCAAATTAGTGTGAGTAGATGGATACCAGACTTTTCCCGAGAAACAGGGTTTTGGTAATTCGTGAAATCTTTGGTAGAGATATTTGGAGCGGAGGGTAATGGGTTTGCGACAAAAGCCCGAAGAGTAATTGTGAAACGTAGGTGTTAGTGCAAATAAATTCTTGTAAAGTAGTACTCCCTCCATCCATTGGCGGGCACAAATAGATTCATGGGTATTCAGCTGAATACCCATTTTTTCTGCCAAATTTTTTTTACTACATATACATGTATACATATAGGTGATGTGTACGATAGATACCCAGCTACTTGACAACTCACCTAGCCAAAATCAGAAATGCCCTCACGTGTCAGCCTTCCTGGCCCGTAGAACCATCTAGGCCAAAGGGCCAAGTCCAAACGCAGCAGCAGATTTACTACCTACCGTATACTCAGCGGTTCCTATCCAGCCTGAGGCTCCATCGACAAGATCTTGACCATCGTGGCGGCTACCGAGCGCCAGCACCGCGACAGGATCAATCGCAGCGGAAGGCCGGAGCAAGCAGCGGAAGCCGGGAGGCCAGAGCAAGAAGGGGATTCCGGCGTGGGGTTCTGGCTGCTACTTCAGAGTTCAGAGGCGACATAGTGAAAGGTTCAGACTTCAAGCTGCAGGTTAGGGATCGTAATCCTTGCTGATTCTTTTCCGGTATCCAAACTAGTAAATCAACAATTGTTGTCCGATGTAGATCAATTACCCACGAAAAATTAGATTAGTTATTAAATTTGTTACTCATGTATCCGATTATGATGTAGGTTGCTGTTGTACTGAATTTTTCTTGACAACACACTGATAATAAAGAGATGAAGAGGAACAATGTTGATTTGAAGACATTGTGGGAGAGAGCTTCAAGGTCAAACAAGACTGATTCCACCTCTACACCAGAACCATCATGTGTTGTTGTTGAATCTGGACCTCAAATTAGAAGCTGTACATCTTCTGTTGAGTTGCCGCTTGTGGTAGTTGAAGCACACAATGACAATGGTACTCAACCGGAGATACACACAAGCACAGAACCAGAAATAAACCCTCCAATAATTGAAGAGGAAGAATTGAATGACGAAGATGAAGCAGCCTATGATTTGGATTTACTTTCACATGATCCTGGGAAGAGGATTCCCATCTCAAGATATGATATAAATGAACGAGATTCAATCAGAAGGGGGTATATTGCACTGGGTCCATGTCAACCTAGAAAGCATAATTTCCCGGCTAGAGAGATTGGAGGTATGCGTCGCTTCGTAGCTGCATGGTTTGATGAATTTGACTGGCTTGAGTATAGTGTGGAAAAGGATGCTGTCTTTTGCTTTATTTGCTATTTATTCAAAGATCAAACTACTGCTGGTGGTGATAGTTTTGTTACTGGAGGATTTAGAAACTGGAACATGAAACGAAGACTCGAGAAACATGTTGGTGAGATAACTAGTTCTCACAGTAGTGCTCAAGAGAAATATAATTATTTTACACAACCCAAGTCATCTATTCAAGAGGTCCTAGCTGCAAACACTAAAGACTATAAGGCACTATATATATCACATTTGACATATTCAATCAAGTGCTTGAGGTTTCTTTTGCAGCAAGGGTTGGCCTTCCGTGGACATAATGAAAGAAAAGATTCTTTAAATAGGGGCAATTTTCTTGATCTCTTGAAGTGGCTAGCAAATAATTTCAGAGAAGTTGACAAGATGGTTCTAAACAATGCTCCGCAGAAATGTCAAATGATAGACCCAAAGGTACAAAAGCAGCTCATTGGTTCTTGTGCTAAGGAAACCACTAGACTCATGTTGGCAGATCTTGATGGTGACTGTTTCACAATACTTGCCGATGAATCTAGTGATGTACGTCAAATAGAACAGCTAGCTCTTTGTATTCGGTATGTTGATAAGAAAGGAAGGGTAGTGGAGAGGTTTCTTGGTATTGTTGAAGTTGAAGACACCACATCTTTGACACTTAAAAAAGCAATTAGAGATCTACTTATATATCATTCTTTGAGCTTTTCCATGGTTCGTGGGCAAGGATACGATGGAGCTAGCAACATGAAAGGTCATGTCAATGGTTTGAAGAAGCTAATTATGGATGAGTCGCCTTCAGCGTATTATGTTCATTGCTTTGCCCACCAGCTTCAACTAACTCTTGTTGCTGTTGCTAAGCAATGTGGTGATTATGGATGGTTCTTTCAACAACTTGGATATTTGTTAAATGTTCTTGGAATGTCTTGCAAAAAGATAAGAATGCTTGGATTAGCGCAAGCTGAGCGTATTATTGAAGCATTGCATTTGGGTGAAATTGAATCTGGTCAAGGTTTGAATCAAGAGATGGGTTTGGCAAGGCCTTGTGATACTCGGTGGAATTCTCACTATAAGACGGTGTCACATGTTATGGCCATGTATCCTTCAATCCGAAAAATTCTTATAAAAATTGGACAAGAGTACAGCGGCACGAAGGCTATTGCAGCACAAACTATGTTAACATCATTTGATTCTTATGAATTTATTTTCATGGCAAAACTAATGTTGGCAATATTTGGCATCACAGATGACTTGAACAGATCCTTGCAAAGGAGGGACCGAGATATTGTAAATGCTATGGGTCTTATTGTATACACACAACAAGAGCTTGAGAACCTGCGACATGATAGTGGATGGAGAGATTTTCTTGGAGAGGTAAATTCTTTTTGTGTGAAGTATAGAGTCAAAGTTGTTGACATGGATGCTTTTTATAAGCCAGTTGGCAGATCTCCAAGGTTCTTCAAAAATATCAAAAATTTGCATCGCTTCCATGTGGATATGTTCTTGGGTGTTGTCGATAGACAAATTCGAGAGTTCAGTGACAGATTTGATGAGGTAAATACAGAGTTACTTGTTTGCATGGCTTCCTTCAATCCAAATGGCTCATTTTTTGCTTATGACAAAGAAAAGTTGGTTAAACTTGCTCATTTTTATCCCAAAGATTTCTCGATGATGGAATTAGTGCACCTTCCCTTTCAACTCACAAACTTCATTGCTGACATGCGTAGAGATGAAAGGTTTAGGGAAGTAAAAAATATTGCGGATCTCTCTATTAAGCTTGTCGAGACAAAGAAAAACCTGACATATAATCTTGTTTACAAGCTTCTTAAATTGGTTCTTGTTCTTCCTGTTGCAACCGCAACTGTTGAGAGAGTTTTTTCTTCAATAAACTATGTGAAAAATAAACTAAAGAACAAGATGGGAAGCCAATACTTGAATGATTGCTTGGTTACATATCTTGAGAAGGAATTCTTTTTCCAAGTTAAGGATGATGCAATCATATCACGTTTCCAAGCTTTGGAGAACCGTAAAGTTGTGCTATGAATTTATCTGTTGTTAACTTTCTGTAGTATTTTTAGACAATGTCATTGTAATGGAAAATTCTTGAACCTTCTATTTAGTATTGGACACTTTGTCATGTAATTTCTCTACTATTTTGAGACATCATCTTTATGGAAAATTCTTAAATCTTTCTATTTATATTAAACTGTTTGCCAATCTTTGTGTTTGTACTGCTGCATTGAACAACTTTTCAGCCTTCAAGTTTTGCATTGGATTTTATTTTTTTGACTTTGAATACCCATTGCAAATAGCTTGTGCCCGCCCATGCCTCCATCCTAAAATAAGTGACGTGGGTTTATCTAGATTCAGATATATCTAGACACGTTTTAGTATATAGGTACATACGAATCTAGACAAACTGAAGTCACTTATTTTGAAACGGAGGGAGTAATAACTTTACACGTGCAGTTGAATTAATGACTCAACTGCAAGGTTCATCTGATCAATCTCCCGTCGTGTCGAAATAAATCTTAGAAAAATGGGGATCAATATTCCCTCTCCTTCTCTTTGTCCGTGCAAAAGCCCAGCGGCCGTCACCGTCAGTTCCTACAGCCTGGCTTTTCTCTCTCCCACTGCCTACCCGGTCCCACTAACAGGCCCCACATGCAAGTGAAAGCAGATGAGTGTACTTGCGCATCGCAACACCACCGCATCCGCACCCCGGCACTGGCCTCCGCTTCCACGCTTCTTTTCCCGCTTTTTGCTTCCGCTCCTCCTCCTCGCCGCCTCCGCCCCTCTCCCCGCTAGGGTTTCCGCCTCGGCCGCCGCCGGCAGCCACCGTCGGGGAAGCCATCGTACGCTCCCTCTTCAGTGCTGGTGAGCTCTCTCAGCGAACCCGTACTGCGTGCTGCTCGCTCGCTTGGGTTGGGCGTTTCCGCTACAGGGGTACGGTGCAGCGAGGGTTTGGTCCGTCAGTGGCTTGCTCCGATCATGTGCGACGGCGTTCGGTGTCAGCGAGCCTGCTCTCTCGCCCGACCCAAACCCTTCTTTCCGCTGTTTTGTCCGTACGGCGTACTACTACTCCCTTGCGGTGGGGCTGTCCTTTGGGTTTCCGCTTCCGGCGGGTGCAGCAAGGGTTCAATTTCGCGGTGGAGCGGTCGGATCATGTTCCGTGGGGCTGGGGATTTGTGGTGGATCGGTGTCGAACGATCTAGGGTTCCCTGCTTCGCTTAGGCGGCCCTGGCACTGTGTGCTTTGGTTTGTTTTGTTTGCCCGTTGGGTGTGAAATGGAGGTGCATTTGTGATCAAGGGACTCCTTTTGCAGTTCACGCAGCATTTTTTGTTGGGATTATTAGGGGTAGAAAACTTGGGATGTCGAGTTTTTCCATAACTAATTCGTAGCTGAATGTTTGGTGTGCTGTGCTGGTTGATTGGTTTGTCGCCTGTGTTTATTCCATTGGTTTTCTACGAATAGAGGAAATATGAAGGCGGCACTAGTTGTGAGTGGCTTCAGGTTGATGGCTAGCCACGGATTAGTGATTGTTTGAGTTGCTGCAGATTTGCAGTTATCATTGTTTTAATTGCTTGTGTAGTTGCATGGCTAGCTTAACGGGTTTGTTGTAAATATCATTGATTCTTGTATGTCTGTTATCATGCTGTTGGAGGTTGTGATGATTGAATTTTGCTGAGTTTTTCACTTATTTCCCAGTGGGCAGAAATGATGGTGCATTAGCAGGTTTTGTAGTTAATAATTTGTTCACTGTTCTACTTTTAACGGATGCATAAGAATTACTGTTTCACGGTCAATTCTGTCATAAGAATTTTATATTTGACTGGCTGAATAGGTGGTTTGATGCTTGTGTGGGCTTGGCTCCATGTTTTTGTAGATAGAGACTTGAGGAGCAATATGAAATCAATTAATAATTGGAAAGGCACATGTGCTACTAAAGATGATTGTGAATGTTGGTGTTGTTGCTTCCATGTGTTGCCTTGTATGTACAGATGCCATGTTGCCAATTGTGGTGATAAACTGGTCATATGATGTTTTCAGTTTCTGAACACCAGCGCGTTCTTTCAGAGTAACTGCACCCCATGGATTTTGAGGAAAACCCGGAGCTCATATTTGGAGAGGAATTCTGCTTTCCTGCCACGGCAACTTACTATCCAACTCCATATGCACCAGATGGTAATATTGTTCTGATGATTTCTTGATTATGCGATGTCTTGCTAGTGGAGTTTGTTACTTGATGTGGCAACCTGACTTTTACTCTCTTCATTGCAGAAATTAATCTGCCTGCTGACTTGTATGAGCACCAACCGCTTTGGGGTTGTGGAGATCAAGATCTACATTACTCGGTTAGTACTCCAAAATGCGTGTTTCATTCTTGATGCAATTGTTTTCAAATGTGTTTGATTAGGTAGGTGCTTGTCCTTTGACAGGGCCAGCAGGCTGAAGGCACACCATGCTCGTATTATGTATTCCCTGGCTATGGGATTGCACATTCTCCCCTTGGACCTTACCCTTCAGAACCTATAGCTGACGGCAGATTTCCTGGAGGCCAAGAATATCTTGCTAAGACTGCTGACATCACATACCATCAACCAGTTCCTACACCACGCCACGATGTTCTTCCATCTGCTCCACAGTGGGGCCTAGCTAGCACGTCGAAAACTCTCACATACACTGATAACTTGTTCATTCCCAGTGGACAAGGCCAAAGTTTTCCTGTTGCATGGAATCCATCTCTACAATCAACTAGCGTTTCTCCAAAAAAAATCGAAGACCGTGCTATGCTATCAACGGCACAACTGCATAGTTCAGATCCATGGAAGCAAGATCCAGCAGCTCGAACTATGGTGCCTGCTAAACTTCGTCGTGCTCCACAGGTATGAAATATGTCTTCATAGCTGCAACCGTTGAGTGTTTCTTCTATTTTATCATACAGTTGAACTTAGATAGCAAGGTCCTGTTAATGCCCTCCTGCCTCTCAATCCATCTGTTGTACTACCTCTGTTCCAAAAAACAAGGCATATAAATTTCTGAGAAGTAAAATGGTGTTAAGTTTGACCAAGCTTATTGAAAAAATATTAACATTTATGCTGTCGAATCTATATCATTAGATACATTATTAAATATATTTTCACACTGTGTCTACATAGTATTATAATAATTGATAGTTTTGTGGTATAAACTTGGTCAAACTTGACATGATTTGACCTTTTAGAAAATTTATACGCCTTCTTTTCTGGAACGGATGTAGTACAAGTTAGAGGTCTTCTTTTGCCCTTTTCTAGAGTAGACATTTTTGGAAGGAGGTTAGACAGTATATCTATGCTACTCAACTGAAGTTAGTGTTGATAATTATTGCGTTTGTTACAGCATATGCAGAAGATATACTGTTACTAATGGATGCATGTATTCATACTCATGCTCTGTCAGACATTCTGATGCCATGACCGTCTCTTCCACACCTCTGTTCTCATACAAAATAAAGTCTTGTAATATTCCATGTGTTATTGACTATCTTGTTATGATTAGGCATCACGACACTCTCTACATGTGGGATTTCCTTCTGTCAAGTCGTCGCAGCAGGCTAATTCATCATACAATTATAAGGCTTCAAATGTTGGATCAGACCTTCGTAAGATGGTTATAGCTGAGAAACTCCAACCAAGCTCGAAGCACAGAAGCTATGTAAACGGTTTCACTGGAAAGTCGAGTTCACCCCATGGGCAGAAGATTGGTCAAGAAAAAAAGGCAAGAAGTTCGATGCCATCAGAAATAGTTGTCAAATCCTATACATCAATGCTGCATATTGGCAATCCACAGGGTGAAATCATCATTAGGACTGATCAGTATAACAGAGACGACTTCCAGCTGATGTATCCCAATGCAAAATTCTTTGTTATCAAGTCTTATAGCGAGGCAAATGTTCATAAATCCATCAAATATGGTGTCTGGTCGAGTTCTCTTCTTGGAAACCAGAGGCTGGATCGTGCATTTAAAGATGCTCAAATGATAGCTGCAAGTAGTTCTACTTCTTCCTTGTGTCCGGTTTTCCTGTTCTTTTCGGTGAGTTTGTCTTTATCTAAGGTGTATTGCCTGTTCTAGTCTATCCCGCCCTTGAGCTTGAATTGCGGAACCTGAATCATTGTTTAACAGGTCACTCAAAGTTCCCATTTCTGCGGTGTTGCTGAGATGGTTGGCCCTGTGGATTTTCAAAAGAACATGGACTTTTGGAGCCAGGATAAATGGACAGGAAGCTTTCCTGTGAAGTGGCACATTATAAAGAATATACCAAACACCACCTTACAACCGATCTTACTGCAGAACAATGAACAGAAGCCTGTCACATTCAGCAGAGATACACAAGAGGTATGTTCGCTCTCATAGTACCTCACTAGTTTGCTTTACATTTAACACATTTGTTACGAGACATGATTATTATTCACTGTACGTGTTCGTGGTTCTAAGCATATACTCCCTCCGTTCAGAAATATAAGATGTTTTAGCTTTGTGAATCGAATGTATCTAGACCCCTTTTAGTGTATAGGTTCATTCCGAACCTTTACGAATCTATACACTAAAAAAGGTCTAGATACATTCATTTCACAAAGATCTTATATTTCTGAACGGAGGGAGTAAGTGCTTGCATGCAATTTCAGTACTAACCCTGCACATTGCTTTCACAAACAAACAGAAAATGAAAGTAGCATCCTAAATCAATATTACCGGATAGCTTTGTTTCATTGGATGCAGTTATCACCAATGAGGGTTTTTTTTCTTGAAAAAAAATCAACGATAATGGTTTTATTTAGTTAGCATTTTGCTATAGTAGAGCTTGGCCAACAACATATCCTTTAATGCCGTTTACCTTGGTCTTACTCTGTGATCTCCACTATGTTTACTTGCAGATACACTATTGCCCTGGCACTTGTATGCTCAAGATCTTCAAATCTACCAGTGCAAATGAATGCTTGTTTGATCACTTCATGATGTATGAGGAGGAAGAAGAAAGATACAGAAATTACACGAGATCTAAGCTTAGCGGTGATGCTCCACGTTTCATACCTGTCCCTAAGATGCACTCGGCTCATGCGTATGTTCCTAGGCAGCCCAAAGCTGAGAGAGCACTGGTGGACAGAATTATCAGGGAGACGCACGATCACACAGGCAAGCTACAGAATGTAAATTTGGATACGCAGCAGGAATCTGGGAACCTTGTTTTGGATTCTGCCAAGACATATGCACAGAGAAAAAAACGCATCAGCTATGGAAAGCAGGCTCATGAGAATGTCGTGAAATCAAACGTACCGGCTGCTCTGGATGGAGAAAAGAAGATCATCGTGGAGCACTGTTCTCCAGCAATTAGTGCCCAGATGAGTGGAGCCTGCTCAAGTTGCTCGATTGATGATGTTATACGCATTGGCTCGATGCTGGTCCCGATGAAGTTGTCCAATTAAAAGATCCACAGACATTTCTCTTATCAACCAGAATCTTTGAGGTATTGCTTGTGGGTAGGAGGGTTCTCTTTTGGCGACACTGGGAGGAAACAGTCTTCATCTTAATTAATAGGGCAGCCTGGGAACAATTTTACTTCGGCTTCTACGCTCGACAGGGAAGGTTTCAAACTTTTCAGGATCCTTTTCAATCTACCTACTCTCTGAAAAGGAAATGCAAGATGTCATGATGTGTTAAATCTCTTGATAATTTGTTGGTTACACGAGCTTGCTCTTGCTTTTTTATGTGTTATTGGAAGGTACTATGCTCTTATCATCTCACTGAGGTTTTCCCCCCAAAAATTATTTCAACGTGTTCCTTTTTCTTGATTTCAAATATGTTACTTCACATATCCTAATCCTTGAGCTGTCGGATGCTTCATGGATCTATCTGTCAGTGGTATTTGGGATTAGGTTGGTTGGTGGTGCATTTTGTACAGAGCTTGAAGTCTGCATGCTCTAGTAAGATAGTGCCAACCACCTGACCTAAACATGCATTTTCCTTTCTTGTGTTGGAGCCTGGAGCCATCATATTTGGTCGAACCACCGCCATGAATGAGAAAACAATGCTGGTAGTAGTATATCTATTTGCATTTGTTTTTTCTGCATTCATCCAGATTTGTACTTAACCTGGTCACAGTCGACGGTCACCTGCTGACTTCGTCATGTGTAGCACAGCAGAGCAGAGCTGGGGTTACTTTCTTCTGAACTACCACTAGAGGTTCAAGTCATCCAGCCGCTGCTCAGTGCTAACCACTCTTAGGTAGTGGTATATACTATAAGAGTGCTGATTAGGCAATTAACAAACCGGATTGAATACTGGGTAGATCATAGATGGATCGATGATCCGGCAAGCACAGCTCGGATGGTTTGGCAGGTCGTTGCCACGTTGCTTTACAGGTTATATATCTGGATAACTTCTGGGCCGTATTGTAGCGAGTGCTTGAGGCTGTCACGCTTTTCCTACTGATCTGCTTTGCTCGTGGGCACCAACTGCTACCACCATCGCCATGATTCCGTGCTATATTACTGGTAGTGGCTTTATCGTAACATCATCATGTCTCCCTCCTTTTCTGGATGTAAATAATCTCCTATGATGGCCATGTTTGAACTGATTGAACAACTAGGTATAGATCCTTTGGTATTGCCTGTTACTGTCTAGATGCTAGGGATCTGTTAGAGAATAATAGAGAGGAATTGGAGGCGTACCTTCTCTGGTGGACGAACTCGATGACCCGTTGGCCATCTTGGTTGACGGCGAGAGCGTGGCTAGGGTGAATAAGCAGTGGCGGCGGCGGTGCTTCCTGTGGCTCGCGCTAGTAACCCTAGATCGGTAGGGATGTAGGTGGGGGGAGTAACGTGTGCCCCGGCCCCCACCTCCTCTTTATAGCGCTGCCATAGGGGCCCACCAACCATATGAGGGTTGGACGCCTCCGATCAGGGCGCGGATAAGGGGTCGATCGATCCGTTGTGATCAATCGGGAGAGAGTCAACCTAACATTCTCCCCCTTGATCTCGACTTTACTTTTTTACTTTATACTTTACTCATTTCATCACAGTTCGGTACATAGAGCATGTTTCATCGTCACAACTCAATTATCGATAGAATCAGATAGCTACAATATACCTCTTGTTTTGAAACAAATTCTGTTTCTTTTGGACCTCTTATGATCCAGGAATTATAGACTTTTCCTTAAACCCATGCCGGCTAAGTGCTCCTTGAACACATTGGGTGGTAAGCCTTTCGTTAGTGGATCCACAAGCATATCCTTTGTCCTTATATGCTCGAGTCTTATAGTGTGATCTTGGATCTTATCTTTCACAACATAATACTTTATCTCTATTGGTTTGGAAGCATTACTCGACTTGTTGTTGTGAGCATAAAATACTGCGGGCTCGTTGTCACAGTACATCTTTAGTGGTTTGTCAATGCAATCTACCACTTTCAAGTCGGGTATAAATTTCTTTAACCATATCGCCTGCCCCGTTGCCTCATAGCATGCTATAAATTCTGCATGCATCGTGGATGATGCAACTATTGACTGTTTGGAGCTTCTCCACGAAATAGCTCCTCCTGCGAGAGTGAAGACATATCCTGTCGTGGAATTTCTATCGTCTTTGTCTCCCGCAAAATCAGCATCTGAATACCCTCTTATCTTTAGGGAATCAGATCTTCTATATGTCAGCATGAGGTCTTTTGTGCCTTGCGCATAACGCAAAGCTTTCTTTATCATCTTTCAATGCTCTATGCCTGGATTCTCTTGATAGCTACCGAGTACCCCGATGATAAAAGCTAAGTCAGGGCGAGTGCACACTTGTGCATACTGTAAGCTTCCAACGGCCGAAGCATATGGTACTGCTTTCAGTTGATCGATCTCATATTGACTTTTGGGACATTGAAATTTCTCAAAGCTGTCGCCCTTGACTATAGGAGCAGGTGTGGTATTGCACGCATGCATACTGTATTTCTTTAGAATCTTCTCTAGGTATGTCTTCTGTGACAGTCTTAGAACCCCATTTGATCTATCTCGGTGAATTTCTATGCCCAAAACATATGAAGCTTCACCAAGATCTTTCATGTCAAAGTTTGAGGACAAGAACTTCTTTGTTTCTAGTAGTAGACCGACATCGCTGCTAGCAAGCAAGATATCATCCACAATTAGGAAAATATATCTCCCACTTTTAAACTTTGCGTAAATGCAGTTATCCTCAACATTCTCTTTAAACCCAAATTTCTTAATGGTCTCATTAAACTTTAGATACCACTGTCGCAAAGCTTGCTTTAATCCATAAATGGATTTCTTTAGGCGGCATCCCATGTTTTCCTTGCCTTTCATGACAAAACCCTTAGGTTGTTTCATGTAGACTCTTTCTTCTAAATCCCCGTTTAGAAATGTCGTCTTTACATCCATTTGATGCAGCTCTAAATCAAAATGTGCAACTAGTGCCATTATGATTCTGAAGAAATCCTTACATGAGACTGGAGAAAAAGTCTCATTGTAATCTACTCCTTCTCTTTGTGTAAATCCTTTTGCCACAAGCCATGCTTTGTACTTCTCCACATTCCCTCTAGAGTCACATTTAATTTTGTAGACCCATTTACAGCCAACTGTTTTGGCTCCTTTGGAAATTTCCTCTAAGTCCCAAACTTCGTTGGAACTCATTGACCTCATCTCATCTTCCATGGACTCTAGCCACTTGGATGAGTGAGGGCTACTCATGGTTTCTTCAAATGAAGTGGGATCATTCTCCATTTGAACTCTTTCTGTGTTATAGACTTTATAATCAGTAGAAATTGCTAATCTTTTAACTCTTTGAGACCTTCTAGGGGCCTCATTTGTTGGGACATTTCGTGCCCTTCTAGGTGCCTCATTCGTTGGCACATTGTGTGTCTCAATGTGTGGCACATCCTGTTGAGGTGGCTGCTGCTGCTCCCTTTCACGCTCAACAGTGGGTTCAGTCGGCTCCTGACGGACAGGTTCTGGATCCTCACTCACTATTGTCATGGGTGGAGTTGCAACAGGTGCTTGCACCACAACCTCAGGGGTTGTCGATGCAGGAACAACAGGTAGCGAGAAGAATGGCTCCTGAGTCATCGGATTAGGTGCATGCACCCTCTTCTCCTTAAGATCAATTTTTCGAGCTACCATGCTTCCCTCATCATTTCGTCCTCTAAGAAGACAACATGTCTCGTTTCTACAAACTTTGTGTATCTATCTGGACAGTAGAAACGAAAACCTTTTGACTTTTCAGGATAGCCAATGAAATGGCAACTGACTGTTTTAGGGTCAAGCTTTGCAATATTTGGATTAAATACTTTGGCCTCAGCCGGGCTCCCCCACACCCTTAGGTGTTGCAACGAGGGGACTCTCCCTGTCCATAACTCATACGGTGTTTTGGGCACCGACTTTCTTGGTACTCTATTGAGAATATGAATGGCGGTTTTTAACACCTCCATCCACAATCCCAATGGCAAGGTGGAGTAACTCATCATGCTGCGAACCATATCCATAAGGGTACGGTTACGCCTTTCAGCTACTCCATTTTGCTGAGGCT
The DNA here is from genome assembly GCA_023614405.1 of Avena insularis. Classification (NCBI taxonomy): domain Eukaryota; kingdom Viridiplantae; phylum Streptophyta; class Magnoliopsida; order Poales; family Poaceae; genus Avena; species Avena insularis. The sequence continues at coordinate 375,614,029 of CM042689.1, forward strand.
CGCCCGGCATCGAATACTGGGCCACTATGCCAGTCTCCTGTAAGAACCTTGCAAAAGGTCCCGGGACTTGGCCATATGGGGGGTGTCGACCATAGTACTCCCCTCCACGGTCAGACCTTACTATCTTTATTGTTTTACTATGTTGGTTCTCAACTTCAGCTTTGAATATCTTAAATTTATCCAGCGCTTCTGATCTTTCTTTAATTGGATAAATATAACCATAACGGGAGTAATCATCTGTGAATGTTATGAACGAGTCATAACCATCCACACTTTTCATAGGAAACGGTCCACATATGTCGGTGTGAATAATTTCTAGTGTTCCGGCGCTTCGATTTGCACCTTTTTTGATTTGTTTTACATACTTTCCTTTAATGCAATCGATGCATTGCTCTATGTCGGAGAACTCTAGCGGAGGAAGAATATCGTTTTTAACTAGTCTTTCTATTCTTCCCCTCGAAATATGGCATAAACGACAGTGCCATAATTTCGACGAGTTTTGAGTTCTCTTTCTTTTCTTTGGTTCTTTATCCGACGAGGAAACATTCTCTTTCACTTTACATACAGAATTAACTTTCTCGCGAGTGGATAATAAATAAATCTCATTATGGAGGAAAGCAATACCCACACAATCTTTATTACAATAAATGGCACACTAGCCATGTCCAAAATGACACCGATAATTAACTTTGTCCAAACGCGACACACTTATTAAATTTCTATGCAAAGAAGGAACATAAAGAACATCCGTAAGCAAGATCATTGATCCATCGGCAATCTCCAAAGAGATGTCACCAACGGCCTCAACATCCGCTTGGACTCCATTTGCGACTTCAATGCATCCCTCGTTTCTTTTCATAGTCCTCGTCGAATGGAATCCCTGTAAAGAATTGCAACGTGAACAGTTGCCCCTGAGTCAATCCACCAAGTAGATTTTGAAAACTATGTATACAAGGATTCATTTACAAATGAAACTATATTGTTACCTTTTCTTGCCATTAGCTCCTGTAGAAAAACGGAGCAATATTTCTTGTAGTGCCCTTTCTTGCCGCAGTGAAGACAAGCGTCTTTGTTCACTAGGTGAGCAGGCCTGTGTTGATGCTGATAGTGCATTGGAGCTTTACCGTGTGGCTTAGAAGGAGAGCCATGGTTGCTGTGAGTGAAGGTCCTTTTCTTGTTGTCCTTCACTAGGTTCAATGAACCACCATTCTGGGTTTTGAGCCTCTCCTCTTCTTGAGCGCACATGGCAATGGTCTTTTCTATGTCCCATTTTTCAGGGACCATATTATAATTGACAACAAAGTTCTCAAACTGTTGAGGTAGTGACATCATGACCATGTGGACAAGGAGAGCAGGTTTTATCTCCAGATCAACTTCCATGGCCTTCAATTTGGCAACCATGTTGCTCATCCGGAGGATGTGCTCCCTGATGCCATGTCCACCTCCTGTATACTTTTTTGTCACCAGCTGCTGAAGCAGCTGGGTTGCATATGTCTTTGAAGAGCCAGTGAACTAACTCTTTATCTTTTCCATGTACTCCTCTACGGAAGCACACTCTGTGATTGAACCAACAATTGCTGACTCAACTGTATTCTTTATAAATGCCATGCATTTCTTGTTGGCGTTCTGTCACTTTTGGTTTTCTATGGAGTATGCCAGCTCTACTGGAGCATAGTCCCTTTTCTTTCTGTCCCATACAACATCATCATCGACAGCATCTCTGATGGTCTCTATCGGCTTGGTGGGAGGCTTGGTCTCAAGGACCCAATCCACCTCAGCACAGATGAACGCGAAGTCCACCTTCTTTCTCCACTCAGAGTAATTGTCACCTCTCAGTATGGGGACCTCCTTGATGTAGTTTATCAAGTAGAATCCACATGAAAGCACAAAGAAGTGAGAACAATAACAATTATATGTATTAATCCAACGTTGGTCAAAATTAAGACATACAAATGTTTATGCAGATAATTCTACATCGCCGTTGGGTAGAACATAGAATCAAAAGCACATGACTTTAATTACTTTAAAACTAGACACTAATCATAATCATGCTATTTATAACGTTGGTTAGAAAAATAACATGAATATGACCAGAATATAACTTTAACATGCTCTCAAAAATTTAATATCATTTTTGTCTTTATTAAATTTTTAAAAGATCCCTTTAACTATTTACAGTGGAAGAATAAATTAAAAATTCATTAAACTTTACATCTTTACAGAAACTTTTTACTGTTCCTTTTTTTATTTCTAGACAAAATTTCGTTGGATAATTTTGTGTAGAAAAAACTGTGCAAAAATTATCAAAAACTGTCATAAAAAAGTTTCTGTAAATAAATAAACAGGAAACTAGGCGGCACATAGCGGCCCAGCGCCTCTGTGCGTGCCGCGCGCGTCTTCTTGCCAGCCGCTTGCGGCCCGCCAGCAGCCAAACGGCCGGCCCAGCCTAACACCGCCCAGAGCCCGCGTGCCCGCAAAGTCAAAACCGACCCCGGTCGGTGCCTCTCCAAACCCTAGCCCACTCTGCCTCCCACTCCCCCCGAGCGCTCTCGCTCTCTGGCAGCGGCGGTGTGGCCGTGGCTCAGCGAGGCGGCAGCGCCGCCCGACTCTGGCCGGCGACGATCCCCTCCTGGCCCTTCTTGAGCCCCGTCCACTTCCCCCCGCACCACTCGCGCAGCAAACGGCGACGCCTCCTGGCTCCTTGCCGACGAGCGCCTCCACCCGCGGGTGGGAGCGCCGCCGTCAAGTGGCCAGCGGTGGTGCCCTTTCCCAGCGGTGGCCGGCGGTGCTCTTGCACCCCATTTTTCGGGATTTCTTTTTCTGCTAGTCTCTGTTCGATTCGGATTCGGGGTGAAACAGGGAAAAACAACTAGGTATAGATCCTTTGGTATTGCCTGTTAGTGTCTAGATGCTAGGGATCTGTTAAAGAATAATAGAGAGGAATTGGAGGCGTACCTTCTCCGGTGGACGAACTCGATGACCCGTTGGCCATCTTGATCGACGGCGAGAGCGTGGCTAGGGTGACTAAGCGGTGGCGGCGGCGGTGCTTCCCGTGACTCGCGCTAGAAACCCTAGATCGGTAGGGATGTAGGTGGGGGGGGAGCGATGACGCGTCGAATCTCGTAACGTGTGTCCCGGCCCCCACCTCCTCTTTATAGCGCTGCCACAGGGACCCACCAATCATATGAGGGTTGGACGCCCCCGATCAGAACGCGGATAAAGGGTCGGTCAATCCATTGGGATCGACCGGGAGAGAGTCAACCTAACAGGCCACACACAGGACGGGAGGAAGCTTACCAGCGAGCACGTGCTAACCTACTTGCTTTTGTGTTCAGGGGTTGGTAACATACTCATTATAATATATCAGCGCTGCATCGATTATTTCCTTGGATCCTTCTTCTTCCTGGGATCAGAGGATGAATCCCCCACCTGTAATTTTGTTCGTGTTTGCTGTTGTATTCACATTGTGTGTCACGTACAGTTGCACCAGGGGTGCTGTGTTGTTGCGTCTGTTCATGGGTGTATCGCTTCTTTCATTTCCCCGTAACGGACGTACGGGACGCTATGCCGCGATCGCACGTTACCGACCTGACGTCGTGCCGGCCGGCCGGTGCGCCGTCGCGGTTGCTGCCAACACTCCACCGAACACGAACGACCTTGACCACCACCACCAACTCACCATACACCTGCTGCGCGCTCATACGTCAATGACAAGTGACAGCAACAACAACAACTAAAGCGCCTTTGTGTTGTGTGAGTACTAGTACTACTTTCCGCCGAATGAACCCATGCATGTCACTCACTCGTGGTCATCGCGTTCCACTCGTACTAAAGCATTCTCCCGTCACCTTTCTTCAACGAAAATGGTACCACTGGCATGACACCAAGGGTGTTTGTTAATCTTACCTAAACAAGGTAAAAAGAGCTTTCCACATGGACGCAAGACATTCGTGCAGTAGCTAGAGTGAGATCTACACCTCATATCGGGAGTAATTCGTATGTCGTGTAGTGGGAGGTTGTGGCTTTTTCCCACTAAAAAAAATCAGTTTGTAAATCAGTGTTTTTATTCTAAGTTGAAAGTCAATGTTCCGGCTAACGGAAGAACTCAGAAAGGTAAGTCCACTCATAACTTTTTTTTCTTCAAAATGGAAGCCTTCAATCTCAATGTCGCATCGACCGATACAACCGGCCTCCGCCAATGTACACCCACAGTAGGAGTCCTGCTAAGAAATTTATTGATTGCCCTCGCACCGCCTGTGGAGGTGAAGGTGGGGCTTCGCGGCCTTTTCAACCACCAACGAAGGGAAACGAATATTCACAGATCTCCCAGCCACGTTAATGGCGGGCACCCATCCCACCCTCTTCCCTCTGGTACGGACGCTGGTGCGGATAAGGCTGTGGAGGACCGATATGGACAACTATGGAATTGCACTTGTGAGAGCCCTCCCATTCCTTCCTCTAGGGCAGATGGGGGTGGCCGTGGACGCGGGCGAGGAAAAGCGAGCGGAGGCAGAGGAAATCAGTGGCATCAACCGATCCTGCCTCCTCCTGTTGCCCCTTAGTTTGGCTTCAACCATGCACATCCGCCATCGTTTGGCTCCTTCCCGCCTTTCGGCTACAACCCAGTGTGGTAGGCGATCCCCAATCAGTACCAACTCGGCTTCCCATGTCAGTTTCCTGGGCAATGGCGGCCATCCCCTAGTGCTCCTCCCCTGGTTTCTAGCCGCAGCAGAGCCCGCAGATGCAGTTGTCGCAGCAGTTATCTGAGCAGCAGGTCCAGCAACAGCAGCAGATGAATTCACAGATACATCAGTCGAGCAAGAATCAGCAGCCTGGCAAAAATCAAAGTAAGATGCAGAAGAAACAAAAGGAAGAACAGAAACAAGAGGCTCCCATCACTGATCCTAGTGCCCAAGTGGCCTCCCTGGCCGTGAATTTGCCAAGTGTTACACAGAGTGCTGGTGGAAATCAGTCTATTGTTCGAGGATTGACTCTTGCTCAGGGATATGCTAATGTAATCTGCTATAGTTCTGGTGAGCCTGTCCATCATAAGTAGGCTTGCTCCATGTCTTTCTTGTGTTTTGTTTGTGGTCTATCTGGCCATGAGGTAGAGCTTTGGCCCATAAAAAAAGATCAGTTCCCTGTAGCTGCCTTCTTTGGGAGTGCTGCTCTTGGCCTAGGTTTCTTCAACAATGATCTGCCTAAAGGGCCTGATAGAAAGATGCCTATGAAAAATGTTGGTTTCATCTATGTTGAAGCTGGCTCAGTCAACAAGGAGGAACTGGAAAGTGGGGTCACAAGCATTTACAAAACCAATTGGCCTTGGCAAGTAAGTGAGTTAGATGAATGGACATACTTGGTTAAATCCTCCCACCGACATCAAGGTTGAAGAAGTAGTTGGATATCCCTGTTTTGGTCTGCCCAAGGAGGGAGTTTCTGCCAATGTCATGGTTTGGAAAGGGGACATTGATTATCTAGCTGATCTTCAAGAATTTGGGTGCAAGTAAGAGGATTGCAACCTCAATGGTGCAACTGGCCTGTTCTCTATCGGTTTTCCTCAGCCTTGGGAATCCTCCTAGAAGTAGACTAACATGGGATATTTTAGAGCTTCTTTAAGATAGTTAGGATTAAGATCCAACGTAGGGACCATACCATGATAACCTTATCTTTATCTACACCTTCATTGTAGAAAGCCCAACTCCTGTGGTTTCTGTTTATGATGGAGATGATGGTCAACCCCTACACGATGCTAGGGATGGTGCTGCTAGGAGGAAAAATGTTAATGGTGAGGATATGGAACTAACAAAAGATTGAATAAAGCTATCACAACCCCAAATGGGAAAAACTCATCTCCTGCTAATGGTCCTGGTATTAGTGCTTCTAATTCGTCTTTATCTGGCCTGTTTGCAAAAGTTCATGAGGTGGATACTGCTTTCATGGAAAGAATAAGCAATTTCCAATATGCTAGCAACCTTTCTCCACTAGTAGGTGAAGGTGTAGATAAAGAGAAGATTATGGATTGGCTGAATTCTAGAGGAGAAGATGAGGATTCTTGTGCCAATCTTTTGAGGGAAATGGAACTAGTGCAAGATTCTGAGGAGGAGGTCTTCTTCATGGAAGGTGACAAGTCAGAGTCCCAAGATCTGCCTCCTATCCAGGATACAATAGTTCACGACAGTGATCTGGTGGCTCCAGTAGCTAAGAAGAAATGGGGTCCTATTTCAATACTAGGCAGAGTAACCGAGTGATATTTACTAGGCAGACAGTCATGCAACTTGCTCAGTAGGCACACAAAAAGAAGAACCTGGAAATTCCAATTCTAGCTACATCTAAACTGAAAGGTATCCCCTCCCAAATCATTTCTCTATCTTGTCCCCTGTTAATGTTTCTTAGGTTGCCTGAACTGTTGGTGTGGAATTGCCTCCTTCTCCCTCTTGCTTTTCCTCTATTATAGATCCCTTCACTATTTTACCTATTACTAGTGGTAGTTCTTTAGTTGGTGCTTCCTTACCCCTGGACCCTGGTTCCCCTCCCACCCCTGTCAAACCCTCTCATCTAGATGATGATGGTTCTATTATAGAAGTTGATTTCTCTCTTTGGACCAAAGTGGGTAAACATAGGCAGGACAAGCACCCCATGAAAAACAAGTTTAAATGATGTATGCTTCTTGGAACATTAGAGGAGTGCAAGCTGATGGTAGGCAGACTACCATAGTAGATACTTTTAACAAGCATAAACCTAATGTAATTGGGTTTCAGGGAACTAAAAAGGAAATTACCTTTGATAATTACCTTAAAACTTTGGTTAGTAGTATATTTTTGAGTGGAATGATGGAAATATGCCATAGAGGCAATAATAAATGTGTTATTATTCATATTTCTGTTTCATAATTAAGTTTACCGTTCTGTGCTATAATTGTATTAGTTCCGAATAATGTGTATTTGGAGGAAAACCCTAATACATGTGTGGGATGATAAACACCATATAATAGATATCCCTGGTCATGCCTCTCTGACTAGTATGTATGTCAATAATAGTTTTGGTTTCCTAACTATGGGCAAAAAGACAATATGATTGTGGAGTTGCCAGTGACATATGTGATTGGAGTTGTTGGAGAACAACAACGACAGATAGACCCAAACATGAGATACCGTCAATAAAGTTATCGGGTTTAATCTCATAGACTTTATATTGCCTTTACTAGAAATCGTTTGACCACTAGACATATGTAAACTTGGGAACAATATGGACGTGGCAAGATTCTCCAAACGTTGCTCTTAACAAAGTGATTATAAAGTTGATACTCCTGCGTACCTGATGGTTCGCTAATCATTCACATGATGTGCTTATGGGAATTGATACTCCTGATGATGGAGAGATACACTCTAGGCCCGCTCATGTACTATGATGTTCGTCATCGTCTGGCCGGACACGTGATCAAGTTGTTAAACACAGGAACATCGATAGTATGGAATGAGTAAACAGTACATGCCAGGTAATGAGAATAGCCTAGTGTTTCATCTCGTGCAATGTAAAGTACCGATGAATCAATACGATGTGTATCGGACTCAATACTACGGTTCACACGATAAAGAACTTCATGTTATTTGCGGGGGTTTCTACTTGTATCAAGACACTAATAGTAATCATTGTTATCGGAATGAGTTTCGGACATGTCCGCAAATATCCGAACCTACCAGGCCACACATTTAAGACGTCTACAACATTTTATAATGTGAGTACGAATGAGATAGTTGGATGAAGTAATTCCGAAAACATGTTTCGGAGTGTCTCGGAATATTCCAGAGGAGTCCCGGATATCACCGAGAGTGGACGAAATCGTTCTGGACATTAAAAGAGGATGCTAGAAATATTTTAGGAAGGTTTCAAATTAATTCAGAAGTGTCCGGAATTTAATTCAGGAAGCTTCAGAATAAATATTGATATTAATAATTAATAAGAAATTATTATTTATTAATATCCCAATGGGTCCCATGGGCCGAAGGGCCCACTAGGCTCACCAGCCTGTGGGGGGCTGGCCGATTCGGCCAGGGCCTCCCCTAGGCTAGCGGGTGGAGGGGCGGGGGTGAGGCCGAGTGGGGAAGGGAGTCCTCCCCGGTCTCATACTTGCCTTCCAAGATGGTTTTTGGGAGGACTCCTTATTTGATACGGATTTATTCTCTCTCTCTCTCTCTTATTGGTGGAAGAAAGGAAAAGGAGGAGTCCTTGTAGGATACGAATCCTAGTCCTACTCTCCTCTATGGAGGAGGGAATCTGCCTATATATTTGAGGGAGAGGGCCAATGGCAAGGACACACAATTGAAGCCCAAGCCCCATGCCACCGCCGCCGCTGTCGCCGCCGGCCGCCGCCACCTCATCCCGGTCCTCTTGTTCTTCCTCACATCATCGACATCATCGCGTGGAGGAGTTCTTCTTCAACGCCCGTAGCAACTCCTTCTTCTACCCCGTCTAGATCTAATCTTGACGGACGACAGAGTGCTGCTGGATCTTCACCGACATGTTCCCGCTTAGTCCGCGAGTCCTTGATCTCGCCCCGACATGGTGCCGTCCTTATTGTATGTGTGGATACCGGTGGAGGTGTGACACTTGGAGCACTAGTTCTTTGGGGCCGTCTGTGGGATAATATATCTCCTCGCGACTTGCTAAGGCTTGTTGCGGGTGAAAGGGCATTTATGCCCTTCCTATTATTTTGATGTTTGGTGACAATACTTGGATAACTTTAATCATTTGTTAATTTTTTCAGGAGATTCCTGCTGCTCTCGTGTATGTTGCAATAAAGGAAAAGAGCTCCCTAGAATTTTGTTTGTGCAGAAATGGTCCCAAATGGACCGGCCAATTTGTCAGCTGAATTCGCCCCGGGACTATCCGGTTGGATCCGGCCGGACTGTCCGCCCCTGGGAAGCGGGCACCTTTGATGGACATTTTGTGTCCCTGTTCGGACTCTACCTGGACACTGTCCGGATACTGGCCAGAAACTTGGCCAGGTCGGAGTGTCCGGCTGATCACACCCGGAGTATCCGATTGGGCCGGACTGTCCGGCTGGTGTTGGCCGGATGATACATTGGAAATTTATCTATAATTTTTGATGTTCCATGCTTGGTTTTATCTCCTTTCTTGTGTTTTGTCCACACTTTGGAGTACTTTTCATATGATTTCTTGGACTAACCTATTAACAAGAGCCACAAATTACCTGCTTTTCTCACGCTTTTGGTTCCAGAAAGTCGGAAAATGAATATTCTCGGAATTGGATGGGACAAAAGCCAAAGTGCCTATTTTCGAAGACTCGAGAGCGAATACGAGGCGGAGGAGGGCTGGGGCACACCACCCCGGTGGCTGGCTAGCCTGGCCGCGCCCGAGGCATGGTGTGGGGCCCAGGCACCCCTAGGTCTCCCTCTTCGCCTATAAGAAGCCTTCGACCTAAAAACTCAGGGGGTCGACGTTTTCGGAAGGAGTTCCACTCCGCCACCACCAGATTCCATGAAACAGCACCGAAACTCCGTTCGGCACCTGCCGACGGGAATTGGAGGAGATCATCGCCATCATCATCACCATCGCTTCTCCATCGACCATCCATGTTTCCATCTATGAGTGAGTAATCCCCGCTGTAGGCTATGGGGATGGTAGGGATTGGATGAGATTGTTCATGTAATGGCATCAGATTGTTAGGGCATGGTGCCTAGTATCTTTTATTAGTGCTTTATGACTTTGTTGCGACTTGTTGTGCTTAATGCTTGTCACTAGGGCCCGAGTGCCATGATTTCAGATCTGAACATGTTATTGATTCATTATGATAGTATTGTTCTTGGTCTTATCGCAAGTTGTATACACATGTTGTTGTCCGAACCTATGGCCCGAAGTGGCGAAATCGGGATAACCGAAGGAAAGGCTTTGATGTGAGGATCACATGTGTTCACGAGTGTTAATGCTGCTCGGTGCTCTATTAAAAGGAGCACCTTAATTGCCGAGTTCCTAGAGGCCCCGCAAACGGGTAGGACAAAAGATGTTGTGCAAGTTCTCATTGCGAGCACGTATGACTATATATGGAACACATGCCTAGGATTGTCTAGTACTTGGATGCTTTATCTTATTTATCTGTAATTGCCCTATGTTCTGATTGCTATGTGGATTGTCTTGTCCATGCAATGCTCGTCCATCCATCCCTATGCCTACCGTTTCGAATCCCATTTATTGCTTTTGTTACTACTGTCTTTGCTTTACTACTGCTGTTACGTTACTATTCCTACTACAAAACTGTTGCTACTGATAAACTGCTGTAAGCAAGATTGTTTCCAGGTGCAGCTGAATTGACAACTCAGTTGTTAAGGCTAATAAATATTCTTTGGCTCCCCTTGTGTCGAATCAATAAATTGGGTTTCACTTCCCTCGAAAATACTGCGATACACCCCCTATACTTGTGGGTCATCAAGACTATTTTCTGGCGCCGTTGCCGGGGAGCATAGCTTTATTTATCAAGTCCACTTGGATTCACTATTGTTCAAGCTAAGTTTATTTTCTCCTTGTTTGCTTGTTTCTTTATCAAAAATACAAAAAAAGGTAGTTTCTACTCTAGTTGTTATTTTTGTTGGTCTGTTATTGTCTTGCCTTATCATGCTTGTTGTCAATGGTTGGTTTCTTTGAAACTGAAGCTTATTGGCAAGGTGGGTTCACGGAAGATCAAAAATATTATTATAAGGAACACCGCTTGTCACAACAAGGGAAACACTTATGGGAACAAATTGATGGATTGTATACCATTACTAGAAACGTGTGCTCTATTTATAATGCTACTTATTGCTGCGATGAATCTTGTTGCAGAAAGAGGTATAAACACCTCCCTTTTCAATGTGAGTATAATGATACCATATCTTCCTATGCTAAAGGAATTTATGACTTTTATGATGCGTAACAAATTGAAGAATTTATTACTTGGAAGGGTGCTTTTGAACTTGCTAGTCTGCTTGAAAATATTGATGATTCACCTTATAAGTATGAGGTTTATGGTGTACTTAAATTTTGCTTTGATAATTACAAGGATGAAAATGGCTATATTCTTGAATATTTTAATAGATGCTTTCCACAAATGGAAGAGACTAATGCCTTGCAGGATCCTATGGAAGAAGACATTGATGAACCTGAAATCTCATTAGATGAAAAAGAGGAGGAGAGTGATGAACAAAAGGAGGAAGAATGGATTAGCTACACATGCCTACCTTCTAATGAGAGTAACTATTTATCCCTTACATTATTTGATTGTCCTCCATGCTTACTAAAGGAGGATGAATGTTATGTTCCCGAGGATTCTTTTGAAAATGTTTATGATAAAGCTCTAGTGCTTGTAGATCATGAAGAGCATGCTTTATGTGATAGTTATATTGTTGAGTTTATTCATGAGGCTACTGAAAATTATTATGAAAGAGGAAAATATGGTTGTAGAAGTTTTCATGGTATTGAAACACATCTCTATGTGCTGAAAGTTTTGAAGTTACTCTTGTTTTATCTTCCTATGCCTGTCACTTTGTTCTTTGCGAATTTATTTGCATACACGATTGCTATGCATAGGAAGTGGGTTAGACTTAAATGTGTTTTGAATTTGCTTCTTGATGCTCTCTTTTACTTCAACTCTTATTTCTTATGAGAGCATCCTCTCAAGCTATTATGCCTAAAGATGATAATATGTCTATTATTCTTGGGAGACCTTTTCTTAAATACTACAGGAGTTGTTACTAATTGTAATCAAGGGAAGGTGACCTTCAATGTTAATGACAAGGAACACACTGTCTATTTCCCCAAGAAGATTGAAAGGACTTATGGTTTTGAATTCAATTGAACATGTTGAGGGCATTCAAGTTGGAGAAATATATTGTCCCATACCAAGAGAAAAATTTGAAACTATTATGATTGGGACCTTTGCTATCAAGGTTGAGGTAACATAATCATTAGTGGAATACAAAGTTTTGTCTCATATGAAATTGTTTTGGTAACAAGACCTGATCAACCTTGTTAACAAAAGGATTTAATTGAACAAAACAATGTTTTCACCATGATTATCTCCACTTACTTCTATTCTATCTATTTTAGTTTTTGCTTATGCCTAACTTAAAGGCGTTAAAGAAAAGTAATTATTAGGAGATAACCCAAAAGTTTTAGATGAGTCTTGGAAGTTATTACTTCAGTAATAACCTCTCCTTATCCTTTTTATTTGCTTTTTGTGCCAAGAGTAACCTCTAATGAGAGAGAAGTAATGATTGGGAAAGTTGCTGTCCCGAAACAGATTTTTGTGCTTCACCGTAAAAATTCGTGAGAGAGATATGTATGTCGGAGTGAGCTGTAATGTTTTGTGATTCTGCCCCAGGTTGTTATCTAACTTTCATTAGTTCAACACTTTTTTATTTGAGCAACAGAAGGTCTTCGAAAAAATTCGTCTTTACCTACTGGTCTGTTTTGACAGATTTCTGCCATTTTCTGCATTTGCTTCTTGTTGGTTCCTTTTTGAGTTCTTTTGGGGAATTGAGATTTTTGAGGGAAGTTCTACAGTACCTAGTGTTTTAATGGAAGTTTATTGGTGTTAGAACTGAACCTAAAAGACTTATTATCTTGGTGCACTAATGTTGCTAATAAAGATTGTGTGAAGTTTTGTATGAAGGAAAAATTTCAGGTGTATGGAAGGAATGAGTAATGAGATGAAGGATGGACTAAAGCTCAAGATTGGGGATTCCACGCGTGTCACCCCAAGAAATATCCAAGAAGTACAAGCATCAAAGCTTGGGCCCCTTCTTCATCAATAAAAATCCCAGGTTTCTTCCAAACACTTTATTTTTATTGTTTCATGCACAGTTGTGTTGTTCTTGGAGCGTCTTCTTTTTCGTTTTTGTTTTGATTTTTAAGTTTGCGTGGTTTGTTTAGTTTGCTGAATAAATTGGTTGGACCCCCTCTTTCATACATTGGCTTTCAAATAGTTTGGTTTGGATTAGAAAAGAGTAGGAAAAGTTCATGCTTAAGTGGTAAAGAGAGCTTGTTTTTGACTGTGGCCTATGCTTTATCATGCCATGCTTGATATTGTTTTGGCTTTATGCTTAGTATTCTTTGCTGTAGCATGACTTGTTATAATCAATTGAGATTGCTTAATGTGCTTTGGATGAATCATGCGTTGTTTTAGCATATTAAATCATAGTATAGTGGTATTCTCCTTTGATGCTTTATTTGGGTTGACTTGGCGCATGCTCACACCATGTTATGACTATCCCAAGTCACCATAAGCCTTTATGATCCTTTAGTTTTCAACTTGTAGTATCACTTTATGCTTTGATCAATGTTGTTTTGTCACTCTCCATGATTATGGCCATTATTGCTCTCTCGTTTATCACTCCCTTACTATTGCTAGCCTTCATTTTCACTGAGTATGTTTTACTCATGTTTCCAATTCCCTAAAACCAAATATTGCCAAAAGTGTCCACCATACCTACCTATTAGCATCATTTGCTACTTCCGTGCATATTCATTATGCCTTGTTTTCTTCCGAAGAAAATGTTTGCTTGTTATGAGAAAGTTAGTTAGTAAAGCTCTCACGAACTTGATGGCACACTTTATTTTCTTGCACTTAATAAACCTGAACCATTGTGTCCTTCTTTGTTGCGTATATGCTTGCACTTTATAAGTTGAAGCTAGTAGAACCATGTATCATGGGGAACGCTTTCAACATTGCATTGGTACTTAGTACCTCATTGATATCATGTTCTTTTGCTTATGGATCCCGGTGGTGTGAAATAAAAGTGGAACTTGTAAGATCATGGAGTTTGTATGTATGTTAGTGAAACGCCTGGGCCGCTAGCCTAAGACATGCCTAATCATGGCGGAAACTTGCAGCATAACCATAATGAGCATTCTATGAAGCATCCTCAATAAAAATCTATGCACATAGTAAATAAAAAGATCGCTAAGATGCTCATTGTCTACTTGCCTTGTCATTTTGATTATGGGATAGCTCAGATCATGTGCAAGGGTACCTGCACATGTTCTCTGAAACGATATACTTACAATGACAAGAGCTTACTCGTGACTAAAGTTGAGTAGCATGAGGATGGGTCTTCGTAAGTAAGGGGCATGAGACTTCGATTTATAACTTGTCAAGCATATCCTCTTAGTTGTGTCACTTTAACCTTAACCATTTAAAGATGCTTATGATAGGGGCAATGAGAGCTCAAAGCTAATGAGTACCATACTTTCAGCATTTGAAAGCCTTTCAAACTTTTCAAAACCTGTTCATTTCCTTGTTGAGTCTCCACACATTCTATGAGCACCTTCTTGAGAGCATAGTGGCCATTCTTAGCTCTATGTGCATTGTCCCAAGACTTGTTGATTGATGCATACCTTGATATTGCTTGTTTTAAACTATTTGTATCTAGTCACTCTTGTAAACTTTGAAGGTGTCCTATGCATTTATGTTTGCTACTCTATGAGGGACAAGCTGAGTGCCACTTTGCTATGTTTTCTTTATGTGAAACAAACAAACGTCTTGCAAAGCATTGTTATTCATGAATCTTTTGTTTGTGCCTTTTCATGTTGCATCATAGTTTCTTTGTCTTATTGCTAGAACTTTGTCTTTCATGTTATGATTGAAGTACTATGATCCCAGATTTGAATGTTTACAAATACTTTGGTCAAGTCTTTGATGGTGCATGTCTCCTCAAAATTTATTCTTTCTTTTTATCACTTACCTACTCGAGGACGAGCAGGAGTTAAGCTTGGGGATGTTGATACATTGGAAATGTATCTATAATTTTTGATGTTCCATGCTTGGTTTTATCTCCTTTCTTGTGTTTTGTCCACACTTTGGAGTACTTTTCATATGATTTCTTGGACTAACCTATTAACAAGAGTCACAGTGCCAGCTGCCTGTTTTCTGCTGTTTTTGGTTCCAGGAAAGTCAGAAAATGAATATTCTCGGAATTGGACGGGACAAAAGCCAAAGTGCCTATTTTTCCAGAAGACTCCAGGAGCCAGAATACGAGACGGAGGAGGGCCAGGGGCTGGCCACACCACCCCCAGGCGCGGGTTGGGCCTGGCCGCGCCAGGGCATGGTGTGGTGGCCCCAGGCACCCCCTCGGTCTCCCTCTTCGCCTATAAGAAGCCTTCTGACCTAAAAACTCCAGGGGGTTCGACGTTTTTCCAGAAGGAGTTCCGCTCCACCGCCACCACCAGATTCCACGAAAGCACAAACTCCGCTCGCACCTTGTCGGACGGGAATTGAGGAGATCATCGCCATCATCATCACCATCGCTTCTCCATCGACCATCCATGTTTCCCCATCTATGAGTGAGTAATCCCCAGTAGGCTATGGGGATGGTAGGGATTGGATGAGATTGTTCATGTAATGGCATCAGATTGTTAGGGCATGATGCCTAGTATCTTTTATTAGTGCTTTATGACTTTGTTGCGACTTGTTGTGCTTAATGCTTGTCACTAGGGCCCGAGTGCCATGATTTCAGATCTGAACATGTTATTGATTCATTATGATAGTATTATTCTTGGTCTTATCTGCAAGTTGTATACACACGTTGTTGTCCGGAACCTATGGCCCCGAAGTGACAGAAATCGGGATAACCGGAAGGGAAAGGCTTTGATGTGAGGATCACATGTGTTCATGGAGTGTTAATGCTTTGCTCCAGTGCTCTATTAAAAGGAGCACCTTAATTGCCAGTAGTTCCCTAGAGGCCCCGCTGCAAACGGGCTGGCAGGACAAAAGATGTTGTGCAAGTTCTCATTGCGAGCACGTATGACTATATATGGAACACATGCCTAGGATTGTCTAGTACTTGGATGCTTTATCTTATTTATCTGCAATTTCCCCATGTTCTGATTGCTATGTGGATTGTCTTGTCCATGCAACGCCCGTCCATCCATCCCTATGCCTACCGCACTCGAATCCCACTGTTATTGCTTTTGTTACTACTGTCTTTGCTTTACTACTGCTGTTACTTTACTATTCCTACTACAAAACTGTTGCTACTGATAAACTTCTGTGAGCAAGATTGTTTCAGTGCAAATTGAATTGACAACTCAGTTGTTAAGGCTGATAAATATTCTTTGGCTCCCCTTGTGTCGAATCAATAAATTAGGTTTCACTTCCCTCAAAAATACTGTGATACACCCCCTATACTTGTGGGTCATCATCGGACTGTGTGGGGTAAGTGGCTCCCAACGACTCTAATTTCAGGGGGCCTATATAAAGGCCCCTTCTTCTACCTTGGAAGCTGCTCGTCCACCTCAAGAACTCCAACACCATTTGAGCCACCAAATCCACAAGATCTCCTCACTCAACCATCCAAAGTCATTGATCTTTGGAGAATCGAAGGAGGAGTCCTTGATCTACATGTTCACCAAGAGAGATCTTCATTTCCCCCTCTATCGTGGTGTGGAACACGGCAATACCACTGGGGATGGCTTGAAGGGGACAATCAGGATGCTATCGGTGGCTAATCGCAACAGGTTGGGCACAGATACTACAAACACAGCAATGTACCCAAGTTCGGAGCCCTCTTGGCGAGGTAAAACTCCTACTCCTGCAAGGATCTACTATCGAAGGGGGCGAACGCCCAATACAGATGCTCCTTGAGCTGTTTCCTTAGCTACTTCTTGCTTGAAATTTTCTAAGCCCTTCCTCTTCTGTCTACCTAGAACCCTAGCACTACCCCCCTTATATACAGGTTGAGGAGGTACTTTACAAGGTGGGTTCTAGGGTTTACTGTTTGGATCTGGGCCTTACAAAGTGGGCCGACTGGATAGGGCCAAATGGTAGGCCCGGGTCCAGTCAAGCCTCCAAGAGGGAGGACCACGCCTGAGGTCCAGCCACTGCTTACTCGTCAGCCGGCTCTTTATTCATCAGTCGGTTCTTTATGCGTAAGCCGGAGCTTTCCTCGTCATCCCTTGCTTTGCTCGTCAGCCTCCAGCTTTGGTGCAATTGTCCAGTAGTGCCGGCCAGGCCAGCCAGCCTGTCCGGTGAAAGGTGCGCTCAGCAAGGAGCGTCACCCCCACCGTACCATGGCCAGCGGATCCCAGGCGGCCGGCTAGGAGCGGCCTCCCAGCCGGTTCTTCTGGCTACTCGGCTAGACGGGCCAGCCGGGGAAACTTGAATGCGGACCGGGTGGGGAGTTCCACCCGACTGTGGTTCCTTGATCTGGGTCCAGACGGCATGAGCTCCTTGGAGCCGACCGATTTGTCCCGTCTTGGCCTACCTGTAACACCCCAAAACTTCTAATCAAGATTATCAAGTTCAAATCACCCAAGTTTAGGGTTAACGAAAACTTTTATTAAGAAAAGGAATATGAATGCATGTGTGTTTGCATTAGTGTAGATTTGAGTGCTTATGCTATGCTTGATTGTTATAAATGATGTGAAATGGTTTAAAGGTGAATGCTACATCATCTAGGCCATTTACAAACAAAATCAAAAGAAAAAGAAATCAAATATGAATAAATAAACCAAATGGTCATTTTGACCAAAGTAAACCACTAGGTCACTTTGTGTGTTCCTAGAAGAAGATTTCTAACAGAAACATTTCCAACTCTTTTCACCCCTTGCTAGACCAAGTAAAAGTGTATCAAGGCCCACTTTACAAACTTACAAAAACATCTTTCAAATCAATTTAATGGATAGTTGAAAATTGAATCTCATTCATATGTTAAGATCCCACTTTTTCAAAAACCTACCAAATCAATTCCTCTTGACCTCTCCAAGCAAACATAGACGCTCAAGCTTAACTTAAGATCACTCAAAAAATTTGAATCAAAATTTCCAAACTTTAGTTCTTGCGGCCATATCATCAAACACCTTGCTTACACTAATTAATCCTCTGCCTAACTTCACTGTTGTGCACAGTAATCCTCGACCATTTGGTCTCCACTTCACTCTCCTGTCTCCCCTGAATCTAACCAAGCCCTAGACCAAATCTCCCTTTGTCGTTTGCACGTTGGAGCCACGCTTCGGCAAAGACGCCAGAGGCAACGCCACCCTCGCCCACGACACGCACCAGACACGCCTCGCTCTACCGCCACCCCTTGTCTAGGCCACGACCCCAGCCAAGCCCTAGACAATCCTAGCTACATCGTGCCCCGCCTCTCTGCACCATGTCCAGAGCGCGCCAGCTCGCCGTGCCCGACCAGCTCGCCCAGACCGCGCCTTGCCCTCACCGCGCACGCGCATGAATGCCATGATCACAACACCCCAGTAGACAACCCCGTTCGCCGCCGCGTGACCCGCAGCTCCCGCATGCCGCCGCAAACACCTATGCCTCCATGCGGAGCGCCGCACGCTCCCGACCGAACGACGCTGCCCCACGCCTCGCCATTACGCCCATAAGAACCGCCAGGGAACACATCACCGCCCACTTGCCACCTCCATGCTGATAGCCGCCTGTAGCCTCGTCACCGACGAGCTCGCGCCCACACCGCTCGGTCCCCTCGCCGCACTATAAAAGGAGGCCACCCCTGCCTCATTTCTCCACACCCTTCCACTCACCACCTCTCACTGACCCTCCCCCACTTCTTCCCGGAGCAAGGCGAGCTCTCTCTCGCCGGAATTTGGCTAGAGCCCATCGCTGCTAGAGGAGAAGTGAAGGGGATCCGCAGCAGAAAACAAAAAATTTCCTACGATGGAACCCCAAAACTGCCTAGGATCTGTCTATGTAGTAATGCAATAACGGCCAATACGTATAGAATACATACCCTTGTAGACCGTACACGGTTAACGTTCCGAGGGGAACGTGGTTGATGTAGTCGTACTTGTATCCGACCTCAAGGTCGCGAAGCTCCTCGCAGGTCACCCATTGCTCCTTCTTCATCTTCATCGTGCAGCAGCTCCGGCTCACGACATTTAAGCGCCCCAAGTGTTGCGCCTTGTGTCTTCGTACACATCCGGTGCAAGATGAGACCTTCGGCTCCCTGATCCCGCCGGGAGTGCGGAATTTGATATCCGGCTAGGAATCCTTGCAGCGCAACAGCGTACCGCAGGTGTGCCTCGATCGCACAGCCCAAACTTGGGGCCATGGTCACAAGGGATAGAGAGAGAGGGAAGGAGGAAGTCAACCAAAGGACTTCTCCAAATATTGGGTGTCTCTCATTCCACCCATGGGCACTCCTTTATATAGGGGGAGGGGTGTGCCCTCCCCTTTGGGTTTCCCATGTGGGACTATTCAAGGGAGAGGGGGAGGCGCATGGGCCTCATGGGCCAGCCGGCCAGGGGTGGGCCCCACCCCACGCACAACCCTAGGCTGGCCGGGTGGGCCCCCTTGAGGCGCCTGGGCCTTGGCCCTTCCCTCCTTCGATTTTCCCTCATGGGCCCTTTTTCCCTAGGAAGTTTGGCCCATTAGTGGAATACCCCTTCAAATTAGATTTTAATATTATATTTAATATTAATTATATTGATTAATATTAAATGCATATTACAAAATCCTTCTTGACCCGAAACACCTTTCGGTTCCCTTTCGATTTCCTCCGAACGACTTCGGATCTTTCTCGGAATGATTCTGGTCCTTTATTCCTTCTCCGAACAGCTTCGGATTTCTCCACGGAACAATTCCGACTTTCTCTTTCTCTACTGTGATTCTGCCTTACGAATGATCGCTCTCATCGTACCCTTAAGTGTATCCTCTCACGGCTCGGGAATGCTCTAGACATGATATGTATCAATGATCAACAGAGGGACTAGGGATATCCATGTGACCCCTATGCATTCCTGATGACAATGTCGTTTGAACCGCTAAATGTAGCATCCAATTCCTTTTGTTTCTTGATACGACTTGTCCGAGATCCGATCATTGGTATCACATACCTTGTTCAATCTCGTTCACAACAAGTTCTATTTTCTTGTTACCGTGATATTACATCCCCATGACCAAGTCACATGTTGCAACATTTATGGATGTAATCTCACCAAGCCGGCCGTATGTATCTTTACCCGTCATGTGGGTGAACAAATCTCGGTCTTGCAGTCACATGTCATCTACTGTTCCTTCGGAATACCCAACGTACACCTTTATGGCCACCGTATTACCAGATGAAGGTTGATATAGTCTAAGCAGCCTTGGGAAATAGTGAGTAATATGAGCTCACGGTCTAAGGAAAAGGAGTCTAGGTATAGATGTTGCAACAATAAACTTATATGACTTGATCGTGTTGCAATCCTTCAAGGAATGTCCAATCACATCATTCTCCAATGATATGATCCCATTGTTAATTGGCATAAATGCCCATGATCTTGAAACCCAGATCATCCTCATGACCAACGAACTAGTATGAATAGAGGCTACTAGGAACTTTGTTGTTTCATACCACACCTATACCAATGTTTCTACTTGGCACAGTTATAGCACAATATGAAACTAGTATAAACTAATTGAGATATGACAATAAAAACCTATTTATTATTTGCCTTTAGGGCATATCTCCTTCAGTCTCCCACTTGCACTAGAGTACAAATAACCTAGCTCGCATTTTACTCATATAAACCATATACCATATGCGTTTACAGATCATGCATGCTCATGGGAAACGTCATGTCCATGTTCTGTGTTACCAGATCATTATGTCTTTTGCAAATCGTTAATGTCTTCCTAATTTGACATTCATACCATTATCTTATAATGGGTCGAAGCATTTGTTTGGCAACAAAGTGAGACTTTGTTTCTAGTGTTTATAATGATGGTAGTTTTCACCATTGTCATCTAAACTTTGAAACACACTTTGCTATCCTTTGTGTATATACTGTAGTCGTGGTAGCAGAACGAGGCCGGATTCCAGGAGCTTACAGTGACTTTAGATCAACCTCGAGGGCTTTCTCATGGGCACTAGGCCCTGGGACACATCATTCTACGTTAAAAGCGAACTAGCCCCGCCATAACATTATACGTCACATCAGATGTAGCATTTATACTTCTATATCTGTGTAGATCCTAGGGCATTAAATGCAACTATGCCATTTACTTTGTTTCTTGCTATTTAAGTACAAACTTAATTCTGATTTAGTGATCAACTCAAGAATCACTTAAATACATGTTCTTATAGTTAAGACTTTGTCCTACCAACCAGAACTTCGGGTCACATTACGTCGAGTATACAACATGGTTATGTGGAAGAACCTATGACTGAGGCATAGGAGATGCAATGCATCTCTTTCTTTCAACCATAGTTGCAATACTCAATGCTTCATATAGTAAGAACTACTTTCTCACCTTGTTCCATTCTGAGCTACTTCAGAATCTTGTCTTAGGACATTCTGAACATCTTTCAGAATCAAGTCCAGGAAGCATTCGACATTCAGTGTTTATTAAACTCACCAATCTATCTCGATTGATCTCTTTGTTTAATAACTTCAACTTCATCCTTATTTATCTAACTTAAACATTATTAACACCAATCACATCATTCATATATGTCGTCCAAATATCCCAGTATGATTTCACGCTCCCACTCAAATATGACATTCATGTTTGAGATCCAGGGATTTCACTTAGCTCCCACTCAAATATGACATTCATGTTTGAGATCCAGGGATTTCACTTAGCTCCCACTCAAAATATGCCAGCTACATATTATGAATTAGCCAAGCTGATTTGCTCCCTCTCAAATCTAGGTCCTCTCGATAATCTTGGACATTCCAAAATTCTTTGATCATTATCAATTTGAGAATTCCAATTACGAGACTTCAATATCCATATATTTCTAGTGTAAATCCAAAAGACTTAAGCATCACTACTGTTGTAGTCAACTCCTTGAATTTGTCCAAATTGTGACAAATCGAGCTTGTTGTCATTCATTAAGTTTCATTTCCTTCTTATGACTTTGCAGTCATTCAGAAATATCAAGTAAACTTCTTTACTTTAATAAGATCAAGTAACATGTTACTTTGCAATCTTAAATGTAACTTAATATAGGATTTTATGACTCCTAGTCATTTCTCGCACTCAGGTCCATCACGCTTCTTTGTAATTTGTAGGTATGTCTTGTTCAAAACGTGACAAGTGAATCAATAATATAATTCCACAAACTTGTAGAATATATAGTTGAATCCTACTTTCTTTAGTAAAAGTATTCACTAAAACTTTATGATCATTATCATTGGTTTCTCCTCTATATGTAGAGTTTGGATTCACGAAACAAATTCTGTTGCGCCACTCAACAATCCGGAGGTAAGGTCAAATACCTTGTTTGATATTTTACTTTCTTCCACCTGTATCTTCACCAAGACACATCAACTTAGGACAATAACAGGTTTGCCCCTTGTGGACGATGCATTCATAGCTTCCTAAGAATGCTCTACAAAGACTTGTTTATTCGCCACGATTTCGACTTATCGAAATCTCTAGAAACTCGAACTTGCCATAACACTTAGGTGTTGTTTCCACGAATCTTTTAGATGTTCCTTTGTATTTCAAATGAGTGTATGCTTATTTTGATCTTTAACTCTAAACGATAACTATAACCCCTATAAGAGATGATATTATACCATATGTATCTTAATACATAATTATTATGATGTTTAGATATTTCAACAAAGTTTGAATTCATCCAATTATCATAATTTGTGAAACATCTTTCACAAGTCCCTTTTATGCTATACTTAACTTGAATACTTTAGTCGTGTCGATCAAATCGAAGAGACTTCGTATTCTTGTTAATTTCAATATCCTCCTTTTGTTGTGAACTCATTTGAACAATTCAAATCGTTTCAAACTTATGTTTCATTAAGTAAATACGCTTATTCACTTAAGTCCACAATAAATGATTTCCACTACTTGTTGAAAATATGATACATCACTATGTATAAAGTTCAACATTTCTTCGCATATCACCGTTTTACCAGAATGCGGAGTTTTAGTCATTCTTCCCAAGAGGCATGGCTTTGCAAAGTCTCTAGATCAAGCATCTAGGACCCCGATCTTCATTTACAATGAAGAACATGCAATAACCAAAAATGACTTAAACTGTAGTGTCATTTCATTATTAAACTTTGGATATCTTTTAGCATTCTAATCCTTTATAAATGTTTAAACCATTATCATTAACATAGTGATGATAATAACTTATTTATAATCATAATGTGACCATAAGGTATTGTTCATAAGAATAGTACAAACTGGCTTGTAACTTGTTCATATGAATAATTGTCTCGCCAAAAGCAAGACACACAAACAGGGATTACAAATTTATATTCAAGTCCACTAATCCAAATGACAAACTTTGAGGGAAGAGGTGATGTCGGCCATCAACTGTTTTGCTTGCCGTCATCAAGTCACATTGCCTCAAAACCAGCAATTATCAAGCAGATCCTCCTATTTTCACAAAACGGGACAAGTATCAAATACTTTGCAAACTACAACGAGTTTTGCAAGAACCACATTTATAATTTTGTATATCTAACATATACCTTTTTCATCCATGACCTCCATTCCAATCAAGCCCTTCCAAGAGTTCTCAACTCTAATGCAAGATCGCTAAGTGTTTTTCCAAAGAATCACTTTTCATCCATGATGGAGAAAATCCCATCCATCGGCTCATACTCTATGTGCCTTATTCTGTAGAATACAAAATGTAGCCCAACTCTCCATCGAATGGAGAATGGCTTATTGGATGATTATGGAGAAAACACAAACATTTTGGAGTCATCGATTTATCTCCTAATGGTTATTGTATCAAGAAGAGAAGTTCACCTTTTACGAGGATATCCCTCAGGCATGGGTATTAATCTATGAAGTTGGACCCTTTTGCTAAGTTTCAAATTAATCAATATATTCCCATGGTCGCAAAGGACCTCAATGGGATAGGCCATGATCTACTAAGATATTTGCAAACAGATATCTAGGCTAAGTTTATAATAAGAGATCAATTTACAATTGGTCTCCACTAAAATTGTCATCTCCTGGACGATTTTAGTGATCACATGATCCCTATCCTCTGCACCTCCCCCGATCAACACGGCCATCAGTGCGTTATCAAAGGTAGACATTCAATAATGACAATCACATCATGCATGTGACTCATGCTCGATCTATCGATCTCTTGTGTTTCGAGGCCATGTCTCTGTAACATGCTAGGCTCGCCAAATCTAACTTGTATGTATTCACTGTGCAACATGGCTTACACCCACTGTATGCGAATGTAGATATGTATGACCCCTACTCACCGCATGGCGTCTCATACCGAAGAACTTTCTTGGTGGTGCACACACAAGGGGAACACGGAACATTGGAATTCAATAGGGATTATCTTATTTGCTACCATTGAGTA
The DNA here is from genome assembly GCA_023614405.1 of Avena insularis. Taxonomy (NCBI): domain Eukaryota; kingdom Viridiplantae; phylum Streptophyta; class Magnoliopsida; order Poales; family Poaceae; genus Avena; species Avena insularis. Next base: position 375,638,328 of record CM042689.1, read on the forward strand.
TCTTAATACTAGCACACAATAAGATGTAAAACAGAAATCAACAACATATGTATAATGTGATATGATATGGTGCTTATTCTTGCGCCTTGATCTCCATCGAGCGCTCCGGCATGATCTCCATCTTGCCCTTGGTTTGATGCCAAGTCCACGACGCCCACTGTGTCGCTCATCTAACGATGACTATTACTATACTACTTAGTAACAAAAAAGTAAACTATTTTACCTTCGCAACGACCAATGCCATATCATAATCACATGCCCCCTGCAAAATAAAGTTAGACGCATCTACTTTATCTATTGCAAGTTTTACGTGGTTGTTAGGGCTTTCGCAATAGAACCGTTTCTAAACTACGAACTTTCCAACCACAACATGGATCCGACAGTTGTCTCTATTACACCCCTTTCGAGGCCCTCCATTGTAAATGCTATATCAACTATCGAATGAGAGACAGACACCCGTTAGCCACTTATACGGTACAAGTTGTATGTTGAGCGTGGAACTAGTCTCACGTACGAATACGCGTAAGGTCGGTCTAGACTGCTTCATCAAACAATACCGCGATATAAACAACTACACATTAGAGGGTAACAACTAAGGGATCAATGCCCGCACAATACTTGTGCGTACTGGCCGTACAACACTCCTACGCATAGATCGGCTCTAATAGCACTGAAGGGGAACCGTAGCAGAAAACAAAACTTTTCCTACGATGGAACCCCAAAACTGCCTAGGATCTATCTATGTAGTAATGCAGTAACGGCCAATGCGTATAGAATACATACCCTTGTAGACCGTACGCGGTTAACGTTCCTAGGGGAACGTGGTTGATGTAGTCATACTCGTAGCCAACCTCAAGGTCGCGAAGCTCCTCGCAGGTCACCCCTTGCTCCTTCTTCATCTTCATCATGCAGCAGCTCCGGCTCACGACATTTAAGCTCCCCAAGTGTTGCGCCTCGTGTCTTCGTACACATCCGGTGCAATATGATACCTCCGGCTCCTCGATCCCGCTGGGAGTGCGGAAGTTGATATCCGGCTAGGAATTCCTGCAGCGCAACAGCGTACTGCAGGTGTGCCTCGATCGCACAGCCCAAACTTGGGGCCATGGTCACAAGGGCTAGAGAGAGAGGGAAGGAGGAAGTCAACCAAAGGACTTCTCCAAATATTGGGTGTCTCTCATCCCACCCATGGGAACCCCTTTAAATAGGGGAGGGGGTGTGCCCTCCCCTTTGGGTTTCCCATGTGGGACTATTCAAGGGAGAGGGGAGGCGCATGGGCCTCATGGGCCAGCCGGCCAGGGATGGTCCCCACCCCACACACAGCCCTAGGCTGGCCGGGTGGGCCCCCTTGAGGTGCCTGGGCCTTGGCCCTTTGACCCTTGGCCCTTCCCTCCTTCGATTTTCCCTCATGGGACCTTTTTCCCTAGGAAGTTTGGCCCATTAGTGGAATACCCCTTCAAATTAGATTTTAATATTATATTTAATATTAATTATATTGATTAATATTAAATACATATTACAAAATCCTTCTTGACCCGAAACACCTTTCGGTTCCCTTTCGATTTCCTTCGAACGACTTCAGATCTTTCCCGGAATGATTCCTGTAACACCCTCAAATCGGCCCTATGCAAGTTTTAGCGCTTCCCGCCAAACCCGCATAGAAACGATTCAAGGACGCCCACCAGGCACTTTCGTGCGGGTGGAAAACGAAGTAATACCATTACACAACAGTCCTCGATGGAACCCACAGAACAGATATATATAACACGACTCCATGAGTCAAGAATACAGATATACAGTACAAAGATCCAAATCACATTGAAAATGATACAACGTCCAAGTACGGACAAGATGCAAATGGGGCTAAGAGCCCTGAAGAATAACCAATGGCGTCCATAACCCTGCCCAGGCCAAGCCGGAAGGGTAACCCTGCTAACGACGGCGATCTCAAACCTGCTAAAAACAAAAGGGGTGCCGACTAAGGGCAAAGGAAAAAAAGAGGAGCGTCGATCGAGGCCAAGACATGCAGGCTAGAATTCGGTGGCTCTCGCCTACATAGGTATGGTGGGCTGAAGCGGCAGCGCAGCGGCACTAAACAACCTATAGAGACTCGATACAACTGGCGGATATCAGAGAGGGATAAGAAAGACCTATTCGGATCCAACCTAAAGCTAACACCAAACAAACCCCTCCTGGTATTTCCCCCTCGAGACCAAACGAGGAAGTCGGACCAAGGAACTCACACCGTTGGCAATTTTACTCATTCCGTTATAGTTGCATCAATTACTAATCAGATATAGATAGCATGAGTCATCCTGAAGCATAAGTAGTGGGTAGTTTTAATTACCATTCGGTGGTAGTTGGAACCTTTACTAGTCAGATATAATTGTCCTGAGGTATCCCAAAACCCAGTAGTTGTTGGCACTTTTATCTCATTCCATTGGAGTTACAATACTTACTAGGCATATATAACAAACAACCCAGATCCACCAGTTGTTGGCATTTTTAATATCCATTCTGTTATAGTTGCTTCTGATTACTAGTCACATATCAAGTCAAATTTATAACACTACTTTAGTTATGCTTGTCTACGATCGAGATACTGTGCTCCAAGTCGTCCATAACCATGACACGGCTTTTAAAGTTTTACCGCAGGGTGCACAAATAGCAACACACACTCGATCAACCTCGGAAAAACCAACTCAAAACCCAACGAGGCATTCACGACAAAGTGATCACAGGATTCAGAAATATTTCAGGGGGCCACCCCACTAAGCTACCCGCAACGAAGTTGGACGGCTCCGGAACGGACCCAGGGTTTGTGGACGGTAAACGATCGGGAACCCGAAGTGTGACTGGCTTGTCGATACAACGAAAACGTGTCACGATCCTAAATCATGTGCTCCACGCACAATCTTAAATAAAGCAGTAAAGCATGGCATAAGTACAGGATAGTAATAAAGCCCCAAACTACTTTGTGGCCCCAAGAAATAAGAATGAATCAAGCTCTGGCTCAGGGGGGTCCATAAGGCCTCCCGGATGTGGATAGTGCGAAAAATCAAGGAACAGGTATCAAGTACTCGGGGTCCTACGGGACACAAGTGAGCGTGGAAGAACCAAATAACATCTATTGCCCACCGATGCCTCTGCATTAGTTATATCTAGCATTTTAATAGTTGTATTTAAAGTCATGATCATCTCCACCATTAAGCATCTCCACCAATAAGAATCTGCCAACCTTCCAACAACTATGGTACTTGACAACACGAGATCACACCCGAGTAAGCAACTACGACTCGCAAGGCCAGCTATCTACCAAACACAGGTAATAGGAGGTGTCCAAGGCAATATAGAGGCTGCACGGGATATAACTGGTGTTCGGAAACTAAAGCATCGTGACACAGATAGCAATAGATCAACAGGAGGAAATAAACACTATAAATGCGAAATAGGTAGAAGGGGGAGAGATGCTCGCCTGGGAAACACTGCCAAAGGTTCATATCCGGATAACTTGTCGATACTCGCATCAACTCATCGGCCTAATCCGCGAAGAAGCAAACACTAGCACAAACACCGGATGCACTGTTTAATACTACGGAAAAATATCCGGCATGATTATGATATGCATGCGAGATGAACAATTATTATGCAATAGGTTTTATATATAGCATTTATAAAATAGGGGCTCGGGAAAGGTTCACACATCTGGGGTCAAAGGTCTTGGGTTCCAGGGGTTCGGGATTTGACGGGGTTCGACGGGGAGAACGGTTCGACGAGATCGGTCTTGGACAATTGAAGTAGATCTTGTCGCATTCGAGAAGAAGGACTTGGTTTGGCGTCGGGGGCGCATCAGGTTCGCCCTGGTCGGTGTCGCTCTTGTCTTCACGAAGATCTTGTCGGGTCCTTGTATTAGGTCGGTCTTGGCGTTCGGGGTGAAGAACTTGGCGTCCCTGAGGAAGTACTTGGCGTATCTGTGCCGACGACCTTGGCATCCGGGGTCTTGGCGTCTTTGGGTCCGCGAGGAAGAACTTGGCGTATCCGGGATGGAGAGCTTGCCGTTCCATGGCGTTCTTGGCGGTCTTCGGATCCGGGGAGGGAATCTTGTCGCATCCGTGGTCTTCGGGTTCATGTTGACGGTCTTGTCGTTCCTTGTTGACGATCTTGGATCTGGCAAGGAGGTCTTGGTAGTGTCCGCGAAGGGGAATACGGCATTCCCGGAGGAAGATCTTGTCGATAGATCGGGGTCAAAGAACTTGGCATCTTCCGGTCGACCTTGGTTACACGGGCGCAACACGGTAATGGAAACAACAAGCCAAAACACCGGGTACCATCGACAAAACACCCAATCGTAGCATCACGGCACCATCACCGAATGTTGGCATGCGTTAACTCCTCAACATCAACAACACCATCTCTAGCACAACACTTCCACCACCAACTGAAAACCACCCCAAAATAGACCGGGGCAGCAGTGCCGTCGTAGAAAACTCGTCGCACGCTGGCCGACAACACATGAATACAGGACGGTGCTGCGGGACGGAGAGGTAAGGGCAGCCATGGTGCTCGACAAGAGGCGTTGTTGGCGGCACGGTGCATGCGGTGCCAACAGATATGGCGAGGTGGAGGTCGTCGTGGTAGCGCGGTCGACGGAAACAGCGGCGGTAGACGGCGAGCTTGGAGCCAGGGTGTCATGCGTCAGGTCGAGGAGAGGGCCACGGGGGCGCCCGGTTGATGAGGTTGACGGGGCCGCGCCTGTGGCGACTCGCCGGAGCCAGCGAGGCGGCGACGCTGTAGCCGACAAGGAGGGAGAAGGGCCTCACAACGGTAGCTCGGGGTCGTAGCCGGGCAGGAGGGTCACAGTGGATGCGGCCGGCGAGGTGGAGCCCTGGGCGGCCGGACTTGCTTCTGGAAAGGAGGTGCGGCGAAGGCGAGGCTAGAGGGTACCGCGGTGAGCGAGGATAGGGAGGAGACCGAGGCGAGCGTGGGGGACGAGCGGGAGGCGGGGCGGTCATGGAGCTCGAGCGGCGGAGAGGAGGAAGCGGGGCGGCGGCGGTGGGGGATCTGGGGAGGAGCGGGCGTCGGTGGAGACCTGCTCTCAATGGGCTGTGGCGAAATCCAGGTGGGGCGGGAACGGTGGGAGGTGCACATGGTGTGAGAGGCGGTCACCGGTGTGGTGGGACTGGGCGGAAAGAGGCGGATAGGGGCGCGAGCGGGCGGGAAAGCGGCAAGGCGTAGGATGCGCGCCAGGGGGAGTGTCCCAAGGTAATGGACAGGCGGCGGGTGCGGGAGGGCTGGGGTCAAGGGGCCCACGGGTGTGGCGTGAGGTGACCAGGGGGTGGCGTGCGGCTATGTGAGCTGGGAGATAGGGAAGGGGTCAGGAGGGTGACGTGGCGCAAACTGATTGGAAGGGTGAGGTGGCTGTGTGAGGTGCAGGAAGGGGATTGGATGGGGTGAGGTGGAGGAAGGGTGGGTAGGCTAGGTTTAGGTAGAAAAGGGTTTGGGGGGCTCTGGGTTAGATAGGATTTTTATCTGGAGGTGGCCGACTGGGCTTTCGCGCCTGGCTGGCTGCCTCCCAAAAATACTTTAAATATTTCCTTTATTTAAAACAAGGCTTTCGCAAACCGTTGATAGACAAAACAAAATATTCCGAACAAGCCCGGTGTTTTTGATTTGAAATAATAACGGGGCGTTTAGAAAACAAAAACAGACTTTTCGAAAATAGTTTTATGCAAACAAATGCAAGATGACATGACGATGCTCAAATGCAAGGTGGCATGATGACATGAGCATGCGGTCATGATGATGCAATAAACAAAAACAACGCGATTTTCTAGTAGTGGTTTTTGCGGGGCGCCACAATTCCGGTCCTTTATTCCTTCTCCGAACAGCTTCAAATTTCTCCGCGGAACAATTCCGACTTTCTCTTTCTCTACCGTGATTCCGTCTTACGAATGATCACTCTCATCGTACCCTTAAGTGTGTCCTCTCACGGCTCGGGAATGCTCTAGACATGACCTGTGTCAATGATCAACAGAGGGACTAGGGATATCCATGTGACCCCTATGCATTCCTGATAACAATGTCGTTTGAACCGCTAAATGTAGCATCCAATTCCTTTTGTTTCTTGATACGACTTGTCCGAGATCCGATCATTGGTATCACATACCTTGTTCAATCTCATTCACAACAAGTTCTGTTTTCTTGTTACCGTGATATTACATCCCCGTGACCAAGTCACATGTTGCAACATTTATGGATGTAATCTCACCAAGCCGGCCGTATGTATCTTTACCCGTCATGTGGGTGAACAAATCCCGGTCTTGCAGTCACATGTCATCTACTGTTCCTTCAGAATACCCAACGTACACCTTTATGGCCACCGTATTACCAGATGATGGTTGATGCAGTCTAAGCAGCCTCGGGAAACAGTAAGTAATATGAGCTCACGGTCTAAGGAAAAGGAGTCTAGGTATAGTTGTTGCAACAATGAACTTATATGACTTGATCGTGTTGCAATCCTTCGAGGAATGTCCAATCACATCATGCTCCAATGATATGATCCCGTTGTCAATTGACATAAATGCCCATGATCTTGAAACCCAGATCATCCTCATGACGAACGAACTAGTATGAATAGAGGCTACTAGGGACTTTGTTGTTTCATACCACACCTGTACCAATGTTTCTACTTGGCACAGTTATAGCACAATATGAAACTATTATAAAATAATTGAGATATGACAATAAAAACCTATTTATTATTTGCCTCTAGGGCATATCTCCTTAAAGAAGGGCGCCCGCGATTTCGACCACCCCAAGCCCTGCCGTGACTGCGCCTCGCCTCGCCGTTGTCTACCACGTCAATTTCCCTGTCGCCGACCCTAGGTGGAGCCCAGGTGAGCCCCGCGAGACCCCCACCACCGCGCTAGGTCATTTTCCTCGCCGGAGCCGTTCGTCGTCGACGATGACTCTCAGCCGTTAGATTAGATTTAGATCCTAGGGCTCAGATTCGCAGATACCATTTCGATTAGTTTTAGTCGCTGATGAGTGGTTGGCACATCATGTATTTGGGTTCTTGGTTTGGAGCCTTTATTGAATTCATTTCGTATCATTTTGGGCTCTTGCGAGAGATTAATGGACTATCCCATTTTGGGGGAGTGTTATGCTTTGGCATTCCACAATCCTAAAATATGTGTACGTGAGGAATACCACTTAGTATGTATTTTACAATTTTATCTAGTCTCTATGTGGTATGTCTTTCTAATGATAAATTTAAGTTCCATAATGTCCATTAATCATCTCTATTTGGATGTTTTTACCTCTTGTTGAGTTTTCTTGATTTATCACATTATGGGGGAGTCATATTCTTTGTGCATATTACAAACCTAGAAAATGTGGGCATTTGAGGTAGTGTCACTTAGAATTGATATTTATATTTATCTAGCTCCTAAGTGGCATGTTTAGCTCAAACAAGTTCCAATTACTCTGGATTGATTTTATTACTAACCTTTTGGATCTTGTTTGTGAGAGTTTTTCTTGATATGTGTTTCCTCATATTTGGACCTCGATATCCTCCATGGAAACCATTTGCTTCAAGTTACTTTAATCTTCAATGATTGTGTCACTATTTGGAGCTATCAAGAAATCTCTATCTAAGTATCATGCTTTTTTTTATTTTTTCATATGCTTATTGTTGTGAATATGATCATGATATCCTTGCAAACTACCTTGGGAAATATTTCCCCATAATTCTTATCATTGGAAAAGTGGTACTCCATATAAGGTAGAATTTGTCGATAATATTCATTTCGACCCTTGCTCTTATTTTCTCTACCTTTGGCCAAGAAAATGCTTTCATTTGACTCCCATGTCTTCCTTGCCTCTTGTGGATCGTTTTATTTTATTGGTATTCTCTTGTGTTTTATTTAATGTAGGTAGTAGTGATGATCTCATTTGTGTGCATTTTGCATTCAAAAGAGAAATTCAATATAATGCACCACTCATGGGGAGCTCTCCTATGTTATATAGAACACTCCTTTTATGCTTCTTGTGTTGATCCATATCATGTTTTTCGTGCTTGGAAGTTTGATCTTTTCTTTTAGTACTTTGTGCCATCATGAAAAGTGTAGAGAGTTTGGTTTATGTGTTAGAACCTTACTCTTTTTGGGAGTTGGCTTTGTCTCATTCTTTGTTACTTGTTTTGGTCCTTTAGAATGAGATAAATCCTTGAGCATTGTGTGTTTTGTGCATCTTTCGCTCTTTGGCTTTTGCCTTGTTCATTTGTTGAATTTGTGTCCTTTCATGTGTTGATTTGGCTCTTTGATACAATTTTGGACACCTTTTTTTGTGTCACACTCTTGTGTGCTACTTCTTGGTTTACTTGGTGTTTTAGTTCAAATTATATCTCCTTTTTGGTTCTTGAAAGTCTTGTGTATGCATATTTACTTCATGAATATATTATGGCATGCTTTCTTTCTGTGATCCAATATATAGAGGAAACTCCACCAAATCCTATTGGCTAAGATGTGCATGAAATCCAATTTCATATTAATATGCACATATTTATGTGGAGCTTCTCCTATATATTGTAGTTTCACTAACTACTTTGGACCCAATTTGTTTGGGAACATAGTGTACTTAATTGTGTTTTAGGTACATTGTAGCTATATTGGGTGCTTGTATCTTGAACAAGGAAGAAGTGGTGTCTACATGTCAATTGGATGCAAGCTAGGATGATCAACTAATTCATATCCTCTACATCCTACCAACTATATCTCGGTAACAAGTATCTATCTCATGCATACTTATGTTGTTTCCAACCTTTTGTAGGTTGCTTGTTGGCATGAATTTGTGTTTGTACAAAATTTTGTGGTTCTTATTTTGATTTTTGCAAGTTCTCCTCTATTGAAAATGTGAGTATGGTGAGATGAGTGCATATAAGTGGGCTATACAAAATCATGTTGATGATTCACCAATCCCAAATATGTCAATCTAGCAATTTTATTGCATATCTTTTCTTCATTCACTCTCATGTGCAATAGTGAGTATTTTGCATAGTTGATTTCTATTTGTGATACTTGTTGCCTTTCTCCATATATTCCAACTATTCCCTTTTTCCCTTGGTAATAGTTGTAATGTATGTAGTGTGTTGGTGTTTGAAGCTCATTGATGTACAATAAGATATATTTGAGCCTTTGGCCATGCTTTCAAGCAAAAATCCTATTGGTATATTATATGACTTCATTTTGTTGTTCATGTGCTTTCTTGTGTATCTATTTTGTGTATGCATGTTTCTCTGTGGGCATATGTCTTTGTGATATTTTCCACCTAGAAACTTATACACACAAGAGAAGATAAATCTTTGGTTGTTTTTGTTTTCCTTGGAGACCACCCTTTATTTCTTGTTGATTCTTCGGTGGCTTCCAAATTTATTTTCCTATTAGTGCTTGTCCCATTTGTTTGCATCTCCGGGCACTCATGATTTGATCTCTCTTGTCGTGTATTGTTAAATGAGTTTGTAGGAGTGAGGACTCCATGATTGTTCACTTTGTTTCCAAATACAATTAGTATAATTGGTGCATAATCCTTGGGGAGCTTCTTCAATTCATTTAAGAATGCTCATTTGCCTTTGCTCTCATCTTTTGTGTCTTAGATGTTTGTGGGGGAGTGAGGATTCCATATTTGTGCACGATGTATCAAAATTATGATTCTATATTGTGCACAAAGATTGGGGAGCTTTCCTATGTCATCTAAACACTCTTTTGCTCTTATCATAATATCTTGTGTCTTTCTTTTGGTATCAATTGTTGTTGTCAATTGGTATTTTTCGGTCTTTTGGGTTGCTCGCTTCATTTGTTGAAGCTATTTTTTCCTTCTTTTCTTTTTGCAATCTTTGGGTCCTCAATATAGTTTGATTTCCTCCCAAGTATTCATCATCGTATATGTGCATATGCACACCTTTGGAGGGAGTCTCACTATATTGGCCATCTAGAACTTTTCACCCATTTTGGCAATCGATGCCAATGGGGGAGAAGTTTTAGAGGGTTTAAGGAAAGTTGGTTTATGCTTTGAGTTGGTTCTTAAAGCATTAGCCTTGCATGATCTTGCATCTTTGTTGTTGCTTTGCATGTTTAATATATAGAGGGAACTCAATCACCGATAATGGTTGGCAATCTATGCAATGAAATTCAAGTTCATCACACATGCTTAGATTGTGGGGGAGTTTGCTCTATATATTATGGTTGTACCAATATCACATACTTGTGTAGTATTTGATGTTGGGGCAACCATTTTGTTCGTTAAATTCCATATTTAAACCCTCTCAAAGGGATTGTCATCAATTACCAAAATGGGGGAGATTGAAAGGGCATGTATGCCCCCATGTGTGGTTTTGCTAATTAATGACAATCCCTATGGACTAATGTGCAAATTGAGTCTCACTTGTAGGTTTGTCCATTGGCATCGCTTGGACCATGTGTTGGTTTCAAGGATGAAAAAGAATAAGCATTGTCCAAGGGCTTTGTGCCTATTGGAATCAAGTAAAAGAAGAATATCAAGTATGTCTTGAAGAAGAAGAAGAAGATGGAGTTCCTCATGGCTTTCTTCAAGACATAATCATCAAGAATTGATAAGCAAGCTCACGGTGCGCCATCTCTAGAATATCTCATGCTTGGAGCTTGCCTCCTCAATGTTCATGGAGTGATGAAGACAAGGTCAAAGAAGAGGTTTCCCCATGGAGTATGGGGGATCCATTCGCAAGTCTTCATCAAGCAAGAGCAATCAAGAAAGGTGTTCCATCTTGAAGGTGACAAGATCGTTTACATCAAGCTCAAGTGGGATGCTCAAGGCAAAGGTATGATCTTGATAGGGTTTATATTTTACTGGTCTCTTGTAGTGTTGGGAGACCGGGTTTAGGATAGATAGCCGTACTATCAAGAGGGGCTCTCAAGTGGGTGACTCGTTTGTATCTTTCGGAGAGAGCTCAAACCTTTGCATACATAGCATTATCTTTCTTGGTTCTTGTTTGGTTCTTGTCCATGTGAGGATCTAGAGCTTGTGGTTATCTTCATAATAAGCTCTAGTTCATCAAAAACAAATTTTCCTTGCATATCCTATTGCGTTTTTGATCTTGCGGGTTTTTTAGCTACACACCTTGGGAGATATCTCACATATATATTCATGATATTTTCTCCCTTGTTTATACCCAATATTTCACCTTTTGTTGGATTCTACTCTTTATTATTTTTCCAACAAAATTGGTTTCATCCCTATTGGAGTTTCCAAGCTCAACTTCTTGCGTTTTGGGTTTTGGAGGTTTTACCGGTTCGTCGCTTCTGAGAGGTCATACCTTTCTCCATTTTATTTCTATCATCCCTTGTTGGACTATGATGTTTATTTGCATAATCTTGTAGAGCTTTTTGTTCTTTTTAAAACGAGTCCAAGATCATCAAAATCGGAGTCCGGAGTCAAAAGTTATTAAAGTTTTCATGCAATGTTGTCCAACGTTTTTGCTTGAGCGGTAGTACCGGCCCAAGTTTCGCCCGAAGTTTCGGTAAATCTCGTTTTTGTTCAGTAACTTGTGTTTCTATTTATCGGTAGTTTCGGTGGGGCACCGGTAGTTCCGATGGGGCGCAAATCTGGACCAAACGGGCAGATTTCTCTTGCCCTATTTAAGGGCCCCCTCTTTCCCAAAGTTTCCCCAACTTTGGAGGTCATTTTTGCTAGATCTTACACTCTCTTTTCTCCATTGTTGACCTTCAAAAGCTTGCCCTCTTCTCTTCTCCCTTCCATGATTCTTGCATCTTTTTTAGGGATTTGAGAGAGGAGATCTAGATCTACAACCCCACCAAACCAAATCCCTTCTTTGTGAAGGAATCTTTGAGATCTAGATCTTGGAGAGTTTTGTGTTCTCCTCTTGTGTTCTTCCTCTCTTATTCCCTCAATAGCTTTTGTAGCTTTGGTGGAATTTGAGAGAGAAGGACTTGCCTCTTACATTTGGTGCATAGGTTTGAGTTCTCCTCAGAGATTCGGCGAGTTCAAGCCCTTGGGCTTGTTTCTCTTGGGTTCTTGGAACCCTAGACGGTTGTTTGGAGTTATGGTATGTTCTTGGGGCCTCTAATTGAGTTGTGGAGTTTCCCCAAACTTGTTGGCCTATTGTGGCATTGTGGAGCCTTTGTGGTGTTTCTTGGGAGCCCTCCAATTGAGTTGTGGAGCTTGCCACAAGCCTTGTACAGGTTCGGTGACCGCCCTCAAGTGTCCCATAGTGAAACGTGAGTAGGCCTTTGTGGCGAGCTCACAGGAGAATAGGGTGAGCCTTTTGTGGCGTCGGTGAGTTACGTGCCTTCGCATCTTGGAGTGAGGCCTTGTATGGTGTTGGGTGAGCATCGAGCCACCACACCTCGAGGTGAGCCACTTGTGACGTTCGAAGTACATTGCGCCCCCGCACCTCTCCAACGGAGACGTAGCTTCTTTGGAAGTGAACTTCGGAAAACAAATCATCGTCTTCGCGTCCATCGGTTATCTCTCAACTGAGCCCTTTACTTATGCAAATTACATTGTGATAGCCATCGTGCTTGAAGTATATTATCTTGCTATCACCTTGTTGCTTGTCTTGCTTAGTATAGGTTGTTGGTGCACTTAGTGAACCTAGTGAATATAGGTTTGGCTTGATAAATTAAACGTTAAGTTTTATTCTGCATTTATTAGAGCCTAAACCGTTATAATTTTAAAACACCTATTCACCCTCCCCCCTCTAGGCGACGTCCGTTTCCCTTTCAGCTATTAATTCTGTTAAGTTTGGTTATAGGTGGAAAATTGGTGATGGAAAGACAACCAGATTTTGGGAACACACCTGGTGTGGTACTTCCCCCGACTGTCGAATTCTTTGATATGTATGATCTTTGCAATGAGCAAGGAGCCACTGTTAGTCAAGTTTGGAATGGCTCCTAGCTCATGCTTACTTTTCGATGAAACTTTAATCCATCCCTTTTGTCTAGTTGGTATTAATTAGTAGAAATTGCTTATAGCATTACTTTTAATAATGACTGTGATTCTTTAATCTAGCAATATTCTTCAAAAGGGGTCAACACCACCTCTACCGTATATAAAGTCATTAGTTTTGGTGGAATTACTCCCATTTTCATTCTAGTTGTGTGGCAACTAGTTATACCTTCAAGGCTTCATATTTTCCTATGGCTTCTTGCACAAAATAAACTGATAACCAGGGATAACCTGAAGAAGATAAATATGCATAAACCTGAAGACTGTGTCTTTTGCTCTGACTTAGAGACAGTGCATCAAGAGTGGATACACAACCCAGCCACCTAGGATCAAGCTCTCATGGAATTCTTTGAAATAACTTAAATCCTTTAGGGGCTCCCCTCGAGGCGAAGCTAGGAATATGTGGGGGGGGAGGGAGGGGGCAGTTGAACACAAATAAATTGGAGGGGGCATATAGGTAAATTTGGGGGTAAAATGCACATATTAACTAGCGGGATTCACAAAAAAATGCACCATTCGGGGGGAGGGGTAGGGGATGGCCCCATCACCCTCCCCCCGCGCGCTTTGGCTCTGTCCCTGCCTCCCCTACCATACTCCTTAAAAACAATGCATATGTTTATCTTTCTTAGTTGACTTGTTACAAATGCATGAACACGATGATTAACTCTTAGACAACACATACATTGCAATAATAGTATGCATTCTTTTTACAAAATCCATGTATAAGTTAAAAATTTCGATCCAAATTAATATTTGATGCATTTTTCTTCAAAATTTCCATCATGAATTATCATTTTACTAAACAAAATATGCATTTTTCTCTGCAATGAAAGTAAAAACCATATTATTTTCAACATTCTATTAGCAAAAGCTTTTCACATTTTTATCTTCAAGAATTATGACAATAGGGTTGTGTTTACTTGTAAAATCATTCATAACGTTGCATTAATAGAAACAAAACCACACCACCAACTTCAACAAAGCCACATGTTAGTCCAACAAAGATCCTCTTCCTTGGGAAAAAAGGGTTAAGTTTTCCTCTGATTCCCGTTAAAAAAAAGTTTTCCTCTGATTTGCTAGTAAATTGACCTTTCCTATTTCACCATCCCTTTCGACTATTTCTATCACACGAATCATTATACATAAAAATACGTCTAGATATATTTTGCGAATTCCACCGATCTATTAATAATCATCAACAGCAGTACAAAGAAGCCTAGATATATAACTAGCCGCACAAAGGCACATATAATTTCACTATTCACTCCGATTCATCTGAATCTAGATAAATCTAAATCGATTAATTTAGATTGGAGGGAGTAGTACTTTCTTTTCTCTGACACTTTGTGCAGTTGGTAGTACTAAAATAGAGGACACGCAAATAGAAGGAAAACACAGGAGCACGCACCAACCCCTGCACATGTTTCGTGCAAAGTTGGTTTCTTTATTCCGAGCTTTCTCTTTCTCTTGTTTTGAAAGCATTGTTCTAAAGTGCAGTTGGAGCAACTCTGTAACAAACACTGTATATAAACAACACACACACAAACAGACCGACTGACTGACAGACAGGAGTCGCACGCGCATCAGGAGCACGGCGGGGAGAGACTGTCAGCCATGGCGAGCGCGCTGAACGGGGGCGGAAACGGCGGGGGCGGGCTGCTGAAGGTGAGCCTGCTGCGGTTCCAGTACTACTGCGTGCTCGGGGCGGTGGCCGGGGCCGTCATCTTCGCCACGCTCCGCTACATGCCCGCCGCCGCCGGCAGCGGCGGCGCCGGGCCCCTCTCCACCACCTCCGCCGTAGGCACCGCCGCCGCGCCCTCCGCCGCCCGAGCGGTCGAGCACAGGAAGAGCAAGGGGATGGTGGTGGCGGCGAAGGAGGCGGCGAAGGTGAAGCCCGCGGAGGTGCTGGTGTTCAACTTCGGGGACTCGAACTCGGACACGGGCGGGGCGGTGGCAATAATGGGGATCCCCATCGCGTCGCCGGAGGGGCGCGCCTTCTTCCACCACCCCACCGGGAGGCTCTCCGACGGCCGCGTCGTCCTCGACTTCATCTGTGAGTGCCCGACATCTCTTCCCCGTTCCCCTCCGCTTCAGCAGAGTACGGATTAATTATACTTCGGATTAAGTATTAATCAAGCGTTAGCGAATCTACTAATACTACTGTTACACTGTAGTATGGTAGATTAATCTGTGGAATGTCTTGTCGTAATCCGTAATCTATGCTTAGTTGTGTTGGGAATCGGCCTCGGTCGATCGGGAGCGAGAGAGACCATTCGAAGGCTACGGCTAACTTGATAAAGTATCGTGCGTAATTAGCCACGTATATGCGGTATTATCCCTCCACCCCCCCACGGCTAACCCCTTTTCATTAATTGTATAGCAGAAATTATCGTTCTTAGGAGGCAATTGTAGGAACAGCCAAAGAAGGGAAAGCGAGTTGGGTAGTAGTAGCAGGAAATTCCCCACCTTAGATTCATGGGGAATTCTTACGTACTGAACCGTGTACTCATGAACGAACGGTCTCTGCTTTTCTTTCTGTCATACTTATACCGTGTCAAAAGTTTGGCGGCCAGATCGTGAACCAAATCTAGGCGTCCAGCTCGCGCCCTACTCGCGTCCCGTGTGACTACAGACTTTGTTTTCTTCGATTCGATCTGGCGTCTGGCGAATTCCGATGGCTTTTCACATTGTGACTTGACACCAAAACTCTGGCGAGAACGCGTCTCTCCGCTCTTGTCCCCGTTCGATGATGAAAAACAAGGCGTGGCCATGTCGATGGGTAGATCCACTAGTCCCGAACCGAAATTGGGTGCAGATACAGTACCAACCAAAGACGACGGTAACGCCAAAACCCATCCCAGTCATAGTTTTTCCCCACTCTGGCAAAAAAGCTTGTGAAAGACGGAATCTTATGCAGAGTTCTTAAGCATCCTCGCGTCGCGGCCGTTGAAACGCTACCAACGCCGCCGCACTAGCTTTGTTTAGCTTCGGTTCAAAGAAAAGAAAAAGAGGGAAAGAGACGGGTCGTCACTGAACAACAGGAAGCAAGGCCGGCATGCGTATCCATGATCCATCGTCCATGAAGACGCGCAGCAGCGGTTGGCGACGGCGATGCTGGAGCTGGATCGCACGACGCGGACAGCTCGCCTGCTGCCTGCCCATTTTCCGTCGTCACACGCACGCGCACCGCGCACACCTGCGCTTTTGCCTTTGACAGCCGCGTACACCTGGTCTCGATTCTAGGTGGTGAACATCATGATGCTTCATTTCGGTGGTGATCTCTGAAAATCAGAATGACACGCAGGTTTCAGAGTTCAGAACGGATAGAGTCCAGCTACTACAACGAGACGATGCGCCGTGGCGTGGATGAGCTAAGCTTGGACATGATGAACGGTGCTGGAGTAGTGGAACGAGGAGTGGGTGGCACGCACACGCGCACGCGCCGCGGCTGGCGACTCGGTTTTGTACTCGTGTAGTTTGTTGGCAAGCTGGCGCCGCCGACGCATAGCGAGGGAGGGACGACGTAGCTGCTGCTGCTGGGACTCATCAGTCATCACCCACCCACCCACTCCTGCTTAATTTGTTTACGGCACCAAAGGCAAAGAACGTCACATGGGCCGGGGCGGCTCTAGCTCGGCGGCTACCTACCTATCTGCCCATCTTTTCGCTGGTAGTATCCTTTTTTGGGCTAGTTGGTCCGGCGCTGCACATGGGAGATACACCCTCCGACATCCTCTCCCCTCGGATTCTTGGGCGGGCCCGTCCCCAGGGCAGGGAGAAGTGAAATGGAGTCGCGCTTCCAGTTCAAGCTTCGAGGGCACAGATGTCCCGGTCCCCATATACAGTAGAATCCATCGGAGCGGGGAACGAGCCCCACACCCAGAACAAGAGGAGATCGCTCGTGCGTGCAGCACTCACAGGCACTAGCAATGAACAAATCTCGCACCAGTACTACAGCTGGTAATTGTGGGTTTTGGCTGAACAAGGAATGCTCTCCCCTGCCGGTTCCAGGGCTCTCGCATTCAGAGTTTACCTACAGTACCAAAATCATGGATGAAGCCACATGTTTTCCTGGACGCCTTGAGATGGTTGGTGTAGTTTTCCTACTCTCACACATACTAACATATACTCCCTCCGTTTCAAAATATAAGATATTTTAGCTGTGTGAAAAGAGTGTATCTAGATGAGTGAGAGTTTCTTTGTGGTACGGTTGGAACAGGTCCGATCAAAACGGATTCTTATGTTCCTATCCCCATGGCTCTTCTGTTCTTTCTTCACCCGTCTAACATCCACGCGCACCTGGTCCCTTTTCATCTTTTCTTTTCCTTTTCTCTTACTATTTGACATTCTCTTCTCCACGCCAAGCGGCCTAAACTATTACAGTATCTAAATCTACATAGGAAGGGAACATACGCTGTTCTGTACTACCACAAGGGTCCATCTCTCCTTTCTGCACACACTATTTCACATTTCTATTCACTTCGACTGTTTGAAGGTCAAAAAGTGGCACAGGGACTTTAAAATCTTTGTCTCCCTACTGAATCGTCTGTTTCAACTGCTACTCTGAAAAAGATAGCGCACCTCTAAAATGCCAAAAACACCGGGGCAAAACCGAGAGGAGTTAAACATATACACGAGTATCACTCACGGCAATAGAATGCCTTGCAGCTTACTACTCCTCGTTTTGTACTAAGTACTACACAAGTCAACAATGTCGCGGCAATAGAATGCCTTGCAGTTTACTACTCCCTTTTTTTGTGCTACACAAGTCAACGATGTCTTAAGGCCTCAATCAGTTGTCTCTCTCTCTCTCTGTCGTTGGTATCGACAGCACACCTGGATTTCTGTATACGGCTGCCCCATTTTCATAGAGCACGAGTGAGGTAGGGTTGCACAAGCGGGGCCCGCTTTGGCCCGCAAAACAGTATGGATAGTGCAAATTGTACTACAGCTCCGAATCGTATCTCTATTTGATTTGTACTAATCGGACAACCAGTCCGCCCTGCATAACGCGCGCTTGCAACCCTAGGTGTAAAGCACCTTTGGAACCTGATCCAGTTACTGCAAACCATCCATGTGATATTCACTTTGGAACATTAATTAGGATCAGAGGGAGTAGTTCATTTCATTCGCCTATTCTGGAACACGGTCGAATTGGCTGAAATTTCTGAGACATCGTCTGAAAGCATTGTCTGCATCTCTGAACGAGTACTGTCTGATTGTTTCACTCTAACAGTGTAACTTAACGGTTGCCTCTGCCATTTTTCTTCTTCAGGTGAGACACTGAACACGCACCACCTGAGCCCCTACATGAAGCCGCTGGGTTCAGACTACAGCAACGGCGTCAACTTCGCCATCGCCGGGGCGACCGCGACGCCCGGCGACACGCCGTTTTCGCTGGACGTGCAGGTCGATCAGTTCGTCTTCTTCAGGGACAGATGCAACGACTCCATCATAAGAGGTTTGCTCTCCCTCCGTCCCTCCCTCCCTCTCTCTCTCTGACGAAACAAAGTTTCTGATTTCTTTTGATGCGCTGTGAACTGACAAACTCGTTCCGGTGAATGTCGTGCAGGCGAGCCTGCGCCGGTCGACCCGAAAGATTTCCATAAAGCTCTGTTCACTATGGACATCGGGCAGAACGATATCACTAGCATCATGTACTTGCCCTACGATCAAGTGCTTGCGAAGCTTCCCCACTTCGTTGCTGAAATCAGGAGAGCCATCCAGGTACATAGACAGTTAGATAGGTTCTTGTAAATTCTGAAACGCTGGTTACCCCGTGAAACTATTGTTAAGCTGTTCAACCCTTGTAACAAATGCAGACTTTGCATAAGAACGGGGCGCGGAAGTTCTGGATACACGGGACAGGTGCGCTGGGATGCCTGCCAGCGAAGCTTGCGATTCCGAAGGACAACGACGGTGGCCTCGATGAGCATGGATGCATCATAAAGTTCAACGATGCTGCCAAGAAGTTCAATCAGTTGCTCAGCGAAGCCTGCGATGACCTCCGCTGGCAACTCAAGAAATCGGCCGTCATCTTCGTGGATATGTTTGCGATCAAGTATGATCTTGTTGCCAACCACACGAAATACGGTAAGTTACTATGTCCGCCCTTTGCCAGTATTCAGTAACCGTGGTTCGTGTGCATGAACCTCTACCTCAAAAAAGTGGAAACTAGTATGATTAAACTTGTTTGTTTCGTGTTGATTTTCAGGGATTGAGAAGCCACTGATGACATGCTGCGGCCACGGAGGCCCCCCTTACAACTACGACCCCAAGAAAAGCTGCATGGGCGTCGATAAGGACACGTGCAAGCCTGATGAGAAGTTAATCAGCTGGGACGGGGTCCACTTCACCGATGCTGCAAACAGCTTGGTGGCCTCCATGGCAATCGGCGGCGAATACTCCATTCCTAGGATGAAGCTCACCAGCTTGGTCAAGCCTGCAAAGTCTAATGATTCATGACGAATTGATGATGCATCTGATCAAGCAATCCAGTGAATCCAATTGCTTTGCCCACAGAAATGATGCAGCTCGAGGTACTAACAAATACTGACCCTAATGGAGTTCCTCTGAGGTCCTTATAATCACGGTGATTCGGAAACTGGGATGCTATTTTATAGTACTAGTACTTTTTTTTGTACAATTGAGGTGTATGTGTATATCCTAGGGGTTAAGTTAATGCATGCAGGTCGTCCGTGCGATGTGTTTTACCTCTGAATTTTGATCAATAAATATAGATGGATATTTAAACTACCTTTTTCGAAAAGAATTTCGTTAGAGAAATGGATATGGTATTATATATTCGGGGAACAAAAGCTCAATTCTATATAACATCCATAATTTGTGTAAGAAACTTTTTGGATTGTGAATTCATCTAGAGCAGAGAGTTTATGCCATCCCATGGCTGATAGTCATGAATGATCAAGTATTGCCATCCATTATTAGATGCAAATTACTACGATATTTACTAGTAGTATGATATGACAGCCTTAAATTGAAGAATTGCTACTGCGAAAATACGCACTGTAGGAGAACCTGAGGAATACATGTTCAACTGCACCATTCCTCTTTATCGAAAACAACTGCACCATTCCTGGAGCATATCATGGAAAACAAGCAATGGATTATTGGTTTTTGTAGTATTTTTAGATTTAAAGGGATCTCTCCACAGCCACCGAGTTTTACCAGTTACGGAGTATAACACACACCCCGCTCCAAACTGAAAGAAAGAACGAAAACAGGTACTAGAGCAGAACTACCAAGGGCAGAAGAACCATCCTACCGACAGTTTCCGAACTACCAAAAGCATATAGGCTTAGAACTCAGGATGAAAAGACGGTAGACATATCTCAGGATATCCAAACGCTAAAGAGGAGAAGGATGCAAGCACAAGCTAGTACACCACATGGATGGAATCTTCCTCTGCAGGGTGTGTCTTCAGGTACTCCAGCGAGGCTCGCTCTTCATAGCCTAAGGTAGATGTAGTCTTCCAAGTAGAGATCCACTAGAAGCTGGTACATTTCAGCTCGCTAGTAACGCCAGAGGTTTTTTTAGCTTGCTTATCATCCTATCCATGAATTGAGACATCTTCCCCCCTTCCAAATCCTTGAAAGGAACTTTCCAGTTTCTCAGGTACAGAAGAACCAGGCGCTACACCTGCTTCATGTTTATCCAAGAACTCTTGCTAAACACTAGATTATTTCTATTGTTCCAAGTGCTCCAAAGCACAATAGTAGAGACTACATTAAAAATGCAAATGATTTTTATTGGCTAGCCACTTTGAAGCAATGTATTCAAGATTATCAACTACAATGTCAAAAACCTCAAAGACATCCTACAGCAATATGGAAACAATGCATTTGAAGAAAAGATGGTTGACAGCTTCTATTTCCTTACAAAGGTTACATTCCATAGGTTTAGGAATACCCTTGGCTTTCGAATTGTCCCTAGTCATGATTTTATTCTAGGAAAATAGCCATAAGAAAACCTGCACCCTAGGAGGATTTTTTAGGTTCAACACAACAGATAGATAAATTTGTCTCACACCTCTAAAATTAAATAAAGAGTACATCGAACTGGAAGAGTAGAACCATTTGGATGCATACTGCCAGATCAATTGATCTTCACTATCAGAATAAACTATAGACTGAGCAATTATCTGAATCTCTTGCCACTGAACCATCATGTGTTCAGTGAAAGTTTTGTTAAAATCGTATTTAAGCTGTAAGCCATCCCTTAACTCAACCATAGTTTTAGTTTGCTAGTTAGAAACTACATATACTTCCCAAAATTGAGTGGCCAAACCAAATGTCCTCCCAAAACTTGATAAGTTTCCCATCTCCTACATGCCATTTATATCCCACATCAACTGCCCTAGATGCCCGCATAACACCCTTCCAGAATGTTGATGGATGAACATCATGACAACATAAGATGTTAGGAGTTTTAGTATTATACTTAGCATGAATTATATTTTTCCTAAGAGCTCCTTCTCCCTGAATATATATTTTTATACAAGATCCAATCATACATAAATTCAAATGTTGGAGGTTTGGAATAGCCATGCCTCCATATTCTTTTTTCATGCAGACTGAAGGCTTGTTAGCTAGGTGGATTTTATGATTACCCTTTTCATCATTCTAGAAGAAATTAGCTGCATGGGAATCTAAGAGTTTATAGCCTATTTTGGAAATTTAAAGAAAGAAAGTAGATATATAGGAATACTTGATAGGCAAACTTTGATTAGGACCTTTTTGGATGCATAGGAAAGTAATCCCCCTCTCCAGCCAGTAATTCTTCGCAAAATATTTTCTATTAAAGGTTTTAGATTGCGGTGACCCACGTACACCATTACATGTTGTAATGTACAAGTCATTGGCATAAACACTTACAGAAGTCCTCTTTCATAAATTTTACACCCCTCAGAGTGTTACAGCAGAACTGTTGTGGGTCTAACTACTCATTTATTCCTTATTCACAACAAATGGGAAATACAAACTTCGATATCCTCCTCGGTCCAATAAGGATTCACATATGCAAACAAATTGAAAAGCACTAGCTTGAGGGACAATGGTACTACTATGCTAAATACCATTGGAGCTTTACAACTTTATTGGTCTGGATCTAAATTGCTCAGCCTGACTATCATACACGTGCAATTCTATTCTTTCTCTCGCCACCTCTACTCTAATCAAAAGAATAAAGGCCTTAGTTCTAAGTCTTCTTCCCTCGTTCCAAACTCTATTCCATAATCTACACCTGCAATGCCTCTTGAGAGATAATATTCCTCATAGTAAACCTCTCTATAACACTCCACTTTCAGTAACCTTGATTATGTGTCCAAAATGCAAAAATTAGGGGAAACAAAAACTTTTTCTTGCTTAGTGGTGCAGTAGTTGCTTGTACATTACTCTGCTTTTGTTTTCTCTTGTGATGTGATCAAGATACTTCTCTATCTTATCAAAGGTTTACCAAAGCTATTTACCAAAAAAGGAAATGTATTGGCTTACTTTACATATTCTCAAATGTTCCTACTCTTCAAACATGAGCCAAGATGACTTTACAAAAACTAAAATGTTGTCTCATCTCTATTGACAAAACTAAGGAGATCTATATGATACCATCTCACTATGTTTTCTAGACAGAGCTTTCTAAATATTCTTTCCTCAAGTCTTTCCAAAACCTTTTGAAAAGCTAATTCCTATCTCTCTTGGTAGTAGTGCCAAGGGACTCTCACCCTCTTCCTTACACTAAACCTTTAGATACTATTTTCAAAAATTCTCTCCCGAGACTTTGAGAATGCTTGTGTATGTTTCTATCTCTTTCTTGAGATGTTTAGATGAATTGCATTTATCTGCTGTCTTCAAGCATGTACTGTCTTGACTTGTTGGTTGTCTGAGATACTCTAGGATCTCAACCCCTAGTAACAAAATCAAACTAGCCACACACCCTCTAAATCTCAAGATAATGAATGGAAAACATTCTCCTCTCACCTCCTTACGCTTGGACGGTATCCCAACATCTATTTTTCATCAAATCACCTCTACCCAAACCTTTGTCAAGCAAGATAAGGATAGTTGATCTCAATAATACCTTAACCTAAATATCTTGGGAGCAAATCATTAGAACCATAGTAGGAAGACAAATCTTCCTCCTTGTTATCAAGTTTACTTCTTTGGAACTCTAAATAAGACCCTTAACTCTTGATATAAGGCATTGTGCCTATTCTATACTCTTCTCTGTGATGTACTTTTTCACCCCCCCCCCATAGTTGATTTTGATCAAGGAACCCCTCTACCAAGTTTCTTGAGCTAATCTTAACCCCTAGCCATTAAGCTAACGATATGTTCCCCTATCAAGTTTAATTCTTGACCCACTCCCTTTTTATAGTTTCCAAATTAATGGAGACCAAACCAAAGCATGTCACCCTTCTACTCAACCTACTTGGTGATGATTTTGGAACCTTTCCACCCATAAAATTCAATAGATCTCCCTCCCTTGTCAAAAACCCTAGAACAGTCAAAGTTTGACTAAGTTTGAAACTATTATCAGGATCCAATCTTTGAGCCTCTAATTATAATCAACCATGGGAATTTTTGGAAATGCACTTGGACCATCTTGCCCACAACATTGTGCACTTGCAGACCACACCCTTGCCCTTGACTAGATCCCTCTTGGACCCACTTGTCCTTGATGGTTTTATAGTCAAGAGAATAATCTGTTTTGACATCTGTTAAAAGATTCCAATTTTGGCAGATGTTTCCAAACCCATCAAACCTTCCCTGGATGATTTCGCTACATGGACTTGATCTACTCCACCTATTATATCATCCCATCCAATCCTTGTTTCCATTGGAGCCATGAACATCTTAAACCGACATGGTTTAGTAACCATGACAATATTTTATTTTCCCATCCTTAAAAGCACCTAAGTTTGGCCTTTAATTTATTAGCACCAAACATGATCAAGATCAAATCTTTGCATCATCCTAACCTAAATCACCTATTCTACCACCTCATATATCCCAGGATCCTGATGGATCCCTGAGCCACTATATCTAGCATGGTTCGGGTGTCATTGTCCGTGTCTCTCCGAAGATGATGATGCTCGATCGACGATCTTAGCTTGATCGAACAACCTAGGTGGCCCTGTACCCCTTCGCCCGCCTTCTGCCACTGATAGCTGGGCCTCGCCCAGGCCGATTCGAACGGCTCATTCCTACGTGCGTGACAGCCGGGTGGGCCTGCTGAGATTCGGACCCTTTTCCTCTTTTTCTTTTGAAATCATTTAATTCTTTTCCTAGATCTGCTTATTCACTGCTAGGAATAATTTCTAAATAAAAAGTAAAATACATGGAATCACCTAGATCTAAAATTTCTTTTGTGACCATATGTTTTCCTCAACATGCAGGACTTGTTTCTAACCAAAATATTATATCTACATTTTCTGAGATTTAACCTTCTAAAATGTATCATAATCATCCAAAAATCAATATCTAGAGTTTGAAAGCTCCAACTCTTTTGAAACCAATTTGTACTTACCTTTGATGTGACCCTAGACTCATACCAAGGAGATCTGTAGATCTAAAGTGATAAAAATAACAAAAATAGTTCAGATCTAACTTTGTCGAATTATCAAGGTGGATCTACTACACCTTTTGAGTTGATTCCGACTCTTAGTGATGTGGTACTGCCAGATCTACCAAACCTTAGATTTTCAAAATTTATTAAGTAACTAGTGAATTTTAGTGATTTAAATACTACCGCATGAAGCTGTAGAGTCAATAAATCATATCAGGATCTCTACAACTCTAAAAATAGTGAAACCAAATTATACAGAAAGGTAAGAGTGATGCCTAAATTGTATTTTTTTTCATACCAAAATAACCTGTAGAATAAATCTGGTGAAAAAGATAAATGGCTTGCAGTACCACGTTTGGGAATTTCCCAAAGGCATTCTGGTAATTATTTCTAATAGAATCCAACTCTTAGTGAACTAGTACTCAAATATCTTTCTAACCGTAATAGGAAAAGTTTATTTGACTAACAAATGTTTTCTGGTGAATTAACTACCAAAACATGAGTTAATATTACTTGGAAATTCATAACTAAATAAAGAAAATTGATAAAATGATGAAACCACTTCTAGTGGTTCTGTTACTTCAAAACCTACCCGTTGATACCACATTTATGTGGGTATCATACAGAACTTGGCCTTGGTATAAAACCCTTTGTTTAAGAAGTCCTTAGTAATTAAATCATAAAATAAGTTCAAAAGGAGCAATTGGAATGATTCCAATTGCTATAAGTTGATGTTAACAAAACCTACTAAAGTGTATTGATTCTGGATCAATTTTTTATAGTATTGTACTGGTGTTTCTTGCCTTGTGTTGATCGTGGTACCTTTGCTTGTTTGCATGTGTGATCTATGACGACGATAGTTGCAATTGTATCAAGTACAAAGATATATTGCTGACCACATGCAAACCACCTACTTGTTCATAATCTTGTCGTACTATTTACTTGTTCATGTTTTATTTACCTATTTATGCAAACTACATTGTTTTTACTATACCATTATTTATATCTTGTGGTGGCTTGGCTCCTCCAAGCTATTACATAATGGTACTGTTAAGTACAACCCCCTTGATGACACCTATTCATCTCCCAGTATAGTAGGTTGGTGGTTAACACCATACCCTCCTTTTAGCCAAAGCAAAACTATAGGTTGGGAAACCCTCGAAAAGTTTGCAAAAAGGTTTTATGGTAAAACCTTGGTAAGGATTTCCTCACCAAGAGGAGTTTTGAGAAAAGAAGAGATTTTGTTTTACAAATTGTACTGAAATGGAAAAGGAGGAAAAATGTTTACGAAAACACACTCGTTTCTATGTAGTTTGCTAGAACAACTAAACCGTGGAACCACACTACCCTGGCATGGGATGGGGCTTGACTCGAAGTTTGTTCACTCCGGTATGGGATTCCTCGCAACTACTTATAAGGGATCATATCCCTCGAATATCGGGTCTCCCTCGGGGGGAAATCATATGTTGAGAACAATGATCAGGGGGAGATGTGAACTGACTTCGGGTGCAGTCGGGCGATACTATGAGCCTCTCATTGAAAGTGCAAACTTTGTGTAGTGGAAAATGCACTCCGGATGGTCCTTGGTACCCGAAACCCTGGTGTTGAAAGGAACAACTCATAGGGTTGGCGCCTATATTAGAGTGGCCATCCTGAGGGTCGTGTTTGGGTACTAGATCGACGATCAGTGCGGGATTAGGGTAGGATATTCAAATCTTATGGGTAAAGTGTAATCCTCTATAGAGTGTAGATCTATTCAAATATCCGTGTCTATAGTCATGGACGGTTGGAAAGGTTGCTTCTTAGCGGTGTTGGTTTTTTTTTCAAAAATATTTTGAGAAATCAATGGCCTCGTAAAAGTTCTGGTCAAGGGATGACCAGAATGGAAGAAAGGTGGGTCATGGGATGACCGCAAATGAAGGTGATCAGTGACCTAGTCATGGGATAAATAGGAGATGACAGTGGGCAACCCTAACCTAGTGGTTTTTAACATCAAATGTTTCCAAATGTTTTCAAAAAGGTTTTCAACAAAGATATAGAGATGTTATATATACAAGAGAAACTGGTTTAGAAAAAACCTTAGATAGAGCCATCCTACTACCACAGCCATATTGCATATTATTTTTTAGGTTCCTCTTGAATGTGGGTTTACGAGCACATCCAAACGTACTCACTGGAATTTCCCCCGGCGATTTACTTGGTCAGACTTCGATAAGTACTAAGAAGAAGAAGAAGAAGAAGGAAACATTGACGACTATACGAGCTAGTATGTTCTTCCAGTCAGTTGCCTGTAGGTTAAGGCAGTACTAGGGCTCATGAAGGAGATATGTCCTAGAGGCAAATAATAAATAGGTTTTTATTGTCATATCTCAATTAGTTTATAATAGTTTCATATTGTGCTATAACTGTGCCAAGTAGAAACATTGGTACATGTGTGGTATGAAACAATCAAGTCCCTAGTAGCCTCTATTCATACTAGTTCATTGGTCCAGAAAATGATCTGGGTTTCAAGATCATGGGCATTTATGCCGACTGACAACGGGATCATATCATTGGAGAATGATGTGATTGGACATTCCTCAAAGGATTGCAACACGATCAAGTCATATAGTTCATTGTTGCAATAGCTATACCTAGACTCCTTCTCCTTAGACCGTGAGCTCATATTACTCACAGTTTTCCCGAGGCTGCTTAGACTGCATCAAGCGCCACTTGGTAATACAGTGGTTATAAAGGTGTACGTTAGGTATTCCGAAGGAACAGTAGATGACATGTGACTGCAAGACCAGGATTTGTTCACCCACATGACGGGTAAAGATACATACGGCCGGCTTGGTGAGATTACATCCATAAATGTTGAAACATGTGACTAGGTCACGAGGATGTAATATCACGCTAACAAGAAAACAAAACTTATTGTGAACGAGATTGAACAAGGTATGGGATACCAATGATCGGATCTCAGACAAGTCGTATCGAGAAACAAAAGGAAGAGGATGCTACATTTAGCGGTTCAAATGACATTGTCATCAGGAATGCATAGGGGTCACATGGATATCCCTGGTCCCTCTATTGATCATTGATACAGATCATGTCTAGAGCATTCCCGAGCCGTGAGAGGATACATTTAAGGGTACGATGAGAGCGATCATTCGTAAGACGGAATCACAGTAGAGAAAGAGAGAAAGCCGGAAATGTTCCACAGAGAGATCCGAAGTTGTTCGGAGAAAGAATAAAAGAAAAGACCGGAAAAGTGTTTTCGGATAAATGAGAATTTAAATATACATTTATTATATGTTAATTATGAATTAATATATTCTAAATAATATTTAGATTAAGGTTTATAAAGGAAACTTTTATATTAGGGCGAATCCCAGAGGGAAAAGGCCTAGAAATAAAACTGCAGAAAAAGAAATGGAAAAAGACAAACAGCCAGCCCCGTGGGCGGCGGATAACCACCACTGCAGGCGGCGCAACCAGGCTACGCCAGCGTCGGGTCACACTGCGTCTGGCCATGCCCAGAGCCCACCGGGCGCCAACCGATTACAGCCATGGGCGCTGAGCGTCTTTGGTGGTCAGCCCAACCAGGCTCGCCCCTCTGCTGGCTTTCGTGGGCCACGCCATCCCGGCCCACCCGGGCCTCCTGGCCTTGTGGAGAGGCGCCGGATGGGCCGCCCAAGGCCCACCGTGGGCAATGTCTTCCTCTTTTCCTTTTGGCTGAAATCAGCCCATTGTGCTATTCAATTCTGACGATTTTCCTTTATCAATTAGTCCCATATGGCTTAGCCTTTAAGAAAGGTACACCCCCTTAGCCTATATAAATGGGTGCCCATGGGTGGGATTAAGACACACAATTTGAGAAGTCCTTTGGTTGACTTTCCCCCTCCCTCTCTCTATACCTTGTGACCATGGCCCCAAGTCTGGGCTATGCGATCGAGGCACACTAAGACGCCGTTCTTGTGCAGGATTCCTAGCCGGATATCAACTTCCACACTCTCGGCGGGATCGGGGAGCCGGAGGTCTCATCATGCACCAGATGTGTACGAAGACACGAGGCGCAACACTTGGGGCGCTTAAATGTCGTGAGCCGGAGCTATTGCACGATGAAGATGAAGAAGGAGAAAGGGGTGACCTGCGAGGAGCTTCGTGACCTTGAGATCGGCTACGAGTACGACTACTTCAACCACGTTCCCCGCGGAACGTTAACCGCGTACGGTCTACAAGGGTATGTATTCTCTATGCATTGGCCGTTACTGCATTATTACTTAGATAGATCCTAGGCAGTTTTGGGGTTCCATCGTAGGAAATTTTTTGTTTTTTGCTGCGATCCCCAACAGTGATATCAGAGCCGATCTATGCGTAGGAGTGTTGTACGGCCAGTACGCACATGTATTGTGCGGGCATTGATCCCTTAGTTGTTATCCTCTAACGTGTACTTGTTTATATCGCGGTATTGTTTGATGAAGCGGCCCGGACCGACCTTACGCGTATTCATACGCGAGACTGGTTCCACGCTCAACATACGGCTTGTACCGTATAAGTGGCTAGCGGGTGTCTGTCTCTCATTCGATAGTTGATATAGAATTTACAACAGAGGACCCCAAAAGGGGTGTAGTAGAGACAACTGTCAGATCCATGTTGTGGTTGGAAAGTTCATAGTTTAGAAACGGTTCTAGTGCGAAAGCCCTAACAACCACGTAAAACTTGCAATAGATAAAGTAGAGGCGTCTAACTTTATTTTGCAGGGGGCATGTGATTATGATATGGCATTGGTCGTTACAAAGGTAAGTTGTTTACTTTTATATTACTAAGTAGTATAGTGATAGTCATCGTTCGATGCGACACAGTGGGCGTCGTGGACTTAGCGTCAAACCAAGGGCAAGATGGAGATCATGCCGGAGCGCTCAATGGAGATCAAGGCGCAAGAAAGACCATATCATATCATATTATACATATGATGTTGATACCTGTTTTACATCTTATTGTGTGCTAGTATTTAGATACTCAACGGTAGCAAATAAGATAATCCCTATTGAATTCCAATGTTTCGTGTTCCCCTTGTGTGTGCACCACCAAGAAAGTTCTTCGGTATGAGGCGCCCTGCGGTGAGTAGGGGTCAGATATATCTACGTTCGCATACAGTGGGTGTAAGCCATGTTGCACAGTGAATACACACAAGTTAGATTTGGCGAGCCTAGCACGTTACAAAGACGTGGCCTCGAAACACAAGAGATCGAAAGATCGAGCATGAGTCACATGGATGATGTGATTGGCATTGTTGAATGTCTACCTTTGATAATGCACTGATGGCCGTGTACCACGGGGGAGGTGTAGAGGATAGGGATCATGCGATCACTGAAATCGTCCAGGGGATGAAAATTTTAGTGGAGACCAATTATAAATTGATCTCTTATTATAAACTTAGTCTGGATGTCTGTTTGCAAATATCTTATTAGATCTTAGCCTATCCCATTGAGGTCCTTTGCGACCATGGGAATATATTGCTTAATATGGAACTTAGCAAAAGGGTCCAACTTCTTAGATTAATACCCACGCCTGAGGGATATCCTCGTAAAAGGTGATCTTCTCTTATTGATACAATAACCATTAGGAGATAATTTGATGACTCTGGATTGTTTGCAAAAACACTTAGTGATCTTGCATTAGAGTTGAGAACTCTTAGAAGGGCTTGATTGTAAATGGAGGTCATAGATGAAAAAGGTATATGTTAGATATACAAATTATAAATGTGGTTCTTGCAAAACTCGTTGCATTTTGCAAAGTATTTGATACTTGTCCCGTTTTGTGAAAACAGGATGATCTGCTTGAGAATTGCTGTTTTTTAGGCAAAGTGACTTGATGACGGCAAGCAAAACAGTTGATGGCCAACATCACCTCTTCCCTCAAAGTTTGTCATCTGGACTAGTGGACTTGAATATAAATTGGTAATCCATGTTTGTGTCTTGCTTTTGGCGAGACGATTATTCATATGAATAAGTTACAAGCCAGTTTGTACTATTCTTATGAACAATACCTTATGGTCACATTATGATTATAAATAAGTTATTCTCCTCACTATGTTAATGATAATGGTTTAAACATTTATAAAGGATTAGAATGCTAAAAGATATCCAAAGTTTAATAATGAAATGACACTACAGTTTAAGTCATTTTGGTTATTGCAGGTTCTTTATGAAAGATCGGGGTCCTAGATGCTTAATCTAGAGACTTTGCAAAACCATGCCTCCTGGGAAGAATGACTAAAACTCCACATTCTGGTAAAACGATGATATGCAAAGAAATGTTGAAACTTATACATAATGATGTATCGTATTTTCAACAAGTAGTAGAAATCATTTATTGTGGACTTAAGTGAATAAGTGTATTTACTTAATGAAACATAAAGTTTGAAATGATTTGAATTGTTCAAATAAGTTCATAACTAAATGGGATATTGAATTAACTGAATTAACAAGTCTCTTCGATTTGATCGACATGACTAAGGTATTCAAGTTAAGTTTAGCATAAAAGGAACTTGTGAAAGATGTTTGACAAATTATGATAAATGGATGAATTCAAACTATGTTGAAATGTCTAAACATCATAATAAATATGTATTAGATACATATGGTATAATATTATCACTTATCAGGGTTATAGTTTAGAGTTAAAGATCAAAATAAGCAAACACTCATTTGAAATACAAAGGAACATCTAAAGATTCGTGGAAACAACACCATAAGTGTTATGGCAAGTTCGAGTTTCTGGAGATTTCGACAAGTCGAAATCGTGGCGAATAAACAATTTTTTATAGAGCATTCCTAGGAAGCTATGAATGCATCTTCCACAAAAGGGGCAAACCTGTTGTTGTCCAAAGTTGACGTGTCTTGATGAAGATACAAGTGGAAGAGAGTAAAAGATGAAAACAAGGTATTTGACCTTGCCTCCGAATTGTTGAGTGGCGTAGTGGAATTTGTTTCGTGAAACCAAACTCTACAAATAGAGGAGAAACTGTTGATAATGATCGTAAAGTTTTAGGGAATACTTTTACTAAAGAAAGTAGGATTCGAATATATATTCTACAAGTTCGTGGAATTATATTGTTGATTCACTTGTCATGTTTTGAACAAGACCTACGAAATACAAAGAAGCGTGATAGACCTAAGTACGACAAATGAATAGTCATTGAAATCTCGTTAGTCGAATTCTCGGTTTAATGATGATCAAAGAATTTTGGAATATCCAAAATTATCGAGAGGGCCTAGATTTGAGTGGGAGCAAATCAGCTTGGATAATTCATAATATGTAGCTGACATATTTTGAGTGGGAGCTAAATGAAATCTCTGGATCTCAAACATGAATGTCATATTTGAGTGGGAGCGTGAAATCATTCTGGGATATGTAGACGACATATATGAATGATGTGATTGGTGTTAAAAATGTTTAAGTTAGATAAATAAGGATGAAGTTGAAGTTATTAAACAAGAAAATCTATCGAGATAGATTAGTGAGTTTAATAAACACTAAATGTCGAATGCTTCCTGGACTTGATTCTGAAAGATGTTCAGAATATCGTAAGCAAGATTCTGAAGAAGTTCAGAATGGAACAAGGTGAGAAAGTAGTTCTTACTATATGAAGCATTGAGTTTGTATTGCAACTATGGTTGAAAGAAAGAGATGCGTTGCATCTCCTATGCCTCAGTCATAGGTTCTTCCAACCATGTTGTATACTCAACATAATGTGACCCAAGGTTCTGGTTGGAAGGACTAGCTCTTAACTGTAAGAACATGTCTTTAAGTGATTCCTGAGTTGATCACAGAACCAGAATTAAGTTTGTACATAAATGGCAAGAAGCAATGTAAGTGGCATAGATGCATTTCATGCACTAGGATCTACATAGATATAGAAGTATAAAGGCTCCATCTGATGTGATGTATAATATTATGGCGGGGCTAGTTCGCTTTTAACATAGAATGATGTGTCCCAGGTCCCAGGGCCCATGAGAAAGCCCTCGAGGTTGATCTAAAGTCACTGTAAGCTCCTGGAATCCAGCCTCGTTCTGCTGCCATGCCTACAGTATATACACAAAGGATAGCAAAGTGTGTTTTGAAGTTTAGATGACAGCGGTGAAAACGACCGTCATTATAAACAGTAGAAACAAAGTCTCACTTTGTTGCCAAACAAATGCTTTGACCCATTATAAGATAATGGAGTGAATGTCAAAATTAGGAAGACATTAATGATTTGCAAAAGACATAATGATCTAGTAAAACAGAACATGGACATGACGTTTCCCAAGAGCATGCATGATCTGTAAACGCATATGGTATATGGTTTATATGAGTAAAATGCGAGCTAGGTTATTTATACTCTAGTGCAAGTGGGAGACTGAAGGAGATATGCCCTAGAGGAAAATAATAAATAGGTTTCTATTGTCATATCTCAATTAGTTTATAATAGTTTCATATTATGTTATAACTGTGCCAAGTAGAAACATTGGTACAAGTGTGGTATGAAACAACCAAGTCCCTAGTAGCCTCTATTCATACTAGTTCGTTGGTCACGAAGATGATCTGGGTTTCAAGATCATGGGCATTTATGCCGACTGACAACGGGATCATATCATTGGAGAATGATGTGATTGGACATTCCTCGAAGGATTGCAACACGATCAAGTCTTATAGTTCATTGTTGCAACAGCTATACCTAGACTCCTTCTCCTTAGACCGTGAGCTCATATTACTCACTGTTTTTCCCGAGGCTGCTTAGACTGCATCAAGCGCCACTTGGTAATACAGTGGTTATAAAGGTGTACGTTGGGTATTCCGAAGGAAAAGTAGATGACATGTGACTGCAAGACCGGGATTTGTTCACCCACATGACGGGTAAAGATACATACGGCCGGCTTGGTGAGATTACATCCATAAATGTTGCAACATGTGACTAGGTCACGGGGATGTAATATCACGATAACAAGAAAATAGAACTTGTTGTGAACGAGATTGAACAAGGTATGGGATACCAATGATCGGATCTCGGACAAGTCGTATCAAGAAACAAAAGGAAGAGGATGCTACATTTAGCGGTTCAAACGACATTGTCATCAGGAATGCATAGGGGTCACATGGATATCCCTGGTCCCTCTATTGATCATTGATACAGATCATGTCTAGAGCATTCCCGAGCCGTGAGAGGATACACTTAAGGATACGATGAGAGCGATCATTCGTAAGACGGAATCACAGTAGAGAAAGAGAGAAAGCCGGAAAAATTCCGTGGAGAGATCCGAAGTTGTTCGGAGAAAGAATAAAGGAAAAGATCAGAAAAGTGTTTTCGGATAAATGGGAATTTAAATATACATTTATTATATGTTAATTATGAATTAATATATTCTAAATATTATTTAGATTAAGATTTATAAAGGCAACTTTTATATTAGGCCAAATTCCAGAGGAAAAAGACCTATAAATAAAACTGCAGAAAAAGAAATGGAAAAAGACAAACAGACCCAGGTGGCGTGATAATCGCCACCGCATGCCGCGGCGGCAACTGGATCGTCGGCGCCGAAGTCACACCGCAGTCTGCGGGCGTGCGAGCCAGCCCACCCGGGTGCTAGCCGCCAGCTGGGCGCTGAAGGCGTGTTGGGCAGAGGAGGTTGCCACCTGCTCGCCCAAGATCCGCTTTTTATGGGCCGCCACGCTGGCTGGCCACCCAGACGTTAGCCTCCTGGCCAGCGGCGGGAGGAGAGGCGTTGGATGGGCCGCCCAAGGCCCACTCGGCGGCCGTGTCTTCAGCCACGCCTCTTTTTCCTTTTGGGCCGAAATTAGCCCATGCAGCTGTTCCGAATTTCTGCTAATATTTTCCTTTATCAATTAGTCCCACATGGCTTAGCCTTTAAGAAAGGTACACCCCCTTAGCCTATATAAAGGGGTGCCCATGGGTGGGATTAAGACACACAATTTGAGAAGTCCTTTGGTTGACTTTCTCCCTCCCTCTCTCTATACCTTGTGACCATGGCCCCAAGTCTGGGCTGTGCGATCGAGGCACACCTGCAGCACGCCGTTGCGCTATAGGGATTCCTAGCCGGATATCAACTTCCGCACTCCTGGCGGGATCGGGGAGCCGGAGGTCTCATCGTGCACCGGATGTGTACGAAGACACGAGGCGCAACACTTGGGGCGCTTAAATGTCATGAGCCGGAGCTGTTGCACGATGAAGATGAAGAAGGAGCAAGGGGTGACCTGCGAGGAGCTTCGCGACCTTGAGGTCGGCTACGAGTACGACTACTTCAACCATGTTCCCCGCGGAACATTAACCGCGTACGGTCTACAAGGGTATGTATTCTCTATGCATTGGCCGTTACCGCATTACTATATAGAGAGATCCTAGCCAGTTTTGGGGTTTCATCATAGGAATTTTTTGTTTTCTGCTACGATCCCCAACAGCTCAACGCTTTGATAAAGTTCCACTATTGATGATTGATGGTAGCCTATCAAGGCTTATGTAAGGTATAGCCATAATGGCCTTGAGGTATGACTTGTATCCGACTATGTAATGGATGTTTACTTTGATACTTGTCGATTATGCGCCATGACACACTGATCATGGAATCATGGTTGAATGCATAAGAGATTCTCGGATGGCTAATCCGGGGACCCCGCACTCTCCCTCGATTGATTCATCCATATTGGATGAGTCTTCTAACTTAAATGTACCTATGCAAGGGTTTTAAGAAGGTACGGTTGAGTACAAGCATACTCAGCAAGTTCTAAGGTGTTTGTTTGATGCACTAACTAAAGTTATCGATATGAATCCTAGGTTTATGAGTTGTTTTCGAAATCGGTTTCTTAGAAAAGGTAGGTTTTAGTTTTAGAAAATCTATATCCACCAGTCTTCACGGGTTGTATAGGACTACACGGAGTCTCTTTCCCACCATGTTCGCAATCCTTTACCAGAATAGGGAGTAACATGTCACATTTCATACCCTCTCGAAAGGGGCACTACTTTTCACACAAATGACCTTAAGGCTGAGTGCATAATAGGGTATGCCTTCCCGTTCAAACTTCCTTGGTTCGAGGCTCAGATAAGATCCAAGCCATTGTTTGTCCTTCGCCATGACCTCACGGTCTACCCTTTGTAACCAGTTTCTAAAATGATCCTTGGGCCCCACCAGCCAGCCAAGTGACTGGACCCACTAGGTCCACATGGATCGGCCCACACCTTTCTCTCTCTGATTCACACTCTCTTGTTCCGACGAGGTCGATATCGACTGTGTGCCACCGCCTCCACTCAGCCACTCCGGCCAACTCTAGCTCGCTCTGTTGCCGCGCTTCCACTCAAATGATCCTCACACTATGCTCTACCTTTCTATCGATCAGATCCATATCTCTCCTCCTATTGTGGCTTCATGCAACCCTAACCCTAACTAGGGTTTTGATGGTGTGTCGCCACCCTCGGCTCCAGCATAAGTCTAGTGTCTTTTGTCATCGAGTTGGCCCTGGTGCACGTCCCCTATGCTTATCCTGCCGCAGACGTCGCTGGCGAAAATCAAGATGCCCTTCACAAGGTACTCCATGTGTTGTCATCGTCTCTTCTCCCCCTTCTCAGCTAGTAGTGAGCTCAGATCCCAATTTCTGAAGGTAACCTTCTTCTCCTTCTATATTTTCTACAACTATCTCTATTATTGTATTTTTTGGGAATTTCTTGCCCTTCTCTAGGGTTTCTTCTTTGTCTAAATTAGGTAATGGCCATTCTAGGGTTTCTAGGTCTTTCTAGATGGTTCTAGTGTATTCTAGGTTGTTGCTATGTTATCTGTCTTCACTACTCCATGTTCTAGATGTTTAGTGTTTACTGAACTTTCTATTAGTGACACTATCAGTTAAGATGTTCTTCTTCATTTAACTAGTTCTAGCTTGAATTCTTACTATTCTAGGCTATCATTGTTGCTAGGCTTGGGTGTTTGGTTTAGGTTTGGTATAATTATCCAGTGAAATTCTTACTTTATTAATCTTAGTTTGCTCGATTAGGCTTTAGTTAACCATGGGTAGTGCTTACTAGGGTTGTCAAATTTGCAATTGCATAATCATGTTTATTTAATAGTCAAAATCTTCAACTCAAATATATTTATACTTTCTTATTTACTTAGTTTTCTTAATGTTGTCATTACTGACTATAATTGTGTTCTGATAGTATCATCTGTCATTGTTGAATCTTGTATAATATTGAATTGATGTAGATGTTCTTGGGTATTATTATTAATTATCTTCTATTCATGGATTAAGATCTAATGCTTAAGGTTTTCCTCTATCTGTAATGTTTGCTTCTTATAACTCTATTGAGTTTCTATCTAGTGGATGTTGTAGTTGGAGAAAAATATGGTTTATTAGTTGCTTAATGCTTTATTCTAGTTCCCTATTTAGTGGTATCTCATGATTGATTTCTCTTAAATGTGTTGGTAGTATTAATACATTCACTAAGGATTTACCATTTTCTTCTAACTGCATTTTCTACTGAGTGATTCTCAGTAGAGATTCTCCTTAGTGGAGATTGGGGTTGGAGGAAAAATTTCTCCTTTAAGTTGATGTGTTCAATTCAATTATATTAAATGGGATTGTGCATTAGGTATATGTCTAGGTTGTAATATGTGCCACCCCTTAATTGAGTGTGCACAGGTGATGATCAAGTGCTTGTGCTAGTTCTTACTTCCTAGTAAAAGGATCATGATATTACATGATCTACTGGTGTAGTGTACCATAATTACTGCTGCCATTCTACCCTTCCCTAGATAGAGATGATCCCTAACTATAAGTTTACCTATAGCTATAATTCTACCCATTCCTAAAGTTTCTAGGCTAAACCTCTGTAGATTCCTAAATGTGCTTGTTCAAGATCCATAGTTGCTTGTCCTTCTTCTTCCTCCTATTTTTGAAGTGTTCTTCAAGTTCTTGCTTCACTTCTAGCTTCCTCTTCCACTCATATCTCTCCGTAACTAGTGTATGTGTGTGTTTGGTCTGAGCTAAACCAGTGAGTTGTGAGATCTAGGGTTCAAGATGCCTAGCAATTTATAGATGAATGAGGTGTTAACACCTAAGACATGCATTTAGGTTATTTACACGCTTGGGTATGAGTAAAACCATCTTTGTAGCTTAACTTATGTACATGTGACATTTCTTCTTTCCATGGTTAAGCCCATACTAGTTTAACTCTAGTGAATTAGCCAAATTTGGCATATGGCCCTAGTGTAGATTCAGTGTATATACACATGCCTAATAGGGCATGTAGATTTAGATTTGTCATATGGCCCTAGTGTAGATTCAGTGTTTCTAAAATTCATTTTTTAGTATTTGGAGGTATATTTATTTTATTTTTCTAAAATGCCTAAGCTTTTTATTGGTTAATGGGCATTTTGCATAAATGCGAAAAGACCAAAATGCCCCTTGGGCCCCACCAGCCAGCCAAGTGACTGGGCCCCTTGGGCCCCACCAGCCAGCCAACAATAATACTTCATCTTCAAATCTTACGACCAGAAGATGAACTCTACCAAATCTACGCGGTTCAATAGGAGCATTAATTTCCGGGACTACAACACTTGTACGCACAACACCATACGATGACGCCATAGGAATTTTTGGTAGAGTTTCTGGTTTTGCGCAACTCTGCCCATCTTGCTTCGGTTCAATAACCTCATTAAGTTCTATTGTCCTCGCCACTCAAACCTTTAGCGAGAAATTTCTTATCAAGAAATACTCCTCGTGCGATAAATATCTTGCCTTCGGTTTTGTGGTAGAAGGAATACCCAACAATTTCTTTAGGGTAACCTACAAATACGCATTTGTCCTACTTGGGATAAAGCTTGTTTGGTTGTAAACATTTTACATCAACCTCAAATTTTAGGAAACGATAAGTTGGTTTTCTTGCTAAATCACAATTCATATGGGGTCATATCAACGGACTTTGATGGCGCTCTATTAAATGTAAAATCCGCAGTATCTAAAGAATATCCCCAAAATGACAATGGGATATCAGTTAAAGACATCATAGATCTCACCATGTCCAACAAAGTTCGATTACACTGCTCTGACACTCCATTATGTTGGGGTGTTCCCGAAGGCGTAAGCTATGAAATGATTCCATGTGCTCTAAGATGTTCGCTAAACTCATGACTCAAATACTCACCTCCACAGTTCGACTATAGAAAATTTATTTTCTTGCCACGTTGATTCTCAACTTTGTTCTAAAATTCTTTGAAATTTTCGAACATTACTGACTTATGCTTCATAAGATAAATATAACCATAACGACCTATGCCATTAGTAAAGGTTATAAAGTAGAGGAATTCACCGTGTGCAGATATAATCATTGGATGCACACATCAGTACGTATTATTTCTAACAAGTCACTTGCCCGTTCATCATATCTGCTAAACGGTGATTTGGCCATCTTTCCTATCAAAAATGCTTCACATGTATAAAAAGATTCAAAATCTAGTGAACTCAAAAGTCCATCACTATGGAGTTTCTTCATGTGTTTATGTCCAATGTGATCCAATCGGTAGTGCCACAAGTATGTGGTATTCAATTAATTTGTCTTTTAACATTTAGCCTAAGTGTTATGGATGTGTGTACCACAATCAAGATCAATAATAAACAACCCACTCTTCACGTGATCATGTGCATAGAAGACATTATTCATATAAATCGAATGACCACTATTGTCAGGTTTAAATGAACAACCATCTTGTAAGATACAATATCCCGATATAATATTCTTACATAATGTAGGTACAAAGTAACAATTACTAAGTTCTAATATTAATCATGACGGTAGATGGAAAGGTCTTCCGCAAAGCTTGCTCCATTCTCGACACGCATTGTCACCTCGTTCTTGCCAAGTCTCATAGGATTTTGTAGCTCCCGTATCATATTCCATATATTAGCAACCAATCCAGTATCAAATACCCAAGAATTAATTTTAGGACCTTGCAAGTCAATAACATGTATATCCGATCTACCTGAGCTGGACGATCCAGACTTCTTCTTTTGTGCTAAGTACTTTGGACAGTTCCTCTTTCAGTGACCCTTCTCCTTGTATAAGAAACAATTAGTGTCTATGGCTGGACCTGGCTTAGTCACCTTTCCCTTGTTAGAGGCGCGACGTGCATCAGCCTTCTTCTTGTCTCCCCAGGACTTATTCTTCTTGAAGCGAGAGTTTTTCTTCACCATCATCACATGATTAGCGTTATTCTGTATGTCCTTTTCAGTCACCTTCAAGATCACGAATAGTTTGGCCAGTGTCTTGTTCATCCCATGCATGTTGAAGTTCATGACAAACTCAACGAAGCTAGGTGGAAGTGATTTTAGGATTATGTCAATTCCTAGTTCAGGAAGAAAGAAAATGCCCAATACTTCCAACCTTTGAATGTACCATGCAAATTGATTACATGAGCACTAACCGAGCCTCGTTCCGCCATCTTGCACCTTTTAGGTATCATGAAAAGTGATACCTATGAAGATCGTGCATTTCAGTCAAATTGGGATCCGTTTTTCGAGCCCATGATATAAACAAATTGGGTGGATCCTCCACCCGTTTAGCTAAGAAAGAATAGATACATAGGTGGATAATAGATCTATATGAAGATCATGAGCTGCCTCATAATGAAACCGCCAGTAGTCACGAATATCTCCTTCCTCCCTAATCCAAGATTGGAGAAAGAAGATCTAAGAGGGACCTATGGAGAATGTGGTCAGAAATCCATAATAGAGTCCGACCACAGCGACCGAATTAATTATCCTCCTCGAGAAACTTAGACTACTAAATAGAAAAGATTTGCAAATCTTGGCATGGGTCTCTTTTTTTCTATAGTCCATAAGAGCTTGAGATATCTCATAACTTTCTGCTCAAGCTTGCTTCTCAAACATGCCCCTTAATTCTAAATTGTTTTATATGGACCCCAGTTTTCAAACCTCCTTTGAAGATCTAGTTACATGGCTGCAAGTATAGCATATTGGACAGAGATGTAGTCATGACTACATGTCTAAAAGACATCTTGTGCAACTTTAGTTGTGTTATAATCAGGAGCATCACTAAGAGTTGCTTCCAATACATAGTCTTTCTTATCACCTTTCAATATTATTCTTATGTTGTGTATCCAATCCACAAAGTTTGCACCAGATTCATGCAGTTTCTTTTTGTCTGATATACCAGCTAAAGGGAAGTTATTGCATGCCATTGATCTACAAATAATTGCAAATTTATTTATACATTGTTTCATAATTAATGAACTACTCAACATTAACAATTTAATTCAAAGTGTAGCTCTCACTAAAATCAATATCTCTCATGATTGATACTTAGTGATTCAAGATCCACGACTTCTATCCTGGCACCAATGTTACATCGCACACTTGGGACCAAGAGCGGTAGGTAATTATACCAATCACATCAACATATAAATCTTATTAATCTTTTGATTCTTATGTTCCATACTCTAGATGTTCTAGGTAGTATGCCAAGTGAACCTTAGTATACCGGTAGTGCGATAGTTTCGTACCCATATTATGAACGTTGCTAGGTGCACCCATGTTACATGACCCACACCAGTTTTAGGATCATGTTATGTGGTGCCTAACTTAGGGGGAACACATTATTAATTGATAATTTTAAGTGAGAGATCACCCTATTTATTACGAATACCACACAACAAATAAAGTGCATAAAAAGATTAACATCACATGCAATTCATATAGTGATATGGTATATCACTTTACGTCAACGATCTCCATCATCAACGTCTTCCAGCGCCATGTACTCCTCCACATGCCACGTGCATAGCATCAAGGTCCATTGTTGCTTGATCATCATCGCCATGTCTTGCTTTTACAACTATTGCTACTCTAGCTAACAAAGTAAAAAACAACTATGGATATTATAATAATATAATGACAATTATTGCGACTCCGTCCACTCATGCCCAACAAGATTACAACGTAACACATCCCATACATCATATTGCAAACTTCACCTGCTATACCACATCACTTTCCTGCAAAAATAAGTTAGACGTGTCTAACACGCTTTGCTAAAGTACGTGGCTCTATGGTGACATAGAGAACCGTTCTTGTACCTATGTAATAAGAAAGCATCATCACCAATCATATTGTTTTTTTAACTTGTCCAGGGTGTGTCCCCATTGCACTATAAATAGTACAATAGCTTTACTAGACTTCGTCAATACGCGTGACACCCATGTGAACTTCACCAAATTCACAAAAGCCTAAAGTGCAAAAGTTCTCTCGACTATTGCGGAAAAACTGACACCCAACAAAGTTGTTTCATGACCCGAAGTACACTTCACAAAGCGGTCTCGATCAAAGATCGTAAAGTTGGTTCGGGCCGCTAATCACCAATATCGCCATGATCTAAATCGCAACAATTGGGTAGCAAGAACGACATTAATAATGCCAGAATTCAAGGATTCCTCTATCCGTACATGTGCCTACTCATAGACCGCTCTGATACCAATATTGGGGAACATGCTACTGAAAACAAAAAAATTTAGTGCATAACCAAGATCCAACATGAGCAAGGAGGTAACAGATCATACCCTCGAAGATCGAACTAGCGGAAGTTTGTCGATGACGAGGTTGGCCGTGCGTCGATCCCCGCAACAAGCCTTAGCGATTCGCGAGGAGATGTTTTATCCCACGGAGGGCTCCGATGATCTAGTGCTCCAAGTGTCGCACCTCCATCGGTATCCACACATGTAACAAGAACGACACCGCATTGAGGCGAGATCAAGAACTCGCGTATGAAGCAGGAACGTGTTAATGAAGATCTGGCAACACTCTGTCGTCTGGCTAGATTAGATCTAGACGGGGTAGAGGATGAGCGACTCCGGGTGTTGATGAAGGTCTCCTATGCGCAACGAT
This sequence comes from Avena insularis, assembly GCA_023614405.1. NCBI lineage: Eukaryota > Viridiplantae > Streptophyta > Magnoliopsida > Poales > Poaceae > Avena > Avena insularis. The sequence goes on from CM042689.1 coordinate 375,680,835, forward strand.
GGCGATGACAAGAGGAAGAGGGCGTGGACGGGCGTCAGAGGCCGAGGCGACGGCGATAGCTGAAATGGATCGTATGGGCACCTAGAGGGGGGTGAATAGGTGCTACACCAATTTTTAATTCTTTTTCAATTTTAGGCTTAGCACAAAGGTAAATTCTCTAGATAAACTAATGTGTGGAATTTCCCTATATGCAAACCTATCTACTAGCGAGTAAGGAGCGAGTGGAAGAGGAACGAGTGAACCGAAGTAAAGCACGCGGAGACACAGGATTTGTTTAACCGCAGTTCCTTCCTTGTTAAGGGAAGTACGTCTGCATTGGAGAGGTGGGCGGTACTAAGACCACCACGCCACAAAAGGCCTCACCCTGTTCTCCGATGGATCTCGCCACAACAGGCCTAATCCACCTTCCACTATAGGTACCCTTCGAGGCGGGCACCAACGCCTTTACACAACTAGCAGGGCAACAACTCCACAACAACTTGGAGGCTCCCGAAGTGACAACAAGCTGCCACAAGAACAAAGTTGTCAAATACAATAACACGATCTAGGTATTAACGAGAATACTAGATCAAGGATTTCTCCAAGTGAATGGAGAGGAGTTGGAGCGCTTGATTCTTGATATTGATGATGAACTTCTCCTCCTTCAATTCCACCAAAGATCAAGACCTTAGGGTGGTTGAAGTGGGAGATTGAGATTTAGAGCTCTTGCATAGGGTCTGGTCCAATTCGAATGAATCAAGAGATCTGGACATTGGGGAAGAAGGGTACTTATACCCCCTTCCAAAAACCAGCCGTTGCACACTTTGGGGGCCGGATTATCTGGCCCAAGTGAGGGTCGGATTATCCGGTCAGAAACTCCGCCTGCACTCGGAATATCCGTGAAAATCCGCCCCTCTCTGGGCGTCGAAGCTTGCCCTTGATCAACTTCTAGGGCGGATTATCCGCCTATCTGGCCGGATTATCCGGCCTGGGGAAGAAAAACCGCCCTAGTTCGGATTTTCCGGTAGAAAATCCGACCGAATACCGAGCGACGCGCCTTGGCTCCTTTTGCTCGAAAACCGGGGGCCGGATTATCCAGCCCTTGCGAAACCCGGATTATCCGGCCTGGGGAGGAAAAACCGCCCCAGTTCAGATTTTCCGGGAAAAATCCGACTGGACACAGAGCGACGCGCCTTGGCTTCCTTGAGAGATGAGGTAGGCCGGATTATCCGGCCCTTGGAGGGGCAGATTATCTGGCCCCCCTCAAAACTTCCTGCACACATGAAAAGTATCCATAGTATTGTTATCTAACACGCAAAACATAGGAAAACATGAAATGTTCTTTCAATCTCCCCCTTTTTGGTGTTAGATGACAATACCAGGATTTGCAGGAGAAAGACACAAGACAAACAGAGATAACTATGGAAGGGACTCCCCCTCAATGTGTGCATAATAGAGTTTTGTATTGGAATACAAATGCACACAAATAGGTGAATCTATTCCATAGACAAAAGGGCAGAAACACATACCACTGAAGTAGAGAATAGGCATCCTTGACATAAATCACAATTATTATTGGATAACCATTATGAGCGCGCGCCTTCCGTGATAAACCTCCAGCAATAGGATATGAATAGATATAACCATGCGCATAATCCATGATATGAAGTCCATAGGTATCATCCAGACAACCACAAATCACAAACCACGAATATAAAAGTTCAACGCTAAATGGGCATAAGCAAGAAATAACGAATAAAAAGTGCAAGTGCTTATGCCCGACCCATGCAAATCCACAGACAACCTAATAGAACTACTTCCCCCCCCCCCTTTGGCATCGAGACACCAAAAAGGGAGAAGAGCGATGCTAGCGCCCTAGGGGATCACTCATCATAGTCCTCGTCCTCGTCCTCGTCCTCATGCTCGTTCCTCTGAATGCATGCAAAAAAGTAGATCGGGCCTAGAAACTGTAAGACTACGAGTTCTATGTGAAAACACATCCTTCTAGACAACGTTCCATCCAACAAGATACACATCTAGCCAAAGATGGGAGAGAGGGAGTTACCCTCACTCACTGGAGGAAGAACGCGGAGGAGAAGGTACCCGGAGGCACGGAGAAGAAGATCCGGGAAGGCCCGGAAAATCCGATGGCCGGAGAGGCTCCGGGGAGGGTGAGGGGCGGCAGGCGGCGACTGGGGGAGAAGTGCTGCTCGATATGAGCCCTTCCCCCCGAGCCCTGCCCTTTAAGATCGAATCCGCCAGGGCCGGATTATCCGGCCAACACTTGGGCCAGATTATCCGGCCTAAAATCTGGGATTATGTTATACATAGAACCAGGCCCGCGCGTCCCCAAACAACACCCTCACAAGGTGTATAAGGGACTTGTGTGCAAGAATAGATGTCTTAGGGGTAGGGAAGGCTTAGGATTGAGAATGCCAAACTGAGATGGTACTAGACACTCAAAATTGCAAAATCCAAATCAAATAAAAGCCAAGATTGAGTGTGATTCCCATAAGAACATGAGAGAGCAAATAACATCCAAAAAGATCCAATTCTCCACAAGTGAGAGGGCGGTGGCCGAAGCCACCTTGTTGGAGTGTATGGTGTGACACCACGAAGATATATCTTGGTTTCACGACCAATACTCATCAATAAGCTCACATATCACAACATGATATTAAGAGAAATGATATACTTTCTATTGGCATTATGGGTGGAGGGTTAGCCCAATAAGTTAGGACCACACTCCCCCTATATCCATGCCCACATCTAGACCAAACAAGGATTGAGACGTACGAGTGAGAGCATGGGTAATCAAGACAAACTCCCGGAATCAATGATATTTAGCTCATTCCTCAAATAGCAGAATCTTGCTTCATCAAGTGGCTTTGTAAACATATCCGCCGGTTGGTTCTTCGTGCTCAGAAAAGATAGATCAATATCACCTTGAGCAACATGGTCACGAATAAAATGGTTCCGAATCTCAATATGCTTCGTCCTTGTGTGCTGAACTGGATTGTACGCAATTTTGATAGCACTTTCATTATCACATAAAAGAGGCACTCTGTCACAATTGGCATTGTATTCCTTTAAAGTTTGCCTCATCCATAATAATTGAGTACAAGCGCTGGCCACAGCAACATATTCAGCTTTGGCGGTGGAGAGCGATATACAATTCTGCTTTTTGGAGGACCAACATACAAGAGATCTTCCCAAGAATTGACAAGCTCCAGAAGTTGACTTCTGATCATCCTTATCACCAGCCCAATCTGAGTCAGTATAACCACATAAAGAGAAATTGGAGCCCTTGGGATACCAGAGACCAAAGTTGGGGGAATGAACTAAATATCGAAAGATCCTCTTGACCGCCACTAAGTGGCTTTCTTTAGGAGCTGCTTGATACCTTGCACACACTCCCACACTCAACACAATATCGGGTCTAGATGCGCAGAGGTAAAGAAGAGAGCCGATCATGGACCGGTATACCTTTTGGTCCACATCTTTACCATGAGGGTTGAGTTCGAGATGACACTTTGTTTGCATCGATGGCGACACCATTTAGATCCGTCATCTTGAATCTCTTGAGCATGTCTTGGATGTACTTTGCTTGATTAATAAAGGTTCCTTCTCTTAGTTGCTTGATCTCGAATCCAAGAAAGAACCGTAATTCCCCCATCATAGACATCTCAAACCTGGCAGTCATAAGCTTTGAAAATTCATCTTTAAAAGCTTTGTTAGTAGAACCAAAAATGATATCGTCTACATATAGTTGGCATACGAAGAGCTCCCCCTTAACCTTCTTAGTAAAAAGAGTGGGGTCGATTTGCCCAACTTCGAAGCCACGATCTAACAAAAGCTCTTTAAGGTGCTCATACCACGCACATGGGGCTTGTTTAAGGCCATAGAGTGCCTTATCGAGTTTGTAGACATGGTTCGGGAAGTTAGGATCCTCAAACCCCGGGGGTTGCTTTACGTATACCAACTCATGTAGAGGACCGTTAAGGAAGGCACTCTTGACGTCCATTTGCTGCAACTTAAAATTGTTATGAGCAACATAAGCAAGTAGGATACGGATGGACTCAAGGCGAGCCACAGGAGCATAAGTATCGCCGAAGTCGATGCCCCCAACTTGTGAGTAACCTTGTGCCACAAGTCTTGCCTTGTTCCTCACAACAATGCCATTCTCATCCTGCTTGTTCTTGAAAATCCACTTGGTGCCGATAACATTGCGGCACTCTTTGGGTTTCTCCACTAGTTTCCAGACTTTGTTGCTCTCGAAATTATTCAATTCTTCATGCATAGCAACAACCCAGTCTGGCTCTTCAAGAGCTTCAAATACCTTCTTAGGTTCCACCATGGAGATATGAGCTTGATGCTCACCAAAACTGGCCAATTCTCTTCTAGTAGACACCCTTCGTCGAAGATCACCAACAACCTTGTCGAGTGTGACCCTCAACTCAAGGTTACGATTAGCCCGAGCCTTGCAGAAGTTCATTAAGTTTGTTGTCTCTTGGTGGAGGAGATTCATCACTTGAGTCTTCATCGGAGGCATTTTCTCCGCCTTGATCGTGGCTGGAACATCGATGGCAGGTGGTGGAGATGCATGCCCTTGAGGTGAGTCCAGTAGCCATACGGAGGCTGCAGAATCGAGAGTCGGGGCGGATAATCCGGCCAATGAAGTGGTCGGATAATCCGGCTGGGAGGACTTGCAGACATCATCGAAGCACAGGACTTGCTTGACCTGGCGAGGAGCCGGATAATCTGGGGTCAGCCAGAAAATCCGGCCCGGAGCTTGTGTTGATATCTTCACCACCAGGAGTTGCATGGACAGTTGGAGCGGGGTGGCCGGATAATCCGGTATCCACCAGAAAATTCGGCCTGGAGCTTTCTGGAGCATCTTGACCTTCATCAGTTGATGGAGATGGTGTAGAAGTTGCCCCCGTGGTTGGAGCATGTTGCGTATGTGTAGATGAGGGCTCTATATGAGTAGAGCATTGTCCTTCCCGGTCCGCCACAAGGGGTTCCTCAATGGTGCGGAAGAATCCCACGCCCATTCTTCTTATGGCATCTTGGGGTATTTCAACATCTGCATCACAAACACCAACTTGCTCCAAGACGGAACTCATTTTCCTCGAACACCACACTACAAGATTCTACAACAGTTCCGAAGAGCTTATTATAGACTCTATAAGTGTGGGATTCGGCACCATAACCAACAAAAATACCTTCTAGATCCTTAAATTCAAACTTAGATAAACGAACTCCTTTAATAAGAAAGAAACACTTACACCCAAATACCCGAACGTATGAGATGTTTGGCTTGTTACCGGTAAGTATTTCATACAGAGTCTTGTCCAAAATCTTGCGGAGGTATAACCGGTTGGATGAATGACAAGCGAGAGATTGCTTCAGCCGGAAGTTATATGGAGATTTGAATTCGGCCAACATTGATCTTGCCATGTCCATTAGAGTCCGATTCTTCCTCTCGGCTACACCATTTTGTTGAGGGGTGTACGCAGCGGAATATTGATGTCTTATCCCCTCTTCACTTAGAAACTCATTTAAGGTGTAGTTCTTGAACTCCGAGCCGTTATCACTCCTTATAGCCAGAATGGGGACGTTGTGTTGACGTTGAACCTCGTTGGCGAAGTCGATGACAGTTTGCTGAGTTTCACTCTTCAACTTGAAGAAATAAACCCAAGTGTATCTGGAGTAATCATCAACAATCACTAGACAATACTTCTTCCCACCGAGGCTTGCATGAGATGGAGGTCCGAAGAGGTCCACATGAAGGAGCTCCAAGATCCTTTTTGAAGAGATAATGGTTTTCCTTCGATGAGGTGAATCATGCATTTTCCCTTGAACACACGCCCTGCAAACATGATCTTTGGCAAAAGAGACATTTTCTTTTAGTCCAAGAATGTGGCCACCCTTGTGGAGACTTTGCAAAGTTCTCATATTGACGTGGGCTAGTCGGCGATGCCATAGCCAACCCGCTTCGGCCTTTCCGAAAAGACACATCGGACCTGTAGTGGTTTTCCCCGAAAAGTCTACCACGTACAGGTCGTTTTCGACATATCCCACAAAAGCGACTTTTAGAAACTTGCTCCACAAGAGTACCACCAAATCAGCATCAATGTAAACTGCAAAGCCCATCTTACAAAGGGCACGAATAGAAAGTAAGTTATACCCGAGGGTCTCAACAAGCATGACGTCCACAAGAGAGATATCGTGAGCCACCACAACTTTGCCAAGACCCAATACCTCAGATTTTGACTTGTCACCATAGGAGACGGTAATGTGATCAAGGTTCGGCCGCATCTCCGTGATGATCTCCTTGCTTCCGGTCATATGACTCGTACAACCACTATCGAGTACCCATTTAGAACCACCGGAAGCATAGCCCTACAAGAAAATTACTTCTTGGTTTTAGGTACCCATTTTTCAATGGGTCCTCTCATGTTAGTAACAAGGGTCTTGGGAACCCAAATAGACCAAGGAATGTAACAATCATAAGGCCCTACATAACTAGCATAAACATCACCATAAGAATCACAATATAGTTCGAAGTTAGGATTGTTGATCCCTGCAAAACCATCATAATTAGTCTTGTCATTGGTAATGTTGCTAGTCTTTGATTGAGCAGTCTTGTTCTTCTTGTTCTTCTTGTTTTTCTTGCTCTTTATCTTGGGTATGTAACCAAGACCTTCTTTACTGTTGTTTGTCCTTTGCCTGCTCAGTATCTCATCAATAACCCCTTTACCTTTGTGTTGAGAACTCCTTGCAAGATCTTCTTTTCCAAAGGATGAAGATGAGGTACTTGGTACATTATTCCGTTTCAATTGAGTTTGGAGCTGGTCATGAGACTCATTTAGAGTAGAATGATCACTCTTCAATGCCTTGTGAGCACTTTCAAGATCATCAAACTTCTCCAAAAGTCTAGCATGAACAGCCCCAAAATCAATCTTTTCTTTCTTTAGTTTCTTTACCTTGGCAAGGGCATGGTCACGTTCTTTAATTAGCTGAGCTACAACTTCTTCTTGTGACTCCTCTAGGGATTCGAGTCTTTCTTCCAAAGAAACTCGAGTTTCCTCTTCCTCTTCTAAGGCATTCTTCAAAGAGGCTATCTCCAAAGCATCTTCTCTTTCAATTCTTCCCTTTTCTTCAAGGAGATCTTTGGCTCGAGCAAGTTGACTCATAAGAGTATCAAAATGGAGTTTGTGCTCACCTTGTAGGTTAGTGAAAAAAGTATCCAAGGCAATAACTTCTTCTTTCATTTCAAGACTGTCATGATCATCCATATCCAAAATTATGTTAGTCTTAGAAAATGAGGAGTTAGAAGTCGATACCTCAGATCCTCTTGCCATTAGGAAAGTGGCGTTGTTGTTGATGGCATTCTCATTCGGCGAGTCGAAGAGAGAGGAGGGAGTTGATGTGGTGGCTATAGCAGCCACTTCGCGGGAACTATCATCATCCTCTTCATCTTCACTTGCGGAGGAGTATTCCTCTTGAGATACAAGGACCATCTTGGGTTGCTTCTTGAAAGGACCATTCTTCTTAGCAAATGGCTTCTTCTTAGGAACTTTGGATTTCTCTTTGAGAATGAGCCTGCCACCATTGTCTTCTCTATTTTCATAAGGACACTCGGCTACAAAGTGCAGTCTATCTCCATAGTTGAAGCAAGTTCTCAATCTTGGGCCACTTTCTCTTCTTTCATTTGACCCGTTCTTGCGCTCAAGTTTAGACTTGGCTTTGGCAGGGTCCTTCCAAAAGTTCCTTGCATAGAATGCCATGTACTCACCATGAGCATGTTTGACCTCATCGGGGCAGTCCATGGATATCCTCTCAAATGCTCCTTCATCATCCTCTTGCTCAACAACATTGGCTTTGAGAGCCACATTGACACCCTTTTGCATTCCAATGGCCTGAGCACAGGCATCTTCAGCATTCTTTGCCGCCACTTTGAATGACGCAATTTCTTGCATGACTTCATTGGATGTCATTTGATGATAGTTGTGTCTACCTTGCAAGCTCTTCAAATTCGTCGGTTCGAAAGGCATTAAGGCACTCACGTACTTCCTTTTTATCCATGCATCATCAATGTGAGTGGCCCCATGCTTCCGAAATGTTGTTGCGATGCCCTTGAGTCTTCTATACATGTCCTCATGGTTTTCACCATCCAACATGTAGAATCCCTCAGCTTCGTTACTAAGGGCATCATACCGGTTTCTTCTCATGCTTTCATTTCCAACAAAAAGGTCCGTAAGAGCATCCCACGCCTCTTTAGCTGTGTTGAGATGTTCAATGTGTGGCATGTCCTTGGGACCCACACCTAGCTGTATCATGTGGAGAGCAGTGGCATTCAACTGGCTATCCACAACTTCCCTTCTTGTTAGATTGGTTTGATCTCCAACATGAAGACCTTCAATGATCCTCCACAATTCAATAGAGGAGCTGCAAACATGAGATTTCATTAGAAATTGCCATTGGTTAAAAGAAGATACAGTGAGCTTGGGTGGATCACCCCTATTGTTTATATGAGGATGAGGGATAGGTGGGTCGGGGGAATATACATGGCGAACCTCACTATTTCCTCCTTGCCACTTCCCTTTTTGGAGGTGGAACCATTTAGTTTATCACCTTCCACATCATCATCCTTAGATCCGGTGTTACCCTTTTCCTTAGATGATGGTGAGGGAGCCTCAGAGGAGGATGGAGATGGGGCTATGGATGATGTAAGGCGAGCAATCATTTGATTCATCTCCTCCATCTTGGCCTCAAAGGATTTTAACAAGGTTGTTTCCAACGACTTGAGATCATCCATTGTGACCTTATCCACAGCCTCATTTCCATCATCCCTGGTACCCATACTACTCTTAGGCGGTTAAGCCCGAATTAAGAGTCGGGGCTCTGATACCAATTGAAATGGATCGTATGGGCACCTAGAGGGGGGGTGAATAGGTGCTACACCAATTTTTAATTCTTTTTCAATTTTAGGCTTAGCACAAAGGTAAATTCTCTAGATAAACTAATGTGTGGAATTTCCCTATATGCAAACCTATCTACTAGCGAGTAAGGAGCGAGTGGAAGAGGAACGAGTGAACTGAAGTGAAGCACGCGGAGACACAGGATTTGTTTGACCGCAGTTCCTTCCTTGTTAAGGGAAGTACGTCTGCGTTGGAGGGGTGGGCGGTACTAAGACCACCACGCCACAAAAGGCCTCACCCTGTTCTCCGATGGATCTCGCCACAACAGGCCTAATCCACCTTCCACTATAGGTACCCTTAGAGGAGGGCACCGACGCCTTTACACAACTAGCGGGGCAACAACTCCATAACAACTTGGAGGCTCCCGAAGTGACAACAAGCTACCACAAGAACAAAGTTGTCAAATACAATAACACGATCTAGGTATTAACGAGAATACTAGATCAGGGATTTCTCCAAGTGAATGGAGAGGAGTTGGAGCGCTTGATTCTTGATATTGATGATGAACTTCTCCTCCTTCAATTCCACCAAAGATCAAGACCTTAGGGTGGTTGAAGTGGGAGATTGAGATTTAGAGCTCTTGCACAGGGTCTGGTCCAATTCGAATGAATCAAGAGATCTGGACGTTGGGGAAGAAGGGGTACTTATACCCCCTTCCAAAAACTAGCCGTTGCACACTTTGGGGGCCGGATTATCCGGCCCAAGTGAGGGCCGGATTATCCGGTCTGGGGAAACTCCGCCCCAGACTCGGAATATCCGGCAGAAAATCTGCCCCCTCTCTGGGCGTCACGCCGAGCTTGCCCTCGATCAACTTCTGGGGGCCGGATTATCCGGCCCTATGCAAAGGCCGGATTATCTGGCCTAGGGAAGAAAAACCGCCCCAGTTCGGATTTTCCGGTAGAAAATCCGACCGAATACCGAGCGACGCGCCTTGGCTCCTTTTGCTCGAAAACCGGGGGCCGGATTATCCGGCCCTTGCGAAACCCAGATTATCCGGCCTGGGGAGGAAAAACCGCCCCAGTTCGGATTTTCTGGGAGAAAATCTGACTGGACGCAGAGCGGCGCGCCTTGGCTTCCTTGAGAGATGAGGTAGGCCGGATTATCCGGCCCTTGGAGGGGCGGATTATCCGGCCCCCCTCAAAACTTCCTGCACACTTAGCACACATGAAAAGTCTCCATAGTATTGTTATCTAACACGCAAAACATAGGAAAACATGAAATGTTCTTTCAATAGTGGGGTGGTGCGGCGGTAGCTTGGGATGGGCTCTTTCAGAACTTGTGTGTCTAGCCCCTTGCCCTCTCCCCTTAGTATATAGGTGGGGACCCTCCTGATGACGGGAAAATGGGGCGAGAGAATACGCGTCCACGTCATAGAGACAGATAGTATAATTTAAAATGCGTAAATACATAAATAAGAAAAGGGATCAAACATTGCAGGTACTTTATTTTCAGAACTCTTACATTTATATAAAAGAACTGTTAATTACATCTCCGTAGAGAAAACCCCTGATTAAGAATTCCAACGTAGCTATTACATGGCTACTACAAAAATAAAATAAAATTCCTCCTCGTTGTCATCTGTGCCAGGATGGTCGGGGAAGCCTTCATTTTTGTCGATGCTAACATATGCATAGCATTATAATGACGGTTTGATTTATTTGCAACATATGACATTTTAATAGTCATATTATCCACTTGTACCAATGTTAATAGTACTTAGTGTTCATATATATGGAGCATGCATGCCTTGGCTATTTTCACATAGCTCATTAACCATTGGAGATTTATTAGTGAGTGGTGTGTATACTTTTTACCATATGAAGATATATTTAAATAGTTAACTAACTCGCCAAGGGGCATGTTTGCAGTTTTGGATATAACTCTTTTTATGAGTCATTTTATCATGTGTGTGATTTGTATGCGCATGAGCATTCGTGCAATATAGGGCACAACTTTATTCATGAGTCGATTTTTTGTCATGCATGTGATTTCTATATGCATGACCATGTGTGTAATACATGGAACAACTCTATTTATGAGTCGATTTTATTATGCATGTGATTTCTACATGCATGCATGGGATGGTGAGAATATTTTGTTTACTTGGCGATGATAATGTATATAGCATTTCACCAAGCTAACATATGGGAATGTTGTATGGATTTTGATGATGCACTATGATACATTTAGTGCAGATAACATAGGCTATGACCCTAGTTATCATGGATATATGCACCTATATGAGAGGAGCCATATTGGGATGTTATATGGAATTTGATGATGCACTATAATATGTTTAGTGCAGATAACATAGGCTGTGATCCTAGTTATCATGGATATATGCACCTATATGAGAGGATCCATATTGGGATGTTATATGGAATTTGATGATGCACTATAATATGTTTAGTGCAGATAACATAGGCTATGACCATAGTTATCATGGATATATGCACCTATATGAGAGGAGTCATATTAGGATGTTATATGAAATTTGATGATGCACTATAATATGTTTAGTGCAGATAACATAGGCTATGACCCTAGTTGTCATGGATATATGCTCCTGTATGAGAAGAGTGCATTGCTTAATTTTAATCTCATCAAGTGCACTATGTTATGTTAGTGCAAGTGGCCTAGGCTATGATCCTAGTTATAATTTATTCTTATTAATGCATGCACCTATATGAAGTCGGATGCATGTTTTAATTTTAATCTATATAAGATTATCTTATGGCATGTAAGTTAAATGCCTACATGCATTTGTATTAGTACTAGTTTTATGTAGTCCCAGTTGTGTTATATATGAACAAGTGACTAAGTGAAACTAGTCAAATATTTATACAATTTTGGATTTTAGATTTGTGAAAGTTTGACTTCACTTGTATTATAACTAACACCGCGTAGCAATATGCCCACGTGTAGCATAACCGAGTGGAGTATGGTAATCTCTCTTTGCTTGTATTATCACTAACATAGCATAGAGTATATGCTTGTAGTATAATCAAACAAGAGTATATGTTGATTTATACGTATCTCGAACTCATTTGAGCACGTGCCTGCAACTTGAAGGTGTTGTATGATTTTAACAGCTATGTTAACACACTAGTTCTCTATTACTCTTAGATCATGTATGAGTGGGTGATTAAACGAGAATAGTGATGTTTCTATATGAGAATATTTTATAAAGTCTTCACTTTACTTGTATTATTACTAACACCGTATAGCAATATGCCCACGTGTAGCATAACCAAGTGTCATGTGGTTACTTCTCTTTGCTTGTATTATCACTATCATAGCATAGGGTATATGCTTGTAGTGTAACCGAACAAGAGCATATGTATATGAATTATATTTTGCACGATCATGATGACAATTCTCAAATTAGTTTAGCTATATGAGACTAACCAACTCCTAGAGTAAATTTCATGCACATATTTAATTGTCATGTTTATTTCAGTACTAACAACACTGATATTTTCTCGAATGTAAATGACCTCTATGAAGTGGAACTCCTCACACATATGCAATGGAGTAAGAGAATATTGCCAGTGCATATATATATATATATATATATATATATATATATATATATATATATATATATATATATATATAGTGGCGCTATTTGACATCCAGTGTGTAGAATAGTTATTCTTGACCCACTCTCTATCTTTCAAATCGTACATGATTTTTACGCCACGTAAATTTTTTCTTACCTCAGAAGTTAAGAAGAACATAAGAAAATTTAGACATGTCGTAAAAAAAATTGTTTACATACCGTATAAAAATACGATGTAAAATGCATATTTTCTATGTATTTTACACTATAATGACTCAAAAAATGTATTTTTATGTCGATTTTTTTGCATTTCTAATAAATATGAACATAATTATTATCATATAAAACATAAATTTCTGAATGTGAGAACATAAAAATATGTGGGGTGCAAAATAACTATTCTGCACCCTGGATGCTGAATAGGGTTTCTATATATACATATATATATATATATATATATATATATATATATATATATATATATATATATATAGCAGAGTTATCTTTATTTTAGCTGAGACATACATCCATATGAAAGGGGTGTATAATCCACTTTGAGCCAGCATTTAATACGTCTGAGTCCAGACCAAACTAAGATTGATTAGTTTTCGGATCAGGCAAGTATAAGTGACATGCATACTGACTTACTTGGTCCTGTTCAACATGCGATAGCTACTATTATAATCAGCAGCGATACATGAGTCATATTTAAAAGAATGGTTTCATTCATATTTAATTCAACCTAACAAGTTTGGATCTCATGATCTATACGAGATCTAGCTAGGCAGGTAACATACAAATATTATTTTATTTGACCATTCATTCATGCCTACACAGCTAGCACCACGCGATACAAAATTTGTTCATACATTTAGGGGTCCACACAATAATCTTATATGGAGAAAAGTACGGATTCATTTCTACCAATGTCTGGCTTTATGAGATCAAAGCAATATGGATTTTTACTCTACTTCTACTCTTAATTTGTATCAACATGGGATCAAGATCACCATGTGTGACCAAATCAAGAAGAATTTTATTTGGTGCACCCAATTTGTATCAACAAAGGATCAAAGATCACTATGAGACCAAATTTAGGATTTGATTCATTCCTTGATTTGTATCATCATAGTATTGTGATCACCATGAGAGGACCAAATCAAGGGCAGATTAATTTGGGTAAGCTACAGTAATTTATGTATACATATACTAGCTAAAATCAAACGCAGAGTTCATTTTTATTCTTGTTTTGTACCATCACACGCTAGAGCCTCTACCATAGACGAGAAAGCATCATCCACAACAGGGAGAGAGAGAGAGAGAAGATTTTGCCTTTTTTTTCTCACCTTGGGTTGAAGATGAAGCAGCGACGTAGATGAACTGGTGCTGGCCTACGGCAACCGGACAACAACACGCATCAGCGTGAATGTCGAGCGGCCGGAGGCGAGCGACGCAGCGGCGAGCGGCCGGCGGGGCATGTATGGTGAGCGGCCGGCGGCGTGTATGGCGCGTGTATGTGGATGAGTGCGAGCAGCGATGGGATGATTTTTGATTCACGATTGATGGTGCCAGCGATGGACTTGGGCGAGCGACGGGCGAGATAAGCCAGACTTCTTCGCGGTGTTTGTTAGGCCATTTATAGGCAGACGGCGAGGGAGTTCCCAGGACGGATACGCGCACATCGCACACGTTCTGCAGATCGTGGGATAAAATATGGGCGTAGTGGCTGGTTCTAGATTGGAGCATCAAGTTTCGTGGCGTGGACTTGGTCCGAAGCCTTCAACATGGAGCTGCATGCGCATGGGCCACGAGCCAGATAATTAGTCTTTCATCATTCATTAATCACCATGCAGCAGTGCCATCTAATCCAGCATGCATGTATAGTTCTAGAGCTAATGTGTATAAGGCCAAATGGCATGTGAGTTAGCTAGCTAGCAAAGCTAATTTAAGGTCATATGGAAATCAAATATCAATCTCTACGTGTATTATAAATTTCCTTTGCCAAAATCTTTTATATATGTCTTCCCATTTTACACCATGACCATTTTTCACAAGGTTTTCCGGACGCATACGTTTAATTCCACAATCAAATATTCAAGCCGCCGGACAAAGTGAATTTAGTACAATATTATTAGTACGCCCCGTCAGATGGTTCATGCGTCAATAAGAATTTTTTGGTTATATGATTTATTTAATTATTCAGCATATCTCATAATCTTCATTTCTTTTTATACCGTAAGACAAATTCGGTGTCAACACCTCCTCTAAAGAGAAGAGTAGGAGTAGGATTCGAATCCTACAAGGACTCCTCCTTTGCCCTCTTGCACCAATGAGAGAGAGTCGGAGAGGAAGAGTTGGACTCTGCTACAGAGTCCTCCTCCCTCTCCTCTCCTCCAAACTAACTTGGGAGAGTCGGAGTTCGGGGAGAACTCCTCCCCCCACCGCCTCATCCGCCCCTCATCATGCACCCGTCGGCCATGGGAGGTCCTGGCCAAATCGGATAGGGTTTCCCTCCTTTCCCGCACGCGTGTGGGCCCAGTGGGACCATGGGACCCACTAGGATATTTATAAATAGTAATTTCTTATTTATTATTAATATAAATATTTATTTTGAAGTTTCCCGAATTAAATTCTGGACCCATCAAGAACAACGTTTGAAGAATCTTGTCACGTCCATATTGTACCCAAGTTCATATGTGATCTCATGTTTGGGTCTATCCATCGTCGTTGTTATCCAACAACTCCGATCACATATGTGAGTGGCAACACTACAATCACGCTGTCTTTTTGCTCATAGGTAGGAAACCAAAACTATTGTTGACCTACGTACTAGTCTTAGAGGCATGACTAGAGATATCATTATTGGTGTTTATTATCCCACACATGTATTAGAGTTTTCTCCAAATACACATTATTCGAAAATAATATAATTATAGCATAGAATAATACACTTAATTATGAAACAGAAATATAAATAATAATACATTTATTATTGCCTCCAGGTAGGGGTGTAAACGGATCGGATCGAATCGGATTTTGACCGTACCATATCCTTTTTCATATTAGTTTCTTGGATTCGGAGCGGAGCGGATAATGACCGGTTGCGGATTCGAATGCGGATATACTGGATAGTGGATTCGAATCGGAAACGGAGCGGACTCGGGCCGGACATGAAAGGAGTCGGATAAATACTCTCATAGATAGATAATTATATTTTTAACAAAGTTTTGAGAGAGATTTAATCTTTCGGTCTTGCATGAATCAACTAGATAAGATAATAGAGATATAGTGTTAAAAGTCAGAGTTAGACATGTTCGCCAAATGAAATCGGTAACTAAATAAGTGCTTGTTTTGCAATATTGTCCTTGACTTTTGACTCTAAAATCGGATTATCCGGTTTAAAACACTAGGATAATCCGAATTAATTTTCGGATAATCCATATCCGCGAGCTATTTTTCATACCATATACTACACCATATCCTGGGCGTCACTTTGGAATCGGATATCCTTATCCACCGGATTCTATAAAATTGGACATGGATACCTTAAAACGGTTTCAGAACCGGTTTCTGTGTGGAAATTATCCTATCCGTTTACATCCCTACCTTCAGGGCATATTTCCATCGGAGGACGAGGGTAGATTCCGGCCATATACATCCAAAAGTTCCAGGTCTACATATGGAGCTTGGGATCTCGACCATGTCCACCCCTTTTCTTCTGTCCACACTTTCCAGGCAAGGAAGAAAGACCACACTACCTGTCTTTTGGTTCCTTCTGATATGCGCGTAAGGCAAAGTGACACAAAGTTGCTGCCGATTTACAAGTGTCAAGTAGTGCAACCGGTCTCATGTATCTATCCATCGCTGTAATGCACGTCCCGTTCATGGATGATGCCACATACTAGTGCACTGCTGCAGTTTGGCAGGTTGGTGTGCCACATCCACTGACAATATATGACCAGGAGGGGACTTATTTTTCTTCTCATTGATCAACAATAATTAAATCAGTTCCCTCCTTCCAACAGGCAATAATCATGGAACACATACGTACGGCCGGACCAACTTGGTGCTACAAAATTAGATGCGATGAAGTTTTTTGTTTTGGAACAGATCTCAAACTAGTTAGATATTCGAATGTAACGGCCGGACCATCTAGAAATAACTGACTTGAGTTTATTTAGATTCGAATGTAACTATACACTAAAATGCGTCAGATATATTTAAATCTAGTCAAACCCAATCGCTTATCTTTGGACTGAGGGAGTACAAAATTAACATTTCCAAGTCACCACCGGGAAGAAAAGATTTTTTTTCATGGTCATGGCTCGATGTGCCGATGCCAACCAGGTCCACCCTCTCTGTCCTCCCCCGTTTGAAGTTTGAACACGTCCATGCCGTCGTCACTCCCAGCAACTTCGTCAACACCTGCTCCCCACGTCTCCTCCAGTACAAAACTAAAGCAAGCCAATTACTTCATGAAAAATTTAACCCAAAATTAAAACATAAATTTCAAATGTAAAAGATCTGACTTGATGCTCCTAGGATCAAATCGGAGTAATTACTTTGTCTCATCTCTGTTCATCATCGTAGGCGCGCGACTCCGAGATTGTAATCGGTGTTGCTTAGAATATTTTAAAAATATATATGCTTCCTCCATTCTAAAATACTACAGTAACATAATTTTAGTTTAAAATTTTTAAATAAAAAATTAAACTAAAATCACACGGAGTATTTTGGAAGGTAGGGAGTAGTTATTTGCATAATTGAAATAGTATCTATTTTGCAAAAAAAATATGAAAATATCTAACTCGTCACCTCCACGTCACACTCTCTTCTCTAATTAATCAGCTGGCTCAACCAACTCCGAAGAAGATCCCACCGTATATAAGCAGACGCGCACTACCTTTCCACCGCTCTTGAGAAAGAGAGAGAGAGGGAGACCAGTCTGCCTAGGCGAGAAGAATCTGCAAGGCATCGACGGATGGCCATGGCGGCGGGCGGGCCCAACGGCGGCGGCGGCGGGAAGGTGGTCAGCCTGCGTGTTCAGTACTACTGCGTGTTCGCGGCGGTGGGGGTCGCCGTCATCGTGCTCTCGCTCACCCTCCTCTCCCCGTCCGCCATGGGCGCCGTCCGGCAGAACCTCGGCGCCGTCGTGGCCAATAGCGGACAAGGAGAAAGAGAAGCGAGGCAGGCCGTGGCGGCAGTGGTCGCCAAGCCGGAGCCGGAGAAGGTGGAAGAGAAGGAGGACAAGAAGGCGGGGCCCCCGGTGGTGCTCTTCAACTTCGGCGACTCCAACTCTGACACGGGCGGCGTGGCGGCGGCCGGCGGCATCAACATCATGCCGCCCGAGGGCCGCACCTACTTCGGCCACCCCACCGGACGCCTCTCCGACGGCCGCGTCATCATCGACTTCATCTGTGAGTTGCAGCTCAACCACCATATCCATCCATCCGCCCCACGCGCTGCAGTTATTACCGCATCTCGCCATTTGCCAGCATATATACATATACGGAGCGAGTCATGAATTCAAAATTCGATAGATTTAATTGGGCGATCCAAATTACCAATATCAAACAGTAGTATAGTTGCATCAGCTAGGCGAATTGCATCACCTCAACGGGCCGAATTTCCCCTGTTCCGTGTGAAGTTCTTGCCAATTCAACGCAAACTTGAGAAACCAAATTTTGGGTGGCTAGGCTAACATACAGCTGGTTCAGCAACAGTTATTAATCCGGCTGGTAGGTGGATGGGTGAGTGATCGATCTCGAGCAACTGGGTCAACAAGGTCACGTCGCCTTCAACATGGAAGACAGCAAGAGGAACTATAAAAATCAGGTACTGACAGAACGGTGGTTGAGGCAGTAGTCGCAAGCATGTGCTTGCTGCCTAACAATGGCTGCTCTTTTTTTTTGTCCTTCTCATTGCCAATTGGAAAGAAACCTATGGTTTGTAAGTTTGACTTCTAGGCGTGGCTGGCTTGTTCTTGGCAATTGCTGGATTAGGACAGGACGATTTCATTGCGTGTTTCCCTGATCCAAGTTTTCTTGAAGACCTGTTCTTTGTGGCTTAGCTGCCTCTCTGTTTGGTGGAGACAATCAGACAAAGAGGGTAGTAGGAGCCATGAAAGGATAGCTACTCCCTAAAAAATTAGGCATGGCGCTTAGCGCGTGATTTGTGCGTGATTAGGCACGGTCCAAACACGCCTTTTTTGTTAGTATATTGTGCATCCTAAAAAGGGGATTGGGCTAGATCTTAGCCAGTGCAATGCAAAGCAGGTGATATAGTACAGTATTATGTTTCAAACTAGCACTGATCCAATCACAAACCATGCAGCTGATGTTTATTTCTGTGAAATTCATTTTTATCATCTGGCGCGCTAGTTGCTGGGTCAACACAGTGACTTTGCGATTGACGCCGTGATCAGAACATGACACTGCAGTTAGAGTTTGAACCCACCAACCACATGGTTTTCTTGTCCCGTCTGTTTTCTTAAATGGTAATGCCATGACGATGCTAGCGTGCAAGGAATCATTCAATTGTAGATGATTCATGTTACATTATGCTTGCTTGGTCTGACTTTATACTGCATCTGTAGTGGAAATGGAGTGGGCGTACACCTATAAATTCCGATTCAGTTGTACTAATTATTTATATTTCTAAAAAGAGGGTAATATTTCTCAACATGATCCCATCACGAATGTGTCACCATGTGATAGTTCCCACATTGCATCATGTCATGTTTATATTATCTGTGTGCACATGGTGAGGAGAGCTGACCCATCCATAATGCTATTTCTCCCTGATATCCATGATCTGTAAACTGTCATCTACTCCCAAGTTTTTGGTAGATTAATCAGAATGCCATTTACTCCAGTAAATGTGAGTTTGGGGCAATCCATTTATCGGTGACATTAAATCGAAACAGAAAATGTCTGTACTTTCAGTATGTTATCATGGAAGCTTTAACCTTCAACCAAGGATCTCAAGTACAAACGTACTGATATCATATACCTGGACTATATGGCTGAGATGCACATGGTAGGGCACTTGTGCAATGCCTATTGTTCCCTGAGAAGAGCTAGACTACTATAGAAGATCACTGTGACAGATAACCTTTGGTTGTGTCTGGGCCAAGGTTTAATTAGCAAGCTGTCCAACAAATTTAGTTTTCGAGATTAACATCTGAGACTAACCGGAGAAGGTTTAGTCCCAACATTTGACATTAAGGTAGAAGTGAGACTCAGAATTGAGCAGGGTAGAATTTAGGACACACTTGCCACTCTGGAGTTTTTTTTATAATTGTCAGACATAATCTGGTAACAGGTAATAATTTCAGAACCAAAGCAGTTGACGGTGAATCCTCTGATTTTATCGAAATGGAAATAGCCCCAGCCTCTGCATTAATAGATGCACACAGCCCTTTATTACTTATTTCAGAAATATCAAAGTTTACAACTCATGGATCAGAGAGAGTCGATACTAAGATCAACCAACGAAAAATAAGCAAAATGCTCAGCAATCTAAACTTTGATAGAGCATTGGGACGTAAAATCTACTGCTAACTACCTAGTGTTGAAAGGTTTACTCATTCCAATGATATCATCTTTTCAGGTGCGAGCCTGAACACACATGAGCTGAACCCGTACCTGAAGGCGGTGGGCTCAGACTACAGCAATGGTGTCAATTTTGCCATGGCCGGCTCGACGGTGTCGCACGGCGTTTCTCCCTACTCCCTGAATGTCCAGGTCGACCAGTTTCTCTACTTCAAGCGCAGGTCCCTAGAGCTATTTGAGCGAGGTTCGCTACCTTTGCCTCCTCAGCTCTGTGCCACCATTAGAATTTGCAGGAGACCGAAGGATGTATCTTAAGACAGTGATCAACGTTCTGTTGTTGCAGGACTGAAAGGCCCGGTGAACAAGGAGGGCTTCGAGAACGCGCTGTACATGATGGACATCGGCCATAACGACGTGACCGGTGTGATGCACGCACCATTTGATCAGTGGGACGAGAAATTGAGAAAGATTGTCGGCGAGATCAGCGATGCCATTCGGGTAAATTGACGGTGCAATGCGCTATCTGGAAATGCCGAGTTCTTAAGTGCAGTGACAAGCAAGTAGTTACACTGACAGAAGCTTTCGTTCGCAATGTTCTGTTTTAGATTCTGTACGACAACGGAGCAAGGAAGTTCTGGATACACGGCACAGGCGCCCTCGGCTGCTTACCGGCGATGGTGGCGCGGGAGGAGGGTGAGCGTGACGCGCACGGCTGCCTTGCGAACTACAACCGTGCGGCGCAGGCCTTCAACAGGAAGCTGAGCGACCTCTTGGACGAGGTGCGGTTGCGCCGGATCGACGCCACGCTTGTCTACACCGACATGTTCGCCATCAAGTACGGCTTCGTTGCCAACCACACCAAATACGGTATGAACAAGTGCAATTTGAAGAGCACTTTTATGTTTCAACTTTCAGAATTCAGAACACCTGTTGGATTTATAACTGCCATTGATAACAACTCGTCTTCTTTCTGTTGTTCTTCAGGAATTGAGTGGCCATTGATGGTGTGCTGCGGAAATGGTGGCCCGCCTTACAACTTCAACCCGGGAAAGTATGGATGCGGCGATCTCTGCGGGCCAGAGGAGAAGGTGTTGAGCTGGGACGGTGTGCACTTCACCGATTTCGGCAGCGGCCTTGCCGCGAAGCATGCTATGAGTGGTGAGTACTCCAAGCCTAGAGTAAAGCTGGCAAGCTTGATCAATGGTGGCTCCAAGAAACCGTCATCAGTGTCTTGACGCTCATCGATGAATGAACCATGAACTTTGGCTTGACCTTGTTGCTTACAAAAGAAGGAGGTTACTTGCAAAAAAAACTTTGGATGAATCATGGATGAGCGGATAATAGTGAAGATGAATCCAGATGGCAAGGACGATGATAGTGGGCTTACGGAGAAGTTGCAGCAAGTTGCTTCTACATAGATTGGCTCCTTGTACACAATAGGTAATAGTTCCCTCGGCTGCACGTAAAAAGTTTTTGGATTTTTTTGGACTTCTGTAACGCTGGGTATAATGATTTTGCATTGCTGGTGTATGTGTATAGACAATGTAGCTGCAAGCTCCCAGAGCTCGTGAAAATTGTTGTGTGATAGTTTTAATTTATATCTGCAAAAGAAGGCAGTACAAGAACTTCAAAACTTAGGGTCTCTCTGACTCAAAAAAGAGTGCCATCCTTAGGAATTCGTTTGAGGTTACTTGATTATAGCATTTCAAACATAATGAAATTTCATAAGGTTCCATTTGAATATTTCATAGGAAAATCTCGTTTGGTTCCATATATTTTATTACGGTGTAATTAGACACTGTTTGGCACAAACTCAAATAACAGTTAAGAAGTCATGATATCACAATCATTTTCTACGCATTAGTCATGATTCAGGAATATTCATTCGTTACCATCAACATCTGCCCGTGGGCAAGATTTTTTGGTGAAAAAAATTATACAACATAAAGCAGCTGCAGCATCTCAAACACACACATGCACCAAAAAGAAAAAAGTATACAGCAAATCCCATTTGTTTGCAACGAAATATTGAAAGCCAACACCAATCCACAGCATATGCAACATAGCAAACCAACATCCAAGCATAAAAGTAATGCATGAACAATCACAACATCACTGCAACATGCCCCACCCATTGGTACGCAACAAACTATATATGTTCCTACATCATCTCAAAAGAGTTGGTCAACATTAAAGGAATCACTTCTTTTCACAATAAACATTTTGGGGCACTAACATACACCAGCATCTTTCCGAGCTCAGTGGCACATCAAATGATGGTTCCAAACTTCATGTCATGCTCTACTATGGCTCCATGAGCAAGGATAGAGAAGCTTGTGAGATTCTAAGGAGAAAATCAATGTAGAGGAGTAATTTCTTTTTAATAGCATGTGTGAGAAGGGGAGGCAAAAATCACTGGAGGAGATCGAGAACGGCGACACCCAACATAGGGAAAGGAGGAACAATGGGACAGACCAAAAGGGGAAAAGATAGGAGGTGGGGAAAAGGAAGAGAAGAGGAAGCAGCTTTGGAACAGTAGGAGGAACCCCGCAAGAGCAAACATGTCAAGAGGACCCAGTTGATCCAAACCCAGTTGTGATCCAATCGACAGAACGGTTGAGTTGATAGGATCATTGCCCTCTTCCAGATCGACAGAGCGAGCCACTTCATTCCCTTCTTCTTATTCAACCGTGTAATTTTGGACTGGGTCTAATGCATACAATTAAGGGGTATAAAATTTCATGGCATTAACAAAGTACCAACAACAAAGGAACAAATTTGCATTCAACATGTTCCAGGCTAGGGTACAAGAAATGCAGAAAGTATGCTCTTTAGTGCAGGAGACAAGTGTGAAATTCATCTAGGGCTAGTCGTTTTCTGTCATCGTGTCACTCCAATCAAAATCGACCTATATGGTGTACAAGTCAAAAAAAAACATGTGAAAACAGGATACCACAAGCTCATCTTTTTGACAGATTGTACACTGTTGTATGTAACATTTGCGCCTCTACGTAATCTGGATTTCAGATACCGAATGCTGATTGTAAAGATGTGGTGATGCGAGATGTGATGGCGTTTTGAGCAGAGTTTTCAACAAAAGCACGGATGTTCTTCTTGGCATCTGCAATACAAAATGCCAATGGAATGTGTCAGGTTTGCTAGGCACTAGACTGATCTGTAATGAAGTCAGAATAGCAAGCTTCAACATTGCACGCAGAAATCTTGTTCTTAAAAGACAAACATATAAAGGTACTGACATGAAACACCAAAGCAGAACTCCTAGAGTAAATAAATAAAAGCAACGTGAATGAAATAGGCATAAATGAAGGTTCAATGGTAGAGTCTAGAAAATAAGTAGTAGCTCATTGTATTATGTTGATGTAAACATGCCAAGAAACTTTCTGATAGTAAATCCATGTAGCAGAACTGGAAAGCTCAATGAAATCACACAGAATGGAAATTACATTTTTTTTAACTATGATGCTTACTTCCAATATATAATTGTGCTTACTTCTTATGAGAACAATAAGCAGCTAATGGGAACATGTGAGGGCAATGCACAATGCAGTACAAAAACAACATCCCCCAGCCAAGACATGCTGACTAAAGGTGTGTTTGATTTTGTGCCCAGGTTTTTTTAGAGGATAAGTGCTATGCCCTGGCTCCATTCCACGAAACCAACAGTTGATACTGTGCCACAAAATTTTGGTTGATGTTTTGCTTGCCCATGAGTTGTGTAGATAAATGAACTAGAGTTGGTATAAGAGAATTGGCATGCCAAAAAGTTCACAGAGTACTCTTCGGTCACAATCCAAACAATATACTTAGTACAAGAACCATACCTTTGTTGCATTTGGTGAACCCCACGATGTTTGCAATGCTCAGAGTCATACAGACTCCAACAACTAGAAGGTAATCAGCCTCAAGTCTAATGAGGGAAAATACTCCAAGAATGATCCATGCAGCAGCCTGAAATATGGAGTAGCTGTAATACACTCTCTATAGTATAAGGAAAGCTACAGGACTCTAACATGAATTACATGTTACATTAATTGGTAAGACCGTAAATTGTATAAGAGGGATAAGAGAAAACTTTCATGGATTGCCGAGGAGAATTGGCAGTTTGGCACACATACTCAGGTATCTTCATCTTAGTTCATAATTCTTCAAGAGCAATAATACGACAAAGCCTAACTTAGTGCGTATCACGGTACATCAGTGTCATTGGGGAAAGGAACAGAGCAGACAGAGAGGGCAAATAAAAAGGTGTACACAAGGTTCACATTTCATATGTGCTTTTATTAGTACATGGATTGTTGATTTAGTATCATATAAGATAGAACCGCCCTATGATCACAGTTTATTTATTTATGCAGCAAGTACCATGACCCACAGCCAGCACAAGCAAAAACTGAAAAAGAATTTAGTTTAATATAGAAGCAGAAAGTGAATGCATCATTTACGCATTTAACCATCATCTAGGACGTATATGCTGAATTTTGTTTGTTCCTCCTCTTTCAAACAGAACCATGCAGTTTGACAAAAATCAGTGTAACCTAGGTCTTGTAAGTATCATAACAGGAAAATAAAGGAAAACTGAAATGGCTAAGCAAATTTACTAGTAGGCCTTCTATCGTAAGCCTAGGAGCAACATATACTGGTAGTCCATGTTACTATAAATTGCGAACACTATCTTCAACGTCAAAATATGATAGTTCCCAATAGAGGAATATTTATCCAACTCATTCATGCACTCGATTAAACCCTGAGTGAAAGATAGTGCGCCTCTTACGTTCAAGTAAATAGTCCACCAGAACAACCACGAGTCCTTCTTGTTCATCCGAGCGAGAGACTGCAAGGGAACACTTTGGTCATCGATTTTGCCATCCAGACAGTATCAGAACACTAAAACAAGCACAAACCTCCCCATCGAGGCACTCGAACTTCCACACGCTATTGCCCTCGTCGTCAATCTCATTCCACCACCGCAGCCCAACAAGTATCCTGCCGCTGACGTTCTTCACGACCCAGAAGTCGAGCGCGGCGAGGAGAACGGTGATGACGAAGATGATGACGAAGCTCTTCACGAAGAGGGAAAACAGGATGTAGAACGCCAATGCCGCCGCCTTTTGCAGATTACACACAGGAATAAGCATCCAATGCAAGCAACAATCCTACGGAGTGCAGGCGAGTTCCATGGAAGAAGGAAAGAAACTGATACCTTGAAGAGCACATGGAAGAGGCACGTTATTGGGTTGGCATAATTCTCGCTGACCACCTGCGAAAAAAGTCATGCCAGCATCCATTCAGAATTTCAGACACATTGTATCAATCACATCCTAGATGAGAAGAAGATTAAGCTCTACAGGATTTAACAGTGGTTGGATTTAACAGTGGTTTTCTGTAGGATCCAACTCAACCGCATCCTCCTATCCTAGAAGAACCCCAAATCTCGATCGATCAAGCCCAGATCTCACGCGGTCGATTTGTCTGACGTGTCGCAATCGAGGTTCAGATATTATTCCAAGAAACCTCCTGAATGGATCCGACGCGAGACGTATGAACCCTAATCCAAGAAACCAGTAGATCTGGCGCAAGTACCCCCTCCTACCCGAGGCATGAGACGACGAACAAGAACGATCGAAGAGGTGGGGGAAATGGGAAGAGGCAATCACCTGGGGCCGATCCATGGATCCTTGGCACCGCTCCCCTCCGCCCGCCGAGGACCTCGCTCTCTCGTCTCTTCCCTTGGGTGCGAGGGATGCCCCAGCCTTGGGTGCTTTGGTTTTTCGTTGTTTCCTTCGCGCGGTCGCCTACTGACTCTACTATGGTCTATGGGGAAGACAGATCGGGAACTCGAGATGGTTAAGAAGTGTGACGTAAGAGTGAAGTTTACCGCGCGACCTTTTTTTAGGGAAAAAACCTGGGACGATCTGCCAAAAGACAGAAGATATATTGCTTACTTCTTACTCTCTCCGTTTTAAAATATAAGATATTTTAGCTTTATAAAAAAATCTAGATTTTTTTTTATGTATATAGGTTCATTTAAAAGTGGTCTAGATACGATCCCTTCACAAAGCTAAAACATCTTATATTTTGAAACGGAGGTAGTACCTCTTTTTTCAGGTATAGAAAAGATTTCATTACTTAGATTCTTCCTCTGCTCCACGACATAAGCCTTTTTATAAAGCTAAAACAGTTTGCTAAAAAGACTTGCATTGTGGAACAGAGGCAATAGGTTACAAGATGCTCCGGTAGTTCCCAAGCATGATATCATGACCTGAACCGAGCCATACAATAGTTTGGCATTTTTCTCTCGCAAAACTTACGGGACAGTGATTAGGTCTAACCTGTGAACGATCCACTTTTACAAATTTACAAACACTAAGATAGAGATTATTTTAATCTCCAAAACTAAGTGCATAATAGGAGGACCTATCGGGATGCCGATCATGTACAACATTCACCATCTGACTGCAATCCGTGTCAATGATAATAGGCGGTTGGCAATATTGGATTGCAAGTTCTAGTCCTTCCAAACATGCTCGAGCTTCTAAATAATCATCACAAAGCAGCAAGTGACTATATTTTACAACAAATATGTCATTATAGTGATTTATTTCTAGGACAGATCCAAGTCGTTTGGAGTATTGCAAAGAAAATTCTCATCACATAATTAAAAAATAATACCATTGCAGCAAGTCATTGCAACATTTAAAAACAATACTAAAGAATGTGGTGAAAGAGCATATGTGTTCAATGTGTGATTTTGATAATTAACGATAATCTCTATGAACTAATGGTTACATTGAATTACATTGTAGCTTTAGTCCATAAGCATAGATTGAGCCATATGTTGTCTTCGAGTGGATCATCGCAAAAAAGATATGAAGTGCAAGTGCAAGATGAGCCATCTCGAGAATATCTTATGCTTGATGTTTTCCTCTCTTATGGTGATTATGGATATGTGGAAACATGTCCAATGAAGAGTCTCTCCCATAGGAGTATAGAGGAGAAATTCGCAAGTCCTCATGAAGTAAGCGTGAGCGAGCTCAATCAAGAAAGGTGTTTTATCTTGGAGCGGTTAAGATCTTCTTCATCAAGCTCAAGTGGAATGTGCAAGGCAAATATATAATCTTGACAGATTTTCTCTTTATCAGTCTCATGTTGTTAGTTGAAAGACCGGGTTATAGGATATATAGTTGTGCTATCAAGAGGGGCTCTCGAGTGAGTAGCTCGATCATTTCCTTCAGAGAGACCTCAAACATTTGAGTACTTGGCATCATATTTCTTGGTTCTTATTTGGATATTATCCATGTGAGGTTCTAGAACTTGTAGTTATCTTCTTATCAAGCTCTCGTTCATCATAAACAGATTTCAGATAAATATCTTATTGTGTTTTTTATATTGGAGGTTTTACCGGCTCTTCACCTTGGGAGGTTCTCACCTCTTCCTACCTGGTGTTTTCTTCCTTGGGAGGTTTCTTTGGATACTACATGTCGTTATCTTTTCGTTTTCATTCCGTTCAGAGTCCGGGTACAAAAAGTATACCTAGGCCTCTGTCTCCCACTCGGCATGTTTCCCGGGCTGGTCCGGCCTGGGTCGGCCATTCCACGCGGCCTGCTTCGCCCCCAACGACTCTTTTGACTTGTTTTCTTTCCTTTCATATAAAAGGCTTTTCCTCCTTCCTTGGGGTGGTTTATTGCTTTGCTCTTTATCCTCCATTGTTCTTCCTTCCAAGAGCTTGCAATTCCTCTCAATCACTCCCATATTTTTTAAATATTTTTGGGGGATTTCAAAGGGAAGATCTAGATATACAACTCCACAAATCCATCTCTTCTCTAAGTTAGGGGAACATCTTGGGCTCTAGATCTTGGGGACTTTTGTGATTCTCCTCATGTGTTCTTCCTCTCTTATTCCCCTAATAGCTTTAGTGGAATTTGGGAGAAAAGGATTTGAGCACTTGTGTTCTTGTCATTGTATTAGGTGCATCAGTTTGAGTTCTCTACGGAGAATCGGTTGGTGAAATTAAAAGAAGCTTGTTAATCTTGGGTTCTTGGAACCCTAGATGGTATAGTGGCCTTGGTGGTGATTCCTTGGGCCTCCAATTAAGTTATGGAGCCTCCTCAAGTTAGAGACCTTTGCGATGATTTCTTGGGAGCCTCTAATTAAGTTGTACAGATTTTTCCAATCTTGTACAGGTTTGGTGACCACCCTCAAGTGTCCCATAGTGGATGGGGTGCTTGCCGTACGACAGCTTATCGAGTGAATACGGTGAGGACTCTTGTGGCGTTGGTGGTCTTAGTATCACCCACCCCTCTAACGAAGACATACTTTCCCTCAAAAAGAAGGGAACTTCGGGACAAATCTTCGTTTCTACGTGTCTCGGTTATTTATACCCGAGCTCTTTACTTATGCACTTCACTTTGTGATAGGCTTCGTGTTTGAAGTTATTTATCTTTCTATCACCTAGTTGCTTGTCTTGCTTGGCACAAGTTGTTGGTGCTCATAGGTGAACCCTAATGTTTATAGTTTTTGTGATTGACAAGTTAATCGCTAGTTTTATTCCGCACTTGTTCAAGACTTAATCATAAAAAGTTTAAACCACATATTCACCTCCATAGGCGGCATCTGTGATCTTTCAGGTGGTTAAGCAACTTTTTATTTTGTTGCAGATTGATTTCCAAAGCAACAACCAACAATTTCTAGTATATATATATGATAGAACGTATAGTGGGATTCCAATGATTTAAGCATACATTTAGGTATGTGCACTTGTATTTAAGTCTATGCGAATTGAATCACACGTGTCCCTCACGGGACGCAAGCATGGGCAACCCCTAAGGTCCCAAACCCTAGCTCGGACAGCCCTCTATACCGTGCTACCTTGGCATCCTCATACTATGATGGTGGCATTCGCAACCGTTGAAGGCAGAGGGGGAGGAAGGCATGCCCTGATGGGCCTCCTGTGCATGGAGGAGCGGCATCAACGAGGGCACTGCACGGTGGCAGAGGAGAAAGGAAGCATATGATATGCTGGTGTAGAGATAATGTGAGGTAGGAAAGAGTAGCAGTAAAGCTGATGCATGACGCGAGATGCCTGCTGCGAGGCGGGATGTCCTAGGCCATGGAGGAAGATCTGGTGGCGCTACGACTATTTTGCTAGTAGTGAGCTCCTAGAGGCGGAGAAAGTTGTGGAGGTGGTGATTACCTCTAAGTGCGGAGATAACTACTCTTAATATGGAAATATAGGGTATCGAACCACAACATGAGTAAAAAGCTAATACTATTTATTACCTCCGACTAGAATGTCAGAGTTCTAGTTATGTATGCATTACATAAAATAGATATATGAGATTGATTTGCTGCTTCAAAGTGAAATGTTGAAACAATAAACTAAAATTGCCCAATCCTCCAGAATGAAAAGAGAACAAGCTGGAGATTATAATCTTATGGAAACAATAGACCTAAGTTCACGAGTTCACTTATGTCTCTCCACTAGTGGTGGCATAGTTCTGAGAACGAATCAAACATAAGAGATATGTAAAACATTTATATGGGCAACATGTCATAATATAAAAAAAACACATAGTATCCTATGTATTAATAATACTCTCTACTAGACCCCGCAAGCTTATATTTAAGTAATAGAACATAGTATTACATTAAGTTTCATGACATGAGGACGAGAGCTACAATATCCTTAATGTGCACCTCTTGTTCACGAAATGACAAGTGTTTCTTTCTCCTTTTATCCCTAGACTATGTATATCAAAGATGCATTTACTATTTATGTCACTTATCTAATAACATTCTAGTTCCACAACATCTGACACACACCATACTCTCATATAATCTACTTCACCGATTGAGTACAGAAGAATTGCATAAAAGCACACTTATATCATTTAGATGACAGAGTCCCATATGTGGTGAGTGCACTATGTCCTTATCTATCTACAAGGTGTTGTCACGCACCTCATGACATGGATAAATAAGGTAATGCAATAAAAAATTGACCCTTAAAACCTAGGCCACTTTCATGAGCAAACGAGGGTTTATTAAGGATATACCTAACCATCACATTAGCTTGATATACGTGTTTCTTCTTAGGGAGGAGTCATAAATAGGTACATTTGTGTATACACTCAATTATACCCCTGACGCTTGATCCTTACGCCACTTCTGTGCACACACACAAGGATGAATTAAGACTAAAATCTAACCTCGTATAAAGTTTTGAGATCTCATTATTTTTCCTAAAACATACGTCGAAAGAATTAGGTCCATGATTATGTCTCTCTAACCATCATGCATCTACTTCAACAAGCCATGGTGCAATCCTATCATATATGCAAATAGGACAAGAGCATTGATGTCTACGCACTTCTCACTACAAGGATTCTAGTCCATTGCAACAAAATGTATTGCTACAACTAACTTTCATTGCAATAAAATGCAATATTACCACAAAAAAACCGTTGGTGGTAATAATATCCACATATCGCCACAATTTAGTTCAGTTGCAGTAAGTGTGATTTTTTGTTGCAATAGAGGCCACATATTGCAACAACTACATCGTTTGTTGTAATATGTTGGCGATATTGCGACAATTACATTATGTTGCGTGATGTAGTCATTTTGTTGTAATAGACACTAGGTATTGCAACAAAATAAATCCTTATGGTAATATTCGAGAAGATATTGCAACAATTTTGCCATGTTGTGCTAGTTACAAATATTGTTGCAAAAGTTGCCTTTGTATTGCAACAAAATACATATCCATCGTAATAGCGTGTATATTTTTTGCATCAATTTTGTTGTGTTGCAACATCCGTTACATACAAGTTGTATATTCATGGTAATACGTAGAACATGTTGCAATACAATCCCTTAGTGTGGCAAAAAAGAAGACCATATTGCAACAACATTCTCTGCGGTGTCCTATCGCTCTAGAATTTTTCTTTGTTATTATATCTTTTTCGGTGATTAAAGGGGCATACTAGTTTATTTAGTCCGGATTTTTGGGTAATCAAGTAACTTGTAGGGTTACTACCAGCACTACATCAAGCAATCATTAGTTCAACATGTGGCACCACCCGACCGAGTGAATTGGAGTCTTGGACTAATAATTCGACCAGTACAATATCAAAACAACAATCAGGCCAAGCCACCGTCTGTTACACACCATGTTTCTTTGTCATTTTTGTAAAATTCGTGTGAATTTCATAATACTATCATGATAGTGCGGGACAATTCAGCAGGGTAGAATACGGGTTGTCTTCCCTCGATGGAACATGTGATCGATCTATCAATAGAGTGCACGAGCTAACCATCAGACCGAGAAATCTTCTTTAAACCAAGGTATGCTCACGACCATTCCTCCTAAATTGGCACTAATTTTTCGTAAAATATCAAATAATCACCAGAAATCATGCAACGACCAAAGCACAAATTTTACATTTTTTAATGTTTTTAATTTTCTTTATAGGTTTAAAATTATGATCAAAAGGATTTCCCAAGTGCAAAATATACTCGTAAACGGTGTTTTTCCAACTTGGCTGAGAGTTTTGTTAGGACACTCGCAAAGATCGGAATGAACACGAGTCCCGTGATCGTCCTCAGATTGAATGGCTGAGATAGAGAAGGTGTGGATGACCCTAAACCCCCCACCGTATCCCATCACTCACGCGTCCTCCCCTTCCTTACGTTCCAATCCCCTTCCAACTCTCTCTCCTGTCCATACCTAGCGCCGCCGCCCACCAAATCTCTGCAGTCGCGCAAACCCTAACTTACCGGTAGACGTGGAGGACGATGAGCCTGGTAGCCTCTTACTCCTTTAGCTGCGCCGCCGCGATGAGGAGGTTGTCCTCCTACTCCTACCATCTGCTCTCCTCATCTGACAACGACGACAAAGATGGGGACGGCGAGCTACTGCTGCTGCAGACGGCGGAGTTGCAGGCTAGCAAGCGGCACAACCGTGGCTCCAAGCAGCAGCCGGAGGAGCTCCGCCCATTATCGTCAAGCAGCAGCGGCGACGGCAAGCGGCGCAGGTAGGTATGCTCCATCTCTATCATCAGGTCTAGCGAGAGGGGCTGTGGTGGCCTCCAACAATTACCATGAACTAATAATTCCCATACAACTTCCATCAATTAGTAATTCCCGTGATGCCTCCAACAATTGGTTTGCATCTACTCGTTGGATGAGGAACATACATGGCTTGATAATGTATTGTCCACCTGATTCTCCTTGGATGGGGAACATACATGGCTTAGTTGTCCACTTCTGAAAACATTCTCGTGGGTCATATTGCCTTGTATTAGGCAGAACAGATAGGCCTCCAAGTGCAGAGATTTGTAGAATAGCAGCAAGTTTTCCCTTAAGTGAATCACCTAAGGTTTATGGAACTCAGGGAGGAAGTGGTCAAAGGTATCCCTCTCAAGCAAACTTGCAATCAAGATACAAGAAGTCTCTTGTGTCCCCAACACACCCAATACACTTGTCAGGTGTATAGGTGCACTAGTTCGGCAAAGAGATGGTAAAATACAAGTGGTATGGATATAAGACAATGGTGCCAGAAAATAGCTTGACAGGAGGAAAAGACTAAAGTCAAAAAGATGGAAGCAAGAAAACATATAACAAATCTAGTTGCAAACGGTGTTTCGATGCTTAGAAACAAGGCCTAGGGATCATACTTTCACTAGTGAACACTCTCATATAAATATCTTCTCTTCATGATACTACTCTTAACTACTCTCCGATTAGACACTTTAATCCATGGTAGGGCTATAACAGCACTGCTCAAAGTTCGCTTTCCCCATCTAGATAACCCCACACTGTCACCTTGAGCACTAGATGGTTCCAACAAACACCACAATTTCATAGAGACATCCAACTCCAAATATAACTCATAACAAGTATTTGTAATCTCTAGCCTAAGTGCCACCATGGTGTGCACGCTGTCACTTTCACACACACGGGGAGAGCACAGATCTATTGAAGCACTTGAGTAGCAAAGTAGATCTACTTGATTACAAAGCTCATGATCACAATATGATCATGCATAAAGAGAGAGATGAATACATAGATACTGGTAGAACCCTTAGCCTCGAGAGAGAACTACTCCCTCCTCATCATGGGAATCAGCAACGACGATTGAGATGGTGGTGGAGTCGATGGAGATGGCGGTGAAGATGGTGAAGAGGCGGCGGCGCCGCCGACGGTGGCGTGGCGGACTCCTTTCCCGCCGCCGGTATCACAGGGAAGCATCGCCCCTTAGCCCCCTTCCTTCATGGCTTATTGGGAGCCCTCTCCCATGGAGATAGGATCCATGGGGAGGCAAAAACATGGCTTTGGTGGCTGCAGATTCGTGGGTGGAGGTGTCTCCCATGAATTAGGTTTCCTCCCTTTATATAGCTTCTCCGATTCCCGTCATCCCATCTAGGGCTGCAGTAAATTGGGTCTTTAGGGCCTGTCCGGACTCGGAATCAGCTAAATTTTATGTCCAGAACATTTGTCACAAAATTTCCAACAACTTTTTAGTTGAAGAGTTTTCCATTTGACGCCATCTTCGACCCGAAACGTGACCATCTTTAAAAAGAGTTCTGAGACAGATTTCTGGAAAATCCCAATTTGACTCCAACAAGGTTTCCACTTATATTCTTGGTAATTCCTACACATCAAAGTGTAAAACAAGAACATTGTGCACTTTTGCAACTATTAGTAGGTTAATCGGAATAAATCATAAACTTTATATAAACAGGAGTATCAAAAGCATATTATTAGCATAAAACCATCAAAAATTATAGATACGTTATGGACGTATCAACATCCCCAAGCTTAGTTCATGCTCGTCCTCGAGTAGGTAAACGATAAAAACAATATAATTTTTGAGGTGACACGTAGCCAACACAATCTTGATCAAAGTATTTGTAAAACATTGATAGCTGGGATCATAGTACTTCAACATATCATGAAAGATATAGTTCTAACAATAAGACATAGCAACTATGTTGTAACATGAAAATGCACAAACAAAAGATTCATAAATAACAATGCTTTGCAAGACGTTTGTTTGTTTCACATAAAGAAAGCATAATAAGAATGGTATTCAGCTTGTCCCTCATAGAGTAGCAAACATAAATGCATAGGACACCTTCAAAGTTCATAAGGGTGACTAGATACAAATAGTTTAAGAACACGCAATATCAAACTTATGCATCAATCAACAAGACTTGGGACAATGCACATTAAACTAAAAATGACCACTATGCTCTCTCAATAGGTGCATAAAGATAGAAGATGGAGACTCAACATAAAAGTAAAATAAAGGCCTTCATAGAAGGAAGCAGGGATTCAAGTCTCATAAAGAGCTTCCAAAAATTATGATACTTATTAGCTTTCAGCTCTCATTGCCCCTACCATAAGCATATTGAAATGATTAAGGTTAAAGTGAACAAACTATGGAGTATATGCTTGACAAAGTATAAGTTGGCAATCTCATATCCCTTAAATACGAGGGGCGCTCCTCATGCTACTCAAGTTTAGTTACAGGTAAGTTCTTATCATAGTAACTGCATGTGTATCATAGAGAGCCGCCAACGAGGTACCCCTTGCCCGATGATACGGAAGAATCCCCATATCAAAATGACAAGGCAAGCAGACAACGAGCATCTCAGCAATCTTCTTATTTACCATGGGAAAATGGTTCTTTTTTCTCTCTTTCCTCCTTTCTCATCTTTTTTTCTTTTTCTCTTTTTCTCTTTTTCTCAATCTCTGTCTCTTTTTTTATAAGAAGAATGCTTCATAGATTGCTCATTATGGTTACGCTGCAGGTTTCCACCATGATTAGGCATGAATTAGACCAGCGGCCCAGGCGTTTCTCTAACACACATACATAACTCCATGGACTTACAAGCTCCCCTTTCATTTCACACCGATGACATCCATAGACAAAAGAGCATGATATCAACTAGGTACAAAGTACAAGTGCAATGTTGAAAACGTTCCCCATGATAGCATGGTTCTGCTAATCCCCAACATATAAGTGCAAGCATATACAACATAGATGACACAATGGTTCAAGTTTATTAGGGGCAAGAAAAGTAAAGTGTGCCATCAAGTTCGTGAGAGCTTTAATCACTAGTTTTCTCATAACAAGTTTAATTCGGAAGGTAGATAAAAACATGAATATACTTTGAATAGCAAATGCTAATAGGTAGGTATGGTGGACTCTTTGGAATAACTTGGTTTTATTTGGAGTTGGATGCATGAGTGGAACTCATACTTGGTTATGGAGGCTAGCAAAAGACTGGGAGCGACCAACTAAAAGAGCAATAATGGCCATAATCATGCAAAGCGACAAAACATCATTAATTAAAGCATAAAGTGATATTACAAGTTGAAAACTAAAGGATCATAGAGACTATGGTGACTTGGGATAGTCTTAACATGGTGCGAGCATGCGCCAAGTCAATCCAAATAAAGCATCAAAGGAGAATACCACAATACTATGCTTTAATATGCTAAAACAACGCATGATTCTTTCAAGGCACATTAAGCAATCTCAATTGTTTATAACATGTCATGCTACAACAAAAATCACTAAGCATAAAGCCAAAACAATATCAAGCATGACATGACAAAGCATAGGCCACAGTCAAAAACAAGCTCCTTTTACCACTTAAGCATGAACTTTTCCTACTCTTTTCCAATCCAAACCAACTTATTTGAAAACTCACAAAGATAATAATAAATAAAGATCAGTGAGCTTGTCTCACGAATCCACAAAGAAGAACTAAAAAGTTCTAAGCTTAAAGCACAAGAAAACTAAGGCTAAACATAGTGCTAGCAAAAGAGAACACTCATAAAACAATAAGAATGAAAATTAGAGTGTTGTAGGCAATAAAAACGGAGTGTGTCTCTCTCCAAAAGAAGTGTTGGGATCCAACCAACTTATTGCAACAAACCAAGCAAAATAAAACTAAAAACAAAAACAAAGACGCTCCAAGAAAAACACAACAATGCATGAAATAATAAAAATGAAGACATGAGATTTTTATTGATGAAGAAGGGGATGCCTTGGGCATCCCGAAGCTTTGACGCTTGTACTTCTTGAATATTTCTTGGGATGACACGGGGTGGCATCCCCAAACTTGAGCTTTTGTCCATTCTTCATATCATTACATCATTCTTCCCTTACACCTGAATTTTTTCCTTCATACAAAACTTCACACAATCTTCATTAGCAACATTAGTGTACTCAAGATAATAAGTCTTTTGGTTCAGTTCCAACATAAGTAAAACTTCCATTAAAATACAAGCTACTGTAGAACTTCCTTTAAAAAGTTCAAGTGATCAAAGAGAACTCAAAGAGAAAAAGATTAAGAGGCAAATGTAAATAATGGCAGAAATCTGTTAAAACAGACCAGCAGGTAAAAACCAATTTTTTCGAACACATTCTGTTACTCAAATCGAAAAGTGTTGAACTAACGAAAGTTGGGTAACAACCTGGGGCAGAAGCACAAAAAATTACAGCTCAAACCAACGTACAGAGATTTTTCAAGAATTTTTACAGCGAAGCACAACAATCTGTTTTAGGGCAGCAACTTTCCCAAGCATTACTTCTCTCTCATTAGAGGTTACTCTTGGCACAAAAACCACACAAAAATGATAAGGAGAGGTTATTACCAAAGCAATAACTTCCAAGACTCAACTAAAACTTTTGGGTTATGTCCCAATAAGTACTTTTCTCTAACGCCTTTAAGTTAGGCATGATAGTTTGAGAAGATGCTCACATAGGAAATATAAATTAAAGTAAAAGAGAGCATCAAGAAGCAAATTCAAAGAATATTTAAGTCTAACCCACTTCCTATGCATAGGAATCTTGTAAAGAAACAAGTCATAAAAGCACAAAGCAACAAGCATAGGAAAGCAAAACAAGTGCAACTTCAAGACTTTCAACATAAAAAGGGGAAACTTAATATTATTGAGATGCATAAAACCATGTTTCCCTCTCTCATAATAACTTTCAGTAGCATCATGAATAAAATTAACAATATAACTATCACATAAAACATTCTTATCATGAGCCACATGCATATAATAATTATTACTCTCCACATAAGCATAGTCATTCTTATTAATTGTAGTGGGAGCAAATTCAACAAAATAGCTATCATTATTATTCTGATCACCATAATCATCAAATATAGGAGGCATATTGTAATCATAGTTAATTTTCTCCTCGATAGTAGGTGGACTAAAAATATCATATTCATCATTGTAATCATCATATATTGGAGGTATAGTATCATCAAAGTAAATTTTCTCCTCCGTGCTTGGGGGACTAAAAATATCATGCTCATCAAAACCAGCTTCTCCAAGCTTAGACTTTTCCATAGCATTAGCAATAATGATGTTCAAATAATTCATACTAATAACATTGCTATTAGCATGCAAATAAAGTTCCATAGGTTTTTTAATTTTCTCTTCAAACACTTCATGTCCTAACTCAAGATAAATACTATAAAGCTCTCTAATTTTGTTGTTGTTTTCCATTAAGCCTAACTAGTGAAAATAAAAAAAATAAAAAAAAAGATATAATTGCAGAATCTAAAGGAAATAACTTCGAGCACTCACACACCAGCAACAGTACTATAAGATAGCTTAGTAGCTAGGAGATGTGAGTACCTTTTACCTTACCTCCCTGGCAATGGCGCAGGAAAATAGCTTGATGTTTACGCACTCCTATTCTTGTAGATAGTTGTTGGGCCTCCAAGTGTAGAGGTTTGTAGAACAACAGCAAGTTTTCCCTTAAGTGGATCATCCAAGGTTTATCGAATTCAGGGAGGAAGTGGTCAAAGGTATCCCTCTCAAGCAACCCTGCAATCAAGATACAAGAAGTCTCTTGTATCCCCAACACACCCAATACATTTGCCAGGTGTATAGGTGCACTAGTTCGGCGAAGAGATGGTAAAATACAAGTGGTATGGATATAAGACAACGGTGCCAAAAAGTAGCTTGACGGGAGGAAAAGACTAAAGGAAAAAAGATGGAAGCAAGCAAACATGTAACCGATCTAGTTGCAAACGGTGTTTCAATGCTTAGAAACAAGGCCTAGGGATCATACTTTCACTAGTGAACACTCCCATATAAATATCTTCTCTTCATGATACTACTCTTAACTACTCTCCGGTTGGACACTCTAATCCATGGTAGGGCTATACTACACTCCTCAAAGTTCGCTTTTCCCATCTAGATAACCCCACACTGTCACCTTGAGCACTAGATGGTTCCAATAAACACCACAATTTCATAGAGACATTCAACTCCAAATATAACTCATAACAAGTATTCGTAATCGCTAGCCTAAGTTCCATCATGGTGTGCACGCTGTCACTTTTACACACATGGGGAGAGCAGAGATCTATTGAAGCACTTGAGTAGCAAAGTAGATCTACTTGATTACAAAGCTCATGATCACAATATGATCATGTATATATAGAGAGATGAACACATAGATATTGGTAGAACCCTTAGCCTCGAGAGAGAACTACTCCCTCCTCATCATGGGAATCAACAACAGCGATTGAGATGGTGGTGGAGTCGATGGAGATGGCGGTGAAGATGGTGAAGAGGCGGCGGCGCCAGCGATGGCGCGGAGGACTCCTTCCCCGCCACCGGTATCACAGGGAAGCACCGCCCCTTAGCCCCCTTCCTTCATGGCTTATTGGGAGCCCTCTCCCATGGAGATGGGATCCATGGGGAGGCAAAAATGTGGCTTTGGTGGCTGCAAATTCGTGGGTGGAGGTGTCTCCCACGAATTAGGTTTCCTCCCTTTATATAGTTTCTCGGATTCCTGTCACCCCATCTTGGGCTACAGTAAATCGGGCTTATCGGGCCCGTACGGACTCGGAATTAGCTAAATTTTATATCCAGAATGTTTGTCATGAAATTTTCGACAACTTTGTAGTTGAAGAGTTTTCCATTTGACGCTGTCTTCGACCCGAAACGTGACCATATTCAAAAAGAGTTCTGAGACAGATTTCTGGAAAATCCCAATTTGACTCCAACAAGGTTTCCACTTATATTCTTGGTAATTCCTACACATCAAAGTGTAAAACAAGAACATTGTGCACTTTTGCAACTATTAGTAGGTTAATCGAAATAAATCATAAACTTTATATAAATAGGAGTATCAAAAGCATATTATTAGCATAAAACCATCAAAAATTATAGATACGTTATGGGCGTATCAAGCATAAGATGCATCTATAAATATCTCAACATAATTGAAGTTCATCATATCATAAGAAAATTAAAGTTGCACCATGTCGTGGTTCTATCGACGAGTACGCCATTTGGGGGTCCTAACGGCGAGTTTAGAGTACTGGGGTGCTAGACAAAAAGCAACCAGAACAAGATTGTAACACGAGTTACCCAGGTTCATATCTCATGACGGTGGCGAGATCCTACTCCTGTTATAAATCACTATAACGACAATAGGCCAAAGATCATAAGGATTGTGTGTAAGTTGTGCCCTTAGGCTTCCACGATCGGGCTTATAAAGGATCTAGAACTTAGGGTTATATAGAGAGTCCTAGCTGAATTGGTTATAGTGTCCTAGACTAACATCGATGCGAATTTACTACCCACCATGCTAGCTGTGCATGCGCATTTCCCCATCCGATATTGCTATCTTTTAATCCCGCAATATCCCAACGTCGTCTAGTAATGGTCTTTCATTAACGATATCCTTTGTCGTCCGTCTATTACCAACACACAAGTCTACTTTCCTCAACGTGGGCTTTGGCATTGTCTTTTGTTGTTCATTTCGTATATTTGATACCAGGGATCGTTTGTTTGTGGGTTTCCAAATCCATCTCCATGCATCTTGATCTTTACGCTTTTTCCCATCCATGTGAGCACCAATGTGAATGTACAACCTGTTGCGTCGAATGTCTTGGGATCAACAATAAGTTTGTCTTGTTATCTAGGGTAGCAAAAACAGAGTTAGATGACAAAGGAAAACAAAATGAACCAAAAAGTACTATTCAGGGTCTTACTCACCACAATATGATGCGTGAACGCATATCTCCTTTTCTCGTGTGGGATGTTTTGCAGATAATCGGAGCCTCGTGGTTGAACTTCTCAATCCACATGTCCATCAACTCGGTACTAAGAAATTCTCGTGGCTTTAGAGATTCTTTGAAGCTCTTGTATGTGCTAAAGTAGCGTCCAATTTGCATGAAACGTCTCCTACAACCAAGCAAAAAAAGTCATCATTTGAAGCACACCAATAATTTGACCCTAGTAAAGATGTTGTACAATTTGAAGGAAGAACACAAGATATGATAGCCATGTAGCAACTAATATGTAATAAACAAGCTACTGACTAACACAACTATAGCAAAATAAAAAAGGTAGTGAAGCATATTGAAAAACATAAAAGGGACATAATTGACAGAAAACATTATAGCAACTACTTTAGAGTAGATAAGCTACTAGATAACACAATTGTAGCAGAAATAAAATACTAATAAAGCATCTTCAGAAAAAATACAGGAAAGGATATAAGACATCTAATCAGTGTAGTAATTAATATATACAGATGGTGAGCTAAAAGTTAAAACAATTGTAGCAGAATTCAAGAGCTACTGAAGCAAAATTCAATAGATGGCAAAAAACTCACTGCCCTGACCCTCCTCCTTCCTATTCTTTGTCAGCCTCTTGAATGTCCTTCTGTTTGTGACAAACTTGGAATAGATTGCATACTGATCTTTAGAGAGCTTGATCTTCTTAATATTCGAAGGTGTAAGTTCATCCTTTGCTGCCCTCTTGAACCTCGTCTTATTCTCGTGTGTCACCATCTTGAAGCTTCCATCACCCGCATTAGCATCAACAGTCACAACACCTTGCAAGCCAAAAAAGTCGATGTTTTACGGATGACATATGTAGGTAAGACCAGCATGAAAAAATGTAGAAAACAAGTCTTCAAAGCACTGCATAAAAATAAAAATTGCTACAAGGGATAAAGGAACATACATGTTTCAGCTGGCTTCACTACACTAATCATCTCGGCAGCAAAAGGGACAGTAGAATGTGCTAGCTTGACAATTGGTATACCCGTAGGTATGTCACCTGTGTCATCTTTGTCATTAATAGATTCTTGTGAAAATAGCTCGAACCCTGGAGGTTCAGGATCACGATTCCATGCTACTTGGTCTATATGTGGAGGACAATGGGACGGGTCACGACACCACCGTGACCTGACCGGGCTATCAATAGGTTGTTGCTCTGGGACATCAACTCCTCCCATGGGTGAGGAATCCAAGACTACAACAGACTGTGGTAGATCAGGGATTTCACTATGTGTGCACCTCAGACTCTTGATTCTTGTAACCTCTAGCTTCTGTCTTATCCTCTTTTGCTTCATCCTCTCTTGATTCTGTCTCGTCCTCTTTTGCTTCATCCCCTCTTGCTTCAATGGCATTCTCTTTTGCTTCATCCCCTCTTGCTTCAGCATCGTTAGACTTTTCCAGACCATCGTATTCTTCATCCTCCTTGTTAACATTTTCATGTTCTTCGTCATCGTATAGTCCCACATCAGATGGAAACACGGCGTTGGGACTAACTCCTTCTTTCAATTCTACGTCAATGTCGACCAAAAGGGCAGCCATGCGCCAGGAATGCATGTGGTTCAACCCACAGCAAGATTCTTGACTGTGTTGTTTTAACATCAAACACCCAAAAGGCCTTATGATTCTCATGCAAGTGCCAAGTAGGTACCTGTTGGTATACACAAAACATCATAAACAAAACATAAGCGTGGCAACAAAGAAAATAGTAAACAGATCATTTAACACAACATATCATTTGGTGTTCATATAACTTGAATCACTAGTCCAGCGGCTCGGCTTCGTCGCCCATCGTC
The DNA here is from genome assembly GCA_023614405.1 of Avena insularis. NCBI lineage: Eukaryota > Viridiplantae > Streptophyta > Magnoliopsida > Poales > Poaceae > Avena > Avena insularis. Next base: position 375,722,850 of record CM042689.1, read on the forward strand.
GCTGTCGCAGCGTACGGGCGACTCAGCCTCGGTACCCTAACACCTTATGCTACCCCTTCAAACATTGAATGTAGAACATGCTAGCAATTACAGGAACCTAATGTAGCAAACTATAAAACCTAATGTAGCAAGACTAAAACAGTATTGCAACTTCAATGTTACTAAAAACAAGTTACTGCAACCAGGTGTTGCAAACATGGCATCAATGTTTTCAGCCTAAGTTAGCAACCTATCTAAGGTAATGTAGCAATACTGGAACAGTACTGTAGTAGATTTTATACCTCCAGTTCTTGGCTGCTGGGAAATGATGTCTACGTACTTCTATTCTTGTAGACAGTTGTTGGGCCTCTAAGTGCAGAGGTTTGTAGAACAACAACAAGTTTTCCCTTAAGTGGATCACCCAAGGTTTATCGAACTCAGGGAGGAAGTGGTCAAAGGTATCCCTCTCAAGCAACCCTGCAATTAAGATACAAGAAGTCTCTTGTGTACCCAACACACCCAATACACTTGTCAGGTGTATAGGTGCACTAGTTCGGCGAAGAGATAGTGAAATACAAGTGGTATGGATAATTATAAGTGGTAACGGTGCCAGAAAATAGCTCTGATGGCGCATGGTTGACGGGTAGGACGAGACTAAAGGCAATCTGAAATAAAGATGGAAGCAAGCAAACATGTAACAGATCTAGTTGCAAACGATGTTTCAATGCTTAGAAACAATGCCTAGGGATCATACTTTCACTAGTGAACACTCTCATATAAATATCTTCTCTTTATGATACTACTCTGAACTACTCTCCGATTGAACACTCTAATCCATGGTAGGGCTATAACAACACTCCTCAAAGTTCGCTTTTCCCATCTAGGTAACCCCACACTGTCACCTTGAGTACTAGATGGTTCCAACAAACACCACAATCTCATAGAGACATCCAACTCAAATTATACTCATGATTAGTATTTATGTAACCTTAGATAAAGTACGACACGGTGTGCACACTGTCAACTTCACACACGTGAGGATAAACAGAGATTCATTAAAGCACTTGAGTAGCAGAATAGATCTATTTGATTACAAAGCTCATCATCACAATATGATCATGCATAGAGAGAGATGAACACATAGCTACCGGTAGAGCCCTTAGGCTCAAGAGAGAACTACTCCCTCATCATCATGGGAATTAGCAACAGCGATGGAGATGGTGAAGAGGCGGCGGCGCCGACGGCAGCGCAGAGGACTCCTTCCCTGCCACCGGTATCACAGGGGAGCACCGCCCCTTAGTTCGTGGGTGGAGGTGTCTTCCACGAATTCGGTTTCCTCCCTTTATATAGCTTCTCCGATTCCCGTCACCCCATCTTGGGCTACAGTAAATCGGGCCTATCGGGCCCATCCGGACTCTGAATCAGCTAAATTTTATGTCCAGAACGTTTGTCGCGAAATTTTCAACAACTTTGTAGTTGAAGAGTGTTCCGTTTGATGCCGTATTCGACCCAAAACGTGACCATCTTCGAAAAGAGTTCTCAGGCAGATTTCTAGAAAATCCCAATTTGACTCCAACAAGGTTTACACTTGTATTCTTGGTAATTCCTACACATTAAAGTGTAAAACAAGAACATTGTGCACTTTTGCAACTATTAGTAGGTTAGTCCAAATAAATCATAAACTTTATATAAAAAGAAGTATCAAAAGCATATTATTAGCATAAAACCATCAAAAATTATAGATACGTTATGGACGTATCAGGAAACACAAGCCATTCATTCAACGATGCGGAAGGGTTGACTTCAGATTCATCGATAGGAGGAGCAGGAGGAGCTTGGTTTACTTGAGCATTGACAGGACCAGTATAGTACGGAGTTTCCGACTGCGGGAGGAATTACACACAATGAAGATATAGTCAGAGGATAAACAAACACAAAAGACAACAAAAGGTACACGTTCAATGCTTCCAAATGCCGTACCGGGCGCCAACCGAAAACTGTAGTATTGTTCAATATCTTTAGCTCAAGGTCGTGTTCCACAATAAAATTGAAGTTGTTGTTTTTCACGAAGCAAAGTCTTGGCAGGGACTTGTCGAATACATGGCCGCAGTGATCCAAAGAAGGCAAATGGGCTAGTGATCCAGAACTCAAATTGTGTCTCTCCCTTGGTGAGATTGAGTGGCGTGGACTTTTGCTTCTGAATATGTTCCACCTGTGCCATGGCTAAATCCTGAAGGTGTTCATCCCAAGCATACTTGTCGTTCTTGGTGGGGTCGACCATGGAGGCAAGATATTCAATGCTAATTTTGTTGGAGCTTTTAGGAGCAACCACGAGAGCCAACCAAAGGAGGTCCCATGCCCGTATTATCGTTGCCTCATCCGTGTTGGCACATGATTTGAGAAAAGCTATTGTAGTAGCTATATCATCCAAGCTTTGTACATGTCTTGAATCTCGAAGTGGTCACTTTTATTCAGCAACTCTACATGCTTGTTGCCACAGCGAATTCTGAACACCTTCTTTACCATATCTCTTGTGAAAACCATTATGTTCTTGTGTGTTTTATACTCCCGCAGATGGGGATTGGTGGTCAGTGCAATGTAATCAATCAACCCACTAGGAATCCTGAATGCTGCACATCTAAATAGGCTATGAACGCACTCTTCCCAGCAATAACTTCTATCTTTTCATGATTAAGACCGTTAGCTAGGGTTGCCAAATGCTTCGTAGATAGACAATTTTTGCCATCCAAGTCTTCACCCTATCCTCCTGCACAACATCAAACACAACAACAAACTCACAAAATATACAATGTACCAACTGCATTGAAGCAAAAAAATATACATAGATAGATGCATTGTAGCAAAAACAAAAACTAAGGAAAACTCTACCATGAAAAGCTACTGAAACAAGTTAAAGGGGAGGGCACATGCATAATGTATCAAAACTAATTCAATAGGGCACCAGATCAAGCAGCATTGTAGCAAAATCACAATTCAAAAGTACACCAGATCAACCAATATTGTAACAAAATTACCAAAACTAGTTATGTTATTGTTACTAGTGTTGCTTGCAGATTTTGTTGCTGCAGGAGCAAAACCTAGCAAATTAACCTATTCAGCACAGAGACTAGGAGAATAATCCTACCGAGCACAATATACGGGAATGTCAGGCAAGGGAATGCAGCAAAAATGGACAAAAATTGCTAAAAAACCCTAACTGCTGGTGAAGGAGATGAACTCACCGCCATGGCTAACGCGACGCCGGTGCTCTTCCCCTTTCCAGCGGTCTTCTTCATCGTCTTCACCATCGATTTATCCCTGCAGCACATGGTGGATACCTAGGATTAGCGAATTGGGGAGGAAATCGGCATGCGTGGCTAGGAGAGAAGTTGGAGGTGAGAGGAGAGCGATAGGACGAACCGGAAGACCTGCGCGCGAGCGAGGCCGTCCTCAGAAGCAGCACTCACCGTCGTCGAGTGGCCTTACTCTGCGGTCACCTCTGTCTTCGCCTCTATCGCCCCTCTCTGCTTCCGGTAACCGACACTGACACGCGCGGTAACTAAGCTTGTGCAGCAAACCCGAGGAGGGTTCGGGGGGGTCAGGGGACATGGCGCACGGGGAACGATTAGATCACGTCTGATCCAAAGGCGCGCGACCAGGACGACGGGACGACACGATCGTCCGGGGGAACATGATCATTTTCCAATAAAAAACTTCAATCACCGCATGCCCTAATTGCGAAAATTCTGGATGAAGCCAACACCTGGAGATTAGTAGGAGCGCCCATACCATTGGTCGACCAGTCTGGAGGCGCACCCTTCGACCTAGGTTAAATAGAAACTAGACAACAAGCGTGCTTTGCCGCACCGCTTGCCTGGCATTATTGCACCTCGTGGCCTGTTTGGTACAATAACATGTGCTTTGATCCGTGACGCAGCCAGGATGACACATGTACATCTAAAAGAGAAGCCATTGTGTTGGTGTTGTCGGTGGTTTGTGTATTTTTTACATGCAATGGTTTGTGATGCGTCGAGCGATGATTGCCGGTGCCTGCAGTAGTGTGGGTACCATGCAACCTGATCCCACCACCGCATTGTGGATTTGGGGAAGAAACCACTCCACCACATTAGGTATAGACTCACCGCTCCGTAAAGTGGGCACAGGTCTGGTCCAGGGAGAGAAGGGGCATAGCTACCCGTCGTTGTGGATGGTGATTGGAGGTGTCGGTGGTGGGCTCTGAAGCTAAGAGAGAGAGAGGCGGGGAGAATGGCATGGGGTGATGGGGTTAGAGAGAGGCGGTGGGCACGAGATCGTGTTGAAAAGAGAGAAGAATGTTAGTTTTTTCTAGGGAAAGAGAGGAAGGCCCACCAGTAGCCACCACAACGGTTCCCAAGGAGGCCAAGGAGGGAGTCGTGGCGGAGGAGGTGGTGGCAGAAGCCGAAGTCCAGCTCCAAGGCACCGCAGCCACAACCGCCAATCAGGACGGCGATCTTTGTCACTAAGTGGCGCGAGACATCGGGTCAACTCCAACATAGAGGCGCGACGCTACGAGAATGAAGAAATCTATGTGGGTCCAAAATGCTTTGGACCATGCATAAGAGCAACAAGATTCCCAGAAGGATTTGCTATCTCAAGGCACATCCAGCCCTACGACGGTGTAGCTCGGCCAAATACTTGGCTCCAGGATTTTTTCCAAGCTTGCTGCATTGCCAAAGGCGGAAATAGCTTGGTCGCAACCTGATATCTCCCACTTATGTTGCGGAATATGGCGCGAGCATGGCTCAATGAACTTCCCGAAAACACCATCCACAACTGGTATAAAATGCAAAGTGCGTTCTTTCGGAATTTCGAAGGCACATATCGGAGGCCCTGTACGGTAGGAGACCTACAGCGTTGCACCCAGAAAGCCGGAGAAACTTACCGAGATTACCTCGGATGATGGATCAACACCAAGAACTCTTGTGAAGGAGTAAATGACCAAACTGCGATTGAAGCTTTCATTGCAGGACTCCCAATTAGTTTACCACGTCATCGCTTGAAGTGTGACAAGGTCACTAATCTGGGAGACATGATTGAAACACGAGCAAGTATGTAGATGCTGATGATGACACAGAGGGATTACTGAACGCCCTAGTTGTGCCACAGTCGGCAAAACAACCAAAGCAGCAAGCTCAGAAATGCAAGAACACCTCGGAAGAAAAACCCAACACGGAAACGGCAGTGGTCACTGCTGCTTTTGGGTCTGGAGGATGAGGAGGACGTGGCGGTGGCCGTGGACGCGGTCGTGGGACATCAAGAGTCCAGGGTAGAGGAGACCAGCAACCTAGCAAAACCTACTCCTGGGCCGACATTGCTAATAACCCATGTGTGCATCACTTAGATGCCAGTGGGGGCTCGTCTCACACAAACGTTGAGTGTCGTTTTAATGACGACATCAAGAAACACGATACCGTTGTCTATAGTGCTAAGCGGAAGAAGGGAAAGAAGAATCCCGAGAAAGATAAAGAGACCAAGGAAGATTCCTACATGGAAGAAGCTGATCCTTCAAATCCCAAGCCGGAGGGAAAGAAAAACTTCCCAACAAAGAAGGACACTTATGTCACCTTCCTCGGATCTCAACTAGCTAAGGTCAAGAAAGCAGTTCTGCATGAGCTCAACACAACTGTTCCGGCTGTCCCACAATTCCTGGACTAGTCGGAAGTGGCAATCACCTTTGACCATGCTAATCATCCGCCTAAATTGCACAGGCGAGGAAAATACGCCTTAGTCGTCAACCCACTTATTGATGGCTATGCTTTCTCCAAGACTCTCATGGATAGCGGCAGCAGCATTAACATCCTGTATGTCAAAACGCTACGCCGGATGCGGATCTCGGAGACCCAGCTGAATTACAGCTCTACGATCTTTCACGGAGTTGTCCAGGAAGACAAGCAAATTCCATGGGAGAGATCACTTTGGATGTTACCTTTGGAACTCCAAAGAACTATCGGATGGAGGCACTTTCCTTTGAAGTGGTCCCGTTCAAGAGTGCATACCACGCTATATTCAGACGTCCGGCTTACTGGGCTTTTATGGCTCGTCCGTGTTACATTTACAATATGATGAAAATTCTAGGTCCCAAAGGCATGATCACAATCAGGGGAGACCCGAAGAAGGCGTGAGAGTGCAAGGAAGGAAATGTTGCCTTTGCTGAAGCCATGCTGCACGCCCAGGAGTACCAGGAGATCAAGAAAACCATTGATCTGTCCAAGATGCCCGCAACGAAGAAGGAGGTGACATAGCTGAATCCAGAGTTCAAGGCATCGGAAGAGACGAAGAAGATGATGTTGAAGGATGATGACCCCTCCAAGGTGACCTAGATAGGTGTAGGCCTAGATAGCACATAGGAAAGCATGCTCATCAAGTTCCTCCAAGCAAATCAAGATATCTTCGCATGGCAGCCATCTGACATGACCGAAGTACCTAGGGAACTTGCCGAGCACTCTCTAAATGTACACCCGAACGCTAAACCCATCAAACAGTCCCTACGATGTTTCGGCGATGAAAAGCGTAAGGTAGTAGCTAAGGAACTAGCACGGCTCGAGTTAGCCGGATTCATAGAAGAGGTGATCCACACTGAGTAGTCGGCCAATCCTGTAATGGTCCATAAAAAGGACACCAATGATTTAAGGATGTGTGTTGATTATACTGCCTTGAATAAGGCTTGTCCCAAAGATCCGTTTGCTTTGCCTAGAATTGATCAAGTTATCGATTCTACGGCAAGCTCGGAACTCCTATGTTTTCTCGACGCATATTCCGGTTATCACCAAATCCGGATGAAGGAGTCAGACAAAGTCAAAACTTCATTCATAACCCCCTTCGGAACCTTCTGTTTTGTTACGATGCCCTTTGGGCTCAAGAACGTAGGAGCTATGTACCAGCGCACTATGCAGCATTGCCTCCATGACCAAATCAGACGCAATGTACATGCATATGTGGATTACATTGCGGTGATGTCCAAAAAGAAGGAAACTCTAATTTCTGATTTGGAGGAAACATTTGCCAATCTACAAAAATACAACATAATGCTTAACCCGAAGAAATGCTTCTTTGGTATACCAGTCGGAAAATTGTTAGGTTTTATCGTGTCTCAAAGAGGCATAGAGGAGAGAAAGCGTGTGAAAGAAGCACCAAAGTTAGAATTTGATAGGGTGGCTCTGTCTAGAAGAATGAAATATGTTGTAGAGGAACTACAACCCTTGTGAGGAGACAATAAAAATAAAAGTAATAACGAAAAAAAGAAACATAGAGATGGAGCCCGTAGGTAAGGAGCTCCAATCGAATGGCGCGCTCTCCGCGTCACCGTCGGCGGCCACCCCTCCCTCCCCCTACCACCTCCCTGTCGCGTCCTTCCCTCGCTGCGGTGCGGCTCTCCCTGCAAGCCCCGTGGTTTCTCTCGCAGGCAGCTCGCAACCTCCTTCGCGGCTCCGCCCTCATTTCCGATCCAGATCGGGATCGGGCCTCGACACTAGCGGCTCTCACTCTGCCTCGCTCCGCCTGCCGCTTCGAGCCCAGGGACGAAGAGGTCCCTGATTCCGCCCCAGCCTCTGCCTCGCCCCCCGCAGGCGGGCCCTGCTGTGACCGCTCCTCGGTGAGCCTGGTTGTCCCCCATCCCGCCTTCAATGCGGGCGGCGTCCTCCCCGTCATCAATGCGAGCAGCGAGCTCCCGGTCTTCAATGTTGTCCAGCTGTGCTCCCTCATCGTCGTGCCCTCCATCTACCATAGGACGGGAGGGAGTCAAGGCACGTCCCCTCTGCCCGCGGCGCCCCCTTCCCGAGACGCGGAGGGATGGCAGACTGCCATGCCGTGGCGTCGTCCTCGACGGGACGGGCATTCAAGTTCGCCCATGCCCGCCCAACAGCTCTCCTCACGCCCTTCCCAATCCCAAGCTTCTGCGCTCCGCTTCTTAAGGCGCACCAAGGGGCTCTGTGCTCGATGCCTTGCTCCTGAGCTCCACCACCGTGCCTCCGCTTGCCGTGACCCGTTCAGGTGTCCCTCCTGCAACCTTGCCGGCCACAAGGAGCACCACTGCCCTCTTCGGCGGGCGGCCAAGTCATCCCGGGCACCTCGTCCCCGTCATCCCGCCCCCTCTCCTCGCCGGCCGACGCTCTCCCCCTGCGTGCTAGGGGCCCCGTCTTGGGCTGCTATCGCAGCTACCAGTGTGCCCGCTTCCCGGCTTCCGCCTTCGCCCTGCCTCCGCATCCCATGGCCCTCATGGCGCTCAATGGCATCGGTGCAGCCGCGACGCGCCCTGAAGAGGACGTGGTCATCATTGCCGCCTCCCACGAGCTGAGCCAGGACATGAAGATTTGGGAGGAGACAACCATCATCGCCTAGGTCATCAACGGTAATCACAAGGTCGAGCCCCTCGCTGTCGACCACTCCATCAGGAAGGAGAACCGCCTGAGCCACCGCAACATCACGGTCTGGCCTCACCAATCGGCCCAATTCCTCATCAAGTTTGAGCACCGGGCGCACCGCACCGAGGTGCTCAATCGTGGCCGGGTTTCTGCCGATGGGGCGCTCCTGCAGCTACGGCCCTGGCGCCCGCCCGACCATGCTTTCGGGGCCACGACGTCTTTCTGTGTCCGTCTTTGCCTGGAAGGGGTGCCGTCCTACGGCAACACGGTGTTTGTGGCAGAGCACATCATCGCCCGGCAGTGCTCCTTCGACAGCCTCGACGACCCCTCGGTGCTCATGTCCAGCGCGCGCACTCTGGACTGCTGGGCATGGACGGTGAACCCCAGCAACATTCCCAAGGTGGTGTGGCTCACCTTCACCGGTGCAGGCCTCAGCGGGCCGGTCCCGGAGGTGATCATCCATGAAGCGACACCTACTAGAAGCTGGCAGGGGGCCATGTTCCGCATCCTCGTCCACCTTGACAAGATGGAGGATTTCTCCATGGCGCCTCTCGATTTCTTTGGCTCCGGCTCCGACACCAACGCCTTCAAGCCCACCCCCATCTCCTTCAACTGGAGCTTGCTCATGGTGGATGGCCAAACCCCGGCGCATGCGACTAAACCGGAGGATGTTGAGGCGTCTGCTCGCGCTGCTGCCTTGGCGCACCGTGGCAGGCATGGCCACAGGGATGATCACTCGCGCCAGCTGCAATACCGCCACGACGACCACGACAACGATCACGATGGGGCTTCGCGCCGCGACATGGGGCGCCATGGAGCTCGACGTGATACTGGGGGCTCTGTTTGCCGGGAGCGCACCCACTCCCCAAGGCACCGCGACACCGGCGCCGGAATTTACGGCAGCCGGTCCTCTACAGAGGCCCCCGCTACTCCTCTGTGGCTGGACCGCCCCCTCCCCCTATCGCAGAGGCGCACCTGCCTACTGGGTGGCGCTCTGCCCTGGCGGACCAGGCTGACTCCCTCTGTGCCGAGACGAGGGCTTGCGTCAGCGCGGCCATCGCGCCTCTCCTTCTGGACCTGGCGGTGTTGAGGTGCTGGTCCGATCGTGCAACGTCGCTTATCACTGGGATGGCGCCCGCCATGGTGCTACCACGACCGCCAGCCTCCGGCGTCAATGGTATGATGGACCTCGACACAAAAGACGGGGATGGACACATTGGCATGGCCAGCCACAGCACCGCACCGCGCTCTGCAGCTGAGACCACTTTGGTCGGGTGTGGTGGCCAGGGGCCGCTGACGCTCACTGATCGGGAGGTCGCAGTGTAAGCCTCGCTACCTGGCAAGATCAAAGGCCCTTCTGGGTGGCTGCACAGGAGTCCTCGGAGGCTGCACTGGCTCTCATGGACGCCGTGGCCAACCTGGACATTGGAGAAGAGCTCTCCTCTGCCGCTGATGGGACTGAAGCCTGGGACATCTCGCCGCCATAGCTGGTGGCCGCGTGCCGCTCCGGCAGTGTGGTGATCGTGCGGGAGGACGTCGGCGATGCTGGCCCTGCTGTCGACAAGGGCATCATCGGGTCTCCTTCACCGACAAATCCCACGGCGCTCCAGCTATTCCTGTCCTCGGTGGCGGGGCCGCTAAGTCCACCACTCGTCTCCTCTCCGCCGCCACGCAAGAAGAAGGTGGTGCCGTCGGCTGGCTCTCCGAGGCGCAGCGGTCGCATTGCTAACAAAAAGAAGAGCAGGAAGACCGCTGATGGGGCAGAGGCTGTTCAGGACCTTGTTGCCAGGGTATGCGGCATCCTGGGACCTGAAGAATCTTTCAGCGAGGCCTCCCGTGAGAGATGTTCCAACGTTCCCCCCTTGTCGTGGCTGCTCTCCAGGCCATGGATGCCCTTGTCAAGCAAGTGAATAAGCTGAAGAAAAAAGTGTCCTCTTTGAAGAAGAAGGTCAACAAGAAGAACTTGGTGGACAATGTGTAGGAAGCTACCATGGCTGTGCTTCTGGGGGCGTACACCCCATGTTTCGTCTATTTGCCACTTTAGCTGTGTTCTGTCCGTTTGCAAGACCGCCTCCTCCGCTAGTTTCAGCATAACTTCTTCAAAGGTTCCTGCTGCTCATCGCTTTGTTTCCCCTCCGTCGGTGCTCCATGTTGCTACTATTTGTCGTCTGCAGCTCCTTGATCTATTTGTGTCTCCCCCGCTAAATGTGTCAAATTGGTTGCCCCAATGTCGCAGAAAAATGTGAATCTTCTAAACTAGAACCCTAGGGGTCTGAATAATGCTGCTTGCCGCGACGCCGTCCGCAACATCGTAAAAGACTCTCACACCTCCATTGTCTGTCTGCAAGAAACAAAGCTCACCGCGGTCGATAACACGACCATCTCCTACATGCTCGGACCGAACTTCTCGGATAACTTTGCTTTCCTCCCCGCCATCAGAACAAAGGGCGGCATCATCATTGCGGTGTCAAACTCGTTTTTCACCTTATCGGAGGCCCACGCTACCGAGAGCACGCTTTCGGCTACAATTACCATGCTTGAGGAGGGGACTCATTCGACGCTTACATGTGTCTACGGCCCGCAAAGAAATGTCGAGAAACTTGCTTTCATTCAGGAGCTTCGCGACCTCAAACCGCTAGTCCGCAGCGAGTGGCTTCTTGTTGGAGATTTCAACATCATCACCAAAGCCTCCAACAAAAATAACCTCAACATAAACCGTCGTCTTATCCGCAAATTCCACGAAGCACGTGACTTCCTCCAACTCAAAGATATGCGGATGGTCGATAGACGTTTCACTTGGTCTAATGCCCAGTCCGACCCGGTCCTAACCAAGATCGACCATGTTTTCTTCTCGGATGATTGGGACAGCCTCTTCCCGGATGCTCACCTTCAAGCCATCACTTCGGCACGCTCGGACCATGCTCCGCTCCACCTGCAAGGTTGTGTCACTTCTATGGGGAAGGCATCTTTCAAATTCGAAGAATTCTGGCTACGTTTGGACGGGTTTAAGGAAGCTGTCGCTGAGGCGTAGGGCAAGGACATCTCCGACCTTGACCCCATTCAGAGAATTCACACAAAGCTCTCCCGTACGGCAAAGGCTCTCAAGAAATGGCAGTGGCAGAGCGTTGGAGTTTTGGGAAGGCAAATTGCCACGACTAAGGAGATTATCGAGCGACTTGATGTTGCGGAAGAGTCGAGACTTCTTTCGGCTGAGGAAAGAGATCTTCGGTCTCGCCTTAAGGCAACCTACATGGGCCTGCTCACAATCCAGAAAATTAAACTGCGTCAAAGATCAAGGCTAACCTGGATCCGCCTGGGTGACGCCAACACAAAGCTTTTCCATGCTAGGGCAAATGGCCGCAGGAGGAGGGTCTACATCCAGTCCCTCAACACGAGCACTGGGATGGAAATCACTACTAAGGACAAAGAGGAGGCTCTCCTGAAGCATTTTAAGGATCAGCTCGGAACGGCGGCTCCGTGCCAGACCAGATTGGACTGGGAAGGCCTAGAATACACCACAAACGACCTCTCGGAGCTCGATGCTCCCTTCACGAGCGACGAGATAAAAGAGGCAGTGTTCTTCCTGCCTTCGGTCAAAGCGCCGGACCCAGATGGGTACATCGGTGCTTTCTTCAAATCTTGCTAGGATATTATCAAGGTCAACGTCATCTCGGCCATCACCCACATGTCCAAGCTTCGGGGAAACTGCGCTCATCTCGTAAACTCGGCAAACATCGTTCTCATCCCGAAGAAGCCGGACGCCACGACTATTGGCGATTACAGACCCATCAGCCTCATCCACAGCCTCTCCAAAATTTTCTCAAAGCTTCTGGCCAACCGCCTGGCGCCCGTCCTCCCCGTCATTGTTTCCAAATGTCAAAGTGCTTTTGTTAAGAAGAGAAGCATCCACGATAATTTCCTGCACGTTCAAAACCTCATTAGAGAGATGCACTCCTCAAAAACGCCTAGTATGTTCCTCAAGCTAGACATTTCCAAAGCTTTCGACTCCGTCGGATGGGCCTACCTTCTCGAAGTGCTTTTGGCCATCGGCTTTGGGCCGATGTGGCGAGACTGGATATGCCTCACCCTCGCCTCTTCATCTTCGAGGGTTCTCCTTAATGGTGACCCCGGAATGGCTTTCTGGCACGCCAAGGGCCTACGTCAGGGAGACCCACTATCGCCGATGCTTTTTATCCTGGCCATCGACCCTCTGCAACGCATCCTCTCTAGGGCGACCCTCGCAGGAATTCTGAGCCCAATACGATCGCGCACGACAACCTGCAGAGTCTCCCTCTATGCGGATGATGCTGGAATCTTCGTAAACCCTATCAAAGAGGAATTACAGGCCATTAGGGCCATCCTTGACTTCTTCGGCAAAGCAAGTGGCCTCGTCACCAACATGGCTAAGACTAAGGTCTTCCCGGTGTAATGCGGACAAATCGATCTTGATGATGTTCTGGCTGATTTCCCTGCTAAGATCGCCACCTTCCCGGGAAGATATCTTGGCCTACCGCTCCACGTCCGCTCTCTCCGTAAAGTGGATTTCCAGCTACTTTTCGACAAAATCGCTGGAAAGCTCCCGGGATGGTACGGTAAGCACATTGCACGGCCGGGATGAGTTACCCTTGCAAATTCGGTCCTCATGGCCACGGCAATCTACCACTCAACGGCCATCCCGCTTTCAAGTTGGGCCCGACAAAAGATTTCAAAGATTGTCAGGAACTTTGTGTGGGTTGGAGATGAAGGAGAGCATGCAGCAAAGGGTAAATCCCTCGTCCACTGGAAGATTGTCTGTCTTCCTAAAGCCTTCGACGGGCTGGGGATGACAAACCTGGAGCGCACTGGGAGGGCTCTGCGATTGCGTTGGCCTTGGCTGCAGTGGAATGACCCCGAACGCACTTGGGCCGGTTCAAAGCTGCCTTGTAGCCAGGCTGACATGCCCTTTTTAGGGCGTCCACGACGATTACCATCGGGAATGGTGAAACAGCCTCTTTCTGGCATGACAACTGGAGTGGCCAAGGGCCTTTGCGTCTCAAAGCTCCCGACCTATACAAGATTGCAACTAGAAAAAAAGATTTGTCGCAAAAGAGCTCGACCAAGGGAAATGGATCCGCTGCGTGGCTAGACTAAACACCCCTACTCAACTCTCCCAGTACATCGAGGTCTGGGACATCACTCAGCAGACACATCTCAACCCTTCGAAAAAAGACTCCATCAGATGGAACCTCACTAGCGATGGCGTGTATACGGCAAGTTCGGCGTACCATGTGCAATTCAACGGCTCCTTCTCTAAATTTAAGGCCGAAAAGATATGGTCTGCCGATGCGGAGCCGAAGTGTAAGCTCTTCTCCTGGCTGGCTCTGCATGGGAAATTACTTACTGCTGACATGTTGTCCATCAGAGGCTGGCCCCACGACCCGACCTGCAGCAGCCAGCGGCTCGCCCGTAAACGGCATCCCACCTCTGTAAAGACTGCCCCTTCACGACAGCGGTCTAGAACACAATCCAATCCTAGGACAACGAGGCTATGAGCAGCCACGACACATCCTTCCCATCAATTTTGGACTGGTGGGATGACCTGATCACTAGACGATCGAAAGCCGAGCAGCATCGCCGGAGTGGTCATCTGCTATACACCCTATGGAACGCCTAGAAGGAGCGAAACCGCAGAATCTTAACTGGCAAGCGGCTCACCTACATCGAGGTGGCATCCATTACTCGGGACGACATCTTACAGAGGGCTGGCACCTATGCTATGGCGGGGCCGGCTATCCCAGCTGATCCGAACTAGTTTTCTCCTCTTTTTGTTTTTCGATATAGTGGTTTTCCGGCATGTTCCCACTTCAATCTAAACATGCCATTCTCTGTACTTGTGGTCGTGGTTTTTCCCTCTTCTAATAGAATAGGCATCGCTCCTGTCGGTTGCTCTTAAAAAAACAGAGGCATAGAGGTAAACCGAGACAAGATTAAGGCTATACTCAATATTTCCAGGCCAACTCACCTGAAGGACATTCAAAGACTAACTAGTTGCATTGCGGCAGTCAGTCGGTTTGTAAGCCGGCTCGGTGAAAGCCGCACCACTATACAAGCTCCTGAAAAAGACCAAAAAGTTCGTTTGGACTAACAAAGCTGAAGCGGCACTACAAGACCTGAAAGCAGTACTCTCATCTGCTCCCATCCTTGCAGCACTGGAACCACGGGAACCGATGTTGCTCTATCTCGCTACGACAAATAGGGTCGTCAATGTCGTCATGGTGGTGGAGAGACCAGAGGAAATCAGGAACACCTGGTGCAGCATCCGACTTATTACCTCAGTGAGGTCCTAACTGAATCAAAACAGCGGTATCCGCACTATCAAAAGCTGGCTTATGGAGTGTTTTCACATCTCGTAAGTTACGGCATTATTTTCAGGAACATCCAATTACCGTGGTGAGCACAGCTCCCATGAGAGATATAATCAACAACAGCGATGCTATAGGATGCGTCGCAAAATGGGGCATAGAACTTTCAGCTTTCGACATTGAGTACAAGCCTCATACAACAATCAAATCCCAAATCATCACTGACTTTGTCGCTGATTGGACAGAGACAATGGAAAATATGACCCTACCAGAGTCGGAATACTGGACACTGCATTTTGACGGGTCTAAGGTGCTCGGGGGTTGGCGTGGTGCTAAAATCATCCCAAGGAGACAAACTATTCTATGTGTTGCAGATCCACTTCACGACAATGAATAACATTGCCGAGTATGAAGCACTACTGCATGGAATCCGGATTGCTACGGATATCGGCATCCGACGTTTGATGTGTTATGGAGATTCGGATCTTGTTGCCCAACAAGTGTCGAATATTTGTAATACGAATAAACACATGGCAGCATATAGAGCTATCGTGGATGGGCTCTCTAAATCGTTCGAAGGGTTTGAAGTTCAACACATCCCTCGAAAAGAAAATGAGAAAGCAGATGCACTATCTCGTATAGGCTCTGCACGGAAAAAGGTCCCGGATGGCGCTTTTTTAGAGCACCTCAAAGTTCCCTCTATAAAAGGAGTAGACGAGGAATATCCGACCAAATCCGACTCACCTCTAGTAGCAGTTCTGGCTGTAATTTCCAGCTAGACTCAACCCTACCTTGATTACTTGGTAGATGGAAAATTACCCGAAGACGAAGTTTTGAGCCGGCAGATTGTCCGACAAGCAAAAATCTATACTATAATTAGTGGTGAGCTCTATAAGAGGAGCGCGTTTGGGGTCTTTCAGCACTATGTATCTCTGGAAGAAGGAGCAGAAATCTTACGAGAAATCCATGAAGGCGAGTGTGGTCACCATGCTGCAGCCAAATCTCTAGTGGCAAAAGCTTTCCGACACGGTTTTTTCTGGCTTACAGCCAAGGCAGATGCCGAATGGCTGGTCAAGACATGCAAAGGCTGCCAAAAGTACGCCAAGCATGCTCATATTCTGGTTGATCAGCTGCGAACAATACCTATAACATGGCCTTGTGCGGTCTAGGGGCTTGATATGGTAGGACCATTTAAACGGGCTCCAAGTGGATTTACTCATCTCTTAGTGATGGTGGATAAATTCACAAAATGGATTGAGGCTAAACCCGTCACTAGTTGTGATGGAGCCACAGCCATAAGATTTGTTGAGGATGTCATAATTCGATACGGTTATCCGCATAGCATTAGAACAGACAACAAGAGTAACTTTTCTATGGGAGAGCTTGCCGAATTCTGCAATGAACAAAATATTCTGCTTGACATTGCGTTAGTCGCACATCCGCAAGCTAATGGACAAGTCGAAAGAGCAAATGGTTTAATCCTACAATGCCTAAAACCAAGACTCGAAGCACCACTACGACATGCTGCGGGGGCTTGGGCAGAGGAATTACCTTCTGTAATATGGAGCTTACGAACAACTCCGAACATGTCAAACGGATACACACCTTTCTTCTTGGTCTATGGCGCAGAAGTAGTTCTTCCTAGTGATTTGATTCACACTTCTCCTAGAGTTGTTGCGTATATTGAAGAGGATGCCAAAATTTCTCGACAAAATGATCTCGACTTGGTCAAAGAAGTTCGCGTCGTTGTTGAGATGAGATCAACAACCTATCAACAGAAGTTATGCAAGTATCATAGCCAGAGAGTCAGAAACCGGTCTTTCAATAAGGGCGATTTGGTTCTCCGGCTTGTGCAAAAAAGAAAGCATAAACTTTCCCCAATATCGGAAGGGCCCTTTTTAGTTAGCCGAGTAATGCACAATGGTTCTTACTATCTAACTGATATGCGGCTAGTCAAAGAAAGACCTGCTACTAAGAAAAGAAAGAGAGTTGGAGGAAGTATAGACCCGGAAGAATTAGACAGACCATGGAATATTCCTCAGCTACGTCCCTTTTATTCTTAGTTTATCTTTCTTTGTAATCATATATGTGTACATGTTCAATAAGAAATAAAGTATTGGTTGCCTCATTTTTTCTGAGAAGTTTTTTACCATCTTATTTCCGAATGATCATGTCACAGTCGAAAATCCCAGAATACTTGAAAGTACTTTATGCTCATGTTTGTTCTGGTTTAGATTTCCGATTCTAAAATTGATACCTTCGGGTATAAATCTAAATTTTCTAGTCTATACTTTGGTTATTTATCTGATTGCCGGATGGAGGCATTTTCCGAGTAGTGAATTGTTGGTACTGGAAGCCGGCTTTGTTTTCGAGTTTAAACTGGTTTAGCAATTGAGCTCCATTGCTCGGCAAAGTTTTTGTGTTGAAGGTTGGCCGGCTCACGAAAGGGACGAGGCGAAAAGCCAGATAAATGATAAGTACAGGCAAAAAACATAAGTGCTTATGTCAAGATTTCAGGCACGAAACTTATTAAGCCAAGAGTGCTAAATAGATATATTAAAACTTAGCACCAACAAAAGTATCATACTACTTATTTACAACCCAAATTGTTTTCAGAATAATACATTGTTTGTTCTGATGCTCTATGATGCAGGGGGAGAAGAAGGAGCAGCCGGCTCATTAGAGACATCAGCCTCGCCTCGCCTAGATATCTTTCCGAGACGTTCAAATCCGAGATGTTTTGTTCGTCGTCAGAAACGTCACCAGTTTCTTCGGCGGGCGGAGGCGCGTCTCTACGCGAGTGAAGAAGGGAGTGTCGTAGCTAGTCAAGTCAGCTATGTGGCACCCATATCCGACACAGGAGTCCATGATTGCTTTGATGTCCTGCTCCTGTCCGTCTTCATCCACAGTAGAATACCCTCTCGTCACTTGCCAGATTTCCATGCTTCCATGGTGGCTCATGACCATGGTGAGAGCGTTCTGCGCAGCGGTCCGCGCGTAGGACATGGTCTAGTCCTGGATGAGCTGGGGCATCTCCTTGGCCTTGTCTCGCACTTCAAAGCCGGACATTCTATGCATGTCCAGAACCTTGAGAACTTCGTCAATATCCTCAAGGGATTGGCGGAAATCATGGAGTAAATCGTCGACTTGGGTAAGCCAGCTAGTGCGAGACTCGGTGGAGGCTGAATCCAGTAAATTCAGAGGACCTGCACATATAATGCAAAAGGTTAGCAAATATATCCGAATTCTATACGTCGGAAAAGGCAGAAATTCAGAAAGGGGAAAACATACTGAAGATGACATCGTCAACTTTGATCTTCTCTTCACGAAGACTCTGGAGTTCAGCCTGGAGTGCCTCGGTAATGTCCTTCTCTCTGAAAATTTCATCATTGATATCCGAGATTCTCTGATTCTAGGCAGTGATGCTTCAATCACGTTCGTCGGTGGCCATTGAAGAGGATTCAAGAATCTGAGCAATGCTCCTTTCATGATCCGCCTTTAGTTTGTCCAGCTCCTGATGTAAATCGGCGTTCTCCATCGCCAGGGTTTTCAGATTTTCGGCTTCTTCAATCATAGCACAAGAATGCTTTACCAGTGCTATAGTCAAAAAGTACAATAGTTGAATAAAAATTCGACTATCAAATAAAAAGCAAGGTTTGAGTACTGAAATGTTTACCTTCAGCCTCATCCCTAGACACTTTTAGTTAAGCATTTTCAAGTCGGAGAGCTCTAATCTCTCTTCGCTTGTTGCAGATATTCTTCAACAATTCCTGGTAATTAGAATTAACTTTTTGTAAGTCAAAATACCTAGAGTCAGAAGTCTACTAAAGACTCGGGCTAATATTTTTACTAATATCAGCACGAGCCTTGGGGGCTACACTAGTTCATTCTATGGCATCCTAAGGAAGCATAAATCCGGATTGTCTATCCAACTTCATGCTTGGGGGCTAGAGGATATGATATGGAATAAAGTAAAAAAGATAAGTTGGAATTCGACTTACATGATGTTCATGGGTGAGCTTGCTCAAGCTCATGGACACCTCGGTGCTAACCTTCTCGGCAAGGGTCAATGGGATTACTGGGGATGTCGAAAGCACACTGGTTCTCAGCCCCTCGTCGCGAAGATGGACTTGCTCGAGAAGTTCGGAGTACTTGATGTCCTCCGCTTCTTGTGCTTCTTCTTCGGCAGTAATATTTCGGCTTTCTAAGCATTGCTGGGCTAGCCGTTGGATCTCCTCCACAGACTTCCGAGTAATGCCAAGCTTGGCAAGACCCGGATTGTTGAGGAGGTTTTCAGTGAAGACCTCTGCCGAGGGATCATTACCCGAAGAGGGTTCACCCTTATCAAAACCTGAGTCACCCGTGGTGACGTCAGTTTGCGAACCGAGGATCACTGGCTCTGCTTGCTAAGCCGGATCTTCTACGACGGTCGGAGATGGAGTAATATCCGGCACCGTAGAAGGCTGAGGGGCAGGAGTCAGAGGCGTCGCGGTAGGAGAATTCAATTTAAGATTTGCTGGCGTAGAGGCTTCGATGGGCCTCCTTTCCGCTTGCCCTTGGTGAGCTGTTTAGCTCTGATGAAGTAATAGAATAAAGAACATTACATCTCGGAAAGAATTACGAACAGGATACAAAAACCTTGTGAGGAAAGTTACCTCTTCACAATGGGCACCTCCTTCGTGCCAATAGCCACAACCGGAGCCTTACGCTTTCGAGTAAAGGTCTCCGGCAGTGGAATTAATTCTCCGTCATCCTGAGAAATCTCAGGGGGATATCCCTCGAGAGGAACAAGCGCCAACTCGGGGAGGTCAGCAAGCTGAAAAGAAGAGACACCTTAGTATTGCAAAACAATGTAAATATGAACACATAATTAGAGTTATTGCTAGAAACTTACCGGTACTACAGGATCCTTAGCCGTATGCATGTCCAAAGACAGCTCCGGGATTTTCCTCTCGATCTGCTCCCTTATCAGCCACTTGATTTGAGACTCGTATTCTCTATCCGCGTAAGGCTGGGAGCAGATTCGGAGGGAATCTTTCTTGGACGCCGTAATGGAGTGCATAAGCCAGTCTCCATGATGTTGAAGAGGCTGGATCCGGCATGCCACCCAGCAGTGAACTAAGTCAGACCCCTTAAGGCCTTTGTGCTTCATCAAATATTCGATCCGCCTCTTGGCAAGAAGCAGATCGTCACTGAGAGCCGGCGCATCTATGTCCCAGGACTCTTGGGGCGTGCCGGCACCATCGACAAAAGCTGGCAAAACAGTAGCTTTGCCGGGAGCAGGAATATCCTTGTGATAAAAGAAAGTGGACGGCCACTGTTTCACCGACTCACTGGCCCTAATCCAAGGATAGACGTGCTCTCTCCTAATGGAAAAACTAATTGTTCCGGTAATATATGGATTACCGACGGTGATAGAATTTCTCCGGACATGAAAGTAAAACCGGAAAAGAGTGAGACTCGGCCTAATGCCGAGGTACCCCTCGCACAAAGAAGCATAGGCGCTCATATTTAAAAGAGAGTTCGGGGGAAGATGATGGAGTTGAACTCCGTAGTGATCAATAACCTTAGAAAAGAAGTCTGAGGGAGGGAAACTCAAACCTCTGTCGAGGTGGGTGCGAAGTGTACCCGCTCACTGGCGCGAGGAGTAGGGATGGTTTCGCCGTAGCCGCTCCGCCAGTCGCCGGCACGGAGGAGCCCTTCGCTCTCCATGACGCGGAGCTTGGCGTTGTCGAGGATGCACGGGATCCAGACCCTGCGGTTGCTCTCCTTCTCCACCGCCGAAGCCATCGCTGCCGTCGCCGCCGCGCCGGAAGATGATGCTGAAGCCATTTTCTTGTGGGCCGGTGACCTAGGATGGGCGGCGCTGGAGGATTCTAGGGAGCAGAGGAGCTCTCTATTCGTGGGAGGCGTTGGGAGGACGGAAACGGCGCAAGTGCTGGTGAAGAAGATGGAGAGGAGAATCCTAGCCACTTATATCCTTCAGTTGTGCAAAGATTCGTGCAAATGTGTACAGTAACCGTGACACGCGTTGCGGAAGGAACTGGCTAACCCCCACGCGATGATTACGCCACCTCGATCTCCGCGCACGCATTAAAACAACGCCTCAGTTCCGCAAAAGGATCCACCAAAGGTCGTGCGGACGGGAATGTCTGTCAGTGATGTGACCTGACCATGACTAGTGTCAGATTACGTCAGAGACCAAGTTCTGGATTAGTTTGAATTTCGAGCTGGAAACCCGAATAAAGTATTCATAGATCCGACTCATTTGAGACCCGGATCCTATCCTTTCTTTTGAAGTTTCAGGAACCCTTCAAGATTCTACAAGCCGAAGATCAAGCTAGACAATGATGAAATCCGACTTTGGATCTTGGAGGCTTCCGGGGGCTGCTGTTGGGGATATACTTTCTGGGTATCCTCATTGTGCCTCACTGACCAGGGTGGCCCATTTAGGGTTAGAGCTTTGCTTCACGGGCGGTGATGACCCACAAGTATAGGGGGTGTATCGCAGTATTTTCGAGGGAAGTGAAACCCAATTTATTGATTCGACACAAGGGGGGCCAAAGAATATTTATAAGCATTAACAACTGAGTTGTCAATTTAGCTGCACCTGGAAACAATCTTGCTCATAGCAGTTTATCAGTAGCAACAGTTTTGTAGTAGGAATAGTAAAGTAGTAGCAGTAATAAAGTAAAGCAGTAGTGACAGTAGCAGCAAACAGTAGGATTCGAGTGCGGTAGGCATAGGGATGGATGGACGGGCGTTGCATGGACAAGACAATGCACATGGCAATCAGAACATAGGGCATTTGCAGATAAATAAGATAAAGCATCCAAGTACTAGATAATCCTAGTCATGTGTCCCATATATAGTCATACGTGCTCGCAATGAGAACTTGCACAACATCTTTTGTCCTGCCAGCCCGTTTGCAGTGGGGCCTCAAGGGAACTACTAGCAATTAAGGTGCTCCTTTTAATAGAGCACCGGAGCAAAGCATTAACACTCCGTGAACACATGTGATCCTCACATCAAAGCCATTCCCTCTGGTTATCCTGATTTCTGTCACTTCGAGGCCTTTGGTTCCAGACAACAACTTGTGTATACAACTTGCAGGTAAGACCATAAACAATACTATCATAATGAATCAATAACATGTCCAGATCTGAAATCATGGCACTCGGGCCCTAGTGACAAGCATTAAGCATAACAAGTTGCAACAAAGTCAAAAAGCACTAATAGTAGATACTAGGCACCATGCCCTAACAATCCGATGCCATTACAAGAACGATCTCGTCCAATCCCTACCATCCCCATAGCCTACAGCGGGGGATTACTCACTCATAGATGGGGGAAACATGGATGGTCGATGGAGAAGCGATGGTGAGATGATGGCGATGATCTCCTCCAATTCCCCATCCCGGCAGGGTGCCAGAACGGAGTTTCTGGTTCTGAATCGTGGAATCTGGTGGTGGCGGCGGAGTGGAACTCTTTCTGGAAAAACATCGACCCCCCCTGAGTTTTTAGGTTAGAAGGCATCTTATAGGCGAAGAGGGAGACCGAGGGGTGTCTAGGTGGCCAGACCACCCCCTGGCGCAGCCAGGTGGTATGGCTAGGCCCCAGCCCCACTCTGTCTCGTATTCTGGCTTCGGGAGTCTTCTGGTGAAATAGGATTTTTGGCATATTTTTCGGATTTTTCCTGATAGTTGATTTTCTGCACAAAAACTAGACACCAAGGCAATTCTGCTGAAAACACCGTCAGTCCGTGTTAGTTGCATCCAAATCACACAAGTTTAGAGGAGAAACAATAGCAAAAGTGTTCGGGAAAGTAGATACGTTTTGGACATATCAACTCCTCCCAAGCTTAGCTTATTGCTTGTCCTCAAGCAATTCAGTTGAAAACTGAGTGCGATAAAAGAAACTTTCACGAACACATTTGCATCATATGATGTATATATTCTTAGCATGTGATCAACTACTTAGACAATTCATAATAAAGAGTATGCAACTAAGTTTACTTAATAGGCATTGCAAGCTATGAAGAGATTCCAACTTAAAAATAATAAGTAGCATGAAGTATAAATATAAGCAACATTACAATGCTCATAACAAGGTATGATAGAGTGGTATCTCGCTTGCCTTTGATTATGAATGCCAAGGCACCTCTGAAGTTCAGGTGAAGACTAGAAGTAAAGATATCAAAGATACAAGCATCAAAGTCATAACACAAATAATCAAGTTCTGAGACAAGCACATTACACTAAGAATGACAACTATGCTCTCAAGAAGGTGCTCAAATAATATGTGGAGACTCAAGAAGGAAATGAAAAGGTTTTGAATAGTTTGAAAGGCTTCCAAATGCTAAAAGTATGGTACTCATTAGCTTTGAGCTCTCATTGCCCCTATCATAAGCATCTTTAATATGGTTAAGGTGAAAGTGAGGTCCAATCTGAGTTATATGCTTGATAGACTATAAACTTGAAATCCCATGTCCCTTGAGTACGAGGGCCGCTCCTCATGCTACTCAACTTTAGTTACCCATAAGTTCTTGTCATCGTAAATACGTGCGTATCATAGAGAACCGCCAACGGGGTACCCCTTGCCCGATGATACGGAAGAATCCCCATATCAAAATGACAAGGCAAGCAGACAATGAGTATCTCAGCAATCTTCTTATTTACCATGGGAAAATGGTGCTTTTTCTCTCTTTCCTCTTTTCTCAAATATCTTTTTTTCTTTTCTTTTTCTCAATAGCTATCTCTCTCTCTTTTTTATAAGAAGAATGCTTCATAGATACTTATTATGGTTACGCTGCAGGTTTCCACCATGACAACATGGATTAGACCTACCAGTGCTTCTCTAACACACATACATAACTCCATGGACTTACAAGCTCCCCTTTTATTTCACACCGATGACATCCGCAAACAAAAGAGCATGGTATCAACTGGGTATATATTTACAGGTGTTGAAAGTGTTCCCCGTGACAGCACAGTTCTGCTAATCCCTAGCCTATAATTTCTAAGCATATAACTTTCATGGACAGTCACAATGGTTCAGGTTTATTAGGTCAAGAAATAAAGTGTGCCATCAAGTTCGTGAGAGCTTTACTAACTTTCTCATAACAAGCAAACATTTTATTCGGAAGAAAACAAGGCATATTGGATATGCACGGAAATAGCAAATGATGCTAATAGGTAGGTATGGTGAACACTGTTGGCAATATTTGGTTATAGGGAGTTGGAAACATGAGTAAAACATACTCAGTGTAAGTGAAGGCTAGCAATAGTAAGGGAGCGACAAACGAGAGAGCAATAATTGTCATAATCATGCTTGGAACAAAACAGGACTAATCATGGCATGAAAGTGATTCAAGACCCTCAAGGCAAAATAATTCATCGAGGCTTAACTAATTATTTCAGTCATATGCATGCGTGAGCATGTGCCAAGTCAATTCAAATGAAACATTCAGAGGAGGATACCACGGTGTCATACCAAGTTATGAATAGAGTAATGCAAGCAAACATTCATATGACATGCTACAAACTATTAGCAAGATGGAACTAATCATATGAAAGCAAGAACTACTAAGCATCCATAAATAACATACACCCTACATGAACATGCTAAGCATGCCCACAATGATGAGTATATGTACAAAAATGAAAACAAATAGAGTTTGTTACCAGCCTCTTACCACACCTCAAGTTGTCATTAATCCTCATTATTGCCCTTCACTTGTGTGGCTTGAATAATAACATGAAACCAAATCCCACTGAGGACTGCTGAACCCTGCAACAAAACTCACAAAACCAAAGAAGAACAACAAATATTTTTGGTGTTTTCAATTTTTAAAACAAGAACCAAAAAGGGAAGAACAAGCAAAGCAAAATCTTTTTGGGTTTTTCGAATAGTTCAAACAAAGCAAGCAAACCAAGGCGAAAAGGAAGAAGAAGCAAACAAAGAGAAACAACAGAAATATTTTTGGTCTTTTGTGTTTTAAGAAAGCAAAAACAAAGAAAGAACGAAAACTAAAAAGAGAACGAAACATGAATATACAAAGTGCCGACACAAAATGATATGGAGATGAGTGCGATGTCGGCGTACCTCCCCCCAAGCTTAGGCTTTTGGCCTAAGTGGGTATCAATCCCAAGCTGGCCAAGATGAAGTGTCTCCGTGGTATGATGAGGAGGTACCCTCGTCCTGGTGCAAGATCGAGTACGTCCCTTCGTAGTGCGTAGAGTAATCATAGGAGGGCACATCCTCCTGGTGCTGCCTGTGGAATCCCAGCAAGCGGAGCTGCTCGTCCACCTCCTCCTTGGAGCACGACCATGGCCTCTTGTGAACACTAAACAAAGTAGATTGCGACAAAGGGATCTCCCTCTCATCCCCGTCAGTAAACAACATCCTATATACTAAACTGTCCAACTCAGAATCAGCAGTGACAAAGTGATGTGTTTTCATAGCAGTAAGGTCAAGCCTTTGTGGTGCCAATATAGTATCATTGGGATCCACAGAAAGCTCTAATGCATTGACCATACGTGAAGCGATTATGCCCCCATAGATAGGCCCCCTAGCAGCTAGGCGACGAGTAATAAGCGAGCCAAGGTTGTACCGAGTATCATTGTTAAGCACAGTAGCAAGGAAGGCTAAATGATAGTTGGAGATATTACTCGTATTCTCCCTACCAAGAACGCTAGTAGCAAGATAATATGCAAAGTATCTAAGAGCAGGGAGCTGGATGTTTCTTATCTTTCCGCGCTGAGCTACGTGGTCATCATCATTGGTCAACCCTCGGTAGAGTTCCGGCAAATAGGCGGGTCACCCTTGAATCTTCTTCGCGGTCCCCGTCATGCCCACACCTACAATACTACAAAATCTTTCCAATGGCATGGTAAAGGGCAGATTATAAATTCTAAAAGAGACAGTTGACTGATAGGGCGTGTTAGTAAATACGAAGCTCTCAACAAAAGTTTTGGTGAGCATAGCTTATTGCTCACTCTCATCTTGCATATCTGAGGTCAAACCAACCCTCTGAATCAGTAGCAAGAAATCATCAAGAATCCATGCAGCTTGTAAGAAAGTAAAACAAGGAAAAGTAGATGGGTGAGCATCCCCATCATATCCTTTATTACCAATACGAGGTGCAATGAGATCTTCATTGTATGATGGCCTAAACTGAGAGGCTGATCTTGAGGGCCTAGACCTCCTAGGTGCATCCCTCTCAAATATTTCTCCAAAGGTATGGTTGTTCATGTTTGATATTCTGAAATTTAAATATCTATTAAATAAGTGATTGCAAAAGTGAATATAATGAAGGGCACTACTCATAGGGACTTGTAAGAGGCCTAAACATGCATCAAAACTATATATCTAAGCATCAAACAAGCTTACAAGCTCACATAACCTGTCACCTACAACAGCAAAATACTCAAAATATGAACCACTAAACACAAATCTACTTGGACAAGCGGAGGAGTCACATACCGGAGAACAAATGCTCCAAATTTCATCAACAAAGATGGGTTGAGCAAGGAGTTCAAAAAATCGAGGGCAAGCACAGAAAGAACGCGATTTTGAGCAATGAACTGGTGTTTGCTTGGGAGAGAGAAGAAAGTGGCAAGTGAGAGAGTGAGTGGAGGGCCAGGGGTGGCCCACACCATAGGCAGGCGCGCCCCAGGGCTGGCCGCGCCACCAGGTGGTGTGCCTGCCTGGTGGGCCCCCCTGGTACCTTCCAGGCACTCCTCTGCCCCTTTTTTCACGTAAAAATTTAATATGAATTTTCTGGAATTTTTCCAGACACTTTATTTTTGGGCATTTTCAGGTATAGATGAATGATTTTCTGACAAAAAAAAGTTTTTGGAAAGATGCAATGACAAAACAAGGCTAGAACTACAGAAGTTCTAAGACACTCTAAAATGCAAGCAACTAACAACCAAAAAATAAAACTAAATGAAAGCAAAAACTAAAATGGGTAGAATGGAAGTAAGCGGAGATAATCATGGTGAAAACATTATTTTGTTCAATGAAATCCTTTTGTTAACAAGGTTGATCAGGTCTTGTTACCAAAACAATTTTATATGAAACAAAACTTTGTATTCCACTAATGATTATGTTACCTCAACCTTGATAGCAATGGTCCCAATCATAATAGTTTCAAAATTTTCTTTTGGTATGGGACAATATATTTCTCCAATTTGAATGCCCTCAACTTGTTCAATTGAATTCAAAACATAAGTCCTATCAATCTTCTTGGGGAAATAGACAGTATGCTCTTTGTCATTAACATTAAAGGTCACCTTTCCTTGATTACAATTAATAACAGCTCCTGCATTATTAAGAAAAGGTCTCCCAAGAATAATAGACATATTATTATTTTCAGGCATTTCAAGCACAAAAAAACCAGTTAATATCAAGCAATTATGAGCCACTTGAATAGGTACATCCTCACATATATCAACAGGAATAGTGGTAGATTTATCAGCCATTTGCAAAGATATATCAGTTGGTATTAATTTTTCTAGTTGAAGTCTCTTATAGAGAGAAAAAGGCATAACACTAACTCCAGCTCCCAAATCACACAAAGCAGTTCTAACATAACTATTCTTAATAGAGCAAGGAATAGTTGGAATCCCTGGGTCTCCAAGTTTCTTTAGAACCTTGCCATTAAAGGAATAATTAGCAAGCAAAGTAGAGATTTCTTCATTAGGGATCTTCCTTTTATTCGAGACAATATCCTTCATATACTTTGAGTAAGGAGGCAATTTAATAGCATCAGTCAAAGGAATTTGCAAGAATAAAGGTTTCATCCACTCACAAAACTTATTATAGTGTTCATCTTCCTTTGACTTGTGTTTCTTATCAGGGAAAGGCATAGGTTTTTGGACCCAAGGCTCTCTTTCACTACCATGTTTCTTAGCAACAAAATCTTCTTTAGTGTATTTAGTATTCTTAGTGTGATTTTCAGATTCTTCTTCAACTTTTTCTTTATCCGGAACATCGTTTTCTTCATTACCACTTTCAGTTTTAGCATCAGAAATAGATATACTATTAGGATCTATAGCAGGTTCAGAGGGTTCTACAATAGTTTTATGTTTTTTTCTTTTCTTACGAGTAGAACCACCATTTTCAGCTTGTTCTTTACCTGCTCAATTCTTTTGGGATGCCCCTCAGGATATAGAGGATCCTGGGTAGCAGCACCACTTCTAGTTATAATTTCATAAGCATGTTTTTCTTTGGCAGCGTTAACTAGCAAGTCTTTTTGCACTTTAATGAGTTGATTTATTTGAGTTTGAACCATTTGAAAATGTTTAACAATCGTTTTAACATCATTAGAGGTTCTTTCCACAATATCTTTTAACTCAACAATAGCTCTAGTGTTTTCCATTAGATGATTTTGCACCCTTTTATTAAAATTATCTTGCTTAACAATAAAGATATCGAATTCTTCTAAGCATTGACCAGGAGGTTTAGAGTAAGGGATATCACCTTCATCAAAATGCTGGAGAGAGTGTACCTCAATAGTGGATGAGTGGGGAATTGGCTTACATAATTCTTCTATAGGAGGTAAATTCTTGACATCTATAGCTTTAATTCCCTTCTCCTTAAGACATTTCTTAGCTTCCTTCATCACTTCATCATTTAATTCAATAACTCTCCTCTTCTTAGATGATGGTATAGGCGCCAGTATAGCTAGTTCAAGTATAATTACTTCAGGTATAGCTGGTTCAGGAGGAGTCCAATCTTCATAATTCTTGCTTATTTTAGCCATTAATTGCTCAGCTTCCTTTGGAGTCCTATTCCTGAAAACAAAATCCGCACAACTATCTAGGTATGTCCTAGATTCTTTAGTTAGTCCATTATAAAATATATCAAGAAGCTCATTCTTAGGTAATGGACTTCCAGCCTATGCATGAACCAAAGCACAAAACCTTGCCCATGATTCAGGCAATATCTCTTTTTCTCCCTGTTTAAAATCAAAAAGTTCCTGCAAAATAGCATGTCTAGCACTAGGAGGAAAATATTTCTGCGGGAAAGTACTAATCAAGCAATCAGGGCTATCAATAGATCCAGGAGGTAAATTATTAAACCAAGTTTTAGCTTCTCCTTTCAATGAAAAGGGGAAAATCTTAGCAACAAAGTAAGTATGCATCTTAATATCATCAGAAAACAAGCCACTCATGGTAGAAAGCTCAGTCATATGTGCTACCGCACTTTCATTCTTAGTCCCACAAAAAGGTTCTTTCTCAACAATAGCTATGTAAGATATATCAAGAGAGAAATCATAATCTTTATCTTTAATGTTTATGGGAGATGCAGCAAACTTAGCATTAGGAGACAATTTGGGTCTAACAGTACGCCTCTCAAGGAGATTCTTAGCAGCTCTCCTATCATGGGTGTTTTTACATTCCTTAATAAATTCATCGGTCATCTCAACATAACTGTCTTCAATATCATAACTCTCACTAGACTCAGGTGAACTAACAGGTGTAGTAGTGTCTTCATTAGAAGTTTCAGTATTTCCAGGTATAGTTCTAGCAATCATATCATTAGGAAAGGACCTAATGAACCTCTCTTATCAAGTACAGTAGAAGCAGCATCATAAGCATCAGAAGTTTCAGATTCAGCAGTAGTAGCAGTGTGTGTAGCATGTGTGTGTGTGTGGTGTAACGAGCTTACTCATAATAGATGGTGAATCAAGAGCAACAGAGGTGTTCAGAATTGTACCTCTTCTTGTAGTGGATGGTAAAATAGGAACCTTGCCATCATGAGACTTACCCATGATGGATGGATAGCAGCGAACAATAGTGATTCCAAGTGGACTTGATAAATAAAGCTATGCTCCCGACATGCTTTAAAATAGTCTTGATGACCCACAAGTATAGGGGTGTATCGTAGTATTTTCGAGGGAAGAGAAACCCAATTTATTGATTCGACACAAGGGGAGCCAAAAAATATTTATAAGCCTTAACAACTGAGTTGTCAATTCAGCTGCACCTAGAAACAATCTTGCTCACAACAGTTTATCAGTAGCAATAGTTTTGTAGTAGGAATAGTAAAGTAGTAGCAGTAATATAGTAAAGCAGTAGTGACAGTAGCAGCAAATAGTAGGATTCGAGTGCGGTAGGCATAGGGATGGACGGACGGGCGTTGCATGGACAAGACAATTCACATGGCAATCAGAACATAGGGCATTTGCAGATAAATAAGATAAAGCATCCAAGTACTAGATAATCCTAGGCATGTGTCCCATATATAGTCATACGTCCTCGCAATGAGAACTTGCACAACATCTTTTGTCCTACCAGCCCATTTGCAGCGGGGCCTCAAGGGAACTACTGGCAATTAAGGTGCTCCTTTTAATAGAGCACCGGAGCAAAGAATTAACACTCCGTGAACACATGTGATCCTCACATCAAAGCCATTCCCTCCGGTTATCCCGATTTCTGTCACTTCGGGGCCTTTGGTTCTAGACAACAACATGTGTATACAACTTGCAGGTAAGACCATAAACAATACTATTATAATGAATCAATAACATGTTCAGATTTTAAATCATGGCACTCGGGCCCTAGTGACAAGCATTAAGCATAACAAGTTGCAACAAAGTCAAAAAGCACTAATAGTAGATACTAGGCACCATGCCCTAACAATCTGATGCCATTACATGAACGATCTCATCCAATCCCTACCATCCCCATAGGCTACAGCGGGGGATTACTCACTCATAGATGGGGGAAACATGGATGGTCGATGGAGAAGCGATGGTGATGATGATGGCGATGATCTCCTCCAATTCCCCATCCCGGCAGGGTTCCAGAACGGAGTTTCTGGTTTTGAATCATGGAATCTGGTGGTGGCGGCGGAGCGGAACTCTTTCTAGAAAACATCGAACCCCCTGAGTTTTTAGGTCAGAAGGCATCTTATAGGCGAAGAGGGAGACCGAGGGGGTGTCTGGGGCGGCCAGACCACCCCCTGGCGCGGCCAGGTGGTGTGGCTAGGCCCTAGCCCCACTCCGTCTCATATTCTGGCTCCGGGAGTCTTCTGGTGAAATAGGATTTTTGGCATATTTTCCGGGATTTTTCCTAATAGTTGATTTTCTGCACAAAAACTAGACACCAAGGCAATTCTGCTGAAAACAGCATCAGTCCGTGTTAGTTGCATCCAAATCACACAAGTTTAGAGGAGAAACAATAGGAAAAGTGTTCGGGAAAGTAGATACGTTTTGGACGTATCAGGCGGCCCAGTCAGGGAGAAGAGACGGAGTCCAGTCCGGCTACGGGAAGGCACAGATGACTTACCGACATAGGCCCATAGTGTTACTTGTAGTTCAAGATGTACTCTGTAACCGACTCTTAGTCATAGCCGGATAGGTCTATCCTGTAAACCCTAGGCTGGATATCTATATAAGTTGTCCTAGGGAGAGCCTTTAGGGCACCCTCACAATAGTCTACAATCTCAACTCGCATAGGCGAAACCCTTTTAACCCATATTTCGGCTCTGCCGTATTACTGGATTGCTAGCAGGAGTATCATTCATCCAATGCCGGCGGATTGGAACCTAGGTAAACTTGTGTGCTCACCATCCCGGAACATCGTACATCTCACACCCCTCTCTTCCACACGCCTCGAGGACCCTCTCATGGCGTACCTATCATCAATCCAACGACAGAATCAAATCAACCAAAACAAGGCTTAAGGTTTCCAAAGAAACCCTAGAGCAAGGGGGCCTCAAGTGAATGAGGGGGAAATGAAGATCTCTCTTGGTGAAGCTGTAGATCGATGCCTCCTCCTCCGATTCCCCAAATATCAACGACTTTGGGTGGTTGGATGAAGAGATCTTGGAGTTTTGGTGGCTCTAATGGTGTGGTCTTGCTTTTCTAAAACAAGCAGCTGGAGGAAGGGGATGAGGTCACCTATTTATAGGCCACACACTTGTGAACCGTTTTTTGACCGTTGGGGACCAATCACACCGGAGACTCCGGGCCGGCAGACCGGAGACTCTGGTCCAGATCGGAAACTCCGCCCCACCTCCGATCCATCTCCGGACCGCATCTCTGGCTGGTTTGGGCAGGTGCTTGGTGTCCACTCCGGAGACTATGGCCGTAACTCTAGACAAGAGACACCGGAGACTCTGGTGTGTCCACACTGGAAACTCGGGCCTGAGGAGACACACCGGAGATTCCGGCTGATATCCGGTCCATCTCCGGACCAGCACACAGTTTGTCCTTGGGCCAAGTATAGGCCACACACCGGGAATACCTGGGGGAAGCTCCAAACCACACCGGAGACTCTGGTCAGAAATCTTCAGGTGATCATGAATTTGGCCATGAGATTTCCCATAACATTCTATCTTTTTTCCTTTTCAATGTATTGACCTGTAGACATTAACACACAGTAAAATGTACCTTATGTTGTTAACGAACACCAAAACGGATTAGGACAATAAATGTCCTTTCAATCTCCCCATTTTTGGTGTTTGATGACAACACAAGGTTTTGCATGGAATTTGTGATAAAACATAGTTATGCTCCCCCTGACGTTGTGCAGCAAGATAAACAAATGATACAAGCATAGATATGACAAGTAATGGATAGATATTACAATAAGGAATAGGCATAGATATGTCCACACACAACAATAGTTCACATACGCCAAATAAGTCTCACGATAACCAAATGAAAGCAAATTTTCGAAAATAGAGATATAACGATGAGAGCCCAACCCATGCAAATCCCGATGCTCCTAATGAACAACTTCTCCCCCTTTGGCATCAAAACACAGAAAAGGAAAAAGTGTCACCTATCGTCCCAAATAAGATCACTCGGAGTCATCATCATTGTCGTCATCATCCTCATCCTCATCCTGATCATAATCATCATCAACAACAGAAGTCTGTGGCCCTTTGCCATGAGGGCGAGAAGAGGAGGTGCCCTGAGGTGCAACACCAGAAGTAACCTCAGAGAAGGTCTGCCAGTCAACTAGGCTTGCATTCATGGCATTCCAAGCCCCAAAGGAAAGTGTGTGATCAGACTCTGCAGATGGTTCAGCTCCATGTTCATCATTGTACTCTAACTCACCTTCATCTTCTTCCTCGCCTTGAGCCTTGATTTCTTTGTGAAGTTTCTCAATCCTGCGGTTGCTCTTGTAAGCATCATGTTGTCCCTTACGAATGTCAACATTCATGCAACAAAGGGTCTTCTCCCAAAAGAATGCCTTCTTGATTTTCTCCTTGACAACCTCACATGTGACTGGAGGCATGGGAACATTGGAGGCATTCTTCCTCCTAGAGCCCCTAGGAGGTGGTAGGAGCACGCTCAGCCTCAGAGATCTCTTCATCCTCACTCTCAAATGGCTATCTAGTAACCATCTTCCCTTTCTTCTGAAGAGACACCAAGGCATGTTCTATAAGGTTGGGAGGTAGAGGAAGTGGTGAACCATGAGCCTGAGTGTTGATAAGCCTCATCACAAGAGGAGCATATGGAGGATATTTCCTGTAGAGAATAGCATGGTGCATCTCCTAAAAAATGTAATCCATCACATTAATATCAAACCCATCAGAATTAGGACTGGCAAGATATATCTTATGAGCATGGTGAAGTAGGTTGACAAGCCCACGTCTAATGGCATCATCATTGCCAGCACTGGGAGAGATACTGTGGCAGAATATTCTGAGCAGCAAGTTGTATAGAGGCTTGAGGCCCTTAGCCTCACCGACAACAACATCCCTATCATAGAGAGGATCCAACTTGGTCTTGCTCTCTCCAAGAGCAGCATCATGCATACGATGTCTAGTACGAACAACCACACCCTGAAAGGTCTCATTGATGACCCCGACAAAGTCAAACAAGGTAGTTGTGCAGTGAACGTCACCAGACATCCAGGTCATGGTCCTTGCTTGATCAGTCCCAAACACCACAGTGGCATAGAATTGTTGGACAAGGGGAATGTTGTAATCTTCTCGGAGCTCCATGAGCTTATGCAGCCCAAGCTTTTCTGTGATCCACATAGCATCTGCAAAGTAATTGTTGGCACGCATGTACTCAAGCTCCATGTACCTTTGAGGACAAACTAGGGACTTGGTGATCTTGCGGTAGACATTAGTCATAAATACCTTCTGTTACCTCCTCCAATAACAAGGATCCTCACTAGTCCTTGGCAGCTCACAGAAATTGGTCTTCCGAAGCTTTCAGAACTCCTTCTTGGACATGTGAGCAAGAGACTGCAAATTTTCATACTTGGCCCTCTTGGCCCGATTCTCCTCCTCAATCCGTTCTCAGTTCTTTCTCATATACTCAGCATCTATGATCTGCTGCCTATGGTTGGATGGTGGAATAATATACTACCCAGCCTCTTCATCAAACTGAGGATCCGCTCTTTTGGACTTGGCCTTGGTGCGACCATGACGAGAACCAGAGCCACCTGTGAACAGACAGAGAGGAGGCTAGCATGGGGGTAAGCATATATGTCCAGGAGATAGGCACAAGACCCTCATAGCTATGCCGGATGTGCTGGAGGCAATCTACACCGGAGTATCCGGAGTTCAACACCAGAATCTCCGGTCTGGACCGGAGTCTCCGGATTGACCAACCGGAATCTTCGGTCTGGAGATTTCGATTTGCACAAGAGACTGCATATGAGAGTGATTCCAGTAGATCGGGCAGAGATACGAGACTAGTGTGATGTAGTGCATGCAGGCATGTTGTTCCAAGGGACAAACTAGTACAAAACTCAAAACAAACCAAGAGGATGAACCCTAGGTTCATGGTGAGAGGAAACTATACCAGATCTGTCCATTGGAAATATTCCACCGGAGGGGAAGGTCCCAAGGGTGGAGAGGGTGGAGTTGGTTGGCGGCACGGCGGATCTCGGTGGCAAATCGGCCTCCCGGCAGTAGTTTTGGAGGAGGAGGAGGTTTGTGAGGGTGGGGGTCGGGGTGGAAGGAAGAGTCTAAGTGACTCTCTCACCCCGGCCCCCTTAAGTTACAGCCCGACTACCCCCCCAGACCGGAGACTCCGGTCCTCTTCGACCAAAAGCAGCTAGATATAATTACTGGGGACATATATGTTGGAAGGAATGTTTTCAAGGAATGGAGACAGACTTAGGTTAAGATTTCAAACTGTTAAGAATAGAAAGGCAATGAACATCCATGCAATGGCAATGTGAAACTTAGATTACTCAATTGCCCAACACAAGAACCAATCCTTCATAGAGAAGAGGCGGTGGCCGAGGCCACCATGTAAGAGTTTGTGGCATGACACCGCGAAGAGTTATCCTTGGGTTCATAGCCACTACTCATCAATGAAGCTCACATATCACAAAATGATATTAAGAGAATTGAATTTCTTAATGTTGGCATTATGGAGGGAGGGATAGCCCAATGTATTAGGACCGCACTCCCCCTATCTCCATGCCTGCACCTAAACCAAATAAGAGTCAATACATAGGTGAGAATGCAAGGTGATCAAGTCAAGCTCCTAGAATCTACGATATTTAGTTCATTCCTCAAATAACAAAACCTTGCTTCATCAAGTGGCTTCATGAAAATGTCGGCAAGTTGGTCTTTGGTTGACACATAGGATAGCTCAATATCACCTCTAGCAAC
The DNA here is from genome assembly GCA_023614405.1 of Avena insularis. Lineage (NCBI taxonomy): Eukaryota > Viridiplantae > Streptophyta > Magnoliopsida > Poales > Poaceae > Avena > Avena insularis. Next base: position 375,758,170 of record CM042689.1, read on the forward strand.
ATGGTCTCTAATGAAGTGATGACGAATCTCAATATGCTTTGTCCTTGTATGATCCACTAGGTTATAGGCAATCTGGATAGCACTTTCATTGTCACATAGAAGAGGCACTTTGTCACAATGGACACCGTATTCCTTTAAAGTTTGCCTCATCCATAGCAATTGAGTACAAGCACTAGCAGCTGCCACATACTCAGCTTTGGCGGTGGAGAGAGATATACAATTTTGCTTCTTAGAAGACCAACGCACCAAAGACCTCCCAAGGAATTGGCAAGCCCTGGAGGTTGATTTTCTATCATCCTTGTCACCAGCCCAATCCGAATCCGTGTATCCACACAGAGAGAAAGTTGAGCCCCTAGGATACCAAATACCATAGTTTGGGGTATGAACCAAATATCGAAAGATTCTCTTAACCACCATCAAATGGCTTTCTTTAGGAGCCGCTTGATATCTTGCACACACTCCTACACTTAACACGATATCGGGTCTAGATGCACAAAGGTAAAGCAAAGAACCAATCATGGACCAGTATACCTTTTGATCCACACCTTTACCATTTGTGTTTACTTCAAGATGGGTCTTTGTTGCCATGGGAGTGGGGGCTCCATTTAGATCTTTCATGTTGAATCTCTTGAGCATATCTTGAGTATACTTGGCTTGGTTGAAGAATGTCCCTCCTCTTACTTGCTTGATCTCAAAGCCAAGAAATACCCCTCAATTCTCCCATCATAGACATCCGGAACCTATTAGTCATAAGCTTTGAGAATTCATCATTAAAAGCTTTGTTACATGAGATAAAGATAATATCATCAACATATATTTGGCATACAAAAATCTCCCCATTGACCTTCTTAGTAAAAAGAGTGGGATCAATTTTCCCAACCTCAAACCCACGGTCTAACAACAACTCTCTAAGGTGCTCATACCACGTGCGTGGGGCTTGTTTGAGTCCATAGAGTTTCTTATCAAGTTTGTAGACGTGGTTTGGGAACTTGGGATCCTAAAACCCTAGGGGTTGCTTTACATATACCAACTCATGCAATTGACCATTAAGAAATGCACTTTCTATATCCATTTGTTGTAATTTAAAGTTATGATGTTCCGCAGAAGCAAGAAGGATACAGATGGACTCAAGGTGAGCCACGGGTGCATATGTCTCTCCATAGTCAATGCCTTCAATTTGAGAGAACCCTTGTGTAACTAATCTTGCCTTGTTCCTCACAACAATTCCATGCTCATCTTGCTTGTTCTTGAATATCCACTTGGTGCGTAAAACATTGCGGCAATCTTTTGGCTTTTCAACTAACTTCCATACTTTGTTTCTCTCAAAGTTGTTGAGCTCTTTGTGCATTGCATCCAACCAATCCGAATCTTCAAGAGCTTCCCATACTTCCTTTGGGTCCATCATGGAAATGTGTGCTTGGTGTTCACCAAAGTTTTTAAGTTGAGCTCGAGTGGATATCCCTCTTCTTAGATCTCCTACCACATTCTCAAGAGTGTGGTCTCTTAATTCCAATATTCTATCCATTCTAGCTTGGCGACGAGTTTCGATCTCCTTGTTGTTTCTTGTGGGGATCACTTCATCATTTTGGTCCTCGTCTTGACCATTAACTTGACTTTGATCATCATTGGAATCATTCTCTTCTACAAGAGGTAAGGATTGAACTTGGTCTTGATCAGGCATACTTCTAGACATGCGTTGGGCTTCCCTTATGGCAGTTTCTACAGATCTTCCTTGTGTAATAGACTTAGCAGTGCTAGGCATTCTAGCAAATGGAGACTCAAGCTCCTCCTGGCTAGAGGTTTCTTCCTGATCAACTGGTTGAGGGTCCATAGCTTGTCTCTGGCTTGGGTCATTGTCCTCCTCGATAGGAGCTTGTTGATGTTGTGAAGATGAGGGCTCCACTTGCGTAGAGCATAGTTCTTCTCAATCTGTCATAAGGGGTTCCTCAACGAGGCGGATGAATCCCGCACCTATTCTTCCTATGGCATCCTGGGGCATTTCATCATCTACATCACAGACATCAACATGCCCCCTTGGGGACCATCATAATCTTCAAAAACCACACTACAAGATTCTATGACAACTCCGGAGAGCTTGTCATAGATTCTATAAGTGTGGGATTCGAGACCATAACCAACAAAAATACCCTCTAATGCTTTGGAATCAAATTTGGACACACGAACACCCTTAATGCGATAGAAACACTTACAACCAAACACCTGGAAGTATGAAACGTTGGGCTTGTTACCGGTAAGAATTTCATATGGAGTCTTGATCAATTCTTTACGGAGGTAGAGACGGTTTGATGCATGGCATGCGGTGGAGATTGCTTCAGCCCAAAAATTGTATGGAGATTTAAACTCCGCCAACATGGTCCTTGACATATCAATAAGAGTCTGGTTCTTCCTTCTAGCTACACCATTTTGTTGAGGGGTATATGCAGCGGAATATTGATGTTTTATTCCCTCATCACTAAGGAATCCATTCAATGTGTAGTTCTTGAACTCGGTACCGTTGTCACTTCTTATTGTTAACACAGGGACATTGTGTTGGTGTTGAGCCATGTTGATGAAGTCAATGAAGTTTTCTTGGGTCTCACTTTTCAGCTTGAAGAAATATACCCATGTGTATCTTGAGTAGTCATCAACAATCACCAAGCAATATTTCTTCCCCCCAAGGCTTGCATGAGATGGAGGACCAAAGAGATCCACATGAAGGAGCTCCAAGATCCTCTTGGACTTGATGTAGTTCTTTGGATTGTGGGGAGAATCATGCATCTTTCCTTCAACACATGCCCTGCAAACACGATCTTTGGCAAAGCAAACATTTTCTTTTAGTCCAACAATATGACCATCCTTGTGGAGACTTTGCAAAGTTCTCATGTTGACATGGTCTAGACGGTGATGCCATAACCAACCCACATCAACCTTTCCGAATAAGCACATTGCACTTGTAGTGGTTTTCCCCGAAAAGTCCACCACATACAAGTCATTTTCGACATACCCAACAAAAGCGACCATTAGAGACTTGCTCCACATGAGGATCACAATATCATTATCAATAAAGACGGCAAAACCCATCTTTCCAAGAGCACAGACTAAAATTAAATTATAACCAAGGGTCTCAACAAGCATGACGTCCACGAGAGTGATATCGTGTGCAACCACAACTTTGCCGAAACCCATTACCTTAGACTTTGACTTGTCGACATATGTCACGGATATTTGATCAACATTTGGTCTCAACTCCTTGACACTAGATGCGCTTCCGGTCATATGACTTGTGCATCCACTATTGAGCACCCATTTTGACCCTCCGGAAGCATAGGTCTACAAAAGATCAAACTAGTTTTTAGGTACCCATTTTTCAATGGGTCCTCTTTTGTTAACAACAAGGGTCTTGGGAACCCAAAACCAAGCAATATAACCATCAAATGGGCCAACATATTGTACATATACATCACCATAATAATCACGCATCAATACATAGTGAGGGTTAGCACTTCCCGCAAAGTCATCATGAGACATAGTTTTGCCATTCGTGGTCTTACTACCCACAATGACCTTGTCTTTTTATTGTGTGGGTTTGGCCTTCTTCTTCTTGTTGTTCTTCTTCTTCTTGCCTTTAGAGACAAAGCCAATGCCCTCTTTCTCACTATTTAACCTCTGCTTACTCAAGAGGTCATCAATTGACTTGTTTCCTTTGGGAAAGGTGGCCTTAGCTAGCTCCCCCTTCAACTTAGCATTTTCTTCAAGTATATATGTACAACTAGAAGGAATGAAAGTACTAGGTGAGGGAATGTTGGTCAATTGAGTTTGAGTCTTTTCACGAGACTTTGTGAGCAACAAGAGTTCACTTTCCAAGGCCTTGTGAGCCTTTTCAAGCATCCTAAAGTCCTCAGAAAGTTTTTCATGAACAACACCAAACTCAATCTTGTCCTTTTTAGCATTTTTATATTTAGCAATAGCATGGTCACGTTCCTTGATGAGTTTACTAATAATAAGATCATCTGCTTCATCAAGCCCTTCAAGTTTAGTTTCAAGGGACATCCTAGTCTCTTGTTCTTCTTCTAGAGCATTACTTAGAGCTTCTACCTCAATCATGTGCTCCCTTCCTAATTTACATCTCTCATCTAGAAGCTCTTGTGTGTGTGCAAGTTGATTTAAGAGGTCCAAAAAATGTTTCTTGTGCTCCCCTTGCAAGTTGTTCATAAACACATCAAAAGCAACTAATTCCTTTTTGACCTCAAGGGATAACTCATCATCAAATTCATCATCAACTAAGGAGGTGGGGTGTGACGATGATAATACCTTTGTTCCTCTTGCCATAAGGCAAGTGACGTTCTTGTTGGAGATATTGTCATTTGGAGAGTCGAAGAGTGATAATGTAGGTGTAGAAGTAGTGACAAGAGCCGCCACACCACTTGATGTTTCCTCTTCTTCATCTTCCTCATCATCATTGTCGGAGGATAATTCTTCATGTGTTATCAAGAAAATTTCACCTGACTTCTTGTTGGTGGGATTCCTTTTGATGAAGGGTTTCTTGTAAGGAGCTTTGGAGGTCTTCTTCAACACAAGTTTACCCCCATGATCTTCTCTCTTCTCATAGGGACAACCGGCAACAAAGTGATAGCGGTCACCACAATTGAAGAAAGTTCTCAACTTAAACCCATTGTCTCTTCTCCCATTGGGGTTGCTTCTTCGTTGCATCTCCATCTTGGCCTTGGCGAGGTCTTTCCAAAAGTTCTTTGCATAGAAGGCCATGTATTCACCATGAGAAACCTTGACATCTTCGGATGGCTCATTGAAAGTCCCTCATCACTCCCTTCATCTTCATCATACTCCATAACCTTGGCCTTCAAGGCAAGATTGACACCACTACTCATTCCAACAGCACGAGCACGAGCGTCTTTGGCATTCTTGGCAGCAACCTTGAAAGCATCCATCTCTTGCATAACTTCATTGGAGGTCATGAGATGGTAGTTGTGTCTTCCTTGGAGACTCTTCAAGTCAGTGGGCTCAAAAGGCATGAGAGCAGTCACATACTTCCTCTTGATCCAAGCATCATCAATGTGAGAGGCACCAACATTCCTGAAGGCGGTGGCTGTGGATTTGAGTCTTCAATACATGTCTTCATGATCCTCACCATCCTTCATAAATAATCCTTCAGCCTCATTGCTTAAGGCATCATACATATTTCTTCTCATGCTCTCATTGCCAACAAACAAGTCAATGAGAGCATCCCAAGCTTCCTTGGCGGTATTGTAGTGCTCAATGTGGGGAAAATCCTTTGGCCCCAATCCAAGTTGGATCATGTGCAAGGCAGTCGCATTGAGTTAGCTATTGACCACTTCTCTTCTAGTCAAGTTGGTTGGATCCTCAATCTTGAGTCCTTCTTCAATAATATTCCACAAATCAATACAAGAGCTGCGCACATGAGATTTCATTAAAACTTGCCATTGAGCAAAGGTATGTGCAGCTAACTTAGGTGGGTCACCTCTATTATTTATATGTGGATGAGGGATTGGAGGGTCGGGATAGTACCATCCGGGAACCGCATGGTGCTCTTCCTTCCCATAACCCCTTTTGGTGGTGGAGTCAGTGGAATTATGTTCATTCCACACCACTTCACCAATAGGCTTAGCCGGAGGATTTGCCTTTGGGTTAGGTGGTGTTTCCTCTTGAGAGGGAGGAGGTGAGGCTGGCTTATTCATAACAAGTTGTTCAACAAGTTGACGCAACTGTTGGATTTCATTGCCCAAGGTAGAGCTCAAGCTTGTTTCCAAATTCTTGAGATCTACCATGGTCACCGAGTTGCTAGCGTCACTCCCTCCCTCATATCCCGAGTTGCCCATAATCTCTTAGGCGGTTAAGCCCGAATAAAGAGTCGAGGATCTGATACCAATTGACAGGATCGTATGGGCACCTAGAGGGGGGTGAATAGGTGCTACTTCAAATTTTACTCTTTTCAAGTTAGGGTTTGACACAAAAGGTAAATTCTCTAGATCATGCAACTATGGTGAATTTACCTATATGTCAATCTAGCACATACACTAAGCAAGAACTAGATAAGTAAAATGCGGTAAAGGATATAAGTAACCAAAGTGGAGCACGCGGAGACACAAGGATTTGTTTCCCGTAGTTCCTTCCTTTTGAGGGGAAGTACATCTACATTTGGAGAGGGGGTGGTTTCAAACCACCAACGCCACGAGAGGCCTCCCTTGTTCTCCGATGAACCTCACCCCAACGGGTTCGATTCACCTCTTCCACTATACGGCAACCTTCGAGGTGGAAGCCGGCACCTTTACAACAAGTTCGAGGCACACATCCACAACCTAATTGGAGGCTCCCGAATACAAGCTAGCTGTCAAACAATCAAAGACAAGCTAGTAAGAATCAAATCAACCAAAACAAGGCTTAGGGTTTCCAAAGAAACCCTAGAGCAAGGGGCCCTCAAGTGAATGAGGGGGAAATGAAGATTTCTCTCGGTGAAGCTGTAGATCGATGCCTCCTCCTTCGATTCCCCAAAGATCAACAACTTTGGGTGGTTGGATGAAGAGATCTTGGAGTTTTGGTGGCTCTAATGGTGTGGTCTTGCTTTTCTAAAACAAGCAGCTAGAGGAAGGGGATGAGGTCCCCTATTTATAGGTCACACACTTGTGAACCGTTTTCTGACCGTTGGGGACCAATCACATCGGAGACTCCGGTCCGGCAGACCGGAGACTCCGGTCCAGACCAGAAACTCCGCCCCACCTCTGGTCCATCTCCGAACCGCATCTCTGGATGGTTTGGGCAGGTGCTTGGCGTCCACTCCGGAGACTCTGGCCGTAACTCCGGACAAGAGACACCGGAGACTCCAGTGTGTCCACACCGGAAACTCCGGCCTGAGGAGACACACTGGAGATTCCGACTGATATCTGGTCCATCTCCGGACCACCACACAGTTTGTCCCTGAGCCAAGTATAGGCCACACACCGAGAATTCCTAGGGAAACTCCGGACCACACCGGAGACTCCGGTGTTTGCACACCGGAGACTCCGGTCAGAGATCTTCAGGTGATCATGAATTTGGCCATGAGATTTCCCATAACATTCTGACTTTTTCCCTTTTCAATGTATTGACCTGTAGACATTAACACACAGTAAAATATACCTTATATTGTTAACGAACACCAAAACAGATTAGGACAATAAATGTCCTTTCATTAGTGTACTTTGTACTTGAGTTGCTACACACTTGTACTTCCGCGTACTTTGACATCGAATACACTTGTACTTTTCTGTACTTTGGCTCTCAGTACAATTGTACTTTCGTACTTCGGTTGTGAGTAAACTTGTACTTTTCTGTACGTTTGTTGTGAGTAGACTTGTACTTTTCTATACTTTGGCTCTTAGTACAGTTTCGTACTTCGGCTGTGAGTAAACTTGTACTTTTTGTGTACTTTTGCTGTGAGTAAACTTGGACTTTGTCTCTCAGTACAGTTATACTTTTGTACTTTGCATGTGAGTAAACTCGTGCTTTCGAACTTTGGTTGCGGGTACACATGTACTTTTGTACTTGTACTCGGGTGTTTGTGTAATTCGATCCAAGATTATGTACGGGAACAAACTTTCTTCTATGCGCGACACATGGCGCCTTCTGGGAGGGTACGCGCTCCTCAAACAGACCTTTACGAAGGTCTCTCTTTTTCTAGGGATACCCAGCTCTTTCACTAATGCAATGAAGTACAACAACTCTCCTGCTGTTATTCAAAAAAAGATTGCAATACAAAAACCTACATGGAACGACGAGGAGCTACAAGAATTTAGAAAACATCGATCATGCTAATTCCGCAAAATAATCTCAAGAACCACAATCATTTATTGTGGTTTAAAATCAGTTTGCGTAGTGTTCACTAAAATAAGCATAACTTTCTCATACAGAGTATGCTTCCGTTGTACAACCACTCAAATTGTTCAGAAGAAACATGTGCATCTAAAGGTCTTCACCATAAATCAAGTTAGGACGTCTGACCTAACTTACCCTACTGGGGCGGAAAGTCCTTTTTTGCCTCCCGAGCTTTGGTGCTCCCTCGTCTTAAAAAATATATAATTTATAATTGCTAGTTTTAAAAAATTGTGAAAAAAATCCTGAAAGTAGCTAATGATGTATCCCTTGAACGTGCAAAAATCTCAGTCTGAAATGTCTAGAATTCTGAGCTACACAAATATGACAAATTTTAATTTTTTGAGATTTAAAATCACTATACTGATCTGAAGTTTTATCATTTTTGTGCTGCTCAGGATACACATTATTTTCAATTTACATTTTCCACGTTTTTGGTATACATCACTAACTACATCCCATGTGTACCGAATCTCCACTCTAGACAAGTGAGTAGCATCATAGCTGCGGGCGCTACAACGAGCAAATCTCATTTATTTGTAGGGGCTGCTTAAGGACATACCAAATCATTTTTCTATGATACCTCGTAATGGCATCGCTCGACAATGTTCTTGTGTTTTTTCACCCCAAAAAAGAAGCCTGTGTTTAATTGGATGTGCTTTTATTCACGGCGGTTGCATATCTGCCGGGAGAAATCGCCAGTAAGGGTCTCTTTGGTTCAAAGGATTTTCAGATGAACTTTATAGAATTCCAGTCCATAGAAATTCCCCTTTAAAGTGTTTTTTTAGCTGCCTTCAAAGTCTATTTGGTTTAAACAAATGAATTCCAAAATTCTAATAGATTTCTTTCCTACACTACAGTTCCATTAGACCCTAGCAAGAGGTTAGACCTCTTGCAAATATTCCCAAGCAAGACTTCACTTGCCCTTTAGTATACCGATCTATATGCAAAAATGCTTTTCTATGGTACAACCTGACAACATCTACTTCTGATTCATGGAGTTTTCAAACCAAAGAGGCCGAAGGTAAGAAGAATAAGCGCAACGAAAAACAGGACAAAATAACCACCAGGCCGGGCCAAGAGGGGCGCCTGAGCTGTGCCAGTCTCGCTCCCACATAGATAACATACTACTGCATGATAGCAGCTACTCTAAACAGTAGACTAACTGGCGCAACTCAGAAATCGAACCAACTTCGAGCTACCAGTTTCATCTGACCATATATTATTATTCCACAATGAGGCCAGTGAACCACAACGGTTAAAATACATATGTACATGATCATGACTGCTTACAACAGCATCCGCGCTTGCTTGCTTTTTACCGCCTTGCGACCAAAGCTCTATCTATCAGCCTATTGCAGGTGCCTCCCCTCAATTTCCTCCCAGCCACTCTAAGAAACCTCTGTTCTTTGTTTGTGGGGCTTCAAATTCAACCCAAATGGTTGGTGCTTTGGCCCTGGGTGCCTTTTAAGCTATTATCTAGAAACTATCTACACTGCACAATTTTTGAATCCACGAGGAAATTAGCTCAGGTCGAAACCGGCTTCCGAGTTTATTGCGTACAACAATTTGGTTTGCAACTGCTCCTTGCTGTTCAACACAAACGAGGGAAACAGTTAGTCATGCTGAAATGAACCAGTGAGCAGATAAAGATGCAAGGGAACTCATGGGTTGCCCAGATGTATAAATGTGGCTACTATACTTTACTGACGTTTTGTATGGAGGGAGCTTCAGAAGGTTCATGCAAGTAGCTGAGGTGGGCAAGCGGTCGCCATGCTCCTCCATGCCAGGGACACCAGCTCTGCATCCAAAAGGAGTTTTAAGATCAAAATACCGAACAGAGCAAGAGGCGAAACTCGAAACATATTTATACAGGGGCATCAAACCTTTGAATGCAGAATTTTGGATCAAGGTACTCAAATCCAAGGAGTGGTCCACGAGAACATCCAGTCACAAACCTGTGCATTTATTGTCGTCAGTGTAATGGGATCAAGAAAAGCATTGATTTGATATAAAAGATTAAGCATGTTCGAAATAATCACGACTCGGGCTTATGTATCTTTCAAACAAGAAAACATGTTTAAACCAAGAAGTCCAAAGGAAAGAGATGAATCTAAACATTCACGATCATGTCAGAATAACTTAGTAAGTGGTATCTTTTTTTTTGCGCGGTAGTAAGTGGTATCTTTATTCCTAGGAATCAAGGATTAACAAGAACCAATAAAAGTAGAAGACTGGGAGAGGTAATTAAGTTCTACAAAACTAATACTCATGCCGTGAAAAGGAGAGTAACATACTTGAGAAACTTTTTCTGATTATCCGAGCTGAAGCTCTTTAAAACCTCCCAGAGCATATCAATAATCTCATGGTCCTGAAAGGAAAGCATAATTAATCCCACTCTAAAATAAGAATATGCAATATAATTCACCATTCAATAGTAACATAGATATATATAAACATAAAGAGCTGCTGATTCAATACTAGTACCACTGGATCTGGCGAATATAAATATTTTACATTATGCATATAAATTATTATTAAGTTGGGACTGGGACATTGCCTGAACTAGCTAGTTTTTTGTACTCCCTCCGATCCAAATTAATTGACTTAGATTTGTCTAGATTCGGATGTATCTAGACATGTTTTAGCACCAGATACATCCGAATCTACACAAACTTGAGTCAATTAATTTGGATCGGAGGGAGTATTTAAATTGATGTTAATATTTCAAAGCTGATTCATCACTGAGATTGATCCTAGAGTATGCATTTTTTATAAAATATAAAGCAAGAATGCTCTCATACCACAACTAAAAATTATTAAACACATGAGTGCAGATGAAAGTATAACATGTCACAACTATCTACTCCATCTGTTCCATAATGTAGTATGTTGTTGCAAACTAATTTAGTATGCTAGTATACTACATTATGGAACATAGGATATGATAGCTAGCTGCATTGTTGAGTAATGAAAGGATGGCCTTTCCAACATAACAAGCAAACATACCGGATGATAACCTCCAGAATAGTTGGTGTTCAAACGCAAGTCATCAATGTCCAAACTTTCCAGAGAGCCAGATATGAGAAGCTGCCGGAGCAAAATACGCAAGAGAACATGAGAAAACTAAGAAACGAATATGTATGGTGATGCTAGGAAAAAGTACGATTTGAAAACAGTAAACATGCACAACATAAGGTAATCCAACAACTACAGTAACACATAAAACGTACTACACCTCCATTCCAAAAATGAAGGCATATAAAATTTTCTAGAAGTCAAACAACATGAAGTTTGACCAACTTTATAGAAATATTATCAACATATATAATACAAAATTAATATCATTAGATATATCTTGCAATAAACTTCCACAATATGTCTGTTTGGTCTTGTAAATATTGATAGTTTATTCTGTAAGTTTGGTCAGACTTTACACTGTTTGACTTGGAATGGAGGTAGTAACATACTAACATCTTTATCTTAACCACAGGGTCCACATGATGTTTGCTATCTAGAGGAAAGTCCGAATGCATTTACTTATACACATTTTTTACAAGATGTAGTAAACGTTATATTTTTGTATATGTAATGTTTATGCAACCGTGTAAGTCGAAGCACCTGAATTTCATGTTCACTGAACATATCGATCCATTCCTTTGGTATAAGTTGTTGAAACCCTCTCAAAAAATGCGTACTTTGTCCACGAATCTGATAGTTTAATCGATGGTTGGCAACAAGGTGGATAAACATAATAACATTCTGATTAGTAACACGCATTTCTCTCCCGCCAGGAAGCAGCTCTTCTTCTGATTGTTCACCATATTCATTATTCACAATAACAAAGTACAGCTCCAAATCTGAGAGGTCGCCTTGGTAATGCTGAGCATATGAAGAAAAAGAGATCAGAGCACGGCAAGATGAACATCAGATGACAAAAAAGCTTCACAAAGATAGTGTATCCCCATATGGCTATATATGTCAGCTACAAAGAAACAATACCCTAATAATATCTGGATTACAGCCTCGTGGTTGAAGCAGATTTTTTTTTCTTGGTCATATATTAACTTGGTAATTTGTACTTTATCTTAAGTGTTGAACTTATGATAGTTTCACATGCCACATTTGGCAAAACTGAAAACAAAAGATAAATACTTCATCTGCTGTGCTTTAAAGCATCATCAGCTCAACTGCACACAACATTTGGAAAGATCACTATTTTCTTCTCCACACATTGATGTAATTAGGATCAAACCTTTAAAAACAGAAGATGACGATACAATTCTGGATCCAATGAAGGCAGATCATTCAAGAAGTTGGACCTGATTGGTGCAGAAAAGGAGATGTGGATGTTAGACTCATTAAAAATAGAACACAAACAGCATAATGGAATTCCAAATGAGACATAATGATTTGTTAACAGATTTGTACAAGAGAAAAATCAGTCATTCCATTGTCCCATAGTATACCCAACAATTCTCTGTTTAACTTGATCATAGTAAACGTCAAAATCCACAACACTGCAAGGGCCCCAACTACATCCTCCTATATTTGAACTAAATTACCTAGAAGCAAATTTTATCCATTCATTGGCAAGTTCTGAACTAAATCAAATCTCATAATAAATGAACCCAACACATTCAGAAGGAGTATTTTTATTGCAACTTGCTTAAGGGAGGGAGAGGGAGATATATACTTCTGTTTCAGCTTGCTCAAGAAGAAGGTAGCAAATGGCAACTCAACAAGTATTCCCTCATACATTGCCTGAAAGACATGAATCAAGCACGACACCTCAGATGATATCCCAATTATCTTGGTAAATAGTTACATAGAGATGCAGAACTTATGTGGTTGCCTTGATAGATATTAGGAACAAAAATAGTTAGAAAATTAACAAGGCTAATGTCTAATGTAGACTGCATTACCAACTTTCAAACTGATGGACATAATTAGCATATCTATGACTTTTTTGTACACTCTACAGACATGTGTCCAAACTCCAAAGGCAACTAGTTCAAGTAAAAAAATTGGAAGAGCAAACAATTATACAGAACCCCGGTGACATATGCTGCCAATAATACAGTTAATCAACATGAGCAGATCACTCTAGAGCAACTGTGCAGCATGTCAAGGATTATTCAGAATGTGCAAGCCATGAAGATGCCATGAAAATGTTTCCAGATATTGAACCTAAATAGAAGAATTTCATGATATCAATATCAGGCATACTCATTATGTTCTCTCTAGCAGTTGAGTACTCAAATACGCGGGGCATAACACAGGAAAAGCAATCTGATCTTAAACCTATCAGCAGCCAAATGCCAGGTATATATAACAATTTACATCAATGCTATCTACCATACAGCAACCCGGAGAATAGAGATTACACCAACAACTTCAAGCTCAATACACATCCATAAAAGAAAACACAACATGCATCCAATAAAGAACAGAAGTTCAGGAAATGCTGGGATAGTATCATCAAAATACTTGCATGTCTTGGAAAATGTAAGAATATCAGACATACAGGATCTACAAGTTTCTTATAATAACCTCTAACAGGTTGAACATGTGCTCAGAAATGACAAACAGAAGATAAACAATCAAAGCACCTTCCCAAGGAGACTTCCAAGAAAATGGAAATACTGCAGATGCTGTTCGTGAACCAATCCAGATCCAGGGTTGGGGTACAAAAGATGATCGACTGTTTCCTACAGAAGGGAAAACAAACAGGATACAAAAAATGTGATATAGCATAACTGGATAAGCTAAATACTGCCATATAGTTTTTCTGCCAATTTTTATCTAGCTTATACCAGGCTACCAGCATGCTACCACGATTATATAAGCATCAAGCCTAAACACACATTAGTAAGATTGTGAGTCCATGACCATAACTGACTGAATTGTATTGGGCCAATTATATATAGAATAAAAGAGCAGATACCTTGAATAGGCCATACTGCACATCAAAAGCAGCACGGGTGATATTTTCCATGAAATCTTTGAAAATTCCGCCTCCATCAATTCCTGCTTCTTCCACACCGTGTTCATTAACAAATGATACTCGAATCTACAAGCATAAAGATTTCATTGAAAAGTAAGAACACTGGTTTCATGTATATTAAGAGAACATGTCTTACATCAACAAGGAGTAAAGATTATCATCATACTGGTCCTTTAAGATCTTCTTCAGAGAGCAAGCTTAGCTGATCAAAAGCATCTTCCAGAAGTCGGCTTCTTCTTATTTTGAACCGGTGTCTTGTCAAGGCAGAATGGGAAGTCATCGATTGTTTAGAATTTGCCAATTGTGACTGTTTGAAAAAATAAATCTAAGATATTATCCTTAAATATGCATGAGCCTTATTCAATGTTACACAATAAATAAGTACTAACATACAGTAAATATTTTGACTCTGATGGTAAAAGGTGCCAAAAAGGGAGCAAGCTTTATAATCTCCGATGCTCGAGTGTTGCCAAGTATTGCCTGAAAAACATGTAGACAGTGTTGAAGAGATGTTCTTCTTAAATATGTATCAATAATTCAAGCAGCACATAGGTCCACTACCTGAGAGACAAAATTTTCGTTTGTTGCTTCTTGAGAATAAAAATCACTATCAGAAGTGAATGGGAGTCGGTTGTTCCAGTCTTGTAACTGCAATTAGGTACACAATTTAGTTCACATTATGTACTTCCTCCAAGGAACAATTAATAAAGTAGCAACCACTTCTGGCAAATAAGTAACAGAACGGTGCGATGTTAAACAGCTACATTGTCCATAAAAACTAATTCACATAATTCATATCAAACAATTTGGTATATAAACTAGAAACAGTTGTGTTTGATAAAAAAATGAAAATTCGAGTTGCGTTTGATAAGGAAAAAACCAATGTTCATAGAGTAACAATCCTTGCAGCTCAAAAACCATCTACTGCCAATGCAAAAGACTGAAATTTTAAATTCAGAAAGCAAGAACAGCTTCTTAAGGTTATCCTAAGTTCCTAACCAACAATAATCATGTCTGCTCTGCCCAAAAGTACGCCAGAATGTAATGAGTAGTGAACTACAGTATCATTATTCGTATCAAACTACTAGTGATTCATACAAGTGAAATCTTCTAATCAATAGTATTATCTCTACGCCTCAATATGAGCATTACAGTTCAAAGCACTGTCATGATACAGAAATTGAAAATCAAAATCACTAAATAGAAGAAACAATAACATGATATATAGGTAGAATATCTACCTGTATGAGTAATTCAGATAACCCAGTCCTAGCCTGGCTCTTGAGATTATCAATCGACATTTTCTTAAGGCCTAAAGGATTAGGTAATGATTTCTGAGTATGAGAAGTGTGTGAAGGAATAATCCAAAGAAGTTGCCATAAAGCCTGCAGATTGAAGTTGAAATCATATCAATGTAACACCAACATGAGTATGTCACAGCAACAGCTCTGATGTTTCAAGTATTATAAATTAAAAAATGGATGACTAATAATAGTACAGTGATGATAGTGTTCATGTATACCTGCTTTAAAATGAGAATCAGTGACTTCAAATCCTTAAGTGAAAGAGGTTTCTCTTGTTCATAGAATTCCTCGTTATCAACAATCTTTAACATGTACCTGGCACAGGGTAAAATAACTAGGCATAAATAACATGTGCTCTGAGAACAGAAATGAATATTTGTCTACAGTTCAATTAATTGACAAGAAAAATACAAAAACCAGATTAAATAAGAATTAGCCAACAACAGTTCGTGGCAATTTGAAATAGCTGCCTTACTTGTATATGGGACAGAATACAGACACTGGAAGTAGCCAACCAGGGGCATCTGCTGGCAAAGGAGAGATATACTTGGAAAAATAGGGCCATCTTTGGTTTACATGGCATCGCTTTATAAAATTCCATAGTGCAGGAACAATTTCGGTACGGTAGGCCAGGACAGTCATAGTAACATCTAGAGGCAGCGTGTTGAACATGACATGAAGAAAAGCACAAATGGACCCTACGGCCTCCACTTCAGCATCTGAAGGCCCAGATAGATCAGAATAGTTTGTGCTTAATGTGCCTCTGAACAGGGCATTCACCTATGCATGATACAGTCTAGAGTCAAACAGGAGAAAGCAAAATATAGAGCCCAATAATCTTGACAGAGAATAACTTTTGTACAGGTGTTCAGCATACCAAATGTTCGAGTAATCTTGTATTTGAATCAAATGCTGCAGTTATCTGTTTCTGCAAATCAACATCAATGCCATCTTTAATATCAACATCCATGGGCACGTCATCGTCGTCATCTACTCCTGTTCATAGTTTAATAAGAATACAACTCGCATAAGACTCCATCACATAAAGAGATTTGAAGTTACGGAGACGCCCAGTAGGAATAAACCACAAGCCACAAAGAGGACCAGAATACTGCTAATTTAGAGCTGTGTCAAACATTTGTGGACTAGTGCCGTCTTCATATTCTCAAAAAGTCAGGCCCGGCTTAATGTGTTCAGTGTTCTGTAGGGTCTAGTACTCTAATTTCTAACGATATCGATATAGGGTGCTACGAGATCCATTCTTCATTACTGCACGTCAGATCTCATATGATACGCCCTCCAGTTAGCTACAATTTCCCATGGCCTCAGAAAACTCTGTTCCAAAATGTCTGTCCATTTAGGGAATCAGGGTTTAAGAGTGTAAGTTCTAGGATCACTCTCTCGCCCTACTTAAATGATTTGGAAGTCATTAAGTGCTTGTAGTATGTCACTTAACAGGTTTATGCATAGTCATTTCAACTTAGGTTTCTCTTAGATTTAGTCATTTAGTATATGTTTCTTGGCTTGTGCGCATGGTGAGGCAAGAACTGAGTAAGTAATATGTCAGAAGTATATCGACGCTCTACAAATCGACAAGCCAAATTTGCAACAAGTATACCACATAAGAAATTAGAATTATACAGACATTCATACAGAAGCAAAATAAAGCCTGATATATCAATTACAGGCATATGCTGCAAAAAGGATCAATTCGTAGAAGGACAGGGATATTTTCCATTTACACCAAGAGATTAAACAGTGTTGTAATGGTAATTAGCCCTTTTACCTGCATAACAAGGACTCCTTTTACTCAACTAGACACATAAATGGGGAGCATATAGTACGTTTATGCAGCCTAATATTCGCTTTAACCAGCCCTGTTACAGAACACCGCAGTGTTTACCTATTTGAGATGTTCAATCCAAATTACATCTTAGCATATTTGTATTATGAATTCTTTTGAACTCGTTAAATCATAGAACCATGACAACCTCAAAGCACCAAAAAGGTTTTTTCCAACATTTTTCACGTAAAACAAAATGTGCAGTTTGCAAGCATTCATCGCTGTGACAAGGACCTATATAAATGAATAACACAGAATGCTACATAAATACTAGCAAGCTATACTGCCGAAAGATAGAAGCTTGTTCAATTTACTGGCTAGTAACTTACTTTCAGCAGGTGATGTGATCGTTGGCAACGAGTCCAGCAATGACGTAGAAACAGCAATGATGTCAGCTGCCTGGTTCGGGAAGAACACATACAAAAAAGATACTTAAGACTCACAATTACTAAGGTGCATCAACATTTAAAATTATCCAGAGAAGAACATCCAATAAAATGGAAAAAAGAGAGCTATTTCCACAACCAAGATGATTACATATATGACAAGTCAACAATATAATAATACATGCATATACAGCTATTTGCATGACCAAGATGATTTCAGTATCAGATATGAAGACAACCATAAAGCAATATATGCATACATGTTTAGCATCACAAGAAGCAGAAAAGTACATTTGCTTGTGAACCGTTTGACACAAATAAATACTCTTTCTCTGTTGAGATCATATAACTCAGGAGAACCAACACAATAAATGACAGAAGAATTTTAACATCAGGATACATCCAAGGAACAGAATACATCTTTGCGAAGGTTGCGACATAATACAGGCTTAACTGGTGACATGAAGGAAGCAGTTAGAAGCTACAAACACCTTGCAGCAATTCTTTGACATAAACAATTCAGGGCATGGCTATGGTATATATAACTTCTAGATATGCTGAAGCTTTTACAATTTCTTACTCACACTTTTTCATCACATCAATCCCACTTGTAGGATGACAAGTTAAGTGGTAGGAAAAAACATATGTAAAATGCAAAATGTATGTACACATATGCAACATAGACCATAGTCATTACCATAAATAACAACCCAAGAATAACCATAATTAGCAGAGGTTTGTTGTGCATAGAACTGCTATAGACTAAACAAAACTGGGTACCAACTCAACCTTCTCAATTCAGCTAAAAAACTGGATATAAGGATAAACAAAATGTGCCAAAACAAAGATGGGGCCTAACCGCCAAATGTTGTCATTTGATAAGGGACCTAAGATGCTCTTTTCTAAGAGCACAGGCACTTGCAATGAATGCTTTTTGAGTACAGAAACCAGAGCACAGGCACTTGCAGTTAATGTTTTTTTAGTACAGAAACCAAATCTTCCCATGCATCTCATCCTTGTTGAATATTGCAAGCTACACAGTAGATAAAAATAATGATGTACTAACTTGAAAGGTAGAAGTAGAACACCTACTCTATCAGATGCGAACTTTGGTTCAGACAAAATCCAGGTTGCGGCTTCAAGTACATTTGCAAGAACACACGCATATCCTGGATGATTAGCTGATATGTCCTTTGGAAGAACATCAGCACAACTAGGCAAATAGCAAGCTATCTGATGGATATAATATTTGCTGAGCCCATTGGCAGAGAAAACCTGAAGTAAATAAACAGTAAAATTGTCAAATATACAGCATTCCTCAAATAAACTCAAACAAGTTGATTTTTTAAATGGAGAAACGATTCAAATCATAATAAAGCTTTGTATTCTGAGACCATCTGTTTCAGATTATAACAAGTAAAATATTGTGCAGTTTACTTTTAAAAACTTGAATTAATCAAACATGAAATTATGCAAACAGCTCACCTTCTTGAAGTGTGGCAGACGATGCCAGAGGAAAGGGATGGATAGAAGTTGCGAGGAAAAACTCCATTTTGGATCGACAATTGGACAACAGCATGGATGATCACCAACATGTGAAGCAACAAGCATGAGAACTTGCTCTAGCGTAGATGTATTATGGCGGTGCTCCAAATTTCTCGCATTTTGCTGAACAATGATCAGACCCATCAAAAACATCACAAAGCAAATCATTGAAGATTAACTATTCTCGTAATGATCAATTCAATGCTTCTTCCAACAAATAACTGAATACTGAGAGCAAGGGTCACTGCACTGGACAATTCCACATTGCCTAGTACCTACCAACAGATGCTAATCAAAACCAAGTGTCCAAGTAGATACTAGCTGCTATTGTTGAGCCATCAATGTTTTTATGTTTGATGTACCAAGAAGCAACTAAAATGGAAACTGAACTTGTGATTTTTATATAATTTTTGTTACTGTATTAAATTGAAGTTGGTATGGTTGGTGTGCCTGCAGTTTTGCAGTTTAGCACCTAAAAACCAGCACATTAACCCGCGGCCAGGTCCCAGCTGAAAAAAAAACACATACTGGTCCCTTGTGCGCCCCTGCCGGACAGCTCCTGCCCCCGCACCGCCCGGAGAAAAAATTCCACAGACCGGACCTTCGTGCTGCCCCTGCCGGCCAGCTCCTTCCCCCACGCTGCCAGAGAAAAAATCCCACAGACCGGACCCTCGCGCCGCTCCTGCCGGCCAGCTCCTGCCCCCGTGCCGCCCGGGGCGGCCGCCTCCATGCTCATGCTTGATGCCCTGGCCAGCCCCACGCGCCTCTACGGCCGGCCATCTCCTCCTGTCCGTATCTGTCCTTGGGCTCATCAACAAGGGAGTGAACGGGCGTGTGGCCATCGCGGCCGACCATGCACGGACGAGTAGTTGGTGTGTAGCTCCAGGGAAGGGGAGGGGCCGCCACCACAGGTCTACCCCTACAGTCATGGTGACAGGAGGGGTTGGGGAAGCTGCCACCTCTCCAGGTTCGACGCTGCAGCCATGGTGCCGAGGAGGGGCAAGGGCACCAACGCTGCAGCTCTATCCATCCGGCCTGAGAGACTGGTCACGGAGGAGGATTTTGGTTGAAAGAAGGGGACCCTTCGGTTTGATCTGGATCTCCTTGATTGTTTTGGACGAACGGTTCTATCCATCAGTGAAATTTTTATACCAGGTTGTTAGCTACATTGCTTGGTCAGTCTACACACAGAAATAGTCAGATCGCGTGCTCTGTGTCTTACCTTAATCCATTGCTTTGTTACTGTGGCTTTGTTTGTCATGGCACAGAAGTGAAAATTAAACAATAGAAGCCCTAATATACAATATTTAGGAATCAGTTTTATTTTCACGCTGCGTAATTAACCTGCGCTACTGTAAATTTAAAGGTAAATTTCTTGCCCAATATATGTAAAGCGAGAATCAGGCTTCGGGATATCGCCTCTGGAAACGAGTGATCCCAGGATGGTTATGACACGGAGAATATTTTTTTGATATACCTACTAAAGTGCAATGCAAAGAAGACAATATCTCAATGTTGTACCAGAATATCTTTAAAAGGTCATAAAATAAATCTTAGTTAATATGGGATAATTAGTTAACTTCTGCATACAACGTTCAATTATGGCTTTTATCAAAATGTATTTTGAACGAAGTGAAATCTTAATGTTTTTAAAATAATATTTGATTGTCCTTTCATACACGTGATTTTTTCACATGTATTATGTTTACATGTGTAAGCGAGAAAAAATGTGATGGGCTGTTGCAACGCACGGGCACTCTGCTAGTTATATTCAAGAGTCATTGTCGTGCTATTGCTTTTAGAATCTTAAAATTACTAGACGAGTATAGCCAAAGTGGTGAAGGAGAATATTATCTTTGTTTAG
Organism: Avena insularis; assembly: GCA_023614405.1. Lineage (NCBI taxonomy): Eukaryota > Viridiplantae > Streptophyta > Magnoliopsida > Poales > Poaceae > Avena > Avena insularis. The sequence goes on from CM042689.1 coordinate 375,779,003, forward strand.
ATGGCATGTCATAGGAGTAACAACGCCTGGTTGTAAGATATAATATACAGATAGATGTGAGTGATAAAGAATTCTGAAGCATATGGCACTAATTAGATCATGAAAATCAGATTCAAAGAACTAAACTAATACAGACATATGTCCTCAAGTGAAAGTAGACTTTATTCGTGAATATATTTGGTCAAGGAGCCAACTAAAAAAGTAGACACTGCTAACAAAAAATAAACCTTAGTATAGAAATAGAACATACCGGAACTGCAATAATAATCCCCCGAAATAAGCAATAGATCCTTTTGTGCTGAAGATACCCAACTAATTTGCAATTCCACGGCAGTTTAGGATTTAACAAACAAGCCACAGCTTCAAATAATTGGACAAAGGGCACTGACGTGCTTTCCACTGACATCAAAAGTTGGTTACTCCAATCATACCTATTAAAACACAATAAGCATGTCAAATGCAGTGTTATTCATTTCATTATTAATGTCGAAAAATAGCATCAGCTAGAGGATGCACATCAGCTACACAAGTACAGCAAGAAAAAGAAGCAGACCATAAAATACCAACTTGGAAAGAAATATCAACAAAGCAACTATATCCAATACAATCTTCCTGTACTGACGAGACACAATAAAACGAGAGTTGAGTATATGTTCCATTAATGAAATTTCACTCTACTTTGAGTGGAACTTAGTAATGCGCAGAAATAGAACTTCAGAGGGTATTTTACTTCCACTTAGGATGAAAAAAAAATTTGTGCATCATGTGATCAGTAAGAACAGATAAAAAGGAATATTTGAAATATCAGCTACCAATATTTGAACTCACCTCTTCTGATGGACAGCATACACACAGATGAACGCGAGTTTTTTTACCCTATGAATCACAAGAGGTTCCACTGAGGAGTAATTTAGGCCAGCAAAGAGACTTACAACATCTCCTACAACCAAAAGGCAAAAAATTAAATATAGCCAATGCCATACAGTCCATACAAAACATTATACTACCTAGAAATGTCTAATGCCTAGGAAGTTCGCAATGAATCAATAATATCAAAGTTTACAGAATTAACTTTCTTGGCATAGGTTTGCAAGTTCTTCGCAGTCCATACAAAAACATTATACTACCTAGAAATGTCTAATAATGCCTAGGAAGTTCGCAATGAGTCAATAATATCAAAGTTTACAGAGAATTAACTTTATTGGCATAGGTTTGCAAGTTCTTGGCATCAGTGGAATGTCACACGTAAAGCATAGTAACCAAGAAGTAGGTGTTTGCAACTAGGAAAACAGGCAATGCTAACTAGGTCAGTGAATAAAGGCTCTAAACTGAGAATAAGTACCAGTGTGACAGTATCATACAGGGATGGAAATACGCTAGCTGGAATATGATAAAAGCATCTCTGATGAATATTATAAAGGGGGAGGCTAAATACCCTAATAACACTAGGATCGAACTACGCATACAGTGCATAAAATAGCAGAACATTGCTAAACCGTAGAGGATGGAACATACCATTTTTAGCATACTGCAGAAGTAAGTTGCAGACTTGAGAAAGTATAGCAATATCGTTGTCTTTACTTGCATTGAAGAAGAAGAACAGTTGACGAAGAAAGTCAGAATCAGCGCCAAAGCAGTTCCTGATTTAGTACCAAGATAGTCAGAGAGAGAGAGACAAGAGAAGTATAAATTTAATCTATGGTGTAATGCTTACCTATCTACCCTCTGGCAGTGCTCCCCAAAAGTAGAACAAAAGATTTCTCGAACTTCCGAGCGTGCCAATTCGAATGCCCTCCTCCCTCTGAAGCATTTCTGCAGCTCATAATTAGTCAAATTCCATTTATGGGAACATGAAACATATACATCTAGGCTCACACATGGGAAGCTCAAGCAATTCTGGACGCAACAGTTTGTCACGAGAAACAGGACGGCGGTTTAATAAAACATTAGGTCATCTGTTATGCCGTAGTCCATCACGACACACATGAACTCTTCCAACGCACACCTCGTAACACCCAGCAAACCAAAAAGTGGAACCATTAAAGCTTCTCAGCTCTCCACCCTCGTGACCCCAAGAGGAGCATACGTGCATATCAACTTCAAACACTCGATTTGCCTCGTCACACCAGAGAACCAATAGAAATCGCTATAACTTCTCGACCAGACTACCCAACGTGAAATCCCCCATGTCCCTGCCGCATCATGCCAAAATAAGTAAAAAAAAAATCAACCACATTTACCAAGCTAAACATAACATGCCGGCTACCGACTTTATCGTACACACAAACATACAAGCACAAAACAATGACGGTGTAATTCTTCCACTAGAACTATTCAACCTAAAACTTCACACAATGACACAATGCTGAAAAGCTCAAAGTCTGGATCTCAGGTATGAACTCTAAACACAGTGCAGAACTCATAAACCCTCCCTCGACACTGGCGCTAATTTAAGCGCACGTTGCGACCCCATGACCCCACCTCGCGATCACGAGCCACGGGCCACCCCCCATGACGTTCCAAACATACCTGGATCTTGGTGGCGGAGGAGTTCTGGAGGCGCAGCGCTCCGCGGCGGCGGCGCTCCTCGCGTGTCTGCTCGAGCAGCACCTGGCGGTCGCGTTCCTTGTTGCTCCGCCCGCCCATGTCCACCCGCTTCCGCGAGGTCGGGTCGCCGGAGAAGAACATCCTGCCGGCTCCTCCCGCCTGCCTGCTAGACATCACCACCCCAGGAAAAGAAGGAAAAATCAGGGAAAAAACGCAGAAAATCCGGCAAATTTCGAGGAGGAAGGGGAGGCGAGGCCGATCGGGGCGTACCGGAATGGGACTCGGATCGATCGAGGGGGCTAGGGTTTGCGGGGAGGGGGGACTTGAAGAGGGGAAGAAGGGGATGCAGCGACCGACTTGCGAAGCTGCGAGTCGAGAGGGGAAAGAGGAGGACGCGAGATGGGTGTGCGGGTCTCGGGCCTGGCCTGGGAGAAGAGAAGGGGTGGGTGGTATTCTGGTATGACGATTTTGCCCTCGTCGATGGCAGTGCAAAGCCGCGCAGGCAGTGACGTGATGCGTGATGACGTGGAGGAGCACCCGCCCCCACCTGTCAGGAACTTTTTTTTATGCTGGTGCCCTAGCCGCAACAAATCTTGTTTTTTATAATATTTTTTTAAGGGAAACAATATATATTAAGCATTAAAAAACTTCCAGTCCCCTTAGGTACCCTGGTAAGGAAAAAAGTGCGTCTGAAACTTGCTGCCCCGATCAATGTACTATTACATCATTTACCAACGAGTTTAGGAGAAATCTAGGGGGTTCATCGACCCAATTATAAGATAAGCTATTATGAAAACAAAACCTAGCTAGCTCGTGGGCAACTTTATTTGCTTTCTTCGGACAGTGATTGAATAAGACCTTGCCAATAGTAGCAACCGAATCCATACAATCCGCAAATCTACGGAGGCTTCGTTCCACCATCTTTCTTCACCATTGCATGCATTAATAACATCAATGCAGTCTGATTCCGCTTGGATCATAGATAAGCTCATCTTTGTTGCCAGCTCTAGTCCTTCCCTCAATGCAATGGCCTTAGCCATCATGGGTGTCATTACATGCGGTATCAAGCAGCAAGAGGCAGCAATGAAATAACCATTAGCATCTCGTAGAATTGCACCCGTTGCCCCTGTTTTCCTGTCGTCGGAGAAAGAAGCATCAACATTAAGTTTGACATACCTTGGCTGCGGTTTAGACCACCTAATTTCTTTAGCTCCCCCGCTTGATCGGTTTACCCTCCTTGAATTCGCAGCAATTATGAGGATAGACATTCTGCACCGATGTGTCGAGGGTACAGATTCATCATGAGTTCGATGTCGCCTAATCCACCAAAGGTACCAGCAAGTAACTGAGATGATTTCCTTCAGACCAATATTAATCCCTTCAATCGTATTATCTTGTCGTCGGAGTAAATCTTCAAGAACTGTCGACCCTGACCGATCAATTTGGACCACCTCAGATATAAGTTCCAACAATCCCAAACCATCCCAAATCTCTTTAGCCGCTTCGCATTGAAATAGGAGATGAGAAATATCCTTAGGGCCTTGGTTACAAATTGGACAGCCTCTTGAATTTCCAATATAACGGTTATAAAGGATGGATTTTAGTGGGATGATGCCATGGAGAGCCCGCCATAAGAAAATCTTAACCTTGCTAGGAATTTTCATCTTCCATAGAATTTTCCACACTAGGTTAATTGCCGATACTCCTGGCAGTAAGACTTGATGTGTTGGTGCCCCAAACTGATGGTGCCACTGGAGATAATATCCAGAGCGGATTGTGTATCTACCGTGTTTTGTAGCATCCCAAGCAATGAAGTCATCGAAACCTTGTCTATGTAAAGGAATTTAAAGGATACGGTGCACATCCACTTCTCCAAACAGATCATGGAGAAGGACTGAGTCCCATTGTCCTGTAGTCGGATTTATAAGGTCACTCACTTTAGTATAAATTGCACCCCCTCTAGGAGAAATAACTCTCCTATTCGGGCTGCTAGGAATCCAGGGGTCCCTCCAGATATCAATATTTTCTCCATTACCAACTCTCCAAATATACCCTCGTTTAAAGATAGTAATACCTGCGAGAATACTCTGTCATGTGGAGGATGATCCCGCTTTAGGGCCTGCTTTAAGAATGTCACCGCCTGGGTAGTACTTGGCACGAAGCACCCGTGCACATAACGAATCTGGGTTATCAATAAGCCTCCAGACTTGTTTAGCCAACATAGCAAGATTAAAAGATTGGAAGTCACGAAAACCCATGCCCCCTTCTCTATTCGGGAAGCATAATTTTCACCAAGCATACCAGTGCATCTTGTTAGAATTATCATCATCTCCCCACCAGGACTTGGATATAGCATCCATCATGCGTTTACAGATTCCTTTTGGTATTAAAAAGACTGACATAGCATAGACTGAAATTGCTTGAGTAGCCGCCTTCAATAACATTTCTTTACCTGCAATAAATAAAAGCTTTTCTTTCCATCCATTGATTCTCTTGATAGTTCTCTCTATCAGATGCTCAAAGGAATCACTTCTATCTGCCCCCACAATCGCAGGGAGCCCCAAATATTTATCAGATAAAGCTTTTGTGTCAATATGAAGAGCCTCACAGATCTCTGCTCTCAAACGCACATTAGTATTTGGGGAGAAAAAGATACTTGACTTTGATAAACTCAATAGTTGTCCTGAGTTTGCACAGTACGTGTCTAGTACCTGATGTAAGGAAGTTGCATTATGCATATCCATCTTCATGAGAATAAGAGAGTCATCAGCAAAAAGTAGATGCGAGACTGATGGTGCATTCCTGCACACCCTTACCCCGAGAGGCTAGATAACCCCTCCGCACACAACAGGAATAAATAGGGAGATAGAGGATCTCCCTGACGAAGACCTTTGGTCGGCGTGAACATATTAGTTTCTTCAGAGTTAAAGCGTACCTGATATCTCACCGAAGTAACACAAGTCATCATCCAAGAAATCCAGGTTTCAGCAAACCCAAGTTTGCGCAGCATTTTCTCCAAAAAGATCCACTCTATCATATGCTTTGTGCATATCCAACTTGACTGCACAATTTCCATTAGTCCCCGATCTATTATTTTTAATTGCATGAACACTCTCATACGCCACAAGAACATTATCAGTAATTAACCGACCAGAAACAAAAGCACTTTGCATAGGGGAAATTACCTCTGGAAGAATGTTCTTCAGTCTAAGAGAGAGCATTTTAGAAATAACCTTGTAGATAACATTGCAAAGGCTAATCGGTCTAAATTGAGTGACCGATTCTGGATTATCCACCTTCGGAATTAAGACAACTATTGTATCATTCCAGCCTTCAGGAATATGGCCAGAATTGAGAGCAAGGAGAACCTCTTGTGTAATCTCCTCACCGAAAAGATTCTAGATTTTTTTATAAAATATAGCATGCAAACCATCAGGTCCAGGCGCCTTAAAATCTCCAATGCTAAACATGGCTTTTCCACATCATCAGCCGTGAATGGAGCCGTTAACTTTTCATTCATTATTGGATAAACCCTCGGATGAACTTTATCCTGGAAGCTCGGATCAATCTCCTAGACTTTAGAAGTAAAGAGATTAGTCAAATAATTAAGGACAAGAGGTTTTAGCGCATCGGTACCTTCAATCCAATAGTCTGCCTCATTTTTTAGCTTTGCAATGAAATTCTTTTTCCATGTTGGATCCAATTAGTGTCACCATGTTGGATCCAATTAGCCCGAGATCTCTGGGACCAATACACCTCTTCCTGCTTTAAGATAATTTCGATCACTAACTCTTTTACCTTTTTCTCACTTTCTTCCGTTAATTACCCGCTTAGGGCTTCATCTAATTGTCTCTGAGCTTTCCGCAAACGTTTCTTTGGTTGCTTAAGAACATTAGTATCCCAATCATGCAAAGCTGCATGCAAACGACCAAGTTAGTCGAGCACACCCACCGAACCACTTCCTGCCTCCTCCCAAGGTTTTTCAACAATTTCTCTAAAACCCTCTTCATGAAGCCATTTGGCCTCAAACCTTCGTGGACCCATCTTCTGACTTACAACACCAACTCGATAATTAGTATCCAACAAGATCGTTCTATGGTCCGATCTAATATAGCCTAGATGCTGAAGCATAGCACCCCAGTGCATGGTAATCCACTGACCATTAGCGATTGCGCGATCAAGCCGCTCCCTAATTCTTCCTCTTTTCCACGTAAAAGGATCACCCGTGAACCCCAAAACGCAATCTGATAGCACATCACGGAAGGCCTGCATGTAATTCTGAGGCCGGGAAGATCCCCCTCCTTTTCACTTGAAAAAAGAATCTCATTAAAGTCGCTAATAAGAACTCATGGGAGACTTGAATTCCCATTTAACTCCCGAATTTTCTCCCAAGTTTTGTATTTATCTTCCCATTTAGGCTCACCGTACATCCCAATGAGTCTCCAAATTTTGTCCGGAGCCTCAATCACTTTAATATCAATGTATTTTGGTACTAAAAAAACTTGTTGAATAACTATTTCTTTCTTCCAGAAAAGAATGAATCCTCCACTTCTGGTTGTACCTGGATTAACAATTTTCAGGTCCATATTTACCCGCCTCCTTAGGCAATCAGCCGGGTATTCATCTAAGTGAGTCTCAGACAGGAACATTACATCGGTATCGAAATGCCTTCGGAGATCCACAAGTGCACGAACTGTCGGGTCGTTCCCTAAACCCTGACAGTTCAGAGATAATATTTTCATTACGACCGGACAGACTCCTCACGGGAGCCTGCCGATCCTAGTGAAGGGGAGATAGCTCCATCCTTCTTTGTTCTCTTCTTCCGTTCCTTCTCTTCATCACCCTCCAATTCATCATTGGTTGTTGCGCCATCCGTGGCCATCATTATATCATGACCATCTTTGTTACCAAGATTATCTGGATCAATCTCATCAGCACCTTTACCATTCATATCTAACAATCTTTTCGCCACCGTAGTCACTATCTCCAGATTATCAAGGTCCATGTGCCTTGATTTCTATGGGCTTATAGTCGTATCTTCAAGATCGCCATCCTTTCCCTTAGCGCTAGGGTTGCCAAGGGTATTGTGCCTCCAAGGCGTTGACATAGCTCTGCCTCTGACATTAGGGTCTCTCCCTCTACCAAGACCAGGAGAATCACCAAACCGACCTCCGCCTCGTCCACCACCACGGCCAGCGCCAAGACCACGCCCACACCATGTGTTCTAGTCCGCTTTCAAAAAATCTCCCCACGTCAGACTAGATTCCACATGCTCACCCGTACCACACTCGAGGTGAGTATGGCCGAAGATACCACATGCACCGCAAAACCTTGGAATTTTCTCGTACTTGAGTTGGTAGAATTCACGATGGCCAGCCCTTGAGATTGTTACCACTCAAGCCAAAGCTTTCCTCACATCTAATTTAACTTTGACACGCACAAAATTCCCTGCACCATTAACATCCGTCTCTACCTTGATAACCTTCCCAACCTTCTTCTTTGTCAGATTTTTGATGAGAGTATCATTACGGTATCCAACAGGCAGCTTATGGATTTGAATCCATGTCGCAAAAAAATTCAAATCAAATGCATTAGTAGGGGACAAGCCATCATATTCTTCAATGCAAACAGCGCTTCTGTCGGAATAGCCATGGCCCCCCTTCCACAACTTTTAGCCAATCTCCAAGGCAAAAGCATTGGATTATGAACATATTATCTTCCAAATGCTGGAATTCGATCTGCTTCGCTGGGCTCCACACGTTTTTCATGTGTTGTTCGAACGTTAGTGGACTAAAATAGTTTTCTATGTGTACTTTGACTAGCGCCATCCACTTGATACCCTCTTTGGGAGCCACCTCATCATCCTCAAATACCAGATCGTCAATCTCCTCCTCCTCGATACCCAAGCGCAGAAGCAGTTCATCTATGGCCTCCGCTTTCTTCCCGGAGCCATCCACCTGATTCGAGGAACTACTCGAGCTCGCCATAAGATTTCGACCAGAAAACCCTAGCCAAAAACTAGGGCACTCGCAACCGTAACTGCCAGGGAGAACCGGGGGGGGGGGGGCGACTCCAATCCGAGGACAGAGAGGGGCAACAACCGGGGGTGGAAGGACCTTCATACCGGAGAAGATCCGGTGGCGGAGTCAGAACGGAGCGGTTCCGTACGGAGCGTTCCGTATAAATGTTGTTTTTTATAATAGGTTGGTCATAGTCGTGAGTATCTTAGAGGCTTAATGCTACCGGTCTTTTATAATAGGTTGGTCATAGTCGTGAGTATCTTAGAGGCGTAATGTTGCCGATCTAAGTTACGTGTAATAACATATATAGCTTTATTAACTGATTTGTAGACTCATTATGCTTTAGTAAGCATGTTGTGATGGTAAAATATTATTGTACTCATATCTCCTCATTAATTGATTGAAACATCATTGTTTTTGCTGATGGCATGCATGTTACCACATATGTTACTCTCACTATGTAGTCTTAGGTAACATGCACGATGAAAAATAGCTTTTTATTTTTTTATTTTTAACTAGTTGGATGGTTAGGAGGGTTGTGGTACCCTTATCCATCAGAGTTCCAATTGCAGATTTGACACTTTGGTGTCTCATAAAAAGTGGAATATTTTTCAGTGGGAGGCAACATTTCCATCAATCTCAAGATCGATCAATCTCTCAAACTCAGTCTAGTCAGTCGGAGCTGCTCATAGGAATAGGGTACGTTGGCATGGGTTCATAGGGGTGAGCGTATGTTTTTATTTGTGAGCGCCTGCATCTGTACAGGGTTTCGCCAAAAAACTATTTAAAAATTGATTTTCATTTTCCATTTATTTTGTTATTTGTTTCTTAATAAAATTGAAATTATTATCTAAAGGGAAATAGAAATAAATGAAGAGAGACAAAGATTGAAAGGGAATGAATAATCGTATTGATAGTGCTGTTCAGTCTTCTATAGTCATTGAACAGGCGTGTTATAAGGTCGATTACATGCGTTCGTGTCATTCCGAAGAGACGCAACTGTTTTAAAAACATGCAGCAATGGTTCAATATGTATAAGCGGTTGGAAAAAAATAAAATTCTAACTTCTAAAAGAATATTCCAATGGCATCTATTAATTGTCAATTTAGCCTAAACTAAATCTAATAATTGATTCCTAACATTCTCCCTTGGACAACATTGTATTCTTTCTTCATTATCTTGAGAATTGTCATATATCTTGAAATTTAACGAGTCTTTAATTTCTTGATAGTCATTGATCTTGAATCTTCGAGAAACTTCGATCTTGTATTATTTTGTCCTGTAAAAACTTGTTGGAAAATATAGGTGAAAAAGAATTTTTGGTATACCATTCGGTATATTAATTGTTTATTAAAATCTATATGAGTGAATCCATCGGATAACTCATAAGAAAAAGAGTACACTATTGTTATCCAATGATAATTAATAAGTTCGGTTCAGTTTAGGAGATTTATCCCCCTGAACTTTGTAAATTTCGTAGTCGTGTCATATCAATGTCATGAATGCATTTTCAAAAGCAGTTGTTGGTAAAGACTTTGTGAATAAATCTGCACGATCATCATTTGATTTTGTTCGTAAAATATTAATTTCTCGATTTTTCTATAATTTATGAGGAAGGAACACATTTGCAGCAATATATTTTGTGATATTACTTTTAATATACCCCACGTGCATTTTAGAAACACATGCGAAATTATCTTCATAGATAATGGTTGGTAATTCTAATGAACCAATACCACATGATGTTTGGGTATGATTAATCACTCTGCGAAGCTATACACACTCTCGTGAAGCTTTATATAATGCAATTATTTCAGAGTGGTTAGTGAAAGTTGCTACTAGAGTCAATTTTTATCGACTTTCATGAAATAGCAGTTCCACCGTATAAAAATACAAACCTAGTTTGTGACCTAGCATTATGAAAATCTAAAAGATAGCAAGCGTCTATATAACCTATTATGGTTATTTATTGATTTTTCTAATAAAATAAATCAAAATCTTTAGTACCATGTAAATAAGTGAAGATATTCTTTACACTTGCCCAATAGGGTTTTGTTGGAGCTGCACTATATCTAGCTAGTAAATTTACTACAAAGGCAATATCTAGTCTAGTATAATTCGCAAGGTACATTAATGCACATATGGCACTAAGATATGGAAATTCAGGTCCTAATACCTCTCTGTTATCATCCCCATGTCTAAAATGATCCTTTTCTATACCAAAACTTTCTAAATATAAGCGGGCTGATAAACGAGTATTCTTGAAGGAAGGTGTTTAAGTTGTAAACGTAAGCTGAATTTGGTTTTTCCCAAATCTTTTTTCTCAAATTCTGGCATTAAATGATCGCGTGCTACAGATATATTTATTGTGTTGCCAATGATGTTGAGGTCATCAACATAAGCTGAGATGATTCAAAAAAACATTTGAGGATTTCTTTATAAAAACGTATGGGCAATCATTATTATTCGAGTATCCTTTATTGAGAAAGAACTCACTAAGTCGGTTATACCATATTTTGCCCGACAACTTTAAGCCATAGAGTGACTTTTGTAATTTTACACAATACGTGTTGTGATTTGTTTCTAGATTTGAAAGTTTAAGTCCATCGGAAACTTTCATATAGATTTTTTCATCAAGTGAACCATAGAGATAAGCGGTCACTACATCCATTAACTACATTGATAAGTTTATTTATACCGCCAATGGTATTAAGTATCGAAACATAATTCCACTGATTACATGAGAATATGTATCATTGTAGGCGCTACCACGTGTGGAACAACACGATATATGCGGACCAAGTAGTCTTTTATCACCGGTGTTCGGTTGGACGACGACTATTAGCCGAATGTGTGATGCCTACATGTATGTCTGACATTTACTCTGACAAATGCATTGTATTGTATGGTATGTAATAATCATCATGATTTGACCGGCTATGTATTGTCATATGTACTATAAAGTCTTGCACAGGTGTATAGATCTTATGCTCTTATTGATCAAAGCGTTATATTTTATTTTAGTAGTACATCCCTTTCTAAAAGTTTATTCGGCTAACTATTTGACACGCTAAACGCGTGAGGGTAGTGGAGAGATGCGTTAGTGGGAGGATACGACATGTCATAGCATTATTACGGGACGTTGTGTCCCACCTTGTCAAATCAGGCTACGTGGTATTAGTTTATAGCTTTCAGCGCACAAGTACCAACCCTATCTTTGATCCCTTTGATCAGTTCATTTTCGTGAATTGATTAAATGGGTTTAAAATGAAGTTTCGCTATTTTTTTGCTTTACATGAAGAAAAGATTCATTGTTTTTTGCTCTATATGAAAAAAAACTTCGTTAATATAACGCTTCTTGAAACGTTATATCTAATAGCCGCGTCCTGGGAGGTGCAAATAGAAGTCTAGTACACATCATCTGAAATACTTTATTCTACTTACTATTATACAATATAGTATTTAAATAGATAAATGACATCGATTGTTTATGGAGATTTAATCGAGGTCTCCAAAAACATCTTGAGTGTAATCCACAAGCATGTCTTTATTAAGGATAATGTTGTTCTTTGGCTTGAATTCTTCAATAGCACCCTGAGAAGGACTAGCTTGATGGTTGTCTTGAATGGTGTTGAAGTGAGTTTCAGTCTTATTTTCTTGAACTTGTTTGCCTTTTCCTCCATACTTCATATATATATCCACAAGGTGCTTAGGAATAGACATCTGTTAGTATAATGATTCGCACATCCACACCTTTGACAAGTTTGAAAGTTGTCAATTCGATCATTTTTCATGAAACTAGACTTCTCATTGCGCCCCCGAGATGCGACTATCATGCAGGACGTTTGATGGCCAAGTATTTTGATGGGCAATAAGTGCCGGTAGACTAGGTGCAAGAATTAAAAAGGGGCATCACAATACTATTCGTCATTGCAGTAAACGATGAAACATTAACACGATACATTAGAAGACGAAATATTAACATGACAGACGAACAGGTGACAAATCTAAGTAGCATGCCGAAATTTCTAACTACAACATCTAAGAAACAACCTAGTAGACGTCGAACAACACGCGAAGCCGAAGCAACGGTCCTGATACTTTTCCACGTCCACCTCCTCGCAGGCGACACCTTCCTACTCCGCGTCATCTAGTGGCGTCTCCTCCAGGAATCGTGCGGCCTCCTCTCCTGAGTCGTAGTCCTCCTCGGAATTGTCGACGGGGGGGGGGGGAGGATCCTCCTCCTCGTCCTCGTCGAAGGGAGGGTCGTCCCAGTAGACCCCAACGACGACGGTGAGGGCAGGTCTCCGCACCGGACCCGTCATCATCGTCGCGGTCCAAAACCTTGTCCTCCTCTTCTTCGTCCCAAGAAGAGTCAACAAAACCGTTGGTGACGTACTTCTCGAATTGCACCCAGTACTCTGCATGCTCGGGCTACTGTCCCAATGGCAGCTCAGTCAGGGCGACGCTGAGTCGTCCGAAGGCCTGGAGGAGAGCATTGTAGAGGGCAGCGTTCGAGTAGGAAGGGATCATAGTTTAGATGAGAAGTAGCGAAGAAGAAGCACATGAAAAGTGTCTACCGTGAAGCCGAAGTATAAGAAGATCAATGGGTAAGGCAGACGCGAGCCTTCATCTACCATCGGTGTCGAGTTATTTCTGACGTGAAAGGAGAGAAGAGGAGCAGTGCGTAGCAACCGAGAAAAGAAGTCAAAAGCCCAAGCTTGCGTCAGTCGCCAGCTAGAAGACGTGCCATCGTTGGCAAGAAAACCACACACGGGCATTCATGCGCCTAGCCTCTACATCGTCTGCTAGATAGTCAGAACAGGTTTATCACATAAAAATGATCTCCATTAACAGTTGACACGATCTGCAAGACAACATGCTGACTATTTTGGATGCGACACAACAAGGAAAAAAGGATGCAACTTGCAGAGCTAGAGTAATTACGAACCCAGCGACCGAAGCGATAAGCGTATCAGCATTTTGCATGTCGAAGAAGCAACATCGAAGAAGCAATATTAAAAGTCAGATTTGGAAAGCAAAGGTATCAACAGCGGTGCGACGATATCTAATGCTGCAATGGCGGCAGGCCGAGTAGGAATAAAGCATTACGCTGGGTAGGTAGCTCGAGTTAAAGGAACCACGAGAAGTTTACACGACAACTACAAGTCATAAATGCCGTTCGCTTCGCTCTTCCTCTCCTATACGATTTGGACCAGAATAGCTGTTAAATGAAAAACCTTTTTTTCATTTCTTCGTGATTACATCCAACACGCCGAGTAACACTGACCAAGCAAGCCATGCACGTTAGACGATGGACGAACCGTAAAAAGATATGGCTGAAAGCATTACGCCGGGAAGGTGGATCGAGTTAGAAGAACCAAGAGAAGCTTACACAACAATTGCACGTTGGCTTCAATTTTTCTCTCCTATACAATTTGGACTAGAACAGTTGTTCATATTTAAATTATTATTTTTATTTTCTAAACCATGTTTATATATTCTTTAGAAACTGGAGTATGGTCTTCTTGCTATAGTTCTACTCGGGAATTCTATCTTACAGATCTTTCAGCGGTGTCTCCCATCGATCCCGCTTTGTATGTTTATCTTAGATGATAGAATTAGGTTAAGTGTTATGATACTTGTACAACTGTCATGATTTAAGGGTCTTCCACACCAATAAATGTATTAATTAAATTATGAGAAGAAGAATTTTGGTAGCATATTATAGTCACGGGTTTTAAAAGCCATAAAAGTAGTGAGCATGATCAAGTAGTTGTGCTAAAAAAAAGAGACCAAAGATCAATTATCAAAAGAATTTTAAGGCAAAATAAAAGTACGAGCTTGAAGGAAGAAAAAGAAAAAGAATGATCATAAATCTTTATTGTCCAAATCAAGTGCTCAGTTAATTTAACCATATGATTATATAATATGCTGAAACACTAAAAGCTTCTTATAACTTCATTGATACACAAATGTGTGAAAGCCTCTAAGTCATGTAATGTGTAAGGGTGTGATAATACCCCCGAAGTAACTCTACATCTAATATTGCATTCCCTTTTCAATTTCTGCCTCCTTTATTATAATTACTCGTGCCTCATGAACATGATGATCTTGTTTATAAGCCACCATATTGCTCGGTGACGAGCAAGAGTCTAGCTTGGGGAAGTTGATGAGTCCAAAATTGAAGCATATTTATCTTTAGTTTTTGCATAAGTAGAACATAGTTTTTGATATTTTACCGCGTTTGTGTGCACCTTTTGCCCTTGTTTGAACAGGATCCTGAATTACTAAAGTCTCTTATGAACATATTAATTGGGACTATCATATTATGTTGTAATATGATATTTTTAAGTGATAAAAGTCATTTAACTGATTTATCTTCGTACCTGGTGAAAGATCACGGATGCCGCCTAGAGGGGGTGAATAGGTGGTTAAAAACTTTTACGAGAAGGGCTTAACATAGGCGGAATAAAACTAGCGTTTTCTTTTATCAAGCACAAAGCCTATAAATGATGTGGTTCACCTATGTGCACCAACAACTTATGCTAAGCAATACAAGCAACAATGTGATATCAAGATAGATTACTTCAAACACGAAGGTTATCACAATGTAAAGTGCATAAGTAAAGAGCTCGAGTATAGACATAATCGAGGCACGCGAGGATGATAATATTTTACCGAGTTCCTCCCAACAAGGGAGTACGTCTCATTGGAGGGGTGGCCGGTACTAAGACCACCAACGCCACAAGAGGCCTCACCGTATTCTCCCGAGCACCCACCACACGGCAAGCACCCGATCCACTATGGGACATTTGAGGGCGGTCACTAAACACGTACAAGATTGGGGCAATCTCCACAACTTAATTGGAGACTCCCAATAATCACCACCAAGGCCACAAACTTAGGGAGAGCTTCACAACTTAACTGAAGACCCCAAGAACTCGCCACAAAGGCCACACAACCGTCTAGGGTTCCAAGAACCCAAGAGGAACAAGCTTCTCGATTTCACCAACCAAATCCTCTAAAGAGAACTCAAACCTATGCACCTAATGCAAATGGCAAGAACACCACAAAGATGCTCCAATCCTTCACTCTTAAATTCCAACAAAGCTATTAAAGCAATTGGGGGAATAAGAGAGGAAGAACCAAAGGAGAACACCAAATCCTCCAATATCTAGATCCCAAAGATTCACTCACAAAAGAGATGATTTGATTTGGTCAAAGTGTAGATCTAGAACTCCTCAATCTTTCTCTCAAATAGATGCAAGAATCATTGGATGGGGAGAAAGAAAACAAGTTCAAAAGAGTTCACACAGTGGGGAAAAGCTTGAGGGAAAAGAGGAAGAAGAACCAACCAAAAAAAGAGAGGGGGAGCTTAAATAGTGGCCCAAGAGAATCACGTTGGGGGCTGATCCGCCCTAGGCAGAATACTGCACAGGGCATTACCATGCCTAACAAGCGGCGACAATTGACCAGAAGTGGCGATCTGGCAAAAAGGGACCGGCGGCGAAGCGAAGGAGCATCGAGTGAGGCAAGACGAGGAAAGGCCAGAGCGGCGACACGACAGAGCTAGGCTGCCGTAGTACTGCCAGGCAGGTAGTGCTTGGGCAGGCTTTGCCAGTCCATGACTAGATACACTACCGGGCCGAGCAAAGAGGGAGGCCGCGCGATCAGAATTGACCGGTAGCAGCTGCGGTAGTACCGCTCGGCCTAGAAACATTTCCCCTTTTTCTTTTTCCTTTTTAAATCAAATAACATGTAAACTTCAAAACGCAATAACTAGAGTTTGGAAACTCCGATCGACCCGAAACCAATTTTGTTGGAAAGGTGATGGCAAGAACTACCACCAAGTGAGAATGTATCAAGTATTATAATGTGAGATACCTCCCTTGGTGAGGAACCGGAAAACCTCGAAGATTAAAACTGCAATAAGATATAAAAGGGAGATTCGCTTTTTGAAGAACTAGAGCTTGTAATGAACACAAGCTCTAGAACCAAACATGGATAATATACAATAAACAACCAAGAAAGATTATGCTAAGAATGCAATGGTTTGAGCTCTCTCCAAAAGATATGATCGAGTTACTCCCTCGAGAGCCCCTCTTGATAGTACGGTTATCTATCCTAAACCTGGTCTCCCAACTACCAACATGAGATCGGCAAAAGGGAAAACCTATCAATATTATACCTTTGCATTGAGCAAACCACTTGAGTATGATGTAGACGATCTTGTCCTTCTCAAGATGGACACCTTTCTTGATTACTCTTGCACGCACTCACTTGATGAAGACTTGACATATGCTCACCCATACACCATGGGAAAGCCTCTTCTTAGACCTTGTCTTCATCGATCCATGATCACCGAGAATGGCAAGCTTCAAGCATGAGATCTTCTAAAGATGGCTCATCTTGATCTTGCACAACATTTCTTGTAACTTCATATGATTCCAAAAGGCCCAAGGCCCTTGGACAATGCTTCTTATTCTTCATTTCTTCCACCTTGAATCCAACACATGGTCCAAGTGAAGCCAATGGACAAATCCTACAAGTGCAACTCAATGCAAACATTAGTACATAGAGATTGTCATTAATTACCAAAGCCACACACGGGGGCCCCACATGCTCTTTCACCTAGGAGAATTGCAAACATGAAGGAAGGCTACTGAAGTGTGAACAACCAGTGGTATGGGCAAAGCCCGCCCATACCACGCGGCAACGTTACCATCTTATCAAATACTTTCTCCTAGTAAAGACGGATCATAGATCCGACATTCACATCAACCTTGAGCCATGAAAAACCACACCGGAAAGGGATCTGAAGGAGGAACTTGGAGAAGGGCAAATCCATGCTGCTTCACAGATTATTGGAGGACATCGCATCATCCCCTTCATCATAAACCGCTGCATCACCATCACCACTACTACCCACATCTTTCATTCATTATATCTTGTTGTAATTCTAGATTCAATTGTGGTTTACACTAGATTTATCTCCGTACTTTTATCCATCCATTTGATTATGATGATGTTGTTGATTGCTCCATGTATGAGTAGTTCCCCTAGTTCTTGGGGAGATGGAGAATCCCTAACACTATTATGAATTGAAATCATGATGATCTATACTTGTGTCCATTGACTTATTAGTCTATGATATATTTATGATGTGTGTTTGATCTGTCTCTTTAGATGGTATGTGTAGTTGGGCACATATCATTTGCCTTTTGGACTAAAGAAGAGGGTGAAATCCTTTGGACGTGTTTGGAAGTGTGCCTAGAGCTATTGTGACTATAAGCTGTGGCGCCCCGCTAAAACCACTACTAGAAAACCGCTGTGTTTTTGTGTTGCGCATCATCATGACTGCATGCGCATGTCATCATGCCACATTGTATTTGGGCATCATAATAAATCTTGCCTTTTATTATTGTCTTGCATTTGTTCCTATCCATTATACATGTCTTTGATTTTGGGTTAGTACTAAATTGTATTTGATTTTTGATATATGCTAAGTGCCCAATTTGAGTTGAGGGCATATCTCTTCATTTTCATTTCCATCACTAACATGTTGCTACATCTGGTCCATATGAATTTTCTCCATATTCCACCACACATGGTACCATATAGGTTTCTTCGATTGGCTTGGATTTAACTATGCCATATGTATTTGTGTGGATCCTTGCCATCATATCTTATCCATATTATCTTGCCTAAAATATACCATACATTGTCCATATGGGTTCTTATTTATTTGCTTTGGATTTAAATCATGCCCATAGAAATGTGTGGTTTATCCATTCAAGTTTGTTCTATTAAATCCTAGTGCTCCTGTCTCTATCTATCTACACCATCTTCCTGTGTACCGTTCTTCTTGTTCAGAATTCTTTGAGCTTTTCTTTTGTTTAAATCCTAAAAGTAACCTCATTGCCTCTCTCATTGGTTCAAACCATATCATGCATTTTTTCGTGCATTTTTCTAAGCCTAAGAGCATTTTTGAAAACACCGTATTTTATTTTTCTAAAATATCCGTACGGTATAATATATATTAAGCCGTCATCTCTCTTTGTTATTTTAAAACAAAACAATATTTTTTTCGGTCTGTTACGTGATCATAAAAGTTTTTCTTATTTTACTAAAAATAAAATAGGCAAAAAGCCTGTCTAAAATTTTGACCCAAAACTAGTCTCATCTAGTCTACTTTAGACTAGATAAATAGCCCAATTCCCTTCTTTCTCCTTTCCAAACCCTAGCCTCCAAATCATTCCAAAATTCCCCACCTCTTCTTCCGGCAGCGACCCAGCGTCTCCAGATTGCCTCGATCCAGCCGCCGCCATGCGCATGCAAGAGCCCACGAGCAGCCAAGATCCACATAGCCCCAATCAATCACCAAATTCCTTCTACTTACTCTCGTACAACACCATCCTGGGAGCTGAGCTTCCTCCGTGTAGAGAGGAGAAGCGCAAGGGCCAGCTCGCCCAGTACCTGCCGCGTTGCCTCCTCGCGCACCACAGCAGCTGGCCAGATGCCACCGGTTGTCGCGCTCGCGTGCGCCGGTTGACAGCAGCAGGGACTGCTCTATCCTGGCAGTCTTGTTTCTAGCGCCAGCAGCAGAGCGCTGGTTTTTCTCTCGGTCGACAGCCGCCACTGCAGGTTACTGTTTTCTATTCAGTAAACTTCATCTTGTTGTTTGGCCGGTCTCAGATTTGTTCAGTTTACTTGTCACCAACCTCTCTGTACAACTGCATGTGTGTAGATCGCCACCAACGGGGTGACTTTCTCGTGAATCTCCGCTCCGTCTATCACGACCAAATTCCGACAAGAGCTCCGGCATTGGAATGTTCTACTGGGTGTCTGCGATCCGCCCCCATATTGAGGGGCTTCTACTCCGTCCAGTTTTACCTTGTCTCATCACCTCGCTTTAGAGTGTGTTGCCCGCTGCCACCGCCCCTCGACAAGGTTTCTTTTTCCTGAAGTTGGATACTTTCTTGAAGTCGGCTATCTCCGCTATCTCGACCACAACCCGAACACCATCTCCCCGACTCCGAACTGAGCCGTGAGACCCGTCCCTAAACCATATTCTCTATATATGACATATACCTGTCGTATCATTAAATCATCATGCTTGCATACATGTCATCTGGTGGGTTGGGTTAATTAGTCGATTCACCTAAATTAAATATGGAGCCATATGCGGGATATTGTTGTCTTATTCCGGACTCCATTTAAATTAGTGTAGCGAACCGATGCCATGTGTTGCCTTGTTAATACAACATTTAAATTGCTGGGTTGTTAAATAATTTGAATCATTTAATTAATTGTCGGGACCCCGGTTCCGCTTAATACTGTCTAATTGCACCGCATCTGCATCATATCATAATCATACCGGATCTTCTGCCGTAGTATTAAATAATGCATCTGGTGTTTCTTCTAGTGTTTGCTTCTTCGCAGATTAGGCCGATGAGTTGATGCGAGTATCGACAAGTTCTCCGGTTATGATTTTTCGGCAGTGTTTCCCAGGCGAGCATCTCTCCCCCTTCTACCTATTTTGCATTTATAGTCTTTATTTCCTCCTGTTGATCTATTGCTATACGTGTCGCGATGCTTTAGTTTTCGTGCACTAGTTATATCCCGTGCAGCCTCTATATTGTCATGGACACCTCCTAATACCTGTTGTTTGGTAGATAGCTGGTCTTGCGAGTCGTAGTTGCTTGCTCAGGTGCGATCTCGTGTTGTCAAGTACCACAGTTGTTGGAATGCTGACAGATGTTTATGGTGGAGATGATCATGACTTTTAATACAACTATTAAATTGCTGGGATAACTAATGAAAGAGGCACCGGTGGGCAGTATATGCTATTTGGTTTTTATGTCCACTTGTGTCCCGTAGGCTCCGAGTACTTGATACCTGTTCCTTGACTATTCACACTATCCACATCCGGGAGACCCTATGGGATTCACCTGAGCCAGAGCTTGATTCATTTCTATTTCTTGGGACCACAAACTAGTTTGGGGTTTTATTTATTATCCTGTACTTATGCCATGTTTACTGCTTTATTTAAGATTGTGCGTGGAGCACCTGTACTGTTTAGGATTGCGGAGTGTTTTCGCGGTATCGACAAGCCCAGTCACACTTTCGGGTTCCCAGTCGTTTACATCCATTGGCGCAAACCTTGGGTCCGTCCCGGAGCCGGCCAACTTCGTTGCGGGTAGCTTAATGGGGTGCCCCCTCGAAATATTTATGAATCCTGTGATTGCTTTGTCGTGAAAGCCTCATTGGGTTTTGAGTTGGTTTTTCCGAGGTTGATCGAGTGTGTGTTGCTATTTGTGCACCCCTGCAGGGTAAAACTTTCTGAAAGCCGTGTCCGCGGTTATGGACGACTCGGAGCACAGTATCTCGATCATAGACGAGCATAACTAAAGTAGTGCTATAAATTTGACTTAATATATCTGACTAGTAATCAACTTCACTATAACGAAATAGATATTAAAAATGCCAACCACTGGTGGACCTGGGTTGTTTTGTTATATCTGCCTAGTAAGTATTGCAACTCCAATGGAATGTGATAAAAGTGCCAACAAATGCCGGGTTTTGGGATTCCTCAGGACAATTATATCTGACTAGTAAATGTTCTAACTACAACAGAATGTTAACAAAACTGTCCACTACTTATGCTATCAGGATGACTCATGCTATCTATATCTGATTAGTAATTGCTGCAACTATAACGGAATGAGTAAAACTGCCCACTGTGTGAGTTCCTCGGTTTGACTTCCTCGTTTGGTCTCGAGGGGGAATACCATGATGGGTATGATTGGTGGTAGTATCAGGTTGGATCAGAATAGGTCTTTCTTATCCCTCTCTAATAGCCGACAGATGTATCGAGTCTCTATAGGTTGTTTAGTGCATCTTCCGCCGCTTGATCCACCATACCTATATAGGCGAGAGCCGCCAATTCTAGCCCCGCTGTCTTGGCCTCAAGATCGACGCCTCTTTTTCCATTCGCCCTTTGTCGGCACCCCTTTTGTTTAGCAGGTACGAGTTCGACGTCGTTAGCAGGGTTACCCTTCCGGCTTGGCCTGGGCAGGGTTATGGACGCCATTGGTTATTCTTCAGGGCTCTTAGCCCCATTTGCATCTTGTCCGTACTCGGACGCTGTAACGTTTTCAAGTTGATTTGGATCTTTGTATGGTATATATGTATTCTTGACTCGTTGAGTCGCTGTTGTATATATATCTGTTCTGTGGGTCCCATCGAGGACTGTTGTGTAATGGTATTACTTCGTTTTCCACTCGCACGAAAGTGCCTGGTGGGCGTCCTTGAATCGTTTCTATGTGGGTTTGGCGAAAAGGGCTAAAACTTGCATAGGGCCGATTTGAGGGTGTTACATAAGCACTGGCTAGCAACCTGCACAGTCAAAGGAGGATTAAAGAGAGATTCCCTAAGCTAATTACGATATACATGGGGAGACCCTTATTTGCAGTGGTATGTATGGGTGACTGCTCTCAGACATCACGGTGGTTATTTAGAGGTGACCTCATTCTTGGCTCAACAAAGTGACTGCCTACGAGCCTTGTAGTGAATATCTTATTATGGATCTCTCTCCACACATATCATGACACAAGAAATAGGTTATCCTAATTATGAATAATAATATCATGCTAGAGGTGTATACTACATCCCCGAGAACGCTTTCGCCCTATTGAGTTCAACCACTTTTCCAAACACTTTTGTTACTCGCTTCCTTTTACTTGTTTTAATTACATGTCTTCATTCAACCAAAAACCTTTCAAACACCCTTTAATTGAAACCAAAGGCGGCTTACAAGTATCCTTTGATAGACAGTGATGAGGGGCATAAAGACCTTAACCAAATAGCTCTTTGTGGGTTCGATACTCTTATTGTGAAACTAGATACAATCGATCTGTGCACTTGCAGTCATCACTGGCCAATCTTCCTCCATGTTTTAGCGGTTTCGTCGTAGTAGAGGGCCATGAAACCAAAAAAAAGTTTTCCATCGGCCACGGTCGAGCCAAGAAATTCGTCGCGGAAGACGCGCCTTCTATGACGACCGACGGGCTAAGTCGTTGCAGATGGACACTTTTATTGTAGTGAGTCCCAAAAGACTCCTCGTACAATGGGTCAAGAAGTACCTTGGCACAACTCATTTGGAACTGTATGCATATAGTGACAAAGTTCTTTGTGGTCCTAAGTTGAGTACCATATGGTCATGACAATTGTGGTCAACGGGCAAGCAAGAACTAACTTGAAACATGTTAAGCATATAAGGAGTATATTTACTTTCACTTTAACCATAAACACAAAATATGTCTGGATACAAACTCTTATGATTACCGTTTACATGAGCTACATGTCGTGGTGGTGTCACGATATATGCCATAGGATGGCTAAAGTTGGGGCCAGATGGACGCTAGTGGAATCCGATGAGGGATAGTGCGGTGGATACTTCACACGAAGAACACACACAGAGACACGATATACCCAGGTTCGAGGCTCTCCTAGTGAGATAAAAACTCTACTCTTGCTTCTAGATCTTATAATATGATCCATGGACTAGTATAGTTGCTCCTTGAGCTGTATTGAGAGGAAGAAGAAGAAGATAAAGCTTCTGCCTCTCTCTCTACTACTCTCTGTATATCAAATGAACCGACCCTCTCTTTGGAGGCCCCGACGCACCTTATAAAGGGGTGTCCAGGTTACATCTAGGGCTGACGTGGCAATGTATATTCCCAGCATATTCTAGTACATAAGTCATTGGGTAGGCACATATACTCTTCGCAACATGGGGTCCCTTGATGGGACTTGATGTGCCCATCCTCTTAGACTGTTGGCGGTCTAACACTGTCCCCTCCGGGAATCCTGTGACCTGACCTTGCTCCGGGTTTTAGGGGCACGCTTGATTTAGTGTGCCTATCTCCTTTAGGAATTCTGAGAGAGAAATAGGCGTTGACTCTAAGGCCGGCTCACACTCTTCTTGTGCACGCCAACCCCTGGGTCACCCTAACTCAGATGACTCGGCTGGGAGGTACCTGCATAGAGGAAACATCATATATGTTGTGCCGACATATAAGATATGTCAGCTGGGTCTTGCCGGGTAATCTGCCTTGGGTGACTCGGCCTTTACTCAGCCAACCCAGATAACACAACGTGTATCTCGATCAACCTTGTCTTTATACCTTAACTTGACCCTACCTAGGGTCATCCCCGCAACATTAGTCCCCGAAGCTGTTGCGGTCTTAGCAGCATTAGCTAAAAAGGTCGTAGCAGGTTCAACTTACTCAAAACTTGTCTATGTTGTCGACATATTTATATGTCGGCCAATACCAATTTTAACTTGGCTGCACCGATTGGTGACTCGCTGTCCAAAATTGACCTTGCTTGGCTCAAACAGAGATATATCTCGCTGGCCAAGTCAATCTTCAATATCCGAGTTATCTTCCTTAACCATTTGGTTTCTTTCATATTCCCTACCTCGTTCTACGTGTCAAGTAATAATTGTATTGGGTCTCATTTTTTGGGCCTAGACACTATTCATTGCCATGCCGTGGCAGTTATCACTACCACACATCACTTCACCGTGCGACCCCTCGATTACCGCTACGGCCGCAAGATGTAGTTATGCATCCCCACACCGTAACCGTGCATGTGGCACATTTTCTCCAACCGCCCTTACGAAATACACGCACACATCCTGGCCCTCGTGGGCACAACAGATCCCACTACCCACGATGTGTCGTGTAGTTAAATAGGGGAGCGGGGGAAACCCTTGCTCACTTTCCCCCACTCCCGCTCCTTCTTCCTCCTTGCATCGCCACCGCCACTGCATCTAGCAATACGCGACCGTGCTGCTCCTCTGCTCCTTCTGCGTTGCTGCTTCACTCAAGCACCGCCCTCCGCCGCCACTAAAGGACCGCGACAGTCTTTGCCTTGTGCCCCCAAATCCAACGCCGTGTCAGAGGACAGCGACACCGAGATGGATCCCCAAGATATTATCGCTGTTGGTGAGCACGAATAAGAGGCCACCTCTAAGCGAGGTTCATGGGAGGGGTCTGATGTCACTTAGGTAGAGATCGATTGGCTCCGGTGGACCCGACAAATTCCATCGGAGGTAGATTGCCACATCTCGACGACGAGCAAATTCCCATAGCAGAGCATGGTGAGTACATTGTTTTTGTTGCTGACTTTGCTAGAGGATTCGGTCTCCCGGTGAGCGATTTCACCAAGGAATTCCTCGAAACCTTAGGTCTCCAACCCCACCATCTTCCAGCTAATGCCATTGCTTCTCTTTCTGTCGTCATTTCTTGTTGCGAGGGATACCTCGACCTATAGACTTGCGTAAACCTCTGGCCAAAGTACTTTCAACTTCGGTCCAATGTTGTTCCATCTCCGGGTGTTCCCCCTGGCGAGAAACCTCTAACCCAGTGTGGGGCTGCTTCTATTATGCCCTAGAAGAAAACTATTTTCCCCCGGATCCAAGGCCTTGACTCATGCAAGAAGTGGCTCATATCCTTCTTCTACGTGAAGAATAATACCAAGACCGATATGATTCGACTTCTAACTTTCTCTGTCGGTGTTCCCTCCATAGTCAATTGGGATTTTGACCCAAAGACCAAGAATTCATTTCATTTGTCAATGAGGTTAACACCCATCTCGTCGAGTTTAAGGCTGTCGGGTTATCTGGTGATGATCTCATGGCCACATTTATCAGCAGCCTAGTTTGCCCCCTTTAGCTCCGCAGTCACAAGATGTGCCATATGAGTGGCCGCTTTGACCCCAACTGAGTCTCCACCACTGAGTTATCCAAGGCTCAAATCTAAAAAAAGTCCAAGTATATCTTTAAGACCAACATGACAAGGCGTGGGTCTGGAGCAAATCGCCCTTCAGTCGAGAGAACCCAACACCCCATGTAAAAATCGAGTCATCTTTACCGTCATACCCGTTATGTCGGCAGATTAGTTCATTTGACCTTTCTTTGTTTCAATGTGCAGAAATTTCTCCAACAAAATTTCGAGAATACTAAGAATCCCTACCTCACTTGGGGAAAATATCTTGATACCTCGGATTCAGAAGATCCGAATTTCGAGGACTTCATGCCCATTACTGATGCTGGCTCCGGCTGATCGCATGGTAAGACTCCTGTCTAAGAACCATTAAGGGAATGGCCGGATGATGATGATGAGGAGGACGATTGTCATATTCTAGAGGTACTTGGCCCAATGCCAATATCATTCACCTACCCGCCTCACTTTACACGAGCTAACCTGGTTGGTCAGGTGCATGAGGTGCCTCCTATTGCTATGGGAGGTCAAGGTGCAACGAATAAGCACGCCTCACCCTCTACCCCATAGTTTGAGTCACCTAAACCCTCGAATAGGACCAGAAGGGGGTTCAAGAAACCTCGGAGGCAAAAGGAACCACCTGTTAGTTCCGGGTAAGCTTTCTTTTACGAGATATCTTTATATTTCTTGTTTCTCTCTTTCCCTATTTCTTGTTTCCCTCTTTCTGCTCCAACTCTTCTTATCTCATTATATCAAACTACAGGGCCGCTTTGGATATATCCCAAAGTGCTTCTAGCATGGCCTCTCTGATTATTAGTCCACCATCTACTCCTCTAGAAGATACCCGAGTCCCTAGTCCGACTCGAGCTAACACACCTCTAGCACCAGACACAAATATCTCCCGGCCAGAGGGTGAGGCCGAGGTTGGAGGGGGAGGTGGTGCCCTAACTGACGAGGCTATGCCAAATCAAAGGGAAAATACCTCGGTCCCTGACAGAGAGAGTGAAGAATGTGGTGCTAGCAACATCGGCGCCGAGATAATTTCAACTGAGGCTCTGGTAATCCCGAAGCCAGTTCAACCCCAAGCATCACAGCAGCACACTAATGAGCTAGTTTTGACCCAACAACAGCAACCAACACAACCATCATCCAAGTCAGCCCAATCTCAACCTCGGCCAACAACATCATAACAGCGGGTAAACCCAACTACTAAGTTGAAGAAACCAGTTGCAGCAGCCAAGGTAATGCAGAAGAAGACTACAGTTGTCCCTCAATAACCTTTAGTTACCACAATGCTGAAGAAATTCGGTGCTACCTTAGGTTCGACTCAAGACAAACAATTGACGCTTCATGTTAACTCTGCTGCAACAATAGCTAGTACCAAGAAATCTTCTGCCAGGAAAGGCCTGGTCCTAACCCGAACTTTGAGCAATCAAATCCTTGGTTCACTCACCGATTATGCTAAAAATTGGAACAACGCCGAATATGGCAAAGTGACATCTGGAAATCCCAAGGCACAGAAGTTTGGCCCGGCCGAAATTGTTGAGATGATGTTTACTGCCCGAATGGCTCTTGCTGAAGCTGACAAGATGGTGGAGGTAAATATCTTGGTTATCTTATTCATACTTGTAGTAGATATAGCTGTAAACCCCTAGTCCCCGAGCCTCCGAGGGAGTAAAATATTACACGGCCGGAAGCTCTTAGACCAACATTATTTGAATTACCTTTGAATCTTAAATCATTTGAGATATTGTGGTGAGTCACTATAACTTAGTCGTAATTCAAATTAGAACCAATTATCCAGCCACCTAGATTCAGATCGAGTTTACTCGGTTCGAATCTTGAGCAGAATCGAATATCCAGCCACCTAGATTCGGGTTAAGTTTACTTGACTCAAATCTTGAGTAGAATCAATTATCCAACCACCTAGATTCAGATCGAGTTTACTCGGTTCGAATCTTGAGCAGAATCGAATATCGAGCCACCTAGATTTGGGCCAAGTTTACTTTGCTCGAATCTTGAGTAGAATTGAATATCCAACCACCTAGACTCGGGTCAAGTTTGGCTCAAATCTTGAGTAGAATCGAATATCCAGCCACCTAGATTCGGGTCAAGTTTACTTGAATCGAACCTTGAGTAGAATCGAATATCTAGCCACCTAGATTTGGGTCAAGTTTACTTGGCTCTAATCTTGAGTAGAATCAAATATCCAGCCACCTAGATTCATGTCAAGTTTACTTGGATCGAATCTTGAGTAGAATCGAATATCCAGCCACCTAGTTTCGGGTCAAGTTTACTTGACTCGAATCTTGAGTAGAATCAAATATGCAATTTTACTCGGCAACTGACACTTTGTATTTTCCAGATCTCCTCCAATAGACGCACTGCTGAGTTTGAGAAACTCTTGTTGGAGCACCGGAGCCTCTCCACCAAGCACAAGAAATTTTTGTTTGATCTGTAGAGCAAGGGTATGTCTCTGCGGCTTTGCTCCAATACCTTCTATTCTTATATCTACCGAATTAACTTTTGATGCAACATACGTAGCCGAGGTTGAGACTAAGAACGAGGAGCTGAAAAAACGCTTCGCTCATATGGAAGGTACTTGATTCTTGCATTTCACTTTGTTCTTGCTTCTTTTGACTCGCGTTATTATTTTTACCTCGGCATAGCTGAGACAAAAGCTCTTGCAAAGGTGCACCAGGATTGCATATATGTGCCCGAACTGATGAATCATTTTCTCGAACAAGAAGGGGTGCATCAAGCTCAGCCAAAGAAGGAGCAAGACGAAATATCTCTGCTTCGTGCCGAGAAAGAAGAACTAAAGAAAATCTAGAAGGCTGAGCTTGATAAGATTGACCAAGAGTTTTCCAAGGAAAAGAGCCGGCTCACCACCCAGATCGAGAATGACAAAGAGTTACTCAAAGAAGTCGAGATCAAGTTTGAGTCGGTTTCCTCTGAGTTCAAAAAGCTCAAGAAGAAAACTGGGAATTGGTTGACTGAGCTCGCCTGAATCAGCAGCATCATGACCCATGAGTCTCTTTCTCTGGCCTTTCCTTTCTGCCTACATTTCCTTCACACTCTGATTCCTCTTCTTAACCTGTTCTTCTTTTGTGCTTGTTCCTTAGGCAATTTTCCCGAATGAAAACCTCTTGCCGCTACGGCTATCTGGAAGTTCCGGGAAAAAGAGCTGAGGCTAGTCCTATCCTGGAAGATCATTCAGGGTTGACAATACCTTGGTTAGTCTCTCACCCAGCCTTGGGCCAATGAGATCTTTTAGGGTTGACCTTCTTAATGCTGGCATCCGGGTTTTCAAGGTGCTCTGGCCGACAGATACTGTCTCAAAGCATGTCACCTAGCTGGGTGCGAGGCTGATGGGGTGCAAGGAACAACTCAGCTTATGGCGTGAATCTGCTGCTCGAGCCGGCGCTGATATAACTCTGAGCTTTGTGCTATCATGGTACGAGAGTATCAATTTAGATATTTGATGTCTACGCACTTCTATTCTTGTAGACAATTGTTGGGCCTCCAAGTGCAGAGGTTTGTAGAACATCAACAAGTTTTCCCTTAAGTGGATAACCCAAGGTTTATCGAACTCAGGGAGGAAGTGGTCAAAGGTATCCCCTCTCAAGCAACCCTGCAATCAAGATACAAGAAGTCTCTTGTGTCCCCAACACACCCAATACATTTGTCAGGTGTATAGGTGCACTAGTTCGGCGAAGAGATAGTGAAATACAAGTGGTATAGATAATTATCAGTGGTAATGGTGATAGAAAATAGCTTGATGGCGTGAAAGAGACTAAAGGCAAACTGAAATAAAGATGGAAGCAAGCAAACATGTAACAGATCTAGTTGCAGACGGTGTTTCAATGCTAAGAAACAAGGCCTAGGGATCATACTTTCACTAGTGAACACTCTCATATAAATATATTCTTCCTTATGATACTACGCTGAACTACTCTCCGGTTGGACACTCTAATCCATGGCAGGGCTATAACAACACACCTCAAAGTAAGCCTTTCCATATAGATAACCCCACACTGTCACCTTGAGCACTAGATGGTTCCAACAAACACCACAATTTCATAGAGACATCCAACTCCAAATATAACTCATAACAAGTATTTGTAATCTCTAGCCTAAGTGCCACCATGGTGTGCACGCTGTCACTTTCACACACATGGGGAGAGCAGAGATCTATTAAAGCACTTGAGTAGCAAGGTAGATCTACTTGATTACAAAGCTCATGATCACAATATGATCACGCATAGAGAGAGATGAACACATAGCTACCGGTAGAACCCTTAGCCTCGAGAGAGAACTACTCCCTCCTCATCATGGGAATCAGCAATGGTGATGGAGATTGTGGTGGAGATCGATGGAGATGGCTCCGGGGGCACTTCCCCGTCCCGGCAGGGTGCCGAAACAGAGACTTTTTGTCCCCCGAATATCCCCTTCGGTGGCGGCGGCACTGCAGAACTTGTCGTGGATTTCTGATTGACGATTTAGGGTTTATGCATCGGGAGGCTCTTATAGGCGAGAGGGGAGACCGAGGGGGTGTCGGAGGGGCCCACACCACCCCCTGGCGCGGCCTGGCCTGGCCTGCGCCACCAAGTGGTGTGGTCAGCCCCTGTCCCCACTCCGTCTCGTCATCTGGCTCCGTGAGTCTTCCGGTAAAATATCGACTTTGGCTTTTGTCCGGTCTAATTCTGAGAATATTCATTTTCTAACTTTCTGGAACCAAAAACAGCGGCAAAAGCAGCCTTGTGGCATCTTGTTAATAGGTTAGTCCAAGAAATCATATGAAAAGTACTCCAAAGTTGGAACAAAACACAAGAAAGTAGATAAAACCAAGCATGGAACATCAAAAGTTATAGATACATTTGCAATGTATCAATATTCTCCAAACCATGCACACTAGCTCCACATGGACGAATGATCCGGAACTTATTAAGCAGCGCCAAGCCCGAGCCAATGATCTGATTCAATATGGCAAGGTCCATGCCTGGAATGAAGGACCAAGTTTCCTAGGTGACGTCTACGATGAATATGAAGAATACGCTAACAAAAATGAAGAAGATTCGGACGACGAAGAATAAACCGAGGCTTATTGATGAGGGGTAACCTCGACAATGCCCATGGTTATGGACTTAAGGTTTCGTGGAAAAGTGAATGCTGGGGATTTCGTCGGATGTCAGGCAAACAAGGGAGTCGAAGTTGCCTGATTATTGATGAACAAAGCTATTATAAATCGCTCGGGAGTTTTTCGGTACCTCATCGTGGGCTTCTCCCATCCAATATATAATATGCTGGGTCTCAAAGACGTATACAGATAGGTTACATATATATGATTACAACACCAACACAATGTTGGTTCATATTTCCTTATCTAATACAACTAAGGCTTCGATTGGATGCTTCTTGGGCCATCATCTTGAATCTTCATGGGCCGTGAACCTTTATACAGCCAAGGTAGTAAGTCGTAGGCACCTAGGTAATTATACCCATGTCAGTAGCCCCCGAGAATTTACCTGAATCATAGATTCTGGTTGAGTCTTAGAGATACTTTTCAGTTTTTTCATGTTCTGAGATTTTATGAATTGATTTTATCTCTCGAACTTTATAGGGATTTGGTACAACAGGCTTGATACATCCGACGGATCGAGAATCAATTAATTGCTCCTAGGAAAAAACACTGTAGACCTACATCAAATTCAGGTCCCTAGGCCTAAACTCGGAATTATAACTTGCGTAATCCAGTTGGAGCCATTGAGGTCTTATTGAATACTGAATTCTAGTTCTATTTTTTTAGGTACTCAATGCGTCCGTCGGAATTTTTCATCATATCATTGATACGGATATTTTACTAGCAGAGCGCATTCTTGTGCGATTACCAAGCCACCCAGGAAGAATCCTAGGGTCTTACCTTCTTGTCTTGGACACAACATTTAGAGTTTTATCACGTCGGGTGCGATCCGAGATTTTTGTATGATTTTTATCGACTGCCTTGTTTGGCTGCTGGAATTTCTGAAATTTATCAAATTATTGTTTTAATTTTTTATACAATATCCCAATGGGAGCAACCTTTTGAGGATACACCAAAGTAAAACTCATAGTTTTGGGTTGAAACTGCTTTGACTTTATATGCACAATATAATTTCTATCGGGTAACGGGAGTAGCCCCCGAGGCTATGTTCGGATGCCTGTATTTGGACATAGGCTCATAATTGTTGTTAGTTTTATTAGAATAATGCTCACAGAGAAATAGAGATCCCCTGTTTTGTTCGTAAAAAACTATAAACAAAGACTTAGAGTATGAAGAACTTATCTTTTATTTACATTCTGAAGCAGAAGACACATTGTTTGGCAGATTTTCTCCTGGTCGTTGGCCTTAATATTCTGGCTAAGAATCTGGGCCATAGGCCTTATTGTAACTTAAATTGCGAGAAAACATAAATTCTAAGCGTAAAAGCATTGCAGTTGTGCGACGTTCCACGAATTGGAGTATTTGACTCATGTCTTCTTGTCTTGTAGCCGATATGCTCCTTCGGGAATAACTTCTGTAACAATGTAAGGCCCTTCCCAAGGCGACTCCAATTTATGGTGACCATCTTGCTTGAGGCGAAGAACTAGGTCCCCTATAACAAAGGACCTAGGACGCAATCGTCGACTGTGGTAGTTGTGCAAGTTTTGCTAATATATAGTAGTTCTTTGTAGGGAAATGTTGCGGGCTTCATCAAGTGCATCACCATCATCTTGAAGTGCTTCTCCTGATGCTTCTTCATCATATTCAGCGACTCGTGGAGACTCGTGAGATACTTCAGCTGAAAGGACAGCTTCAGCGCCATGGACCAGAAAGAAGGGTGTTTGTTGTGTCGAATTATTTGGAGTAGTACGCAAACTCCACAAAACAGATAGTAACTCATCAACCCATGCTCCTTTTTCCCTATCGAGTGGTGCTACTAATCTTTTCTTGAGGCCAGCAGTTACGAGGCCATTGGCTTTTTCCACTTGCCCATTAGTTTGCGGGTGAGCTACTAAGGCATAGCTTACTTTTATACCCATCTGACGAGGGTTTAACTCATCAATGCCCATTGTTATGGACTTGGGTTTTGGAGAAGGAGGGAGCACTGGAGACATCTATCGGCTAGCAAACAAGCACACAGGGGACTCAAAGATTTACCCAGGTTCAGGCCTCGTAGAGGTCCCTACTCCTGCTTGTCTGCTCGTGGAATTATCGAAGGAATCGAAGATTACAATGGTGCGCAGATGAAATCTGGCGAGGGTTGTGGAACCTAGGGTTGCGTGTGTCCTCCTTGCCGCCCCCTCCTAGCCTTTATATAGATATGTTAGGTCTTGGGTAGCAAGTCGAGTCGGTTACAAGTTAGGGTTTTCCCCTTTGAACTTTCTATCTTTAGCTTCTTCTTGTTCTTCAAGCAATCGAGAGTCCGCAGGTTACTCGAGTTCCTTATTTTGGCCTTGGCGACACCGTGGGCCTCTACGTATTCAGGCCGTATATACCAAGCTCGAGTACCTGTAGGGTATACCCATGTCAGTAGCCCCTGAGACTTTATGAAGCCTTTCGAGTGCATGACTGAGTATGTTTTTCGACTGCCCTGTTTGTGTCATAGGGATTGTTGATGTGCGTGCCTGATTTAACCGATGTATCGGGATCAGTTAACTACCTTAGGGTGAAACAACGCCATCTACTCGAACTCGAGTCCCCGGACTCGAATCTGGAAAAGTGCTGGTGTAATTCGACTCAAGCCATGGAGGTCTTACAGAAGTCGAATTCCAGTGTATGGGTGTGAGCACTCGACGCGTCCGTCAAGGCATGTTCATCGTGCCTGTAGGCACGGTTACATTTCTGGTAGTGCGCAGCGAATGCGTTGCCAGGCCTTATTCAGGTCTTATCTTCACGCTGTAAGCGCGACATCCGAATTTTTATCATCGCGGAGACGATTCGGGTGACCTAGGAGACGCAGTCTCTTTGTAGGGAAAAATCATGAGGCGGTGTCGCCATAAGCTTTGAGTGTGGATGTTATCAACACACAATACTTTGTGCAAATAATCATAGGGTGCGCGACCAGCGCTCCCTATGGGAGTAGCCCTCGAGTGCCTGGTTGAGTCGAAGACTCATGCAGGGACTAAAGAACTTTTGCGACTGCTGTTGTCTTTTGTTTGCTTGTTTCAGTCGAATTTGCTTCCGGCGCTCCCTATGGGAGTAACCCATGTCCATAGTCGAACCGTGTTTCGAGTGGTTGGGTTTGCTTTGATTGTCCATGTTCCTGCAAAAAGAATAAGAAAAATCATAGGGCGCGCGACCAGCGCTCCCTATGGGAGTAGCCCTCGAGTGCTTGGTGGAGTCGAAGACTCGAGCAAGGACTAAAGTAGTCGAAGTCTTCTGCTGCGTAGTTTTTGATGACGTCAGTGCTGCTTATTTCATGACCTCAGTTACCCGTGTGAGCGAGTTTGACGGGACGTGATGAGCGGTGGGTCCCATTTCCTGACTCTGATTTGACCGGTCGTGCGTAATCTTTATTTTAACTACGCCTCCTCGATTTCCACGCGTAATGGGAGTAGTGGGGGACGGTTCGCGCTTCAGGTCCTCCACGTGTCGAGCGTGATGAACGCCACGCGTCTGATAGGGTTTTTCTGAGCTGTTGGATTGCATCTTCTAGGGGGTTAAGTAGCAATGCGGCGACGGTAAATTTCACATCTACTTTTCATCCTTTGCCTCCATCGCCATTGCCGATGTTCCTCTGCTTCTTTGCGCTCCTTTCCTTCGCGGCGCTGGACCAACTCCGCGTATTTCCCAGCTACTTCCTCCGGTCACATCGCCGCTGCGGAATGGGGAAGAAAAAGGGAGGTGCTGCAGTCGATTCCACTGCTGCTGCTGCAATGAAGAAGAAGGGCGGCTCCGCCGCTGCGGGCACCAACACCACCGCCGATGGAAAGAAGAAAGGCACGGGCACTCGCGTCACGAATGGCTGATGGCTCAATACACGGCGCCCAGAAAAGTGCTTGGTGCGTGGTGTTGATGTAGAGCTCGTTGGGAACCCCAAGAGGAAGGTATGATGAGCACATGACAGAAGTTTCCTCGGTTATGAAACCAAGGTTTAATCGAACCAGTAGGAGCAAGGAAACACCTCAAAGGTGTTACTAGCTGAGCTTTGGCAGCGCGCACTACCGGTGCTAGTAGCAACGTGGAGACCTGCACAACACAACCACAGAACTTTGTCCCCAACTTGCGATGAGGTTGTCAATCTCACCGTGTTTTGCGGAAAACATAGGATTAAACGTATCGAATGGAAAGAAGTAAAAGTTTGTAGAAAGTAAACACAAAGCAGAAATAGTTTATAGATTGTATGTAAAGTAAAGGACCGGGATCCATAGTTCACTAGAGGTGGCTCTCCTTTGATAGATAACATGTTGGGTGAACAAATTACAGCGGGGCAATTGACAAACACCGAGAAAGCAATACATGCATATACTAATCATCTTGACTCCTTTGAGACTTGATTGGGCATTACAACATAATACATAGACCGCCATCCAACTTCATCTATGACTAATAATCCACCTTCAGGTTATCATCCGAACCCCCTCTAGTATTAAGTTGCAAGCAACAGATTATTGCTTTACGAACTGCGTGTAAAGTAAACAATACAATTGTTCTATGAACAAAGGATCGTTGTTTTCTCCCTAGTAGCAACAACGCATCTAGTACCTTAGAGATTTCTGTCACTTCCCTAGATTACCAGAGGCATGAACCCACTATCGAGCATAAATACTAACTCTTGGAGTTGCTAGCATCTACTTGGCCAATAGCTACTAACAACGGAAAGCATGCAAGATCTCAAATAACAAAGACATGATAGAATCAATAATCAATCTGAAATACAATCTCAATGTCCATCGGATCCCCGCAAACACAACATGTATGAATTACAAATAGATGATCTTGATCATGAACGGAGCTCACAAGATCTAAACATGAAAGCACAAAGGAGGAGAAACCAGCCATCTAGCTACTACATGGATCCGTAGTCCAAGGATGAACTACTCACGCATCACACCGGAGGCTTGAATGGTGATGAAGAAGGCCTCCAGGGTGAATTCCCCTCTCCGGCAGGGTGCCGGGAAGAGCTTCAGATCCCTCCCGATCTAGGGATGGAGATGACTCTGAACTCTTCGTGGATTTTAACGGTACCTAGGGTTTTCGTCCCGAGGGCAACTTATAGGCGGAAGGAGAGGCCGAGGGGGTGCTGGGGGCGGACAGACCACCCCCTGGCGCGGGCCAGGCCTAGCCACGCGGCCAGGTGGTGTGGCCGGCCCCTAGCCCTTCTCCGTCTCGTATTCTGGCACTGGATCCCTTCCGGAAAAATAGGCACTTTGGCTTTTGTCCCGTCCAATTCCGAGAATATTCATTTTCCGACTTTTACGGAACCAAAAACAACGAGAAAACAAGCGGTAGCATTGTGGCTCTTGTTAATAGGTTAGTCCAAGAAATCATAATAAAAGTACTCCAAAGTTGGAACAAAACACAAGAAAGTGGATAAAACCAAGCATGGAACATCAAAAATTATAGATACATTTGCAATGTATCAACATCCCCAAGCTTAACTCCTGCTCGTCCTCGAGTAGGTAAGTGATAAAAAGAAATAATTTTTGAGGTGACATGCACCATCAAAGACTTGATCAAAGTATTTGCAGAACATTCAAAGCTGGGATCAAAGTACTTCAATCATAACATGAAAGACAAAGTTCTAGCAATAAGCAAAGAAACTATGATACAACATGAAAAGGCACAAACAAAAGATTCATGAATAACAATGCTTTGCAAGACGTTTGTTTGTTTCACATAAAGAAAACATAGCATAATAGTATTCAGCTTGTCCCTCAATAGAGTAGCAAATATAAATGCATAGAACACCTTCAAAGTTCATAAGAGTGACTAGATACAATAGTTTCAAACAAGCAATATCAAGTTATGCATCAATCAACTAGTCTTGGAACAATGCACATAAAACTAAGAATGGCCACTATGCTCTCAAAGTAGGTGCATAAAGATAGAAGGTGGAGACTCAATATAATGGTGGAAGAAAGGCCTTTTGTAAAAGGAAGTAGGGATTCAAGTCTCATAAAGAGCTTCCAAAAATTATGGTACTTATAGCTTTCAGCTCTCATTGCCCCTATCATAAGCATCTTGAAGGTGATTAAGGTTAAAGTGACACAACTAAGAGGATATGCTTGACAAGTTATAAACCGAAATCTCATGCCCCTTACTTACGAAGACCGATCCTCATGCTACTCAACTTCAGTCACGAGTAAGCTCTTGTCATTGGAAGTATATGTGTATCATTAAGAACCGCCAACGGGGTACCCCTTGGACATGATACGGGAGCTTTCCCATAATCAAAATGACAAGGCAAGCAGACAATGAGCATCTCAACAATCTTTTTATTTGCTATTTGCATAGGTTTTTATTGAGGATGCTTCATAGAGTGCTCACTATGGTGATGCTGCAAGTTTCCACCATGATTAGGCATGGCTTAGGCTAGCAGCCCAGGCGTTTCTCTAACACATATACAAACTCCATGATCTTACAAGTTCCACTTTTATTTCACACCGTCGAGATCCGTAAGCAAAAGAACATAATATCAACGGGGTACAAAGTACAAGTGCAATGTTGAAAGCGTTCCCATGGTACATGGTTCTGCTAATTTCAACTTATAAAGCGCAAGCATATACGCAACAAAGAAGGACCCAATGGTTCAAGTTTATTAGAGGCAATAAAGTAAAGTGTGCCATCAAGTTCGTGAGAGCTTCAATCACTAGTTTTCTCATAACAAGTGGAAGGTAAACAAAAGCATGAATATACTTGGAATAGCATAAGCTAGTAGGTAGGTATGGTGGACTCTTTGGAATAACTTGGTTTAGGGAGTTGGATGCATGAGTGGAACTCATACTTTGTTGTGGAGGCTAGCAAAAGACTGGGAGCGACAAACTAAGAGAGCAATAATGGCCATAATCATGCAGAGCGACAAAACATCATTGATCAAAGCATAAAGTGATACTACAAGTTGAAAACTAAAGGATCATAAAGGCTATGGTGACTTGAGATAGTCATAACATGGTGTGAGCATGCGCCAAGTCAACCCAAATAAAGCATCAAAGGAGAATACCACTATACTATGCTTTAATATGCTAAAACAACGCATGATTCATCCAAGGCACATTAAGCAATCTCAATTGTTTATAAAAAGTCATGCTACATCAAAGAATACTAAGCATAAAGCCAAAACAATATCAAGCATGGAATGACGAAGCATAGCCACAGTAAAAAACGAGCTCTTTTTACCACATAAGCATGAACTTTCCTACTCTTTTCCAAACCAAACCAAACTATTCGCAAACCAAAGTGTGAAAGAGGGGGTCCAACCAACTTATTCAGAAAACTAAGCAAACCAAGCAAACTAAAAACCAAAACAAAAATGAAAAAGAAGACGCTCCAAGAAAAACACAACTGTGCACGGAACAATAAAAATGAAGCGTTTGGAAGAAACCTGGAATTTTTATTGATGAAGAAGGGGATGCCTTGGGCATCCCCAAGCTTTGACGCTTGTACTTCTTGGATATTTCTTGGGGTGACACGCGTGGCATCCCCAAGCTTGATCTTTAGTCCATCCTTCATCTCGTTACTCATTCCTTCCATACACCTGAAATTTTTCCTTCATACAAAACTTCACACAATCTCATTAGCAACATTAGTGCACTTAAGATAAATAAGTCTCAAGGTTCAGTTATAACACCAAATAAACTTCCATTAGAACACTAGCTACTGTAGCACTTCCCTCAAAAAGCTCAATTCCGCAAAAGAACTCAAGAAGGAACTAACGAGAAGCAAATGCAGAAAATGGCAGAAATCTGTCAAAACAGACCAGCAGGTAAAGACGAATTTTTTCGAAGACCTTCTGTTGCTCAAATCAAAAAGTGTTAAACTAACGAAAGTTATATAACAACCTGGGGCAGAAGCACAAAACATTACAGCTCATTCCGACGTACAGAGATCTCTCAGGAATTTTTACGGTGAAGCACATAAATCTGTTTCGGGACAACAACTTTCCCAATCATTATTTCACTCTCATTAGAGGTTCCTCTTGGCACAAAAAGCAAATAAAAAGGATAAGGAGAGGTTATTACAGAGGTAATAACTTCCAAGACTCAACTAAAACTCTTGGGTTATCTCCCAACAAGTACTTTTCTTTAACGCCTTTAAGTTAGGCATAAGAAGCAAAGAAAGAATCAAGTGTTCTCAAATGAAGAAGCATTAAGACCAAATTTTGTTTTCATAGGAGAAGCAAAAGAAATCTTTTTTTCTCTTTTTAGGGAAGTGTTCTATACCTTTCTTGAGTGGGAGTTGATATTTAATGGTTCCTTCTTTCATATCAATGATGGCACCAACAGTTCTAAGAAAAGGTGTTCCCAAAGTAATAGGACAAGAAGCATTGTATTCAACATCCAAAACATAGAAATCAACGGGGACATAGGAATCATTAACCATAATAAGAACATCATTAAGACTCCCCATGAGTTTCTTTTTAGCATTAGCATCAAGTGGGATATTCAAATAACAATCTTCAAGAGGAGGCAAATCAAGCATATCATAAATCCTTCTAGGCATAATAGAAACACTACTATCAAGATCACACAAAGCTTTGAAATCAAAGTCGTTCACTTTCATATTAATGATGGGTTCCCAACCATCTTCTTGTTTTATAGGAATAGAAGCTTTATGTTTCATCTTTTCTTCTTTAATCTTTATGAGAGCATCACTAATGTGTTTTGTAAAAGCCATGTTCATAGCACTAGCATTAGGACTTTTAGCAAGCTTTTGTAGGAACTTAATAACTTCAGAGATGTTGCAACCATCAAGATCAAAATCAACTTTATCATCTAAAGTTGTAGAACTATTAGTGGCCTCAACACTAGTGGTGGTGATAGTAGAAACACTAATGTTTCTAGCAATTTCATCTTCTCTTTCCCACTTAGCATGTAATTCAGCTAATAGTCTAACATTTTCATCAATTCTTACTTGTATGGCATTAGTAGCTGCAAAGGGATTCTCATTAGTTTTAGGTTTAGTAGCCATTTTATTAATCAATGAAGATTGAGCTTCAGACAAAGATGATATATTTCTTTCAGCATTAGAGAGTTTCAATTGTAAACTAGGAATTTCTCTATTTAGACTCTCAAGTTGATGGCTAATGTTCTTCAAAATGATAGATTGCTCCTCCATTGTTTTAGTAAATAGTCTATTTTGCTCATATTGCATTTGCATAAAGTTTTTAGTGGCTCTTTCAACTTCCAAAATTCTACCTTCACTAGGTAATTCAGATTTACCATTGTTGGGAGGGTATGGCTTATAATTGTTGTTACCAAAATTGTTCCTATAAGCATTATTACCATAAGCATTGTTGCCAAAGTTGTTATTTCTTATGAAGTTCACATCAACTTGCCCTTCTTGAGCAACCAAAGAGGCTAAAGGAACATTATTTGGATCAATATGGGCTTTCCCATTAACAAGCATAGACATAATAATATCAATCTTATCACTCAAGGAGGAGGTTTCTTCAACAGAATTTACCTTCTTATCTTGTGGAGCTCTCTCAGTATGCCATTCGGAATAATTAACCATCATATTATCCAATAGTTTTGTTGCAGCACCCAAAGTGATGGTCATAAAGGTACCTCCAGCAGCTGAATCCAATAGGTTCCTTGAAGAATAGTTCAATCCTGCATAAAAAGTTTGGATGATCATCCAAGTAGTCAGTCCATGAGTGGGACAATTCTTTACCAAAGATTTCATTCTTTCCCAAGCTTGAGCAACATGCTCATTATCAAGTTGTTTAAACTTCCTTATTTCACTTCTCATGGATATAATCTTAGCAGGAGGATAGTATTTTCCAATAAAAGCATCTTTGCACTTAGTCCAAGAATCAATACTATTCCTAGTTAAGGAATTCAACCACTCTTTAGCTTTTCCTCTCAAAGAGAAAGGAAACAATTTCAGTTTAATAATATCACCATCTATATCCCTATGCTTTTGCATCTCATAAAGTTCAACAAAGTTATTTAGATGGGAAGCATCATCTT
This sequence comes from Avena insularis, assembly GCA_023614405.1. NCBI lineage: Eukaryota > Viridiplantae > Streptophyta > Magnoliopsida > Poales > Poaceae > Avena > Avena insularis. Next base: position 375,819,519 of record CM042689.1, read on the forward strand.
CATTACAAATACCAGAAAATTGTTCTCTGATAACAAGATTGAGCAAAGCAGGTTTTATCTCAAAGAAAGTATTTTCAGCCACAGGTGGAGCAATAGGAGTGCTCATAAAATAATTGTTGTTGGTGCTAGTGAAGTCACACGACTTGGTGTTTTCAAGAGTAGTCATTTTTTTGGGTTTTCAAATAAGAAAGCAAACAAGTAAAACTAATTTTTTTTGTGTTTTTTGAAGAGCAAAACAAGCAAACAAAGCAAAAAGAAGCTAAGCAAAACAAAAACAACAAAGTAAAGAGATTGGTTATGAGGGACTAACCTTGTGAAGATGTCCTTGACTCCCCGACAACGGCGCCAGAAAAATGCTTGATGGCTCAATACACGGCGCCCAGAAAAGTGCTTGGTGCGTGGTGTTGATGTAGAGCTCGTTGGAAACCCCAAGAGGAAGGTATGATGAGCACAGCAACAAGTTTCCCTCAGTTATAAAACCAAGGTTTAATCGAAACAGTAGGAGCAAGGAAACACCTCAAAGGTGTTACTAGCTAAGCTTTGGCAGGGTGCACTACCGGTGCTAGTAGCAACGTGGAGACCTGCACAACACAACCACAGAACTTTGTCCCCAACTTGCGATGAGGTTGTCAATCTCACCGTGTTTTGCGGAAAACAAAGGATTAAACGTATCGAATGGAAAGAAGTAAAAGTTTGCAGAAAGTGAACACAAAGCAGTAGAAGATTGTAGATTGTATGTAAAGTAAAGGACCGTGATCCATAGTTCACTAGAGGTGGCTCTCCTTATATAGATAACATGCTGGGTGAACAAATTACAGCAGGGCAATTGACAAACACCGAGAAAGCAATACATGCAAATACTAATCATCCTGACTCCTTTGAGACTTGATTGGGCAATACAACATAATACATAGACCGCCATCCAACTGCATCTATGACTAATAATCCACCTTTAGGTTATCATCCGAACCCCCTCCAGTATTAAGTTGCAAGCAACAAATTATTGCTTTACCAACTGCGTGTAAAGTAAACAATACAATTGTTCTATGAACAAAGGATCGTTGTTTTCTCCCTAGTAGCAACAGCACATCTAGTACCTTAGAGATTTACATCACTTCCCAGTTACGGAGGCATGAACCCACTATCGAGCATAAATACTAACTCTTGGAGTTGCTAGCATCTACTTGGCCAAGATAGCTACTAACAACGGAAAGCATGCAAGATCTCAAATAACAAAGACATGATAGAATCAATAATCAATCTGAAATAACATCTCAATATCCATCGGATCCCATAAACACAACATGTATGAATTACAAATAGATGATCTTGATCATGAACGGAGCTCACAAGATCTAAACATGAAAGCACAAAGGAGGAGAAACCAGCCATCTAGCTACTACATGGATCCGTAGTCCAAGGATGAACTACTCACGCATCACACTGGAGGCTTGCATGGTGATGAAGAAGGCCTCCAGGGTGAATTCCCTCTCCGGAAGTGCTTTGTGAAGAGCTTGATCCCTCTCGATCTAGGGATGGAGATGGCCATGACTCTGAGACTCTTTTGTGGATTTTTGATCGGGTACCTAGGGTTTTCGTCCTAAGGGCAACTTATAGGCGGAAGGGGAGGCCGAGGGGCTGAGGCGGCGGACCACCTGGGCGCGGGCTGAGCCTGGCATGGCCAGTGGTGTGGCCGGCCCCCAGCCCTTCTCTGTCTCGTATTTTGTCACTTGATCCCTTTCGGAAAAATAGGCACTTTGGCTTTTGTCCCGTCCAATTCCGAGAATATTCATTTTCTGACTTTTCTGAAACCAAAAACAACAAAAAACAGGCAGCTGGCACTATGGCTCTTATTAATAGGTTAGTCCCAGAAATCATAATAAAAGTACTCCAAAGTTGGAACAAAACACAAGAAAGTGGATAAAACCAAGCATGGAACATCAAAAATTATAGATACATTTGCAATGTATCAATGGCGCGGTGGTGTCCATCTATGATCAAGTCCTCAGAGCTTCATCTTCTTTGCCAAGACGAAGTTTTGTCATCCGCAGTCGCTGACGCGCGCGTCCCTGTCGGCGAGGTAATCCCCTCTCCTCCCACCGACTTTCGGGTGATGTTCCTAGCGTTCATCATTTGCGGCCTTTCGTTGCCCCTGCATCCTTTCTTTAGGGGCCTTCTCTGTTTTTACGGGCTCCAGCTCCATCAGCGGTCCCCCAATTCTATTCTCCATGTAGCTTGCTACATTACCCTTTGCGAGTGCTGGCTCGGCATCGAGCCGCACTTCGGCCTCTTCAAGCGCCTCTTCAAGTTGAAGCGCCAATCAGCGTCTGGCTCCGTAGTCTACGATGTAGGCAGCTATGGTATCCACATCGACCCCTCCGTCACGTATTTCGACATCAAGCTGATGATGTCCGTCCAAGGGTGGAAGGACAAGTGGTTCTACGTCCGCAACCAAAAGGCCGACGGAGACCACTATGGACTCGCGCCCTTCGATCCCACGATGCTGTGCAGGAGGAGGCGCTCCTGGAAGAACGTGATTATGCCCGGCGAGTCCGCGGAGACAGAGGTGCTATACGCGTGCGTCTGCGACCTCGAGAGTCGCATGGGCAAAGAGGAGGGAGGCTGCGCCCTCATTCGCACATGGCTGCGCCGTCGCGTCTAGCCCCTGCAGGCCAGAGTCCACCCCATGTTCTAGTGGGCTGGCGCAGACGATGTCACTCGCGTGTCTGCCGATGGCATGTCCGCGAGTGAGGTAGACAAAAGGGTGCGATTGGTCACCAAGTACACCATCAAAGATGTGCTCCCCAGTGAACCGGTCATTCCTCCGTTTGATGCTGCTAACCCTCCTCCTGAGGTATAGTTGTGCTACGTAGTAGCTTTGTTTGTTGTTTCTTGACTTTGTGTTAAATTTGTTTTCTGTATGCAGGATTGGGCGGTATTGCCCTGTATGCCCCCTCTTCCCGAGTGGGTTATTCCTCGTGAAGCTTTGGAAGAGGACGAGTCAGAGTCGACCGTCCCATCTAATATGGAGGAAGAAGCCCCCGAGTCGAGTAGTCCGGATACTCGCAAGCGTTCGCGCAGCAAAGATTCGGATGCGTCGTCTCCTTCGACTCCAGAAGGTGCAGGTGTTGGTGCGGAGTCGCCAATCCCTACCATTCCTGTGAGTGACATGGCACCCTCCTCTCGCAAGAAGATGCGGTTGCCAAAGAAATCGTCACCAGAGTCGGGGAATCAAACCTTCGACTTTGATAAGTTTGATTGGTAGGTATTCGAGTCTTCCTTTTTGGTTCTTCTTTAGAGTTGCCTTTTCTTGATGCTGGTTTGGTCTTGCAGTCAGCAGGGGTCATCATCTTCTGGCGATGTCCAATTTTTGAAAGAATCTGGAGTCGCAACCTCCAGGGCCAAGAAAGAAGTTGAGCGTGCTCCTTTTCCTCCATTGGCGGCCCACTCCGGGCATAACTCGTCAAGCTCTCCACACGATGGGGAGCATCGGATGGTTGCTCGGATGACTGCTCATCAATCGATTTCGGAGTCATTGGAGGATCATGTAAGTGTAGTATCTCTGTTTTCTGATGTTGTAGTCGATTTTTATCTGTCATCTGCTGATCCGTTGTTGTTTTTCTTTCTCGACAGCTCCTTGTGAAGGAAGCTGCTCACCTGGCGGAGCAGGTGCTTGCGATGGGTCGCCAATGACATGCAATCTTTGGATCTGGCGCTATCGCGTGGTGGAAAGTAAGTGCCTTTTACTTCTTCTTCTGCATCATTGTTATGTAGTCGACTGATAGTCTATCCCTTTTATTTGTGTTTTGCAGCTGAACATAATGCCCTTCTTCGCGATCCGCCACCATGGAAAAGACGCTCGCCGCGGCTGTGAAGAGTCGCGATGAGGCAATCGCGACGCGTGACGAGGCGCAAAAGCGCTAAGAGGATCTGCGTACCTCCATCGCAACTAGGGTGAAGTTGTTCGAAGAACAGCTTTCTTCGCTTGCCAAGGCTCTCTCAGGTATTTGCTGGTCTGCAATTTGACCAACTCTCTCTTTTTCAATTGTCTTTGATGCTGCCATTTGCTGCTGACGTTGTGCCAATGCTTGATTCTTGTGTAGATGCCAGCGGTCTAAGCTTTGATGTAGAGGCGCTCCGTCGTGATGACGCATTGGCGAGTCTGTGTCGACAACAAGAAGCCAGCATTGTTGTGCAGAATGGTACGCCGCCATTAAAGGCGTGCTCAGCCGTCTTCGGGAGGAGATGACACCCAAGGCTGAGTTGATTGAAAATCTTGTTGAGCTGGTGGAGTCACTTGCCGGAGGCGTTCCTGCGGGCTTCAAGAACTCGCTCCGTTCGGCTGGTGCGTCAATGTCACTCACGATGGTGCAAGCCCATGGAGTCGAAGTTGATCCTCTGATCTCAAAGGCGATGCCCGTCGGCCAGACGGCCAAGGTAGTCTTTGCTCCTTTGCATCGCTTGTGGAAAATATGGGCCACAACTGATCAACACCGTTGCAAAGTACTCTGAGGAGCTGCAGCGAGCCAAGAAAGCTGCGAAGGCTGCGGCGTCAAGGGCCGGCGGAAAGTCAGTGGCATCTGATACCGCCACGGACTCGATGAGGCCCCCAAAGCCAAAGTCCAAGTCGAAGAAACCAGTTGCTCCTCAGTAGCCTTGTAATAGTTAGATAGCTTATGTCTCTTGTCGAAAACATGCCTTTTGGCGGGTGTATCTGCTGATACTTTTGCTAATCTTGAATGCACTCAAATCTTTTGTCTGTGCATCGCTTTAGTCTTCTTATTGCTTCTTGCTTGGCTTGTGATAGGGCACATCAAGTGAACCACTGAGGGAACCTCAGGATTCGCCACCCCTTGATGACACTTTGGCACCGCCGCGCTCAAGGGTGGATGAGTTGTCTCTGTGTAGCATCCCAATTGTCTAACAATTGCAATGCTACTAGTCTAGTCTATATAGATGCTACCTTCCTATATAATTGTTGCATCATAATTATATCATGCTCATGTCATCATGCCTCCTTGCATTTGAGCATCATATAAAACCCTTTTGATTTGGTTCTTCTCTCATGTGCATTGTTAATTGTATTTGCCTCTTGATATTGTATTTGGTTCTTGATATATTGTTCAATGCCCAAGTTGAGTTGGGGGCATATCTTTTATTAACTCCACCACCTTTCTTGTCACCACCTTATAATTCCACCATCCAACTAAATATGAGCTTGGCATTTATTGGTTTTACTTCTAGCTCATGTGGGTTGGGATGGATCCAATTCTTTTTCCACATGCTCTCATCTTGGCATCATTTTGTTTTCACATTATTGATATATGAGAGCCACATGGCCACCTTTGCATGCCTTGTGGGTGGAACCCTATTTCTAGCTCCCATATGTGTTGTTTTGGGGTTATCATCATGTTGGGATATTTTGTGGGCTTATTAACTACCTAGTGGCATATACACACTAGCAAGTCCCATTGTATTTCAAAAATGGTCATCTCCATCTACTCCACATGGGGCATCCTTATAATTCTTTTGCTTGGCTTTTATTCCTTTTTCGGAATGCATAATATTAATGCCATGTAACAATATTGTTTTCACAGGAATTAACATGGCAATAAATATTTTGCATGGGCCATGCAAGTACCACCTTTTCTAGTATTTGGTTTTTATTTGAATCTTGAGTGGACCATCATCTCTCTCTATCTCTATCCTTTCTCTTGGCTTGATCTAAGTTAATCTAGCTTAAACCCTAACATCACATCCCTCTCCTTTTCCTGTCTTGTTTTCTTGTTTGATCTTGGTTGTTCTTGGCTTGGTCTTGTCCAAGGCAAACCCTAGCTCTTACCCCTCTCTCTCTTATCCTCTAGCTAAGCTCCTCTCTAATCACCTACATCTCTACCTCTATCTATACCTAATCTAAAACCTCCCTCTCTTCCCAACCCTAGCATCTAGCTAACCCTAGTTACCCCTCTCTCTCGGCCTCTCTCTCTCTCTCACCTAGCTCGGCCCCACCTGGCCACCTACACCCCTGCCCTAGCTACCCTCTACCAAGCCCTGGCCCGAGCCCATCAACCCTAGCCCGATCACCCTCCCCCTCCCTTTTTGCAAAGTGCACCACCCCCATGTGCTCTCCCCCCTTCTCCCTTATCTCCCCAACCACCCCAGCTCACCTTACCATCTCAGATCCGTCCAGGAGGCGCCCAGGTTCCTCTCTCCCTCCCTTTCTTCCTCTCCTTGCAGCCTCACTTGGCCATGGCCTTCCCATGCCGAACCCCAAAACCCTAGCCCATCTACCTCCTGGCCTCGTCGATCTGAAGCTCACCAAAACGATCCAGAAGCACCAGGGCGTCCTCTGCTTCCTCTTCATCGCCTAGCCCCGCTGGAAACCACCGGGAACCGCCGGAGGAGCCCCACCGCCGCCGTGCCCGTGAGCAGCAGGAGTGCCCCTGCTTCCCGACGTTCGACGCTACCCCGAGCCCGCTTAGCTGCACGGATGGTGCCGGTGAGCCCCTCTTCCCCTAGACATCGCTCCCTCCCCTCTCGCCTTGCATCGCCGCCTTCATACAAGGCGCTGTCAAGGCCTGGCAGCAGCAGCTCTGGCAGCTGACTTCCGTCACTTTGTTCCTCGACCTACCCAGCCAGTAGCTCTCCTCTGCGTTAGATCGCTGAACGAGACTTGTAGCCCGATGTCCCTCTTCAACTTTCGTTTAGCGTCGCGTTTCTCCTAGCGGATTAAATCGCCACCGTCGGCAAAGCAGCCGGATCCGCCGCCGTCGGAGGCGGTTTAAATCGGCAGACCGATGACGCTTTTGTGTTTAGGCCCCTGTAGTTTTTCCCGCCTCAACCCGCGGTCCCCGCGGCCCCACCTGCCAGCCTCGTTACCTCTTTGCAAGTAAACCCCCGGAAAACCCAGTCCATCACGAACCGATCCCCCCCGTGCCCCGGCTTGCCCACGTGTCCAGCACGCGTTGGCCACGCGCGCGTGTGGCCCCGAGGTCGCTCTGGCCCGCCTGTCAGTCTCAGAATCTAGACGAGCTCGTGGTGGCAAAAGTTTTTACGTCTTTAATACCGTCGATCAGCATGGCCCCATCTGTCATTGTCTCTGGCTAGCTCTGGGCTAAGTAACAAAAACTTTTCTGTCTATCTGTTTAAATTCAAATCTTTTTCAAATTAATTCAAATTCAAATTTACTTCTGTTTTAAATAACTTTAAAAATACAAACCCAATTAATACAAATAATATATGTTTTCAAATCAGAAAAATGTGAGGTTTCAAATATGCCATTCAAAATATATTTTGAACATGTAAAATTCCAAGTTGATTTAAATTACATTAAAATGCCCTTTTGACTTAATAAATTAATAACTTTTGTTTTATAACTCCAAATTTAACAAATAATATGTCTAAAATGATTAGCTCGACGAGACCTTTCTGTTTATGCATTCCTTGTTCAGTTTTGCAGCATGCATCATATAAATATAATGTGTACAGCAACTAAAATGAGAATAAAATGGGCCCAAAACTCAATAAAATGCTTTATTACTGTATTCCACATCTCACCCATGCCATGCTACCTTATTGCCATGCAAATTGTGCATCATTCATCATGGCATGATTGGTTGCTTGTCGCATTTATTCATATGCTTGTGCACTTTATTTATGTTGGCCCTTGTTTGTTTGGTTCTTCTTCGAATAGACGCTGAGCAGGGGATATATCAAGGGAACCAGGAGCACTACCCAGATCCATCCCTTGCTTCAACTGAGCTGCCAGGCAAGCACTACCACATGCTTGCATACATATAGTACCTATTGCCTCTATCTTATTCTTGCATCATTGAGTCGCGATTGCATTAAATTGAATCCCAAGTATTGCATAGCCTTTACTTTTAAACCCCACCGAAGCTTGTTCCTCCATCCCATGAGCCATTACTACAGGAGTTGTTTGAGCCATGCGAGTCGAGAACATGTGTAGGGTATGTGAGTGTCGATGGATAACGAGGTACCTATACAACTTAACTGAGTAATAATGGGATAACTAATGAAAGTGGCATCGGTGAGCCATATTTGCTATTTGGTTTTCAGGCTCACTTGTGTCGTAGGACCCAGTACTTGATTCCTGTTCCTTGAATATTCGCTATCCACATCCGGGAGGCTTATGAACCCCCTGAGCGAGCTTGATTCATTCTTATTTCTTGGGGCCACAAACTAGTTTGAGGTTTTATTTACTATCTGTACTTATGCCATGCTTTCTTTGCTTTATTTAAATTGTAGGTGCAGTCTTGCTGTCTTTATTTAGGGAAGCGAGTGTTTTCGTGGTGTCGACAAGCCCAGTCACATTTTCGGGTTCCCGATCGTTCCACCATTGGCGCAAACCTTGAGTCTGTCTCGAGTCGCCAACTTCGCGGGTAGCTTAATGGGGTGGCCCCCAAATATTTCAATCTGTGATTGCTTTGTCGTGATCGCCTCATTGGGTTTTGATTTGGTTTTTCCGAGGCATATCGTGTGTGTTGCTATTTGTGCACCCTAGGTAAAACTTCTGAAAGCCGTGTCCGGTTATGGACGACTTGGAGCACGCTTTCGATCATAGACAAGCATAACTAAAGTACCGCTTCTAATTTGACTAGACTAGGTACCTGACTAGTAAATAGTACAACACTCATGGAATGGATAATAAAACTGCCAACGGATGGGAGGGGTTGTTCGTCCGCTTCCTCGTCGGTGAGCGAGGAGGAGGATGGATCTGTTAAGATTACCGTTATAACTGTTGTTATTAATTCACGGACATCCGTCTATCTCTGGTTAGGCGGATGGTTAGCGAGTATCTACAGAATTGCTAGGGTTTATCTTTTGCTGCAATTGCGTCACCCCAGGTTGTGTCCCCTTTAGAGGCATAAAGACTTGCTGAGTACCCCTAGGGTCTCACACGATAAATTATTGGTTCGATGAGCAGGTACCTCGCAAGATGGATCTTTGGGTGGAAGAGACTACGATGTGGGCAACGATCATTCGGTGTAGAGATTCCGGGAACGGGGATCCGTGAGATCTGTGGGCGGGATCTGCTTATTTATGGGGCATCTTATGCCGATTTGCTTCTTATCCGTACTCGGATTTTGTCTACCGCTTCCGCCTGATACTCTGATGTTTGAGGTATGAGGAGATATCCTAGACTATTATATCTATCTAGGATATTTGGATCTTGCCGTATGGCGTTACTATATTTCCTTTCTTTTTAGATGGAATGGCTCTGATGTACTGTTGTATGGTGGCTTGCATACATACTCATTTGTGTATGTAGTTGATCACTTCATGCCGATTACGCCCGCGTTCTTGTCCCGATGTTTGGAAATGGTTGGGACGGCCGAAAGGTCTACCTGTGAGTGGCATTTGGGCCCCACCGTACTATTTCAACCATTTCTGTTCATCCAGGCTTGTAACTAGGAGCGTAATTCACCGAGGTAGTTACAATTGGTATCAGAGCCATCCCGACCTTCAGGGTCTCAGCCAAATGGTCGTTGTCTGTCTAGCAAATATTTTGGTAGTTATGTATACTAGGGAAAAACAAAACGCGAGAGTAGGACTGCTTCCACTTTTCTTCTTACCCACCCACCACCCTTTTCTGGTAAGGAAGTGTAACGTTTTCAATCCTCTTCTTAAAATTCAAACTAGGATTCACGTGTTCTGGGTTTCCGTAGTACCATAGAAAGTGTGTGTGTGTGTGTGTGTGTAATTCCTTGTCTATTTGTTGCATCCTTTTTGTTATCACAATCTGCCTTTGGTTATCAACTGTTGGTACATTCCATACTGACAGGCTTTTGCAAACCGTCGCGATCCATCTGACTCCTTGTTAACCGGTGCCATCTTTTTAAGGGTGTCCTTCATTCTATCAACTCCACCTTCTGTGAAAGCATCTGTTGCTAATCTCTGCCTGATAAGTGTTTTTGCGCATCTATTGGTATTTTAATGCCGAAAAATGCGGAAATTTTTTCTTTGATACATCTGTGCTTCCACACTCCTTTTCAGTCGTGTGTGAAACATTATCTATCTCCCTTTTATCAGCATGTCCATGCTAACTCATTCTTTTGTCACCGGCGCTTAATCCTGGAGTTCCTTTTCATCTCCTTTTCTCTTGGGCTAATTACATAACGTGTGTCGATCCAATGCTGATGATTGTAATTTGGCTCTCGGCATAGCTATATTCCACTCATGATAAGTGTCGATTGGAATATGGAAAAAATGCTATCAACCGTCACCATCTGGAGGATAAGGTTATCTCCTGTGATTTTGAGTACACCGTGATCATATCTATGCATATTCAAGCATCTTTGGCAATCCGGAGTTTCTCAGGCACTATGGCGGTCTATCATCTGTTTATCATGCTTCACATCTTTTTGCCCTCCATATCTGCAAAATTCTCTTTGAGACGAGGGAATTGCATCTTTTCGTCTCTGATAGCTTTGCGTAAGGTATGAGCTATCATCGGTTCTTAACCAAGATCTCCTTATCTTTGTAACCGATGATCCGATCGACAATGTGAACCAGGTGACATCTCTTTTTCTTCCGAAGGACCAGATAATCTATTCTTCCAGTGCATATTCTTCATCATGAACCCGTGCTCTTAATGTTGATCTTTCTAAGAGCGTTGAGCTCAGAAAGTGTTTCGAGAATTTGTTCGTTTCTTCCGCCTTTTGAACTTGGTATTCTGGGAATATCTTGTTAATCCTTGGTGGTATATGTTGATAATATGCTTGCCTATTCGATATCTATGGAAGGACAGGGAAGATCATCTGTGTCTCTTTCTCTCAAACTTCGAGAACAATGCCTGTGTGCAAAGTTCTCAAAGCGTGAATTCTGGCTTCTTGAAGTCACCTATCTCGGCCACGTCCCTCTGCTAAATACATTGCTTCAATTCTGAAATCAGCAAGCCTATTGTTAATTCCATCTCCATCTTCAACCAATCCGGAGTTGTTCCTTGTTGGCAAGTTATCATCGTCGGTCCACCGAAGATTTCATCAAGATTGCTAAATCTTTCCCAATCTTTTCAAGAAGAACATGGAGTTCTTTCACCTTTGTCTCATCAAGAAATCTCTTGAAACCCTCTCGCTCTATCGTCTATGCTCAATCCACCGGAGGCCATGAAGATTTTTTTCCAGATCTTTCGTAATCCTTCTGTTCAAGTTGGTGCTATCTTTTCTGTAGCTGTTGAATCTTGCAGTTGTCTCCATGATCTTCCTTCATATCTTTCTGGTGGCTGGGTACTTACGATATGACGACAACATCATCACCCTTATCTATCTTGGATCCGACGAATCGTTTGCATCTATCCTTGTTTTCTAACGGAGTTCCATGAGCTCTACTTGTCAATACCTTCAGTCTGTTTCGGTAGTTGGATTGCATGGTTTTTCTTATTCATGTGCGGAGTAATGCTTTGAGTGCGGGATGGAGTAGCTACCATACCACTACTCTTATCATTCGCTCTTGTACATTGAATTGGTGAATTAATGCGATTTCACTCATTCCACGGAAGTTAGAAGTGGCCTTTATCCCTTGATACTTTTACTTCCGTCCTTGTTTTTCCGGAATGCTCTCTCGAAGAAAGTAATCAATAATCTCTTGTTGGTGGTCTGTCTATTCTAGCTGGAGCAAAATCTTCAATTATCTGGTGGAAACAAACGCAAACTCTTTTCGGTCCTCGTCCTTCTACCGATGCTCGACATCCCCAAACAAGATGAAAGGAAACTACCTTTCTCTTTGTTTCATCAATTCTTTTCTGTGGTAAAGCCAATTATGGTTGATGCCATCAACCGCAAATCTATTGCGTTAGCCTCAAGGCTAAAGAAAGCAATAAGTATCTCTACAACAAACTCCAGATCCTCCATAATCTTTGCTTCTCGGGATTCCACCATAATCTAGATTCACATCTGTCTCTGGAAGTTATATCCGCGCACCTCAATTGCGTGATCCTTGGTTCTTACCGGCGCAAGAAGAATCTAATCCGACGATGTCTAACTAAATCTTTCTGTGGATATCAAGGGACTCTATTATTTGAAGGCAATATTGTTTCCGCACTTCATTTCTCTAATCCGAGAGAGGATACGATGCTATTGTCATAGTGGTTCGAAACCTCTCCAATCTAGCTCTTTTCTTCCGGCGAGACAAAAATTCATTCTTTCTAGTATCGGCAAATCTTTAATCGTAACGGTGTGCCTTTCTTCATCCAGGATACATCATCTTGTCCTTTCTTTCACAAGTGGTTCTATTCTTTTATCATGTTTCTTGAGAGAACCGGAGCTATGTCCATTCTATCCTTCTTGTCTCACGACAATCCTTCAACTCTTCTAACCGTTGTTTCTCTAGCAAAACGCAAGACTCGCAACAAGTCTAGCAAGTTTTGCAAGGTGTAGTGCTTACACCATTCCGTTGTTTATCAACTTGGGGAACGTGAGGGTCACCTTCGTTCGAACACCCGCCTCTCCTTGTGTTGTTTTCTTTTTCCTAGGAATTTCGGGGCGAGATTCTTGTTTAGTGGGGGAGAGTTGTAGCATCCCAATTGTCTAACAATTGCAATGCTACTAGTCTAGTCTATATAGATGCTACCTTCCTATATAATTGTTGCATCATAATTATATCATGCTCATGTCATCATGCCTCCTTGCATTTGAGCATCATATAAAACCCTTTTGATTTGGTTCTTCTCTCATGTGCATTGTTAATTGTATTTGCCTCTTAATATTGTATTTGGTTCTTGATATATTGTTCAATGCCCAAGTTGAGTTGGGGGCATATATTTTATTAACTCCACCACCTTTCTTGTCACCACCTTATAATTCCACCATCCAACTAAATATGAGCTTGGCATTTATTGGTTTTACTTCTAGCTCATGTGGGTTGGGATGGATCCAATTCTTTTTCCACATGCTCTCATCTTGGCATCATTTTGTTTTCACATTATTGATATATGAGAGCCACATGGCCACCTTTGCATGCCTTGTGGGTGGAACCCTATTTCTAGCTCCCATATGTGTTGTTTTGGGGTTATCATCATGTTGGGATATTTTGTGGGCTTATTAACTACCTAGTGGCATATACACACTAGCAAGTCCCATTGTATTTCAAAAATGGTCATCTCCATCTACTCCACATGGGGCATCCTTATAATTCTTTTGCTTGGCTTTTATTCCTTTTTCGGAATGCATAATATTAATGCCATGTAACAATATTGTTTTCACAGGAATTAACATGGCAATAAATATTTTGCATGGGCCATGCAAGTACCACCTTTTCTAGTATTTGGTTTTTATTTGAATCTTGAGTGGACCATCATCTCTCTCTATCTCTATCCTTTCTCTTGGCTTGATCTAAGTTAATCTAGCTTAAACCCTAACATCACATCCCTCTCCTTTTCCTGTCTTGTTTTCTTGTTTGATCTTGGTTGTTCTTGGCTTGGTCTTGTCCAAGGCAAACCCTAGCTCTTACCCCTCTCTCTCTTATCCTCTAGCTAAGCTCCTCTCTAATCACCTACATCTCTACCTCTATCTATACCTAATCTAAAACCTCCCTCTCTTCCCAACCCTAGCATCTAGCTAACCCTAGTTACCCCTCTCTCTCGGCCTCTCTCTCTCTCTCACCTAGCTCGGCCCCACCTGGCCACCTACACCCCTGCCCTAGCTACCCTCTACCAAGCCCTGGCCCGAGCCCATCAACCCTAGCCCGATCACCCTCCTCCCCTTTTGCAAAAGTGCACCACCCCCCATGTGCCTCTCTCCTCTCTCCCTTATCTCCCCAACCACCCCAGCTCACCTTACCATCTCAGATCCGTCCAGGAGGCGCCCAGGTTCCTCTCTCCCTCCCTTTCTTCCTCTCCTTGCAGCCTCACTTGGCCATGGCCTTCCCATGCCGAACCCCAAAACCCTAGCCCATCTACCTCCTGGCCTCGTCGATCTGAAGCTCACCAAAACGATCCAGAAGCACCAGGGCGTCCTCTGCTTCCTCTTCATCGCCTAGCCCCGCTGGAAACCACCGGAGGAGCCCCACCGCCGCCGTGCCCGTGAGCAGCAGGAGTGCTCCGGCCCCCTGCTTCCCCGACGTTCGACGCTACCCCGAGCCCGCTAGCTGCACCAGATGGTCGCTGGTGAGCCCCTCTTCCCCCTAGACATCGTCTCCCTCCCCCTCTCGCCTTGCATCGCCGCCTTCCGTCGAAGGCGCAAGGCTGCCACAAGGCCTGTCGCGCTCTGGCAGCAATGCGCAGCTTCCCGTCCGCCTGTTCCTCGACCTACCCCGCGCGCTGTAGCTCTCCTCTGCGTTAGATCGCTGAACGAGACTTGTAGCCCGATGTCCCCTCTTCAACTTTCGTTTTAGCCGCGTCGCGTTTCTCCTAGCGGATTCGTCGCCACCGTCGACGAAAAGCAGCCGGATCCGCCGCCGTCAGGGACGGTTTCGTCAGCAGCAGCCGATGACGCTTTTGTGTTTAGGCCCCTGTAGTTTTTCCCGCCTCAACCCGCGGTCCCCGCGGCCCCACCTGCCAGCCTCGTTACCTCTTTGCAAGTAAACCCCCGGAAAACCCAGTCCATCACGAACCGATCCCCCCCCGCGCCCCGGCTTGCCCACGTGTCCAGCACGCTGGTCCAAGTGGCCCCGAGGTCGCTCTGGCCCGCCTGTCAGTCTCAGAAGCTAGACGAGCTCGCGGTGGCAAAAGTTTTTCTGTGCGCCTGTGTCGTCCAGTCAGCATGGCCCCATCTGTCATTGTCTCTGGCTAGCTCTGGGCTAAGTAACAAAAACTTTTCTGTCTATCTGTTTAAATTCAAATCTTTTTCAAATTAATTCAAATTCAAATTTAATTCTGTTTTAAATAACTTTAAAAATACAAACCCAATTAATACAAATAATATATGTTTTCAAATCAGAAAAATGTGAGGATTTCAAATATGCCATTCAAAATATATTTTGAACATGTAAAATTCCAGTTTATTTAAATTACATTAAAATGCCCTTTTGACTTAATAAATTAATAACTTTTGTTTTATAACTCCTAATTTAACAAATAATATGTCTAAAATGATTACTCGACGAGACCTTTCTGTTTATGCATTCCTTGTTCAGTTTTGCAGCATGCATCATATAAATATAATGTGTACAACAACTAAAATGAGAATAAAATGGGCCCAAAACTCAATAAAATGCTTTATTACTGTATTCCACATCTCACCCATGCCATGCTACCTTATTGCCATGCAAATTGTGCATCATTCATCATGGCATGATTGGTTGCTTGTCGCATTTATTCATATGCTTGTGCACTTTATTTATGTTGGCCCTTGTTTGTTTGGTTCTTCTTCGAATAGACGAAGGTGGGATATATCAAGGGAACCAGAGCACTACCCATCCATCCCTTGCTTCAACTGAGCTGCCAGGCAAGCACTACCACATGCTTGCATACATATAGTACCTATTGCCTCTATCTTATTCTTGCATCATTGAGTCGCGATTGCATTAAATTGAATCCCAAGTATTGCATAGCCTTTACTTTTAAACCCCACCGAAGCTTGTTCCTCCATCCCATGAGCCATTACTACAAGAGTTGTTTGAGCCATGCGAGTCGTAGAACAGCATGTGTAGGGTATGTGAGTGTCTGATGGATAACGAGGTACCTATACAACTTAATCTGAGTAATAATGGGATAACTAATGAAAGTGGCATCGGTGAGCCATATTTGCTATTTGGTTTTTCAGGCTCACTTGTGTCCCGTAGGACCCCGAGTACTTGATTCCTGTTCCTTGAATATTCGCGCTATCCACATCCGGGAGGCTTATGAACCCCCCGAGCCGAGCTTGATTCATTCTTATTTCTTGGGGCCACAAACTAGTTTGAGGTTTTATTTACTATCCTGCATACTTATGCCATGCTTTATCGCTTTATTTAAATTGTGCGAGGTACGCACATCGCATCGCTTAGGGAAGCGGAGTGTTTTCGCGGTGTCGACAAGCCCAACGCATTTTCGGGTTCCCAGTCGTTTCACACCATTGAGCAAACCTTGAGTCCGTCTTGAGTCGGCCAACTTCGTCATGGGTAGCTTAATGGGGTGGCCTGAAATATTTCTGAATCGTGATTGCTTTGTCGTGATCGCTTTGTTGGGTTTTGATTTGGTTTTTCGAGGCATATCGAGTGTGTGTTGCTATTTGTGCACCCTGCAGGTAAAACTTTCAAAGCCGTGTCCGCGTTATGGACGACTTGGAGCACGCTTCGATCATAGACAAGCATAACTAAAGTACCGCTTCTAATTTGACTAGACTAGGTACCTGACTCGTAAATAGTACAACACTCATGGAATGGATAATAAAACTGCCAACAGATGGGAGGGGTTGTTCGTCCGCTTCCTCGTCGGTGAGCGAGGAGGAGGATGGATCTGTTAAGATTACCGTTATAACTGTTGTTATTAATTCACGGACATCCGTCTATCTCTGGTTAGGAGGATGGTTAGCGAGTATCTACAGAATTGCTAGGGTTTATCTTTTGCTGCAATTGCGTCACCCTGTTGTGTCCCTTTAGAGGCATAAAGACTTGCTGAGTACCCTAGGGTCTCACACGATAAATTATTGGTTCGGATGAACAGTACCCTCGCAAGATGGATATGGGTGGAAGAGACGGACGATGTGGGCAACGATCATTCGGTGTAGAGATTCCGGGAACGGGGATCCGTGAGATCTGTGGGCGGGATCTGCTTATTTATGGGGCATCTTATGCCGATTTGCTTCTTATCCGTACTCGGATTTTGTCTACCGCTTCCGCCTGATACTCTGATGTTTGAGGTATGAGGAGATATCCTAGACTATTATATCTATCTAGGATATTTGGATCTTGCCATATGGCGTTGCTATATTTCCTTTCTTTTTAGATGGAATGGCTCTGATGTACTGTTGTATGGTGGCTTGCATACATACTCATTTGTGTATGTAGTTGATCCCTTCGCCTGCCGATTACGCCGCCCGTTCTTGTCCCGATGTTTGGAAATGGTTGGGACGGCCGAAAGGTCTACCTGTGAGTGGCATTTGGGCCCCACCGTACTATTTCAACCATTTCTGTTCATCCAGGCTTGTAACTAGGAGCGTAATTCACCGAGGTAGTTACACTCTGCTCTCGCGACTCCATGATCACGTGAAGCAGTTGGAGCGTGAGTTGCCCGTGCTCCGCGGTAACGCAGATGTATGGAAATCGAAGGCATAGAAGGCCACCGCCCAAGAACAATATCTGTTGGGGGAGGTGACGCAGTTGGGCGACCAATTTAAATGTTATCTTTCTTACTCTTATCTTTTGTCTTGTAGTCACTCGCGATGGTGTGCTGTCCTCATGCTTCTGCTTTTGCCTTGTATAGTTGTTAGCGCGCGCCATCCGCAGGATGAGAAGGATCGAATTGCCATTCGCAGGAATGACCTGACCGAAGAGCAACTTCAGGCGAGTGACTACTTCTAGGTAGATCATGATCGAGCAATCGCGCTGGCGACCCTGCAGGATCGTGCGTCGCGAGTGCTTCATTTTTTGAAGAAGTCGCAGTCATGCTTGAAGAATATTTATTGGACGATGTTCCCGTTGGATGCTGTTCTGTCGAGCCTGCTGGACCTTCTCGCTAAATTCCACGACCTGAGTGCGGTCCGCGAGTGTGTACAACAACAGTTGGTGGCTGGTGCCAAGGTTGCTCTGTCACTGGTGCGACTGCATAGGCCTGATGTTGACATTGCAGCGATTGCAGCTGGACCACCTGCACCGCCAGCAGGTTCTGCTTGGAATATGGTGCCGCACTATCAGGCGGTGGATCACCCAGCAGAGGAGATCGTCGACTTCTTCGAGGAGCAAACCAATGTTCTCTTGCTGCAATAGTAGTTTAGTTTGTATCCTGCACATAATCGTATCAATGTCGTAAAGTTCGTATATATACTGTGTATAACTGATTTTCGATGATGTATAAAAGAGCTTGTTAGCGTGCATGTTTTGTGAGTGTGTTGCACTGTGTGACTCCTTTTTGTTAGCCTAGCTATGCGCTTATCTCAGTCCCTTGTCAACCTGTCAGGTGCGTTGCAACTGGGTTGATGTTTGTCAAGGGATTCGATTGGTGTGCCAGCTACTCAGGATATCGCATTTTAGTTCATAGAATAGATGTGTACAGGGTGGCACAACCCCCGAGTGGATAATTTGAGAAAAATAAAGTAAAACACGGAGTTTTGGGGCACTTAGCTTTATTTATTCGTGGGACAGTACGGAGTACAATGTGTGGCTAAGTAGCCTTGGCTGAGTATCCTTATTTGCAATGTAAAAGTAAAAAGTGACTAAGGGTAGAAGCGTCGCAGCTGCGCGGCGTTCCAAGGGTTGGAGTATGCGACTCCTGTCTCTAAATCTTGAAGGCGATAGGCGCCACCTGGGATTACTTCTATAATCACGTAAGGTCCCTCCCAGGGGGACTCGAGCTTGAGATGAGATGCCCTTTGCCGCTTCAACAGGACCAGGTCGCCTTCGACGAAGGATCTGGGGCATAGCCTCCTACTGTGGTAGTTGCGCAAGTTCTGCTGGTAGATCGTTGATCTTTCCGTGGCGATTTCCCTTGCCACGTCAAGGAGGTCGACGGAGTCTTCGAGTGCCAGAGTTGACTCCTGCTCGCTGTAAGCGACCACGCGTGGTGCTTTGTATCGTACCTCAGCGGGTAGCACTGCTTCAGCTCCGTGCACCATGAAAAACGGGGTGTACCCCGTAGCACTGTTCGGAGTGGTGCGTAGGCTCCAGAGTACTGATTGTAGTTCGTCTGGCCAGCAACCCGCGGCTTTTTCGAGTGGCCTGAGGAGTCGCTTCTTGATGCCGCTGAAGACGAGCCCATTAGCTTTTTCGACCTGACCATTGGTCTGTGGATGTGCCACCGAGGCATAGCTGATGTTGATTCCCAGATTCTCGCAGAATTCATGGAACTCCTTGGATGTGAAGTTCGTCCCATTGTCTGTGATGATGCTGTGTGGCACTCCGAAATGGTAGACGATGGACTCGAAGAACTTGACTGTGTTGTGTCCTGATTGATTGGTCACTGGCATGGCCTCTATCCACTTGGTGAATTTGTCGACTGCTACCAGGAGGTAGACGTAGCCTCCTCATGAGGACTTTGGGAGCTTGCCGACCATGTCGAGTCCCCATTGCGCGAAGGGCTAGGCCAATGGAATTGGCCGGAGCTCCACGCCTGGTGCGTGCGGCTTGTGCGCGAATCGCTGGCACGCATTGCATTTCTAGACAATGTCCTTGGCATCGCGCATGGCCGTAGGCTAGTAGAATCCAGTTCGTAGACCTTTGGCAACGAGGGCGCGACTGCCGGCGTGGGGTCCGCAGGTCCCCTCATGGATGTCGAGGAGGACAGCTCTTCCATCGGCCGTGGAGACGCATCGTTGGAGTACTCCTATGATGCTGCGCTTGTATAGTTAACCGTTGATAACAACGAATGCCTTGGATCGCCGCGCGATGTGCTGTGCATTAGTCGGATCGTCCGATAGCCTCTTGCTGAGAAGGTACGTGATGTACGGTTGAGTCTAGGACTGCTCGATCATCATGACTCTCATTGGTCCTTCGAGTCCTGTGTCCAGCTCCAAGTCGTCGAGTGCCATTGGCTCATTGGGCGGCGTAGCCCCCAAGTCCGTTGCTGCGCTTATTTTCTTCTCTGTGGCCTTTGGCTTGATGGAGCATTCGCAGATGCGCTCGAGAAATACCCCAGGTGGTATGGGGGCGCAGGTAGAGCCTATATTGGCGAGTGCATCCGCTTCTTCGTTGCTTTCGCGACCTATGTGCCACAGCTCGCAGCCGTCAAATTCCCCTTCGAGTGTGTCATAGAGGTTGCGGTAGGCGATCATGTTGTCGTTTAGTGCGTCGCACTCGTGCATTGTCTGGTTGACAACCAGCTTGGAGTCGCCGTATATTATGAGCCGTTTGGCGCTGCAGGCTTTTGCCATCCTCATCCCGTGTAGCAGGGCCTCATATTCAGCTTCGTTGTTGGAGGCGGTGAACTGCATTCGCAGGATATATTTCAGCTTGTCCCCCTTGGGCGATGTCAGTATGACACCTGCACCAGCTCCATCCTTCCGCTTGGATCCGTCGAAGTGCATTGTCCAGAGGTAGGACATATCTGGTTTTTCGGGGAGCTGGTTCTCCATCCAGTGCACGAGGAAGTCAGGGAGAACTTGCGACTTAGTTGCGTCGCGTTTTTCGTATGTGATGTCTCGTGGAGACAGTTCGATTCCCCAAAGTGCGACTCGTCTAGTGGCGTCGGGATTGTTGAGGATGTACCCAAGCGGGGCGTCGTTGACTACCACAATTGGGTGTTCCTGGAAGTAGTGGCGCAGTTGCCGAGCCATCATGAAGATGCCATATGCCAGTTTCTGGTAGTGCGGGTACCGCTGCTTTGTTGGTGTGAGTACCTTGCTGAGGTAGTAGACTGGTCGCTGTACCCCATGGACCTTGTTTTCTCCGGCTCGTTCGACTACGAGCACTGTGCTGACCACCTGGTTGGTGGCGGAGATGTATAGCAACAACGGTTCCCTTTCTCGTGGGGTCACCAGTACTAGCGAGGTGGATAGCAGGCGCTTAAGGTCTTCGAATGCTTCCTGCGCCTCATTGGTCCACTCGAATTTGTCAGCTTTGCGGAGGAGTTGGTAGAAGGGCAATGCCTTTTCACCCATCCGACTGATAAATCGACTGAGAGCCGCGATTCGCCTAGCCAGTTGCTGGACGCCCCTTATGTTTTTCGGCTTCTCCATTGCCAGTATGGATTTTATTTTCTTCGGGTTCGCCTTGATCCCTCTCGTGGAGATAAGATACCCGAGTAATTGCCCACATGGTATGCCGAAGGCGCATTTGTCCGGATTGAGCTGGATCCGGTAGCGGTCAAGATTGGTGAAGGTTTCGTGCAAATCGTCGATTAGTGAGGCTTCCTCTTTGGTCTTGATTACTATGTCGTCGACATAGACTTGAATGTTGCGACCGAGTTGGTTCTTGAGGCAAGCTTGCATGCACCGCTGGTAGGTGGCTCCCGCGTTCTTTAGCCCGAAGGGCATTATGTTGTAGCAGAACACACCAAAAGGCGTTGTAAACGCTATTTTTTCTTGGTCTTCCTCCTTCATTCGAATCTAATTATAGCCTGAGTAGGCATTGAGGAAGCAGAGGCGCTCGCATCCTGTGGTGGAGTCAATGATCTGGTCGATTCGCGGTAGCAGGAAGTGGTCCTTCGGACAATGTTTATTCAAAGAGGTGAAGTCCACGCACATCCGCAGGATATCCGTGTCCTTTTTTGGCACTAGCACCGTGTTGGCGAGCCAAGTGCTTTCCTTGATCTCGCGTATGAATTTGGCGTTGAGGAGTCTGTTGATCTCCATTCCGACTGCCTTTTCTCTTGGTTCAGATAGTCGCCGAATTGTTTGCTTGACTGGCCTTGCGTCTGGGTTGACGTTGAGTGCGTGCTCGGCGAATTCCCTGGGAACTCCTGGCATGTCTGCTGGACACTAGGCGAAGATTTCCTAGTGCTCACGGAGGAATTCGACGAGCGCGAGTTCCTATGCAGGACTCAAGTTGTTGGCGAGAGCCGTCTTGGCGGGATCCGATGGGTGGACTTGAACTTTCTTCGTGTGCACCGATGAGTCGAAGGATACGTCGGGTGAACTTGGCCGGCTCAGGGGAGGCAGACTGTTGTCTATCGACTCTTTTAATCTTGCGAGTTCCTCCTGCATGTCGAAGGACTGGGAGATTCTATTGAATTCCCTATCGCAGCTGTCGGATCTCTCGAAGCTTCCGTTGATTGTGATGACGCCGTTAGGCCCTAGCATTTTCATCTGCAGGTACGCATAGTGCGACACTGCCATGAACCTAGCAAACACGACACGTACGAGGATGCAGTGGTACTGCGAGGGCCAGTCGACGACCTCGAAATCGATGCGCTCGCGTCGAAAATTTTTCGGTGTGCTGAAGATGACGTCGATGTTGATTTTGCCAAGGGGATATACACCCTTGCCTGGGACGATGCCGTGGAATGTTGTATCTGACGCTTCTAATCAGGTCAGAGGGATCCGCATTGCTCGCAAGGTACTCGCGAACATAAGGTTGATGCCGCTTCCACCGTCCATAAAGACGCAACTCATGTAGAAGCCTCCAATTTGTGCCTCGAGGACGAGGGGACAATGGCCTGGATGAGGTACTTGGCACGGGTGGTCGCGCTTGTCAAAGGTGATGTAGGACTCGCTTCCGCTGAGGTACTCAGTGGTAGATGGTGGCGAGTTTGTAGCCAAGTTGACTTGGCGAGTGATGGCCTTCTGCACCCTATTCGAGGGGCGTCCCTTTTGGATCATCATGGTACCCATGGCTCGTGGGTATGGCTCGCCTCCCTGGTGCTGGTCTGGCACAGCTGCATTTGGGGGTAGTCCAGGTGGTGGTCGCGAAGCGCCATGTGCCACGGTGCCTGGAGCGGCTCCGTAGCCCCTTTTGACTGCGCTGCGATTCATCCGAGCCAGTCCCTCATGTAGTTTGAGGAACTCGCGTTAGTCCTTGAGGAGGTGGCTAGACTTCTTCTTTCCGTCATGCTTGTCGATGTAGAAGTGCACAGTGCATGGCCCGGACAACTTGTCTTCAATGGATGTTGCCGGTGCTTCATCACGATTGCGGCGTTGCCACACTTGCGTGGTCTTTTCCGGAGTCGCGGTATCCACCGCTGCGGTAGCTGCTGTTGCGGTTGTCGTCGTGTCTGTCGGCGTAGCCGGCTGCGACCATGTTGACGTCGTCGCGGTCATCATAGATGCGCATGCGGCGTATGCTTCGGCGGTTGTGTCTGCACTCGAGTTCTGCCTCGTCGTCGGAGTGAATGTGATTTTTCACCGAATCCTCTCCATCTGCCCAGCGATTCGTGATTTCCATTAGGTGGTCGATGGTTTTGGGCTTCGAGCGGCCCAGCTCCTCCCTGATCTCTATACGGAGTACGCCACCGTTGAATGCGTCAATTACGCGATCCTCCGAGATGTTCTCTGCGGATTTCTTGATGATGGACCACCTCTGGATGTAGGAGCGTAGCGATTCGCCTGATCTTTGCTGGCAGCATCTCAGCTCTTCGATTGATGCAGGCCGTTTGTATGTGCCCTTGAAGTTGCGCACGAAGCTGTATACCAGCTCTTCCCAACTGCGAATGGATCCGCGTGGGAGGTTGTTGAGCCATGCTCGGCAAGCAGCCGTATGGTAAGGCATTGCATGGTCGCGTTTCACTTCCGCCGCCGTGAAGTCTGAAGGATGAGATGTGGTCTTCCAACCAGATCTTCGGGTCATGTAGGCCGTCAAACTTCGGGTTCTCCGATGGGAGTTTAAACCCCTTGGGCATTCGCTTTTGCCTGATGGCCCTACTGAAGCATCTGGCGCCACAGAGCTCTACATCTTCGTCTTCTGAGTCAGTCGACCGAGCACGTCACGCCCTTGATTTGCCGATCTTGCGCTGCGTGAGGTCATCGCGCGCATCATAGTGATGGTGGTGTCGCCGTGAACGGAAACATCGAGACAGGTCGTGACTGTCATTGCTGGATGAGGGCGAGGAGTAGCACTTTGCTAGCGCTTTGCCTTTTTTCGGCTCCGGTGTTGGCTCCTTATCGAGGGCGGCCTCGATTAGTCCCAAGCCTACGATCGTAGATCGGTGCATGGCAGCTCGAGGGTCTCCAGCTGGCGGCTGGTTGTTGAGGAGGTACATGGTGGCCGCTGTTACCGCGGCCTGCGGTGTTTTCGTGAGTACATTGCCACGCGTATCCACCGTCATGGAGCCGAAGTTGAGGACTTTGGCGGCTTCTACACATTCTTGTTCAGTGAGGTGGACGAGTCAAGATCGTCTCTTGTTGGCAATGTACTCGTTGCACTTGGAGGAGAATCCTCCATGGGAGGAGAGCCCGACTCATCAGAGGCTTGACTCATCAGCTGCCTTTTTTCACGCCTCGAGTTGCACGATTGTTTGTAGCTGGCGCTTGTATTCCTCCTTCAGGAGCCAGTGGTAGCCCATCAGCAGTTTTTGTGGGGAACCGAAGGGTAGAGGATGGCCTCATAGGGCTTCGTGGCAACGGGCCCACTCGAGATCGTTGAGCCTGATTACGACGCGTTCGCCAGTTTGCTCGTTTATCATGGTTGGAGGTTCGACTGCTCCTCCATTGTTGACGGGGGTGCCGTTGGTGGGGCTGCCGTTTGGTGGTGGTCCTCCATTGGGTATGCCGCCGTTGGTTGGTCCGCCATTTGGCGGGTCAGCTTCATGGCCACCGTTGCCCGTGTTGTCACGATTGGCAGAGGTGTCGCCCGCGTTGATGACGACACACATGAAGTGGTTGGGGAAGCTTCTGCTCCCACAACTTTCAGATCCGGAACCGTAGGCCCCGTCTTCAGTGGCCAGATCGCCCAGATCGGATTCGCGACTGCTGTCGCTGACCGTATTCTCGACTGTTGTCGAGGTATGGGGCTCACTGAGGGTGCCGATCGGTGGAGGGAACCATGATGCTGGAGCAATCGATGGTACCGTCGGCTGGTCAGGCATGCGAAGCGTGCCCATCTGACCAACTTGGAAGCGGAAGCTCCCGATCGCCAGGCTGATTCTGTCGCCCACGGATTCGAAGGTAGGGCGAGTGGCTGGCGCGTGGACGGTGAAGTCGAACGCGCCGAAGAGCTAGCGAATCTCCGCTATTGTGGAGTTGTAGACCGCGGTTGATGGGGCCGAAGAAGCCGCAACATCAACACTCCCAATTCCCATAGACGGCGCCAATTGACGAGGGTTTAACTCATCAATGCCCATTGTTATGGACTTGGGTTTTGGAGAAGGAGGGAGCGCTGGAGACATCTATCGGCTAGCAAACAAGCACACAGGGACTCGAAGATTTACCCAGGTTCAGGCCTCGTAGAGGTCCCTACTCCTACTTGTCTGCTCGTGGAATTATCGAAGGAATCGAAGATTACAATGGTGCGCAGATGAAATCTAGCGAGGGTTGTGGAAACTAGGGTTGCGTGTGTCCTCCTCGCCGCCCCCTCCTAGACTTTATATAGATAGACTAGGTCTCGGGTAGCAAGTCGAGTCGGTTACAAGTTAGGGTTTTCCCCTTTGAACTTTCTATCTTTAGCTTCTTCTTGTTCTTCAAGCAATCGAGAGTCCACAGGTTACTCGAGTTCCTTATTTGGGCCTTGGCGACACCGTGGGCCTCTATGTATTCAGGCCGTATATACCAAGCTCGAGTACCTGTAGGGTATACCCATGTCACCATCTCCTCGCAGTATTCCTTGAACTCATTGGAAGTAAAATTAGTTCCATTATCAGTGATGACACTATTTTGTACACCGAATCGGAACACTATGGATTTGATAAAATTCACAGCTGATGTCCATTCTGGCTGGTGACAGACAATGCTTCAATCCATTTAGTGAATTTGTCGACTGCTACTAGCAGAAAGACGTGTCCTCCTAGAGATGATTTGTGAAGTTTACCCACCATATCGAGTCCCCACCGAGCGAAGGGCCAAGCAAGAGGTTTGGGATTTAACTCGGCAGCAGGTGCGCCAAGTTTTGTTGTGAATCGCTGACATGCCTCGCATGTTCCCCAACAACGGCGCCAGAAAAAGGGTTGATACCTTCGATCCGGATTACGGATGTAGTGTAGCTTCTTTTTCCCTAGTAGACCTAGATTATCGAATCCTCGGGAAGCGAATGTGTAGTGAAGTTACTTTAATGGACCTTCAGGAGTTTTAGAATTCCTTTTGTGTTTTTACCGGACCAATAGCTTGCGTCTTTTTGTTGTTGTCGATGATGGAGAGAGAGGGCCTAGGGCGTTCGGTTTCACCTGTAGCTATGCAAAACATCTGATGGGAATAAAAGATAGAAATAAAATATGCATGTACTTGTTAGAGCAAGATAAATTATATGTGGGCAGTGCATCCATAATTATTATTGCCTCCGCAACCGCTTATAGCAATAACCTACTAGTCTCATCCATAGAAGAAAGAGAACTAATAATATGCATAGTGATGTCACCGTTAATCCCAAGTAAATCCCTCACATACAGTCGTACTACCCCTTCTGTCACTAGGGTTCCCAACTTGCAGGTCAGTCATTCCTCATACTCCCTATACCTGGCTCAACCCTTGGGGTCTTGGGTACCTGAAAAGTCCTTAGATTGAGGCAAGAGAGGATACAATAATCATCATGTCATACAAACTAATACATGATCCCATCTATGATAAATAACATGCACAAATGCTACAAGGCTAGGCCGAAGCCCTTATCCCAAGGATAATTACTCACACATAGAGATGAGATCAATAATCACAAACATTGTATTGAAAATCATAAGATTGATAGCAATAGTCTTACAATGTCGCCAATCAAAGAAGAGATCTACTATTACAAGTGGTGGAATATGGCTATGGAGATGGAGAAGGGTTTTGAGATCTGGAGGCGGCTGGAGATCTGTGGCAGAGACTTTTGGCAAGGGTCTGGCTTGTTTTCTCGTTGCTCGAGGCTTCTTTATATAGGGGTCCCTTCACGAAAGTTGTTCTGTTTGACCTAACGGTGGTGACGCCAACTATACGACCGGAGCTATACATCCAGAATTTTGCTCCGGTCGTATAGTTGGTCGTTAAAGCGCCTGCCTCCGCTTTACGGCTCCTGGTTTCTTCTGGTTGTTGGAAATCTCGTATCTTTGACTTTACTGTAGTGATTCGCATCTTCAAAGACATTATCTGCGTAGGAAAAATATAAAAAGAAAGGATTGCATACCCCTTGAATATTAGGCATTAGTGGCAGGGTTTAGAGAGATACTTTATCAAAAATATGAATAATATCCAGTTTAAATATGGACGTAGATGGCTGTATTTTAGCGCCATCAACCTTCCCAAGCTTAAACTTGATCGTCCCCGAGCAAGAAAACCAAAATAAAAAAGGAACTCAACATTTAAACTGAAATAACGAGATGGTGATCTTACTCATGATTGGTAGTATCATGTTTACTCCACTTCATAAATCTGAAAAAACTTTAGCATAGATAGAGTAATGGCAAGCATATCATACGGGTTTTATGCATCCTTATAGTGCAGCAAAATTATTGTTAACATGGATGATTCAAATGAGTAAACTTTATTCCATGTCATGTAATCAACTCATAGGCTTGCCTTTGAACAATAAAGTACAATCATGTAAATTGAGAGTGTGGGAGTTGTCATGAAAAGCATTAAGTAGAGTATCTCAATCCTCCCACATTAATAAATCAAGACTTTTCAAGCACTACTTTTCTATTCATTGTCCTTCAAGAATTTCAGTTCTTGAGTAATTGAGAGCATGCCAATGATTTTTATTAGTTTATCGGGCTATGATGGACACTCGTGGCATCACTAAGGTTTTTGTTCTTTTTGCATAATGATTACTCATAACAGCTAGAGGAGTGATTCCATCATGATTACAGCTACCCGGGAGTGCCAAGAATCTTACCCACTATAGCATTGCTGCTACAAATGTTTAATCAACTCATAGCCGAAATCTAGGAGTTTCCTCCATGAACATCGTTCGTAGGCCAACGGAGTTATTGGCATCCCATGAAGTTTGACACGCATAAAGCTATATCATTCTTATGATTAACAAGTCAAACTTTGTCATGCTCACAAAAACCGCTAATCATTAATTCAATCGAACAAATCATTTCAAAGAGAGATTGATGCGCTCGACGATCGACGTAGAGCTCGTTGGGAACCCCAAGAGGAAGGTATGATGAGCACAACAGCAAGTTTTCCCTTAGTTATGAAACCAAGGTTTAATCGAACCAGTAGGAGCAAGGAAACACCCCAAAGGTGTTACTAGCTGAGCTTTGGCAGGGCGCACTACCGGTGCTAGTAGCAACGTGGAGACCTGCACAACACAACCACAGAACTTTGTCCCCAACTTGAGATCAGGTTGTCAATCTCACCGTGTTTTGCGGAAAACAAAGGATTAAACGTATCGAATGGAAAGAAGTAAAAGTTTGCAGAAAGTAAACACAAAGCAGAAACAGTTTATAGATTGTATGTAAAAGACAAGGACCGGGATCCATAGTTCACTAGAGGTGGCTCTCCTTAGATAGATAATATGCTGGGTGAACAAATTACAGCGGGGCAATTGACAAACACCGATAAAGCAATACATGCATATACTAATCATCTTGACTCCTTCGAGACTTGATTGGGCATTACAACATAATACATAGACCGCCATCCAACTACATCTATGACTAATAATCCACCTTTAGGTTATCATCCGAACCCCCTCCAGTATTAAGTTGCAAGCAACAGATTATTTCTTTACAAACTGCGTGTAAAGTAAACAATACGATTGTTCTATGAACAAAAGATCGTTGTTTTCTCCCTAGTAGCAACAGCACATCTAGTACCTTAGAGATTTCTGTCACTTCCCCAGATTACCAGAGGCATGAACCCACTATCGAACATAAATACTAACTCTTGGAGTTGCTAGCATCTACTTGGCCAAGATAGCTAGTAACAACGGAAAGCATGCAAGATCTCAAATAACAAAGACATGATAGAATCAATAATCAATCTGAAATAGCATCTCCATATCCATCGGATCCCCGCAAACACAACATGTATGAATTACAAATAGATGATCTTGATCATGAACGTAGCTCACAAGATCTAAACATGAAAGCACAAAGGAGGAGAAACCAGCCATCTAGCTACTACATGGGTCCGCAGTCCAAGGATGAACTACTCACGCATCACACCGGAGGCTTGCATGGTGATGAAGAAGGCCTCCAGGGTGAATTCCCCTCTCTGGCAGGGTGTCGGGAAGAGCTTCAGATCCCTCCCGATCTAGGGATGGAGATGACGGCGGCTACAGACTCTTTCGTGGATTTTTGATCGGGTACTTAGGGTTTCCGTCCCGAGGGCAACTTATAGGCGGAAGGAGAGGCTGAGGGGGTGCTGGGGTCGGCCAGACCACCACCTAGCGTAGGCCAGGCCTGGCCGTGCGGCCAGGTGGTGTGGCCGGCCCCCAGCCCTTCTCCGTCTCGTATTCTGGCACGTAATCCCTTCTAGAGAAATAGGCACTTTGGCTTTTGTCCCGTCCAATTCCGAGAATATTCATTTTCTGACTTTCTTGGAACCAAAAACAGCAGAAAACAGGCAGCTGGCACTATGGCTCTTGTTAATAGGTTAGTCCAAGAAATCATAATAAAAGTACTCCAAAGTTGGAACAAAACACAAGAAAGTGGATAAAACCAAGCATGGAACATCAAAAATTATAGATACATTTGCAATGTATCAACATCCCCGAGCTTAACTCCTGCTCGTCCTCGAGTAGGTAAGTGATAAAAAGAATAATTTTTGAGGTGACATGCACCATGAAAGACTTGATCAAAGTATTTGCAAAACATTCAAAGCTGGGATCATAGTACTTCAATCATAACATTAAAGACAAAGTTCTAGCAATAAGCAAAGAGACTATGATGCAACATGAAAAGGCACAAACAAAGATTCATGAATAACATGCTTTGCAAGACGTTTGTTTGTTTCACATAAAGAAAACATAGCATAATAGTATTCAGCTTGTCCCTCAATACAGTAGCAAATATAAATGCATGGGACACCTTCAAAGTTCATAAGAGTGACTAGATACAATAGTTTCAAACAAGCAATAACAAGTTATGCATCAATCAACTAGTCTTGGGACAATGCACATAGAACTAAGAATGGCCACTATGCTCTCAAAGTAGTGCATAAAGATAGAAGGTGGAGACTCAATATAATGGTGGAAGAAAGGCCTTTTGTAAAAGGAAGTAGGGATTCAAGTCTCATAAAGAGCTTCCAAAAATTATGGTACTTGTAGCTTTCAGCTCTCATTGCCCCTATCATAAGCATCTTGAAGGTGATTAAGGTTAAAGTGACACAACTAAGAGGATATGCTTGACAAGTTATAAACCGAAATCTCATGCCCCTTACTTACGAAGACCGATCCTCATGCTACTCAACTTTAGTCACGAGTAAGCTCTTGTCATTGTAAGTATGTGTGTATCATTAAGAATCGCCAACGGGGTACCCTTTGTACATGATACGGGAGCTTTCCCATAGTCAAAATGACAAGGCAAGCAGACAATGAGCATCTCAGCGATCTTTTGTTTTGCTATTTGCATAGGTTTTTATTGAGGATGCTTCATAGAGTGCTCATTATGGTGATGCTGCAAGTTTCCACCATGATTAGGCATGGCTTAGGCTAGCGGCCCAGGCATTTCTCTAACACACATACAAACTCCATGATCATACAAGTTCCACATTCATTTCACACTGCTGGGATCCGTAAGCAAAGGAACATAATATCAACGGGGTACAAAGTACAAGTGCAATGTTGAAAGCGTTCCCCATGAAACATGGTTCTGCTAATTTCAACTTATAAAGCGCAAGCATATACGCAACAAAGAAGGACCCAATGGTTCAAGTTTATTAAAGGCAAGTAAAGTAAAGTGTGCCATCAAGTTCGTGAGAGCTTTAATCACTAGTTTTCTCATAACAAGTGAAAGGTAAACAAAAGCATGAATATACTTGGAATAGCATAAGATAGTAGGTAGGTATGGTGGACTCTCTGGAATAACTTGGTTTAGGGAGTTGGATGCATGAGTGGAACTCATACTTTGTGGTGGAGGCTAGCAAAAGACTGGGAGCGACAAACTAAGAGAGCAATAATGGCCATAATCATGCAGAGCGACAAAACATCATTGATCAAAGCATAAAGTGATACTACAAGTTGAAAACTAAAGGATCATAAAGGCTATGGTGACTTGAGATAGTCATAACATGGTGTGCGCATGTGCCAAGTCAACCCAAATAAAGTATCAAAGGAGAATACCATTATACTATGCTTTAATATGCTAAAACAACGCATGATTCATCCAAGGCATATTAAGCAATCTCAATTGTTTATAACAAGTCATGCTACAGCAAAGAATACTAAGCATAAAGACAAAACAATATCAAGCATGGCATGACAAAGCATAGCCACAGTCAAAAACGAGCTCTTTTTACCACAAAAGTATGCACTTTCCTACTCTTTTCCAAACCAAACCAAACTATTTGCAAACCAATGTATGAAAGAGGAGGTCCAACCAATTTATTCAGAAAACTAAGCAAACCAAGCAAACTAAAAACAAAACAAAAACAAAAAATAAGACGCTCCAAGAAAGACACAAATGTGCATGAAACAATAAAAATGAAGCGTTTGGAAGAAACCTGGGATTTTTATTGATGAAGAAGGGGATGCCCGCCTTGGGCATCCCCAAGATTTGACGCTTGCACTTCTTTAATATTTCTTGGGGTGACACGCGTGGCATCCCCAAGCTTGAGCTTTAGTCCATCCTTCATCTCATTACTCATTTCTTCCATACACCTGAAAATTTTCCTTCATACAAAACTTCACACAATCTCATTAGCAACATTAGTCCACTTAAGATAAATAAGTCTCAAGGTTCAGTTCTAACACCAAATAAACTTCCATTAGAACACTATATACTGTAGCACTTCCCTCAAAAAGCTCAATTCCCCAAAAGAACTCAAGAAGGAACCAACAAGAAGCAAATGCAGAAAATGGCAGAAATCTGTCAAAACAGACCAGCAGGTAAACACGAATTTTTTCGAAGACCTTATGTTGCTCAAATCAAAAAGTGTTGAACTAACGCAAGTTAGATAACAACCTGGGGAAGAAGCACAAAAAATTACAGATCAATCTGACATACAGAGCTCTCTCAGGAATGTTTACGGTGAAGCACAAAAATATGTTTCGGGACAGCAACTTTCCCAATCATTACTTCACTCTCATTAGAGGTTACTCTTGGCACAAAAAGCAAATAAAAAGGATAAGGAGCGGTTATTAATGAAGTAATAACTTCCAAGACTCATCTAAAACTCTTGGGTTATCTCCCAACAAGTACTTTTCTTTAACGCCTTTAAGTTAGGCATAAGAAGCAAAGAAAGAATCAAGTGTTCTCAAATGAAGAAGCATTAAGACCAAATTTTGTTTTCATAGAAGAAGCAAAAGAAATCTTTTTTCTCTTTTTAGGGAAGTGTTCTATACCTTTTTTGAGTGGGAGTTGATATTTAATGGTGCCTTCCTTCATATCAATGATGGCACCAACAGTTCTAAGAAAAGGTCTTCCCAAAGTAATAGGACAAGAAGCATTGTATTCAACATCCAAAACATAGAAATCAACGGGGACATAGGAATCATTAACCATAATAAGGACATCATTAAGACTCCCCATGAGTTTCTTTTTTGCATTAGCATCAAGTGGGACATTCAAATAGCAATCTTCAAGAGGAGGCAAATCAAGCATATCATAAATCCTCCTAGGCATAATAGAAACACTACTATCAAGATCACACAAAGCTTTGAAATCAAAGTCATTCACTTTCATATTAATTATGGGTTCCCAACCATCTTCTTGCTTAATAGGAATAGAAGCTTTATGTTTCATCTTTTCTTCCTTAATCTTTATGAGAGCATCAGTAATATGTTTTGTAAAAGCCATGTTCATAGAACTAGCATTAGGACTTTTAGTAAGCTTTTGTAGGAACTTAATAACTTCAGAGATATTGCAACCATCAAGATCAAAATTAACTTTATCATCTAAAGTAGTAGAACTATTACTAGCCTCAACACTAGTGGTGGTGATAGTAGAAACACTAATGTGTCTAGCAATTTCATCTTCTCTTTCCCACTTAGCATGTAATTCAGCTAATAGTCTAACATTTTCATCAATTCTTACTTGTATGGCATTAGTAGCTGCAAAGAGATTCTCATTAGTTTCAGGTTTAGCAGCCATTTTATTAATCAATGAAGCTTGAGCTTCAGACAAAGATGATATATTTCTTTCAGCATTAGAGAGTTTCAATTGTAAACTAGGAATTTCCCTATTTAGACTCTCAAGTTGATGGCTAATGTTCTTCAAAATGATAGATTGTTCCTCCATAGTTTTAGTAAATAGTTTATTTTGCTCATATTGCATTTGCATGAAGTTTTTAGTGGCTCTTTCAACTTCTAAAATTCTTCCTTCACTAGGTAATCTAGGTTTACCATTATAGCCATAAGTATTATTAGGAGGGTAGGGCCTATAATTGTTGTTACCAAAATTGTTCCTATAAGCATTATTACCATAAGCATTGTTGCCAAAGTTGTTATTTCTTATGAAGTTCACATCAACTTGCTCTTCTTGAGCAACCAAAGAGGCTAAAGGGATATTATTTGGATCAATATGGGCTTTCCCATTAACAAGCATATACATAATAATATCAATCTTACCACTCAAGGAGGAGGTTTCCTCAACAGAATTTACCTTCTTACCTTGTGGAGCTCTCTCAGTATGCCATTTAGAATAATTAACCATCATATTATCCAATAGTTTTGTTGCATCACCCAAAGTGATGGTCATAAAGGTACCTCCAGCAGCTGAATCCAATAGGTTCCTTGAAGAATAGTTCAATCCTGCATAAAAAGTTTGGATGATCATCCAAGCAAATTCCATGAGTGGGACAATTCTTTACCAAAGATTTCATTCTTTCCCAAGCTTGAGCAACATGCTCATTATCAAGTTGTTTAAACTTCATTATTTCACTTCTCATGGATATAATCTTAGCAGGGGGATAGTATTTTCCAATAAAAGCATCTTTGCATTTAGTCCAAGAATTAGTACTATTCCTAGTTAAGGAATTCAACCATTCTTTAGCTTTTCCTCTCAAAGAGAAAGGAAACAATTTCAGCTTAATAATATCACCATCTATATCCCTATGCTTTTGCATCTCACAAAGTTCAACAAAGTTATTTAGATGGGAAGCAGCATCTTCATTACCAATACCAGAAAATTGTTCTCTCATAACAAGATTGAGCAAAGCAGGTTTTATCTCAAAGAAAGTATTTTCAGCCACAGGTGGAGCAATATGTGTGCTCATAAAATCATTGTTGTTGGTGCTAGTGAAGTCACACAACTTGGTGTTTTCAAGAGTAGTCATTTTTTTGGGTTTTCAAATAAGAAAGCAAACAAGTAAAACTAATTTTTTGTGTTTTTGAAGAACAAAACAAGCAAACAAGGCAAAAAGAAACTAAGCAAAACAAAAACAACAAAGTAAAGAGATTGGTTATGAGGGACTCCCCTTGTGAAGATGTCCTTGACTCCTCGGCAACAGCGCCAAAAAATAGCTTGATGCGCTCGACGATCGACGTAGAGCTCGTTGGGAACCCCAAGAGGAAGGTATGATGAGCACAGCAGCAAGTTTTCCCTTAGTTATGAAACCAAGGTTTAATCGAACCAGTAGGAGCAAGGAAACACCCCAAAGGTGTTACTAGCTGAGCTTTGGCAGGGTGCACTACCGGTGCTAGTAGCAACGTGGAGACCTGCACAACACAACCACAGAACTTTGTCCCCAACTTGCGATGAGGTTGTCAATCTTACCGTGTTTTGCAGAAAACAAAGGATTAAACGAATCAAATGGAAAGAAGTAAAAGTTTGCAGAAAGTAAACACAAAGCAGAAATAGTTTATAGATTGTATGTAAAAGACAAGGACCGGGATCCATAGTTCACTAGAGGTGGCTCTCCTTAGATAGATAACATGCTGGGTGAACAAATTACAGCGGGGCAATTGACAAACACCGAGAAAGCAATAGATGCATATACTAATCATCTTGACTCCTTTGAGACTTGATTGGGCATTACAACATAATACATCGACCGCCATCCAACTGCATCTATGACTAATAATCCAACTTCAGGTTATCATCCGAACCCCCTCCAGTATTAAGTTGCAAGCAACAGATTATTGCTTTTACGAACTACATGTAAAGTAAACAATACGATTGTTCTATGAACAAAAGATCGTTGTTTTCTCCCTAGTAGCAACAACACATCTAGTACCTTAGAGATTTCTGTCACTTCCCCAGATTACCAGAGGCATGAACCCACTATCGAGCATAAATATTAACTCTTGGAGTTGCTAGCATCTACTTGGCCAAGATAACTACTAACAACGGAAAGCATGCAAGATATCAAATAACAAAGACATGATAGAATCAATAATCAATCTGAAATAGCATCTCAATATCCATAGGATCCCCGCAAACACAACATGTATGAATTACAAATAGATAATCTTGATCATGAACGGAGCTCACAAGATCTAAACATGAAAGCGCAAAGGAGGAGAAACTAGCCATCTAGCTACTACATGGATACGTAGTCCAAGGATGAACTACTCATGCATCACACCGGAGGCTTGCATGGTGATGAAGAAGGCCTCCAGGGTGAATTCCCCTCTCCGGCAGGGTGCCTGGAAGAGCTTCAGATCCCTCCCGATCTAGGGATGGAGATGACGGTGGCTATATACTCTTTCATGAATTTTTGATCGGGTACTTAGGGTTTCCGTCCCGAGGGCAACTTATAGGCGGAAGGAGAGGCCGAGGGGGTGCTGGGGTCGGCCAGACCACCCCATGGAGCAGGCCAGGCCTGGCCGCATGGCCAGGTGTTGTGGCCGGCCCCTAGCCCTTCCACGTCTCGTATTCTGGCACTTAATCCCTTCCGGAAAAATAGGCACTTTGGCTTTTGTCTCATCCAATTCCGAGAATATTCATTTTCTGACTTTCCTGGAACCAAAAACAGCAGAAAATAGGCAGCTGGCACTGTGGCTCTTGTTAATAGGTTAGTCCAAGAAATCATAATAAAAGTACTCCAAAGTTGGAATAAAACACAAGAAAGTGGATAAAACCAAGCATGGAACATCAAAAATTATAGATACATTTGCAATGTATCAGAGATATCAAGTCAATCAACATTTTCAGTGGTGTTGAGTGTCTCTAGAAATAAACCTTCAAGACTAAGCACTACAACACCCAAGCCTTTAATTGTGAGACTTTTTCTTATTACAATTGCTTAGCAATTTTTAGGCAAGACTTGGTTAATTACGAGAGCTGGAACAAAACGTACCCGACTAAATACCCATGCAAACGAAAATCTTACTACAATACAAAGACTCACTCCACCAATATATATCTCAACATTTACTACTAACTAGCATGGATTTCTCAAACTTCAAAAGTGGGGAGTCATAAGGCATACCTCTCATGTTTGGTTTCACTTCTCTCTTCCTCTTTTTATTTACTTCTTGGAAAATCGAAGTCGATCACCCTCCTTGTCGTGGAAATGGCCACGGCAGTCGCTGCAGTAGGTAGCGATTGATAGAATCGGGGGCAAGATCTATCGGCCATCTGCGGTGCGAGATGGGGGCGGATGCACATGGATTTATCCAGGTTCGCCCCCGGAGGGTAAATACCTACTCCTGCTAGATTAGATTGATAGACAGCGAGTTACAAGGGTGGCGAGCTCGGCGTCTAAGCAGCGAGTCGCTCGAAGGGGTGTATGATGGAATGTAAATCCTCAGAGTACCGTAGGGAGGTTTATATAGGAGGCACCTTGCTAGGGTTTACAATTTACAACCGAACAAGATATGGATTCGGAGACTTTGACCTAATCCGACTGTGCTTCAAATATGCTCTTGGGCCTCCAATCTCCAATCGCCAGGCCTTCTCCTTAGTCGCATTCCAGTCACCGTCCTGCAGGCCCACTCGTGAGGCCTTTGGCCCAATCGCAACATCCTGTTGGGCATACCCCATTCGGCATATCCCCATGAGTAGTCCCCGAGGCCATCGTTGATTCAGACGTAGGTGTTCATTTGGCTGTCGGAGTAGGCAAGTCCAATTTGTACGCCCAGTCGAATCAACGATGGACTCCACCGAAATCAAGGAAATTTCCCCAGGTTTCTAGTCACCGTTTCGGCGAATGCAACCGCTGTCAAGTCACTGCTTCAACGAGTGGACAAGGCCCAATTGCAAGCGAGTCAAGTGAAGGAGTTGGACCGTCATCTTGGTCAAACTATCCGTTGGATAGTCTAACGGTAACTTCGGCGCAATTACCGCGGGCAATGGCTACCCCGAGATTGGCGGGTAGCACCCCCATATAAGGGGAGCGATAGATCAATCCTGCATATCCTTCCCGACATTCTTCATTCTCGTTCATCCATTTCTTCTGTCTTTCCTCGATCCACACTCTCCAGACCAAGTGACTCTGTCTTCCTTCTTGATGGTGCCTCCGAAAGGCTCATGGGGGAAATCAAAGTGCACCGCGGTGCAGCTCAGGTCCTTCGAGGACGCCGGGGTCCTCCACAAGGGGAATTGACGGATCTCCATGTCTTCCGAGATCGAGCCGAAGCCGTGCGCTGGCGAGTTCATCTGCTTCCCAAGCCATTTGGAGAGGGGCTTGGGGTTCCCTACCTCGCTATTCTTCTAGCGATTTTGCGCATATTATGCGATCAAGCCGTCAGATCTCGGCCCGCACAGCATCAAGTAGCTGGCGATCTTCATCGCCTTCTGCGACTACCTTGGCTGCAGGCCATACTTCCTGCTATCGCTGGAGCTTTTCCACGGCCGCATCGGACGTGAAGGGTCTGGCGGCCCGATCTTGGCGGCCGGAGGCGTCACCTTTCAGCTGAAGCCGAAGGCCAACTTCATCAAGTTTATGCTGCCAAAGAAGGCCGTGAGCGAGTGGGAGAGGAGCTGGTTCTACGTGAAGGAGTCCACTCCCTCCGGTGAAGTAGCGTTGCCGGAATTCATGGCGGAAAGAAGCGAACCCCGCCGGCTAGCAATGGACAGGCTCCCCGATGATCAAAGGATGGCTGTCGCGGAGATGATGGACCAGATCTAGAAGCTGAAGCACCAAGGTTTATCCTCGATCAACCTGTACAATTGCTGGCTCGGGTGGCGACTGGTCCCATTGGCGGCCCGGCTGCACTGGATGTACGAGTACAGCGGGAAGAATGATCCTTCCCGGACCAGCAAGGAATCATGGGATGCCGAAGATTACAAGGCCTCCCTGAAGAAGATCACTGACGCGGAATTTACAACCACGTCAGCCGGGCTCGCTCCGTATGTGCCTGTGAAGAATGAAGCCCCCACAGTAAGTTCTTCTCTCTGAATTTAACTTCAGTCGTAATTCTCGTGGTGTGATTTGCAGCCGCATCGCCTGAAATTTATTCGTGTCCACTCTCAGTTGTTTCAGGTTTTGGAGGGCTGGCTCCCCCCACTCGACAAAGAGGTTCCCCACGAGTTCGAGGAGGGTGCCTCAGGAGAATCTTCTGAGGACAAAGGGGAGGAGGTAGAGGTTCCTCCCCTAGCACTTGCGGCCCGCAAGACTCGCATGCAGAAGCAACGTGAGCTCGAGGCAAGCCGTAGTCTTGAAGAGCACGAAGAAGGCGATGAGATCTTGCAAGAGCACACTTCTCGGCCACGGCAGATGCTACAGGGTAGCTTACGTAGAGGAAAGGGCAAGGCGACGTAGGAGAATCCGGAAGCGAGATTGGCACACGATGTACCCATGTTCGCGTCCCCTCGATGGAGGATCACTATGTCCTGCTGTCAATCCAGTATATGATCATAGATTGGTTTACATGGAGCCACCAGAGGCGGAGGGGGAGACTAGATCTAATCTTATGTGGGAGATGTCCCCATGGGGGTGCCTCTGGTGGCTTTATATATGCAGCCAGTTAGGGTTTACAAGTGCACTAATGGGCTTTCTATTGGAGTCGCCGTCTTGGGCCTCCAGTCGGCGTGGCGTCTAGGTCCAGTACGTGCCAATCGCCATATTCGTCGAGTCGATCCACTCTGGCTTGGCTTCAGTCGGCTCGCTCCAGCTGGCGACTCCACTTCGTGGGCATACCCCGATTGGTATTCCTCCATCAGTAGTCCCCGAGCGTGTCATGGATTCTACGCGTGCGTGAGGCAGGGCGCGGAGAGTCTTGGCAATGGATCGTGGTGAATCGGTGACGAGCTCCTGAACAGAGGAAAGAACCGTGAAGCAGGAGGTGGTCGGCGATCGGCGTGAGCCAGTCGGTGATAACCAGTTGGCGATAGCTAGTCGGCATGGGCTAGTCAGCGAGAACCAGTCAGTGAGAACCAATCAGTGAAAGCCAGTCGGTGAGGGCCAGTTGGTGAAAGGCGTAGGGAGTCGGTGAAGCCGCCAGTTGCAGCGAGTCCCCCACCATGGAGCGTGCCGAGTCCCCGAGCGCGGTGAGTGGCGAGGTCGGGCGACCGACGAGTGGCGCTGTCTGTAGCGCACCGAGTCCCCGAGCGCGACGAGTGGCGAGGTCGGGCGACTGGCGAGTGGTGTTGTCTATAGCGCGCCGAGTCCCCGAGCGCGGCAAGTGGCGAGCTTGAGCGACCGACGAGTGCTACTATCTGGAGCGCACCGAGTCCCCGAGCGCGGCGAATGACAAGGTCGGGCGACCAGCGAGGGGCGCTGTCTGTAGCGCGCTGAGTCCCCGAGCACGGTGAGTGGCGAGATTGGGCGACCGGTAAATGGCGTTGTCTGTAGCGTGGCGAGTAAAGAAGTTGGGCGACCGACGAGTGCCGTTATCTGGAGCGTGCCGAGTCCTCGAGCGCGGCGAGGCTGACGAGGTAGAGCGATCGGCGAGTGCCGCTGTCTGGAGAGCGGCGAGTGGCGAGGTCTAGCGACCGGTGAGTGCTACTGTCTGGAGCGTGCCGAGTCCCCGAGCGCGGCGAGTGGCGAGGTTGGGTGACCGGCGACTGGCGCTGTCGGGAGCGTGCCAAGTCCCCGAGCGCGGCAAGTGGCGAGAAAGACACCAGACTGTTTGCTGAGAAGGAGAAAAAGGTACAACTGCAGTAAGGTGTATTTATGAAACATATTGAACATTTGTAAATAGTGCGATTCGTAGATGTTGAAATAAAAGGCGTGTTGTTAAATGGATCAATTAGCAGTATGAAAGATTTATGCATATCTTTTCATGAGTAGGCAGACCTCCAGCATCAAACGCTTGCCGAGTAATAGTGACACGATGCCAGACTGTTGAACCCGAAGACAAGGTCGGCCTTTTGGTACCCAACCTCACTACTTCGACGGACGCGAATAAACAACAGACAAACTAAAACCGATCCCAAGTATGATTTTGGTCCCTGAACGGGTCATATGCGACTGCATGGTCGACTTTGGAGAATAAATAAAGATGTATATATGTTTTGGACTTATAATATGTACGAGTGTAAAGAAACTTAGCTGTTAGCATGG
Organism: Avena insularis; assembly: GCA_023614405.1. Lineage (NCBI taxonomy): Eukaryota > Viridiplantae > Streptophyta > Magnoliopsida > Poales > Poaceae > Avena > Avena insularis. Next base: position 375,859,667 of record CM042689.1, read on the forward strand.
CAAGTCCGCGATAGTGGCGAGTACGTGACGATGGGGAGTACGTGACGGTGAGTCCGCGATGGCGAGTCCGCCGCGGCGAGTCCCCAAGCCCGTACTTTATGAAGATGAAAACAATCGGCACGGCGGCTGGATGGAGTCGGCATGACGCGGCGTCACAGACTAAACCGGTGCATCGACGGAGTCACAGTGCCGTAGTTGGTTGCGACAGCGAGAAGTCCGGAGTCGGCCCGCCGTGACGAGCACTTGTACATGCAAAACAATTAATTAACGGAATATAATATAATAATTAGAAAAAGCCTTGAGTGGAGAGATAATTCCATGCTAATCCGATGAATGCATCGCATGGCTATGTGCCTCTTTTTCTTTGATCCAAAATAGCAGGAGTGCTCTGGATCACAGTGCACGTTTTCCAAATACTGTATACATGTAGGGTAAAAATAATCAATTAGTTGGTATCAAGGAGAGAGATTGGATTAGAAAAAATCTAGCCGCCTGCAGCGTGTAACTTCCATGCAGCTTTTTTTTTCTCGCGAGGGACAAGGCATGTGGTGATGATCGATGGTGTAATCTGAACAAGCCAAATCCTTTTTTGTTGGCACTTGAGCCTTGATCTCCAGGAAGCCTTGTCGCACGCAGAGACAAGGTGCCGCTGGGCCTCACGCTGTCACTCACAATACGGAGAACACCACCGGCCGAGTTGAGGTAAAATAGCACAACGATTAGGCTTTCGAGGCTGCCTTGGAGCACGGTCACTGCGGGCGCCGCCTGTGAGATTGGACCCTTTGCGTATAAGAACATGCAGTGTGAGATTGGACCCTTTGGTATAAGAACATGCATTATAAGACAATTAGATCCAAATAAATCAATTACAAAAATAATCAATTAGAGAAAAAGATGAGATCGGATTGGAAAATCGTCAGCCACCGCGAGCCTTTTCTTGATCATGCGCATATGTTGATGATAAATTTGAGGATCCCGCCCGGATCATCACCTCCAAGCACCGCTTGCCCCTAGGTGGGCGCCACTATCGTGGTATTGGTCATGACAGATGCTACAGGGTAGCTTACGTAGAGGAAAGGGCAAGGCAACGTAGGAGAATCCGGGAGCGAGATTGGCACACGATGTACCCAGGTTCACGTCCCCTCAATGGAGGATCGTTATGTCCTGCTGTCAATCCAGTATATGATCATAGATTGGTTTACATGGAGCCACCAGAGGCGGCAGGAAGACTAGATCTAATCTTATGTGGGAGATGTCCCCATGGAGGTGCCCCTGGTGGCTTTATATATGCATCTAGTTAGGGTTTACAAGTGCACTAATGGGCTTTGTATTGGAGTCGCCGTTTTGGGCCTCCAGTCGGCATGGCGTCTGGGTCCAAGATGCGTGCCGCCGATTTGGCAAGTCGATCCGCCTGCTTGGCTTCAGTTCTCGGTTCATGACTCCGCTTCATGGGCATACCCCGATTGGTATTCCCCCATCACTCCTGCAAACATATGAATGTCGAGGCGGAAAGAAAAGAAAGAGGGAAAATAAGGAAAAATGGAGAAATCTTTTTGTGGTTTTTTGAAGAGAGGGAATTTAAAGAATAGAAAATTGGCGGCAAAGCTCGGCTAGAAAATCTCGAAAGCAAATAGAAAGAACTAGAAAATAAAGTGTTGGGGAAACCAACACGAGTGCTTATAAACTCAAATGAAAACACAACCTCGAAATAAATAAAAGCAAATGAACGCCAAATAAAGATAGATGAGGAAACTTCTCTAAGCTTAGGCTTTTGCAAGCACTTCAAATCATTATGGTGACGGGAAAAGTCATTACTACAGTTCAAATTGAGTTGAGAGGTTACTATTTTATGCTCAGAGGTTTAAAGAGAGGCTATGCATCCTCTCCATAGTCCCTCCAAGTCCTTGGAAATCTTGGTATGTGGTGAACCGGGTTTGTAGCTACTCCTCTTGGTGAGGAACTTATTGCTCCTCCTCTTGGTCCTCCTCCTCCTCCTCCGGAATCTCTTCCTTAGGTTGGTTTTGCTCAACCTGCAAGTCATATAGCAAACGTCCCTCCTCGATAGAGAAAAGACTATTACGCATAGGAGTAAGGTAGAGACGCCCAACTCCAACAATATGCAGGTAACAAATACCACCTCTCATGGTGAGCATTCCACAAGATTTCAAAGTGGAGAAACCAACACGTCGCTCACCTAGCACGGGTTGCAACTCACCTAGGTCGATGCCTAGGGCAGTGGCAAGCACGGTGATGATGCCTCCACCTGTGATTGGTCCTTGGCTTTGGGAGGCTTGGTGCTCCAAGTAGAGCACAAGGATGTCACCCAAGTTGAGTGACAAGCCGCAGTTGATGTAAGCAGCCTTTGCAAGGACTAGGATGCCTCCTCATTGAGTCTCGTGAACTCATTACGTGCCTGCAAGGTGTTAGCAATAACATAGAACAAATAGAAAATTGCAGGATGTTGAATATTCTTCCCCTTGCTCACTCTAGTAGTGAAACTCATTCCATTATAGTATTGTTCAAGGGTAGGTTCTAAGCCAGTAAAGGATGTGCATAAGGCATTAATATCATTGTTTGGCAAATTAAAGCATTCACACCATTCATCTAATGTTAAAGTGTAGTTGTTGTTCATAAGTCGGAAAGAAATAGTGTCCTCTCCTTGCCATTGTTTAACAGTGCTTTGCAACAAACTTAGGAATTCAATGGTTAAGCAGCGGTAAGTAGGTACATCATTGTACACAAAGTTTTGCAGGCCAGATCTATTGCAAAGTAAATTGAAGTCATCCGAAATATTGAGTTGGTTCAATATAATAGGGCAAGCCCACTTGGTGGCCTTCACTTTGCGGTTCTTGATCTTGTTGAAGCGATCATGTTGGGGCTTATCCCTGAACCGTATCCCAATGCGTTCTTGAGCGACAGCCGGAGAAGTGCTAGCGGTGGCACGAGCACGAGTTTCGATCCTTGGGTTCATCATCTAAACCATTAAAGAAAGACAGAAATAAAACTTTTTGATCCAACAACATTAAGTATAACATGTTCCTCATTATAGCACACTAAAGAATCTCCTCAAAATAAAAATCTAGGCAAGAGAATCATGGCAATTGGTTCATAGTATGTATCACCCTAGATTGATAATGACAATAGATCGAAGATGAATTTGCAAAAAGTAATTGGAGTATCGGAGGAGAAACATACCGTAGATCACTTGTGTGCGAGGAAATCGAACGAAATTGAGTAGGGATGAAGATCTCTTGAGGTTTTGAGAGAGTTTGGAGGCAGAAGAGAGGAAAAAGATTGAAGTTTTGGAGTTGGAGGTACCTTCCCGTGTGTTTTTATGGTTGTTGATACGTTGCAAACGTATCTATAATCTTTGATGTTCCATGCTTGGTTTTTATCTACTTTATTATGTTTTGTCCACACTTTGGAGTACTTTTTGTACACTTTCTTGGACTAACCTATTAACAAAATGCCACAGTGCCAACTGCCTGTTTTTTGCTGTTTTTGGTTCCAGGAAAGTCAAAAAATGAATATTCTCAGAATTGGACGGGACAAAAGCCAAAGTCAGTATTTCACCGAGGGGGATACAGATCCAGAATAAGAGACGGAGAGGGGCCAGAGGGCCGCCACACCACCTAGCCACGCGGCCAGGCCTGACCTACGCCAGGGGGTGGTGTGGCCGCCTAGGGCACCCCTCGGCCTCCCCTTTCGCCTATAAGATGCCTCCGATACAGAAACCCTAAGTACCCGGTCAAAATTCCACGAAGGAGTCTGTAGCCGCCGTCATCTCCATCCCTAGATTGGGAGGGATTTGAAGCTCTTCCCGGCACCCTGCCGGAGGGGAGAATTCACCCTGGAGGCCTTCTTCGTCACCATGCAAGCCTCTGGTGTGATGCGTGAGTAGTTCATCCCTGGACTACGGGTCCATGTAGTAGCTAGATGGTTGGTTCTTCTTCTTTGTGCTACCATGTCTATATCTTGTGAGCTCTGTTCATGATCAAGATCATCTATTTGTAATCATACATGTTGTCTTTGCGGGGATCTGATGGATATTGAGATGCTATTCCAGATTGATTATTGATTCTATCATGTCTTTGTTATTTGTGATCTTGCATGCTCTCTGTTGTTAGTAGATATCTTGGCCGAGTAGATGCTAGCAACTCCAAGAGGGAGTATTTATGCTCGATAGTGGTTTCATGCCTCTAGTAATCTGGGGAAGTGACAGAAATCTCTAAGGTACTAGATGTGCTGTTGCGACTAGGGAGAAAACATCAATCCTTTGTTCATAGAACAATCGTATTGTTTACTTTACACGCAATGCTTAATGCAATTATCTATTGCTTGTAACTTAATACTGGAGGGGGTTCAGATGATAACCTGAAGGTGGATTATTAGTCATAGATGCAGTTGGATTACGGTCTATGTATAATGTTGTAATGCCCAATCAAATCTCATAGGAGTCAAGATGATTAGTATATGCATGTATGCTTTCTCGATGTTTGTCAATTGCCCCGCTGTAATTTGTTCACCCAACATGTCATCTATCTTAAGGAGAACCACCACTTGTGAACTATGGACCCCGGTCCTTTCTTTTACCATCAATCTACAATTGCTTACTGTTTTCTGTTTACTTTCTGCAAGCAATTACTTTCTTCCACACAATATGTTTAATCCTTGGTTTTCAGCAAAACCGGTCAGATTGACAACCTCACTGTAAGTTGGGGGCAAAGTTCTGTGGTTGTGTTGTGCAGGATTCCAAGTTGGAAACAACACCTTGGAGGTGTTTCCTTGCTCCTACTGGTTCGATAACCTTGGTTTCATAACTGAGGGAAATTTGCTATTGTGCTCATCATACCTTCCTCTTGGGGTTCCCCAACGAGCTCGAGATATCTTGGGCCATCAGTTGGTCGCAACTATACGGGTGCAACTATATGGCCGCAACTACAGGTTCACCCACACAACACTTAGCAAGCTAAAGAAGATTAATCAACTATATGAAGCGAAAGCACTTGACAGTCTTCCCATGTGTCCTCGAGAACGTTTGGTCATCTTAAGTAATACAACCGGCTTGTCCTTTGCTGCATAAAGGATTTGGCCACTTGCTGCATTTATTCCTACTGTCTTTTATTTACTCGTAATTTGTTTACTTGCTTTATCAAAAACCCCTAAAAATCCGTTTGCTAAGTATTTGTAGAGAATTCCTGATCTATACCACTAGCCAGCACCTTCTGCTCCTTGTAGGATTCGACACTCTTACTTATCGAAAATACTGCGATACACCCCCTATACTTGTGGGTCATCAAGACTATTTTCGGGCGTCGTTGCCGGGGAGTGAAGCACTATTGGAGAGTGGAACTGGTAAAGGAAACTTCTATTGTGAGTATCCTTTACTTCTGTTAGTTGCTTTATTTTCGTTATGGATAATTCGCTGAGTTTCTTATTTGGTAATGCTACTACCACTGCTAAGGTAGTAGATAAACCACCACCTGCTGAAATTGATGCTTTCAAAATACCTACAAGAATTATTGATCGTGTTATGGATAACTACTATGTTGGGGATGGAACTATCCATCCTGGTGATCATTTACTCTTTATACACGAATTATGCGGGTTGTTCAAGTGTGCAGGTATTACTACAGATCAAGATAAGAAGAAGTTATTCTCATTATCACTAAAAGGAAGAGTTGATGAATGGTATAAGCTGCTGAAGAATGGTCAAGCTCTGGAATGGGAGGAAATAGTACCTCTCTTTTATTCAAAGTTTTATCCTCCTAGTGAGATTCATAAAGATCGTAATCAAATATACAACTTTTGGCCTCTTGATGGAGAGAGTAAAACTCAAGCTTGGGGGAGATTGAAGTTACTAATGCTCAAATGTCCCATTCATGAGCTCCCCAACAATATTATTATCAATAACTTTTATGCAAGGCTTTCTCTTCATGATAAAGATTTATTGGATGCTTCTTGTGCTGGATCATTCACTCGCATGGAAGAGGAAGCTAAATGGGATCTTCTGGACCGTATTCAAGACAATGCTGAAGCATGGGAGAATGACAAAGGTAGAAAGTCAGGTATAAATTATGATTATGAATGCATTGAATTTTTATGGGAACTGATGACTTTCAAAATATTAAAAATTCTTATGGTCTTGATTTACAAGTTATTAAGAATTGCTTTAGGGCTTTTGCTTCTTATATTGAAATTCCAAAAAGGGGATGGAACAAGTACCATGAACCTTATAAAGATAATGTTGACTGTGTTCCTATTGGGAGTGCTGAGTATTGCACTATTGATCCGATCTTACCTGAACCTTATATTGAGAAGATTCCCTTCCTAGATAAGGTAAAGGATCATCCTATGATAACTAATGTAATCACCAAAAGTGAAAAGAGAACTGTAAAACCTGATGAACAAATAAACGTTGAACCTGTGGTAGCAATTGTGAAAGACCTTGTCACTAAAAGCATAGAATATGGACATATAGTCTTTTGTGAGGATGCTTCTAACATTGTTTCGCATCCTAATAGAACTAAAAAAGCTAGTGTCCATGTGCTTTCTGTTAGAATTGGTGATCATTGCTATTATGGTTTATGTGATATTGGTGCAAGTTATAGTGCTAGTCCTTATGAGCTTTACAGAGAAATTATGCATGAAATCAGTCCCTGCGAATCTCGAACATGTAATATATCACGGGACAAAGGGATTTAGTTACTAGCGTTAAAGGTTCTCACGATCACAGAAGTCATCGTTGAATGTGTAGGAGTTAGTATGGATCTCCGTGTCCTGCTGATTATTGATCGGAGAGGGGTCTCGATCATGTCTGCATTATTCGCGAACCATAGGGTGACACACTTAAGGGATACCGACACCATTTGGAGCAAATATGTTTCAGATAAAGATTTAAGAAAGCGCTGGAATTATTTCAATAGACATCGAAACTGTTTCGGGTGAAATTGCTGAAATTGGTTCTGCATGTAATATTGAAATGTTGCAGGGGGTTTTATGTGAATGTTTGTTAATTAAAGTAATTAACAAAATTCTGAATAAAAAATAATAAAAGAGTTTTATTAAATGAGAGAGCATTAAATTTGGAGAAATTGAATGCATTTAAAGTGGAGAATTTAAAAGAGAATGTGAAGGGGCAATTTTATGTGGAGGGAGTTACCACCACATGAATGGAGGAGGTGAAAGGTCACCTCCTCCATGCGCCGCCATGAAGGAGGGCACCCCTCCTCCTATAAAAGGCCACCCTCCTCACTTCTCACACACACCTCCTTGTGAAGGATCTCTCCCCTCTAGTATTATTCCCCATGGTCTCGGATTAGTGAGATACATGTTCCGGTGGCTTTATCTAGAAAGGAGTTCTTTGCTTCGCTGCTTTGCTAGAGCGAGGGACGGAGGTTGTCGGGTACGGACGTGTGTGCGATCACGAATGCACCACTTCTTTGCGGTCTTTGGACTTGGTGGTCTTTGGAGCTGGATCTGATGGACGTGCTAGAGCCGGACCTGCTGGACTTCATCACGATCTTGAGATCGGCAAGTGTACGACTACATCAACCACGAGTTCCTACTCGTTAACAAAGCTTGTTGTCTTCGAGGGTAAGTTCTCCATGGATGTATGTCCACCCGTTGCTTTGTACCTAGTAGATAGATCTTGGCGTATAGTTCACACCATAGGAAATTTTTGTTTTCTATGGTGCGGACCCAATAGTGGTATCAGAGCCTGATCTATGCGTAGGTGCTTTGCACAGATTGTACACATATGTTTATATGTGGGCGACGATGATCATGTTATTGCATCTTCTATGTACTTTGGATATTGGTGGCATAGTGGGATGAAGCGGCCCGGACCAACCTTACATGTCATCGTACATGAGACCGGTTCCACGACTGACATGCAACTTGTTTTGCATAAGTAGCTGGCGGGTATCTATCTCTCCTACTATAGTCAATATCTGATTTACAACGAGTTGCTAATAACTTAGTTATCCTCGTTGTGGTTCATGTTCGTAGGTTAGACAGGTTCTATCTCCAAAAGCCCTAAGCCACGTAAAACTTGCAATTGATAAATTAGAGGCGTCTAGTTTAGATCGTTGCTGGGCTAGTGTTTTGATATGGTATTGTTGTAAGTAGATGTATAATAGATACTCTTACAACTCACTTAACGTGTAAGTTCGATAGACCTTGGCCTTACACACAAAGGAATGATAGAGATCATACCACGATGCAAATGATAGAGATCAAATGCATGGACCATATCACCTCACTTCACACATTAGATGTTAGCATCTTATATTGCTAGTTTGGCGCTTTCTGTAGCATTGTAATATGATCCCTCATTTAAATATCAAGATAAAATGTGTTCTTCCTTAAGTATGCACCGTTCTATGGATCATGTTTCGAGACATCACGTGATGATCGGGTGTTCTCAACTCTACGCTTTCATGCAACGGATGTAAGACAGTTTTACACACGCGAATACTAAGGTTCTTACTTGGCGAGCCTAGCATGTACAGACATGGCCTCGGAACACGGACCGACAGGTTAAGCATGAGTCACATAGTTGATGTGATGACCATATTGATGCTCGCCTTTGAAGCTACACCGACTCACGTGATGATCGGACTTGGTGTAGTGGATTTGGTTCATGTAATCACCAAAAAGGCACGAGGGATGTCGTTTTTGAGTGGGAGTTCATTTCTAATTTGGATTAGTCGAACTCAATTTGTCATAAACTAAATCGAAGTGAATTTGCATAATTTGTTGTAGTCATTGGCATCTGTTCACTACCTTATGCTTAGTTTTAATTGAGATAATAGAACTATAGAATTCTGGATATTTACTTTATGAACTGGTATCGTATTGTTTTGAATGTCAATTTAAAGTTTATAAGTCCTATTGCAAACTTTCAGCAAACTCTATTTACTCCATGAAGTTTAATAAGTAGTATTAAATCAAGAGTAAGAATTCCAATGTTAGTATCTAAAGTATCATGTTTGCCTCCATGATTATTGATATTCAAAAGTTGTTTTAATATCAAGATTATATTGGAGCTAAAAATTGTTTCAGAAACCATCATGTGTGAAAGATATTGTGATATCTGAAACAATGTTTTTGGTTGCATTATGATAGAGTATAATTTAGCAAAATACATGTTCTCATATTGTATGAGAATTTGTGAAGGATGGAGATGCTAGGCATCCGAATATACCAAAAGGGTTTTGGGAACTGATATTATACTCGCGATTCTTCCTTATAGGCTATAGTAGCTTGATCATGAAAGTTGTCATGATAAGGATGAATAGAAGCTGTAAGTAAAATGTTTACTACACTAATAGATTACTAAAGAATGGATTTTTGAAAGAACACCAAACATTTGATGATGGTGATCCACTTCAAAGTGCAAGTCCAAAGGTATTAGTATTTGACTATATACGCTTTGTACCATGTGTCATGTTGATGACACCACTATTGATGTTGATAGATTCTTTTAAAAGAAAAGGAATTGCTGAAAGAGAATCTATAAAATATTTGGCAGAAAATAAAAGGTTGGAGATGTCCAACTTAGGTATATAGAAGATATACATGTTATGGCTATATTCCGTGCTTGTTAAACAATGTGGTTCTTAGGTATTGGATACCGGTATTGGATACCGAATTGGTTGGTATGAAGTGTCATACAGGACAACGCAATTCATGAACTACAATGGCCTAAGTAACCAGCAAGAGAATGAGTGATGATGTTCATCGAAAACATATAAAGTGTTATTGTATTTTTTGTTGTCATCAAACCAAGCCTTCAAGATTTGTTTAAATAATTGTTATTTTGTTCCGGTATCATGAGAACAATGGTTGTTCAAATAATTACTGTATTCCATAAAGGATGGATGAACTTTTACAAGTCTAGTTGGAGAAATCACATCCATAAACACTATTGCTAAAATGTCACAAGACAAATGATTGAAAGATCACTTATGAAGTGACATCGCTGTTTAAATTATATTTGAAAGAAAACATGAAGAAACTCCATGTTGATGGATTTTTGGAGTCTTTGATTTTGATCAATTGACGCATGTGAGACTTTCCTTGAGATAATTGAAACTCCGTCCATAGGCCAGAGAGGAACGGATGACTAGCTTATTGGAAATTGTGCATGCTGATGTGCATAGTCCATTATGTGTACCCATATGCGATGGATCTTTTTGCTTCATATGCTTTCTCCGAAAATTTGAGTGAATATATCTGTATATTTACTTAATAAGGAAGAAGTATGAAACATTTGAAAATTGTTCAAAGACTTTCAAGATGAAGTGGAAAATCATTGTAACAAGAAAATAAAGAGTTTATGATTCGATCATAAAGGAAGATATTTGAGTTACATGTTTAGCAAAAACACCTAAGACTTGAGGAATTGTTCCATGATTTGTGTTTCCCGATAAACCATAGGAGTATGGCATATTCGAGAGATGAAATCAAACCATGTTTGACATGGTAAGATCAAAGGTGTCATTTATAAAACTGCCATTATGTTTTAAAGATTGAAGCTTTTGAGACTACCGCTTTTACACTAAAAAGAGCACCATCGTGATCCGTTTAAATGACACCATATGAGTTATGGTTTGGGATAAAACCCGAATTGTCTTTTCTTAAATTTTGGTATGCTATGCATAAGTAAAATGTTTACAACCAAAGTCGGATAAGCACATCTTTGTAGGTTATCCCAAAGAATTTGTTGGGAATTTCTCCATAACACCGAGGACAAAAGAGTTTGTCGCTTGGAACGTCAAGTTGAGAAGGAACTTTTCGTGAAAAGTTAAGTGGGAGGACAATAGAACTTTGATAAGGTTGTTGAACCTTAGCTATATGTGCTAAGTAGCGCAGCGCCGGAAAGTGTCCCGGTGGTGGCCACAATGCTCATGGCTCTCGTGATTACAAAAGGTGTGATCTCGGAGATTAGAGTTCCTATAGAACCGCGTGGGTAGGTAAGAATCAAATAGTAAGATTTGATAAGCAAGTAGTTATTGTTTTGACAATGATGAACCGACTAGATGCAAAGAAGCGATGATGGGCCCTGACTCCATAAAATGACTAGAAGTCATAGAATCCGTGATAGTATCCATACACGAGAAAACAAGTTTCTGAACTTGGAAGACCCTCCGGAAAGGCGTGAAGCCTATCGGTCGTGTTTGGATCTATAAAGAAATAATACATGGATGTTTAACATCTATGAAATAGTCGACATGTCGGAAAGAAGTTTACGACAATGTTCAAGGAGTTGACTATGACAAGATTTGATCTTTCATAGCGATATATAGTCTTGACGGATTAATGTAGCAACCACTACATATAATTTGGTATATGGTAGTTCAATAAACAAAACAAGGTTCTTCTAATAGAACGGTAACCTAGGACATGTACATGACATGGTCCGAAGGGTTTTGTTAATTCAAAGGGTGCTAAAAGGGCATGTAAACTTCAATAGTTGAAGTAAGCATAGCGGAGTTGGAATCTTCACCATGATGAAACTGTTAAAAGAGTTTAAATTCATCGGAGATGATGAAGATGCTTGCATTTGCAAGAAATTAAGTGGGAGCGCTGAGACATATTTCTAATACATTATGTAGAGGACATATTGTTGATTGGAAATGATGTATCTTGAATTGACACAAGTTAAGGATTTCATTAAAATAAGATTTCGATGAAAGACTTGGGCAAACCCAGAATATTAGGCATCAATATCTATATGGATAGATTAAGGCGCTAATATGGTTGTGCCAGACATACATATATAAGATATTGAAAGGGTTCAATATGAGATATTGAAAGGGTTCAATATGGAAACAACAAGAAAGGTTCTTGCTGCATGGAAAGGATTGTATCAAGATTCAAGTGTTTCAACACTTGGTGAGTAAAATCACATGAAGATTTTGATCGATTATACCGTGATATGTATATATCCAGAATGCCCTATGCTCTAAATGTTATGAGCATATACCAGAATGATTCATAAGATGATCATTGGACAATAGTAAAGATATTCTTATGAGCTTTTGAAGAACTAAGAATATATAATGTATAAGTGACAAATAGTTAAAGGTAGTTCATTGTAAAGTGTTACATTGATACTAGTTTTGTCACAAGATACAAATTAAATTTATCTCAATTTAGACTATGGGTGGCACAATATAATGGAAAGGAAGTTCCATGATGGATTTGGATGAGTTCGAAAGTTGAGACATTGTGACGGATACTACAACAAAAAGGCTAAGTATACGACTACTATAGTAGCAGCATAGGAGGGCATTTGTGTTAAGTAGTTTGTTATCAAACTAGGTGTGGTTCAAAGTAGGCTAATACTATGAAGATATATTGTGTGACAATAATATCAACATATTTTGAGCCAAATGAACTAAAGGTCTCACCAAAGGACCAAATTTATACAATGCCATCTCATTTGAGAATGAGTGATGCGTAGAGACGCAGAGACATGCAAATACACACGGACCTGAAACTGTCAGATCCAGAGATTATGTTAACCACTAGCAATAGCGTATATGCAACACCAGAAAGCCATAGGTGTTCAATACGCAAAGTTTTTCAAACTAGATTATTGACTCTAGTGCAAGTGGGAGACTGAAGGGAATATGCCCGAGAGGCAATAATAAAGTGGTTATTATCTTATTCCATGTTTATGAAAATTGTTTATTTTACATGCTAGAATTGTATTGATCGGAAACATCAATACATGTGTGTTTAATAAACAAAAAGGGTTCCTAGTTATGCCTCTCTTATAGACTAGCTTGTTGATTAACAAGATGATCAAGGTTTCCTGATCATGGACATTGGATGTTGTTAATAACAAGGTCACACCATTGGTGGAATGATGTGATGAACATTCATCTGAAGTATAGCATTACGATCAAAGTCATTATGTTTATATTTCTATAACATCATACGAAGTAATCTTAGTGCTTAGACCATGAGATCATGTTAATTTCTAACACCGGAAGAGTATCTTGATAACATCAAACGTCACACCGTAACAGGGTGACTATAAAGGTGGGTTCAATTACTCTGAAGGTGTTATGTTGAGGCTCATGGATCAAGAGTGGGATTTGTCCATCCCGATGACGGATAGATATACTCTGGGCCCTCTTAGTGATATCACATTGAAATAGCTTGCAAGCAAGTGATGTGATCACTAGAATGTTATATCACGGGAACGAGAAAAGAGTGCATGTCGGTAACGAGATCAAACTAGGTATGGAGATACCGATGATCGAATCTCGGACATGTAATATATCGCGGGACAAAGGGATTTAGTTACTAGCGTTAAAGGTTCTCACGATCACAGAAGTCATCGTTGAATGTGTAGGAGTTAGTATGGATCTCGGTCCCGCTGATTATTGATCGAGAGGGTCTCGATCATGTCTGCATTATTCGCGAACCGTAGGGTGACACATAAGGGATACCGACACCATTTGGAGCAAATATGTTTCAGATAAAGATTTAAGAAAGCGCTGGAATTATTTCAATAGACAAAAGCTGTTTGGTGAAATTGCTGAAATTGGTTCTGCATGTAATATTGAAATGTTGCAGGGGGTTTTATGTGAATGTTTGTTAATTAAAGTAATTAACAAAATTCTAAATAAAAAATAATAAAAGAGTTTTATTAAATGAGAGAGCATTAAATTTGGAGAAATTTAATGCATTTAAAGTGGAGACTTTAAAATAGAATGTGAAGGGGCAAATTTATGTGGAGGGAGTTACCACCACATGAATGGAGGAGGTGAAAGGTCACCTCCTCCATGCGCCGGCCATGAAGGAGGGGCACCCCCTCCTCCTATAAAAGGCCACCCCTCCTCACTTCTCACACACACCTCCTTGTGAAGGATCTCTCTCCCTCTCTAGTATTATTCCCCCATGGTCTCAGATTAGCGAGATACATGTTCCCGGTGGCTTTATCTAGAAAGGAGTTGCTGCTTCCGCTGCTTTGCTGGAGCGAGGGACGGAGTTTGTCAGGGTATCGGACGTGTGTGCGATCACGGATGCACCATTGCTTTGCGGTGCTGGACTTGGTGGTGCTGGAGCTGGATCTGATGGACGTGCTGGAGCCGGACTTGCTGGACTTCATCACGATCTTGAGATCGGCAAGTGTATGACTACATCAACCACGAGTTCCTACTCGTTAACAAAGCTCGTTGTCTTCAAGGGTAAGTTCTCCATGGATGTATGTCCACCCATTGCTTTGTACCTAGTAGATAGATCTTGGCGTATAGTTCACACCGTAGGAAATTTTTGTTTTCTATGCTGCAGACCCAACAAGTCATGTTCATTGTGTTCCTAAAAAGGGAGGTATTACTGTTGTTCCTAATGATAATGATGAGCTTATTCCTCAAAGAATAGTGGTAGGCTATAGGATGTGCATTGATTTTAGAAAAGTCAATAAAGTTACTAAGAAAGATCACTACCCGCTTCCTTTTATTGATCAAATGTTGGAAAGATTGTCTAAAAAGACCCATTTTTGTTTTCTTGATGGTTATTCTGGTTTCTCTCAAATTGCTGTTAAACAACAAGATCAAGAAAAAACTACTTTTACTTGCCCTTACGGAACTTATGCTTATAGACGTATGCCTTTTGGTTTATGTAATGCTCCCGCTACTTTCCAAAGATGCATGTCTACCATTTTTCATGGTTTTTGTGAGGAAATTGTAGAAGTGTTCATGGATGAATTTTTTTGTCTATGGAACTTCTTTTGATAATTGTCTGCACAACCTTGATAAAGTTTTGCAGAGATGTGAAGAAACTAATCTTGTTCTTAATTGGGAGAAATGCCACTTCATGGTTAATGAAGGGATTGTCCTTGGGCATAAAGTTTCTGAAAGAGGCATAGAAGTTGATAGAGCTAAGGTTGAGGCAATTGAGAAGATGCCATGCCCAAGAGACATCAAAGGTATTTGTAGTACCCTTGGTCATGCTGGTTTCTATAGAAGGTTTATTAAAGACTTTTCTAGGATTTCAAAACCCCTCACTAATCTTCTTCAAAAAGATGTACCCTTCGTTTTTGATGATGATTGTAAGGGAGCTTTTGAAACTCTTAAGAAGGCTTTAACTACAACCCCTATTGTTCAACCACATGATTGGAGTTTACCCTTTGAAATAATGTGTGATGCTAGTGATTTTGCTGTAGGTGCTGTCCTTGGGAAACGAATTGATAAAAAGTTAAACGTTATTCATTTTGCTAGTAAGACTTTAGACGCTGCTCAAAGGAATTATGCTACTACTGAAAATGAATTTCTAGCTATCGATTTTGCTTGTGATAAGTTTAGACCCTATATTGTAGACTCAAAAGTCACCATTCATACTGATCATGCTGCTATTAAATACCTTATGACGAAGAAGGGCGCTAAGCCTAGGCTTATTAGATGGGTGCTGCTTTTACAAGAGTTTGATCTACATATAGTAGATAGGAAAGGTGCTGAAAACCCTGTAGCTGATAATTTATCTCGATTGGAAAACATCTCTTTTGACCCTATGCCTATTAATGATAGTTTCCCAAATGAGCAGTTAGCCGCAGTAGGGGTAAGCTCGCGAGGGAGCCCTTGGTACGCTGATTATACTAAATTTATTGTCTGCAAGTATTTGCCTCCAACTTTTACAGCTCAGCAAAGAAGGAAGTTCTTCTATGATTTGAGGCATTATTTTTGGGATGACCCACACTTATACAAAGAAGGAGTGGATGGTATTATGCGAAGATGTGTTCCAGAATATGAACAAAAGGAGATATTGCGTAAATGTCATGGTAGTGCTTACGGAGGACATCATGCAGGAGATAGTACTGCACAAAAGGTGTTACAATCAGGTTTCTACTGGCCTACCCTTTTTAAAGATGCAAGAAAATTTGTTTTATCTTGTGATGAATGTCAGCGTGTTGGTAATATTTCTAGACGCAATGAAATGCCTATGAACTACTCTATAGTTATTGAACCCTTTGATTGCTGGGGATTTGACTTTATGGGTCATTTCCCTCCCTCGAAAGGTTATACTCATATTCTTGTTGCCGTTGATTATGTTACTAAGTGGATAGAAGCCATTCCTACGAAGAGTCTTGTGAAACCTCTCTAAAAATGCTTAAAGATGTTATCTTTCCTAGGTTTGGAGTGCCTAGGTATCTCATGACTGATGGGGGTTCTCATTTCATTCATGGTGGTTTTAGAAAGACCCTTGCTAAATATGATGTTAATCATAGAATTGCTTCAGCTTATCACCCCCAAACTAGCGGGCAAGTAGAGTTATCAAATAGAGAAATTAAATCCATCTTGCAAAAGACTATTAATAGATCTATAAAGAACTGGGCTAAAAAGTTGAATGGTGCTTTATGGGCTTATAGGACTGCCTACAAAAATCCTATGGGGATGTCCCCTTATAAAATGGTTTACGGGAAAGCTTGTCACCTACCTTTAGAATTAGAACACAAAGCTTACTAGGTAGTTAAAGAACTAAATATAGATTGTAAGCTCGCTGGTGAGAAAAGGTTATTTGACTTAAGTTCTTTAGATGAATGGAGGAGTGAAGCCTATGAAAATGCTAGGCTCTTTAAGGAAAAAGTTAAAAGATGGCATGACAAGCGAATACTTAAGAGAGAATTTCATGTTGGTGAGAAAGTTCTATTGTATAGGTCTCGTCTCAAATTTTTTGCAGGAAAGGTACTATCAAAATGGGAAGGAACTTTCATTATTGAAGAAGTATACCATTCAGGAGCAATAAAAATTTCTTCTTTAAAAGATAATACTACACAAGTAGTGAATGGGCAGCGACTCAAACACTATATTGCTGGGGATTCTTACAATGAAGATGTTGATGCCTTTCAAGTTATAACTCCGGAAAAATTTATCAAGGACCAAATTCAGAGACCTGCAGAGTCCGCTTTCAAATAGGTAACAGTTCTGGTAAAGAAAAGTTCTGTGAAAACACTATCCAACTATATTTTTTCAGATTTTATTCAGTATGGAAAGCTACGAAGTGAAAGGAGGACGGAAATGGAGCCAGGTTGGCTCACACCACCTGTGGCGCGGGCCCACCCCAGGCCGCGCCACTAGGTGGTGTGGCCACCCCAGAATCCGCCTCCGACTCGTTTTCTCCCAGTACTTTCCTTTTCTTATGAAACTTTGTAATACATAACCCCCCGGATCCCCCGAGGTTCGTATATCGTGTTTTCGTCGTGTTTTTGTTTCGATCTGTTTCTGCCAGGACATACTCTTTGAAGGTTTAGAAGCACAATGGTGTCCGCCAAGGATAAAGGGAAGGGGCCTATGGAGGGAGATCTCCAAGACCCCGGGAAGGAGGAGGAGATCAAGAGTGAAGATGAAGAGGAGCAAGGCCAACATCCGCACACCAACACTACCATTGCAAGCATTGGAGTGGTGACAAAACCTGCCAGGGTTAGAAGGACTGCACGGATGCAGACTAGGGGGAAAGCTCCTCGTCACTGCTTGGCTCCACGGTCACTTCCTCCACGCACCAAGAATCCTTTCCATACCCTTATCCATGAGCATCAATACCAGAATATGCCCAAGGGGAAATTACCCTCCAATTGGGATTTGCCTCGTTCTAGCCATGCAGGAAAAGAAGACTTCAAGGAGGAAGAGTGGGGAAAGAATAGCAAGAGCTGGAATTCTCAACCTGACATGATCATGAGCCGCATTGAGAAAAACTCACAGCTTATTCAAAATCTCACCTTCGAGATTGAGGACTTGGGGAAATTGATCAAAGAGCTCATCGAGAGGATACCACCACCACCAAAGGAGTAATTCGTCATCAGGTTTGGCATCCCCTTGGTTTGTTCCAAGCTTGGGGGAGTGCCGCGGTATCACATCACTATCTTCTATCTTTTTACCTTTTTAGTAGAGTCATATCATGAATAGAGAAGTTATTATGTAGGATGGTTTGCATTATGGAAGTGTCCCCTCTCTCATTAGATATGTATCCCTTGGTGTGAGTTGTCGTTATGGAATATTAATGAGAAGTTCTATCATTTACCCTTTTGCATAGTTTATTTTAGTTTTCAATTCGTGGTTATATGATTGATCTTGTTGTTAGTATTGGTAGAACTTTGGGATCATTGAGTTAATTTAGTTGGTTTTGGCAAACCTGGCTCGGTCAGTAGCAACACTATTTTTGAGAGTTGAATGAAAAAGATAAAAGTACTCTAAATAAATATAATTTCATCGTCTTTCTTTCTTGATTTGCTCATAAGTTTAGTATTCTCTAGTTAAGATCTTTTGTGCTTCCAAGGAAGATTGCATGTTTGTCTTTATCACTTGTATGTTTGTTTGTTTCCTTCAACTCTTATACTTGCTACTCAACCTTGCTAGCCAAAAACCTGTACCGAGAGGGAATTCTTCTCGTGCATCCACTCCTTTAAACCAAAACCTGTGCCATTTGTGTCCACCATACCTACCTATTAGCATTATTGCTATTCCAAGTAAATTCTTGTTTTATCTACCTCCCAAATTAAACTTGTTATGTGAAAATTATTGATTAAAGCTCTCACGAACTTGATGGCACACCTTACTTTCTTGCATTTAATAAACTTGAACCATTGTGCTCGCCTATGTTGCGTATATGCTTGCGCTTTGCAAGTTGTGAATTAGCAGAACCATGCTGTCATGGGGAACGCTTTCAACATTGCACTGGTACTTTGTACCTAGTTGATATCATGTTCTTTTTTCTATGGATGTCGTTGGTGTGAAATGAAAGGGGAGCTTGTAAGTCCATGAAGTTATGCATGTGTGTTAGAGAAACTCCTGGGCCGCTGGTCTAATCCATGCTGACATGGTGGAAACCTGCAGCGTAACCATAACGAGTATCTATGAAGCATTCTTCTTATAAAAAAAAGAGTTCGATATTGAGAAAAAGATAAAAAAAGAGATATTATGAAAAGAGGAAAGAGAGAAAAAAGCACCATATTCCCATGGTAAATAAGAGGATTGTTGAGATGCTTGTTGTCTGCTTGCCTTGTCATTTTGATACGGGGATTCTTCCGTATCATCGGGCAAGGGGTACCCCGTTGGCGGTTCTCTATGATACACATGTGCTTACGATGACAAGAACTTACCGGTGACTAAACTTGAGTAGCATGAGGAGCATGGACCGCTGCAGTCAGGATTCTGATGGAAAAGGTGCTGTTTGGAGGCAAAATTCGCGAAGATCAGAAAATCCGGGAAATATACGGAAAATCCTATTTTTCCAAAAGACGAAGGAAGCTAGAAGGGGGGCTAGAGATGGGCCACAGGGGGCCCAAACCACCCCCTGGCGCGGGCCACCCTGGGCTGCGCCACCAGGTGGTGTGGCCGCCCTGGTCCACCCCTGGCACTCCCCTCTAGCGTATATTATCCTCCCGAAACCCTAAGACTCGGGGAGCAACCACAGAAAGATTCCACCGCCTCTGCGGGGCGGAAAACACCGAGAGAGAAAGATCTCTCCGGCAGACATATTTCTGCCGGGGGAATTCCTTCCCGGAGAGGGGAGACCGTCGCCATCAACACCACCATCAAGCTGGACTTCATCGGGATCATCATCATCACCACCACCACCATCATCACCATCAGCACCCTCATCACCATCTCCATATTGCTGTAACAATTGGGTTGAATCTTTCATAGTTCATAGGGGAAACTTTCCTGGTGTTGATTACTCTTTGTAGTGGATGCTACTGAGTGGAATCATTGAATTATTGTTTATGTTCAGATTGTTATACATCATTATTCCATCTCTGATCATGATCCATATGATGTCTTGTGAGTAGTTCGTTTTGTTCTTGAGGACATGGGAGAAGTCATGTTGTTAGTAGTGGAATTGGGTTGAGAAAGATTCAATAGTTTGATATTTAAGTTGTGGTGTACTTCTTCTAGTGGTGTCATGTGAACGTCGACTACATGACACTTCACCTATATGGGCCTAGGGGAATGCATTATGTATTTGGCTACTAATCGTAGGGGTTGCCGGAGTGACAGAAACCTGAACCCCCGTTAGGAAACCATTGCACAAGGGACGTAAGGGTCTTAGAGTTTAAAGCTGTGGTTAGGTTTCTACCTTAATTACTTTCTTGTACTTACGGATGTTTGCAAGGGGTATAATCACAAGTATGTATTAGTCCTAGGAAGGTCGGTACATTAGCACAGGTTCACCCACACAACACTTAGCAAGCTAAAAAGGATTAATCAACTATATGAAGCGAAAGCACTTGACCGTCTTCCCATGTGTCCTCGAGAACGTTTGGTCATCTTAAGTAATACAACCGGCTTGCCCTTTGCTGCATAAAGGATTGGGCCACTTGTTGCATTTATTCCTACTGTCTTTTATTTACTCGTACTTTGTTTACTTGCTTTATCAAAAACCCCTAAAAATCCGTTTGCTAAGTACTTGTAGAGAATTCCTGATCCATACCACTAGCCAGCACCTTCTGCTCCTCGTTGGGTTCGACACTCTTACTTATCAAAATACCGCGATACACCCCTATACTTGTGGGTCATTAGATACATGGCTTCATCGTTACCTTCACTCAGCGGAATTTTGACGTTGATCCTCTTTACGAGGTCTTCGATGGTATAGCTTGGTGAAGGGGCGTTGCTATAATCAAGCTCTTCAGGCTCCTCCCTTTGGATCCTTATCATTTTGATTTCTTCAACAGGATTGATCTCAGCTTTACCTACAAATTTAGCTATAATGAGAGTTTGGCTCTTGGTTATCTTACCTAGCTGTGCCTCAATGATCCTCGTTCTTTCTTGGAGGGCCTGCAAATCATTTCTCAAACTAACGGCTTGGTTAGACAATTTACCAAGCATAACATCATGGTTCTCTGTTATTTTAACAAGAAAATAGTTTTGTTCATTTTGTGAGTCTATAAAATACTTAAGTGTTTCTTGGAGACTAGCATTACTAATTCCCATATTATTACTAGGATTACCTGCAGGACTAGAATAGTGTTTCTGAAAATTAGGATTATAATTCTACTTCCAAGCAGGGTTATAATCATTATGAGCTATGAAGTCTATTTCTTCAATATTTGTTCAGGGATAGCTCTTACCTGGGTTTCCTTACCTTTCATGGCTAGTATGAGCTCATCCAACTTAGCATTGAGTTCATCATTTTCTTGTGGTGAGATGGAGTTCACCTTCTTCGTGTTTGATCTATCCACATGCCATTGAGCATGGTTGTCTTGCATACTGTCTAGCAGCTGCTTTGCTTCGGTAATATGTTTACCCATAAACGTTGCTCTAGCTGCAGTATCAAGCATAAACTTAGACACAGGATTAAGAGCATTATAAAATAAATGGAGGATTAACCAATCTTCCATCCCATGACTAGGACAGTATCTTAAGCATTCTTTCATCCTCTCCCATGCAAGCGCTAGTGGCTCATGCTCTTCCTATCTAAAACCAATAATATTAGATCTGAGTTGCATAGTCTTTACAGGTGGGAAAAATTTAGTCATAAATAAAGAAGTACATCCCACCCATGATGTAATAGTATTTTTTAGGCAAAGATATCAACCATTCTTTTGCTCTTCCTATAAGAGAGAAAGGAAATAAATGTAGTTTGATCGCATCAGGGCCAACATCTTTTATACGCATCATATCACATATTTTAGTGAAAGCATTCGGGTGTATACCTGCGTCTTCAACAGCAGAGCCTCCAAATTGATTCTATTGAACCAAACTTAAATAATGGGGCTTAATTTCATAGTCATCAGCAACATTTGCTGGCTGAGTAATAGGAGTATGCAAATAATCATTGTTGGGAGTAGCAAACTCCCCAAGCTTCTTTTCAGCCTTATTTCCTATGTTTTTGGGTTTTCTTAAACAAAGAACTATAATAGTAAAAGCAAGAATTTAAAGGCTAACTATTTTTTTTGGTTTATCAAATAAAGGCTAAAAGCAAACTAATAAAATTAAAAACAAGACTTAAAACTAGCAAGGTTCCTAATAACCTCAGCAGGGTAGCTACTGCTTCCCCGGCAACAGCGCCAGAAAAAGGCATGATACCTTCGATCCATATTACAGATGTAGTGTAGCTTCTTTTTCCCTAGTAAACCTAGGTTATCGAATCCTCGGGAAGCGAATGCATAGTGAAGTTACTTTAATGGACCTTCGGGAGTTTTAGAATTCCTTTTGTGTTTTTACCGAACCAATAGCTTGCATCTTTTAGTTGTTGTCGATGATGGAGAAAGAGGGCCTAGGGCGTTCGGTTTCACCTGTAGCTGCGCAAAACAACTGATGGGAATAAAAGATAGAAATAAAGTATGCATGTACCTGTTAGAGCAAAATAAATTATATGTGGGTAGTGCATCCATAATTGCTATTGCCTCCGCAACCGCTTATAACAATAACCTACTAGTATCATCCATAGAAGAAAGAGAACTAATAATATGCATAGTGATGTCACCGTTAATCCCAAGTAAATCCCTCACATACAGCCGTACTACCCCTTCTGTCACTAGGGTTCCCAACCTGCAGATCAATCATTAATCATACTCCATATACCTGGCTCAACCCCCAGGGTCTTGGGTACCCGACAAGTCCTTAGATTGAGTCAAGAGAGGATACAATAATCATCATGTCATACAAACTAATAAACGCTACATGGCTAGGCCGAAGCACTTAGCCCAAGGAGAATTACTCACACATAGAGATGAGATCAACAATCACAAACATTGTATTGAAAATCATAATATTGATAGCAATAGTCTTACAATGTCGCCAATCAAAGAAGAGATCTACTATTACAAGTGGTGGAATATGGCTATGGAGATGGAGAAGGGTTTTGAGATCTGGAGGCGGCTGGAGATCTGTGGCAGAGACTTTTGGCGAGGGTCTGGCTTGTTTTCTCGTCGCCCGAGGCTTCTTTATATAGGGTTCCCTTCACAAAAGTTGTTCTGTTTGACCTAACGGTGGCGGCGCCAACTATACGACCGGAGCTATACGGCCGAAATTTTGCTCCAGTCGTATAGTTGGTCGTTAAAGCGTCTGCCTCCGCTTTACGGCTCCTAGTTTCTTCTCGTTGTTGGAAATCTCGTATCTTTGACTTTAATGTAGTGATTCCCATCTTCAAACGATATTATATGTGCAGGAAAAATATAAAAAGAAAGGATTGCATACCCCTTTGAATATTAGGCATTAGTGGCAGGGTTTAGAGATATTTCATCAAAAATATGAATAATATCCAGTTTAAATGTGGACGTAGATGACTATATTTCAGAGCCATCATGGACCAATAGAATCCTGTCCTGAATGCTTTGGCAGCAATTGCCCGGCTACTAGCGTGATGGTCACATACTCCTTCATGTATATCCTTAAGTATAATTTTCCCTTCGTCAGGTGTGACACATCACTATAGCACACCCAAAATACTTCTTTTATATAATTGTCCTTTGATGATTCTACAGGCTTTTGATCTTCAAGTGATTCGTCGAGCTTCTGTCATGTCTTCGGGGAGTTCTCCCTGAGTCATATATGCTATGTATGGTTGCATCCATGTAGGCTCTATTATCATGACCTCATCAGCTTCTGATTTTTCTGCGAGGATTTCCTTTGTACTTTCGCTAGTTGGTGAAGCCCCCGAGTCCTTTCATAGCTTAACATTTTTCCCTGTCTTGGGCGCTATGACCTCAGAGACTCTCTTGGCCTTGATAGAGCGCTCAGTTATTTCCTTCCAAAAAAAAAACAGGTAGGACTGGTAGGCATAAGGACCCGATGTTTGCGAGATTGTCGGCTTCTTCATTGCTTGCTCTTCCTATGTGCGATACTTCGCATCCATCAAATTGGGCCTCCATAATGCTATACAAATCACAATAGGCAATCATGTTGTCACTGATAGCGCCACACTTGTTCATTGCTTGCTATGCTACAAGGTTAGAATCACCGAATACTTTTAGTTGAGTTGCACCGCAAGCTTTAGCCATATGCATACTGTGCAACAGGGCCTCATACTCAGCTTCATTATTAGACGCATTTGTGAAGCTCATCCGAAGTATGTATCGCATTTTATCACCTTGTGGTGTTACTAGTATGACTCCTGCCCCCGTTCCTTCCATTCTTTTTGATCCATCAAAGTACATTATCCATGCGCTAGAAAGGTCTGGTGGACTTGCGCATTGTAGTTCAGTCCATCTAGTGATAAAATCAGGCAAAACTTGTGATTTAATTGCTTTGCGCTTCTCGTACGTGATATCTTGAGGGGAAAGCTCAATGCCCCATAGAGAGACACGCCCAGTTGCTTCTGGATTATTGAGGATATTGGATAGAGGTGCTTCGTTGACCACTGTGATCGAGTGTTCCAAAAAATAGTGGCGCAACTTTCGTGTTGTCATAAACACTCCACGTGCTAGTTTCTGATAATGCGAGTACCTTTGTTTGTATGGCGAGAGGACCTCGCTCAGGTAATAAACTGGTCTCTGAACACCGTGGGTTTTCCCTTCTTCGACTCGTTCTACGACTAGAACCATGCTGACCACCTGATTAGTGGCGACAATGTAAAGAAGTAATGGCTCTTTTTCTCGCGGTGACACGATGACAGGAGATGTGGAAAGTGTTCTTTTGAGATATTCAAAGGCACACTAAGCTTCTTCCGTCCACTCAAATTTATCTGATTTCTTCATGAGGGCGTAGAATGGTAGTGCTTTTCTCTTAGACGGGCAATAAATCAGATGAGTGCTGCGACTCTCCTAGCCAGTTGTTGTATGCCTTGAAGATTTGTCAGCTTTTTCATTGTTAGGATCGCCTGTATTTTCTCGGGATTGGCTTCGATTCCTCTTGCTGATACGAGGTATCCAAGGAGTTGCCCTGCAGTGACTCCAAAGGAGCACTTCGTCGGGTTGAGTTTGATGCAAAACTTGTCGAGGTTCTCGAATGTTTCTTGTAGATCATTGATAAGAGAGGACCCTTGATTTGTTGTGACTATGACATCATTGATATACACTTGTACGTTTGTGCCAATTTGGTTTCCTAGGCAATTTTGCATCATCCATTGATATGTTGCCCCAGCATTTTTAAGGCCAAAGGGCATTGTTGTACAGCAGAATATGCCATAGAGCGTGATAGATGTTGTTTTCTCCTGATCTTCCTCCTTCATCCGAATTTGATGGTATCCTGAATATGCGTCTAAAAAGAAAAGACATCCGCACATCGCGGTTGCATATATTATTTGATCGATTCGTGGCAGTGGGAAGTGATCCTTTGGACAATGCTTATTCAACGCAGTGAAGTCAATGCACATCCGTAGTTCTTTTGTATTTTTCTTTGGGACACACACGGGATTTGCGATCCACTATGCTTTCTCTAATTCTTTGATGAATTTGGCATCAGTTAGGCGATGGAGCTCTTTTCCAATGGCCTTTCGTTTTGGCTCAGCAAAGCGACAAATCGACTACTTTATTGGCTTCGCCTTTGGATCCAAGTTTAATGCATGCTCAGCGAGTTCCCTAGGAATTCACGACATGCTAGAAGGTAACCATGCGAAAATCTCCTAGTGCTCACAGAGGAACTCGATGAGCGCGCTTTCCTATGCAGGACTGTCACATCCCAAAATTTTCCAAATTTTGAAATGTGAAAATTTTAAACAAAATGAAGAACCAAGTTCTTTGAAATTCAGAAGGAACAAAAACTTTTGGAACATTTAATATAATGCCTCCAAAACCCAAGCCAAACAAAATGATTTTTGTTTGTGAAGTGGTGTGCATGTTTTGAAAATCCCAAATCATGAAGCATGCATGAGCATCTTGCCTTGGTTGCATTTTAAAAACCTAAGAGAAGTGAAAAATATCTCAAACCCTAAAACTCTAATTATTTGTTAACACTAAGAACAACACAATACTTTGGATATACTCCATATTTATATTAAACAAAAGAACTCCTATGTGGGCTAAAAAGATAAAGGACAAAATAATAAAACAATAGAAATTGGTTTCATCCAATTTGGAGCCATGGATAAAAAGATATGAATTATTTTGAGAATATAATTAAGAAAGGCAATATTAGCTATTAAAACCAAGGTGAATAAATTTGGTTAGAAAAATTTGAGTTAGAAAGTAAATGTGTTCTATAATGCCCTCAAAACCTAATTTGAGTTTTACAAATTTTTAGAAATTTGTTTGATTCAAATTCGATCATTAAACCAAAAGATATTTAAGAAAACAGAAAAAGAAAAAGAAAAAAATTGTAGAAAAAAAACAGAAGCAACAGCTCGGCCCAAACCCTAGCCCACTAAGCCCACCCGGCACTCCCCTTTCCCCCTCTGTTTCTCACCGTCCCCCTCTTCACCCCCTCAGTTGGGCTCGACCCCCACGCCACGTCACTGCCACCTCAGCTTCTTCCACATGACGAACAGCCCCTCTCCCTCCCTCTGCCGTTTCCAAATCGGCTCGAATTCGTGCGTTTGCGCAATTAATTCTCCACTCCGAGCCCTGCCTCTTAACCGCCACTCCCTCCTCTCCGTTTTCCCTCAAGCCCCACAACCTCGGAGCCACTAGGCTGCACGGAATCGAGCTCGAACCGCCGCGGCCACCGACAAGCTCCGGCGAGGATTCCGGCAAGAACTCACTGCCCCGCACCTTCCCCTCTGTCATGTTAGCTTCTCCATGTCCTGGCGCGTGTTTTAACCCTGGCTATGTGCCTTCTCGTGCTCCAGGTCGACGACACGGACCAAGTCCGGCGAGCTCCCTCTGCCGCCACCGTCCGACGGTTTTCCCGATAAGGGCAAGGTTCCCGCCGCTCCTTTCTGGCCACTACTAGACCGTGCTGGACCAGGCGCACTTCACTAACCCTTTTACTTGTCCGCTCGAGTACCAGATCAACGACACCGTCTTGGAGACACGAGCTCTGCCGTCGGTAGGAACTCCGGCGAGGAATCCCCAGCGAGGCCGAGCGCCCCTCCCTCCACCACGACCACCATCGAGATCACCGAGACCACCACGAACCCTCAGTAAGATCGCTGCTTCCCCTAACCCTCTAGAACCACTAGAGCACCACCCGTCAAGCCGCGTCGCGTCGCAGCCAAATGCCGCCATCGCCAGGTCGACATCACCGAGCACCGTCTGATCTTCATCCAGCGGCTTAGATAGATCACTTAGCGAAACAGTACGGGCTAATCTGGATCGCCCGTTGCCACTTAAAATCCAACGGCTCGCAGCAGTCGATCTGCCCGAACCGGTACCGGCCAATAAGAACACGCCACGTCGCCCAGGCTATTTGTTTAAATTAGAAAATAGACAGAATAAATCTTAAACTTAGAAATTCAATAACTTTTGATCCACAAATCAGAAAAATACAAATTTGGTGTCTATGGATTCAGAAAAATAAGACCTTTATTATAGAGGCCTTGTTTCACACTTTTGCTTCTGGAAAATTTGAATTATAGGCAGAACCTTTTTAGGAGTATTTTACCCATAAAAGTTGTTTTGTAAATTATTTTTGGGTGAATCTTTTTGCTATGGATTGCAAATTGAACCCTCTGTCCAGTAAGACCAAAATATAAATTTGGTTGACTATGCCTAATAGCATGGAAATTATTTAGTGAGTTTGACATTTCTAAATGCTAGAAATTATTGCTAATTGTTACAATTGCACAAATGGTTGCATTTGTAATCTTGCAATTGTAAAATGTTCAGAAAACACTTAGTAGTGTTCAAAACCTTTGTTATAACAAATTGTGCAATAAAATTGCCATCTTGCATGCTTGCATATTTTGCATGATTTTTGTATTGCCATTAGTGTTGACTTTGTGCATGTTTTGTCTTATTTGTTTTGTTTGATAGATTGTGTGGATTGTCAAGTGTGTTACTGCAAAGAGTGTACCAACACCACCAACTACTAAGGAAAGTGGCACTATCATCCATTTCCTACTATTTTTCATTACACTTAGTGGATTTTTGTAGTATGCATGATAGGACTACTATGATACTATGCTATGCTATATCCTATTAGGATATCCTTTATATATCCCTTAGTGGAAATACTATAGTTGTAGTATGCTTAGCCTTGCTATAGATTCAGGGTGGAATATACCATATTGTGATTATATGAAGTGTTGGAAAAATATATGTTTTATATAATAAAACAAGGACTCAATTAATCACCTGGGTGGAGGGTGGATACTCAGTTGAGAATAAGGTGGCAACGAAGGGAACCATGTCTATGACTATCTCTTTCGTGTGTGCACTAGGAGAACACCACCCAGGAACTTAGAGATTGAACATGTTTCTCGTACAGTGTCTTTTGTGTACAGCCACATGCCAAATGGGCTATGGCCTAGTCAATTACATAGTGGGAGACCCATGCATTGGTACCTCTTCAGGTTAACTGGAATTATGCATTGGAGGTTTATCCTTGCATTGGTGCACAGTAGATGTCTTGGCATTATGTATTGGGAGGACTTCTATGGAAAGACTTTGTCACATTCTCGATCTGCCGGTACTCCAACTTGGTGAGTACTAATCCAGCGGCCACTGGTGGCATCAAGACGAGATTGTGTCTTGTGGGTAAAGTGTACAACTTATGCAGAAGATTAAATTCTAAGTACTTAGCTGTGTCCCCGATTATGGACAACCCTGAGCAACTAAGGCCTGAAGCTATGGAAGATCTCGACATTCTAATTTCTCAAAGTAAAACTTAATGGTGACAACAAGAGATTAGAAGAACTTGGAGTTTGCCAAGGAGTTCAGAAAGTTATTGAAAGATCAAAACTATTTTTACAAACATAGGATAAAACCATATTGCTTTCTGCAAATGAGCCTAAGATCTACTTAGCCAAATGTGCATGTAGTGATAGTCCAACTTATATTCACAAACTTGTGACACTTGCCAATACATTCAAAGTATTGACCCTTTGTGGCTGCAACCTATCATATTGCAGGTTATTCTATTGATGAGTATGGATTGATGATAGAGGTTATGAGTCTGCACCCAACATGTTTGCCTGTGGCACATGAAGATGAAGGACTCCATGCTTTACTTGTATTCTGCTGCTTTGTAATAAGATAGCCTATGGCTATAGGTTTGTAATAAAGTATTTATATTCTGGATCATGCGATGTAATATGACCTTTGTATCTTGATATTACATCTTAAACTATGGGTGCTAGCTATTCGATCCAGGGACTAGCACTGTAATCACAGGGATTCAAACCAAGCCAGGTTTGGGTCTTTACAAGGACCAAGATTGGAGGCCACCGATGTAGTTTTTTTTCGAGTCGGTAGGGTGGATCTATACTTCCTTTGTATCTTTCATGGTATCAAAAGCCTGGTCGGGATTGACACACGCTATTGCTAGTGGTTCTATGGTTGCCGATATTTTTAGCTGGTCAAACTCAGTTGCCATCCCGAATGATTCAAAGATTTTGTTAAACTCCCAATCGCAATTGTCGGATCGTGTGAAGCCGCCCTTTACTATTATGATTCCCTTTGGGGCTGGCATTTTCATAACTAGGCTTGCATAATGCGAGACTGCGATGAATCGTGCAAAAGCTGGGCGACCCAGGATTGCATGATACTGTGATGGCCAGTCCATGACTTTGAACTCGAGCTTTTCTCACCTGAAATTTTCTTTGGATCCAAAGACAACGTCAAGTGATATTTTACCTAAGGGAATTTTGGATTTACGTGGTACTATGCCGTGGAAGGATGTTTCTGTTGGTGCTAGATTTACTAAAGAGTAATTCATTGCGCTTAGTGTTTTGGCGTAAATCAAATTGATGTTCTCCTGCATCCATGAAGACTTCGCTCATGTCGAATCCTCCTACTCGTGCTTCTACTATCAAGGCCGAATGGCCCAGTCGTGGTACTCGAAGTGGATGATCAGCTCTGCTAAATGTGATTTCCTGTTCTGACCATTGGAGATACTCGTGTGTGGCTGGTGGTGCCATCTCGGCCATGTTGACTTGTATTGTCATTAGCTTCCGGATCCTGTTGGATGGGTGCCCTTTCTAAATCATTGACATTGCTCCCTTTGACCTAGGGTATTCACTACCTTGATTTGTTGTGTTTTGCGGCCGCCCTACTGGCGGGTGTACCAGCGGAGGTGGTGGTGCGCCGATGGATAAAGTGCCTGGCGTAGTGATGTATCCCTGGCTTGCTGCTTTGATTGCCTTTGCGTTGCATAGCTCTTGCATCTTCAAAAACGTTCAGCAGTCTTTCATGAGATGGTTGGATCGTCTTTTGCCCATTGATTCGATGTAAAAGTGCATATTACAGGGTCCTTCCAGCATTTATATTGCAGACATAGGTGGGTCTCGGGCTCTTTGTTGATATCGCTGTGTTGATTGGCTTCCTCCGACATCGTCCCTGTTGTTGCGGTGCCCGCCGTTGTAATTATCGTTTCTATGATTATCCTCTCCCGAGAAACTAGCTACCACATAACTTGGTCCCGTGTGTCCGTCGTTGTTCCTTCGTCTTCTGTCACTATTGCGTTTGTCCCTATTTTCTTCGGGTGAACGTGTTCGTTTGTTATGTAGTGTGTCCTATCCATCAGCCCAGCGATTTGCTATGTTCATCAGCTACAAAATTGTTTTGGGTTTGACCCGTCCTAGTTCTTCTATGAACTCTCGACGGCGGAGGCCGTCATTGAAGGCGTCAATTGCCCTTTCGTCGGATATGGCTTCGGCTGAGTTCTTGATGATATTCCATCGCTAAATGAAGTCTCTTATTGTTTCTCTAGATTTCTGTTTGCACGCCCGCAATTGCTCCAGAGATGCGGGTCGTTTGAATGTGGAGTGAAAATGTTAGATGAATTTATCTTCAAGGTCATTCCAGCTGCTGATGGAATCCTCGGTAGTTGTCTGAGCCATGACCGTGCGATACCAGTTAAATGCAGCTATAGGCTTTGCATTGCGGTGGCCGTGGAGCCGCCCTTGATGGTGGACAAATAGTCTACTAACCAAGCTTCGGATTCGTGTAGTCCATTGTACTTTTGGCGGTCATGTGGAAGTTTGAAGTCTTTAGGTACTGGGGTTTTTGGAACCCTCTGGGTAAAGCAACTGGATCCGCATAACTCATAGTCATCTTCACTATCACCGTTGTAGTATCTTCGGCTGCAGTTCTCATCCCTTGATCCATCATTCCTATGATGTGTGTTGTCATTTCTTGCACTGTTTTGTGGTTCGGATCCTGAGAAGTGCACCTGATGTGGTGATCGAGATCTTCGGGTGTGCCCCACCTGCCGAGGGCTACTGCGATGGTGTGGGGATCTATCAGGTTGGTGCGTGATTCCCTGTTCTGCTTGTGCAAGAGATGCTGCCACCATGCTGAGGTTCATTAAAGCGGAGCGATGAAGAGCCGCGCGGGGATCGTCGGGTTGAGTTGTAAGCAGGTACGTTTGTGCAGCTACAATTGCGTCCTAGGCTGTTTTTGCTTTGATGTGTCTTGTTGGATCTACCGACATAAACGACAAATTGAGATCTCGAGTTAATTCGTTTCTTTTGGCTTCTGGGAGGTTCTGCAGCCGTGATGTTCCCCTTCTTGGCGGTACTCCCCTAGTTATACTTCTAGATCCCCGGGTAGAGCTTAGTTGCACCCATCGTAGTTTGTCAGCTAGCCATTTCCTTTCATCGAGTTGCCTTTGCATCCTTAGCAAGTCTCTACTTTTGTGATGAAGCAGGTATTGGTATGCTAGTAAATCTTCGTGTGTGGCATCGGCCGTTGATACGTCCATTATGCATCACTGTTCTATATCATAATTTACTGTTATTCATTGATATATTTCATATTAAGGTATGATACTTATGTAATTTCATCTGTTTTTGCATGGTTGATGACTTTTGGAGCATGGACCGTTGCAGTCAGGATTCTGATGGAAAAGGTGTTGTTTGGAGGCAAAATTCACGAAGATCAGAAAATCCAGGGAAATATACGGAAAATCCTATTTTTCCAGAAGACGAAGGAAGCCAGAAGGAGTGGAGATGGGCCATAGGGGGCCCACACGACCCCCTGGTGCGGGCCAGCCTAGGCCGCGCCACCAGGTGGTGTGGCCGCCCTGGCCCACCTTTGGCTCTCCCCTCTGGCGTATATAATCCTCCTGAAACCCTAATACTCGGGGAGCGACCACAGAAAGATTCCGCTGCCTCTGCGGGGCGGAAAACACCGAGAGAGAAAGATCTCTCCGGCAGACAGATTTCTGCCGGGGGAATTCCTTCCCGGAGAGGGGAGATCGTCGCCATCAACACCACCATCAAGCTGGACTTCATCGGGATCATCATCATCATCATCATCATCATCACCACCATCATCACCATCATCACCATCAGCACCCTCATCACCATCTCCATATTGCTGTAACAATTGGGTTGAACCTTGCATAGTTCTTAGGGGAAACTTTCCCGGTGTTGATTACTCTTTGTAGTTGATGCTATTGAGTGAACCGTTGAATTATTGTTTATGTTCAGATTGTTATACATCATTATTCCATCTCTGATCATGATCCATATGATGTCTTGTGAGTAGTTCGTTTTGTTCTTGAGGACATGGGAGAAGTCATGTTGTTAGTAGTGGAGTTGTGTTGAGAAAGATTCAATAGTTTGATATTTAAGTTGTGGTGTACTTCTTCTAGTGGTGTCATGTGAACGTCGACTACATGACACTTCACCTATATGGGCCTAGGGGAATACATTGTGTATTTGGCTACTAATCGTAGGGGTTGCCGGAGTGACAGAAACCTGAACCCCTGTTAGGAAACCATTGCACAAGGGACGTAAGGGTCTTAGAGTTTAAAGGTGTGGTTAGGTTTCTACCTTAATTACTTTCTTGTACTTATGGATGTTTGCAAGGGGTATAATCAGAAGTATGTATTAGTCCTAGGAAGGTCAATACATTAGCACAGGTTCACCCACACAATACTTAGCAAGCTAAAGAAGATTAATCAACTATATGAAGTGAAAGCACTTGACAGTCTTCCCGTGTGTCCTCGAGAACGTTTGGTCATCTTAAGTAATACAACCGGCTTGTCCTTTGATGAATAAAGGATTGGGCCACTTGCTGCATTTATTCCAACTGTCTTTTATTTACTCGTACTCTATTTACTTGCTTTATCAAAAATCCCTAAAAATCCGTTTGCGAAGTATTTGCAGAGAATTCCTGATCCATACCACTAGCCAGCACCTTCTGCTCCTTGTTGGGTTCGACACTCGTACTTATCGAAAATACTGCGATACACCCCCTATACTTTTTTTGGCGCCGTTGCCGGGGAGTGAAGCGCTATTGGAGAGTGGAAATGGCAAAGGAAACTTCTACTGTGAGTATTGTTTACTTCTGCTAGTTGTTTTATTTTCGTTATGGATAATTCGCTGAGTTTCTTATTTGGTAATGCTACTACCACTGCTAAGGTAGTAGATGAACCACCACCTGCTGAGAATGATGCTTTTAAAATACCTACAAGAATTATTGATCGTGATAACTACTATGTTGGGGATGGAACTGTCCATCCCGGTGATCATTTGATTTTTATACATGAATTATGCGGGTTGTTCAAGTGTGCAGGTATTACTACAGATCAAGTTAAGAAGAAGTTATTCTCATTATCACTGAAAGGAAGAGCTGAGGAATGGTATAAGCTACTGAAGAATGGTCAAGCTCTTGAATGGGAGGAAATAATACCTCTCTTTTATTCAAAGTTTTATCCTCCTAGTGAGATTCATAAAGATCGGAATCAAATATACAACTTTTGGCCTCTTGATGGAGAGAGTACAGCTCAAGCTTGGGGGAGATTGAAGTTATTAATGCTCAAATGTCCCATTCATGAGCTCCCCAACAATATTATTATCATTAACTTTTATGCAAGGCTCCCTCTACATGACAAGGATTTATTAGATGCTTCTTGTGCTGGATCATTCACTCGCATGGAAGAAGAAGCTAAATGGGACCTTCTAGATCATATTCAAGACAATGCTGAAGCTTGGGAGAATGACAAAGGTAGAAAGTCAGGTATAAATTATGATTATGAATGCATTGAATCTTTTATGGGAACTGATGACTTTCAAAATATTAAAAATGCTTATGGTCTAGACTCTCAAGCTATTGCTTCTTATTTTAAGGCTTTTGCTTCCTACATTGAAGTGCCTAAAAAGAAGTGGAATAAGTATCATGAACCTTATAAAGATATTTCTAAGAGTGTTCCTGCAAGAAACACTGAAGTTTATACTGCTAATCATGTCTTACTTGAACCTTACATTGAGAAAATCCCTTTCCCAGTTAAGATAAAGGAACATTCTATGATAACTAGTATGGTCAATGAAAGTACAAGTAAAGCTGTTGAACCTGATAAACAAATGAATGATGAACCTATAATAGAAAATGTGAAAGACTTTGTCACTAAATATGTAGAAGAGGGACACACTATCCTTTGTAAGGATACCTCTAATATTGTCTCACAAAGTAGTGTTATGAGAGCTAGTATTCGTGTGTTTTCTGTTAGAATAAGTGATCATTGTTACGATGGCCCTTGTGATAGTTATATTGTTAAGTTTATGCATGATACTGAAAGTTACTATGAGAGAGGGAAAAGTGTTCTTATGTATCTCAATAATATCAAGTTTCCTCGTTTTATGCTGAAAGTTTTTATGTTACACTTCTTTTGCCTTCCTATGGTAGTAGCCTCTGGTTTCAACAACTTGTTTGTTTACAAAATTACCTTGCATAGGAAGTGGGTTAGACTTAAATGTGTGTACTTTTGCTTCTTAATGCTCTCTTTCACTTCAATTCATATTCCTATGTGAGCATCTTCAAAATTATCATGCCCATCTTAATGGCTATAAAGAAAGAGCTTTTTGGGAGACAACCTAGTTTATTTTTGCTTTCAGTTTGTTTTTGTTTCTTTGAGTCTTGGAAGTTACTACTTCAGTAATAACCTCTCCTTATCCTTTTTGTTTGGTTTTTTGTGACAAGATCAACCTCTAATGAGAGGGAAGTAATATTTGGGGAAGTTGTTGTCCTGAAACAGATTTTTGTGCTTCACCGTAAAAATTCGTGAGAGATCTCTGTATGTCGGATTGAGCTGTAATTGTTCGTGCTTCTGCCCCAGGTTGTTATTTAACTTTCGTTAGTTTTGCACTTTTTGATTTGAGCAACAGAAGATTTTTCGAAAAATTTATCTTTACCTGCTGGTCTGTTTTGACAGATTTTGCCACTCTTGCACTTGCTTCTTTATTCGATTTCCTTTTTGAATTCTTTTTGGGTTTTCAGAAGGAGTTGCTATAGTAGATTATGTTTTGATGGTTTTCAGTTGAAGTTGAACTCAAAAGGTTTTATCACTTCACTTATACTAATGTTGCTAATAAGAAATGTGTGAAGTTTTGTGTGAAAGAAATTTCCAGGTTAGTGGAGAAAATGGTGTAATGAGAAAGTGAAAGGTTTCATGACTCAAGCAATAAGTGTATGAAGACGAAGATATTGATGTTATTCAAGTGGTGACTCCGGAAGAATCTTCTAGATACCAAATTCAGAGACATGCAGAGTCCATTTTCAAATAGGTAACAGTTCTGGTAAGAAAAGTTCCACGAAAATACTATCCAGTTATATTTTTGCAGTTTTTAGCCAATAAGGAAAGCTACGAAGCGAAAGAGGGACTGATACATTGCAAATGTATCTATAATTTTTGATGTTCCATGCTTGGTTTTATCTACTTTCTTATGTTTTATCCACAATTTGGAGTATTTTTCATATGATTTCTTGGTCTAACCTATTAACAAGATGCCACAGTGCCAGTTGCCTGTTTTCTGCTGTTTTTGGTTCCAGGAAAGTCAAAAAATGAATATTCTCAGAATTGGATGGGACAAAAGCCAGAATACGAGATGGAGGAGGGCCAGGGCCTATTTTACTAGAAGACTCATGGAGCCAGCATACGAGATGGAGGAGGGCCAGGGCCTGGCCACACCCCCCAGGCGCGGGCTAGCCCTAGCCGTGCCACCAGGTGGTGTGGGCCCCCTGGCCGCCCACCGACCTTGCCTCTTCGCCTATAAGAAGCCTCCCGATGCGAAAATCCTAAATCATTAAGCCTCCAGCCATGAAAAGTTCCGCAGCGCCGCCACCACCGAAAAGGAGATTCGGGGGACAGAAAGTCTCTGTTCCGGCACCCTGCCGGGATGGGGAAGTGCCCCCGGAGCCATCTCCATCGATCTCCACCGCCATCTCCATCGCCGTTGATGATTCCCATGATGAGGAGGGAGTAGTTCTCTCTCGAGGCTAAGGGTTCTACCGGTAGCTATGTGTTCATCTCTCTCTCTATGCATGATCATATTATGATCATGAGATTTGTAATCAAGTAGATCTACCTTGCTACTCAAGTGCTTTAATAGATCTCTGCTCTCCCCATGTGTGTGAAGTTGACAGTGTGCACACCATGGTGGCACTTAGGCTAGAGATTACAAATACTTGTTATGAGTTATATTTGGAGTTGGATGTCTTTATGAAATTGTGGTGTTTGTTGGAACCATCTAGTGCTCAAGGTGACAGTGTGGGGTTATCTAGATGGGGAAAGCAAACTTTGAGGTGTGTTGTTATAGCCCTACCATCAATTAGAGTGTTCAACCGGAGAGTAGTTAAGAGTAGTATCATAAAGAGAAGATATCTATATGAGAGTGTTCACTAGTGAAAGTATGATCCCTAGGCCTTGTTTCTAAGAACTAAAATACCATTTGCTATTAGATCTGTTACATGTTTGCTTGCTTCCATCTTTATTTCAGTTTTTCTTTAGTCTTTTCCACGCCATCAAGCTATTTTCTATCACCGTTATCACTTATAATTATCCATACCACTTGTATTTCACTATCTCTTTGCCAAACTAGTGCACCTATACACCTGACAAGTGTATTGGGTGTGTTGGGGACACAAGAGACTTCTTGTATCTTGATTGCAGGGTTGCTTGAGAGGGGATACCTTTGACCACTTCCTCCCTGAGTTCGATAAACCTTGGGTGATCCACTTAAGGGAAAACTTGCTGCTGTTCTACAAACCTCTGCACTTGGAGGCCCAACAACTGTCTACAAGAATAGAAGTGCGTAGACATCAAGCTATTTTCTGGCGCCGTTGCTGGGGATGTAAGGTAAAAGGTACTCACATCCTCCGGTGTGAGTGCTCGAAGTTATTTCCTTTAGATTCTGCAATTTTGTCTTTTTGTTTCTTGTTTTCACTAGTTAGGCTTAATGGAAAACAACAACAAAATTAGAGAGCTTTATAGTATTTATCTTGAGTTAGGACATGAAGTGTTTGAAGAGAAAATTAAAAAAACCTATGGAACTTTATTTGCATTCTAATAGCAATGTTGTTAGTATGAATTCTTTGGACACCATTATTGCTAATGCTATGGAAAAGTCTAAGCTTGGGGAAGCTGGTTGTGATGAGCATGCTATTTTTAGTCCCCCAAGCACGGAGGAGAAAATTTACTTTGATGATACTATACCTCCAATATATGATGATTACAATGATGAATATGATATTCTCAGTCCACCTACTATTGAGGAGAAAATTAATTATGATTACAATATGCCTCCTATATTTGATGATTATGGTGATGAGAATAATAATGGTAGCTATTTTGTTGAATTTGCTCCCACTATAATTAATATGAATGACTATGCTTATGTGGAGAGTAATAATTATTATATGCATGTGGCTCATGATAAGAATGTTTCATGTGATAGTTATATTGTTAATTTTATTCATGATGCTACTGAAAGTTATTATGAGAGAGGGAAACATGGTTTTATGCATCTCAATAATATTAAGTTTCCCCTCTTTATGTTGAAAATTTCGAAGTTGCACTTGTTTTGCTTTCCTATGCTTGTTTCTTTGTGCTTTCAAGACTTGTTTATTTACAAGATTCCTATGCATAGGAAGTGGGTTAGACTTAAATGTGTTTTGAATTTGCTTCTTGTTGCTCTGTTTTACTTTAATTCATATTTCTTATGTGAGCATCTTCTCAAACTATCATGCCTAACTTAAAGGCGTTAAAGAAAAGTACTTATTGGGAGATAACCCAAAAGTTTTAGATGAGTCTTGGAAGTTATTACCTCTATAATAACCGCTCCTTATCCTTTTTATTTTCTTTTTGTGCCAAGAGTAACCTCTAATGAGAGAGAAGTAATGCTTGGGAAAGTTGCTGTCCCGAAACAGATTTTTGTGCTTCACCGTAAAAATTCGTGTAAAATCTCTCTACGTCCTTTTGAGGCGTGAATGTTTTTGCTAGTGCCCCAGGTTGTTATCTAACTTTTGTTAGTTCAACACTTTTTGATTTGAGCAACAGAAGGTCTTCGAAAAAATTCGTCTTTACCTACTGGTCTGTTTTGACAGATTTGTGCCATTATTTGCATTTGCTTCTTGTTGGTTCCTTTTTTAGTTCTTTTGGGGAATTGAGCTTTTTGAGGGAAGTGCTACAGTAGATAGTTTTTTAATTGGAAGTTTTATTGGTGTTAGAACTGAACCTGAGACTTATTATCTTGAGTGCACTAATGTTGCTAATAAAGATTGTGTGAAGGAAAAATTTCAGGTGTATGAAAGAAATGAGTAATGAGATGAAGGATGGACTAAAGCTCAAGCTTGGGGATGCCACGTGTGTCACCCCAAGAAATATCCAAGAAGTATAAGCATCAAAGCATGGGGATGCCCAAGGCATCCCCCTCTTCATCAATAAAAATCCCAGGTTTCTTCCAAACACTTCATTTTTATTGTTTCATGGACAATTGTGTTGTTCTTGGAGCGTCTTCTTTTTCATTTTTTGTTTTTGGTTTTTGTTTTCTTGGTTTTCTTAGTTTGCTGAATAAATTGGTTGGACCCCCTCTTTCATACATTGGTTTTCAAATAGTTTGGTTTGGATTGGAAAAGAGTAGGAAAGTTCATGCTTAAGTGGTAAAGAGAGCTTGTTTTTGACTGTGGCCTATGCTTTGTCATGCCATGCTCGATATTGTTTTGGCTTTATGCTTAGTATTCTTTGCTGTAGCATGACTTGTTATAAACAATTGAGATTTCTTAATGTGCCTTGGAAGGATCATGCGTTGTTTTAGCATATTAAAGCATATTATTGTGGTATTCTCCTTTGATGCTTTATTTGGGTTGACTTGGCACATTCTCACACCATGTTATGACTATCCAAGGTCACCATAGCCTTGATGATCCTTTAGTTTTCAACTTGTAGTATCACTTTATGCTTTGATCAATGATGTTTTGTCACTCTGCATGATTATGGCAATTATTGCTCTCTTAGTTTGTCGCTCCCAGTCTTTTGTTAGCCTCCACAACCAAGTATGAGTTCCACTCATGCATCCAACTCCCTAAACCAAGTTATTCCAAAGAGTCCACCATACCTACCTACTAGCTTATTCTATTCCAAGTATATTCATGTTTTTTATCTACCTTCTGAATTAAACTTGTTATGAGAAAACTAGTGATTAAAGCTCTCACGAACTTGATGGCACACTTTACTTTTCTTACCCTTAATAAACTTGAACCATTGTGTCGCCTATGTTGTATATGCTTGCACTTATTTGTTGGAGATTAGCAGAACCATGATGTCATGGGGAACGCTTTCCACATTGCACTTGTACTTTGTACCTAGTTGATATCATGCTCTTTTGTCTATGGATGTTGTCGGTTTGAAATGAAAGGGGAGCTTGTAAGTCCATGAAGTTATGTATATGTGTTAGAGAAACGCCTGGACTGCCGGTCTAATCCATGCTGTCATGGTGGAAACCTGCAGCGTAACCATAATGAGCTGTCTACGAATCATTCTTCTTATAAAAAAGAGTCAGATATTGAGAAAAAAGAGAAAAAGAAAAGATAAAAAAAGAGATTATGAAAATAGGAAAGAAGAGAAAAAAATCACCATATTCCCATGGTAAATAAGAAGATTGCTGAGATGCTCGTTGTCTGCTTGCCTTGTCATTTTGATATGGAGATTCTTCCGTATCATCGGGCAAGGGGTACCCTGTTGGCGGTTCTCTATGATACACATGTACTTACAATGACAAGAACTTAACGGTGACTAAACTTGAGTAGCATGAGGAGCGACCCTCGTATACAAGGGACATGAGATTTCTAACTTATACTTCATCAAGCATGTACACCATAGTTTGTTCACTTTAACCTTAATCACTTCAAGATGCTTATGATAGGGGCAATGAGAGCTGAAAGCTATAAGTACCATAATTTTTGGAAGCTCTTTATGAGACTTGAATCCCTGCTGCCTTCTATGAAGGCCTTTCTTCCACCATTATATTGAGTCTCCACCTTCTAACTTTATGCACCTACTTTGAGAGCATAGTGGCCATTCTTAGTTCTATGTGCATTGTCCCAAGATTAGTTGATTGATACATACCTTGATATTGCTTGTTTTAAACTATTTGTATCTAGTCACTCTTATGAACTTTGAAGGTGTCCTATGCATTTATATTTGCTACTCTATGAGGGACAAGCTGAATACTATTATACTATGTTTTCTTTATGTGAAACAAACAAACGTCTTGCAAAGCATTGTTATTCATGAATCTTTTGTTTGTGCCTTTTCATGTTGCATCATAGTTTCTTTGTCTTATTGCTTGAACCTTGTCTTTCATGTTATGGTTGAAGTACTATGATCTCAACTTTTAATGTTTTACAAATACTTTGATCAAGTTTATGATGGTGCATGTCACCTCAAAAATTATTCTTTCTTTTTATCACTTACCTACTCGAGGACAAGCAGGAGTTAAGCTTGGGGATGTTGATACATTGCAAATGTATGTATAATTTTTGATGTTCCATTCTTGGTTTTATCTACTTTCTTATGTTTTGTCCACACTTTGGAGTATTTTTCATATGATTTCTTGGGCTAACCTATTAACAAGATGCCACAATGCCAGTTGCCTGTTTTCTGGTGTTTTTGGTTCAAGGAAAGTCAGAAAATGAATATTCTCAGAATTGGATGGGACAAAAGCCAAAGTTCCTATTTTACCGGAGGACTCATGGAGCCAGAATACGAGACGGAGGAGGGCCAGGGCCTGGCCACACCCCCAGGCGCGGGCTAGTCCTAGCCGCGCCACCAGGTGGTGTGGGCCCCCTGGCCGCCCACCGACCTTGCCTCTTCGCCTATAAGAAGCCTCCCGATGCGAAAACCCTAAACCATCATGCCTCCAGCCACGAAAAGTTCCGCAGCACCGCCGCCACCGAAAAGGACATTCGGGGGATAGAAAGTCTCTGTTCCGGCACCCTGCCGAGATGGGGAAGTGCCCCCGGAGCCATCTCCATGGATCTCCACCGCCATCTCCATTGCCGTTGCTGATTCCCATGATGAGGAGGGAGTAGTTCTCTCTCGTGGCTAAGGGTTTTACCGGTAGCTATGTGTTCATCTCTCTCTATGCTTCATATTGTGATCATGAGCTTTGTAATCAAGTAGATCTACCTTGCTACTCAAGTGCTTCAATAGATCTCTGCTCTCCCCATGTGTGTGAAGTTGACAGTGTGCACACCATGGTGGCACTTAGGCTAGAGATTACAAATACTTATTATGAGTTATATTTGGAGTTGGATGTCTTTATGAAATTGTGGTGTTTGTTGGAACCATCTAGTGCTCAAGGTGACAGTGTGGGGTTATCTAGATGGGGAAAGCGAACTTTGAGGTGTGTTGTTATAGCCCTACCATCAATTAGAGTGTTCAACCGGAGAGTAGTTAAGAGTAGTATCATAAAGAGAAGATATCTATATGAGAGTGTTCACTAGTGAAAGTATGATCCCTAGGCCTTGTTTCTAAGCACTGAAACACCGTTTGCTATTAGATCTGTTACATGTTTGCTTGCTTCCATCTTTTTTTTAGTTTTGCTTTAGTCTTTTCCACGCCATCAAGCTATTTTCTATCACCGTTATCACTTATAATTATCCATACCACTTGTATTTCACTATCTCTTCGCCGAACTAGTGCACCTATACACCTGACAAGTGTATTGGGTGTGTTGGGGACACAAGAGACTTCTTGTATCTTGATTGCAGGGTTGCTTGAGAGGGGATACCTTTGACCACTTCCTCCCTGAGTTCGATAAACCTTGGGTGGTCCACTTAAGGGAAAACTTGCTGCTGTTCTACAAACCTCTGCACTTGGAGGCCCAACAACTGTCT
This sequence comes from Avena insularis, assembly GCA_023614405.1. NCBI lineage: Eukaryota > Viridiplantae > Streptophyta > Magnoliopsida > Poales > Poaceae > Avena > Avena insularis. The sequence continues at coordinate 375,901,782 of CM042689.1, forward strand.
ACAAGAATTGAAGTGCGTAGACATCAGGGACGGACATGCAGCCAGGGTGGCTCACACCACCCTGTGGCGTTGGCCGACCCCTGGCCGCGCAACCAGGTGGTGAGGCCACCCCGGACTCTGTCTCTGACTTGTTTTCTCCCAGTACCTTCCTTTTGGTGTGAAACTTCATAATATATAATCCCCCGGATCTCCCGAGGTTCGTATATCGTGTTTTCGTCGTGTTTTTGTTTCGATCTGTTTTTGACAGATAGAGTCCCAGATTTCGAGCCACAATGTCTTCCTCTGGATCAACCAAGGAAGATTTATTAGAGGATATCATCAACCCATACATGAGAGAGTTGAAGATTCATCCCAAGGAGTTATTGCTTGAAGAAGGGGAGGTCCGGATAAAAGAGGTTCAAGGCCCTAAAGGTGAAGGAAGTCTGGAGGACAGGATGGAAGCACTGGAGCAAGAAGTCTTTAGGTACAAGAAGATGGCGGAACGCGAAGTGGATATCATCCATAAGATTTGTCCCGAACTCATCGCTGAGCACCAAGAGGAGACTGCTGAGCTCATGGATGAAGTCCTCTCACTCCACCAAACAACCAACAAACTGCAAGCACAGCTCTACGACATTCAAAATCAAAACTATGAGTATGAGGTTAGGTTTAAACGCATAAGTGCTGCTGCAAGTTTCAGGATGCTGTAGACCACAATGTCCTTTGTTGATGGGAATCCCTTACCCTGGAAGTCGGACGATGATGAGAGGATACCACCACCACCACCAAAGGAGTAGTTCGTCATCAGGTTTGGCATCCCCTTGGTTTGTTCCAAGCTTGGGGGAGTGCCGTGGTATCATATCACTATCTTCTATCTTTTTACCTTTTTAGTAGAGTCATATCATGAATAGAGAAGTTATCATGTAGGATGGTTTGCATTATGGAAGTGTCCCCTCTCTCGTTAGATATGTATCCCTTGGTGTGAGTTGCCGTTATGGAATATTAATGAGAAGTTCTATCATTTACTCTTTTGCATATCTTATATTAGTTTTCAATTCGTGGTTATATGATTGATCTTGTTGTTAGTATTGGTATCACTTTGGGATCATTGAGTTAATTTAGTTGGTTTTGGCAAACCTGGCTCGGTCAGTAGCAACACTATTTTTGAGAGTTGAATGAAAAAGATAAAAGTACTCTAAAGAAAATTAATTTTATCATCTTTCTTTATTGATTTGCTCATAAGTTTAGTATTCTCTAGTTAAGATCTTTTGTGCTTCCAAGGAAGATTGCATGTTTGATTTTTATCACTTGTATGTTTGTTTGTTTCCTTCAACTCTTATACTTGCTACCCAGCCTTGCTAGCCAAAAACCTGTACTGAGAGGGAATTCTTCTCGTGCATCCAATCCTCAACCAAACCCATGCCATTTGTGTCCACCATACCTACCTATTAGCATTATTGCTATTCCAAGTAAATTCTTGTTTTTATCTACCTTCCAAATTAAACTTGTTATGTGAAAATTAGTGATTAAATCTCTCATGAACTTGATGGCACACTTTACTTTCTCGCAATTAATAAACTTGAACCATTGTGCCCATCTATGTTGCGTATATGCTTGCGCTTTGTGAGTTGAGAATTAGCAGAACCATGCTATCATGGGGAACGCTTACAACATTGCACTGGTACTTTGTACCTAGTTGATATCATGTTCTTTTGTCTATGGATGTCGTCAGTGTGAAATAAAAGGGGAGCTTGTAAGTCCATGGAGTTATGCATGTGTGTTAGAGAAATGCTTGGGACGCCGGTCTAATCCATGCTGTCATGGTGGAAACCTGCAGCGTAACCATAACAAGCATCTATGAAGCATTCTTCTTATAAAAAAAGAGTCCGATATTGAGAAAAAAGAGAGAAAAAAAGAGATTATGAAAAGAGGAAAGAGAGAAAAAAGCACCATATTCCCATGGTAAATAAGAAGATTGCTGAGATGCTTGTTGTCTGCTTGCCTTGTCATTTTGATATCGGGATTCTTCCGTATCATCGGGCAATGGGTACCCCGTTGGCGGTTCTCCATGATACACATGTGCTTACTATGACAAGAACTTACCGGTGACTAAACTTGAGTAGCATGAGGAGCGGCCCTCATATTTAAGGGACATGAGATTTTCAACTTACAATTGTCAAGCATATCCTCATATTTGATCACTTTAACCTTAACCACCTAAAGATGCCTATGATAGGGGCAATGAGAGCTGAAAGCTAACAAGTATCATAATTTTTGGGAGCTCTTTATGAAACTTGCAATCCCTGCTTCCCTTTGCGAAGGGCCTTTCTTTTACTTTTTAGTTGAGTCAGTAAACCTATTCCTTTCTATCTCAGCAAGTATTTTGAGTTGTTGTGTTTCATTCATTCATATGATGATTTATTCAATCATGTTTCTTATGTTCTTTGTTTTGCACATTGCTATTTTCTTGGTGATTACTACTTTGAAAGCTATCATTGAAAACCAGTTATTTGTGAACTCCAACAAATTATCAACTATTCTTTGACCAAGAGCTAAGTTTGCCATTGCCAATTATGATTTACTTTATGTATCTTTATTGTGTTTCCTTTACTTATTGCAAGTTAACTTATATAATAGTGAGTTGTCTTCTATTATGATCTATGTATTGATGAATGTGATGCTTCTTGTCTGTATGCTTTTATCGACTCTTCACTCCATAAACCTGAGGCCATGTTTATTGAGCTCAGTTTTGCTTGGGGACAAGCGAAGTCTAAGCTTGGGGGGAGTTGATACGTCCATTTTGCATCACTATTCTACATCATAATTTACTGTTATTAATTGATATATTTCATATTAAGGGATGATACTTATGTAATTTCATCTGTTTTTGCATGGTTGATGATTTTTGGAGCATGGACCGCTGCAGTCAGGATTCTGATGGAAAGGTGTTGTTTGGAGGCAAAATTCGCGAAGATCAGAAAATCCGGGAAAATATACGGAAAATCCTATTTTTCCAGAAGACGAAGGAAGCCAGAAGGAGGAATGGAGATGGGCCACAGGGGGCCCACACCACCCCTTGGCGCGGGCCAGCCTAGGCCGCGCCACCAGGTGGTTTGGCCGCCCTGGCCCACCTCTGGATCTCCCTCTGGCTTATATAATCCTCCCGAAACCCTAATACTCGGGGAGCGACCACATAAAGATTCCTCCGCCTCTACGGGGCGGAAAACACCGAGAGAGAAAGATCTCTCGATGCATGATTTACTGGGAATTCCTTCCTGGAGAGGGAGATCGTCGCCATCAACACCACCATCAAGATGGACTTCATCGGGATCATCATCATCATCACCATCATCACCATCAGCACCCTCATCACCATCTCCATATTGCTGTAACAATTGGGTTGAACCTTGCATAGTTCTTAGGGGAAACTTTCCCGGTGTTGATTACTCTTTGTAGTTGATGCTATTGAGTGAACCGTTGAATTATTGTTTATGTTCAGATTGTTATACATAATTATTCCATCTCTGATCATGATCCGTATGATGTCTTGTGAGTAGTTCGTTTTGTTCTTGCGGACATGGGAGAAGTCATGTTGTTAGTAGTGGAGTTGTGTTGAGAAAGATTCAATAGTTTGATATTTAAGTTGTGGTGTACTTCTTCTAGTGGTGTCATGTGAACATCGACTACATGACACTTCACCTATATGGTCCTAGGGGAATGCATTGTGTATTTGGCTACTAATCGTAGGGGTTGCCGGATTGACAGAAACCTGAACCCCCGTTAGGAAACAATTGCACAAGGGACGTAAGGGTCTTAGAGTTTAAAGTTGTGGTTAGGTTTCTACCTTAATTACTTTCTTGTACTTACGGATGTTTGCAAGGGGTATAATCACAAGTATGTATTAGTCCTAGGAAGGTCGGTACATTAGCACAGGTTCACCCACACAACACTTAGCAAGCTAAAGAAGATTAATCAACTATATGAAGCGAAAGCACTTGACAGGCTTCCCGTGTGTCCTCGAGAACGTTTGGTCATCTTAAGTAATACAACCGACTTGTCCTTTGCTGAAAAAGGATTGGGCCACTTGTTGCATTTATTCCTACTGTCTTTTATTTACTCGTACTCTATTTACTTGCTTTATCAAAAACCCCTAAAAATTCGTTTGCTAAGTATTTGCGGAGAATTCCTGATCCATACCACTAGCCAGCACCTTCTTCTCCTCGTTGGGTTCGACATTCTTACTTATCGAAAATACTGTGATACACCCCCTATACTTGTGGGTCATCACTATCATTGGAATGGCACCCGAAATTGCTTCCCTTGCTTTTTGCCATGCTTCGGCTGGTAGTCAGAGAGTTGGTCTCTCGCCTCTGCATGGTTCTCCTCCTCGTGGGATTATGCGGTTATTCATCGGGTCTCCTTCGTTTCCGTGGTTCCCTTTGTTGCTATGATTTCTTGCATTGTCATCCGATAGAATATCATCGGGGTTGAGAATAGGGTTACCGTTAGAGTCGTGTTGTGTCGAAGGGTCCCCGATGATCACGCACACTTGGTGGCGCGTTATGTATGGACTAGTGACGTCGTCATCAAATCCAAAGGAGACACTGTCTAGGGTATCAGTGAAGTCCAATAGTTTCTGTTCTGGGTAGATCTCAGCCATCCTAATTCCAAAGTCGATACTTTCGCTACTTTCTTTGGGTTCCGTGTTTATCAAGCTTGATCCTCGTGGTGTAGTTGGCTGGGGATCTGACCAAAGGGAGAGATTGTCGTAGAGACCATCAAGATCCCCTAGATCTGCCATGTTTTCATTGTTTTCTTCAGCTTTCTCTACTCGTAGCATGGCTTTCATGGATGATCTGACGGGTGATGCAGCTATTGCCATAGGCACAGATTTTTCGACCGACGATTCCGATGGGATCGGAGCCGAGAGGTGCAGTTCTTCAGCATCCTCCACTTGAAAGTGGAAACATCCGATGATGAGATCAGATCCGAGGTTGAAGTCGACGGGTACCGAAACAGGGGTGGGTGGGCATGGTGCCACTTCCATTGGATTGTTGGTTGATGAAAAGGGGTCCGGCCAAATCCATGACTCTAGCATTCAGGTTTCCCACAAACGGCGCCAATTTATGAGGCATAACCTCGGCAATGCCCATGGTTATGGACTTAGGGTTTCGTGGAAAAGAGAACGCTGGGGATTTCATCGGATGTCAGGCAAACAAGGGAGTCGAAGACGCCTGATTATTGATGAACAAAGCTATTATAGATCGCTCAGGAGTTTTTCAGTACCTCCTCGTGGGCTTCTCCCGTCCTATATATAATAGGACGGGTCTCAAAGTCGTATATAGATAGGTTACATATGTATGATTACAACACCAACACAATAATGTCGGTTCATATTTCCTTATCTAATACAACTAAGGCTTCCATCTGATGCTTCTTGGGCCATCATCTTGAATCTTCATGGGTCGTGAACCTTTATACAACCAGGGTAGTAAATTATAGACACCTGGGTAATTATACCCATGTCACTCATACTTCGGGAACCGAGACTCCTCCTCCATCTAGTGATGCGCCTGATTCGGCTCCTGCGGCCCCTTAGGCTCAAAAAATTCAAATTTGATTAAATCCCCGGTATGCGGGTGTAGATGTATTATACAATTTAAGTTGTTTCGCTACTACTAAGCTTTTATGTCGGATTTCCTTGGGCAGAGTCCCCGAGTTTCATTTCTTGTTTACTCAATCTTATGACCTTGGCTCATGTCTACCTTTTTCGACATTCGACTTATGAGTCACAAGATTACAAAACTAAATTAACAATACTCAAAACCACAAGAATTAGCTCAAAGTTGTTTGGCATAAGAGAAATAAAATAAAATATAGGGGTTAGTCCAAAATAAAAATATCGGCTCACTTATTTTTCTTTCCTTATGCATTTTTCATGTGCACCACTCACCAGCTTTTGCTCTTGCTTGCCATGAAGACGGGTTTTGGACAACAGCAAGTCGAAGAGTGGGCTTTTGGTGCCGACACATTACTACACAGCCTAAGGGACAAGAAACTTAAGCCAGGCGACATAAAAAATGAAAGTACAGTAATGACAATTATGACTATTGCAGTCCCCGAGTAACTGCTCGAGGTGCTGATATTTCATTCATAAGCTCATTGCCGACATATAAACCGACATATGAGAGTTCAAGATACATAAGTGTAAAATGGACGAAGTAGGGCTACATTCCCCGATATCTTTGATTCTTCTCCTGAAATGTCCACCTTATTCTTGTCCTGACCTGTCCGCCTTATTCTTCTCCTGAGGTTGAGCATCTATTAGATAGTATGCATCATTTTGCAGTTCCTTGCTCATGATAAATGGCCCCTCCCATGGATGTGACAATTTGTGCATTCTGGTAGTGCGTTGCACTAGCCGAAGCACCAGATCCCCTTCTCGAAATACTCGAGGGTTTATTTTTTGGCTATGGTAGAGTTGGAGATTTTGCTGATATATTGCAGACCTAAACAATGCCAATTGCCGTGCCTCTTCGGGTAAATCAATGTCATTTTCCCGGGCTTCCTTTACCTCGGCCTCAGTATACTGAGTGATCCTTGGTGAATCATGCACTATGTCGGCTGGTAATACAACCTCTTCCCCATATACGAGGAAAAATGGCGTATAGCCAGTTGATCGATTCAGAGTTGTCCTTAGGCTCCATAGTACTGCCAGGAGTGCATCGATCCAGCATCCAGCTAAACGCTATAGCGGCTCAATGAGCCGAGGTTTTATCCTGGACAGTACCGGCCCATTGGATCTCTCTACTCTCCCGTTTGATTCAGGATGTGCGACTCATGCAACATCGAGTCTTATTCTTTTCTCCTTACAGAATCGAGCAAATGTTCCTTCAGCAAAATTTGTGCCATTATCTGTTATTATGCTGTGTGGGTATCCATATATCAAGATTATATCTTTGAGGAATGATACGGCTGTGGGACCATAACACTTTCTTATTGGTTTGACCTCAATCCACTTTGTAAATTTATCAACCATGAACAAAATATGAGTCATGTTTCCTCGTGCCGGCTTAAACGGCCCTACCATGTCCAAACACCACACTGCAAATGGCCAAGTGATAGGTATAGTTTTGAGTGCAGAGGCTGGCATATGGATCTTACTCGAATACCTCTGACACCCATTGCATTTTCTCACTAAGTATTCAGCTTCCAGTAAGGCACTTGGCCAATAAAATTCGTGCCAGAATGCTTTGGCAACTAGGGCTATTGATGAGGCATGATGCCCACATTCCCCCTGATGAATATCCCAAAAGATTTCCTGCCCTTCTTCTGGGTGAACACATCGCTGAAGAACATTGGTCACACTTCTTTTATATATCTAGCCATTGATAATGGTATAGGCCTTCGCCCTTCTCTGCACTTGTCTGGCCGAGACTTCATCACTCATCAAACTCCCATCCTTCAGAAATGACAGAATCGGTTGTGCCCAAGCTAGCACAACATGAGCCGAGAAAACCACTTCATCAATCTCCATTGGTTCCACTGACAGAATTTCTGCCAGCTTTGGCTGCACAGTCCCCGGGTTCTGCAAGGCAGTCCTTGGGTTTGCCGAAGCAGTCCCCGGGTTACTTAGAACACTCCCCATATCTATATCCATAGGGACTACCTCAGACTCTTTACTGGCCAGGATAAAGATTGACTCGGATTCCGGTGATGGTTTGATGGATGGTTTCCTGAGGTGTTCAAGAGTTATGCCTGGTGGGATTGATTGTCGGGATGAACCTAGTTTGGATAACACATCAGTTGCTTCATTTTCGACGTGAGGTACATGGTGGAATTCACATCCCTCGAAGTACCCACTGATTTTTTGAACGTGAAATCTGTATGAGGCCATGTTTGCATCAAGTGCATCCCAATGACCTGAAACATGCTGTACTACAAGGTCCGAATCACCAAAGTATTGAATCCGACGAATACCAATTTCCCTTGCTACCTTGAGCCCATGCACCAGTGCCTCATACTTGGCTACATTGTTTGATGCTGCAAAGTGAATCTACAGCACATATCTCAGTTGATCCTTCTTAAGCGAAGTGAGGACTATGCCGGCACCTAACCCCGTTTTCAATTTTGACCCTTCAAAATGCATTCCCCAATAGTTGGAATCAGACAGTGGTGGCTCATATTGCATTTCAGCCCAATCAACAAAAAAGTCAGCCAGTGCCTAAGACTTGATAACATCTCTTCTATCATACTGTGGTGCATATGGAGCTAACTCAATGGCCCATTTGGAAACTCGACCACTTGCATCTTTAGTACCCATTAATCTTCGATATAGGAGCTTCACATATCACTTTTATAGGATGTTATTCAAAATAATGCTTAAGCTTTTTGGCCTCCATATAGACGCCATATGTAATTTTTTGATAATGTAGGTAATTCTGCTTAGATGCTAAAAGCACCTCACTTAGGTAATAAACTGGCCTTTGTACCGACTTACCCTCTTCGACATTCTCCACCACTACCACGACACTTACGACTCGGTTCGCCGTTGTTATGTAGAGCAACATCGGCTCTTTGGATAGTGGCGAAGCTAACACTGGTGCATAGGCTAACATCTTTTTGAGCTCACGAAATGCACTATCTGCGTGAGGTGTCCAAATGAATTTATTAGATTTTTTCATCAGATGCTATAAAGGCAGTGCCTTCTTCCCCATCTGACTAACAAATCGACTTAGCGATGCCAGGCAACTAGTAAACTTCTAGACATCATTAAGACACTTCGGTAGTTCCATATGCTCAATGGCACTAATCTTGATCGGGTTAGCCTCGATACCTTGGCTTGACACGAGGAAACCAAGTAACTTTCCGGCTGGGACACCAAAGGTACATTTTTTGGGTTTAACTTCATTCGGAACCTTCTTCGGTTTGCGAATGTTCGCCTTATATCATCTAAGAGAGTATGACTCTCCTTGGTTTTGATTACCACATCATCAACATATACTTGCACATATTTACCAATTTGGTCATGCAAACATTTTTGCATACACCTTGGATATGTGGCACCTGCATTACGTAAGCCAAATGGCATGGCACAATAGCAATAAGCCCCATAATGGGTAACAAAGGCTATTTTTATTTGATTGGATGAGTTTAACGCTATCTGGTGGAAACCATAATACACATCTACAAATGATAAGAGTTCACAACCAACGGTCGAATCAATAACTTGATCAATTCTAGGCAAAGGAAAAGGGTCCTTTGGACAAGCCTTGTTCAGATTTGTGTAGTCAATACACATTCGCCACACCACAACAACGTTCGGGTCATCCTTCTTCTTTTCAACCAAAACCGGATTAGACAGCCAATCCGGATGCAGCACTTCCATAATAAACCCGGCTGCGAGCAGCCGAGCTATCTCATCACCAATAATTTTTCTCCTATCCTCGGCGAAACGGTGGAGAGGTTGCTTCACCGGCCTTGCATCTGGCCTGACATGCAAAGAGTGCTCAGCCAGCTCCCTCGGAACACCTTGTAGGTCATGTGTAGACCACGCAAAAATATCCCGATTCTCACGGAGGAAGCAGATGAGCTAGCTTTCCTATTTGTCAGTTAGGCCCGCACCAATAGTGATAGTGTGCTCCGGGAACTGCTCATCAATCTGAATCTTCTTTGTGTCCTTGGTTGGCTGAAAAGATACACTTCCATGCGGGTTACTCCGTGTTGGCATATTCAGCTGAGCCAGTGCCACTGCATCGTGGATCCTCTTCTTCTCTTGCGCGATAACCAATGACTCGGCCAGATTTGATCCGGCCAAAGCACACTACATGGAGCGCTAGTAATCACTCACAACGGTTATGACCCAGTTTGGCCCTGGCAACTTCATCTTCAAATAGCTTATGTGGGTACTGGATATTGTTGGGCCTACCAAGCAAAGCATGGTAACAACTAGCAAGGTCCACAACTTCAAACAACAAATTCTCTGTCCTGCAATCATCTCTCGTGCCGAATAAAACATCTATTCGGACTTTTCCTATCAGCTCACACGATAAACCTAGCACAATGCCATGGAAGGTGGTCTTTGTCGGCTGGAGCATATTCTCTGAGATACCCAACTTGTGCATCGTATCCTTGTACAATATATTGATACTACTGCCATCGTTGATGAGAACCTTGGAGAATTTCACATTTATATCCGGCCCGATGAAGGTTGGGTTAAGCACCAAATCATATGACCTAGGGCTTGGCATAATCTCGGGGTGATACTTAATACTCCAAGTGATATCCTGGTCAGACCAGTACATAATTTGGCACTGCTGGCATTACCGCATTCACCTCCATCTGGCGCCTTTGCTGGCTCTGCCGATCTATTTCTTCTATCATAAAAACAACATAGCTTTGGTGGTGATCCCTATATTCCTTCTGGACGCCCTATCCGAGATTGCCATTATCCCCTTGGTTCTGGTTTCTAACTTGATGCGCAACTTCCCTTCTCTCCGGGTTCTCATATCTCAGCGGTGGTGGAGGTAACATCAACTGTTGAGTGTTTCCTCCTGTGAGCTGTGGCGGGTGAGATGCTTGGGGTCGACCCATCCACACGCACTTCCTCATCATATGATTCGTCGGCTTAGCCGGATTGGACATGTGAAACTTACACGGTTGATCCAACATCATCTCGTATGTATACCTCGGCCTTTCTTGCCACTGTTTCTTCTGCTCACTACTCCACTATTTCTTTCCATCAGTTTTCTATGTCCACTGCTGGCCACCACTTTCCTAGCGCTGGATGTTGCCAGCACTTGGATGATCTTAGCTCACAATTGCCACCTGATTCGAACCATACTGGTAAGACGGCCTCTTGTCCTTCTTTTTCCTTGGTAATCATTTCTTTTGGATGACCCAGCCCCATCCCGGGAGTAATAATCTTCATTCGGCTCTACCAACATAAGCAGGGGCTGGGTCGGATCACCCAGCGCATACGAATCTGCAATCTTGATTGTCTCGGCCAATGTAGTTGGCACATCTCTTTGTAGTCTTTGCCACATCACACTTGCATGCCTGCAACCTTGCACAAAATATGGGATAACCCATGACTCAATTATTCCCTCACATGAGTTACGCATGTTGCACCACCGGGTCAAAAACTCTTGGTCAGTCTCATTCGGTTTCTGCTTACACATGGCTAGCTGCTGCGGCCTATTCAGCCTCTTGTAAGTACTAGTGAAATTACTGACAAACACCTCTTCAAAATCTAACCAAAAGTTTATGCTTCTTGCTAGTAGATTATTCAACCATACTCTCGCCGATCCCTCCAACATCTACGAGACATATCTTACCACCCATCTGAGGTTTCCCTGTGCAATGTGCACAACGGTGGCATAATCTATCAGCCAATCTTGTGACTTCGTACTACCATCATATGTATTGGTTCCTCTTGCCAGATGAAAATTCTTCACAGGTGGCTCCCTTAGAATTCGAGGTCCAAAACATGCTGGACCCGGAGGACCCTGTCCTTCCATTATTTCTGACATATAAATTCTATACAATTTCAATCTTGTATCATCCGGCTACAAGTTCCTGTTTCCCAGCCGTGAACCCAATGTGTTCCCCATCATCTGATGACCTGGCCTAGGAAATCTGGCATTGGCCATGGCCGAATAACCATCATTATATTTGTTCTGCACCGGGTGAGCATTTTGTTGCTGCATAGCTGGTCCCACACTTTGTTGCTGACGAGGTGGGTTCTGCTGCTGCTTCTATGCCGGTTGTTGTCCCCCTCCAGTCGAATGGTGACCATGATGGTTCAATTTATGCTGGCCATCATTACCGCGCCTAGAATTCCCCTGACTTGCATTCCCCTGGCCAGGATTTCCCTAGACACCATTTCCACGTCCTACACTTGCTTGCCCAACATTGCCCTGTACTGCTTTTCCTTTCCTGGCCACATTAGGGTCATAGGCTACTATCTGCTTGTTCTTTCTACCAGAAGTGACACTTACCTATCTTCTTGGAACTATGTCGGGTGATGATGTAGCCCTGGTCGATTTCACAGGAGCACCCCCAGCCGAGTGAACGATGTGGGAGCCACCTTCTCTCGTCGGGTTTGCTCTAAGCAGTTCCTCATTCTGCTAGTTCGTAATGCGCACCAGCTCATTGAGTCTGTCCTGCTGCCTACGTCGGGCCTCACCCGATAAAGCAGATATTTCGGCCGCTTCCGCATCTGCAGCTCTGAGGTTCTTTGCTGGAGTACTATACTTCGGCACACCTATGGACAATGGGTTACCCAAAACTATAGACTTGGGTCCACACTCCTTGTCTATCTTAGTAATGAGGTTCTTGCCCCTGTTCCTTACACCATCTAAATGATTTGGACTCGAGTTTAACCTATGAGACTTCCTGTACTCGCACAAGGTGATGTTCAACGCCTGCTGAGCCTGAGAAACTTGCTTAGCTCCCTCGAGCACCTTATGCCGGGTCTCCTCTAGCTCAGCCTGTGCCTGAGCCGAATCTATGATAGGAGCTACATGTGTAGTCAACTTCTCTATGGCCTGCTGAAGGATATTCTCGGGCTTATCTAGCAGAGGCAACCTAGATCGGGCGGCTTTAGGAGTTGTCTCCCCTTCTTCGGTTGGCTCTTTGCCGACAACATCTTCCTATGCCGTCATCATCACCTCAGCACAACTAGCGGGGCGATCGATACGCTGACCGCGAGCTGCGCAGAGAGGAGGATCCACAGCTATGATGACCTACCACAGGAACCTTCAGGAAACATCGATCACGATGCAGATCTTGTGCGAGTAGAATCTCACAAACTTGTCGTTGCGCAGGAAGGGGTGGTTGCCGAAGTTGCCCACATTGTCGCTAACGAAGTCTAGTGAGCCGAATCGCGGGACCAAACTAGAGATGATATGCTAGTTAGATGCGATGGAGTTTCTCGTATGGATGAACACACCAGCTAGCGTCGCTGCTGGTCCCACGGTGGGCGCCAACTGTCATGGTGGTGTCACGGCAGATGCCATAAAATGGCTAAAGTTGGGGCCAGATGGATGCTAGTGGAATCCGGGGAGGGATAGTGCGGTGGATACCGCACACAAAGAACACACATAGAGACATGATATACCCAGGTTCGAGGCTCTCCTAATGAGATAAAACCTCTACTCCTGCTTCTAGATCTTATACTATGATCAATGGACTAGTACAGTTGCTCCTTGAGCTATATTGAGAGGAAGAAGAATAAGATAGAGCTTCTGCTCTAACAACAAAGACTTCTTCTCTTTTGGAGGAATTGACCTTAGTTCATTTAATAATTCTCGTAAACAAAAATCACCAGGACTAAAGTTCCTCCCAATAAGATTGGTGTCTTGCTGGGCGAATATGGACACTGCATCCAACATCTTTATTTCTTGCCTTTGCATAATCTGCAACTCAAATTCTTGAAGTAAAAGGATCCAATGGATCAGTCTTGGCTTATGATTTTTCCTCTCAAGGAGTTCTTTTAAACCATCACGATCTGTATGAACTCTTACTGTTGCATCAACTATATAAGAACGAAATTTATCACAAGAGAAAAATACAGCAAAAAGTTCCCTTTCTTCCTTAGGATAATTCTTTTGAGAACTATTAAGAGTTCTACTAGCATGATGTATAATATTAAATCTACGACCTATATGTTGTCCCAGAGTTACTCCAACATCATCATCACTAGCTTCACATATTAAGTCAAAAGTCATATCCTAGATAGGTGGTTTAATGATAGGAGCATAGGATAGAGCATATTTAAGTTTATCAAAGGCTATAAGACATTTATTATCAAAATTAAATCTTACTCCCTTTTGTAGAAGGTTAGTCAAAGGTTTAGATATTTTAGAGAAATTCCTAATGAACCTTCTATAAAAACCCACATGACCAAGGAAACTTCTTATACTTTTTATATCCCTAGGTTGTGGCATTCTCTCTATGGACTCAACCTTTTCTCTATCCACTTGAATTCCCTTACCTAATACCTTATGTCCAAGGACTATACCTTCTTTGACCATAAAATGTCACTTCTCCCAGTTTAGAACAAGATTGGTTTCTTCGCAACGCTGCAAAACTCTATTTAGACTATCCAAGAAACTAGTAAATGAAGTTCCATAGACAGAAAATTCATCCATAAATACTTCCATTATTAGTTCTATAAAATCTAGAAAAATAGCAGTCACGCATCTTTGAAAAGTAGCTGGAGCATTACATAAACCAAAAGGCATACGACGGTAAGCATGTAAACCATAAGTACTAATGAAAGTTGTTTTAAGTTGGTCATCATGATGATCAGCTATTTGAGAAAAACCAGAGTATTCGTCCAAGTAGCAAAAATGAGTGTGGTTTGCTAATGTCAACACCCGGATTTTTCAGTCCAGATGCCTGTTATGCCATGCATCGCAATCCCAGTATTACCATTTTTGTGAGACATAACAGAAGGGTACCATAGCACATCATCCATTACAAACCATAATAAGGTCTTACAAATAAATGATCTCATGATCCAGTATTAATACAATCAAAGTAGCAGAAAGTAAACGTAGCGGGGCTTCATCTTCATGATCATAGGCAATGCTGACGATGGGAGATGATCCTAGTTGTCATAGACCTCCTGCTTTCCATCTTCCGGGTAATCCTCCTCTTAGTCTGGCCATGGGAATAGATAGGGACAAAGCCATGAGTACTCTTTAAGTACTCGCAAACTACCACTAGTATAAGTAAAACTAGTAGGAATCATAAGCTCTAAGTTTGTTTGCAAAAAGCCAAGTTTATTTCAAAAAGCTTCAAGGGTAAATACCTAATTTAGTTCTCTACATTACTTAAGTGGGAACTTAGATCTCATGTCCACAACTCTGTTGTGGTCATGTCAAAGTCATCTTTCAAGTCACCAATCATTTTGAAAACATCTGACAACAGATCAGTATGGCCACTCCAACTGTCCATGACCGTGGACGCGGCTATTCGAATACTTTGACACTCTGCAGAGGTGGTACACTTTTACCACAAAATTTGATACATCCATCGGGAATAACCCTGAATCATCATACTAGGTATGCGGATAATAAATCTTAACCTTTCAATTACACACCCTAGTATAGGCACCTCCCCTATGAGTTTGCCCTCCCAGCCATGGCCATTTGCCATCCTGGGTACTGTAGAGGTGGACATTCATCTCGAGGTAGCCTCAGCTCAACCTCTTCCGTAAGGGAACCCATACTAAGACATATAAACTTCCAGCCAAACCCTACCCAACTCAGGTATTGTGGTTGTATGGCAAAATTGGAATGGTATCACATCCGAACCCAACCATCCGTTTCATCATCAAACCATTATGTTTCACAACACATGTCAAAACATTTCAATAGAATGAATCTTCATTCCAAGGTTTTCATAATCATTTTCACCAAGTATTCCCATCTAAAGTAATCAAGTTTTAGCTTAGCACTAGCCATTAATTTTGAGGGTATCACTATTGGGGGTGCTAATAAAGTATAAGTATCCAAGACTAGTCCTATGATCTTGATATGATCCAATCTAATTTCCACTAATCACAATTCATTACTAAGTAAGAAACTATAGTAAAGGAAAAATAAAGCTTGGAGTAATATTGGGATGGGTGTAATCAAAGTTGCATAACCAAGCATGCCTAGTGCATCTTGCATTAGTTAGCTTGCACCGATAGCTTGCCTTGTTGGTTGCAGTCATTGAAGTTCTCTTCTTCTTCCTCGAAGTATTCCTCCTCGTTGTAGCTCAGGTCGGTACTAGCGTCTATAAACACATTCAATGCACACAATCACCAAACAACACTTCTCTATTTCTATTTAGCACACAAGGGCTCATACTAGATAATCTAGCATCATTTCTATCATTATGTAGAATATTCACATTTTCTTATTCTTCTTATTTTAGAAAAGTAAATTCTACTCATTTTAAATCTTTAAGATTTAATATTTTCCAATTAAAATAGTGGATCATGTTTACACATGTCATCACCATCTATTCCAACACTTGGGAATGTGATTTAAAATGGTGATCATATATTACAAGATTTAATATTACTATTAAATAATATTAAAGTGACTAGAAATGCCTATATAGCACTCCTTTAATACTAAAGCCATGTTTCATATTTGTAAACCAAATCTTTTTACATATTCTTGTAGAGCATGGCAAATGTGATTTTTGAGAGGTGGAATCATCTCAAAAACATTTATAGTTTATTTTAGAAAAATGTTTGAAGTGTCCAAAGTCTCTGTCTTGTTATTTTTGGAATAGGTGATCTATAATTCTAAATGGTTTGAATCCAGCAGGAGTGGATAGATATTTTCAGTACCTTTCTAACAAAATTGGAATCATGCAATTAGGTTTAGTGAATCTATTTGAATTGCATTTTCAATATACTGACAGAATCTGGTTTTAACTAAAATGGAAAAATCTTATTTGATGTGCGGGAAACTAATTGGGTCGGCCCAACTGCACTGTGCTGGCGCAGCAGGTTGCTGACAGAACGGTCCCACGCATTAATGAATTAACTAAGCCGAAACGGTATCTAGCAATCCTAGCCCTACGATTAGAACAGGATCCTACGGCCGAGGTTTGTTGTCTCTGTTGAACTGCTCCGGCGAGACTCGAACTCTCAAACGGCGGTGGGGATCGCTGGGGACTTACCGGGGCTCCATCTAGGGTCAGTGATGGGGGCGAATGGGGTGGTCATCAACGGTGGTTAGATTGGCGGTCACGGCAGCTCCTGGGGTGGCCGCAATCAACGGCTTCCTTCCTTGACTGCAGCGGCGGGCTCCGATCAAATTCCAGCAGGATAGTGCTCGCCTTGCTCCAGGGAAAGGTCTGGGAGGTTTCTGAAAGAGAGAGGAGTGGAATGGTGTGGAGAATGGGGGCTGGGGTGGCCTCTAATTATACACCAGGGGTGGAGGCAGTGTGGCATGGTCTGGCCTCTCCGGCGACGTTGCTACAAGGCGTGTTTGTCACGGTGGAGGGCATGGGTCGGTGCAGTGGACTATGGAGATCGTCACGCGAGTGACGGCACGACAAGGGGCAGTCTCCATTGGTCGGGCGATGTCGGCGCTCTGTTCGGGTACGCGGGGGTTTGTCACTTGGTACGGTGGTCACGGGGCACGCGGCGGCAAACGGTCATGTGCTACGGCGATCGCGGCTACGGTCACGGTGCTACGGTGATCGCGGGTACGGGCGGAGAGAGCGAGGCAGCTGTGGCGCTCTGTCGTCCGCTCGGCATGGCAGGGGCTTAAATTGGCACGCGGTTTTCAGCGTCTCCACTTCTCACCTTGGGTCAAGGGGTGGACAGGGGTGGCGGTGAGGTCACGACGACTTGCTGGACATCGTGGGTGAGGGTGGTGCGGTGTGCTGCCAGTGGTTCATGCTCAACCGGCATGGCCGGCTCGGTACGGGCGTGCCACTGGTCAATGTGGACAGTGATGCCTTGCTACGTCCATAACGTATCTATAATTTTTGATGGTTTTATCCTAACAATATGCTTTTCACACTCCTTTTTGTATAAAGTTTATGATTTATTTGGACTAACCTACTAATAGTTGCAAAAGTGCACAATGTTCTTGTTTTACACTTTAATGTGTAGGAATTACCAAGAATACAAGTGGAAACCTTGTTGGAGTCAAATTGATATTTTTCCAGAAATCTGGCTCAGAACTCTTTTTTAAGATGGTCACATTTCGGGTCGAATACGGCGTCAAACTGAAAACTCTTCAACTACAAAGTTGTTGGAAATTTTGCGACAAACGTTCTGGACATAAAATTTAGCTGATTCCGAGTCCGGACGGGCCTTCTAAGCCCGATTTACTGCAGCCTAAGATGGGATGACGGGAATCCGAGAAGCTATATAAAGGGAGGAAACCCAATTTGCCCAGGGCACCTCCACCAATGAATTTGCAGCCACCAAACCTCGTTTTTGCCTCTCCCATGGATCCCATCTCCATGGGGAAGGGCTCCCAAGAAGCCATGAAGGAAGGGTGCTAAGGGGCGGTGCTCCCCTGTGATACCGGCGGCGGGGAAGGAGTCCTCCACGCCGCTGCCGTCACCGCCGCCTCTTCACCATCTTCACCGCCATCTCCATCGCCGTTGCTGACTCCCATGATGACGAGAGAGTAGTTCTCTCTCAAGGCTAAGGGCTCTACCGGTAGCTATGTGTTCATCTCTCTCTCTATGCATGATCATATTGTGATCATGAGCTTTGTAATCAAATAGATCTACTTTGCTACTCAACCGCTTTAATAGATCTCTGCTCTCCCCATGTGTGTGAAAGTGATAGAGTGCACACCATGGTGGCACTTAGGCTAGAGATTACAAATACTTGTTATGAGTTATATTTGGAGTTGGATGTCTCTATGAAATTGTGGTGTTTGTTGGAACCATATAGTGCTCAAGGTGACAGTGTGGGGTTATCTAGATGAGGAAAGCGAACTTTGAGGAGTGTTGTTATAGTCCTACCATGGATTAGAGTGTCCAACCGGAGAGTAGTTTAGAGTAGTATCATGAAGAGAATATATTTATATGAGAGTGTTCACTAGTGAAAGTATGATCCCTAGGCCTTGTTTCTGAGCATTGAAACACCGTTTGCAACTAGATCTGTTACATGTTTGCTTGCTTCCATCTTTTTGAATTTAGTCTTTTCCTCCCGTCAAGCTATTTTCTGGCACCGTTGTCTTATATCCATACCACTTGTATTTCACTATCTCTTCACCGAACTAGTGCACCTATACACCTGACAAGTGTATTGGGTGTGTTGGGGACACAAGAGACTTCTTGTATCTTGATTGCAGGGTTGCTTGAGAGGGATATCTTTCACCACTTCCTCCCTGAGTTCGGTAAACCTTGGGTAATCCACTTAAGGGAAAACTTGCTGCTGTTCTACAAACCTCTGCACTTGGAGGCCCAACAACTGTCTACAAGAATAGAAGTGCGTAGACATCAAGCTATTTTCTAGCGCCGTTGCCGGGGAGGTAAGGTAAAAGGTACTCACATCATCTAGCTACTAAGCTATCTTCTAGTACTGTTGTTGGTGTGTGAGTGCTCGAAGTTATTTCGTTTAGATTCTGCAATTATATATTTTTGTTTCTTGTTTTTATTTTCACTAGTTAGGCTTAATGGAAAACAAAAAAAATTAGAGAGCTTTATAGTATTTATCTTGAGTTAGGACATGAAGTGTTTGAAGAGAAAATTAAAAAACCTATGGAACTTTATTTGCATGCTAATAGCAATGTTGTTAGTATGAATTCTTTGGACACCATTATTGCTAATGCTATGGAAAAGTCTAAGCTTGGGGAAGCTAGTTTTTATGAAAATGATCTTTTTAGTCCCCCATCTTTAGAGGAGAAAATTTACTTTGATGATACTATGCCTCCAATATATGATGATTACAATGATGAATATGATATTTTCAGTCCACCTACTATTGAGGAGAAAATTAATTATGATTACAATATGCCTCCTATATTTGATGATTATGGTGATGAGAATAATAATGATAGCTATTTTGTTGAATTTTCTCCCACCACAATTAATAAGAATGACTATGCTTATGTGGAGAGTAATAATTCTTTTATGCATGTGGCTCATGATAAGAATATTTTATGTTATAGTTATATTGTTAATTTTATTCATGATGCTACTGGAAGCTATTATGAGAGAGGGAAACATGGTTTTATGTGTCTCAACAATATTAAGTTTCCCCTCTTTATGAAAATTTTGAAGTTGCACTTGTTTTGCTTTCCTATGCTTGTTGCTTTGTGCTTTCATGACTTGTTTCTTTACAAGATTGTTTTTATAGGAAGTGGGTTAGTCTTAAATTTGTTCCATATTTGCTTCTTGATGCTCTCTTTTACTTCAATTCATATTTCTTATGTGAGCATCATCGAAATTATCATGCCTAGCTCAAAGGCGTTAAAGAAAATTACTTATTGGGAGATAACCCAAAAGTTTTAGTTGAGTCTTGGAAGTTATTGCTTCAGTAATAACCTCTCCTTATCATTTTTGTGTGGTTTTTGTGCCAAGAGTAACCTCTAATGAGAGAGAAGTAATGCTTGGGAAAGTTGCTGTCCCGAAACAGATTTTTGTGCTTCGCTGTAAAACTTCATGAAAAATCTCTGTACGTCGTTTTGAGGCATGAATTTTTTTGCTTCTTCCCCAGGTTGTTATCTAACTTTCGTTAGTTCAACACTTTTCGATTTGAGCAACATAAGGTCTTCGAAAAAATTGGTTTTTACCTGCTGGTCTGTTTTGACAGATTTTTGCCATTATTTGCATTTGCTTCTTGTTGGTTCCTTTTTGGGTTCTCTTTGGGGAATTGAGCTTTTAAAGGGAAGTCCTACAGTAGCTTGTGTTTTAATGGAAGTTTTGTTGGTGTTGAAACTGAACCCAAAGACTTATTATCTTGAGTGCAGTAATGTTGCTAATAAAGATTGTGTGAAGTTTTGTATGAAGGAAGAATTTCAGGTGTATGGAGAGAATAATGTAATGAGATGAAGAATGAACTAAATCTCAAGCTTGGGGATGCCACCGCATGTCACCCCAAGAAATATCCAAGAAATACAAGCGTTAAAGCTTGGGGATGCCCAACGCATCCCCTTCTTAATCAATAAAAATCTTAGGTTTCTTCCAAACACTTCATTTTTATTATTTCATGCACAGTTGTGTTGTTCTTGGAGCATCTTTGTTTTTGATTTTGGTTTTCTTTTGCTTGGTTTGCTTAGTTTTATTGAATAAATTGGTTGGAACCCCTCATTCATGCATTAGTTTTCAAATAAGATTGGATTGGATTGGAAAAGAGTAGGAAAAGTTCATGCTTAAGTGGTAAAAAGGAGCTTCTTTTGACTATGGCCTATGCTTTGTCATGGCATGCTTGATATTGTTTTGGCTTTATGCTTAGTGATTTTTTCTGTAGCGTGACATGTTATAAACACTTGAGATTGCTTAATGTGCCTTGAAAGAATCATGCGTTGTTTTAGCATATTAAAGCATAGTATTGTGGTATTCTCCTTTAAATGCTTTATTTGGGTTGACTTGGCGCATGATCACACCATGTTAAGACTATCCCAAGTCACCATAGCCTCTATGATCCTTTAGTTTTCGAGTTTTAATATCACTTTATGCTTTAATTAATGATGTTTTGTCGCTTTGCATGATTATGGCCATTATTGCTCTCTTAGTTGGTCGCTCCCAGTCTTTTGCTAGCCTCCATAACCAAATATGAGTTCCACTCATGCATCCAACTCCAAATAAAACCAAGTTATTCCAAAGAGTCCACCATACCTACCTATTAGCATTTGCTATTCCAAGTATATTCATGTTTTTATCTATATTCCGAATTAAACTTGTTATGAGAAAACTAGTGATTAAAGCTCTCATGGACTTGATGGCACACTTCACTTTTCTTGCCCCTAATAAACTTGAACCATTGTGTTATCTATGTTGTATATGCTTGCACTTATATGTTGGGGATTAGCAGAACCATGCTATCATGGCGAGCGCTTTCAACATTTCACTTGTACATTGTACCCAGTTGATATCATGCTCTTTTGTTTATGGATGTCGTCGGTGTGAAATGAAAGGGGAGCTTGTAAGTCCATGGAGTTATGTATGTGTCTTAGAAAAACGCCTGGGCGGCTGGTCTAATCCATGCCTAATCATGGTGGAAACCTGTAGCATAACCATAATGAGCAATCTATGAAGCATTCTTCTTATAAAAAAAGAGATAGAGATTGAGAAAAAAAGAAAAAGAGAAAAAAAGGATGAGAAAAGAGGAAAGAGAGAAAAAAGCACCATTTTCCCATGGTAATAAGAAGATTGCTGAGATGCTCGTTGTCTGCTTGTCTTGTCATTTTGATATGGGGATTCTTCTGTATCATCGGGCAAGGGGTACCCCGTTGGCGGTTCTCTATGATACACATGTACTTACTATGACAAGAACTTACCGGTAACTAAACTTGAGTAGCATGAGGAGCAGCCGTCGTATTCAAGGGACACGAGATTTCCAACTTATACTTTGTCAAGCATATACTCCTTAGTTTGTTCACTTTAACCTTAATCACTTCAAGATGCTTATGATAGGGGCAATGAGAGCTGAAAGCTAATAAGTACCATAATTTTTGGAAGCTCTTTATGAGACTTGAATCCCTGCTTCCTTCTATGAAGGCCTTTCTTTTACTTTTATGTTGAGTCTCCATCTTCTATATTTATGCACCTATTGAGAGAGCATAGTGGTCATTCTTAGTTTAATGTGCATTATCCCAAGACTTGTTGATTGCTGCATAACTTTGATATTGCTTGTTCTTAAACTATTTGTATCTAGTCACCCTTATGAACTTTAAAGGTGTCCTATGCATTTATGTTTGCTACTCTATGAGGGACAAGCTGAATGCCACTATGCTATGTTTTCTTTATGTGAAACAAACAAACATCTTGCAAAGCATTGTTATTCATGAATCTTTTGTTTGTGCCTTTTCATGTTACAACATAGTTGCTATATCTTATTGTTAGAACTCTATCTTTCATGATTCATGTTTAGAGTACCTTAATCCCAGCTATCAATGCTTTTACAATAATGATGATCAATATTGTGTTGTCTGCATGTCACCTAAAAAATTATATTGTTTTGATCATTTACCTACTCGAGGACGAGCAGGAACTAAGCTTGGGGATGTTGATACGTCCATAACGTATCTATAATTTTTGATGGTTTTATGCTAATAATATGCTTTTGACACTCCTTTTTGTATAAAGTTTATGATTTATTTGGACTAACCTACTAATAGTTGCAAAAGTGCACAATGTTCTTGTTTTACACTTTGATGTGTAGGAATTACCAAGAATACAAGTGGAAACCTTGTTGGAGTCAAATTGGGATTTTTCTAGAAATTTGTCTCAGAACTATTTTTTAAGATGGTCACGTTTCGGGTCGAATACAGCGTCAAACGGAAAACTCTTCAACTACAAAGTTGTTGGAAATTTCGCAATAACGCACTAGACATAAAATTTAGCTGATTCCGAGTCCGGATGGGCCTTATAGGCCCGATTTCCTGCAGCCCAAGATGGGGTGACGGGAATCCGAGAAGCTATATAAAGGGAGGAAACCTAATTCGCCCAGGGCACCTCCACCCACGAATTTGCAGCCAACAAAGCCAAGTTTTTGCCTCCCCCATGGATCCCATCCTCATGGGGAAGGGCTCCCAAGAAGCCATGAATGACGGGTGCTAAGGGGCGGTGCTCCCCTGTGATACCGGTGGCGGGGAAGGAGTCCTCCGCGCTGCTGCCGCCGCCGCCTCTTCACCATCTTCACCGCCATCTCCATCGACTCCACCGCCATCTCCATCACCGTTGCTGACTCCCATGATGAGGAGGGAGTAGTTCTCTCTCGAGGCTAAGGGCTCTACCAGTAGCTATGTGCTCATCTCTCTATGCATCATCATATTGTGATCATGAGCTTTGTAATCAAGTAGATCTACTTTGCTACTCAAGTGCTTTAATAGATCTCTGTTCTCCCCATGTGTATTAAAGTGACAGCATGCACACCATGGTGGCACTTAGTCTAGAGATTACAAATACTTGTTATGAGTTATATTTGGAGTTGGATGTCTGTATGAAATTGTGGTATTTGTTGGAACCATCTAGTGCTCAAGGTGACAGTGTGGGGTTATCTAGATGGGGAAAGCGAACTTTGAGGAGTGTTGTTATAGCCCTACCATGGATTAGAGTGTCCAACCAGAGAGTAGTTTATAGTAGTACCATGAAGAGAATATATTTATATGAGTGTGTTAACTAGTGAAAGTATGATCCCTAGGCCTTGTTGCTTGAGAGGGATACCTTTGACCACTTCCTCCCTGAGTTCGATAAACCTTGGGTACTCCACTTAAGGGAAAACTTGTTGTTGTTCTACAAACCTCTACACTTGGAGGCCCAACAACTGTCTACAAGAATAGAAGTGCGTAGACATCATGCCTCTCCTTTGCACGGCCAAGTACCAGGGATGATCTAGGGCAATTGAATGTGTTGATTGCAGTACAAGAGCTGAGAAATTGATAGCTCAAAACAATGTATAGTTGGTGAGGTTGTACTGTGCCTACCAAGTGTTTGATCAAATGGCCGCATGAAACTTACTTTCAAATTTTTGTATGAATTTTGGTGAGTGATCTTGTTGCTTGCTTAGTAGTCTATGGTTGCTGGGAATTGTCAAGGGGAATTGATTTGAATGGTTTTTGAAAAGTGATGATCTAGGCATATGAACTTGATTCAATTTTGCAATGCCTCTTAAATAGATTTAAAAATTGTTTCTGCCACTTTGTAAAGTTTGCTTCGATTCACTTTTACTTGGTCTAGCAAGGGGTGAAAAGAATTGGAAAAGTTTCTGTTGGAAATCTTTTACTAGGAACACTCAAAGTGGCCTAGTGGATAAGTTTGGCCAAAATGACCATTTGATCATATGACTTGTATTTGATTTTCTTTTCATTTGATTCTGCTTGGGAATGATCTAGATGATGTAGTATTCATCTTTAAACCAATCCTTATCATTAGTAACACTCAATCATGGCAATTTCAAGCATTCATACACTAATGCAAATCACACCTGCATTCTTATTAAATTTAATAATAAAAGTTTTTGTTAGCCCTAAACTTGGGTGATTAGAGCTTGATAAGCTTGATTAATATTTTTGGGATGTTACAAACCTTCCCTCCTTAAACAGAATGTCATCCTGAGATTTAGGAAAAATTAGGAACTAAAAATATTTGGAAACTCAGTCCTAATATAATCTTCTCATTCCGAGGTGGCTTCTTCTTCAGTATGGTTACTCCATTGGATCTTGAGAAACTTGATACTTCTGGTCTGGGTGGTTCTAAATGCTTCTTCCGATATACGGGTGGGCACTTCACAATAAGTTAGATCCTTGTCGATATCTATGGCTCTCTGATCGATGTTCTTGAAAACTTCGGTCTTCTCCGGAACTTCTAAGCATTTGCGAAGTAACGAGATATGGAACACATTATGCACGTCTGACATCTCCTCATGCAGTTCTAGTTGATAGGATACTTCTCCTCGGGGGTTCAAAATCTTGAAGGGTCCAATATATCTGGGGGCTAGCTTTCCTTTCAGAAGAAAACGCTGCATTCCCTTCAAAGGTGATACTTTGAGATACACAAAATCTCCGACATTGAAGGTCAAGTCTTGACGTCTTTTATCTGTATAACTCTTCTGTCTAGATTGAGCGGTCTTGAGGTGCTCATGGACTTTTTGAACCTTCTCTTAGGCTTCTCGTAGAATGTCAGGTCCGAAGATCTGACTCTCTCCTACTTACGACTAATTCAACGGGGTATGGCACTTTCTTCTATATAAGAAATCAAATGGGGCCATTTGCAAACTAGCTTGATAACTATTGTTGTATGAGAATTCCATGAAAGGCAGACAATCTTCCCACTTAGATCCATACTCTAGCACACAAGCTCTCAACATATCTTCTAAGATCTGGTTGATTCTTTCAGTTTGTCCGTCGGTTTGTGGGTGATAAGCTGTGCTGAAATTCAGTTTGGTTCCTAATCCTTCTTGGACTTTCTGCCAAAATCTTGAGGTAAACTAGGCTCCTCGATCCGACACTATGGTCTTGGGGGTTCCATGCAAACTGACTATTCTCGTGATATACAACTCCGCTAGCTTTGAACTTTGGTAGGTTGTCTTGACGGGTATGAAATGGGCTACCTTGGATAGTCTGTCTACTATGATCCAAATAGAGTCATTTCCCCTACTAGATGTAGGCAAACCTGTGATAAAGTCCATTCCAATAGAATCCCATTTCCATTCTGGAATCTGTAATGGTTGCAAAATTCCTGCGGGTCTTTGATGTTCCGCCTTGACTCTTTGACAAATATCACACTTGGCTATGTAGCTTCCTACTTCTCTCTTCATTTTGTGCCACCAAAATTGCTCTTTCAAATCCTGATACATCTTTGTTCCTCTCGGGTGGATAGAATAATGAGCTTCTTGCATAATGACTTGTTTCAACTTCGAATCTGCTAGAACACAGATACGTCCTTTGTACCACAGAACCCCTTCTTCATCTTCGGTGAATCCGGGTACCTTCCCTGTCTTGATACGACGCTTGATTCCATCGATACTTGCGTTTCCTTTCTGGGCCTCTTTTATCTAACTAATCAAAGTGGGTTGGAGTTCTATGCTAGCTAAGAATCCTTCACTAACTAGCTCCACTCTGAAATTCTGCATCTCCTCATGCAGACTTGGCTGGGCTTCCTTTATCATGGTATTTAATGTACACGACAATCTACTAAGAGCATCCGCTACCACATTGGCTTTGCCGGGGTGATAGTGAATGTTAAGGTCATAATCCTTGATTAACTCTATCCATATCCTTTGCCTCATATTCAGCTCCTTCTAGGTGAAGATATACTTCAGACTCTTGTGACCCGAATAAATCTCACAGCAGTTACCCATAAGATAATGATGCCATGTCTTCAAAGCTAAAACTACGGCTGCTACTTCTAGGTCATGGGTAGGGTAGTTCTGCTCATGCTGCTTCAGTTGTCTGGACATATAGGACATAACTTTGCCTTCTTGCATCAATACACATCCGAGACCAATCTTGGATGTGTCACAATACACATCAAAAGGCTTCTTGATATCTGGCATGATCAAAATTGGGGCTGAAACAATCTCTTCTTGAGGTCTTGAAAACTTGCTTCACATTTGTCAGTCCATTCAAACTTCTTATCTTTCTTCAACAACTGGGTCATCGGTCTTGCGATGCTCGAGAATCCTTCTACGAACTTGCGGTAGTATCTGGCTAATCCAAGAAATGCGCGGACTTCTGTTTGGGTGGTTGGGGCTTTCCATTCTTCAACATCTCTGATATTGGCAGGATCAACAACAACTCCTCCTGTTGACAGGATATGGCCTAGGAATCCTACTTCTTTTAACCAGAATTCACACTTGCTAAACTTGGCATACAGCTGATGCTCTCTAAGGGTTTCAAGGATGGTTCTCAGATGTTGCTCATGGTCCTCTTCTGATTTGGAGTAGATCAGAATGTCGTCGATAAACACAATAACAAACTTATCCAGAAAATTCATAAAAATCTTATTCATGAGATTCATGAAATAAGCAGGGGCATTGGTTAATCCAAAGGACATGACATTGTACTCGTACAATCCATGTCTGGTGGTGAAGGCAGTCTTTGGGATATCTGTTGCACGAATCTTCAGTTGGTGATAACCAGTTCTAAGACCAATCTTACAAAACACTCTGGCTCCAGTCAGTTGATCAAACAAATCTTCTATCTTCGGCAATGGGTACTTGTTCTTGGTGGTGACGTCATTCAACTTCCGATAATCTGTACAAAGATGGTTGGCACCATCCTTCCTATCAACAAACAAAATGGGTGATCTCCATGGTGATGCACTTGGTTGAATCAATCCTTTTCACAGCATATCATCAAGTTGCTTCTTCAGATCCACTAGTTCAGATGGGTTCATACTATATGGTCTCTGAGCTATGGGTCTGGTTCCAGGGATTAGTTCAATGATAAACTCGATATCCCGATCTGGGGGCATACCGGGCAATTCATCTTATGTCAGGGTATTCACAGACTACTCTGACTTGGTCAACGGTGGTCTTGGCTAGACTCTTGTTGCACTTGAAATGACGGGGCAAAGTCGCAGATACATGTTCTACTGATATTCCGGTGCTACTGGTCATGGTTATGGCTTTCTTAGCACAGTTGATTAATCCTTGATGTTTCGACATCCAATCCATCCCTAGCACTACTTCCAAACCTTTGGTTCAGAGTACTATTAGATTGGCATAAAAATCTATCCCATGTACTCTGATAGGTACGGCCTTGCAAACTTTTCTAACTTTGGTGGTTGAACCAGGGATTTGAACTATCATAACATGCTTCAGATTTGTTAGTTGAATCATACTAGTGCATGCAAATTCTTCTGTAACAAATGAGTGCGATGCTCCAGAATCAAACAACACTCTTGCTAGAACTAAGTTAACAGAAAACATACCCAGCACGACATCTGGCGCTTCTTGGGCTTCTTCAGCATTCATGTGGAATAGACGGCCATTACGGTTGTGCGGGTTTCCTAGGGCGAATCTTTTTCTAGGCTGGACACGGCGTTGCTGTTGGGCAGGTGCATTCACATTGGTTGTTGCGGCAAGCTTCTTGGGGCACTCGTTGGAGTAGTGACTCGTGACTCCACATTCAAAACAAGTTATCATTGACTTGTCTTTCCCTACCACAGGCACAACATTGCTTCCAGTCCTTGGGGCAGTATTGTTGTTGTCGGTGTTGGACTTTGTTGGTGCACGGTTGAAATCGTTGGAGTTGCCGAGGTTGTTGTTTTGGTTTCCTCCAGGCCTTGGCTTTCCTCCTCCACGGTTGGGATAGTTCGGATGGTTCATTGGGGGTCTGTTGTTGCTGGGTGCATATCCTGCAGACGGGTTGGGGCGATACTCCGGGGTATGGTGGGGTCCTGGTTGATGCATCATCTTGTGCTTGTGGTTCTCACTGGCCTGGTTGATCTTGCCTTCCATCTGAATTGCAGAATCCACTAAGGCTTCAAGGTCATCAAATGTAATGTTGACTAGCACTGTCTGCATCTCATCATGCAGACCATTCAAGAATCTCTCCTTCTTTTTGGCATCGTTGTCAATCTCATCAGGTGCATACCTAGCTAGTGACAGAAATTTGTCATGGTACTCAACCACAGTCATCCTTCCTTGCTTCAAGTCCCTGAATTCGTCCCTCATGCTCTTGATTAGACCCGAGGGCACATGGGGCCTGCTGAACTTGAGTTTGAACTCCTCCCAAGTCATCATCTGACCTCCGTTCATCGTACGGGTACTATTCCACCAAGATCTTGCATAGCTGGACAAATGGGTGGCAAACAACACCTTCTCATTAGCATCAACTCCTACAACTTCCAGATTGTTCTCCATGGTTTGCAGCCAATCATCAGCATCTAGATGCTCCTCGGACTTACTAAACATGGGTGGGTTGGTATTCTGGAAATTCTTAAGTTTGGATCCATGGTGATCTTGGTTTCCATGGCCTTGATTATTGTGGGCCATCTGGGCTATTTGTTGAAGAGTGGCTAAGTTGGCTTGACGTTCAGCTCTGCTAGCTTCACGGTCAGAAACTAACATCTGCAGAATCTGCAGCATTGGGTCCTGAGATGAACTGCTTCCTCCTGGATTTCTGCGAGTCATCTAAAGATTGAGATAGATAGTGAGACAAGTGGGAAATTTCTAGGGTTCATGTTGTTTTTTCAGAACCTTAAACTTTGAGTATGACTCAGGTTTTGCAAACTAACAACTTTCTTTTCATTCATTCATAGCACCCAATACAAACACACACCACAACAAGGAAACAGATGGTTTTAAGAACCATTCTGTGAAGCTACGATACAATGGGACCGGGTAAAACTCACACCTACGATAGTGCTCATGTGCGACTAATCACCATGAATGAAGGCAGCATCATCCTCATCAGTGTTGTCCTCCATGGGTTCATCCTCCAGGTAGTCATTGTCATCACTGAGATAAGAGTGAATATCCCCACGGATGTCTTCGCCTTCCTCCTCCTGCTGCTCCTCCAGCTGGATGTCCTGGTCGTGGATGGTCTCCTCCAAGGTGGCTATCTTCTGACGAAGACGGGCAATGACGCGATCTTTTTTGTCGTGCTGGCTGCGAAGTGACTTGCGTTCCTTGGCAAGGATGGCGATGGTTTCCTTCCTTTCAACAACTGCAACATTGCTCTAGTTGACGTGATCACGTGCATTGTCCAACTCCTTTTGTGTCTCATGTAGCATGAAGTCCATGTGGTCCACGTGGTGCCCCAACTCTGGATGGGCTGGCATGGATAGAGGTTGTCCCATTGAGTCACGTCTTGCATAGTGAACAAAACGGGTGCCGATGATCTGGTTGATGTTCTAGGCACACAAGCGAGCGAGAGCTTCCTGCATAGCCCTGGCTAATCCGTCTAGCCAGTTGTTCTCCCGAATGTTGAATTGAATCTTGTCAAAAAGAGGTGGCTCCATTCTACCTCTCAGGTCGGCAACAATCAGCCACTATAGCTTCCCTCCAGTGTGGTCCTTAAGCTGTGCTCCGAAGAACTTCGGGTGCGGGCACTCAAGATGCTCTGAGAGCGAATCCAGATCCCTCTCAAAGATAAGCTATCCTCCATTTCCCAACTAGTAAAACTTGCTATATTTGACCTCCATCTATAAGAAATTGAGATGAGTAAGTTAGTGGAGTGATCAAGTGTGTCAAGTTTTAAGTATACTTGTAAGAGTTTTGAGTAGCAAGTGATTTCTTTTGGAAAGAATCTCAAGGATAAGAATGAGAATAGGTTTTTGTAAATACTCACTTTCTTTGTCTTGAAACTAGGTTATTCAGGCGTCCACTCTAACTAGGGTCTCCTATGGTTAGGATGGCTCTAATACCAACTTGTCAACACCCGGATTTTTAAGTCCAGATGCCTATTATGCCGTACATCGCAATCCCAGGATTACCATTTTTGTGAGACATAACAGAAGTGGTACCACAATACATCATCCATTACAAACCATAATAAGGTCTTACAAATAAAGGATCTCATGATCCAGTCTTAATACAATCAAAGCAGCGGAAAGTAAACGTAGCCGGGCTTCAACTTCATGATCATAGGCAATGCTGACGATGGGAGATGATCCTAGTTGTCATAGACCTCCTGCTGTCCATCTTCTAGGTAATCCTCCTCATAGTCTGGCCATGGGAATAGCCAGGGACAAAGCCATGAGTACTCTTTAAGTACTCGCAAACTACCACTAGTATAAGTAAAACTAGTAGGAATCATAAGATCTAAGTTTGTTTGCAAAAAGGCAGGTTTATTTCATAAAGCTTCAAGGGTAAAAACCTAATTTAGTTCTCTACATTACTTAAGTGAGAACTTAGATCTCATGTCCACAACTCCGTTGTGGTCAAGTCAAAGTCATCTTTCAAGTCACCAATCATTTTGAAAACATCTAACAACGGAACAGTATGACCACTCCAACTGTCCATAATCGCGGACACGTCTATTCGAATAGTTAGACACTCTACAGAGGTGGAACACCGTACGTCTCACACCCCTCTCTTCCGCACGCCTCGAGGACCCCCCTCATGGCGTACTTGTCATCAATCCGACGACACTATGAACAATCATGGATAAAAGGAGCCAATAGGATTCAATATGGAGGAGTTGCAGGCACCAGATTTAGCCATTTGAGGGGAGGAAAAAGTGGATTTCCCATCAACTCCAAATGAAGATCCAAGGACATTGTGTTGTAGCCCTCGTCCATATGAAATCCAACGAGCCAAAGTACGCCTCAATTGGAGTCCGTATGAAGAAATGACGACCAAAACACTGCAAAGTCCAGAGGGCGTAACGACCACTAGTACGGACGGAGCCGCCCGTACCGTACGGTCGTACCATCCTCCGACAGCTTCGTTTTATCAACCGGAAAACATTTGTGAAGGCCCAATGGGAATATTAGGCCCCTAGCTCCATCAGTTCGCGAAACCGACCTCCAGATGCCTAAGAGGGGAAAACCCTAGAAGAAGAGGGGGAGTCCACACACGCCATAGGGGCGGAGCCCTACCACTCTGCCGCCTCCATAGCCGCCGCGCATGAGATCTACACTACCATACCACTTAAGGGAGATAGGATACTTGTATCTTGAAGGCCTCAACACCTATTTACATCACCATCATCATCACCAACGTCTCCAACACCGATCCCCTTTGTCTACTTGGTTGTAATCCAAATCCTAGTGTGGATCTTCACTTGTATTCGATTGTACTCTCATATCCTATCCATATTATTGCCATGATGTTGATTGCCTTTATATGTGAGTAGTTCCTTTGTTCTTGGGGAGATGGAGAAACCCTAGCGTTATTATGAGATGAAAAAAATATGATCTATTACTTGTGTCCATGATATATTGATAGATGATGTGTATTTGATCTCTCTCTTTAGATGGTATATATAGTCAACCACATATCATTTTCCTTCGGGTCTAAAGAAAAGGGTGAAATTCTTTGGACGTATTTGGAAGTATGCCCAAAGCTATTTGTGACTAGAAGCACTGGCTTATAACCTGCACGGTCAAAAGAGAAATAAAGAGAGATTCACTAAGCTAATTACGATATCCACGGGGAGACCCTTAATTGCGGTGGTCTGTATGGGTGACTACTCTTAGATATCACGGTGGTTATTTAGAGATGACCTCATTCCTTGGCTCAAAAAAGTGACTGCCTACGAGCCTTGCGGTGAACATCTTATTATGAAACTCTCTCCACACGTGTCATGACATAAGAAATAGGTTATCCTAATTATGAGCAATTTTCCCATGCTAGTGGTGTATCCTACATTCCCTGAGAACTCCTTAACCATATTGTCACCACCACAACCACACTCGCATCTTCTCGTTTACTTCAGCAATTTACTTTGTTCTTGTTTACTTTAGCACTTATTCAAATATTATTAAATTAAATGGTCAAACTATTCAAAATATTTGAATTATTTTACCATCTAATCGTATCGGGAAGTCCTCAAATCGAGCCAAGCACACATAACCTTAGGATAAAGTGCTAACTCGTGCGCACCAGAAATGACTTCCCATTCAGTCACCCATCTTCAGATTGCTTCGATCAAGCACGGTTAAGTTCTCAGATCTTTTACAAAGAGCTTCAGAAAAAAAGTTATACCTTGTTGATATTAATATCCTATCATTTCTAGTAAGCCATGATATCACACATCTTTATTATTTGACTTCAAAACAGTCATTTAAATGAACAATAATGCTTAAGTAATAATAGTATTTATTGAATAAATAGTACTATTTCCATTCCACAAAACAAGGCATATAAATTTAGTCAGAAGTCAAACAATGTAAAGTTTGACTAAGTTTTTACAAGAAACTATAAACCATTATAATGTTGAATCAATCTTATTAGATACATTATAAAATATATTTTCATACTATAGCTATGTAGTACCATAATTGTTGGGAGTTTTATCCTTTATTTTTTTAATTAAATTTTTTTTGCAGCAAAATCTAAAACGTCTGAAAACTCTATTTCCCTTTTGAATTTGAGATTCTAAAAAAACTGTAACAATTGAAGGCCATTAAATTCAAATTTAACTTTTCGTGTAGATGTTTTTTCATGTAATAAACTTTTCGATCCGATGTCGTATGCAAAAGTTAGAATCGCTTTACCGAAACTTTTCTTTACAAAATGTGTCGGAATTCATTTTTTATATTTTTCGTAACAACTAGATCATGTAACATAACTAAATCTCAAAGGTGGCGATACCTAGTCATCCCGCCCGACCATCACCGCTTCTGACGTGGCGCCGCCATGGCCACTGTGCCGCCCCATATTTTCCCAATTCTACAGTAGAACAGGATCACATGCCTGCCAAGCTGGTTGTCGACAAATTGGGGAGTCGCATGATCATGTTAAACCTGCTACCTGTATGCGCCCCAACCCTCATGGGCAGAGGCGAGTGTGTAAGGATAGAAGTAGGTAACCTTTAGGTTCCATCTACGCTCTTTAATAAAAAACTTTTTTTTTAATCATCACTTTTTAAGAATCTAGTTTATTTGTCTGTACTAGACTAAAAAAAGGGTACATGAAGGTTCCTAAATAGAGACGCCATGTGTGTATCTTATTGCAATTTTGGATCATTTTGCACCCACATCACAAGTTACAGAACCAGCTAATTACCATTAAGCGTGTGTTTTCTGATGTGAGGAACCATCCGGAATTCCGGACTTGAACATCGGATGCATTGTCTACAACCCGTGCATTTCGTTCTTTACTACTCCCTCCGTTTTAAAATATATAAGATGTTTTATCTTTGTGAAAGAAATGCATCTACACTAATTTTAGTATATATGTTCACTCTAAACCTACATGAAACTACACATTAAAAGGAGTCTAGATACACTTCTTTTACAAAGCTAAAACATCTTATATTTTGAAACGAATGGGAGTAGTTTTTAGTTTTTAGCGTTAGCACTTATTTCCTTTGGAATTAGGGAACTTCCACCGTTCTCGTTAAAAATGATTCTACATGTGCCTTTTTGGGGTTGGCACTTAATTCCTTTGGAATTCATGTAAAAGAAGTACTTTCTTTGGAATTAGGGAATTTCCACCATTCAAAAGAGAAGGGATTTTGTGTACCCACTTTCATATTTTTTAAAATTTCAAAACTTCACACTTGTGTGTCTCTAAAAATTATAGCGCTAAATATATAGATAGATATATACAGAGGAGTGTACGCAAAAAAAATCGTTAAAAAATATTTTATGTTTTGGAAGATATACTATTTTTACTAGTACTATTTACTGTCAGAAATGTGTCTTTTTATATTTTTTTGAAATATAACGTATTTTTTAAAAGATTTTTTTTGTGTACACTCCTTCTATATATATCTATCAATATATTTAATGCCAGAATTTTCGAAGACATAGAAGTGTGAGGTTTTGAAATTTTCAAAAATCTAAATGTGAAGTGAGCACCGGTGTCCATGTGGAAAAGACACTTTTTGCATTCAAAAAGGTTAAAATAACAAGTTAAAACGATCCTTGATGTGGCTGCTGGGATTCGAGCCCAGGTCTCCACGGCCACAACGTGGACTTCTCACCACTAAACTGCAGCCACTTTGATGTCTGTATGTCCGTTCTTTCTATATTTAACAACCGACCTGGTCGGCACTCCACATGAAAGATCTGCTTGGGCACTTGGCAGGATGTTTATCATTACAACTAACCATTCCACTGGGACAAGGAGGCACCAACATTGCAAAGCATCTGTTCAGCAACTACAATGTATATATCCTTTTTTTCATTCTTGTTTTTACAGGATGTTCATACAAGGAACTCACTATAAATAGACTCAGAACACCTACAATATACAATGCCATCATATTGTTGCTGACAACCACAAGATCGAGAATCACTCCATTTCATAGTTTGGTGTAGACATTATGGTGGGTCTTGGCTAGACACACAAACCACAAGAACTCTTTACTCTGGTTATGACAGCCTGGTTGCAGGACAGGATCATAATCTTATAACCCTGGCGAGCATATTGACTATGATCTAAGAATCGAAGGAAGAATAAAAATGGACGATTTAGAGATATGCTACCCACAGCAGCCAATCTCTCCTTCCTCCACATCGACATCCATGGAGGGTGATATGCTGTCCTCCATTTCATACTCGAAATCTTCTTCAAGGTCTTTCTTCATGAAAAGGCCAAGCCTCTCAAGCGGGCTTCCCAGGCCAGGTGGAAGGTCAGTCCTGTCGACAAAATCCACAATTAATTTGCCCGGGGGGTTCAGCTCCCACTTTTTGCTCATGTTTTCCAGTTCCTTTAGAATGTCGCTGTTGTCAATATCAATAGTCTTCTTCATCTACACAAAAAGAGGAGATTGAGACATCAAGCTTAGAAACTCTCTGGTCAGAAGATGACAAGCAGCCAGTACCATGTGTAGTGCCAGGCGTGCTGCCTCTCTTTCCTGATCCCTCTTTATCCTGATTTCTTCATCCAACTTGAACTGTGCAGCGGCTTCAGCCGCCTTCACCTGGGCCTCAATCCTTTCTTTCTCTGTAAAGAATAAATTTGGAGAAAGACGCAATGGAAGGTCAGCATTCGCAGCAATGGCATAACGCAATGTGAATGTGACACTAAAAGGTACAGCCTAAAACAAGCCATACAGACCTAGAGTTTCTGCCTCAATTTTTCAATAATCAAAATATAATGATCCTAGTACTCACAACCACATCAATTTTACATTTTCGAGTGAATTCTACAGTACGAGCAGGGAAAAACTCACAGGACTGACTAATCCATCTCCTTAACACATCAACAAACAACAGGGCCTCTTCCAATAACTATCTCCCAGCTTAAAAAAACTATCCCCAGATGTTATAACTTCTTCCTTCTTTGATCACTGAAAAAAAAAACAGGTCGTCCTTTCATAGAAGCTACAAACTGGCTGCCTAACTGACTGAGATACAACTGTCTACAGCTAATTGATTATTACTGCTAATGCACATCTATTTTACATTTATTAACCTATCTATGTCTTTATCTTGTTCCCGGCATCAGATAAGTAACTACAAACCGAGTCCAACCCTTCCAGATTTGGTTGACACATGGATGTTTTCATCAAAAGGAAAATTACATTCAGAAAAAAAGAAAGAACAAAGAACTCGGTTAGTCAACGACCCAATTTAGAAGTGGAAAAAGTTGATGGCATAGAACTCATCTCCATAGCACGCGAAGGACAGTTCCTAGCCAGTTCCCAACTGTAACCAATCAATTCAAAACTAGCTCAAATACTAGGTGAATATACCATCTACCAACAAGACCATAATGAACACTTGATTCCTGACACTTCTCCAACATCCACCAGACCCATTTTGGACAACGGAAATCATCAAACCTTGAGAATTCAGATAAGTGTAGCTTATTTTGTGTCCGAGAGAGCTCAGTGCACACATTTGATCCTTAGCCAACTCACAATACTGGCAGACAACAAAACATAACCAGCCTATACATAATAGCCTTTTAGAAGCTCAGGGTTAATTAGTACCTTCTTGCTGCCTTTTTTCCAGCCTCTCCTTTTCCATCTGTAATTTTGCAGGGTCTATTTTCTGCCCCTAGGAGATCAAACCAGCATGTCAGCTAGGGCTGCATGAGTGCAGAGAAAGACTTGCCTACTGCAAGTGGATAGCATAAAATGCAATGTACACAGTTTAGCATGCATTTTAGAAACATTACATGGTCCAGAAGTGCCTTCTGCTGTGCCTTCACGATTGTTCCAGCAAAACGTCTCTTAAGGATTGCTCTACGAAGGGCTTTGGTTGGTGACAGAGGTTCATCATATATATAACTTCCATCTCCTAAAATTCACATCCCCAAAAGCAGTACATTAGCACCAAATTATCTGGCAACAAGATATTTCCAAGTTCATGACTGTTATGTTATCACTACAAGTAAGGAATTAAACAATGACCGGATGAAATAAACATATAATGAAAAGAGAACAAGCCAAAAGAACCTTGCCCATATGCAAGAGGTGAAGTTGAAGTATCAATGCAAGACCGAGATTCATTTCCTAAGATAGCAGATACGTGTGTTAGCAAAGATAGATAGCATTGAATAAAATTATGTGGAATTCCTGAACATACCAATCAACTGAGAGCTCTGCTCACTTGACTGCACCTTCGTTATTTTAGCGCTCTCCTAAAGATAAAAAACATGGCTTAGGAGGGCTAGCTGGGAATTTGCTTCATCAATAATGTTCTATAAGACTAAGACAGAAATGAACCAAATAAAATTAAATCATTGTCAAAACCTTTGTGCAAGGGATAGAATGATTTAAGGAGCCCATTCTGCTAGCAGCTGCTTGAGGTTTATCTGAATTGAAAATAAATAAATAAAACATCAATAATCTTGGCAGAAGAGTGTAATCAAGAGAAGTTTGTGGCACATAATGAAAAAAGTCACACCATTAACACCATTGGACAAGGTCTGCCCCGAGCCCCGCACAGAGAACTTAATTTTTATCTGTGCACACAACAAATAGCAGTAAATTAAAATTATATTGCTGTTAAAAGGACCAAAATAACACATCATCAAGTAACTGAAGCTTTCCTGTGATCTTACTTTGGAGGATATTGCATCTGTCAATGTCTTCTTTGCAAGTGAATTCGAGCATGAGACCAGCCCTCTAGAAACTACTGGCTTCGAATTGACAGCAGTACGAGCCTTAATTACCTTCATCTGCAGCTGTTCTGACGCCAGATTTTTGTCTCTCCATTTTCTTTCATATAATTTCCATTCGGAATTGAACATTATATTCAGTTGTTCAGCTACTGAGTGAACATGATTTCCGGGAGGATTATACTTCATTGCATTTGAAAATGTTAGCCTCACATCTGCTGCAAACTCATCAGTGCCAGAATAGCTCTTGTTTGTGAGTTTCTTCTTGACAGTACCCAAGTCCATTGGATTACGGATAATGTCAAAGTAATCAGGGATCCCAAATAGGACCGGGTCAACTGGTTGATGAAAAAGCCAACCACCTGGGTAATCCATGAGCTTCCCCAGAACACTTCTACACACCCTTGTCTTGCTAGTGTTCATGCTTTTAGCCTTGTTGTTTGAGGATGGTCGATTCCCACATGAAGAAATTGACGTCAATCTAGATTTCTGAGACGGTTTACTTCCTTCAACCTCTGAATCTGTACCAGAATCTTCTGATCCACTGCTTATGTAAACTGAGCTCCTCCTCTTACAGGCTTGTGTGGTCATTGTGTCTGGTTACAATTCTTACTTTCTGGTCTTGAGTCTCAACAAATGAACAATAACTTCAGACTTGACGATGTCCTCTCTGATAGGCACACACAACACAGCACATCTTCTCAGTCAGGGCTGGAAACATAATATCCAGTCAGAAGCAAGCTGCTTAACATGACCAGAAGAATCAGTACTAGTTAATACAAGTTGTCAAATGTTTGCCAAGATAGTTGGTCGTACCCAAATGAAGGCCTAGCAATTTTGCCAAATTTTTGGTTGGCACGCTACAATCCAAACAACAGTGAATCACCAAAATTTTGGTCATACCCTTGCTTTGCTCATGCCTCGGGCATGTGCACTTTCAGGAGCTGCGCAATCGCATCGGCGTCATCAAGGTGAAGAACACCTAGACAGGAGGAGTTTATTGGCTAATCTAGCTGTCAGGTGTCAAATAAGTTCAGTTAGCGTGTCAGTTTCAGTTAGAGTTTTCAGCTATTTGCTAGGCTCGTTTTAGATAAGATTTAGACTCGATCTTGATCCTGTAAACCCAGTCACCTGAGTGTGGGATGACACGCTCGTTAGAGGGTATCGTGTGACCAGATACTGTTGCATTTTTCTGTTGAATAAAAGGCAAGAAGAAAAGCAGAAAAGCTGCACAGTTGCCTGCAGCGCAAAATCACTGTCTCTAAGTTTGCGAGTGGGAGTCCACAAAAAATTTGGTTGGGCTAGTTGGGGCTCAAACCAAACACACCCTCAATGCCTCCGCAATCTGCTCCCGCTAAAAACAAAACAGAAGATAGCCAGTCCTAGCAAATGAATGCAGTAAATGTAACATGCAAGTAAGAACACTTGAGGTGTATCCTATGTGAGTTTTTACCCGAAAAAAAGCACATCAAGATATACCTCAAGTACACTTACTTGCATGCTTCGTTCAAAAAGCTAGTTGATATTTTCAAGCTAACTAGCATAATGAAAGTGCACTGCTACAAAGCCAGTAAAAAGACAAGTTAGGACACCAGCTTGCAAGATCATTGAAAGACATTGGTGTCCTACGAATGCTGTTCAGTTCCAGTGACAGAAGAGAGCGAAAAGACGTGTTATAGGCACTGAGGAGTTGGATCACCTGAAGCTACCATGGAAAGGCCATTGAAAGATTTGAAGCTAGACAACACTAAAAATATAGAAACACGGAAAGATGGGCATTAAGGACGAGGACCGCAATCATGTAGGAGGACGAGATTTTTGTTACGTTAGAGTATGTAGGTAGTGCTGTTTGCTCCTTTATGCTACGATATGAAACTGTGAGTTGGTTGGGCGAAGAATTATGAAACCTAGAGATGGGTTTGGGTCAGAATCCCGATCCTACACTTGTTTATTTGTGGTTCTGTTTCTTCTACAAGTGTGTTGGTCCCACATGTCAGTGAAAGTGCATTTGTTTATTGGAATTGGAACTTCTGCAAGGTTGTTGGTCCACATGGATTGTGAACGAAGAGGAGTGAACTGACCACCACTCCAAACTTTATAAGTAGGAAAGATGTTCGATAAGCATGAAATATTTCCTTTTTAGCCATTTCGTTCCTCGGAAGCGAATACAGATCAAGTTAACACATGTGGGACAGGGATTGCACAAGGTAATGTAATCACAAGTTAATAAAAAAAATGCCCAAGCCTCCAAACTATTCTTGTTCTGTTATTGATGAGCAAGCTATGTCAACTCTTTTTCCAAACTAACAAAACAAATGGTACTGATTCAATGTTTACAATTTCATTGGCACAAACAACATTTTAGTATCACCAAAACAACTGTCATAGTAGCTAAGTATCATACTAAATTTTGAACTCGCCTCTCAACATTAGTACTTAATTCTGAAGTTACTCGGGGGAGTGAACTGACCACCACTCCAAA
The DNA here is from genome assembly GCA_023614405.1 of Avena insularis. NCBI lineage: Eukaryota > Viridiplantae > Streptophyta > Magnoliopsida > Poales > Poaceae > Avena > Avena insularis. The sequence continues at coordinate 375,942,080 of CM042689.1, forward strand.
CTTTATAAGTAGGAAAGATGTTCAATAAGCATGAAATATTTCCCATAGACAACTTTCCCAATAAGGGTGTGTTCAGTTCCAGAACCAGAGGGGATGGAACGGAATGGTTCCATTCCGACGTCATGGAACGGTTCTGACCCGTGTTCGGTTCGGAAAAAATCGCGGAACGGAATGGTTCCGTTTTCTGTTCGGTTGGGACAAAATTCGTGGAATGGAATGGCTAGATTCTACTCCTAATTATTTTTTCTTCAAATCACAGTAGCTAAACAGAGAAGGGCACCACGTGTTCTTCCTCACTTTGGAAAATCGGAGAGGAAAAAGGCCAAAATCGGAGAGGAAAGAGGCGAATTCCCGGCGCCGCCCCTGCGAGGCTGAGAGCTACCGCCGGATTCCCGCCCGCAACCAGCGCCGCCTAGCTTGCAACCTGCCGACGCCGCCTCACCTGAAACCAGACACCACCCTGCCTCCAACCAGCGCCGCCTCGCCTGCAACCCGCCGACGCCGCCTCGCCTGCAACCAGCCACCACCTCGCCTCCAACCAGCGCCGCCTCGCCTGCAACCCGCCGAAGCCGCTAAGTTACGAAGGAGGAGGTCACTTGCGTTGGAGGTTCTGTAGCGTGACCAGCTGTGCACCGTCCGATAAGTTACGACGGTGACGTCTATATAACTGGGAGTGCTGATGTCAGGTGACCATGGCCGCGGCCACTTGGGTCGCGCGATATCATATGACAGCCCTAAGCAAACTACCTTAAATGGATTATCCAATAAATTTATGCCAGGGTAGACGCTGAATTGTCCCTTGAGACATGTACTAACATAGAAGGCCCGACTCCTTAACCTAACCCTACAAGATCCAATTTTGCCAGGATAGACGCCCAATTATTCAATCCCCTAAACGACGGAGCGACATGGTTGTTTCCAAGCCCTAGAATCATAGATCAGACACCTAAGCGGATAGTGACAGAGAGGGAGAGAGGAACCAACCTGAGTGTCCCGTCGTCTGCGCGGAGGGCGGGCCCTCCGGGAAGTTCCCTCCGAATCCTTCGCCCCGCGGGTGAGAGGCCGCAAAGGACGCCTCCGCTTCTTCGGGCTCGCCGGTGGGGCGGATGGCGGGAGGCGAGTTCGGTCCGCGCGACGCGGCTGCTTCCTCCTCTTGGGCGTCAAGCGGCGGTGCTATGGTGGGTGGAAGGAAATGGGACGTTGCGGCCTGAGGGGGCTGGTTAGGGTTTCGGCCCTGGCTCGGCTCGGAGGAAGGGAGGACGGGGGAGGCGGGGACGTACCCGGATGGTGCTCGCGGGGTCGACGGGGACGGGGATGCGGCCGCCGGCAGCGGGACTAGAGTTCGGGCGGGGGAGGGATGCGGGCGTCGGGCTCGGGGCGAGCGACCGACCTCCGGAGCTGCGAGCCGAGAAGGGAAAGGGCAGGAGGAGCCGCGAGGTGTGTGGGTTGTTGGCTTGTTGCAACAACATGACGATTCTACCCCCTGACAATAAGGAAAGGCGGTGCGAAGGCGTCTGCCGATGTGGCTCAGTGGCTCGGTGCCTCGAAGGCTCGGCTTTGGGGCCGCGGCGCGCGCTGACAAACGTTGTAGCTGTACAGCGTCTCCAGCGTCCCGCCAAATTATGGTCTTTGAGGGCTACTGGAACCAGTAAGTGTCCATGCACGCTTCATAATTTGTAATTAAACAATTATCATGAATCTTATTTCTCTTTTAATTAGTTTTTTATCGAGCCATTTAATAATTAATTATAAAATACTTAAGAAACAATAACAGCATTATCTACTATTTAGTCTTTGATGATGTTTCTCTCTTCAAGGTACATCTATTTATGCGCTCTATAAGGCTTCCCTCCATGATTGGTATATTCTTTAAAGCATCATTCCGTTTGTACTTCAAAATATGAACAAAAATCGCCTTCCTAACTTCAATATCATCCTACAATTCATTATACAACATTATTATAAAAAACTATTTTCCGTGTAGTTATCCTTTTTCATAATTTTGATTATCATCATTCAATTCTGAATCCACCAAAATGACAGCGAATTTTCTTATAAAATGTGTCATATAAGCCTAAGAAGTAGTAGTGAGAGTGACTTTCCAAATAATGATATAACATATAATAAGTATCAAGATACGTAACAAAATACCTGATCAAGAGTGTCAGATAAAACATCTCCCATAAAATACTCCATGAAATTTAACATCTAAATACGACACAATGACTTGCATAATTAATATTTTTATGATATACTTTTAAACAAATGTCATTATCAATAAAATACAATGACCATGATGGCTTTTTTTAACTCGACATGTCCCACGGCAGATACTTGTAAAGGACAATCATTTTTCAGATAATAAAAGACTTTCAGTATAATCAAATGATCCTAATTTTTTTTGAAACTCGTGTAACTTTTTGTGAACCTCATATACAGGAAAAAGAAAAGGATTTTTAAACAAAGTGGTATCCAAAAGAAATCCCACGGAGGCCAAGTCGTCTCTCCTCACGCTCGAATAGTCCAATGAAGGTCGTCTCTCTCCCACGCCAGCCTCACTCTCATCCAGATAAAAAAGAATTCACTCATCCCCACTCACTTCGCGTGTCTTCCTGTCGCCAGTGACCGTACCACCGCTCCCCTGCCTCCCCGCCACTGTCCGGAGACCAGGCGGAACTCGTTGAAGGCCGGGAAGCAAGGTGACCCGGTGGGAGGCGGCAACAGAGGCGGAGGGCTGGACCTCATCCCAATTGGGTCCGCGGTTGCGGCCATTGCCCACCGGTGTTCGATGGCTGGCTCTGCGTAGGCCTCTGCCCCAGCACCGGCGTTCGCGCGCGCCCACCCGAGATCTCAAGCTGGATACCGTCGAGAAGATCGTCAAGGACTTCACCTCCGACATGGCCCTGAATCCCTTCTCCTCCGGCACCCGCATCCGGTGAGCGATACCGACAAAATTCCTCTCCCACCTTCTGCACGGTTCTGATTCGTCGCGATTTTGTGGGCAATGTGGCGGTGGAGCGGACAGTGGTGTGGCGGGAGTGCTCTGCTGTCCGGACTGCCATCGGCGAGCGCGGGCAGGAGGAACTCCAGCACCGGAACATGGCCATGCTCATGTTCATCCACATGGTCGGAGCTCAACCGGTTAATTACTACTGGGGCTTGCGATAACAAAGTAAAGGTACATTGCTAGTACCATGGGGGAAAACTTCTCATTTGTAACAAAGTAAATGTTCATCGGTTCTTCTAAACTTCGAAATCTACAATTACATCTTCATAACCAATTTTTTAATTCAATTTCCCGTTTTATTTATAGCAGCATGCTATCTGCAAGAAAATCTGCACGACCACTGATCACTGAATACTCAAGCAATACTCAATTTACTTTTCTATTTGTAGCGGCATGCTATCTGCAAGAGCATTAGGAGGAGACGTCTGTTCTGCAACTTCTTCATCTTACCCGCAAAAAACTTCTTGATCAGGCATCGAGGGCACGGAGGGCAGACCTGTTCGGTTTCCTTTGTTTCTTTCTGGTTGAATTGCGATAAAGGGAGGAGAAAGACAGGCTAATCTTTTAACAGGTTGGGCCAGAGCGCTGCGCATACCTAGTAAAAACAAATTGAATTTTAGGAAGGGGGGAGGCGTGGCCCAGTTTCGCCTCCACGACGCTCCGCCCATGCCTGAAAACAAGAAATGATAAGCACCATAACCTTTTCCAAGGTTCAAAGCTATATTGTGTTCATTATCAGTATCCTGCACTTCAAGTCTAGATGTCTTCCTCTGGGTTCTGTTTCATAATATTTTCCGAGCATACAAATTATGTTACTGCAGTTCATGAGTACATATCATGGTTTACATTTTTTGTTTTCAAAACATTTTGGCCAACACCGAATTATCTGAAAATTTGGGTTTCAATCGGGCTAAATAATTTTACTTCAGTTCTACTGCAATCTGATCAAATTAGAGAGAGTTTGGCTAAATTTTTAATCAGTACGTCCCTGGAATATACTTTGGTTTGTTCCTAGTTCACAACTTAATTTCCAACACCGTCCACTGTTGTATACATAAGTTTTCGCATGACCCTTTTTTATTATAGAGGCATGTTCACTGTTTATGCAATACAGTTATGTCAGTATATCTTCTGTTATTCTCAGGTTATTTCTCTGATCAGCTGGATGTAAGCCTCTCCAACTTTACATTAGAGACACAAAAAGCTTCTTGTTTGACATATCCACTTTTTGTTCACTTGCCTGTTTGTGAGCTGAACACCATGTTTGTCCGGTCTCTATTGATTATTTCACTATAGACATTACAATGATCTTGTGTGTTTCCCTGATTTACCTATTCCTTTTTCAGATAGTGTAATGGGTCATTATTTGTCAGACATTATAATGATACAGGTCAATCATGACCAATGGAAAGGGCCACTTCTACATCTTGTGCTTGTTATTTGTAGTTTTGTTTCTACACAACATTGCATGAGTTTACTTTGCCATATCGAATATTATAGAGCTGTACAAATTATTAGATATCTATAATATTCAGGGGAGGATTAAAGATTGCAAAGCTCTTACTTACACACATGACCCCAGAGCTACAGAAATAGAAAAATACCGAACGATAAGGTGATTCAATGATTTCCTTATGTAGGCTGACAGCTTGTTTAGTTGCTCTATGTGTTCAGTATCATAATTAACTGTTTTTTAATTGTGCAAGTTATTGAAGCATGTTGCAGGGTTTGGGAAATAGCCAAGTTCTTCATTCAGTATTGAAGATTGTGGTGGAGATGAAATCATCACTTCTCTCAATTGATAGGACTGCATACACAGCTATGGAAGATGCCTTGATGGTAAGCTATGTACCATTTCTCTAGTGGGTCAATCTGCCTGGTACAACAGAGGCATCACTCATGGAAGTGTATGTTAGAAATGCAACCATCTCTTGAATTTATGTTGTTATATACCTGATAGCAACGGTGCCTCCAGGAATGCCAGCGGCGAGGGCGTCGTCCAGGTTCTCGGCGCGACGCAGGCAAGGGTGTCGTCCAGGAACAACGTGGCGAGGGTGTTGTCCAGGTTCTCGGCGCGACGACGCGGGCAATAGCGAGGGCGTCGTCCAGGAAAGTCGCGGCGAGGGCGTCCAGGTTGTCGGCGCTCCGCGATGCGGCACCTGCGACTGTGAGGGCGTCGTTTGGGAACGGCAAGGGCGGCCTCTAGGATCTCGGTGCGACGCGATGCGAAGCGCGCGAGGGCGTCGTCCAAGAACGTCGCGGCGAGGGCGTCGTCCAGGTTCTCGGCACGACGCGGGCGACGGCAAGGGCGGTCGTCCAGGAACAACGCGGGTAGGACGGCGACCAGGTTCTCGATGCGACTTGGGCGACGGCGAGGGTGTCGCCCTGGAACTCAGCGACGGCGGCCGGTGATGGCGAGATTGCTCGCGTGTTCAGTTTCATGTTTTCCTTACTTGACCAGTCAGATTTTTTGGAAACCAGCGTGGACGCGGTTTGTAGCTGCGGGGATAAGTTTCGGTCCATCATTGTAAAATACTAAGTGCACACGGAGATCTGATTAGAGTAATCACATGCATTGGTTTTCCTTAAGTGGGCGTGATCAAGTGGTTTTACTCCGTTCGCGTGTGGTTTGCGGGGTGTAGCTAAAAAAATTCTTGTTCTCTCCTTTATAAGTAGTAGAGATACTTTTTGTTCACTTGCCTGTTTGTGAGCTGAACACCATGTTTGTCGGGTCTCTATTGATTATTTCACTATAGACATTGCAATGATCTTGTGTTTCCCTGATTTACCTATTCCTTTTTCAGATAGTGTAATGGGTCATTATTTGTCAGACATTATAATGATACAGGTCAATCATGACCAATGGAAAGGGCCACTTCTACATCTTGTGCTTGTTATTTGTAGTTTTGTTTCTACACAACATTGCATGAGTTTACTTTGCCATATCGAATATTATAGATCTGTACAAATTATTAGATATCTATAATATTCAGGGGAGGATTAAAGATTGCAAAGCTCTTACTTACACACATGACCCCAGAGCTACAGAAATAGAAAAATACCGAACGATAAGGTGATTCAATGATTTCCTTATGTAGGCTGACAGCTTGTTTAGTTGCTCTATGTGTTCAGTATCATAATTAACTGTTTTTTAATTGTGCAAGTTATTGAAGCATGTTGCAGGGTTTGGGAAATAGCCAAGTTCTTCATTCAGTATTGAAGATTGTGGTGGAGATGAAATCATCACTTCTCTCAATTGATAGGACTGCATACACAGCTATGGAAGATGCCTTGATGGTAAGCTATGTACCATTTCTCTAGTGGGTCAATCTGCCTGGTACAACAGAGGCATCACTCATGGAAGTGTATGTTAGAAATGCAACCATCTCTTGAATTTATGTTGTTATATACCTGATAGCAACGGTGCCTCCAGGAATGCCAGCGGCGAGGGCGTCGTCCAGGTTCTCGGCGCGACGCAGGCGAGGGTGTCGTCCAGGAACAACATGGCGATGGTGTTGTCCAGGTTCTCGGCGCGACGACGCAGGCAACAACGAGGGCGTCGTCCAGGAAAGTAGCGGCGAGGGCATCCAGGTTGTCGGCGCTCCGCGATGCGGCACCTGCGACTGCGAGGGCGTCATCTGGGAACGGCAAGGGCGGCCTCTAGGATCTCGGTGCGACGCGATGCAAAGCGGGCGAGGGCGTCATCTAGGTTCTCGGCACGACGCGGGCGACGACAAGGGCGGTCGTCCAGGAACAGCGCGGGTAGGACGGCGACCAGGTTCTCGACACGACTTGGGCGACGGCGAGGGTGTCGCCCTGGAACTCAGCGATGGCGGCAGGTGATGGCGAGATTGCTCGCGTGTTCAGTTTCATATTTTCCTTACTTGACCGGTCAGATTTTTTTGGAAACCAGCGTGGACGCGGTTTGTAGCTGTAAGGGGATAAGTTTCGGTCCGTCATTGTAAAATACTAAGTGTACACGGAGATCTGATTAGAGTAATCACATGCGTTGGTTTTCCTTAAGTGGGCCTGATCAAGTGGTTTTACTTTGTTCGCATGTGGTTTGCAGGGTGTACCTAGAAAAATTCTTGTTCTCTCCTTTATAAGTAGTAGAGATGCAAACTGTAACATCCCAAAACTTTAATTCAAGATTATTAAGATCCAAATCATCAAAATTAGGGTTAATAAAAACTTTTCCAATTAAAAATATGAAAGCATTAATGTGTGTGTGCATTTAAAATAGGAGTTGATTTGAATTGCCATGATTAAGTGATCCATTGGTTGTAAAATGATTTTTAGGTGAAATAAACATCATCTAGATCATTTCCAAACAAATCCCAAAGAAAAACAACTCAAAATGAATAAATGATGAGAATGGTCATTTATGCCATTTTAATCAGCATGCCTACTTTAGCTATTCCTAGTACTCAAAACTTAACAGAAACAATTATGGATCTTTGCACCCCCTTGCTAGTACAGATAATGAGGTACCAAGGCCCACTTTGTGATCTGCCAAAAACATTTAAATACTAATTGTAATTGACATTTGAAAATGGAATCTATATCATATGAAAAGATCCCACTATTTCAAAAACCACTCAAACAAGCTCAATTTTTAAAACCCAAGCACCCACAGAGTCTCAAGCTTATATCTAGCACACCCACCAAAAATCTTTTCAAAATTCAAAAAGAAAGTTCTTGCGGCCATTTCATCAAACACTTGACAGGCATGAATTATACCTAGTAATTAGCTCACTGTTTGCAACAGGATTTTGCACCCAATTTTCCTCCAAACACTCTCTCTGTCTCCAAATGATCTAACCATGCCATTATCACCCCTCCCTATCCCCTAGTGGCCATGCCATGCCATGCCATGCCGAGCACCTGCTGGCCGGCCGACCATGCCACCACCGCAGCAGACCGTCCCCCTCCCCCTCGCCATGTCTACTAGCTAGCTCTCACCTCACCGCCACCCTCTGTCCCCTCCCCGAGCCGAGTTAGACCGTGGACCATATCTATCTAAATATGTAAAAATATTAAGGTTTACATGCAGTGACTTTGGACTAGTACCAAAATAATGCTATATAGGCATTTCTAGTCACTTTAAATCATTAAATAATGAACTTAAACCAAAGTAATTATGAACCAACCCTTAAATTACATTCCCCCATGTTAGAATATGTGGTGATGACATGTGTCCACATGATCCCATATTTTAAGTGGTGAATATTAAATCTTAGTTAATTTTCAATGAGTAGAAATTCCTTTTCTAAAATAAAAAGAAGGAAACTAGTGAATAAAACTTGTGATGCTTGTGATGATAATAGATCATCAAATGTGTGCCTTAGAGTGCTAATTAGACTAGTTAAGTATTGTTTGGTGATTGTGTACTCCGTATGTATTTATAGACGATAGTACCAACCAAGCTTACGAGGAGGAGGAGTTCTATCAAGAGGAGGAAAAAAACTTCAACCACTGCACCAACCAAGGCAAGCTACTATTGGCAAGCTAGCACTATCCAAGTTAACCCTTGCAAGTTGTACTTGTAATCCACCATTAGCAATGCAAGCTAACCCTTGCAATCTAGATGGTTGAGCAAAGATGCTTTAGACATGCTTTGATTATACCACTTTGACTAGTATTTACCCCAAGTCTTATTTTCAAGCTTTACTTCCTTTACTATACCCAAAGTTCTTTACTTGTTTTGAAGGTAGCATAAAGAGTATAAAACTTGGCCTATTTAGATAAACTTTAGAGGTCATTCTATGGCATGAGATTGATCCCATCTTTCCACCTTAGTGAACACTCTTAACTTAATAGTTTAGAGTAGATAAAAACTTGAGTCACTCTAGATGGGAGCACTTGGTGAAAATGAATTATGAAAACCTTGGAATGATGAGTCATTCTATTGAGATGTTTTGACATGTGTTGAGAAACACAAATGGTTTATGATGGTGAAAATGTTGAGACATGAGCCTTAACCCTTTTCAAAACTGATGGTTGGATTCGGATGCGATACCATTCCAAATTTACCGTACAACCATAATACCTGAATTGGTTAAGGATTAGCCGAAAGTTTATATGCATTAGTATTAGTTCCCTCGCGGGAGAAGTTTGAGCTGAGGCTACCTCTCAATGTTGTCCACCTATGCAGTGCCCAAGATGACAGATGGTCATGGTTGGGAGGCCATGCTCATAGGAGAGGTGCTTATACTAGGGTGTGTAAAGGGAAGGTTATATTTGATTATCTGCATACTAAGTATGATGATTTAGGGTTATCCCTGACAGATGTATCGAATCTTGTGGTGAAAGTGTACCACCTTTGCAGAGTGTCAAACTATTCGAATAGCCGCGTCCGCGGTTATGGACAGTTGGAATGGCCATACTGTTTCGTTGTGAGATGTTTTCAAAATAACTTATGAAATGAATGATAAATCTTGAATTGACCACAACCGGGTTGTGTTTATGACACTAGCTTCCCAACTTAAGTGATTCTAGAACTTTATTTCATCTTTCTTTGTTTCAGAACTCAGCTTAGGTTTCAACCTTAACTTTATAGTTAAACTTAGAGTTAGCACTTTAACTTAGAACTATACTACTTGTTAGTGATAGTTTGCGAGTACTTAAAGAATACTTATGGCTTTTGTCCCTGGCTATTCTCATGGCCAGACTATGAAGGAGACTACCAAGATGATGGCCAGCAGGACGGCTATGATAACTAGGACTATCTGCCTTCGTCAGCATTGCCTATGCCCCTGAAGATGGACCCCATCGCTACACTTATCTTTTATTTCCGCTGCTTGTTGTATTAAGACTGGATCATGAGATCCTTATTTGTGTAAGACCTTATGTATGGTTTGTAATGGATGATGTACTGTGATATCCAATCCGTTATGTCTCGCAAAAATGGTAATCCTGGAATTGCGAGGTATGGTATAACGGGCATCTGGGATTAAAAATCCGGGTGTTGACACAAACCGTTCGGCGTAGGACGCTATTGGAATCGCCGAGACGTTCTAGGTTTCCGATAGGGGGATTGTTTGTCATCCCTGGTTAGTCCGAACCAACTATCGCCTAAAATAGAAAGTATTCCTCAACTTTAACTAGCAACGAAACGGAAAACCTAATCGATCATGTGCGTCGCCACTCTTTCGACCAGGTTTCTCCCATTGCACATTGTCCCCAAGCGTGCTGACCACCCCGTGAACAAAAGTCATGAGCATCCTCACCCCTCACCCAGTTCCAGGAGCCTAGGAGCACCGCTCTGAGCGGACAATTCAACTTTAGAAAGTTGATTTTAGATAGCTTTTGGTTCTATAATCCTCTCTATATGAGGAAAACCCAGACTTAGTTAAAAAAAGAGTAGCAACAAAGGTATTTGGAAAAAATTCACTGGGTTAAATTGGGGGAAAAGCAACTATGACATATGGTATGGAACAACTTGGTTGTATGTTAGATAGAACACAACGTAATCAAGTATCATGTAGGAAAAAGAAAATTTTGATATATGTTTCCAATGGCCTAGTTATTTTTGGATAAGCAAACCTGATACAACCTAGATTGTTCTCGTCGAAAAACAACCTGATGTTTAATAAAACCTTAGGACTATTTTTTTAAGAAACTAATAACCCGTAGGAGCTTAGTTAGCTTTTCACGGTTAAAAAGCTTGTGCTTTTGGAACACCATTCATATAGTGCATATTAGAAAGATTTCGCACATAGTAGGCTTCACACAATATATGCTTGACACAATCACTACGGAGACACAGAACAAATGCGACCCTGGTTGTTTTGATTTTGTACATAGTGCACTAATGTAGGATGGAAAATGACATTCTTCCCAAGTAGCTTTCCAATTACACCAATGTCGTTGTATTGAGGGCAAGTACACCATGAGGGGGGGGGGTGCTCGTGGCGAGATAAACAGAGAAGCGTAAAACGGGTGGAAGTCCGGGACAGTGAGACGCACGGTTTATCTAGTTTCAGACCCGACGATAGTGGTCGGATCCTACTCTTGCTACAATTCACTATAACGACAATAAGCTTGAGGTTTAGAGATTATTGTGTGTGTTCCCCGAGGGTTGCCCATATGACGGTTTATATTGTCATCTGACCTAGAGTTTACAAGTAGAATCATATTCGGCTACGTTACAGATTGTAGGCTAAGTTGGCTAATGCTAAGTCTTCTCCAAGTTTCTACCATCTAGGCTAGAGGTGGTAAATCCTCTAGGCACACATGTACCGTATGAACCTCCATCTTGTCTCGTCAACTGGGCCACCTAGTGAGCCTCTAGCTTCACCACCAATAGACCACCCTTGTATATTTGTGTCTAGCCCATGGTGTTGATATACTTAGAAATTATACCCAACAGTATCAGAAGTAAACTAAAACTGAAATTAAATCAGAGAAAGATAAAGACGTAAATGGGGATTTAGAAATAGCCTTTATGCAAGGCATCTGCTATAACATTTTGAAGGGAATATGCTCGAGAGGCAATAATAAAGTGGTTATTATCTTATTCCATGTTTATGATAAATGTTTATTTCTTATGCTATAATTGTGTTAATTGGAAACGTTAATACATGTTTGTTTAATAAACAAATAAAGAGTTCCTAGTTATGTCTCTCATATAAACTAGCTCATTGATTAACAAGATGATCAAGGTTTCCTGATCATAGATATTGGATGTTGTTAATAACAAGGTCACAACATTGGTGGAATGATGTGATAAACATTCATTCGAAGTATAGTAATACGATCAAAGTCATTATGTTTATGTAACATCCCAAATCTTTAATCAAGGTTAATCAAGATCAAACCTACCCAATTTAGGATTAACAAAACCTTTTTCTATTTAAAATCTTTAAGCATTCATATGTGTGTGCATTTAAAATAGGAGTTGTTTGAAATGCCATTATTGTTTGTTCTAATGGTTGTAAAATGGTTCTATGATGATTGTCACATCATCTAGATCATTCCCAAGCAAAAACCAAAGAAAAAGAAATAAAAAAGAATTAAATAAAGGAAATGGTCACTTTTGCCATTTTAATCACCTAACCCACTTTGGGTATTCCTAGCACTCAATTTTCAACAGAAACAATTGTGGATCTTTGCACCCCTTGCTAGTACAAGTAGTGATGTGCCAATGCCCACTTTGTGATCTCCCAAAACCATTCAAACTCTAAATTTAAATAACAATTGAAAATTGAATCAAATGTAGGTATCAAGATCACACTATTTCAAAAACCATCCAAATGAATTCCATTTGACAAATCCTAGCAATCACAGATGCTTAAGCATGTGACAAACCACTCCACCAAATTTCAATTCAAAATTCAAAAAATTTCTTCATGCGGCCATTATGTCGAGCACCTTGTGAGCAGAATCAAACTGGTCTAACTAATACTGTTTTGGATCAAAATTGGTTGAGCCATTTTAGCATCATTAACCATCCTTGTATCCCCCAGACCCAACCAGACCAAAACCAGCCCATCCCCTAGTCCCTGGCGCCAGTGCAACGCCGCACCGAGGCCATGCCCGCCGGCCAACCTTGCCCAAGCCACAGCAGACCGCTAGCCCCTCTCCGCCGCTCCAGGAAGGGAGGCGTGACTTCACCGCCATCCACTGTCCACCCCACGATCACTGCTAGCCCCTGGACCACCCCCGAGCAGCGCTGCACTATCCTCTCTGCGCCGTGCCCGAGCACGCTAGAGCGCCATCACCGCCAGCACGCCACAGACCGCGCCTCGACCACAGACCACGCGCGCCGCTCCGCCTTGACCACCTCACCCTACCAGACACGGTCGTGCACCGCCGCGCGACCCACAATCGCCAGGAACCCCGTCGAGCACCGCCTCTATCTCCCAGAGCGCGCGACGCTTTCGACCGATAGCCACCGCCCCTAGCATCGCCATAAAGCCGTAGAGGACCGCCAGGAGGCAAGCCACCGTCCGCCTATGCCGCCCATGCCGATAGCTCTCTGTATCATCATCACCGACGAGCTCGCCGTCGCCCCTTCGGTCCCCTCCTCGAGCCTATATAAGGAGGCCTTCCCCAGCCTCAATCGCCACACCATTCCACTCCCCTCTCATCCCTAGTCCTTCCCCACCTCTCGCCAGAGCAGCTCGAGCATCCTCTCACCGGAATTTCACTAGAGGCAGCCGCAGCAGAGGAGGAGACGTTGCCGTTGATTTTGTCCACCCAGCCTCTGCCGCGACTTCGCATGAGGTTGCCGTCGTCGTCTTGTTCGTTTGCCTGCGTCGCCGCACTTGCTGGAGCCCTGGTACGCCCCCACTGCACCCCCGCCGCATAGCTAGGTCACCGTCTCGCTGACGACGTGTTCGTCATCGATGACGACAGTGCGCCGTTGATCTAGTTCTAATCGTGCGGTCCATATCGCCCTGTACCGCTTCACGTGTAATGAGCCACTGACAGGTGGACCCCCTATCAGCAGTCCTCAGCGCTGCGGAGTGAATCTGGGCTGGGCCCATTAGTTTCCCGCGCGACCCAATTAATTCAAATATAGGTTTTTCTATTTTAGCTGAAACTTAATTCTATCCCTTAGTTTGAAAATCAATTCAAAGAGTTTTACAAATCCAAATTGAGTGATTACAATTTTGTTGGAAATCTAATGAAAATCTCTATCCAATCCCGTTGGATTTAAATCAATTAGAGTTAGAGATCTCTCCTAGTAAAAATAACAAGACAGAAGCTTTTTCACATTCAAATATTTTTCTAAAATCAACCACAATAGCTTTTGAGTTGATTCCAACTCTCAAAAATCACATTTAACCATACCTATCTGAATATGTAATAATATTAAGGTTTGTGTGCAATGACTTTGGACTAGTACCAAAATCATGGTATATAGGCATTTCTAGTCACTTTAAATCATTAAATATTAAACTTAAACTTATTAAAAGGTGATCCCACCTTTAAATCACATTCCCATATGTTAGAATATGTGGTGATGACATGTGTCCACATGATCCCATATTTTAATTGGAGAATATTAAATCTTAGTTAATTTCAATGAGTAGAAATTACTTTTCTCAAATAAAAAGAATGAAACTAGTGCATTAAAACCTTGTGATGTTTGTGATGATACTAGATCATCAAATGTGTGCCTTAGTGTGCTAAGTAGACTAGTTAAGTATTGTTTGGTGATTGTGTATTCCATATGTATTTATAGACGATAGTATCGACCAAGTCTTCGAGGAGGAGTTCCACCAAGAGGAGGAGGAAGAGAATTTCAACCACTTCAGTACTCAAGGCAAGCCTAACACTTCAAGTAAACTGAGCAAGCTATTATTAGCAAGCCATCATTAACAATGCAAGCTAAACCTTGCAAACTAGGTAACTTAAGCAAGATGCAATAGGCATGCTTGATTATACCCCTTTAACTAGTATCTTACCCAAGTTTTATTTACAAGCTTTACCTTCTTTACTTTACCAAAGTCCTTACTTTGTTTAAAGGTAGCATAAAGAGTATAAAACTTGAACTATCTAATTAGACTTAGATGTCATTCCATGGCATGAGATTGAGATTAGCATCCCACATTAGCGAACACTCTTAACTTAGTAGTTGGAGCTAAACCAAAACTTGATTTACTTTAGATGGGAATACTTGGTGAAAATGACTTGTGAAAACCTTGATATTGAGATGTTTTGACATGTGTTGAGAAACACAAATGTTTTATGATGATGATGAAAATGTTAAGGCATGAGCCTTAGACCTTTTATAAAAACTGATGGTTGGGTTCGGATGCGATACCGTTCCAAATTTACCGTACAACCACAATACCTGAATTGGGTAAGGCTTGGCCGGAAGTTTATATGCATTAGTATTAGTTCCCTCGCGGGAGAGGTTTGAGCTGAGGCTACCTCTCAATGTTGTCCACCTATGCAGTGCCCAGGATGACAGATGGTCATGGCTGGGAGGCCATACTCATAGGAGAGGTGCTTATACTAGAGTGTGTAAAGGAAAGGTTATGTTTGATTATCTACATACTAAGTATGATGATTCAGGGTTATTCCTGATAGATGTATCGAATCTTGTGGTGAAAGTGTACCACCTCTACAGAGTGTCAAACTATTCGAATAGCCACGTTCGCGGTTATGGACAGTTGGAGTGGCCATACTGTTCCGTTGTCAAATGTTTTCAAAATGACTTATGAAATGAACTATGACATGACTTGACCACAACATGGTTGTGACTATGACACTTAAAGTTCCCACTTAGGTGTTTTCAAACTTTATTTTATCTTTCCTTGTTTCTGAACTCATCTTAGGTTTCAAAATTAACTTTACAAATAAACTTAAAATTTAGCATTCCTACTAGAGCTATCTTACTTGTTAGTGGTAGTTTGCGAGTACTTAAAGAGTACTCATGGATTTTGTCCCTGGCTATTCCCGTGGCCAGACTATGACGAGGACTACCCTAAAGGAGGACAGCAGGACGGCTACGACAACTAGGATCATCTCCCATCGTCAGCATTGCCTATGACTCTGAAGATGGACCCCACCACTACGCTATTTATTCCGCTACTTGATTGTACTAAGACTGGATCATGAGATCCTTTATTTGTGTAAGACCTTATTATGGTTTGTAATGGATGATGTTCTGTGATATCCAATCTGTTATGTCTCGCAAAAATGGTAATCCTGGGATTGCGATGTATGGCATAACAGGCATCTAGGATTAAAAATCCGGGTGTTGATAAGTTTACATTGCTATATCATCATGCGAAGTAACTTTAGTCCTTAGACAATGAGATCATGCCAATCACTAACATCGGAAGAGTAACTTAATAGCATCAAATGTCACAACATAACAGGGTGACAATAAAGGTGGATTTAGATACTCCAAAAGTGTTATTTAGAGGCTCATGGATCAATAGTCGGATTTGTCCTTCTCGATGACGGAGACATATACTATGGGCCCTCTCGATGATATCACATTGACATAGCTTGAAAACAAGTGATAAGATCACTAGAATGTTATATCACGGGAACGAGAAAAGAGTACTTGTCGGTAATGAGATCAAACTAGGTATGGGGAGACCGATGATCAAATCTCAGACATGTAATATATTGCGAAAAGGGATTTAGTTACAAGTTAAAGTTTCTCATGATCACTGAAGTCATCGTTGAATGTGTGGGAGTCAGTATGGATCTCCAGGCCTCGCTGCTGATTATTAATCAGAGAGGTGTCTCGATCATGTCTGCATTATTCGCGAATCGTAGGGTGATACACTTAAGGGATACCGACACCATTTAGAGCAAATATGTTCCAGAGAAAGATTATGAAAGCGCTAGAATCATTTTGATGGACACCAGATGCGGTGACCCAGCATACCACTGCATGATGTAGTACACTATAGTCGTTGACATAACAACGACGAAACACCATTCACTAGTATTACATCCCTCGGAGTGGTACAACAGAAATACAGCAGGTCCAAGACATGACTATAAATTACAACTCAACTCTTTATAAAAGATCCAGAGAACAGTCTAGGTTAAAGAGGAAGAAAGAAACTTCTTACAAAGAAGAACCAGAAAATAATAACTCAGAACTATATGGCCAAAAGACTAGTATCTAAACTATCTCGCTTGCAATTGCTGCTAGTGCAATGCTCTACAGAAGTAGGTGTTATGGCTAGAGTATCCACTCCTAACTAATTAAGAACTTTTTCTTCACTTCGGTTGATGTATATGTTGACTTCATTGACTTTATTAAAGAACTTGAGCTCTCGATGATGGTTTCTTGAGCACAAAGTTGATGTTGATGACGTCTTCCTTGACTTAGAACCTAGCAAAGGTTAATAAGGTATAGTTGAGTACGAGCATACTCAGCAAGTTCACTAAAAAGGAGTATATGATGCACTATCTCTACAGCCACAGACCAAAGGTCGTAGGCAATGCAGGTTTTCGTAAACATTTCTTCAAAGGTTGCTTTTATTCTGAAAACTATGTCCGTCAGCCTTCACAGGTTTACCAGAACTTTCGTGGAGTTCCTTTCCTACCGTGTCCGTAGCCCCTTCCCAAAACAGGGAGTAACATGTCACAGTTCTTACACACTGCAGAGGTGCATTACTTTACCCATGAGAGATCTTAAGCCTTGTTGCACATCCGGGCACGCATTCCCGTTCACACTTCCTTGGTATGAGCCCCGGGCTAAGATCCAAGCAAATCACTGCCCTCTCCGTGACCCCGCATGCAGACATGACCTCCCCAAGCAGATATACCTCTGTTAACCCCCAGATAGGCAGATATAACCCTAGCAACCCCTTGGAGACTCCAGTGAGCAGATCATGTCCATGGCAACCCCCATATAGGCCGATATACCTCCGAAAGCCCCTTATGAAAAGTCTAGACACCAATATCATGGGGAACTAGGAGTCCCACCCATCTGCTGAGTCCTCGCAAGGAAGCTACGGCCTCACGATAAGGTCATCCGTCCATGCGAAAGGAAGAAGATACAGCTGACTTCTCCATCCCATTCCAAATCTTATGGTTAACGCGTAATATATGGCGCTAGAATCACTAGCGACATTGGTTGTTTAGTCCTAGATATTATGTTCCTTTACCACTAGAACTGTATCAATAAATTATTACCATTTGGTAAATAATCCATAATCATTTTATTATGAAAATAGTGGTTTCTGGCCTTTTTGAAATGCAGGTGATGACAACATTTGAGATACAAGTATTTGATAGAAAATAACCAAAGGACATGAGCAAGTGTGAACTTGCCTTTTGTGATTGCAAGATTATGCACTCACGGTCTTTGAGATAATAGAAGATCCAAATTCTATAAATAGCACCATTGGTCCGGTAAGGACGAATGTTTAAAGAAGCAAGATGCAATTATGCATAATTAATGTAATGCAATTTGATAAACGCGAATCCCTGGACTAATCGTATCTGATCTAGGGTTTGAAGCTTGTGATGAGTTCTTTGGAATGTGTTGCACTTTTATACCAATCTCACACTTGTGCTTCTTATTAAGGCTTGTGAGAGTGTGTGGGAAACAATATGTAAAAGTAATAAGTAGTATTAATACTAGAGCACTCACGTGTTGGTGAATGATTCAAAGTTTGTTCTATTCAAGGTTTTTGTTACAGTTTAGAGAGTTAAAGACAAATGATATAGTTCATTCGCATTTTCTTTAAAAGAACTACGTTTGAGGAAAAGGTTACTTTTCAAAGTGAAAGCATTTGAATATTGAAGTTATACTTTTAGGGTTTCTTATTAGCTAAAAGTATTTAAAAAAATAGTTAGCATCTTTGAATAACTATGCTACTAGCAAGTGGAGATGTATATATTTTGAATATGGCATCATCCTATACGTGGTTTACTTCTTAATGATTCATAAGGAGGAAATATAAGTAGTATTGCTTTTTATGGAATTGGTGTTTTCTTAAGGTTATACTTCATAAATACAAAATAGGTATTACTTTAATTACTTAAGAACTTTGTTTAGATTCTTAATTGGATTCGTAGACTGGTAAGAGAATTAGTAGATATCATCTTGGTGATTTTTTAATACATAAGATTCTTTTTCTAAACAATATACTATTTTAAGTGATTTTATAATTGATAAAATCTTTTTAGGAAAATTAAGATACACTTAATTTTAGATGATAGTTTTATTAAATACATCTTAAAATATTTAGATCTATTTTAACTCCACTTAAACATTAATGGAACTTGTTATTCACTTTTAGACTTTGAACAATTAATGTTAAAGGTAAAGTAAAGATTTTTGTATTTTTAATTCATTAAGATATTAGAAAATAGTTTTAATCAAGACTTATTAAACTTTTACCTTTATTTGACTTCAGATGTGCAAGATGATACTTTTAGTGTGTATTTTTTTTTGTGATCATTTTGGTATATTATAAGTATTTTTATGATTTTTAATTAATCAGATGTGATTTTTATAAGTTTTATCACTTTATAAATACTAAATAAATAATAAATACTTAGTTAAGTGACATAAAATTTATATGAAACAAGTTTGTAAATGTAGATTTTGTTTTTTAGAATTTTGATATATTATACTTATTTTTCTAAATTTTAAATAATAGAGTATATTTATTTAAGATTTATCCCTAATAGCATATTTACTAATAATACTAATTATTTTATTTAAGTTGGAAAATAAAATCTGTTAATAGGTTTAGATTATAGAATTTATTTTTTTGAATATTTTGATATATAATATTGTTAACACCCGGATTTTTAATCCCAGATGCCCATTATGCCATACCTCGCAATCCCAGGATTACCATTTTTGCGAGACATAACGGATTGGATATCACAGTACATCATCCATTACAAACCATACATAAGGTCTTACACAAATAAGGATCTCATGATCTAGTCTTTAATACAAGAAGCAGCGGAAATAAAACATAAGCGTAGCGGTGGGGTCCATCTTCAGGGGCACATGCAATGCTGACGAAGGAAGATTGTCACATCCCAAGATTTTCCAAATCTTGTAATGTGAAAAATAAATAAACAAAATAAATCTTTGTTGAAAATCAGGGTGAAAAGAAACTTTTGTTTCTAAAAAGAAACTGAAATCCCATCTTGAACAAACTTTGGCTAAAGTTTGAATTCAACAAATCCAAATCAAGGGAAATGCATTCCTCAATGAATGTATCTGGAAATTGAACACTTGGAACATAAATCCAAATCCCTAGACCCTAATGGAATAAAAATCATTTCCAAGTTATCTCCAAATCCATGGATTTGATCCATACCAAATTTGATCAACAAATAATCACAAAGGATCAAGAAAGACCTTAGAGATGGTTTCACTTAGTTTGGAACCATAGACAAAAATCTTGTGAATATAATAAGATAAGGAAATTGAATTTCCAAAGCCAAAAAAGCCCATACCAATTGGTGATCAAATAATCCTAAAGGGATTAAAAAGATAAACATTTAATAAAGGAAAAATAAATTGTTTTGGAAATACTATTTGGATCTTTTAATAAAAGACTTTGTTTTCAAATGAAAAGGTGAGCCAAACTAATTTTGGCCAAACTTTTGTAATAAAATATTTTGTTTTGATAAAATGAGTAAAGGTTTATTTAAATAAAATAATAAGGATTTAAATATCCAATTTTATTTAAGTAAAAGGCTTTTCCCATTTTAAATGAACACCAAGTATTTTATTACTACTTTGAAATCTTTTATTAAAAGGTTTTGCTTTGATTAAAATGAATAAAGGTTTATTTAAATAAAATAATAAGGATCTAAATATCCAAATTTTATTTAAGTAAAGGCTTTTCCATTTTAATTAAACACCAAAACTTATTTATTTATTTAAATAAGTTTCCAAGTATTCTTTTATTTTTCAAATAAAACCTTCTGGTTTGGTTTTGAAAATAATTGGATATCAAATGGAAATTTTATTAAATAAATAAAACACTATTAATAAATTAAAGATCCATTTTATTTAATTATTAAATGGATCTTAAAATAAATATAAAAAATTGTTTTATTTTGAGATATGGATTATGTTGAAAAACAGAACCAAATTCAAAGTAAAGTTGAGTGTTTGTTTGAATTTGTTTGATTGTTGTTTGAATGTTTGAAAACATTGTTTGAAATTCAAAACAGAAAATATAAATAGAAAAGGAAAAAGATTTAGACAGAAAAAAAATAGGGAAACAAACCAGCCCACTAAGGCCCAGCAGCAGCCCACCTAGCCCAGCTCTCCCTCCCCCAAAGCATTACTTTTCTCACCGCCGAAACAGCCCATAGAGTCAATGACCGGTGGACCCATCCTCCCTCTTCTTTTCTCACTGACGCTAGACCCAACACCTCCTGTTCTTCTTCCCCACTCATGAGACCACGCCCACCAAGCCCGTTGCGACAGAATAACTCCGGCGTAATTCTCCTTAAACACGCATTGAATTAGCCCTCTGACCACGCAGGTTAAATCGTCACCCTCTCCTCTCTCGTTCCCCTCAGACTCCTCCCCAAAGCTCGCCCCTAGGCCGCTCCATTTCCTCCCCGAACGCCCTCTGCTCCGACGAGCTGTCGCAGCAATTCCGGCCAACTCCGACCACCCCTCTCCCTCTACTTCACGGGAGTGGACTCCTCTCGACCTCACGCATCTCCTAGTACTCCTGGTTCGCCCGCGGGTGCACCAGAACCTCGACTACGACAAACTCCCGACACCGCCGCGTCTACCTTCTTCTCCGACGAGCTCCACAGGTAGACTCCGGTCGCCCCTCTTCTTCTAGTTCTACTTTACGACTGTCTCGATCTTGCGCGTCTAACCACGTCTTCGCCTTGTCTTGGGGTGATCCACGGCGGCGTCCACGGCGACCACCGACGCCTTACGCCGTCCTCCACTCCGGCGAGCAATCGCAGACGAACCAGAGCGCCCCTCGCCCGACCAACACCTCCCCGAGCATCACCGTGACCCCCTGAGCCCGGTGAGCAACTCCTCCTTCTCCCTCACCCCCTGTAGCGTCGCCTCCGTAAATCGACCGCTCACTTCGCCATGCATTAGCCAGCGGCCGCTAGCTTTAGGTCGAGCCTGCCGCAACCGTTCGATCTCGATCCACTGGTTAGGATAGATCCACTTAGTCGCGAAGAGGTATGTCCTCTGGACCGCACGATCTAGTTAGATCCAATGCCCCACAGCGTGATCCACCCCGAACCGGTACCAGCCAGTCGTTTTACGCCACGTGGCCAGTATTAGGTTTAAACAGAATTTGAAACGAAACTTTTGCAAACTTCAAACCCTTGTATCTTTTGATCCACGTCCAAAAATTACAAATTTTATGTCGTTGGATTCAGGAGAGCAAGACCTAACCAAGCCTACCCTTAGTTTAGCAAATAGTATCTGTTAGCTTGTTTAACTTTGCAGATTCTTTTGTGTGCTAGCTAACATTAGAAAAATTGTTTAAAAATGGTTTTAAGGTTAAAACCTTTGCCAATTAGTTTGTTGTGACCTTACTGACCCTAGGAACCAACCCAAGTTTTGGAAAATGATTTTTGAAAATAATAGAATGGATTAATTAGTTTAGTCCATTTCTAGCTAACTAAAAACTATAGTTTTGTTTATGAAAATGTTTTTGTAAAGAAAACTTTGAGAAAATATTTTGAACCAAACCTACTGAACCAAACACCAAGTTTTGCAATAGCAACTCATTTGGTGAACCCTATAGGTTAAAGCCTTAGTAAAAATATTTCTACACCACATAAAATGACTCTTAGTTTTGAAAATAGTCTTGTAGTGAAACCCCTTTGCAAATGACTTTGCCATTTTGGTAAATGACCAATTTGGAAACTTACAAAGTTTAGAAGCCTAGTGGAGACCACCTTTGCAATTAGAACCATCTTTTGCATGCTTGCATGCATTACCTGGACATTAGGATTTTATGTGTGTTGTTTTGCTTGATTGGTAGATTGAGTTTGTGCCTTGCTTGATTGATTGTAGTGACTTGAAGAGTGTGATTGTTGCAAGGACAAAGAGTGAACCTATACCCTCTACCAAAAAGGCAAGTGATACTTCATACTATCTATCCCATTATTTTCAATATGCATTAGTGTTTTTGCCAAGTGAAACTTGCATGGTTTTTATTTTGCTAAGTATAGACCTTGCTATAGGAAAACTAGTAGAATGAATCCTTAGAAGGATTTTCCTAAGTTAAGAATCCTATTACTATCAAGCTTAGCCTAGCTTATAGAAAACAAGGGTGGAATATATATTCACACTATACAAAAAATCTCTAAGTCTGAGGACTTATGTTTTGTTTAATAAAACAACTAAGTTAATGAATCTCCTAGGTGGAATGGGACTTGCTTGGTGGTTTTTGGTTGAGTGGTTCACAAGGCCCATGTTTATGGTTTACCTTAGTGTATCTCACTTGTGGATGGCCACCCAGGAAACAAAGAGATTTGAGATGTCAAATGTTGAGAAGCTTCAAGTGCAACCACTCGGCATTATGGGCTCTGCCATGATCATAGGTTGCAAGAACTTAGCCATATGGACAGTTGGTGGTAGTGTTTGATAGGTTGGAGCGTGTCCATGATGGTCTAAGGGAAAGCTTCTGAAAGATCTTGTCTTGGGAAACCAAGTCTTGTGGGGAAAGTGCACCACCTCTGCAGAGTGTAAAATCTAAGTACTTAGCCATGTCCCTGGTAAAGGATGATTTGAGCATCAAGACATGGAAGCAATCAAGAATCTCATCATTCCAATTTCTAAATAAAATTTGTGGGTGAACCAGGGTTGTGTGAAATTCTTCAATCTTTGATGGAGAGATGGCTTGGTACAAGGATCTCAAAATCTTAGATTGGGAAAATTGTTTTTGCCAAGAAAATCTTCAGTCTTTGATTGGTAGATGCCTTGAGAGGATCTTTAGTCTTGATTGATAGATGCCTTGGTGGTTTTTGCCAAATAAAACTTAGTGTTTTCAAAATATTAGGGAAAAATCTATTTTGAGCAATGCAAGCCTCAACTCCACTTAGCCAAAATGCATATAGATGATAGACTCCACTATACTACCAAAGTATCACTTGCCAATACAATTCAAATGTATTGACCCCTTGTGGCTGTAACTTGTAATGTTGCAGGTTTGATTGATTTTAATGAAGATTGATTGATTAGGATTACAAAGTCTACAACCAACATCTGCCTGTGGCACTTTGAAGATGAAGGACCCATGCTTATAGTTATTCCGCTGCAATGTAATGTAATAGCCTAATGAGCTATGTATTGATGTAATAAAATTTATGTTACTCCTAGTTATAAAGTTGTATTATGACCTTTGTTTCTTGATACTACATCTAAACTGTGGATGCTAGCTATTGATCCAGGGACTAGCATTGTAAACACAGGGGACTCAATCTTATTTAAAGGTTGGGGATGCTACAGATGGTATCAGAGCATTGTGTTGCCTGTAGGATTTGTAACCCTAGGATTGGACAAAACCCCTTAGAAAAAAATAGGAGTTGTAATTATTCCAAAACTTATTTACAAAAACAATCTTGTAAACTCTTTCCTCAACCATTTTGGTTTCAACTCTACTTCTCTTCTACTTCAAAACTTGATGGAAAAACCTACCCCATGACCAAAGATTACACTATGTGCGAAGGACTTCTTCAACACCTTCAACTCTAATGACTTCAACATCTTCAACATGTTCACCAAAGACTTCAACCTAGGATATCACTAAAGACTACAAATGAGACAAGAAATCTTGCTCAAGATTTGAAGATTAAGGAAACACAACTTAGAAGAAACCATGATCACCTTTGAAGATTGTGACCAAGACACAAGAATTCTCCAAAGATACAAAGATCTCATTCAAGAAGAATCAACCAAGAAGGATGGAAAGATCACAAGTGAACCATATAGATGGACCACCATATATTTAGTTTAAGTTAAACACACCAACCTATGTGGTGTAACAAAAATATTTTGTTGCCTAAGTATGTGCTAGAAACTGTTGTTTGAGTGGAGTGTTTGTTTGTGATTGCTTGCACATTGCTTGTGTGATTTGTGATGTGTGTGAATAAAATCGATTCCTTAGAAAAAAATCTTTTGCCTATTCTAATCCCCTCCAACCCAAACAGATGACTTCTCCAAGAGACTCCAGCATCAAGGATGATGACATCAACAACAACCAAGAGGTCAACATGAGAGAACTCCTAGCAACCCAACACCAGTTGAACCAACTAACAACTCAGTTCATAGCCAACAATAGTGATAAAGACCCTACCTTGCAAAAGTTTTTGGAAGAACAATCCCAACTGATGCTTAAGGTGACTAATCAAATGATCAGCATGGAAGAAAACTATCCCAAAAGAGTGTATGACAACAAGGATGACAAGAATATTATTCTAGATGGAGCCCCAGCTTGCATTATTTGTGGAGACAAGGATCACACTTCCAAGGAGCATGAAGATCAATGCCCCAATTGTGAAGAGGAACATCCAGTTGGCCAATGCCCCACATCTCAAGTTACTTGTTACCTTTGTGAAGGAAACGACCATGTCCCTACTCAATGCCCCATCTATGCCATTGTTGAACAAAGGAAACAAGAAGGATCTAAGTATGCCAGGAATGTTGATGGCAAAGGAAAAGGACCACTTATACCTCCAAACAAGACAACCCAATTCAAAGGATCAAAGAAGCCCAAGAAACCAAAGCAAGACATGAGCCTTGTGCAATGTCGTAAATGTAAGGAAATGGGACACTACCCCAGTGGATGCCCAGAGAACCCGAAGAATAAAGAGATCGGCCAAGTAGTGTGCAACAACTGCAAGGAACCAGGTCACTACGTAGCAACTTGTCCACAAGAGCAACGTAAAGAACTCCAAGATATCCACTGTTTCAATTGCAAGGAACCAGGACACTATGTAAGCAATTGTCTAGAAAAGATGAAGAACAAGATAAATAAGCCTATGAAGGATCTCAACCTTGGCCCATGAGTCAAGCATGGAAACAAAGGGCACTATGCAGAAGCTTTCCAAGAAGAAGTTTTCCAAGATTCCAAGCAAGCCAAGATATAGTTTAGTTGGAAAATTTTTAAGGGTGGTAGTACCCTAGCGGTTTGAACCAAATTGTAACCCTAGCCTCCCCAAATCTCGGGACGAGATTTATTTTAAGGGTGGTAGCTTGTCACATCCCAAGATTTTCCAAATCTTGTAATGTGAAAAATAAATAAACAAAATAAATCTTTGTTGAAAATTAGGGTGAAAAGAAACTTTTGTTTCTAAAAAGAAACTGAAATCCCATCTTGAACAAACTTTGGCTAAAGTTTGAATTCAACAAATCCAAATCAAGGGAAATGCATTCCTCAATGAATGTATCTGGAAATTGAACACTTGGAACATAAATCCAAATCCCTAGACCCTAATGGAATAAAAATCATTTCCAAGTTATCTCCAAATCCATGGATTTGATCCATACCAAATTTGATCAACAAATAATCACAAAGGATCAAGAAAGACCTTAGAGATGGTTTCACTTAGTTTGGAACCATAGACAAAAATCTTGTGAATATAATAAGATAAGGAAATTGAATTTCCAAAGCCAAAAAAGCCCATACCAATTGGTGATCAAATAATCCTAAAGGGATTAAAAATATAAACATTTAATAAAGGAAAAATAAATTGTTTTGGAAATACTATTTGGATCTTTTAATAAAAGACTTTGTTTTCAAATGAAAAGGTGAGCCAAACTAATTTTGGCCAAACTTTTGTAATAAAATATTTTGTTTTGATAAAATGAGTAAAGGTTTATTTAAATAAAATAATAAGGATTTAAATATCCAATTTTATTTAAGTAAAAGGCTTTTCCCATTTTAAATGAACACCAAGTATTTTATTACTACTTTGAAATCTTTTATTAAAAGGTTTTGCTTTGATTAAAATGAATAAAGGTTTATTTAAATAAAAAAATAAGGATTTAAATATCCAAATTTTATTTAAGTAAAGGCTTTTCCATTTTAATTAAACACCAAAACTTATTTATTTATTTAAATAAGTTTCCAAGTATTCTTTTATTTTTCAAATAAAACCTTCTGGTTTGGTTTTGAAAATAATTGGATATCAAATGGAAATTTTATTAAATAAATAAAACACTATTAATAAATTAAAGATCCATTTTATTTAATTATTAAATGGATCTTAAAATAAATATAAAAAATTGTTTTATTTTGAGATATGGATTATGTTGAAAAACAGAACCAAATTCAAAGTAAAGTTGAGTGTTTGTTTGAATTTGTTTGATTGTTGTTTGAATGTTTGAAAACATTGTTTGAAATTCAAAACAGAAAATATAAATAGAAAAGGAAAAAGATTTAGACAGAAAAAAATAGGGAAACAGACTAGCCCACTAAGGCCCAGCAACAGCCCACCTAGCCCAGCTCTCCCTCCCCCGAAGCGTTACTTTTCTCACCGCCGAAACAACCCATAGAGTCAATGACCGGTGGACCCACCCTCCCTCTTCTTTTCTCACTGACGCTGGACCCCACACCTCCTGTTCTTCTTCCCCACCCGCAGACCACGCCCACCCCGTCGCCCGGCCGTTGCAGACAGAATAACTCCGGCGTAATTCTCCTTAAACACGCATTGAATTAGCCCTCTGACCACGCAGGTTAAATCGTCACCCTCTCCTCTCTCGTTCCCCTCAGACTCCTCCCCAAAGCTCGCCCCCAGGCCGCTCCATTTCCTCCCCGAACGCCCTCTGCTCCGACGAGCTGTCGCAGCAATTCCGGCCAACTCCGACCACTCCTCTGCCTCTACTTCACGCGAGTGGACTCCTCTCGACCTCACGCATCTCCTAGTACTCCTGGTTCGCCCGCGGGTGCACCAGAACCCCGACTACGATAAACTCCCGACGCCGCCGCGTCTGCCTTCTTCTCCGACGAGCTCCACAGGTAGACTCCGGTCGCCCCTCTTCTTCTAGTTCTCGCACACGACTCTGTCTCGATCTTGCGCGTCTAACCACGTCTTCGCCTTGTCTTGCAGTGATCCACAGCGACGTCCACGACGACCACCCGACGCACCGACGCCGTCCTCCACTCCGGCGAGCAATCGCAGACGAACCAGAGCGCCCCTCGCCCGACCAACACCTCCCCGAGCATCACCGTGACCCCCTGAGCCCGGTGAGCAACTCCTCCTTCTCCCTCACCCCCTGTAGCGTCGCCTCCGTCGACCGGCCCGCTCATGCCAAGAGCCACCGCAGCGCCGCTAGCTTTAGGTCGAGCCTGCCGCAACCGTTCGATCTTGATCCACTGGTTAGGATAGATCCACTTAGTCGCGAAGAGGTATGTCCTCTGGACCGCACGATCTAGTTAGATCCAATGCCCCACAGCGTGATCCACCCCGAACCGGTACCAGCCAGTCGTTTTACGCCACGTGGCCAGTATTAGGTTTAAAACAGAATTTGAAAACAGAAACTTTTGCAAACTTCAAACCCTTGTATCTTTTGATCCACACGTCCAAAAATTACAAATTTTATGTCGTTGGATTCAGGAGAGCAAGACCTAACCAAGCCTACCCTTAGTTTAGCAAATAGTATCTGTTAGCTTGTTTAACTTTGCAGATTCTTTTATGTGCTAGCTAACATTAGAAAAATTGTTTAAAAATGGTTTTAAGGTTAAAACCTTTGCCAATTAGTTTGTTGTGACCTTACTGACCCTAGGAACCAACCCAAGTTTTGGAAAATGATTTTTGAAAATAATAGAATGGATTAATTAGTTTAGTCCATTTCTAGCTAACTAAAAACTATAGTTTTGTTTATGAAAATGTTTTTGTAAAGAAAACTTTGAGAAAATATTTTGAACCAAACCTACTGAACCAAACACCAAGTTTTGCAATAGCAACTCATTTGGTGAACCCTATAGGTTAAAGCCTTAGTAAAAATATTTCTACACCACATAAAATGACTCTTAGTTTTGAAAATAGTCTTGTAGTGAAACCCCTTTGCAAATGACTTTGCCATTTTGGTAAATGACCAATTTGGAAACTTACAAAGTTTAGAAGCCTAGTGGAGACCACCTTTGCAATTAGAACCATCTTTTGCATGCTTGCATGCATTACCTTGACATTAGGATTTTATGTGTGTTGTTTTGCTTGATTGGTAGATTGAGTTTGTGCCTTGCTTGATTGATTGTAGTGACTTGAAGAGTGTGATTGTTGCAAGGACAAAGAGTGAACCTATACGCTCTACCAAAAAGGCAAGTGATACTTCATACTATCTATCCCATTATTTTCAATATGCATTAGTGTTTTTGCCAAGTGAAACTTGCATGGTTTTTATTTTGCTAAGTATAGACCTTGCTATAGGAAAACTAGTAGAATGAATCCTTAGAAGGATTTTCCTATGTTAAGAATCCTATTACTATCAAGCTTAGCCTAGCTTATAGAAAACAAGGGTGGAATATATATTCACACTATACAAAAATCTCTAAGTCTGAGGACTTATGTTTTGTTTAATAAAACAACTAAGTTAATGAATCTCCTGGGTGGAATGGGACTTGCTTGGTGGTTTTTGGTTGAGTGGTTCACAAGGCCCATGTTTATGGTTTACCTTAGTGTATCTCACTTGTGGATGGCCACCCAGGAAACAAAGAGATTTGAGATGTCAAATGTTGAGAAGCTTCAAGTGCAACCACTTGGCATTATGGGCTCTGCCATGATCATAGGTTGCAAGAACTTAGCCATATGGACATTTGGTGGTAGTGTTTGATAGGTTGGAGCGCGTCCATGATGGTCTAAGGGAAAGCTTCTGAAAGATCTTGTCTTGGGAAACCAAGTCTTGTGGGGAAAGTGCACCACCTCTGCAGAGTGTAAAATCTAAGTACTTAGCCATGTCCCTGGTAAAGGACGATTTGAGCATCAAGACATGGAAGCAATCAAGAATCTCATCATTCCAATTTCTAAATAAAATTTGTGGGTGAACCAGGGTTGTGTGAAATTCTTCAATCTTTGATGGAGAGATGGCTTGGTACAAGGATCTCAAAATCTTAGATTGGGAAAATTGTTTTTGCCAAGAAAATCTTCAGTCTTTGATTGGTAGATGCCTTGAGAGGATCTTCAGTCTTGATTGATAGATGCCTTGGTGGTTTTTGCCAAATAAAACTTAGTGTTTTCAAAATATTAGGGAAAAATCTATTTTGAGCAATGCAAGCCTCAACTCCACTTAGCCAAAATGCATATAGATGATAGACTCCACTATACTACCAAAGTATCACTTGCCAATACAATTCAAATGTATTGACCCCTTGTGGCTGTAACTTGTAATGTTGCAGGTTTGATTGATTTTAGTGAAGATTGATTGATTAGGATTACAAAGTCTACAACCAACATCTGCCTGTGGCACTTTGAAGATGAAGGACCCATGCTTATAGTTATTCCGCTGCAATGTAATGTAATAGCCTAATGAGCTATGTATTGATGTAATAAAATTTATGTTACTCCTAGTTATAAAGTTGTATTATGACCTTTGTTTCTTGATACTACATCTAAACTGTGGATGCTAGCTATTGATCCAGGGACTAGCATTGTAAACACAGGGGACTCAATCTTATTTAAAGGTTGGGGATGCTACAAAGATAGTCCTAGTTATCATAGCCGTCCTGCTAGCCATCATCTTGATAGTCTCCTTCATAGTCTGGCCATGAGAATATCCAGGGACAAAAGCCATGAGTACTCTTTAAGTACTCGCAAACTACCACTAACAAGTAGTATAGTTCTAAGTCAAGTGCTAACTCTATGTTTAACTATAAGGTTAAGGTTGAAACCTAAGCTGAGTTCAGAAGCAAAGAAAGATAAAGTAAAGTTCTAGAATCACTTAAGTTGGGAAGCTATTGTCATAAACACAACCCTATTGTGGTCAAGTCAAGATTCATCATTCACTTCATAAGTTGTTTGGAAAACGTCTAACAACAAAACAGTATGGCCATTCCAACTGTCCATAACCACGGACGCGGCTATTCGAATAGTTTGACACTCTGTAGAGGTGGTACACTTTCACCACAAGATTCGATACATCTGTCAGGGATAACCCTGAATCATCATACTTAGTATGCACATAATCAAACATAACCTTCCCTTTACACACCCTACTATAAGCACCTCTCCTATGAGCATGGCCTCCCAACCATGACCATCAGTCATCTTGGGCACTGCATAGGTGGACAACATTGAGAGGTAGCCTCATCTCATACCTCTCCCGCGAGGGAACTAATACTAATGCATATAATTTCCAGCTAAGCCTTACCCAATTCAGGTAATGTGGTTATACGGTAAATTTGGAATGGTATCGCATCTGAATCCAACCATCAGTTTTGTAAAAGGGTTAAGGCTCATGCCTCAACATTTTCACCATCATAAACCATTTGTGTTTCTGAACACATGTCAAAACATCTCAATAGAATGACTCATCATTCCAAGGTTTTCATAATTCATCTTCACCAAGTGTTCCCATATAAGTGACTCAAGTTTTTATCTACTCTAAACTACTAAGTTAAGAGTGTTCACTAAGGTGGAAATGATGGGTTCAATCACACGCCATAGAATGACATCTAAAGGGTTCTAAATAGGTTAAGTTTTATACTCTTTATGCTACCTTCAAAACAATTAAATAACTTTGGGTAAAGTAAAGGAAGTAAAGCGTGAAAAAATAAGACTTGGATGAAATACTAGTCAAGGTAGTATAACTCAAGCATGCCTAAAGCATCTTTGCTAAACCATCTAGTTCAATCCTAGCTTGATAAGCATTATACTTGCAAGTGTTAGCTTGCATTACTAATGGTGGCTTGCCTTGGTTGGTGCAGTGGTTGAAGTTTTCTTCTTCTTCTTCTTCTTCTTCTTGGTAGAACTCCTCCTCCTCGTAGACTTGGTCGATACTATCGTCTATAAATACATACGGAGTACACAATCACCAAACAATACTTAACTAGTCTAATTAGCACTCTAAGGCATACATTTGATGATCTATTATCATCACAAGCATCACAAGTTTTATTAACTAGTTTCATTCTTTTTAATTTAGAAAAGTAATTTCTACTCATTGAAAAATTAACTAAGATTTAATATTCACCACTTAAAATATGGGATCAGGTGGACACATGTCATCACCACATATTCTAACACGTGGGAATGGGATTTAAGGGTTGGATCATAATTACTTTGGTTTAAGTTCATTATTTAATGATTTAAAGTGACTAGAAATGCCTATATAGCATTATTTTGGTACTAGTCCAAAGTCACTGCATGTAAACCTTAATATTATTACATATTCAGATAGGTATGATGAAATGTGAATTTTGAGAGTTCGAATCAACTCAAAATCTATCTTAGTTGATTTTATAAAAATGTTGCAAGGTGCAAATGCTTCTGTTTTGTTATTTTTACTATGAGATATCTATAACTCTAATTGAATTAAATCCAATGGGCTGTGATAGATCATTTCAATACCTTTCAGAAAAAAATGGTTTCATGCAATTTGGAGCTGTAAATCTCTCTGAATTGATTTTGAAACTCAAAGACAGAACTAAGTTTAAACTAAATAGAAAAATCTTAATTCAAACTAACTGGGTCGCGCGGGAAACTCTAACGGGCCGGCCCAGTGTCACTCCGCAGCGCGGGACTCAGCTGACAGGGGGGTCCACCGATCAACGGCTCCTAACACGCGAAGCGGTACGGGGCAAGTTGGGACGTTGGATTAGAGTGGGGATCAACAACTATGGCTTGTCATCGACGACGGACCTATCACCGGCGAGCTCGAACCCTAGCGGCTCGGTGGGGGTGCATAGGGGGCGTACCAGGGCTCCAGCAAGGTCGGCGAGGTGGGCAAACAGACTGGTGGTCGACGACGAGCTCAGGGACGGTCGAGGCAGCTCCGGGGGTGGTCGCAATCAGCGGCGCCCTTCTCCTCTAGAGACGGCCTACTCCGGTGCAATTCCGGCAAGCTACTGCTCCCCTGGCTCTGGCTAGTGGTGTGGGATGATCAATAAGGTGAGGGGAGTGGAGTGGTGTGCTTCAAATGGCTAGGGGTGCCCTCCTTTTATAGGCTCGACGGCGAGACCGAGAGGGATGGGCAGGCGATGGTGGCGACATGGCTACGGGCGGCTAGCGGTATGGCTGAGGGTGGCGATCGACGGGCGGTCTCCTGGCGGTGCTCTAGGAACTTATTGCTGGCTTAGGGGCGGTGGTATGCAGTCGGGGGCAGCTGGCGCTCTGAACGGCAGAGGCGGCGGTGTCCACGGCGAGTGGTGGTTGTGGTGCGTTGGGCGGCGAACGGGCGTGTCCGTCGTGTTCCCTGGGTCGTGGCGGAACGGTGGGCACGGGCTGCGGTCGAGCGGCAGCTTGTGCACGCGTGCCGGGTGCGGCGCTCTGGCGCATGCTCGGCATGGCGCGGTGGCACTGGGCGTGTGGTTTCCTCGGTGGTCCACGGCTGGGCCTAGCTTGGGGAGGGGACAGTGGACGACGGTGAGGTTCTGGCTACCTCCTAGACATGGCGAGAGTGGGGGAGGTGGTCTGCTGCAGTGGGGCAAGGTGTGGCCGGCGAGTTGGTGCTCGACATGGCCTTGCACTGGCACTAGGGTGGTAGGAGAGGGGGTTTAAAAGCTGTGGTTAGATCATTTGGGGACAGAGGGAGGGTTTTGAGGGAATTTGGGTGCAAAACCCTGTTGCAAATAGTGAGCTAGGTTTAGAGTTTAACCCTGCCTGCCAAGTGTTTGATTAAATGGCCACAAGAAATAAACTTTTGAATTTTGAAAAGATTTTTGGTGGGTTTGCTAGGCATAAGCTTGAGACTCCGTGGTTGCTTGGGTTTTGAAATTTGAGCTTGTTTGAGTGGTTTTTGAAATAGTGGGATATTCCCATATGAAATAGATTCAATTTTAAACTATCATTTAAAATTAGCATTTCAATGTTTTTAGCAGATCACAAAGTGGGCCTTGGTACCACATTATGTGTACTAGCAAGGGGTGTAAAGATCCAGAATTATTTCTGTTAAGAAATGAGTGCTAGGAACACTCAAAGTAGTGTAGTGGATTAAAATGACCAAAATGACCATTCCTCATTTTTAATTGTTTTTTATTTGATTTCCTTTGGGATTTGCTTGGGAAAGATTTAGATGATGTTTAATTTACCATACAAACATTTTACAAGCAATGAATCACATAACCATGGCAATTCAAATCAACTCCTAATTTAAATGCACATACACATGAATGCTTTCATATTTTTAAATGGAAAAGTTTTTGTTAACCCTAATTTTGATGATCTGGATCTTGATAAGCTTGGATTGAAGTTTTGGGATGTTACAAACCTTCCCCCCTTAAACAAAATCTCATCCCGAGATTTACAAAGAAAACTAGGAACTAAAGAGATCTGGGAACTCTGTCCTAATGTAATCTTCGCGCTCCCAAGTGGCTTCATCCTCGGTATGGTTGCTCCACTGAATCTTAAGAAACTTGATGCTCCTGGTCCTAGTGGTTCTGTAGTCTTCTTCTAAGATACGGATGGGCACTTCCCGATAGGTCAGGTCATTGTTGATCTCTACAGCTCTGTGATCGATGTTCTTGAAAACTTCAGTCTTCTCGGGCACTTCCAAGCATTTGCGAAGTAATGAGATATGGAACACATTGTGGATGGCTGACATCTCTTCAGGCAGTTCCAATTGATACGATACTTCTCCTCGATGGTTCAGAATCTTGAAGGGTCCGATATATCTGGGGGCTAATTTTCCTTTCAGACTAAAGCGTTGAGTTCCCTTCAATGGTGAAACCTTGAGATACACAAAATCTCCGACATTGAAAGTCAGGTCTCTCCTTCTTTTGTCAGCATAACTCTTTTGTCTAGATTGGGCGGTCTTGAGGTGCTCGCGGACTTTGTGAACCTTTTCTTCAACTTCTGGGAGAATGTCGGGTCCAAAGATCTGACTCTCTCCTACTTGCGACCAATTCAAAGGGGTACGACACTTTCTTCCGTATAGGAATTCAAAGGGTGCCATCTGCAAACTAGCTTGATAATTGTTGTTATATGAGAACTCTGCGAAAGGCAGGCAGTCTTCCCATTTTGATCCGTATTCCAACACACAAGCTCTAAGCATATCCTCTAGGATCTAGTTGACTCTCGATCATCCATCTTTTGCGGGTGATAAGCGGTACTGAAGTTCAACTTGGTTCCCAATCCTTCCTGAACTTTCTGCCAAAATCTCGAGGTAAACTGAGTTCCTCGGTCTGATACGATGGTCTTGGGGGTTCCATGCAGGCTGACAATCCTAGCAATATACAGTTCTGCTAACTTCACACTCTGGTAGGTAGCCTTGACAGGTATAAAGTGGGCTACCTTGGACAATCTATCAACTATGACCCAGATTGAGTCATTTCCCCTACTAGAAGTAGGCAAACCGGTGATAAAGTCCATTCCGACGGAATCCCATTTCCATTCCGGAATCTGCAATGGTTGCAACAGTCCTGCAGGTCTCTGATGCTCTGCCTTCAATCTTTGACAGATGTCACACTTGGTGATGTAGCTTCCGATTTCTCTCTTCATCTTATGCCACCAAAATTGCTCTTTCAAATCCTGATACATCTTCGTTCCTCCGGGGTGGATAGAATAAAGAGTATCATGAGCTTCCTTCATGATAACTTCCTTCAGCTCCGAATCTGCTGGCACACAGATACGGCCTTTGTACCATAGTACTCCTTCTTCGTCTTCGGTGAATCCATGTACCTTTCCTGTACCAATACGATGTTTGATTCCATCGATACTTTCATTCCCCTTCTGGGCTTCCTTGATTTGGCTAATCAAAGTGGGTTGAAGTTCAATGCTAGCTAGGAATCCTTTGCTAACTAATTCAGTCCTGAACTGCTCCAACTCTTCATATAAACTTGGTTGTTTCTCCTTGATCATGGTATTTAGCCTACACGGCAATCTGCTAAGAGCATCCGCTACCACATTGGCTTTGCCGGAGTGATAGTGAATGGCAAGGTCATAATCCTTGATTAACTCTATCCATATCCATTGCCTCATATTCAGCTCCTTCTGAGTGAAAATATACTTTAAACTCTTGTGATCTGAGTAAATCTCACAGCGATTACCCATTAAATAATGACGCCATGTCTTCAATGCTAGAACCACATCTGCTAGCTCAAGATCATGGGTCAGATAGTTCTGCTCATGATGTTTCAGTTGTCTAGACAGATACGTGATGACTTTGCCTTCTTGCATTGATGCGCTCGACTTTCAACGTAGAGCTCGTTGGGAACCCCAAGAGGAAGGTACGATGAATATAGCAGCAAGTTTTCCCTCAGTTATGAAACCAAGGTTTAATCAAACCAGTAGGAGCAAGGAAACACCCCAAAGGTGTTACTAGCTGAGCTTTGGCAGGGCGCACTACCGGTGCTAGTAGCAACGTGGAGACCTGCACAACACAACCACAAAACTTTGACCCCAACTTGCGATGAGGTTGTCAATCTCACCGTGTTTTGCGGAAAACAAAGGATTAAACGTATCGAATGGAAAGAAGTAAAAGTTTGTAGAAAGTAACACAAAGCAGTAAAAGATTGTAGATTGTATGTAAAGTAAAAGGACCGGGATCCATAGTTCACTAGAGGTGGCTCTCCTTAGATAGATAACATGCTAGGTGAACAAATTACAGCGGGGCAATTGACAAACATAGAGAAAGCAATACATGCATATACTAATCATCTTGACTCCTCTGAGACTTGATTGGGCATTACAACATAATACATAGACCGCCATCCAACTGCATCTATGACTAATAATCCACCTTCAGGTTATCATCCGAACCCCCTCCAGTATTAAGTTGCAAGCAACAAATTATTGCTTTACGAACTGCGTGTAAAGTAAACAATACAATTGTTCTATGAACAAAGGATTGTTGTTTTCTGATGCGCTCGACTTTCGATGTAGAGCTCGTTGGGAACCCCAAGAGGAAGGTACGATGAATATAGCAGCAAGTTTTCCCTCAGTTATGAAACCAAGGTTTAATCGAACCAGTAGGAGCAAGGAAACACCCCAAATGTGTTACTAGCTGAGCTTTGGCAGGGCGCACTACCGGTGCTAGTAGCAACGTGGAGACCTGCACAACACAACCACAGAACTTTGTCCCCAACTTGCGATGAGGTTGTCAATCTCACCGTGTTTTGCGGAAAACAAAGGATTAAACGTATCAAATGGAAAGAAGTAAAAGTTTGCAGAAAGTAAACACAAAGCAGTAAAAGATTGTAGATTGTATGTAAAGTAAAAGTACCGGGATGCATAGTTCACTAGAGGTGGCTCTCCTTAGATAGATAACATGCTGGGTGAACAAATTACAGCGGGGCAATTGACAAACACCGAGAAAGCAATACATGCATATACTAATCATCTTGACTCCTCTGAGACTTGATTGGGCACTACAACATAATACATAGACTGCCATCCAACTGCATCTATGACTAACAATCCACCTTCAGGTTATCATCCGAACCCCCTCCAGTATTAAGTTGCAAGCAACAGATTATTGCTTTACAAACTGCGTGTAAAGTAAACAATACGATTGTTCTATGAACAAAGGATTGTTGTTTTCTCCCTAGTAGCAACAACACATCTAGTACCTTAGAGATTTCTGTCACTTCCCTAGATTACTAGAGGCATGAACCCACTATCGAGCATAAATACTAACTCTTGGAGTTGCTAGCATCTACTTGGACAAGATAGCTACTAACAACGGAAAGCATGCAAGATCTCAAATAACAAAGACATGATAGAATCAATAATCAATCTGAAATAGCATCTCAATATCCATTGGATCCCCGCAAACACAACATGTATGAATTACAAAAAGATGATCTTGATCATGAAAGGAGCTCACAAGATCTAAACATGAAAGCACAAAGGAGGAGAAACCAGCCATCTAGCTACTACATGGATCCGTAGTCCAAGGATGAACTACTCACGCATCACACCGGAGGCTTGCATGGTGATGAAGAAGGCCTCCAGGGTGAATTCCCCTCTCCGGCAGGGTGCCGGGAAGAGCTTCAGATCCCTCCCGATCTAGGGATGGAGATGACGGCGGCTACAAACTCTTTCGTGGATTTTGATCGGGTACTTAGGGTTTTCGTCCCGAGGGAAACTTATAGGCGGAAGGAGAGGCCGATGGGGTGCTAGGAGCCACCACACCACCCCCTGGCGCGGGCCCAGCCTGGCCGCGCGGCCAGGTGGTGTGGCTGGCCCCTGGCCCTTCTCCGTCTCGTATTCTAGCACTTGATCCCTTTCGAAAAAATAGGCACTTTGGCTTTTGTCCCGTCCAATTCTGAGAATATTCATTTTCTGACTTTCCTGGAACCAAAAACAACAGAAAATAGGCAGCTGGCACTGTGGCTCTTGTTAATAGGTTAGTCCAAGAAATCATATGAAAAGTACTCCAAAGTTGGATCAAAACACAAGAAAGTGGATAAAACCAAGCATGGAACATCAAAAACTATAGATACATTTGCAATGTATCATGCATCAATACACATCCTAGACCAATCTTGGATGCGTCACAATACACATCAAATGGCTTCTTGATGTCTGGCATGATCAATATTGGGGCTGATATCAATCTCTTCTTTAGCTCCTGGAAACTGCCTTCGCATTTGTCAGTCCATTCAAACTTCTTGTCCTTCTTCAACAATTGGGTCATGGGTCTGGCGATGTGATACATTGCAAATGTATCTATAATTTTTGATGTTCCATGCTTGGTTTTATCTACTTTCTTATGTTTTGTTCCAACTTTGGAGTACATTTC
Organism: Avena insularis; assembly: GCA_023614405.1. Lineage (NCBI taxonomy): Eukaryota > Viridiplantae > Streptophyta > Magnoliopsida > Poales > Poaceae > Avena > Avena insularis. Next base: position 375,980,383 of record CM042689.1, read on the forward strand.
ATATGATTTCTTGGACTAACCTATTAACAAGATGCCATAGTGCCAGTTGCCTATTTTCTGCTGTTTTTGGTTCCAGGAAAGCCAGAAAATGAATATTCTCAGAATTGGACGGGACAAAAGCGAAAGTTCCTATTTTACCGGAAGACTCACGGAGCTAGAATACGAAACGGAGGAGGGCCAGGGCCTGGCCACAACTCGTAGGCGCGGGCTAGCCCTAGCTGTGCCACCAGGTGGTGTGGGCCCCCTGGCCAGCCACCGACCTTGCCTCTCTCGCCTATAAGAGCCTCCCGATGCAAAAACCCTAAATCGTCAATCAGAAATCCACAAAAAGTTCCGCAGCGCCGCCGCCACCGAAGGGGAGATTCGGGGGACAGAAAGTCTCTGTTCCGGCACCCTGCCGGGAAGTGTTGCCAGGCCATCTCCATCGATCTCCACCACCATCTCCATCACCATTGCTGATTCCCATGATAAGGAGGGAGTAGTTCTCTCTCGAGGCTAAGGGTTCTACCGGTAGCTATGTGTTCATCTCTCTCTCTATGCATGATCATATTGTGATCATGAGCTTGTAATCTATAGATCTACCTTGCTACTCAACCGCTTTAATAGATCTCTGCTCTCCCCATGTGTGTGAAAGTGACATCGTGCTCACCATGGTGGCACTTAGGCTAGAGATTACAAATACTTGTTATGAGTTATATTTGGAGTTGGATGTCTTTATGAAATTGTGGTGTTTGTTGGACTCATCTAGTGCTCAAGGTAACAGTGTGGGGTTTTCTAGATGGGAAAGGCTTACTTTGAGGTGTGCTGTTATAGCCCTACCATCAATTAGAGTGTCCAACCGGAGAGTAGTTAAGAGTAGTATCATGAAGATAATATATTTATATGAGAGTGTTCACTAGTGAAAGTATGATCCCTAGGCCTTGTTTCTAAGCATTGAAACACCATTTGATACTAGATCTGTTACATGTTTTCTTGCTTCCATCTTTATTTCAGTTTGCCTTTAGTCTTGTCCACGCCATCAAGCTATTTTCTAGCACCGTTACCACTTATAATTATCCATTACCACTTGTATTTCACTATCTCTTCGCCGAACTAGTGCACCTATACACCTGACAAGTGTATTGGGTGTGTTGGGGACACAAGAGACTTCTTGTATCTTGATTGCAGGGTTGCTTGAGAGGGGATACCTTTGACCACTTCCTCCCTGAGTTCGATAAACCTTGGGTGATCCACTTAAGGGAAAACTTGCTGCTGTTCTACAAACCTCTGCACTTGGAGGCCCAACAACTGTCTACAAGAATAGAAGTGCGTAGACATCATGATGCTTGAGAATCCTTCTACGAACTTGCGGTAGTATCCCGCTAATCCGAGAAATGCACGGACTTGGGTTTGAGTGGTTGGAGCTTCCCATTATTCTACATCTTTGATCTTGGCGGGAGCAACAGAGACTCCTCCGGCAGACACAATATGTCCTAGGAATCCTACTTCTTTCAGCCAAAACTCACCTCTGCACTTGGAGGCCCAACAACTGTCTACAAGAATAAAAGTGCGTAGACATCAAGCTATTTTCTGGAGCCAGTGCCGGGGAGGTAAGGTAAAAGGTATTCACACCGGAGGATTAAAGAAGAAGAACCTCCCACGACAAACGCCTATTTTCTGGCGCCGTTGCGGGGGGGTAAGGTAAAAGGTACTCACATCCTCCGGTGTGAGTGCTCGAAGTTATTTTCTTTAGATTCTGCAATTTTGTCTTTTTGTTTCTTGTTTTCACTAGTTAGGACATGAAGTGTTTGAAGAGAAAATTAAAAAACTATGGAACTTTATTTGCATGCTAATAGCAATGTTGTTAGTATGAATTCTTTGGACACCATTATTGCTAATGCTATGGAAAAGTCTAAGCTTGGGGAAGCTAGTTTTTATGAAAATGATCTTTTTAGTTCCCCAACTTTGGAAGATAGCTATTCTATTGCTTATGATGGTACCAAACCTCCAATATATGATGATTACAATGATGAGTATCATATTTTCAGTCCACCTACTATTGAGGAGAAAATTAATTATGATTACAATATGCCTCCTATATTTGATGATTATGGTGATGAGAATTATGATGATAGCTATTTTATTGAATTTGCTCCCACCATAATTAATAAGAATGACTATGCTTATGTGGAGAGTAATAATGATTATATGCATGTGGCTCATGATAAGAATGTTTTATGTGATAGTTATATTGTTAATTTTATTCATGTTGCTACTGAAAGTTATTATGAGAGAGGGAAACATGGTCTTATGTATCTCAACATTAATAAGTATCCCCTCTTTATGTTGAAATTTTTGAAGTTGCACTTGTTTTTCTTTCCTATGCTTGTTGCTTTGTGCTTTCATGACTTGTTTCTTTACAAGATTCCTATGCATAGGAAGTGGGTTAGACTTAAATGTGTTTTGAATTTTCTTCTTGATGCTCTCTTTTACTTCAATTCATATGTCTTATGTGAGCATCTTCTCAAACTATCATGCCTAACTTAAAGGCGTTAAAGAAAAGTACTTATTGGGTGATAACCCAAGAGTTTTAGATGAGTCTTGGAAGTTATTACTTCAGTAATAACCTCTCCTTATCCTTTTTATTTGCTTTTTGTGCTAATAGTAACCTCTAATGAGAGAGAAGTAATGATTGGGAAAGTTGCTGTCCGGAAACAGATTTCTATGCTTCCCCGTAAACATTCGTGTAAAATCTCTGAACGTCTTTTTGAGGCGTGGGTTTTTGTGCTTCTGCCCCAGGTTGTTATCTAACTTTCATTAGTTCAACACTTTTTGATTTGAGCAACATAAGGTGTTCTAAAAAATTCGTCTTTACCTGCTGGTCTGTTTTGACAGATTTCTGCCATTTTCTGCATTTGCTTCTTGTTGGTTCCTTTTTGAGTTCTTTTGGGGAATTGAGCTTTTTGAGGGAAGTACTTCAGTAGCTATTGTTCTAATGGAAGTTTATTAGTGTTGGAACTGAACCTTAAGACTTATTATCTTGAGTGCACTAATGTTGCTAATAAAGATTGTGTGAAGTTTTGTATGAAGGAAAATATTTCAGGTGTATGGAAGGAATGAGTAATGAGATGAAGGATGGACTAAAGCTCAAGCTTGGGGATGACACGCGTGTCACCCCAAGAAATATCCCAAAAGTACAAGAGTCAAAGCTTGGGGATGCCCAAGGCATTCCCCTTCTTCATCAATAAAAATTCCAGGTTTCTTCCAAACGCTTCATTTTTATTGTTTCCTGCACAGTTGTGTTGTTCTTGGAGCGTCTTATTTTTAGTTTTCGTTTTGGTTTTTAGTTTGTTTGTTTTGCTTAGTTTTCTGAATAAATTGGTTGGACCCCCTCTTTCATACATTGGTTTGCAAATAGTTTGGTTTGGTTTTTGAAAAGAGTAGGAAAGTTCATGCTTATGTGGTAAAAAGAGCTTGTTTTTGACTGTGGCCTATGCTTTGTCATGCCATGCTTGATATTGTTTTGGCTTTATACTTAGTATTCTTTGTTGTAGCATTACTTGTTATAAACAATTGAGATTGCTTAATGTGTCTTGGATGAATCATGCGTTGTTTTAGCATATTAAAGCATAGTATAGTGGTATTCTCCTTTGATGCTTTATTTGGGTTGACTTGGCGCATGCTCACACCATGTTATGACTATCTCAAGTCACCATAGCCTTTATGATCCTTTAGTTTTCAACTTGTAGTATCACTTTATGCTTTGATCAATGTCGCTCTGCATGATTATGGCCATTATTGCTCTCTTAGTTTGTCCCTCCCAGTCTTTTGCTAGCCTCCACAACAAAGTATGAGTTCCACTCATGCATCCAACTCCCTAAACCAAGTTATTCAAAAGAGTCCACCATACCTACCTATTAGCTTATGCTATTCCAAGTATATTCATGCTTTTGTTTATCTTCCGAATTAAACTTGTTATGAGAAAACTAGTGATTAAAAATCTCACGAACTTGATGGCACACTTTACTTTTCTTGACCTTAATAAACTTGAACCATTGTGTCGTCTATGTTGTATATGCTTGCACTTATTTGTTGGGAATTAGCAGAACCATGCTTTCATGGGGAATGCTTTCAACATTGCACTTGGTACTTGTACCTAGTTGATATCATGCTCTTTTGTCTATGGATGTCGCTTGTGAAATGAAAGGGAGCTTGTAAGTCCATGGAGTTATGTATATGTGTTAGAAAGCGCTGGGCTGGTCTAATCCATGCTGACATGGTGGAAACCTGTAGCGTAACCATAATGAGATGTCTATGAAGCATTCTTCTTATAAAAAAAGAGAGTCCTATATTGAGAAAAAAAGAGAAAAAAAGAGATTATGAAAAGAGGAAAGAGAGAAAAAAGCACCATATTCTCATGGTAAATAAGAAGATTGTTGAGATGCTTGTTGTCTGCTTGCCTTGTCATTTTGATATGGGGATTGTTCCGTATCATCGGGCAAGGGGTACCCCGTTGGCGGTTCTCTATGATACACATGTACTTACGATGACAAGAACTTACCGGTGACTAAACTTGAGTAGCATGAGGAGCGACCCTCGTATTCAAGGGACATGAGATTCCTAACTTATACTTCGTCAAGCATATACACCATAGTTTGTTCACTTTAACCTTAATCACCTTCAAGATGCTTATGATAGGGGCAATGAGAGATGAAAGCTAATAAGTACCATAATTTTTGGAAGCTCTTTATGAGACTTGAATCCCTACTTTCTTCTATGAAGGCCTTTCTTCTACTTTTATGTTGAGTCTCCACCTTCTATCTTTATGCACCTACTTTGAGAGCATAGTGGCCATTCTTAGTTCTATGTGCATTGTCCCAATACTTGTTGATTGATGTATAGTCTTGATATTGCTTGTTTTAAACTATTTGTATCTAGTCACTCTTATGAACTTTGAAGGTGTCCTATGCATTTATATTTGGTACTCTATGAGGGACAAGCTGAATACTATTATGCTATGTTTTATTTATGTGAAACAAACAAACGTCTTGCAAAGCATTGTTATTCATGAATCTTTTGTTTGTGCCTTTTCATGTTGCGTCATAGTTTCTTTGTCTTATTGCTAGAACTTTGTCTTTCATGTTATGATTGAAGAACTATGATCCTAGCTTTGAATGTTTTACAAATACTTTGATCAAGTTTATGATGGTGCATGTCACCTCAAAAATTATTCTTTTCTTTTTATCACTTACCTACTCAAGGACGAGCAGGAGTTAAGCTTGGGGATGTTGATACATTGCAAATGTATCTATAATTTTTGATGTTCCATGCTTGGTTTTATCTACTTTCTTGTGTTTTGTTCCAACTTTGGAGTACTTTTCATATCATTTCTTGGACTAACCTATTAACAAGATGCCACAGTGCCAGTTGCCTATTTTCTGCTGTTTTTGGTTCCAGGAAAGTCAGAAAATGAATATTCTCAGAATTGGACGGGACAAAAGCCAAAGTTCCTATTTTACCGGAAGACTCACGGAGCCAGAATATGAGACGGAGGAGTGCCAGGGCCTGGCCACACCCCCCAGGCACGGGCTAGCCCTAGCTGCGCCACCAGGTGGTGTGGGCCCCCTGGCCAGCCACCGACCTTGCCTCTCTCGCCTATAAGAGCCTCCCGATGTAAAAACCCTAAATCGTCAATCAGAAATCCACAAAAAGTTCCGTAGCACCGCCGCCACCGAAGGGGAGATTTGGGGGATAGAAAGTCTCTGTTCTGGCACCCTGTCGGGACGGGAAAGTGCCCCCGGAGCCATCTCCATCGATCTCCACCACCATCTCCATCACCATTGCTGATTCCCATGATGAGGAGGGAGTAGTTCTCTCTCGAGGCTAAGGGTTCTACCGGTAGCTATGTGTTCATCTCTCTCTCTATGCATGATCATATTGTGATCATGAGCTTGTAATCTATAGATCTACCTTGCTACTCCAGTGCTTTAATAGATCTCTGCTCTCCCCATGTGTGTGAAAGTGACAGCGTGCTCACCATGGTGGCACTTAGGCTAGAGATTACAAATACTTGTTATGAGTTATATTTGGAGTTGTATGTCTTTATGAAATTGTGGTGTTTGTTGGACTCATCTAGTGCTCAAGGTGACAGTGTGGGGTTTTCTAGATGGGAAAGGCTTACTTTGAGGTGTGCTATTATAGCCCTACCATCGATTAGAGTGTCCAACCGGAGAGTAGTTAAGAGTAGTATCATGAAGATAATATATTTATATGAGAGTGTTCACTAGTGAAAGTATGATCCCTAGGCCTTATTTCTAAGCATTGAAACACCGTTTGCTACTAGATCTGTTACATGTTTGCTCGCTTCCATTTTTATTTCAGTTTGCCTTTAGTCTTGTCCACGCCATCAAGCTATTTTCTAGCACCATTACCACTTATAATTATCCATTACCACTTGTATTTCACTATCTCTTCGCCGAACTAGTGCACCTATACACCTGACAAGTGTATTGGGTGTGTTGGGGACACAAGAGACTTCTTGTATCTTGATTGCAGGGTTGATTGAGAGGGGATACCTTTGACCACTTCCTCCCTGAGTTCGATAAACCTTGGGTGATCCACTTAAGGGAAAACTTGCTGCTGTTCTACAAACCTCTGCACTTGGAGGCCCAACAACTGTCTACAAGAATAGAAGTGCGTAGACATCACGATGCTTGAGAATCCTTCTATGAACTTGCGGTAGTATCCCGCTAATCCGAGAAATGCACGGACTTGGGTTTGAGTGGTTGGAGCTTCCCATTCTTCGACATCTTTGATCTTGGCGGGAGCAACAGAGACTCCTCCGGCAGACACAATATGTCCTAGGAATCCTACTTCTTTCAGCCAAAACTCACACTTGCTGAACTTGTCATATAACTGATGCTCTCTTAGGGTTTCTAGGATGATTCTCATATGTTGCTCATGCTCTTCTTCTGAGTTGGAGTAGGTAAGGATGTCGTCGATAAACACAACTACAAACTTATCTAAGAAATTCATAAAGATCTTATTCATGAGATTCATGAAATAAGCAGGGGCATTGGTTAATCCAAAAGACATAACCGTATACTCGTATAAACCATAGCGAGTAGTAAAGGCGGTCTTCAGAATATCCGTTGCACGAATCTTAAGTTGGTGATAACTAGCCCTAAGATCAATCTTTGAGAATACCTGGGCTCTAGTCAACTGATCAAATAGATCCTCTATCTTTGGCAAGGGGTACTTGTTCTTGATGGTAACGTCATTCAACTTTCTGTAATGTGTGCACAAACGGTTGCCTCCATCTTTCTTGTCGACGAATAACACTGGTGATCTCCATGGCGATGCGCTTGGTTGAATCAAGCCTTTCTCTAACATGGCATCCAACTGCTTCTTCAGTTCCACTAACTCTGAGGGGTTCATGCTATAGGGTCTCTGGGCTATGGGTCCAGTTCCGGGGATTAGTTCGATAATGAACTCAATATCCCTATCCGGGGGCATACCTGGCAATTCATCTAGGAATACGTCGGGGTATTCACAGACTACTCTGACCTGGTCTATGGTGGGCAGGGCTACACTCTTGTTGCACTTGAATTGACGGGGTAAGGTTTCAGATATATGCTCTACTGTTACTCCAGAACTACTGGTCATGGTGATGGCTTTCTTAGCACAGTCTATCAGTCCTTTATGCCTTGACATCCAGTCCATACCTAGTACTACTTCCAATCCTTTGGTTCCAAGTACAATTAGGTTGGCATAAAAATCTATCCCATGTATTCTGATAGGCACAACTTTGCAAATTTTTCTAGCTTTTGTAGTGGAACCGGGGATTTGAACTATCATGACATGCTTCAGGTTGGTTGGGTGAATATTACTAGTGCATGCAAATTCTTCGGTGACAAATGAATGCGATGCTCCCGAATCAAACAATACTCTTGCTAAAACTTAGTTGACAGAAAACATACCCAGCACTACATCTGGCGCTTCCTGGGCTTCCTCTGCGTTCATGTGGAAGAGACAGCCGTTGTGGTTGTGCGCGTTCCCTAGGGCAAATCTTCTTCCTGGTTGAACACGACGCCGCTGCTGAGCTGGGGCATTCACATTGGCATTGGCTGCAGTCTTCTTGGGACACTCATTGGAATAGTGACCCTTTACTCCACACTCGAAACAAGTGATCTGGGACTTGTCCTTGACTACGACAGGCACCGCATTGCTGCCAGTTCTGGGTGCAGTGTTGTTGTTGTTGTTCTTGGGAGGTGCACGGTTGAAATTGTTGGCATTGCCGGAGTTGTGATTATTTCCTCTGGACTTCACATTGCCTCCGCTACGGTTGGGGTAGCTTGGGCGAGACGTTGGGGGTCGGTTGTTCCTTGGTGCATATCCCGATGAGGGTTGGGATGGTACTTCTGGTGACTGCTGGTTCTAGATTGATGCATCATGCGACGCTTGCGGTTGTCGTTTGCCTGGTTAATCTTCCCTTCCATCTGAATGGCAGAGTCGACTAGCTCTTCGAGATCCTCGAAACGGATGTTGACGAGGACCATCTGCATCTCATCATGCAGTCCGTTCAGGAATCTCTCCTTCTTATTAGCCTCCGTGTTGATCTCATCAGGTGCATATCTAGCAAGTGACAGGAATCTATCACGGTACTCCACCACAGTCATTCTTCCTTGCTTCAATTCACGGAATTCATCTCTCATCCTGTTGACTAGACCTTGCGGCACGTGGGTGCGGCTGAACTTGACTTTGAATGCTTCCCATGTCATCACTTGACCATGGTTCATATTGCAGATACTATTCCACCAAGCTCTTGCATCTCCTGCGAGGTAGTGGGTGGCGAAGAGAACTTTCTCATTTTCATCAACTCTTGCAACTTCTAAGTTGTTTTCCATCGTCTATAACTAGTCATCCGCATCTAACGGGTTTTTAGATTGGCTGAAGATTAGGGGATTGGTGTTCTGAATTTTTTTGAGTTTGGACCCCTGGTGATCCTGATTTCCATGCCCTTGGCTGTTGAGAGCCATCTAAGCGATCTGCTGCAATGTTGCTAAGTTGGCTTGGCGCTCTGCCCTGCTTGCTTCACGGTCTGTGATGAGATTCTGCAAGATCTGCAGCATTGGGTCTTGCGACGAGCTGCTCCCTCCTTGGTTTCCACGAGTCATCTGAGGATTGAGATATATATAGGGGTAAGAGGGAAATTCTAAGGTTCATGGTTTTGGGTTTTCAAAGCTAAAACTTTGAGTTAGACTCAGGCTTTTCAACTAACTTCATTTTCGTTCATGCAAACAAGCACACGATACAACACACACCACAACAATCAAAGGAAAACCGATGGTTTGAAGAACCATTCTGCAAGCTACGATACAGTGGGACCGATACATCTCATGCTACGACAGTGCTCTAGTGCATCTACTCATCGTCGATGAAGTCAGAGTCCTCATCATCAGTGTAGAAGTCCACAGCATCTTCATCCAGAAAGTCATCATCGTTGCTGAGGTAAGAGTCCATGTCTCCTTGGATGTCTTCACCCTCATCTTCTTCTTCCTTGGCAGCAAGCTGAGCTTCCTGCTCCTTGATGGTCTTCTCGAGGTCGACCACCTTCTTGCAAAGACGGGCGATGGTGCGATCCTTCTTTGCATGCTGGCGGCAAAGAGATTAGCGATCTTGGACGAGCAGTGCGAAAGTCTGGGCCTTCTGGTCGGCAATGGCACGGTTCTGGTTGGCTAACTCCCTAGCATTGTCCAGTTCCTGATGTCTGTCCTGCAACAAGAAGTCAAGATTCTCCACTTGACGCCTCAACTCTGGGTGACTTGGCATCTCCATCGGCATTCCCATGAAGTCACGTCTTGCACAGTGGGCAAAACGGGTTCCTTGGATTTTGTTGACGCTGAGGGCACATAGACGTGCGAGAGCTTCATGCATTGCCCTGGCTAATCCATCTAGCCAGTTGTTCTCTCTCACGGAGAACTGAATTCTCCCAGAAGTTGGTGCTTCGATGCTTCCTCTAAGATCCGCGGTGACTAGCCACTGTAGGTCTACTCCTGGGGGTCCTGGAAGTTGAGCACCAAGAAACTCCGGATGTGGGCGTCCGAGTAACTCCGATAGTGAATCCAGATCCCTCTCGAAGATCAGCTGACCTCCGTTTCCCAACTGGTAAAACTTGCTGAACTCAGTCTCCATCTACAAGAATTAAGGGTGAGGAAATTAGTGAAGTGATCAAGTGTGTCAAATTTTAAGTAGTAATGTAAGAATTTTGAGGAACATGAATTTTTGAGAAAGAATGAGTTCACAAGGATAAGAGAGGAAATAGTTTTTCATAAATACTCACTTTGGTTTTGAAACTAAGTTTTTGTTTGCACGTCCATTCTAACTAGGGTCTCCTATGGTCAGGATGGCTCTTATACCAACTTGTCAACACCCGGATTTTTAATCCTAGATGCCCGTTATGCCATACCTCGCAATCCCAGGATTACCATTTTTGCGAGACATAATGGATTGGATATCACAGTACATCATCCATTACAAACCATACATAAGGTCTTACACAAATAAGGATCTCATGATCCAGTCTTTAATACAACAAACAGCGGAAATAAAAGATAAGCGTAGCGGTGGGGTCCATCTTCAGGGGCACAAGCAATGCTGACGAAGGCAGATAGTCCTAGTTATCATAACCGTCCTGCTAGCCATCATCTTGATAGTCTCCTTCATAGTCTGGCCATGAGAATAGCCAGGGACAAAAGCCACGAGTACTCTTTAAGTACTCGCAAACTACCACTAACAAGTAGTATAGTTCTAAGTCAAGTGCTAACTCTATGTTTAACTATAAGGTTAAGTTTGAAACCTAAGCTGAGTTCAGAAGCAAAGAAACATAAAGTAAAGTTCTAGAATCACTTAAGTTGGGAATCTATTGTCATAAACACAACCCTGTTGTGGTAAGTCAAGATTCATCATTCACTTCATAAGTTGTTTGGAAAACGTCTGACAACGAAACAGTATGGCCATTCCAACTGTCCATAACCGCGGACGCGGCTATTCGAATAGTTTGACACTCTGTAGAGGTGGTACACTTTCACCACAAGATTCGATACATCTGTCAGGGATAACCCTGAATCATCATATTTAGTATGCAGATAATCAAACATAACCTTCCCTTTACACACCCTACTATAAGCACCTCTCCTATGAGCATGGCCTCCCAACCATGACCATCAGTCATCTTGGGCACTGCATAGGTGGACAACATTGAGAGGTAGCCTCAGCTCAGACCTCTCCCGCGAGGGAAATAATACTAATGCATATAAATTTCCAGCTAAGCCTTACCCAGTTCAGGTAATGTGGTTGTACGGTAAATTTGGAATGGTATCGCATCTGAATCCAACCATCAGTTTTGTAAAAGGGTTAAGGCTCATGCCTCAACATTTTCACCATCAGAAACCATTTGTGTTTCTCAACACATGTCAAAACATCTCAATAGAATGACTCATCATTCCAAGGTTTTCAAAATTCATCTTCACCAAGTGTTCCCATCTAAGTGACTCAAGTTTTTATATACTCTAAACTACTAAGTTAAGAGTGTTCACTAAGATGGAAATGATGGGTTCAATCTCATGCCATAGAATGACATCTAAAGGGTTCTAAATAGGTCAAGTTTTATACTCTTTATGCTACCTTCAAAACAATTAAAGAACTTTGGGTAAAGTAAAGGAATTAAAGCTTGAAAAAAATAAGACTTGGATGAAATACTAGTCAAGGTAGTATAACTCAAGCATGCCTAAAGCATCTTTGCTAAACCATCTAGTTCAATCCTAGCTTGCTAAGCATTATACTTGCAAGTGTTAGCTTGCATTGCTAATGGTGGCTTGCCTTGGTTGGTGCAGTGGTTGAAGTTTTCTTCTTCTTCTTCTTCTTCTTCTTCTTCTTCTTCTTCTTCTTCTTCTTCTTGGTAGAACTCCTCCTCCTCGTAGACTTGGTCAGTACTATCGTCTATAAATACATATGGAGTACACAATCACCAAACAATACTTAACTAGTCTAATTAGCACTCTAAGGCATACATTTGATGATCTATTATCATCACAAGCATCACAAGTTTTATTAACTAGTTTCATTCTTTTTAATTTAGAAAAGTAATTTCTCTTCATTGAAAAATTAACTAAGATTTAATATTCACCACTTAAAATATGGGATCAGGTGGACACATGTCATCACCACATATTCTAACATGTGGGAATGGGATATAAGGGTTGGATCATAATTACTTTGGGTTAAGTTCATTATTTAATGATTTAAAGTGACTAGAAATGCCTATATAGCATTATTTTGGTACTAGTCCAAAGTCACTGCATGTAAACCTTAATATTATTACATATTAAGATTGGTATGATGGAATGTGAATTTTGAGAGTTGGAATCAACTCAAAATCTATCTTAGTTGATTTTATAAAAATGTTGCAAGGTGCAAATGCTTTTGTTTTGTTATTTTTACTAGGAGAGATCTAAAACTCTAATTGAATTAAATCCAACGGGATATGATAGATCATTTCAATACCTTTCAAACAAAATTGGTTTCATGCAATTTGGAGTTGTAAATCTCTCTGAATTGATTTTCAAACTCAGAGACATAACTAAGTTTAAACTAAATAGAAAAATCTTAATTCAAACTAACTGGGTCGCACGGGAAACTCTAACATGCCGGCCCAGTGTCACTTCGCAGCACGGGGCTCAGCTGACAGGTGGGGTCCACCGATCAGCGGCTCCTAACGCGCGAAGCGGTACGGGGCAAGGTGTGACGTTGGATTAGAGTGGGGATCAACGGCTGTGGCTTGTCGTCGACGACGGCCTTGTCACCGGCGATCTCGAACCCTAGCGGCTCGGTGAGGGTTCATAGGGGGCGTACCAGGGCTCCAGCAAGGTCGGTGAGGCGGGCAAACGGACTGGTGGTCGACGGCGAGCTCAGGGACGGTCGAGGCAGCTCCGGGGTTGGTCGCAATCAGCAGCGCCCTTCTCCTCCCGAGGCGGACTGCTCTGGTGCAATTCCGGCGAGCTGCTGCTCCCCTGGCTCCGGCTAGTGGTGTGGGATGATCAGTGAGGTGAGGGGAGTGGAATGGTGTGCTTCAAATGGCTGGGGGTGCCCTCCTTTTATAGGCTCGACGGCGAGACCGAGAGGGATGGGCAGGCGACGGTGGCGACATGGCTACGAGCGGCTAGTGGCGTGGCTGAGGGTGGCGATCGACGGGCGGTCTCCTGGCGGTGCTCTAGGAACTTAATGCTAGCTTAGGGGCGGTGGTATGCGGTCGGGGGCAGCTGGCGCTCTGAGCGGCAGAGGCGGCAGTGTCCACGGCGATCGGTGGCTATGGTGCGCTAGGCGGCAAACGGGCTTGTCCGTCGTGTTCCCTGGGTCATGGCGGAGCGGTGGGCGCGGGCTGCGGTCGAGTGGCGGCTTGTGCACGCATGCCGGGTGCGGCGCTCTGGCGCGTGCTCGGCATGGTGCGGTGGCACTAGGCACGTGGTTTCCTCGGTGGTCCATGGCTGGGCCTGGCTCGAGGAGGGGACAGTGGACGGCGGTGAGGTTCTGGCTACCTCCTAGACATGGTGAGAGAGGGGGAGGTGGTCTGCTGGAGTGGGGCAAGGTGTGGCCGACGAGTTGGTGCTCGGCATGGCTTTGCACTTGCACTAGGGTGGAAGGAGAGGGGGTTTAAAAGCTGTGGTTAGATCATTTGGGGACAGAGGGAGGGTTTTGAGGGAATTTGGGTGCAAAACCCTGTTGCAAATAGTGAGCTAGGTTTAACCCTGCTTGCCAAGTGTTTGATTAAATGGCCGCAGGAATTAAACTTTTGAATTTTGAAAAGATTTTTGGTGGGTTTGCTAGGCATAAGCTTGAGACTCTGTGGTTTCTTGGGTTTTAAAAATTGAGCTTCTTTGAGTGGTTTTTGAAATAGTGGGATCTTCCCATATGAAATAGATTCAATTTTACACTGTCATTTAAAATTAGCATTTGAATGTTTTTAGCAGATCACAAAGTGGGCCTTAGTACCTCATTATGTGTCCTAGAAAGGGGTGTAAAGATCCAAAATTATTTCTGTTAAGAAATGAGTGCTAGGAACACTCAAAGTAGTGTAGTGGATTAAAATGACCAAAATGACCTTTCCTCATTTTTAATTGTTTTTTATTTGATTTCCTTTGGGATTTGCTTGGGAAAGATTTAGATGATGTTGAATTTACCATACAAACATTTTACAAGCAATGAATCACAGAACCATGGCAATTCAAATCAACTCCTAATTTAAATGCACATACACATGAATGCTTTCATATTTTTAAATGGAAAAGTTTTTGTTAACCCTAATTTTGATGATCTGGATCTTGATAAGCTTGGATTGAAGTTTTGGGATGTTACAAATATATATTTTTCTCAATTATAAAACAAAAGATAATGAATTCATAATATTTAATAATTTTTTGAAATTCTAAAGGAAAATATCTAAATATTTTATTGCGTCACGGCTGACGTCAACATGACACACACATGCGGGTTACATCTTTTTACACTGCAACCTATTCTACCCTAAGCCACTGACTAGTGGGACCTATGCCATGTCATTTCCAAGAATTTATGTATTACAAAAATGATTATCGAAAATAAAATAAAAGGAATATATTTATGACATCACCATGACGTCATGGTGACATCATCAATGCAGGTTGTTCTTAGTTGAAATCGAATCCGTGGATTCACCACGCACCCAGGCTTAGGCTTAGGCTAGTTGGAGATAGGATGACGCAGTGAACCAGGTAGTGGCCGCGCCGCCCGAGAATGGTCACCGGAATAGTGACCACGATGATGGACAGCGGCGACGGTGGTAGTCATGCGGTGGTACGGTGATTCAAAGCGCGAGGGAGGGATTGGAGAGCACGGGAAGATGCGCAAGCTCACAGTGATGCTCGCTCCGAGGTCGATGAGGACCGGCATGGTCGGAGGTGAGTTCTCCGTCAAGAAATCCGACGGAGAACAATGAAAGGGAATGATGAAATTTAACCTCCACTAAGCTCCCCTTGTTGTTGTACTCCACCCAGAGGATCTACAGAGCACGACGCTTCTCCCAGACTACTCCATGGTCTCCGGTGTGGCTTCCATGAATGGCTTGCCGGAGCTCGCCGACGGCGGCTTCGGTGAAATTAAGGGTGATTGAGAGCGAGGAAGAGGAATAGAGAGGATGAGGATGAACCAGGAGATTGATGTGGTTCTATGCGACTACTTTATATGGCTTGGGGGTTCGGACACGACGACACGACGATGAGGACGGTCAAGATGCGGCAGTGGAGCGGAGCTCGATTCGGGCGTGAATCTTGATGGGACAGGTGGACATGGACTTCAGACAAATAGGGTGACGTTCCGAGGTGGTCAATCGCGTCCTGAGCAGTCCACAATGACGGTGGCGACGTGGCTCACCGGTGGCGTGTCGGTCTAGCGGAGGAAGACAAATACGATGGTTCTCTCCCGCGCGGTCCCACCTGCCAGTGAGAGAACGAAATGGTACATGGGCTCGTGCCGAGATGGGCTGCTGTTGGGCACTGGAAAAGTGAGCGGAGAGCGGCGGCAGGTGCACACGAGCGGTAGTTAGGCGAAGAAGGAAATGGGCCGTGGGCCGTATCGGATGATTATTCTGTCTCCTTTTCTTTTTCTATTTTTATTTATGTTTTAGAATATCCTTTTTAATTTGAATTCTTATAATGTTTCAAATATCCAAAATTCAGCGAATCAATACAGGTTTGACATGGTTAATGTAATAATTGGTTTGGCATTCTCTTTTTCGTATTTACACTAATCATGATTATATAAAGGATTATTTTGTTAGAAAATATTATTGAGAATTAGGGTTTTAGAGATTTATTCCTTATATAGAAAATGATTTACATTTTCCCATGATATTGGTTGTGGTAACTATTTAAGATGGTTAATGATGCATATAGAACTCTATTCAAACTTAGTCTTATACAAGAATTAAGGTATAAACCTTATGATGAATTAAATTTTAGGGTTCATAATATGGTGGATTGAATTTCATGATCCCCCAAACTTGGTGATTTCATCTATTCAAATTCTACTTGATTTGTAGTGTTTATAATTACTATAGAACAATTTTGGTTAAGTCATTTAGCATAATAACAACCATTATATTTAGTGGTTTAAATTGTTAGGGTTCTTGAAGTTTGGAATTTCCTTTAATCAAAATCTACTAAAATGTTATTCATAACCATCCTATTACTACCCAAAATAAGCCTACATCATTTCTTACACTAGTTGTTCACTACTTTGTTAAGTGTGGTTAATGTTTTGATAGAAGTCTATTATATAATGGTGAACAACCATTCTCATTCATGTGGCACATGTGATCTCAATGCTCAACAACATTTACTTAGGTTTTCTAAAACCACACTTACTATGGACCCTAGAGGATGCACTACCCTCAAGTTTTTTAGTGAAGGTTGCTAGGGATTAAGGTTTAAGGATTGATCCTGAATTATGCCTCAACTTAAAGTTAGCTATAAAGATTACTTCTTAATGTGGTCTTGATGATTCCCTGAGACTAGGTTCTTATCAGGTCTAAAAGTGTAAAATGGGCAAGACTCTTATCAATACATTCTCTCAACTGGTATTCTAATTATCTCTTAGACACTTCATTTGAATAAGAGATATTATTCATTGATTGCCTAAAAATAAGGATTGGTTTAACTACCCTCTTAACTCTAGGGTTTTAAACAAACAGGTAGACATGGATCTTGTCATGACTTGATATGATCTTGGTTAAGGCTTCTAAAGCATCCCTACCTTAATACCTCACTAAACTTATCTTTAGTTAAGGAATTCCTTTCCTAAATATACTTTATTTGAACCTCTCATCTGATTCACTAAGATCTCTTCTGTCTAAATGATCTAGTCATTTGGCTCCACCATATCCATCATCATATGATGACATGGTCATGCCACTTCAACAATATTCCTCCTTCATTCTTCCCTTAGTGTATATATATATAACTTCCATTTGCTAAACTACCCTCGAGGAAGTCATTCATCTAGATAGTTCTAACTTCATCTATTAACTCCTTTACTCACCTTGTATCTACTTCCAAGGCTTGCAAGATTACAATCCTCACTATATTACACGTGATATTTATCCCCTGGAAGAAGTATGGTACTACTCTCCATAATACAAGTTTTATCTTGTATTAGCTTGGTTAAACTACTATGCCTCCAACTACTCCATACAACTCATATTATATACTTCATCATACTCTAGCTTGACTTCTCATGATCAAGCTAGATGATTCAGCTTTCTAAGGCTTTGCCTAATTTGGTATACTCACAACACTTCTTCAACACCTAGTCATCTATTCTCTAATGACTTGAGAATAATGACCACCAACCTTTGATCATACAAAGCTTAGGCTTCTAATTGTCTAATTAAGATATATCATTAACTAAGTAATAGGTTTTTACTAGTCTCATTATAGGCTTATCTTGTTAAGCAAGCTTACTCTAAGTTTATAACCACTTGACTTAACAAGATTATTATTTGATGTACTAATACTACTAGCCTTCTCATAGCTCCTCAAGCACTAGTTATTTCTTGGGTGTAGATACTTCTTCTAGTTAACTCATGAGTGAGTTAACTCCTCCAACATCAAATGGTTTGATCACCACTAAGGATCACATTCCATTGATGATGGCACACTCTACCATATCTAGTTCCTTCTTCTTACTAATTTACTTAAGTCTTTGGGAGGTTAATAGAACAAGTCAATAAGTTCTAGGTCAGGAATTGGTTACTCAACATTGATGATCAACTAACACTAGGACTTAGTTAAGTAGGAATGTCATCTCTTAATATGATATTAAGGGTATGTGCTGGATAGTCTTGGCTTGACTTCTATTTTCTCTCTATGTGTGACAAGAGTTAGTATTTAAGAACTACCATGATACCCATGGTAGGAATAACTATGGCAAACAAGTGTTTCATGATTTAGTTATTAAGTTTCTTTGCTTAAGTTATAGACTTAATGGAGTATTCAAGAGTTGTTATAATGAATACCTAGATATGATCTCTATAAGATCCTTTATAAATGTGTTGTCGTTTTAGCTTGGTTCTATTTGATCTTCCCATGGATCAAATTATATTACCCAAAGATAAGGTTTTAGCAAAGGTCATATTGAAACTTATCACAATTAACTTGATGATCTACTTCAATTCCATAAAGTTAAGAGAAGCTTCAATCACTTTGACAAGTTTATATTTAAAAGCGCGAAAATTTACAGATTTTCTATGCATGAATGCTATGCACACACCCGAGCTCAACTTATTTCTAAGCTCTAATGATGGGATGTTACAGACTCTCCCCCTTAAAATAAACTTTGTCCCCTAAGTTCGTACTCTCTTACGTTTCAGAATGAGGTGTCGACTTGTATTGATCACGCATTTCTCAAATTCCATTGTGATCACAAATGGGGATAATTACAGTATCCCGTATCAAGATCTTTTTCCTTAAATCCTCTTCATTCCGACAATATCCACTATTGTTTCTAATTTACCATATAGTTCATTTTACTATATCTCTTTGGGTTTATGCCCTTATAGTCCTATTTAGAATTGGTTGTGGACACATTTTGTCCCTTCTAATAAGGTTTTCCTACTACTATACACTAGACTATATTGGAGTACTCTATTCCCCCTTTAAGGACAACTTAGGAGTTGTTTCTTTAAGAACTAGTCCACTAGGTTTAGTCTATTATATCTCATTCGATCTTTCATCTGGAAATACTCTTGAGAGTACTCTTATACAGATGACTTCTTATAACCTTATGAGAATAAGGCTTACTCTCACCATAGTCTAGTAAATCTTCTTCAGCCTTTAGTTGGCAAGTCAGATAACAACACTTTAGTGTTTATTGTTTACTCTCCCCCTTGGGGTTTCCTAATGGTCTGTAAACTACATGTATAATTCTTATTAACTCAATAGTAAGGATATTGGTCTCTGTCTAACTCATACTCTGCTTCTATAAAGTTTCATGAAAGAGTCTACGGTACACCCACACAGTTGTGGATCTCCGGAATGAATCTTCCAACATCCTTTTTCCTTCTTTCAATCCTCTTGGACGTTCTCTCGTTGGTAAACCTGTTTTCGCGAAGCGTCTCGAAAGACGACGACTTTAATTTTATACTCCTTTATGTCTTACTTATATTAGGCCAAGTTTTATCCTCTTTAAGTCATATACATATGACCTGATTAGCTAAAGTGCTAGGATACTAGCTACGGATACTAGCTATGGACCCTTCTAGGCGTATGGATTACCCTACGGATTTTCTACTTCTTATTGGCATTCTCTCTGAATTGTCAGAGCTTGAATACCACCTTTGTTCCAAGACTTCTTCTTTGCACCCTTCCAAGTTACTTCCATGGACTTGGTACAACTACTTCATTAGCTTCTAAGCAACATCGCCTACTTTGAGTGAACTTAAGTCCATTCCTTCATGTTGCTCTCCACCTTTTTCTGCACTAATAATCCTTCTTATTGCCAGCTCATAATGAGTTGGGATTGATTCATCCTTCAAAATAGTGTTGATACTCCTTACATTTGGCTTCCTTCTTCCTGCAAGTCTTCATCTTGATCTTTAGTACTCTTCACTCCCTTACACGAATTCCCTTATCTATCTAGGTCTATAACATCAAGTAATAACTTGATGATGCAACATGCATTTGCACATCAAGTCAAACTTCATGTACAGATCTAGTCAATCAAGAAGATCTAAGAAAAACCAAAAATCCAAATGTGGTACATATAACACTCATCATTCTAAGCCTAGAATATAGTAGTTGAGTATAATACCTCAAGAATTCAGGCTTAGTTGTGTAGTATATGACACCTCCTAATATAGGTTTACCTCGTGATACTTAGCACTTAGATGTTAAACTACTCTTTGTCTCAACATTTACCCAGATTGCTCAGTTGCAACATGATAATTTTGAGCAAAGTGGTCTCACTTTGGTTCTGACTAACTTCTTACCTTTCTTTCGGGACTACTAAAGACTACCAATTTTCCATTCTATCGTAAACTATCCTCACGTTATCTCTCAAAACTACTAACAAAATTGTAGTTACTACCTTAATCCCAAAATTATCATAATGTTATGACACCTATGACTTCTATCATAGACCTACACTGTCCTTTATTTCCTGCAATTACAAGATTTGTTATTGAGTATTAGTCATAATTACAAACTTATCATGGTCGCGGAGCTAAACCCACCATGATAACTCTTATTTTTATCTTACTATTGTTGATTCTAAACCAAATCCTACTTCTTCACGTAGAATTCTCAAGTGAATCCCACATGATTTACTTCCCATTACATCTATACATTCTCTAATGGTCTACCTTAAGTGGTATAGTTGTATCAACTAGTGGTAAGATTCTGCTACTTCATAGGGATTCTAACTATAGACTCCATCACTAATTCTACTCCACATTATATCCTAAACTTAGTAGTAATCTTCTTTGATATTTTAACTTACTTAAGACATCTTAGTGGTGTTATACCTATTTAGAACTACACTAAAATGGCATTTCCCTAAATAAGACATATAACTAATCCTTAAGAAAGATGACATCCAACTTAAGTGTGGCAAGGTTATCCTCAAGTGGATACCCACCAAAATTCTTGGCCTAGATAAGGTGGCTTCCTATAGTCACTATCCAACCTACAGATCTCCTAAAAGGGTTTTAATCCTAAGGTCAAAGCATATGCTCTGATACCAGCTGTGGTGACCCAGCATACCACTGCATGATGTAGTACACTATAGTCATTGACATAACACCGATGAAACACCGTTCACTAGTATTACATCCCTCAGAGTGGTACAACAGAAACACAGTAGGTCCAAGACATGACTATCGATTACAACTCGACTCTTTACAAAATATCTAGAGAACACTCTAGGTTAAAGATGAAGAAAGAAACTTCTTACAAAGAAGAACCAGAAAATAATAACTCAGAACTATCTGGCCAAAAGACTAGTATCTAATTTATCTGGCTTGCAATTGCTGCTAGTGCAATTCTCTACAGAAGTAGGTGTTATGGCTAGAGTATCTACTCCTAACTAACCAAGAACTTTGTCTTCACTTCGGTTGATGTATATGTTGACTTCATTGACTTTATTGAAGAACTTGAACTATCGATGATGGTTTCTTGAGCACAAAGTTGATGTTGATGATGTCTTCCATGACTAGAACCTAGCAAGGATTAACAAGGTATGGTTGAGTACGAGCATACTTAGCAAGTTCACTAAAAAGGAGTGTATGATGCACTATCTCTATAGCCACAGACCAAAGGTCGTAGGCAATGCAGGTTTTCGTAAACATTTCTTCAAAGGTTGCTTTTATTCTGAAAACTATTGCGGTGACCCAGCATACCACTGCATGATGTAGTAGACTATAGTCGTTGACATAACACCAATCAAACACCGTTCACTAGTATTACATCCCTCAGAGTGGTACAACAGAAACACAATAGGTCTAAGACATGACTATAGATTACAACTCGACTGTTTACAAAAGATCTAGAGAACACTCTAGGTTAAAGAGAGAGAAAGAAACTTCTTACAAAGAAGAACCAGAAGTAATAACTTAGAACTATCTGGCTAATAAAACTAACATCTAAGCTATTTGGCTTGCAATTGCTGCTAATGCAATGCTCTACAGAAGTAGGTGTTATGGCTAGAGTATCTACTCCTATCAAATATAGAACTCCGTCTTCACTTCGGTTGGTGTATATGTGGACTTCATTGACTTTATTGAAGAACTTGAGCTGTCGATGATGGTTTCTTGAGCATAAGTTGGTGTTGACGTCGTCTTCAACGGCTTAGAACCTAGCAAGGGTTAAGAAGGTACGGTTGAGTACGAGCATACTCAGGAAGTTCACTAAAAATGAGTGTATGATGCACTATCTCTACAGCCACAGACCAAAGGTCCTAGGAAATGCAGGTTTTCATAAACATTTCTTCAAAAGTTGCTTTTATTCTGAAAACTATGTCCAACAACCTTCACAGGTTGACCAGAACCTTCGTGGGGTTCCTTTCTTGCCGCATTCGTAGCTCCTTCCCAGAACAGGGAGTAACATGTCACAATTCTTACACTCTGCAGAGGTGCGTTACTTTTCCCACAAGAGACCTTAGCCTTATTGCACATCCAAGTTGTGAGATTGTCCATACTTCCTTGGTATGGGGCCCAGTCTAAGATACAAGCCAATCACTACCCTCTCCGCGACCCCGCACGATGACACGACCCTCCAGGACATGCCCCACCTCTGTTAAGCCCCATATAGGACTGTCTATAACTCTGGTAGGCACCCGAAGACTCTATGAGCCGGTTGTGCCCCTGGCAAGCTCCATAAAGGACCGACTATACCTCCAACAGCCCTTGACAGATAATCTAGACACCAAAATCGTGGGGAACTAAGGGGTCCCACCCATGTGCTAGATTCTCCACGAGAAATCAATAGCCTCACGATAAGGTCATCCGTCCATGCGAAAGGAGATACAGCTGACTTTCCTGTCCCATTCCAAGTCTTATGGTTAACGCATAATATACGGCGCTAGAATCACTGGCGGCATTAGTTGTTAAGTCCTAGATCTTATGTTCCTTTACCACTGGAACTGTATCAGTAGGTTATTACCATCTAGTAAATAATCCATAATCATATCATTATGAAAATAGTGTTTTCTGACCTTTTTGAAATGCAGGTGATGACAACATTTGAGTTACAAGTATTTGATAGAAAATAACCAAAGGACATGAGCAAGTGTGAACTTGCCTTTTGTGATTGCAAGATTATGCACTCACGGTCTTCGAGATAATAGAAGATCCAAATTCTATAAATAGCATCATTGGTCCGGTAAGGACTAATGTTTAAAGAAGCAATATGCTATGATGCATAAGTAATGCAATGCAGTTTGGAAAACCCTGGAGTAATACCCAATATGGTGAATAGGTTAAGTTTGGGTGATTTCTTTAAGATTTAATTTGTCTATAAGTTTACTTTACAAACAAATATATAAATACAAGGAACTTAATACTAACATATATGATTCAAAGTAAGTATAACAACACATGATTAGAGTTATTTGGTATTATGTAACCATTATGGAAGTTTATGTTTTAGGTTAATAAGAGTTGAAGAACTTATTATGAGATTGTTGTTTGAAGTGGCAACATGAATAACTTGATAAGGTTTAACCAATCTTTATGGCTAATAGAATGTGATATATGTCATTTGCGTTTGTTTGATAAGTTTGGAGTTGAGATGCCTTACGACCTAATTGGAACAGACCAAAGTTAACTATAAAAATATAAGTAGACTTAGGGTGCGATGTGTCTAAATTATTATTGAGTTTCTAGGGTTATGGTAAGTATGATCAAGAGTGTGAGATCATTCACTCTCAGTTGAAGTAGATGTTGAGTTTAAATGTGGTCTTCTATTATGAAGATGATTTAACTCATTAAGGAAAACAAATTTGGATGATCTTAATAATCTATTAGAGTTTGAAATCATGTTTAAGAATGGTTAAGAGATAAATAGCATTCACTTTTATTATAAATGAATGATGTTTAAGATTTACTCAAAATTGTTGGGTTTAATTTGGAGTTATGGTTTTAAATAGAATTGTTATTATTTCTTAACTGCAGAATTTACAAAATAGTTTTTTATAAAATAGATAAGGATTTATTACTTTAAAATCTTAAAAACTTTCGGACTAACATATGTAGTATTTTTTTAGTAAAATATATTTATTGAAGATCTTAAAAATGAATTTTATTGATTTTTAGGTAATATCCTTATTTTTTATAAAATTCAACAAAGATTATATGTCTTTATAAATTTGCTTCAAGTTTTATTTGTAAAAAATGAGTTAGTATTTTTATAAAATATTAGATTTATTTTATATAAAAAATTATTTTTTATTAATTTTTAGGACTTCTCCTTATTTTATGAAATTTCACTTAAGATTTAATGATGTTAATATTTATTTGTATTTTATGTAACTTAAACAAGTATTTTTATATTTTTCTTAGGTAGATATTATTTTTGTGATCATTTAGATATATTATATTTATTTTTAGGATTTCTATATATTTTTCTAGGGCTAAAATAAGTTCAGGGATATTTTTGTAATTTATTAAATAAGAACCCGGATTTTTTTGTGGGGACAAATAGTTGGGTTGTGGCCTTGCTGAGGAGTAATGGACCTGGTCCAATCGGACCCAATGATTTTGGCCCACTAATCCGGCCCAACTAGAGTTGGAGTGAAACCCGCACCTCGGCCCCTTTTCTCTCGCACACCGTGCGAACATCACGATGACCCCCTATCTACTCATTCCCCTTGATTCCTCGCACGCGACCGAGCAGCCGTCGCCAACCGCTACTACGGTCGTCGCCGGCCGCATCTGGTGCAACGCCTCATTGGTGCTGCCTCGCCACCTACTCCTCTTTCTTTTACCCCATCGATTTGGCTCAATCACACTCTCGCGCGCGCCCGGTTGAAACCCTAGCCGCCATGACTCGGGTTCACGATGCGGCTCCTGTGCTTGCACCTCTGGCTGCTACTCATGGAAGACCACGAGCCCCGATCCATCTACCTCGACCTCTGGTGCTCATGCTCGACATGGCTTGCCCATCTTCCCCATGGTGGTGAATATTGCGGCTGATTTGGGTTGTCGCCTCCATGGTTGGTCATGGTGTGTTGTTGTGCTGTTGCAGCCGTGCCACCATCCTCTGCCTCGAGCCCCTCCTCTATCATGTCCTCCTCGAGTTGATGCTGGTGGGACGGTGCTGACAACGCAACCCCGGTGTCTTCAGTGCTTCCTCTGATGCGGTGCTAGTGTTAGACAAGAACTGCTCCTTGCCTCGGTCAAGCCTACGCTCTAGGTGCTCGGCATCCTTGGTAAGTTCTGCCCTTTGTGACCAGCCTTTGCGCTGATGTGCTGCCCCAGGTTGAAACTAGGGTTCAATGGTGATGTAATGGCTATAAGCCATGGTTTTGTGCAACTTGGTGATGATTATTTGCTCCTAGTGTATGTGCTATACTGATTATTGTGATATGCTGGCGTATGTCCTCTTTTGATATATTCCATAATGATTATCTGATTAGTGTTTTGATCTATAGTTTCTTGCTTATGTATGCATTTTAGTCTGGCCTAGTAGATACCCATGTACATCTCTGGCATACATGATTTTGAAAAAAAAGAATTAATAGGTGGTATTCTTCAAGCAAGATGTAAGAGTGTGAAAGAATTATGCTTGAGGTGGTAGTTGTGTAATGTCAGGGCTTACCAATTTGTGATAAAACATGCTTCTATTTAGTTGATTTAATTATAGTCAAATGTTTCCTTGAATCATTAGTTCACTGCTAGCCTTATAGAATGTAGTGACATGGCTTAATTCCGGGTGCTACTGCACTGTGGTACTACATATTCTTAATTGAACCCTGTACTTAGGGCTGCTTTTTATTTGGTATAATTTACATGATACAGGAAGCTGATAGAAGCAATCCCTAGTACATATGATGATGCTGCTGTGCTCTTGAATGAATACTTATCCTAGCTAGATGATTTTCTTATTATAAATACTAAGTATTTCTAGCTAGGCTGTAGTTGTAGCTTTATGAAAGATGGCTTCCCTAATTACATGGACTCCTAGAGGGTTTCATTAAGATGTGTACCTTCACTTCTACATATGGTTTTGAGTGTTATCAATTGCTGGTTTGATGTGTGTTTAGGTGATTGCTCCAGTGGTTCCTTCTTTTTAAGATATACATGCTATTGTAAGCCTGCAGTATTTTATTGCCGAGTTGAGTTCTACTATTCCCAGTGATCTTATGGTCACCAAGATGCCTATGAGATGTTCCTGATCATGCCTATATTTTGTTAGAGGACTCTTGGTGTAGATGATGTGATATGACGATTTCAATTGTTGGGATCTTGCTACTATGTTAAATAATTTAGTGGCTTCTGTTGTCATTAGATCTACTGCTGTGGTGTCCCCTTGAGGTGAGTGCACAACAGTGGATCTAATAAGCATGACCTGCTGCTATGTGATACGTTGCTAACGTATCCATAATTTTTGATGTTCCATGCTTGGTTTTATCTACTTTCTTATGTTTTGTCCACACTTTGGAGTACTTTTCATATGATTTCTTGGACTAACCTATTAACAAGAGCCACAGTGCCAGCTGCCTGTTTTCTGCTATTTTTGGTTCCAGGAAAGCCAGAAAATGAATATTCTCGGAATTGGACGGGACAAAAGCCAAAGTCAGTTTTTCACCGAGGGATACCCGGAGCCAGAATACGAGATGGAGAGGGGCTAGAGGGCGGCCACACCACCTGGCGGCGCGGCCAGGCTTGGCCCACGCTAGGGGTGGTGTGGCCATCCCAGACACACCCTCGGCCTCTCCTTCCGCCTATAAGATGCCTCCGATACAGAAACCCTAAGTACCCGATCAAAAATCCACGAAAGATTCTGTAGCCGCCGTCGTCTCCATCCCTAGATCGGGAGGGATCTGAAGCTCTTCCCGGCACTCTGCCGGAGGGGAGAATTCACCCTGGAGGCCTTCTTCATCAGCATGCAAGCCTCCGGTGTGATGCGTGAGTAATTCATCTCTGGACTACGGGTCCATGTAGTAGCTAGATGGCTGGTTCTCCTACTTTATGCTATCATGTTTAGATCTTGTGAGCTCCGTTCGTGATCAAGGTCATCTATTTGTAATTCCTACATGTTGTGTTTGCGGGGATCCGATGGATATTGAGATGCTATTTCAGATTGATTATTGATTCTATCATGTCTTTGTTATTTATGATCTTGCATGCTTTCCGTTGTTAGTAGCTATCTTGGCCAAGTAGATGCTAGAAACTCCAAGAGTTAGTATTTATGCTCGATAGTGGGTTCATGCCTCTGGTAATCTGGGGAAGTGACAGAAATCTCTAAGGTACTAGATGTGCTGTTGCTACTAGGGAGAAAAAACAATCCTTTATTCATAGAACAACCGTATTGTTTACTTTACACGCAATTCGTAATGCAATTATCCGTTGCTTGCAACATAATACTGGAGGGGGTTCAGATGATAACCTGAAGGTGGATTATTAGTCATAGATCCAGTTGGATGGCGGTCTATATATAATGTTGTAATGCCTAATCGAATCTCAAAGGATTCAAGATGAGTAGTATATGCATGTGTTGCTTTCTCGATGTTTGTCAATTTCCCTGCTGTAATTTGTTCACCCAACATGTCATCTATCTTAAGGAGAGCCACCACTAGTGAACTATGGACCCCAGTCCTTTCTTTTACCATCAATCTAAAATCAACTTTTTACTGCTTTGTGTTTACTTTCTGCAAACTTTTACTTATTTCCATTAGATACGTTTAATCCTTTGTTTTCCGCAAAACACGGTGAGATTGACAACCTCATCGCAAGTTGGGGACAAAGTTCTGTGGTTGTGTTGTGCAGGTCTCCACGTTGCTACTAGCACCGGTAGTGCACCCTGCCAAAGCTTAGCTAGTAACACCTTTGGGGTGTTTCCTTGCTCCTACTGGTTCAATTAAACCCTGGTTTCATAACTGAGGGAAACTTGCTGTTGTGCTCATCATACCTTCCTCTTGGGGTTCCTAACGAGCTCTACATCAACACCGCCATCAAGCATTTTTCTGGGCGCCGTGCATTGAGCCATCAATCATTTTTAGGGTTAACAAAAACTTAATCCAAGGTTAATCAAGATCAAATCTACCCAATTTAGGGTTAACAAAAACTTTTCCATTTAAAATCTTTAATCATTCATATGTGTGGGCATTTAAATTAGGAGTTGTTTTGAATGGCCATGTTTGAGTGATCCTTTGGTTGTAAAATGATTCTAAGGTGAATTAAACATCATCTAGATCATCCCCAAGCAAATCCCAAAGAAAAACAAATCAAAAAGAATAAAATAAGCAAATGGTCACTTTTGCCATTTTAATCACCTAGCCTACTTTGGCTATTCCTAGAACTCAAATCTTAACAGAAACAATTGTGGTTCTTTGCACCCCTTGCTAGTACAAGTAGTGATGTACCAAGGCCCACTTTGTTTCATCCTAAAAACTTTCAAACACTGAATTCAAATGACAATTGAAAATTGAATGTGGTTCATATGTATAGATCACACTTATTCAAAAACCACTCAAATGAACTCCATTTCAAAAACCCAAGCACACCTAGAAGCTTAAGCATAAGTTACATCACTCCACCAAAAATCAGCTCAAAATTCAAACATTTTGTTCTTGCGGCCATTTGATCGAACAGGTGGCAGACAGAGATCAAACTGCCTAACTATTACTGTTTCTAGTTAAGCCATTGTCCCCATTGCACCCTCTCTACTCTCCTCTGTCCCCCCTGAGTCCAACCAAGTCCCCAACCAGCTTCCCCCTTAGCCGCAACACCAGTGCAGCGCCGCCCGTTTGAGGTCATCACCGGCCAGACGCGGACAGCACGCCAGGGACCGCACCGCGCCAAACCAGCGTGCCCACTAGCTCCGCCCAATCCTACTGCCGCCCACGGTCCACCCCTCTATCAACCCCAGCCCCTGGACCACTCCCCAGCAGCGCCGCCCTTTCTCTCTACGAGCAAGCCAGAGCGCGCCAGAGCGCGATTGCTGCCAGCATGCAGCAGACCACGCCTTGACCCCATACCGCGCACGCCGCTCCGCCTCGACACCAGCACCCCGTCAGACACGGCCGTGCACCGCCGCACGACACATAGACGCCGGGAGCCGCGTCGAGCACCGCCTTTGTCCCATAGAGCGCGAGACGCTCCCGACCACAATCCACCGCCCCTAGCGTCGCCATTAAGTCGTAGAGCACCGCCAGGAGGCAAGCCACCGTCCGCCTACGCCGCCCCTGCCGATAGCGCCCTGTATCATCCTCACCGACGAGCTCGTCGTCGCCCCCTCGGTCCCCTCCTCGAGCCTATATAAGGAGGTCTTCCCCAGCCTCAATCGCCACACCATTCGACTCCCCTCACTCCCAGTCCTTCCCCACCTCTCATCGGAGCAGCTCGAGCAGCAGGCCGCCAGAATTTCACCGGAGGTAGCCGCTACAGAGGAGGAGAAGTCCCCGTCGATTTCGTCCACCTCAGCCCCTGTCGCGACCTTGCCTGAGCCTGCCGTCGCTGTCCAGTTCGATCGCCCACCTCGCCGCACTAGCTGGAGCCCTGGTACGTCCCCAGTAGACCCCCACCGTCCGTTTAGGGTTCGGTCTCACCGGCGACAAGTCCGTCGTTGATGATGATTGTGAGTCGTTGATCCGCGTTCTAATCATGTGGCCCAGATCGCTTGATACTGTTTCGGGTTTTAAGTCTCGCTGACAAGCGGGACAAACCTGTCAGCCACCCTCTGCGCCCCTGAGCGTCACTAGGCCGGCCCATTTCATTTCCCGCGCTAGCCCACAAATTCAAATAGGTGTTTTTCTATTTAGACTTAAAACTCTTTCTATCCCTTAGTTCAAAAATCAATTTAGGAAGATTTACTGCACCAAATTGAGTGATTCCAATTTTGTTGGAAAGCTTCTGAAAAGATCTATCCAAGCCCATTGGATTTAATTCATTTCGTGTTAGATATCTCTCCTAGTAAAAATAACAAGATAGAAGCATTTGCACATTCAAACATTTTTCAAAAATCAACCATAATAGCTTTTGGGTTGATTTCAACTCTCAAAAATCAAATTTAACCATACCTATATGAATATGTAAAAATATTAAGGTTTACATGCAGTGACTTTGGACTAGTACCAAAATAATGCTATATAGGCATTTCTAGTCACTTTAAATCATTAACTATTAAACTTAAACTTATTAAAATGTGATCCAACATTTAAGTCACATTCCCATATGTTAGAATATGTGGTGATGGCATGTGTCCACATGATCCCATATTTTAATTGGAGAATATTAAATCTTAGTTATTTTCAATGAGTAGAAATTACTTTTCTCAAATAAAAAGAATGAAGCTAGTTAATAAAACCTTGTGATGCTTGTGATGATAGTAGATCATCAAATGTGTGCCTTATTGTGCTAAGTAGACTAGTTAAGTATTGTTTGGTGATTGTGTATACCGTATGTATTTATAGACGATAGTACCGACCAAGCTTTCGAGGAGGAGGAGTTCTACCAAGAGGAGGAGGAAGAAAACTTCAACCACTGCACCAACCAAGGCAAGCCATCATTAACAATGCAAGCTAAACCTTGCAAGTTAGATAACCTAAGCAAGATGCATTAGGCATGCTTTGGGTTATACCACTTTGAATATTACCTACCCCAAGTTTTATTTCCAACCTTTACTTTCCTTACTTTTTAAAGTCCTTTACTTGTTTAAAAGTAGCATAAAAAGTATAAAACTTGACCTATCTAGATAACCTTAGATGTCATTCTATGGCATGAGATTGAGATTAGCATCCCACCTTAGTGAACACTCTTAACTTAGTAGCTTAGAGCTAAATCAAAACTTGAGTCACTTTAGATGGGAACACTTGGTGAAAATGAATTGTGAAAACCTTGGAATGATGAATCATTCTATTGAGATGTTTTGACATGTGTTGAGAAACACAAATGGTTTATGATGATGAAAATGTTGAGGCATGAGCCTTAACCCTTTTACAAAACTGATGGTTGGGTTCGAATGCGATACCATTCCAATTTTACCGTACAACCACAATACTTGAATTGGGTAAGGCTTAGCCAGAAGTTTATATGCATTAGTATTACTTCCCTCGCGGGAGAGGTTTGAGCTGAGGCTACCTCTCAATGTTGTCCACCTATGTAGTGCCCAAAATGGCAGATGATCATGGTTGGGAGGCCATACTCATAGGAGAGGTGCTTATACTAGGGTGTGTAAAGGAAAGGTTATGTTTGATTATCTGCATACTAAGTATGATGATTCAGGGTTATCCCTGACAGATGTATTGAATCTTGTGGTGAAAGTGTACCACCTCTGCAGAGTGTCAAACTATTCGAATAGCCGCGTCTGCGGTTATGGAGAGTTAGAGTGGCCATACTGTTCCGTTGTCAGATGTTTTCAAAATGACTTATGATATAAATGATGAATTTTGGCTTGACCACAACAGAGTTGTGATTATGACACTAGCTTCCCAACTTAAGTGATTCTAGAACTTTATTTTATCTTTCTTTGTTTCTGAACTTAGATTAGGTTTTAAACTTAACTTTACAAATAAATTTAGAGTTAGCAATCCTACTAGAACTACCTTACTTGTTAGTGATAGTTTGCGAGTACTTAAAGAGTACTCATGGCTTTTGTCCCTGGCTATTCCTATGGCTAGACTATGAAGGAGATTACCAAGATGGAGGACAGCAGGACGACTATGATAACTAGGAATATCTTCCATCGTCAGCATTGCCTGTGCCACTGAAGATGGACCCCACCGCTACGCTTATTATTTATTCCGCTGCTTGTTGTATTAAGACTGGATCATGCGATCCTTTATTCGTGTAAGACCTTATTATGGTTTGTAATGGATGATGTACTGTGATATCCAATCTGTTATGTCTCCCAAAAATGGTAATCCTGGGATTGCGATGTATGACATAACAGGCATCTGGGATTAAAAATGTGGGTGTTGACAAGTTGGTATCAGGGCCATCCTGACCATAGGAGACCCTAGTTAGAATGGACGTCCGAACAAAAACTTAATTTCAAAACCAAAGTGAGTATTTATGAAAAACTATTTCCTCTCTTACCCTTGGGAATTCATTCTTTCTCAAAAATTCACGTTCCTCCAATTCTTACATTACTACATAAAAATTGACACACTTGATCACTTCACTAACTTCCTCATCCTTAATTCTTGTAAATGGAGACTCAGTTTAGCAGGTTCTACCAGTTGGGCAACGGAGGCCAGCTGATCTTCGAGAGGGATCTAGATTCACTGTCTGAGCTCTTGGGACGCCCAGATCCGGAGTTTCTTGGAGCTCAACTTCCTGGACCCCCAGGAGGAGACTTACAATGGCTAGTCACCGTTGATCTTTGAGGAAGTATAGAAGCACCAACGTCTGGGAGAATCCAGTTCTCTGTAAGAGAGAAAAACTGGCTAGATGGATTAGCCAGGGCAATGCATGAAGCTCTCGCACGTCTATGTGCCCCCAGTGTCAACCAAATCCAAGGAACCTGCTTTGTTCACTATGCAAGGCGTGACTTCATGGGAATGCCAATGGATATGCCAAGTCACCCGGAGTTGAAGCGTCAAGTGGAGAACCTTGACTTCCTGCTGTACGACCGCCTTAACGAATTGGATAATGCTAGGGAGTTTACCAACCACAACCTTGCCATTAGTGCCCAGAAGGCCTAGACTTTCTCACTGCTTGTCAAGGACCGTCAGTCTCTTCGCCGCTAGCACGAAAAGAAGGATCGCAGCATCGCTCGTCTTCGCAAGAAGGTGGCCGACCTCGAGAAGACCATCAAGGGCAAGAAGCTCAGCTTGCAGCAAAGGAGGAAGAAGAGGAAGGTGAAGACATCCAGGGAGATATGGATTCTTACCTCAGCAATGATGATGACTTTCTGGAGGAAGATGCCGTGGACTTCCACACCGACAATGACAACTTCGACTTCATCGATGATGAGTAAATGCACTAGAGCACTATTGTAGCATGAGATGTATCGGTCCCATTGTATCATAGCTTGTAGAATGGTTCTTAAAACCATCTGATTTCGTTTGATGTGTGGTGTGTGTTTGTATCATGTGCTTTGCTTGAATGAATGAAAATAAGTTAGTTGCAAAACCTGAGTCAAACTCAAAGTTTTAGCTTTGAAACCAAAACCATGAACCTTAGAACTTTCCCTCTTACCCCTTTATCTATGTCAATCTTCAGATGACTCGTGGAAACCCCAGAGGGGGCAGCTCATCGCAAGACCCAATGCTGCAGATTATGCAAATGTTAGTTGCAGACCGTGAAGCAAGCAGGGCAGAGCGCCAGGCCAACTTAGCAACACTGCTGCAGATAGCCCAGATGGCCCAAAACAACCAAGGGCATGGAAATCAGGATCATCAAGGATCCAAGCTAATTTTTTTCCAGAATACCGATCCCCCAATCTTTAGCACTTCGGAGAACCCATTAGATGCTGATGACTGAATGCTGACAATGGAGAACAATTTGGAAGTAGCCAGAGTTGATGACAACGAGAAAGTTCTCTTTGCCACCCACTACTTGGCAGGAGACGCAAGAGCCTGGTGGAACAACATCCGCCTGATGAACCATGGTCAAGTGATGACATGGGAAGCCTTCAAAATCAAGTTCAGCCGCACCCACGTGCCGCAGGGCCTAGTCACCAAAATGAGGGATGAATTCAGAGAGTTGAAGCAAGGAAGAATGACTGTGGTGGAGTACCGTGACAAATTCCTGTCACTTGCCAGGTATGCACCTGATGAGATCAACACGGAGCCAAGAAGAAGGAGATTCTGAACTGCGCATGATGAGATGCGATCCTCTCACAACATCCGCTTTGAGGATCTCGAAGAGCTAGTCGACTCTGCCATTCAGATGGAAGGGAAGATTAACTAGGCAAACAACAACCGCAAACGTCGTATGATGCACCAAGCTGGATCCAACAGTCACCAGAAGTACCGTCCCAACCCGTCTGCAGGGTATGCACCAAGAAACAATCGACCCCCAATGTCCCGCCCAAGCTACCCCAACCGTAGCGGAGGCAATGTGAAGTCTGGAGGAAACAACAACAGCCCCAGCAACACCAGCAATTTCAACCGTGCACCTCCCAAGAGCAACAACAACAACAACAACATGCACCTAGATTTGGAAGCAATGTTGTGCCCGTCGCAGCTAAAGACAAGTCTCAGATCACTTGTTTCGAGTGTGGAGTGAAGGGTCACTATTCCAATGAGTGCCCCAAGAAGACTACCGCCATTGCCAATGTGAATGCCCTAGCTCAACAGTAGCGTCGTGTTCAACCAGGAAGAAGATTTTCCCTAGGGAACCCTCACAACCGCAACAACCGCCTCTTCCACATGAACGCCGAAGAAGCCCAAGAAGCGCCAGTTGTAGTGCTGGGTATGTTTTCTGTCAACTTAGTTTTAGCAAGAGTGTTGTTTGATTCGGGAGCATCACACTCATTTGTCACCGAAGAATTTGCATGCACTAGTAAGATCCACCTAACCAACTTGAAGCATGTCATGATAGTTCAAATTCCCGGTTCAACTACAAAAGCTAGAAAAAAATTGCAAGGCTGTGCCTATCAGAATACATGGGATAGATTTTTATGCTAATCTAATAGTACTTGGAACCAAAGGATTGGAAGTACTACTAGGAATGGATTAGATGTGAAAGCATAAAGGACTGATAGACTGTGCTAAGAAAGCCATCACCATGACCAGTAGCTTTGGAGTAACAGTAGAGCATATATCTGAAACCTTAGCTCGTCAATTCGAGTGCAACAAGAGTCTAGCCCTACCCACTATATACCAAGTCAGAGTAGTCTATGAATACCCGACGTATTCCCAGATGAATTGCCCAGTATGCCCCCGGATAGGGATATTGAGTTCATTATTGAACTAATCCCCGGAACCGGACCCATAGCTGATGACACACAAGTATAGGGGGTGTATCGCAGTATTTTCTATAAGTAAGAGTGTCGAACCCAACAAGGAGCAGAAGGTGCTGGCTAGTGGTATGATCAGGAATTCTCTGCAAATACTTAGCAAACAGATTTTTAGGGGTTTTTGATAAAACAAGTAAACAAAGTACGAGTAAATAAAAGACAGTACGAATAAATGCAGCAAGTGGCCCAATCCTTTATGCAGCAAAGGACAAGCTGGTTGTATTACTTGAAATGACCAAACGTTCTCGAGGACACATGGGAAGACTGTCAAGTGCTTTCGCTTCATATAGTTGATTAATCTTCTTTAGCTTGCTAAGTGTTGTGTGGGTGAACCTGTGCTAATGTACAGCCCCATCCAAGACTAATACATACTTGTGATTAAACCCCTTGCAAACATCCGTAAGTACAAGAAAGTATTTAAGGTAGAAACCTAACCACAACTTTAAACTCTAAGACCCTTACGTCCCTTGTGCAATGGTTTCCTAACGGGGGTTCAGGTTTCTGTCACTCCGGCAACCCCTACGATTAGTAGCCAAATACACAATGCATTCCCCTAGGCCCATATAGGTGAAGTGTCATGTAATCGATGTTCACATGACACCATTAGAAGAAGTACACCACAACTTAAATATCAAACTATTGAATCTTTCTCAACACAACTCCACTACTAACAACATGACTTCTCCCATGTCCTCAAGAACAAAACGAACTACTCACAAGACATCATATGGATCATGATCAGAGATGGAATAATGATGTATAACAATCTGAACATAAACAATAATTCAATGGTTCATTCAATAGCATCAACTACAAAGAGTAATCAACACCGGGAAAGTTTCCCCTATGAACTATGCAAGATTCAACGCAATTGTTACAGCAATATGGAGATGATGATGAGGGTGCTGCTGATGATGATGGTGGTGATGATGATGATCCCGATGAAGTCCATCTTGATGGTGGTGTTGATGGCGACGATCTCCCCTCTCCGGGAAGGAATTCCCCCGGCAAAAATCTGTCTGCCAGAGAGATCTTTCTCTCTCGGTGTTTTCCGCCCCGTAGAGGCGGCGGAATCTTTCTATGGTTGCTCCCCGAGTCTTTGGGTTTCAGGGGGATAATATACGCCATAGGGGAGTGCCAGGGGTGGACCAGGGTGGCCACACCACCTGGTGGCGCGACCTAGGCTAGCCCGCGCCAGGGGGTGGTGTGGGCCTGGCCCATCTCATCTCCTCCTTCCTGCTTCCTTCGTCTTCTGGAAAAATAGGATTTTCCGTATATTTTCTCGGATTTTCTGATCTTCGTGAATTTTGCCTCCAAACAACATCTTTTCCATCAGAATCCTGACTGCAGCGGTCCATGCTCCAAAAGTCATCAACCATGCAAAAACACATGAAATAACATAAGTATCACCTCTCAATATGAAATATATCAATGAATAAC
The DNA here is from genome assembly GCA_023614405.1 of Avena insularis. Lineage (NCBI taxonomy): Eukaryota > Viridiplantae > Streptophyta > Magnoliopsida > Poales > Poaceae > Avena > Avena insularis. The sequence continues at coordinate 376,016,511 of CM042689.1, forward strand.
AGTGATTATGACATAGAATAGTGATGCAAACTGGACGTATCAACTCCCCCCAAGCTTAGACTTCGCTTGTCCCCAAGTGAAACTGAGCTCAATAAACATGGCCTCAGGTTTATGGAGTGAAGAGTCGATAAAATAATACGGACAAGAAGCATCACATTCATCAATACATAGATCATAATAGAAGACAACTCACTATTATATAACTTAACTTGCAATAAGTAAAGGAAACACAATAAAGATACATAAAGTGAATCATAATTGGTAATGGCAAACTTAGCTCTTGGTCGAAGAATAGTTTGATAATTTGCTGGAGTTCACACATAACTGGTTTTTCAATGATAGCTTTCAAAGTAGTAAACACCAAGATAAGAGCAATGTGCAAAACAAGGAACATAAGAAACATGATTGAATAAATCATCATATGAATGAATGAAACACAACAACTCAAAATACTTGCTGAGATAGAGAGGAATAGGTTTACTGACTCAACTACAAAGTAAAAGAAAGGCCCTTCGCAGAGGGAAGCAGGGATTGCAAGTATCATAAAGAGCTCCCAAAAATTATGATACTTACTAGCTTTCAGCTCTCATTGCCCCTATCATAGGCATCTTTAGGCGATTAAGGTTAAAGTGACACAACTAAGAGGATATGCTTGACAAGTTATAAGTTGAAATCTCATGCCCCTTACTTATGAGTACCGAACCTCATGCTACTCAACTTCAGTCACGAGTAAGCTCTTGTCATTGTAAATACACGTGTATCATTGAGAACCGCCAACGGGGTACCCCTTGCACATGACACAGGAGCTATCCCATAATCAAAATGACAAGGCAAGCAGACAGTGAGCATCTCAGCGATCTTTTTATTTGCTATTTGCATAGGTTTTTATTGAGGATGCTTCATAGAATGCTCACTATAGTTATGCTACAAGTTTCCACCATGATTAGGCATGGCTTAGGCTAGCGGCCCAGGCGTTTCTCTAACACACATATGAACTCCATGATCTTACAAGTTCCCCTTTTATTTCACACCGCCGGGATCCATAGGCAAAAGAATCATGATATCAACTAGGTACAAAGTACCATGGCAGTGTTGAAAGCGTTCCCCATGATACATGGTTCTGCTAACTTCAACTCATAAAGCGCAAGCATATACGCAACAAAGAAGGACCCAATGGTTCAGGTTATTAAATGCAAGAAAAGTAAAGTGTGCCATGAAGTTCGTGAGAGCTTTAATCACTAATTTTCACATAACAAGTTTAATTTGGAAGGTAGATAAAACAAGAATTTACTTGGAATAGCAATAATGCTACTAGGTAGGTATGGTGGACTCAAATGGCATGGGTTTGGTTTAAAGGAAGTGGATGCACGAGAAGAATTCCCTCTCAGTACAGGTTTTTGGCTAGCAAGGCTAGGTAGCAAGTACAAGAGTTGAAGGAAACAAACAAACATACAAGTGATAAAAACAAACATGCAATCTTCCTTGGAAGCACAAAAGATCTTAACTAGAGAATACTAGACTTATGAGCAAATCAAGAAAGAAAGATGATGAAATTATTTTTCTTTAGAGTACTTTTATCTTTTCTTTCAACTCTCAAAAATAGTGTTGCTACTGACCGAGCCAGGTTTGCCAAAACGAACTAAATTAACTCAATGATCCCAAAGGGATACCAATACTAACAACAAGATCAATCATATAACCATGAATTGAAAACTAATATAATCTATGAAAAAGAGTGAATGATAGAACTTCTCATTAATATTTCATAACGACAACTCACATCAAGGGATACATATCTAACGAGAGAGGGGACACTTCCATAATGCAAACCATCCTACATAATAACTTCTCTATTCATGATATGACTCTACTAAAAAGGTAAAAGGATAGAAGATAGTGATGTGATACCGCGACACTCCCCCAAGCTTGGAACAAACCAAGGGGATGCCAAACCTGATGACGAATTATTCCTTCGGTGGTGGTGGTAATATTTTCTTAGTTGACATGAGGAAATCTTCCAGCATCTTGCGAAGCCTATTATTCTCCCATTGAAGCATGTCCACTTTCCTCCTCAAGTCTCGGTACTTATCGCAGAACTCCTTAGTGACTCGTAGGGCTTCCGTTGATGTAGGGCAAGTGACTAAAGGTACCAGCCCCTGCTTGGGGTCTTGGAGATCTTCCTCCATAGGATCCTCTCCTTTATCCTTAGCATACACCATTATGCTCCTAAGCTTCAAAGATAGTTCCTGGCAGAAACAGATCGAAACAAAAACACGACAAAAACACAATATACGAACCTCAGGGGATCCGGGGGATTATATATTACGAAGTTTCACAACAAAAGGAAGGTACTGGGAGAAAACGAGTCGAAGATAGAGTCTGGGGTGGCCACACCACCTGGTGGCGCGGCCTGGGGTGGGCCCGCGCCACAGGGTGGTGTGAGCCACCCTGGCTCCGTTTCTGTCCCTCTTTCACTTCGTATCTTTTCTTATTGACTAAAAACTGCAAAAATATAGTTGGATAGTATTTTCGCGGAACTTTTCTCACCAGAACTGTTACCTATTTGAAAGCGGACTCTACAGGTCTCTGAATTTGGTCCTTGATAAATTTTTCTGGAGTTATAACTTGAAAGGCATCAACATCTTCATTATAAGAATCCCTAGCAATATAGTGTTTGAGTCGTTGCCCATGCACTACTTGTGTAGTATTATCTTTTAAAGAAGAAATTTTTATTGCTCCTGAACGGTATACTTCTTCAATAATGAAGGGTCCTTCCCATTTTGATAGTAGCTTTCCTGCAAAAAATCTGAGACGAGACCTATACAATAGAACTTTCTCACCAACATGAAATTCTCTCTTAAGTATTCGCTTGTCATGCCATCTTTTAATTTTTTCCTTAAAGAGCCTAGCATTTTCATAGGCTTCACTCCTCCATTCATCTAAAGAACTTAAGTCAAATAATCTTTTCTCACCAGCGAGCTTACAATCTCTATTTAGTTCTTTAACTGCCCAGTAAGCTTTATGTTCTAATTCTAAAGGTAGGTGACAAGCTTTCCCATAAACCATTTTATAAGGAGACATCCCCATAGGATTTTTGTAGGCAGTTCTATAGGCCCATAAAGCATCATTCAACTTTTTAGCCCAGTTTTTTCTAGATCTATTAACAGTCTTTTGCAAGATGGATTTAATTTATTTATTTGATAACTCTACTTTACCGCTAGTTTGGGGGTGATAGGCTGAAGCAATTCTATGATTAACATCATATTTAGCACGGGTCTTTCTAAAACCACCATGAATGAAATGAGAACCCCCATCAGTCATGAGATACCTAGGCACTCCAAACCTCAGAAAGATAACATCCTTAAGCATTTTTAGAGAAGTTTCCCCGTCAGCGCTCTTCGTAGGAATGGCTTCTACCCACTTAGTAACGTAATCAACAGCAACAAGAATATGAGTATAACCTTTCAAGGGAGGGAAAGGACCCATAAAGTCAAATCCCCAGCAATCAAAGGCTTCAATAACTAGAGAGTAGTTCATAGGCATTTCATTGCGTCTAGAAATATTACCAACACGCTGACATTCATTACAAGATAAAACAAATTTTCTTGCATCTTTAAAAAGGGTAGGCCAGTAGAAACCTGATTATAGCACCTTTTGTGCAGTTCTATCTCCTGCATGATGTCCTCCATAAGCACTACCATGACATTTACGCAATATCTCCTTTTGTTCATATTCTGGAACACATCTTCACATAATACCATCCACTCCTTATTTGTATAAGTGTGGGTCATCCCAAAAGTAATGCCTCAAATCATAGAAGAACTTCCTTCTTTGCTGAGCTGAAAAAGTTGGAGGCAAATACTTGGAAACAATAAAGTTAGCATAATCAGCGTACCAAGGGCCCCCTCGCGAGCTTACCCCTACTGCGGCTAACTGCTCATTTGGGAAACTATCATTAACAGGGATAGGGTCAAAAGAGATGTTTTCCAATCGAGATAAATTATCGCCTCTGTGGTTTTCAAAGACCTTCTTATCTACTATATGTACATCAAACTCTTGTAAAAGCAGCACCCATCTAATAAGCCTAGGCTTAGCGTCCTTCTTCGTCATAAGGTATTTAATAGAAGCATGATCAGTATGAATGGTGACTTTTGAGTCTACAATATAGGGTCTAAACTTATCACAAGCAAAACGATAGCTAGAAATTCTTTTTCAGTAGTAGCATAATTCCTTTGAGCAGCGTCTAAAGTCTTACTAGCATAATGAATAACGTTTAACTTTTTATCAATTTGTTGCCCGAGGACAACACCTACAACAAAACCACTAGCATCACACATTATTTCAAAGGGTAAACTCCAATCAGGTGGTTGAACAATAGGGGCTATAGTTAAAGCCTTCTTAAGAGTTTCAAAAGCTCCCTTACAATCATCATCAAAAACGAAGGGTACATCTTTTTGAAGAAGATTAGTAAGGGGTTTTGATATCCTAGAAAAGTCTTTAATAAACCTTCTATAGAAACCAGCATGACCAAGAATACTACGAATACCTTTGATGTCTCTTGGGCATGGCATCTTCTCAATTGCCTCAACCTTAGCTCTATCAACTTCTATGCCTCTTTCAGAAACTTTATCCCAAGGACAATCCCTTCATTAACCATGAAGTGGCATTTCTCCCAATTAAGAACAAGATCAGTTTCTTCACATCTTTGCAAAACTTTATCAAGGTTGTGCAAACAATTATCAAAAGAAGTTCTATAGACAGAAAAGTCATCCATGAACACCTCTACAATTTCCTCACAAAAACCATGAAAGATAGCAGATATGCACCTTTGAAAAGTAGCAGGAGCATTACATAAACCAAAAGGCATACGTCTATAAGCATAAGTTCCGTAAGGGCAAGTAAAAGTAGTTTTCTCTTGATCTTGTTGTTTAACAGCAATTTGAGAGAAACCAGAATAACCATCAAGAAAACAAAAATGGGTCTTTTTAGACAACCTTTCCAACATTTAATCAATAAAAGGAAGCGGGTAATGATCTTTCTTAGTAACTTTATTGACTTTCCTAAAATCAATGCACATCCTATAGCCTACTACTATTCTTTGGGGAATAAGCTCATCATTATCATTAGGAACAACGGTAATACCTCCTTTTTTAGGAACACAATGAATAGGACTAACCCATTCACTATCAGTAATAGGGTAAATAATACCAGCATCAAGGAGTTTCAATACGTCATTCCTTACCACTTCCTTCATCTTAGGATTTAAACATCGTTGGTGCTCTACTACTGGCTTTGCATTTGGTTCTATATTGATAGAATGCTGACATATAGTAGGTGAAATCCCTTTTAAATCATCTAGAGTATAACCCATAGCTCCTCGGTGTTTCCTCAAAACCTCCAATAACCTTTCTTCTTCCTTTCCTGAAAGTTTTGAGCTAATAATAACAGGATATATCTTTTTATCATCAATATATCCATATTTAAGATCATCAGGGAGAGGTTTTAGATCAAAGACCGGATCCTTTTGAGGTGGCAGCGTGGTACCCAAGTCTTCTACAGGCAGGTTATGCTTAAGCATCTTAGGATGATCATGGAGAATCTTGTCAATCTCATTCTTTTCTTCCATGAAGATTTCACTTTCATGTTCTTCCATAAATTGCTGCAAAGCATTGTTAGGAGCAAGAGAAATAGAAGCAATTTGTTCAACTCTAAAATCCTCATTATGGGTTTCCTCTTCACAAAGTTCTTTAGCAAATTTTGAGAAATTAAACTCATAAGATTCCCCATCAAACTTAGTCAAGATTTTCTCCCTTTTGCAATCTATAATAGCTCCACAAGTACTCAAGAAAGGTCTACCAAAAATAATAGGATAAGTTTTACTAGCAGCTGAACCGAGTACTAAAAAATCAGCAGGGCACTTAATCTTACCACAAAGGGCTTCCACGTCTCGTACAATACCAATTGGAGAGATGGTCTCTCTATTAGCAAGGTGAATAACCACATCAATCTCTTCCAATTCGCAGGGACTGATTTCATGCATGATTTCTTTGTAAAGCTCATAAGGAATAACACTAGAACTTGCACCAATATCACATAAACTATAATAGCAATGATCACCAATTCTAACAGAAAGCACAGGAACACTAGACTTTTTAGTTCTATTAGGATGTGAAACAATATTAGAAGCATCCTCACAAAAGACTATGTGTCCATCTTCTATGCTTTTAGTGATAAGGTCTTTCACAATTTCTACCACAGGTTCAACGTTTATTTGTTCATCGGGTTTTATAGTTCTTTTTTCACTTTTGGTGATTACATTAGTTATCATAGGATGATCCTTTACCTTATCTGGGAAGGGAATCTTATCGATATAAGGTTCAGGTAAGATGGGATCAATAATGCAATACTCAGCACTCCCAACAGGAACACAGTCAACAATATCTTTATAAGGTTCATGGTACTTGTTCCATCCCCTTTTTGGAATTTCAATATAAGAAGCAAAAGCCCTAAAGCAATTCGTAAGAACTTGTAAATCAAGACCATAAGCATTTTTAATATTTTGAAAGTCATCAGTTCTCATAAAAGATTCAATGCATTCATAATCATAATTTATACCTGACTTTCTACCTTTGTCATTCTCCCATGCTTCAACATTGCCTTGAATACGGTCCAGAAGATCCCATTTAGCTTCTTCTTCCATGCGAGTGAATGATCTAGCCCAAGAAGCATCCAATAAATCCTTATCATGAAGATAAAGTCTTGCATAAAAGTTATTGATAATAATATTGTTGGGGAGCTCATGAATGGGACATTTGAGCACTAGTAACTTCAATCTCCCCCAAGCTTGAGCTGTACTCTCTCCATCAAGAGGCCAAAAGTTGTATATTTGATTCTGATCTTTATGAAGCTCACTAGGAGGATAAAACTTTGAATAAAAGAGAGGCACTATTTCCTCCCATTTAAGAGCTTGACCATACTTCAGCAGCTTATACCATTCCTCAGCTCTTCCTTTCAGCGATAATGAGAATAACTTCTTCTTAACTTGATCTGTAGTAATACCCGCACACTTGAACAACCCGCATAATTCGTGTATAAAGAGTAAATGATCACCGGGATGGACAGTTCCATCCCCAACATAATAGTTATCCATAACACGATCAATAATTCTTGTAGGTATTTTAAAAACATCATTCTCAGCAGGTGGTGGCTTATCTACTACCTTAGCAGTGGTAGTAGCATTACCAAATAAGAAACTTAGCGAATTATCCATAACGAAAATAAAGCAACTAGCAGAAGTAAACAATACTCACAGTAGAAGTTTCCTTTACCAGTTCCACTCTCCAATAACGCTTCACTCCCCGGCAATGGCGCCAGAAAATAGTCTTGATGACCCACAAGTATAGGGGGTGTATCGCAGTATTTTTAATAAGTAAGAGTGTCGAACCCAACGAGGAGCAAAAGGTGCTGGCTAGTGGTATGGATCAGGAATTCTCTGCAAATACTTAGCAAACGGATTTTTAGGGGTTTCTGATAAAATAAGTAAACAAAGTACAAGTAAATAAAAGACAGTAGGAATAAATGCAGCAAGTGGCCCAATCCTTTATGCAGCAAAGGACAAGCCGGTTGTATTACTTGAAATGACCAAACGTTCTCGAGGACACATGGGAAGACTGTCAAGTGCTTTCGCTTCATATAGTTGATTAATCTTCTTTAGCTTGCTAAGTGTTGTGTGGGTGAACCTGTGCTAATGTACCGACCTTCCTAGGACTAATACATACTTGTGATTATACCCCTTGCAAACATCCATAAGTACAAGAAAATAATTAAGGTAGAAACCTAACCACAGCTTTAAACTCTAAGACCCTTACGTCCCTTGTGCAATGGTTTCCTAACGGGGGTTCAGGTTTACATCCTCAAACCCCTACGATTAGTAGCCAAATACACAATGCATTCCCCTAGGCCCATATAGGTGAAGTGTCATGTAGTCGACGTTCACATGACACCACTAGAAGAAGGACACCACAACTTAAATATCAAACTATTGAATCTTTCTCAACACAACTCCACTACTAACAACATGACTTCTCCCATGTCCTCAAGAACAAAACGAACTACTCAAAGACATCATATGGATCATGATTATAGATGGAATAATGATGTATAACAATATGAATATAAACAATAATTCAATGGTTCACTCAATAGCATCAACTACAAAGAGTAATCAACACCGGGAAAGTTTCCCCTATGAACTATGCAAGATTCAACGCAATTGTTACAACAATATGGAGATGATGATGAGGGTGCTGCTGATGATGATGGTGGTGGTGATGATGATGATCCCGATGAAGTCCAGCTTGATGGTGGTGTTGATGGTGATGATCTCCCCTCCCCGGGAAGGAATTCCCCGGCAGAAATCTGTCTGCCGGAGAGATCTTTCTCTCTCGGTGTTTTCCGCCCCGCATAGGCGGCGGAATCTTTCTATGGTTGCTCCCCGAGTCTTAGGGTTTCGGGGGGATAATATACGCCAGAGGGGAGTGCCAGGGATGGACCAGGGTGGCTACACCACCTGGTGGCGTGGCCTAGGCTGGCCCGCGCCAGGGGGTGGTGTGGGCCCCCTGTGGCCCATCTCCAGCCCCCCTTCTGGCTTCCTTCGTCTTCTAGAAAAATAGGATTTTCCATACATTTTCCTGGATTTTGTGATGTTCGCGAATTTTGCATCCAAACAGCACCTTTTCTATCAGAATCCTGACTGCAGCGGTCCATGCTCCAAAAGTCATCAACCATGCAAAAACAGATGAAATAACATAAGTATCACCTCTGAATATGAAATATATCAATGAATAACAGTGAATTATGACATAGAATAGTGATGCAAAATGGACGTATCAATAGCCCAGAGACCCTATAGCATGAACCCCTCAGAGTTAGTAGAGTTGAAGAAGCAGTTGGATGCTATGTTAGCATCAGGCTTGTTCAACCAAGCGCATCGCAATGGAGATCACCCGTGTTATTCGTTGACAAGAAAGATGGAGGCAACCGTTTGTGCACCGATTACAGAAAGCTGAATGACGTCACCATCAAAAACACATACCCTTTGCCAAAGATAGAAGATATATTTGATCAGCTGACTGGTGCCCATGTATTCTCAAAGATTGATCTTAGGACTGGTTATCACCAACTTAAGATTCGTGCAATGGATATTCCGAAGACCGCCTTTACTGCTCGTTATGGTTTATACAAGTATACGGTTATGTTTTTTGAATTAACCAATGCCCCTGCTTATTTCATGAATCTCATGAATAAGATCTTTATGAATTTCCTAGATAAGTTTGTCGTTGTGTTTATCGATGATATCCTTATCTACTCCAAGTCAGAAGAAGAGCATGAGCAACACCTGAGAATCATCCTAGAAACCCTGAGAGAGCATCGGTTATATGCCAAGTTCAGCAAGTGTGAGTTTTGGCTGAAAGAAGTAGGATTCCTAGGACATATTGTGTCTGCCGGAGGAGTCTCTATTGATCCCACCAAAATTAAAGATGTCGACGAATGGGAAGCCCCAACCACTCAAACCCAAGTCCGTGCATTTCTCGGATTAGCGGGATATTACCGAAAGTTCGTAGAAGGATTCTCGAGGATCGCCGGACCCATGACCCAATTGTTGAAGAAGGACAAGAAGTTTGAATGGACCGACAAATGTGAAGCCAGTTTCCAAGAACTGAAGAAGAGATTGATTTCAGCCCCAATATTGATCATGCCAGACATCAAGAAGTCGTTTGATGTGTATTGTGATGCATCCAAGATTGGTCTCAGATGTGTATTGATGCCGGAAGGCAAAGTCATTGCTTATCTGTCTCGACAACTAAAGCAGCATGAGCAGAATTATCCGACCCATGATCTTGAATTAGCAGCCGTAGTTTTGGCATTGAAGACATGGCGTCATTATCTTATGGATATTCACTGTGAGATTTACTTAGATCACAAGAGCTTGAAGTATATTTTCACTCAGAAGGAGCTGAATATGAGGCAAAGGAGATGGATAGAGTTAATCAAGGATTATGACCTTGACATAAACTATCACCCCGGCAAAGCCAATGTGGTAGCGGATGCTCTTAGCAGATTGTCTTGTAGGCTAAACACCATGATTAAGGAGAAGCAGCCAAGTTTGTATGAGGAGTTGGAGCAGTTTAGGACTGAGCTAGTTAGCCAAGGATTTATAGCAAGCATTGAACTTCAACCCACTTTGATTAGCCAAATCAAGGAAGCTCAGAAGGGAAATGAAAGTATCGACATAATCAAACGTCGTATTTGTATGGGAAAGGTACCTGGATTCACCGAAGACGAAGAAGGAGTTCTATGGTACAAAGGACGTATCTTTGTGCCAGCAGATTCGGAGCTGAAGCAAGTTATCATGCAGGAAGCTCATGATACTATTTATTCTATCCACCCCGGAGGAACAAAGATGTATCAAGATTTGAAAGAGCAATTTTGGTGGCACAAGATGAAGAGAGAAATCGGAAGCTACATCGCCAAGTGTGACATCTGTCAAAGAGTCAAAGAAGAACATCAGAGACCCACAGGACTATTGCAACCATTGCAGATTCCGGAATGGAAATGGGATTCTATCGGAATGGACTTTATCACCGGTTTGCCTACTTATAGTAGGGGAAATGACTCAATCTGGGTCACGTGGATAGACTGTCCAAGGTAGCTCATTTTATACCTGTCAAGACTACCTATTAGAGTTCGAAGCTATCAGAGTTGTACATTGCTAGAACTGTTAGTCTGCATGGAACCCCCAAGACCATAGTATGAGATCGAGGAACCCAATTTACCTCGAGATTTTGGCAGAAAGTCCAAGAAGGATTAGGAACCAAGTTGAATTTCAACACCTCTTATAACCCGCAAACCGATGGACAGACTGAAAGAGTCAACCAGATCTTAGAGGATATGTTGAGAGCTTGTGTGTTAGAGTATGGATCAAAATGGGAAGACTACCTGCCTTTCGCAGAATTCTCATATAACAACAGTTACCAAGCTAGTTTGCAAATGGCACCCTTTGAGTTCCTATACGGGAGAAAGTGCCGTACCCCTTTGAATTGGTCGCAAGTAGGAGAAAGTCAGATCTTTGGACCGAACATTCTCCGGGAAGCCAAAGAAAAGGTTCACAAAGTCCATGAGCACCTCAAGACCGCCCAATCCAGACAAAAGAGTTATGCTGACAAGACCTGACTTTCAATGTCGGAGATTTTGTGTATCTTAAGGCTTCACCACTGAAGGGAACGCAACGCTTTAGTCTGAAAGGAAAGTTAGCCCCCAGATATATCGGACCCTTCAAGATTCTGAATCATCAAGGAGAAGTATCATATCAACTTGAACTGCCAGAAGAGATGTCATCATCCACAATGTGTTCCATATCTCGTTACTTCGCAAATGCTTAGAAGTGCCGGAGAAGACCGAAGTTTTCAAAAATATCGATCACCGAGCCGTTGATATCAACAAGGACTTGACGTATCGTGAAGTACCCATCCGTATCTTAGAGGAAGCTTACAGAACCATAAGGACCAGGAGTATAAAATTTCTCAAGATTCAATGGAGCAATCATACCGAAGAAGAAGCCACTTGGGAGCGAGAAGATTACATTAGGACAGAGTTCCGAGATCTCTTTAGTTCCTAAGTTTCTTTCGTAAATCTCGAGGACGAGATTTTGTTTAAGGGGGGGAAGGTTTGTAACATCCCAAAACTTAATCCAAGGTTAATCAAGATCAAATCTACCCAATCTAGGGTTAACAAAAACTTTTCCATTTAAAATCTTTAAGCATTCATATGTGTGGGCATTTAAATTAGGAGTTGTTTTGAATGGCCATGTTTGAGTGATCCTTTGGTTGTAAAATGATTCTAAGGTGAATTAAACATCATCTAGATCATCCCCAAGCAAATCCCAAAGAAAAACAAATCCAAAAGAATCAAATAAGCAAATGGTCACTTTTGCCATTTTAATCACCTAGCCTACTTTGGCTATTCCTACAACTCAAATCTTAACAGAAACAATTGTGGTTCTTTGCACCCCTTGATAGTACAAGTAGTGATGTACCAAGGCCCACTTTGTTTCATCCCAAAAAATTTCAAACACTGAATTCAAATGACAATTGAAAATTGAATGTAGTTCATATGTATAGATCACACTTATTCAAAAACCACTCAAATGAACTCCATTTCAAAAACTCAAGCACACCTAGAAGCTTAAGCATAAGTTACATCACTCCACCAAAAATCAGCTCAAAATTCAAACATTTTGTTCTTGCGGCCATTTGATCGAACAGGTGGCAGATAGAGATCAAACTGCTTAACTATTACTGTTTCTAGTTAAGCCATTGTCCCCCATTGCACCCTCTCTACTCTCCTATGTCCCCCTGAGTCCAACCAAGTACCCAACCAGCTTCCCCCTTAGCCGCAGCACCAGTGCATCGTCGCTCGTTTGAGGTCATCGCCGGCCAGACACAGACATCACGCCAGGGACCGTGCCACGCCAAACCAACGTGCCCACTAGCTCCGCCCAACCCTACTGCCGCCCACGGTCCACCCCTCGATCAACCCCAGCCCCTGGACCACTCCCAAGCAGCGCTGCCCTTTCTCTCTGCGAGCAAGCCAGAGCGCGATTGCCGCCAGCACGCAGCAGACCGCGCCTTGACCCCATACCGCGCACGCCGCTCCGCCTCGACACCAGCACCCTGATGGCTCAATGTACGGCGCCCAGAAAAATGCTTGATGGCGGTGTTGATGTAGAGCTCGTTGGGAACCCCAAGAGGAAGGTATGGTGAGCACAACAGCAAGTTTCCCTCAGTTATGAAACCAAGGTTTAATCGAACCAGTAGGAGCAAGGAAACACCCCAAAGGTGTTACTAGCTAAGCTTTGGCAGGGCGCACTACCGGTGCTAGTAGCAACATGGAGATTTGCACAACACAACCACAGAACTTTGTCCCCAACTTGCGATGAGGTTGTCAATCTCACTGTGTTTTGCGGAAAACAAAGGATTAAACGTATCGAATGGAAAGAAGTAAAAGTTTGCTGAAAGTAAACACAAAAAGTAAACAATTTATAGATTGTATGTAAAGAAAAGGACCGGGATCCATAGTTCACTAGAGGTGTCTCTCCTTAGATAGATAACATGCTGGGTGAACAAATTACAGCGGGGCAATTGACAAACACCAAGAAAGCAATACATGCATATACCAATCATCTTGACTCCTTTAAGACTTGATTGGGCATTACAACATAATACATATACCGCCATCCAATTGCATCTATGACTAATAATCCACCTTCAGGTTATCATCCGAACCCCCTCTAGTATTAAGTTGCAAGCAACAGATTATTGCTTTACGAACTGTGTGTAAAGTAAACAATACGATTGTTCTATGAACAAAGGATTGTTGTTTTCTTCCTAGTAACAACAACACATCTAGTACCTTAGAGATTTCTATCACTTCCCCAGATTACTAGAGGCATGAACCCACTATCGAGCATAAATACTAACTCTTGGAGTTGCTAGCATCTATTTGGCCAAGATATCTACTAACAACGGAAAGCATGCAAGATCACAAATAACAAAGACATGATAGAATCAATAATCAATCTGAAATAGCATCTCAATATCCATCGGATCCCCGCAAACACAACATGCAGAATTTAAAATAGATGATCTTGATCATGAACGGAGCTCACAAGATCTAAACATGAAAGCACAAAGGAGGAGAACCATCCATCTAGCTACTACATGGATCCGTAGTCCAAGGATGAACTACTCACGCATCACACCGGAGGCTTGCATGGTGATGAAGAAGGCCTCCAGGGTGAATTCCCTCTCGGCGGTGCTTGGAAGAGCTTGATCCTCCCAATCTAGGGATGGAGATGGCCATGACTCTGAACTCTTCGTGGATTTTGATCGGGCCCTTAGGGTTTTTGTCCCGAGGGTAATATAGGCGGAAGGAGAGGCCGAGGGGTGTCGGGGCCACGCCACCCACACAGCCGGGCTGGCCTTGACCAGGTGGTGTGGTGCCCCCTGGCCCCTCTCCGTCTTGTATTCTGGCACTTGATGACATCCGGAAAAATAGGCACTTTGGCTTTTGTCCGTCCAATTCAGAATATTCATTTTCTGACTTTCCTGGAACCAAAAACAGCAGAAAACAGGCAGCTGACACTGTGGCTCTTGTTAATAGGTTAGTCCAAGAAATCATATGAAAAGTACTCCAAAGTTGGAACAAAACACAATAAAGTGGATAAAACCAAGCATGGAACATCAAAAATTATAGATACATTTGCAATGTATCAACATCCCCAAGCTTAACTCCTGCTCGTCCTCGAGTAGGTAAGTGATAAAAAGAAAGAATAATTTTTGAGGTGACATGCACCATTAAAGACTTGATCAAAGTATTTGTAAAACATTCAAAGCTGGGATCATAGTACTTTAATCATAACATGAAAGACAAAGTTCTAGCAATAAGCAAAGAAAATATGATGCAACATGAAAAGGCACAAACAAAAGATTCATGAATAACAATGCTTTGCAAGACGTTTGTTTGTTTCACATAAAGAAAACATAGCATAATAGTATTCAGCTTGTCCCTCAATAGAGTAGCAAATATAAATGCGTAGGACACCTTCAAAGTTCATAAGAGTGACTAGATACAATAGTTTAAAACAAGCAATATCAAAGTATGCATCAATCAACTAGTCTTGGGACAATGCACATAGAACTAAGAATGGCCACTATGCTCTCAATGTAGGTGCATAAAGATAGAAGGTGGCGACTCAATATAATGGTGGAAGAAAGGCCTTTGTAAAAGGAAGTTGGGATTCAAGTCTCATAAAGAGCTTCCAAAAATTATGATACTTATAGCTTTCAGCTCTCATTGCCCCTATCATAAGCATCTTTAAGGTGATTAAGGTTAAAGTGACACAACTAAGAGGATATGCTTGACAAGTTATAAACTGAAATCTCATGCCCCTTACTTACGAAGACCGATCCTCATGCTACTCAACTTCAGTCACGAGTAAGCTCTTGTCATTGTAAGTATATGTGTATCATTAAGAACCGCCAACGGGGTACCCCTTGCACATGATACGGGAGCTTTCCCACAATCAAAATTACAAGGAAAGCAGACAATGAGCATCTCAGCGATCTTTTTATTTGCTATTTGCATAGGTTTTTATTGATGATGCTTCATAGAATGCTCATTATGGTGATGCCGCAAGTTTCCACCATGATTAGGCATGGCTTAGGCTAGCGGCCCAGGCGTTTCTCTAACACACATACAAACTCCATGATCTTACAAGTTCCACTTTTATTTATTTAGGGATACGTAAGGAAAAGAACATGATATCAACGGGGTACAAAGTACAAGTGCAATGTTGAAAGCGTTCCCCATGAAACATGGTTCTGCTAATTTCAACTTTTAAAGCGCAAGCATATACGCAACAAAGAAGGACCCAATGGTTCAAGTTTATTAGATGCAAAAAAGTAAAGTGTGCCATCAAGTTTGTGAGAGCTTTAATCACTAGTTTTCTCACAACAAGTTTAATTTGGAAGGTAAACAAAAGCATGAATATACTTGGAATAGCATAAGCTAGTAGGTAGGTATGGTGGACTCTTTGGAATAACTTGGTTTAGGGAGTTGGATGCATGAGTGGAACTCATACTTGGTTGTGGAGGCTAGCAAAAGGCGGGGCGACAAACTAAGAGAGCAATAATGACCATAATCATGCAGAGCGACAAAACATCATTGATCAAAGCATAAAGTGATACTACAAGTTGAAAACTAAAGGATCATAAAGGCTATGGTGACTTGAGATAGTCATAACATGGTGTGAGCATGCGCCAAGTCAACCCAAATAAAGCATCAAAGGAGAATACCAATATACTATGCTTTAATATACTAAAACAACGCATGATTCATCCAAGGCACATTAAGCAATCTCAATTGTTTATAACAAGTAATGCTACAACAAAGAATACTAAGCATAAAGCCAAAACAATATCAAGCATGGCATGACAAAGCATAGGCCACAGTCAAAAACAAGCTCTTTTTACCACATAACCATGAACTTTCCTACTCTTTTCCAAACCAAACCGAACTATTTGCAAACCAATGCATGAAAGAGGGGGTCCAACCAATTTATTCAGAAAACTAAGCAAAACAAACAAACTAAAAACCAAAACGAAAACTAAAAATAAGATGCTCCAAGAACAACACAACTATGCATGAAACAATAAAAATGAAGCGTTTGGAAGAAACCTGGAATTTTTATTGATGAAGAAGGGGAATGCCTTGGGCATCCCCAAGCTTTGACTCTTGTACTTTTTGGATATTTCTTGGGGTGACACGCGTGTCATCCCCAAGCTTGAGCTTTAGTCCATCCTTCATCTCATTACTCATTCCTTCCATACACCTGAAATATTTTCCTTCATACAAAACTTCACACAATCTTTATTAGCAACATTAGTGCACTCAAGATAATAGGTATTAAGGTTCAGTTATAACACCAAATAACCTTCCATTAGAACACTAGCTACTGTAGTACTTCACTCAAAAATCTCAATTCCCCAAAAGAACTCAATAAGGAACCAACAAGAAGCAAATGCAGAAAATGGCAGAAATCTGTCAAAACAGACCAGCAGGTAAAGACGATTTTTTTCAAAGACCTTCTGTTTCTCAAATCAAAAAGTGTTGAACTAACGAAAGTTAGATAATAACCTGGGGCAGAAGCAAAAAAATGCACGCCTCAAAAAAAGACCTTCAGATATTTTACACGAATTTTTACGGTGAAGCACAAAAATCTGTTTCGGGACAATAACTTTCCCAATCATTAATTCTCTCTCATTAGAGGTTACTCTTGGCACAAAAAACAAATAAAAAGGATAAGGAGCGGTTATTACAGAGGTAATAACTTCCAAGAATCATCTAAAACTTTTGGGTTATCTTCCAATAAGTACTTTTCTTTAACACGTTTAAGTTAGGCATAAGAAGCAAGAAAGAATCAAGAATTCTCAAATGAAGAAGCATTAAGACCAAATTTTGTTTTCATAGGAGAAGCAAAAGAAATCTTCTATCTCTTCTTAGGGAAGTGTTCTATACCTTTCTTGAGTGGGAGTTGATATTTAATGGTGCCTTCTTTCATAATGATGGCACCAGCAGTTCTAAGAAAAGGTCTTCCCAAAGTAATAGGACAAGAAGCATTGCATTCAACATCCAAAACATAGAAATCAACGGGGACATATGAATTGTTAACCATAATAAGAACATCATTAAGACTCCCCATGAGTTTCTTTTTAGCAATATCATCAAGTGGGACATTCAAATAACAATCTTCAAGTGGAGGCAAATCAAGCATATCATAAATCCTTCTAGGCATAATAGAAACACTACTATCAAGATCACATAAAGGTTTGAAATCAAAGTCATTCACTTTCATATTAATGATGGGTTCCCAACCATCTTCTTCTTTTATAGGAATAAAAGCTTTATGTTTCATCTTTTCTTTTTAATCTTTATGAGAGCATCAGTAATGTGTTTTGTAAAAGCCATGTTCATAGCACTAGCATTAGGACTTTTAACAAGCTTTTGTAGGAATTTAATAACTTTAGAGATGTTGCAACCATCAAGATCAAAATCAAATTTATCATCTAAAGTAGTAGAACTATTACTAGCCTCAACACTAGTGGTGGTAATAGTAGAAACACTAATGTTTCTAGCAATTTCATCTTCTCTTTCCCACTTAGCATGTGATTCAGCTAATAGTCTAACATTTTCATCAATTCTTACTTGTATGGCATTGGTAGCTGCAAAGGGATTATCATTAGTTTCAGGTTTAGCAGCCATTTTATTCAAAGTAGATTGAGCTTCAGCCAAAGATGCTTTATTTCTTTCAGCATTAGAGAGTTTTTCCATAATAGTTTTATTGAAAGCAGTTTGCTTACTAATAAAGTCTTTAAGCATAACTTCAAGTTCAGAGGGAGCACTCTTATTATTGTTGTAAGAATTTCCATAAGCATTACCATTGTTGGGAGGATAAGGCTTATAATTGTTGTTACCAAAATTGTTCCTATAAGCATTATTACCATAAGCATTGTTGCCAAAATTGTTATTTCTTATGAAGTTCACATCAACTTGCTCTTCTTGAGCAACCAAAGAGGCTAAAGGAACATTATTTGGATCAATATGGGCTTTCCCATTAACAAGCATAGACATAATAATATCAATCTTATCACTCAAGGAGGAGGTTTCCTCAACAGAATTTACCTTCCTACCTTGTGGAGCTCTCTTAGTATGCCATTCAGAATAATTAACCATCATATTGTCCAAAAGTTTTATTGCAGCACCCAAAGTGATGGTCATAAAGGTACCTCCAGCAGCAGAATCCAATAGGTTCCTTGAAGAATAGTTCAATCCTGCATAAAAAGTTTGGATGATCATCCAAGCAGTCAGTCCATGAGTGGGACAATTCTTTACCAAAGATTTCATTCTTTCCCAAGCTTGAGCAACATTCTCATTATCAAGTTGTTTAAACTTCATTATTTCACTTCTCATGGATATAATCTTAGCAGGAGGATAGTATTTTCCAATAAAAGCATCTTTGCACTTAGTCCAAGAATCAATACTATTCCTAGTTAAGGAATTCAACCCTTCTTTAGCTTTTCCTCTCAAAGAGAAAGGAAACAATTTCAGCTTAATAATATCACCATCTACATCCCTATGCTTTTGCATCTCACAAAGTTCAACAAAGTTATTTAGATGGGAAGCAGCATCTTCATTACCAATACCAGAAAATTGTTCTCTCATAACAAGATTGAGCAAAGCAGATTTTATCTCAAAGAAAGTATCTTCAGGCACAGGTGGAGCAATAGGTGTGCTCATAAAATCATTGTTGTTGGTGCTAGTGAAGTCACACAACTTAGTGTTTTCAAGAGTATTCATTTTTTTGCGTTTTTGAAAAAGAAACAAACTAGTAAAACTATTTTTTGTGTGTTTTTGAATAACAAAACAAGCAAACAAAGCAAAAAGAAAACTAAGCAAAACAAAAACAACAAAGTAAAGAGATTGGTTATGAGGGACTCCCCTTGTGAAGATGTCCTTGACTCCCCGGCAACGGCGCCAGAAAAATGATTGATGGCTCAATGCACGGCGCCCAGAAAAATGCTTGATGGCGGTGTTGATGTAGAGCTCGTTAGGAACCCCAAGAGGAAGGTATGATGAGCACAACAGCAAGTTTCCCTCAGTTATGAAACCAAGGTTTAATTGAACCAGTAGGAGCAAGGAAACACCCCAAAGGTGTTACTAGCTAAGCTTTGGCAGGGCGCACTACCGGTGCTAGTAGCAACGTGGAGACCTGCACAACACAACCACAGAACTTTGTCCCCAACTTGCGATGAGGTTGTCAATCTCACCGTGTTTTGCGGAAAACAAAGGATTAAACGTATCTAATGGAAATAAGTAAAAGTTTGCAGAAAGTAAACACAAAAAGTAAACATGTTGTGTTTGCGGGGATCCGATGGATATTGAGATGCTATTTCAGATTGATTATTGATTCTATCATGTCTTTGTTATTTGTGATCTTGGATGCTTTCCGTTGTTAGTAGCTATCTTGGCCAAGTAGATGCTAGCAACTCCAAGAGTTAGTATTTATGCACGATAGTGGGTTCATGCCTCTAGTAATCTGGGGAAGATACAAAAATCTCTAAGGTACTAGATGTGTTGTTGCTACTAGGGAGAAAACAACAATCCTTTGTTCATAGAACAATCGTATTGTTTATTTTATACGCAATTCGTAATGCAATTATCCATTGCTTGCAACTTAATATTGGAGGGGGTTCGGATGATAACCTGAAGGTGGATTATTAGTCATAGATGTAGTTGGATGGCGGTCTATGTATAATGTTGTAATGCCCAATCAAATCTCAAAGGAGTCAAGATGAGTAGTATATGCATGTATTGCTTTCTCGATGTTTATCAATTGCCCTGCTGTAATTTTTCACCCAACATTTCATCTATCTTAAGGAGAGCCACCACTAGTGAACTATGGACCCCGGTCCTTTCTTTTACCATCAATCTACAATCAACTGTTTACTGCTTTGTGTTTACTTTCTGCAAACTATTACTTTCTTCCACTCGATACGTTTAATCCTTTGTTTTCAGCAAAACCGGTGAGATTGACAACCTCATCGCAAGTTGGGGAGTTACGTGGTTGTGTTGTGCAGGTCTCCACGTTGCTGCTGGCACCGGTAGTGCGCCCTGCCAAAGTTCAGCTAGCTACACCTTTGGGGTGTTTCCTTGCTCCTACTGGATTGATAACCTTGGTTTCATAACTGAGGGAAAACTTGCTGCTGTGCTCATCATACCTTCCTCTTGGGTTTCCCCAACGAGCTCGATATATTTTGGGCCATCACTATGACCCTACCAATGATGCATAGGCTGAGGCAAGATTTCATTTAAGAACAGATATTACTTGATGACTTTTAAATTCTCTGTGATGATTTTGCATGGCAACCCTTTGCAGTTCTGAGAGAAATAATCCACCTATCCTCCTAGACATGTTCTAGTTGCAGTGTAGTTGGATTTGATTATTTTGGATGCTTTCCCCTTGTTTTCCTTTGATCCTGATGGTGCAAGCAAATAAGAACATATGCTATGGTTGATCATGGGGATAGAGAATAACCTGATGCTGGGTGAGTTGCTAGAACTTGTTGTTGATGCGATTAATCAGCTAGCTATATTTGTCCATGTATTTGATCTCTTTGCTACTGGTGCCTTTTCCTCCTAGTGATCCTAACTTGTCCTTCCCGATGAACTCTGTTGAGTTCTGGTGATTTTTTTGGTAATGGACCGATAAGAGCAGGAAGTATTCCTGTCTTCTTGGTGGATGAGCTTCAGCTCCACTCCTTCTATACTACTGTTTGGCTGGTGCTGTTGTGTTGACAACACACAACTTACATGTAGTGATTAAGCTGCTTACATGTGGGCTCCATAGGGTGCAAGTTTCAACCTTTAACTCTTGTGCCTGTGGATCAGCTTGAGTGTACAGATATTTTCTCCACCTTTGGCTTATTCCTTTGATTTGCCAAATGAGGATTTTGCTACTAGGCTAATGATGCACAAGTCTGAAGCATTGCCTGATAAGAATAGTTTACTACCCTAGCCCCTGATTCACTACTCCATGATGAAATATTGGCTTAGCATCACTAAGCCTATTCTGAGAGTAACACTAACTAAAACACTTCCCTTTGTCTTCATTTTACTTTATTCTTGTGTTTTCTTGCTTTTATTTACAGGAAATAGACTAGAGACAAAAGAAGTGGACAGGAGGAAGAATAAGAATAACAAGGTCTGAAGCTAATAAAGATTTAATTTAGGATTTCTCTTAATCCATTTTGGAATATTCTTTATTATTCTTTTGTTATAAAGAACAATGTAATATATATTATCCAATAAGGAATTTCTTTTTATTTACTAGTAATAATTCACTTGTGTAATATCTTCTTATTTACTTGTATTCTTTTTATTTGTGGAATATTAATTAAGAAAAGTTCAAAGTTTTTTATTTGTTTGAATTTCCTTTAAATTGTAAAAGAACAATGTAATATAGTGTAATATCATTATATTATGTAATAAAGGCATTCTTATTTGGTTATTATAATCCTTTCTTTGTATTGAATGATTTCAATCTACTCAATGATAATAGTGATTGTGTTATCCATTATATAATAATTCAAATCTTTTTCTTTTTGCACTTTAAATCTGGTAATATTTATATCATATTCATGGATTCAATTCTTTTATTATTATAATTTATTTCTTTATTTATAATTCAATTTCAATTTTCTTTTGATTTCAAATATATCATTTGAATCTTCAGATTTGAAATGATTCCCCTCAAACACAAAGATGCATTAGAGGTCATGTCGAAATCTGTCGCACTTTCCCGGATGTTTCCATTGGAGCAAGAGAGATTTCAATCCCTCTATAACTTCTTTAGTTTTGCACGAAAATTCCCCGGATTTTCTTATGCATGAATGCAATGCACACACCTGAGCTTAGCTTAGTTCTACGCTCTAATGCTGGGATGTTACAACTATGTCCGTCAGCCTTCATAGGTTTACCAGAACTTTCGTGGAGTTCCTTTCCTGCCACGTTCTTAGCTCCTTCCCAGAACAGGGAGTAACATGTCACAGTTCTTACACTCTGCAGAGGTGTGTTACTTTACCCATGAGAGATCTTAAGCCTTGTTGCACATCCGGGCGCGCATTCCTATTCACCCTTCCTTGGTATGAGGCCCAGGCTAAGATCCAAGCCAATCACTGCCCTCTCCACAACCCCGCATGAAGACACGACCTCCCCAAGCAGATATACCTCCGTTAACCCCCATATAGGAAGATATAACCCTAACAACCCCTTGGAGACTCCAGTGAGCAGATCATGTCCCTGGCAACCCCCATATAGGCAGATATACCTCTGACAGCCCCTCACGGAAAGTCTAGACACCAATATCACGGGGAACTACGAGTCCCACCCATCTGTTGAGTCCCTGCAAGGAAGCTACAGCCTCACAATAAGGTCATCTATCCATGTGAAAGGAAGAAGATACAACTGACTTCTCCATCCCATTCCAAATCTCATGGTTAACGCGTAATATACGGCGCTAGAATCACTGGGGACATTGGTTGTTTAGTCCTAGATATTATGTTCCTTTACCACTGGAACTGTATCAATAGATTATTACTATTTGGTAAATAATCCATAATCATATTATTATGAAAATAGTGTTTTCTGACGTTTTTGAAATGTAGGTGATGACAACATTTGAGATACAAGTATTTGATAGAAAATAACCAAAGGACATGAGTAAGTGTGGACTTGCCTTTTGTGATTGCAATATTAAGCACTCACGGTCTTCGAGACAATAGAAGATCCAAATTCTGTAAATAACACCATTGGTCTGATAAGGACGAATGTTTAAAGAAGCAGGATGCAATTATGCATAATTAATGTAATACAATTTGATAAACGCGAATCCCCGGACTAATCGTATCTGATCTAGGGTTTGAAGTTGTGATGAGTTCTTTGGAATGTGTTACACTTTTATACCAATCTCACACTTGTGCTTCTTATTAAGGCTTATGAGAGTTTGTGGGAAACAATATGTAAAACTAATAAGTAGTATTCAATACTAGAGCACTCACGTGTTGGTAAATGATTCAAAGTTTCTTGTATTCAAGCTTTTTGTTATAGTTTAGAGAGTTAAAGACAAATGATATAGTTCATTTGCATTTTCTTTAAAAGAACTACTTTTGAGGAAAAAGTTACTTTTCAAAGTGAAAGCATTTCAATCTTGAAGTTATACTTTTAGGGTTTATTATTAGCTAAAAGTATTTAAAAAGAAAATAGTCAGCATGTTTGAATAGCTATTCTACTAGCAAGTGGAGACGTATATATTTTGCATATGGCATCATCCTATACGTGGTTTACTTCTTAATGATTCATAAGGAGGAAATATAAGTAGTATTGTTTTTTATGGAATTGGTGTTTTCTTAAGGTTATCCTTCATAAATACAAAATAGGTATTACTTTAATTACTTAAGAACTTTGTTTAGATTCTTAATTGGATTCGTAGACTGGTAAGAGAATGTAGATATCATCTTGGTGATTTTGTAAATACGTAAGATTCTTTTTCTAAACAATATACTATTTTAAGTGATTTTATAATTGATAAAATCTTTTTAGGAAAATTAAGATACACTTAATTTTAGATGATAGTTTTAGTAAATACATCTTAAAATAGTTAGATCTATTTTAACTCCACTTAAACATTAATGGAACTTGTTATTCACTTTTAGACTTTGAACAATTAATGTGAAAGGAAAGTAAAGATTTTTTTATTTTTAGTTCACTAAGATATTAGAAAATAGTTTAATCAAGACTTATTAAACTTTTACCTTTAGTTGACTTCAAATGTGCAAGAGGATACTTTTAGTGTGTAGTTTTTATTTTTGTGATCATTTTGGTATATTATAAGTATTTTTATAATTTTTAATTAATAAGATATGATTCTTATAAGTTTTATCACTTTATAAATACAAAATAACTAATAAATACTTAGTTAAGTGACATAAAAAATATATGAAACAAGTTTGTAAATGTAGATTTTGTTTTTCTTAGAATTTTGATATATTATACTTATTTTTCTGAATTTTAAATAATAGAGTATATTTATTTAAGATTTATCCCTAATAGCTTATTTACTAATAATATTAATTATTTTATTTAAGTTGGAAAATAAAATCTGTTAAAAGGTTTAGATTATAGAATTTATTTTTCAGAATATTTTGATATATAATATATATTTTTCTGAGGTACAAAACAAAAGATAATGAATTCATAAGATTTAATAATTTTCTGAAATTATAAAGGAAAATATCTAAATATTTTATTGCATCACTGCTAGCGTCAGCATGACACAAACATGTGAGTTAGATCTTTTTACACCGCAACCTATTCTACCCTAAGCCACTGACTAGTGAGACCTATGCCATGTCATTTCCGGGAATTTATGTATTACAGAAATGATTATCGAAAATGAAATAAAAGGAATATATTTATGACATCACCTTGACTTCATGGTGACGTCATCAATGGAGGTTGTTCTCAGTTGAAATCGAATATGTGGATTCACCGCGCACCCAGGCTTAGGCTTAGGCTAGTTGGAGACAGGACAACACAGTGAATCAGGTAGTGGCGGCGCCGCCCGAGAATGGTCACCGGCATAGTGACCACGACGACGGACAGCAGCGGTGGTGGCAGTCATGCGGTTGTACGGTGATTCAAAGCGCAAGGGAGGGATTGGAGAGCACGAGAAGATGCGCAAGCTCACCATGATACTCGCACCGAGGTCGACGAGGACCGGTGTGGTCGGAGGTGAGTTCTCCGTCAAGAAATCCGGCGAAGAATGATGAAAGGGAACGATGCAATTCACCCTCCATCGAGCTCTCCTTGTTGTTGTACTCCACCCAGAGGATCTACAGAGCACAGCGCTTCTCCTAGACTACTCCACAGTCTCTAGTGTGGCTTCCATGAATGGCTAGCCGGAGCTCCAGTGAAATTAAGGATGACTGAGAGCAAGGAAGAGGAATAGAGAGGATGAGAATGAACCAGGAGATTGATGTGGTTCTAGGCGGCTGTTTTATATGGCTTGGGGGGTTCGGACACGACGACACAGCGGCGAGGACGATCGAGACGCGGTGGTGGAGCAGAGCTCGATTCGGGCGTGAATCTTGATGGGACAGGTGGACACGGACTTCAGACGAATAGGTGACGTTCTGAGGTGGTCAATCGCGTCCAAAGCAGTCCACAATAACGGTGGCGATGTGGCTCACCAGCAGGGTGTCGGTCTAGCGGAGGAAGACGAAGACGAAGGTTCTCTCCCACGCGGTCCCACCTACCAGCAAGAGAACGAAATAGCACATGGTCTCGGGCCGAGATGGGCTGCTGCTGGGCTCTAGAAAAGTGAGCAGAGAGCGGTGGCTAGCACACACGAGTGGTAGTTAGGCGAAGAAGGAAATGGGCCGTTGGCCGTATCGGATGATTATTCTATCTCCTTTTCTTTTCTATTTTTATTTCTGTTTTAGAATATCCTTTTTAATTTGAATTATTATAATGTTTAAAATATCCAAAATTCAGTGAATCAACAATGGTTTGACATGGTTAATCTAATAATTGGTTTGGCATTCTCTTTTTAGTATTTACACTAATCATGATTATATAAAGGATTATTTTGTTAGAAAATATTATTGAAAATTAGGGTTTTAGAGATTTATTCCTTATATAGAAAATGATTTACATTTTCCCATGATATTGGTTGTGGTAACTATTTAAGATGGTTAATGATGTATATAGAACTCTATTCAAACTTAGTCTTATACAAGAATTAAGGTATAAACCTTATGATGAATTAAATCTTAGGGTTCATAATATGGTGGTTTGAATTTCATGATCCCCCAAACTTAATGATTTCATCTATTCAAATTCTAATTGATTTGTAGTGTTTATAATTACTATAGAACAGTTTTGGTTAAGTCATTTAGCATAAATAAAAACCATTA
Source organism: Avena insularis (assembly GCA_023614405.1). Lineage (NCBI taxonomy): Eukaryota > Viridiplantae > Streptophyta > Magnoliopsida > Poales > Poaceae > Avena > Avena insularis. Next base: position 376,042,661 of record CM042689.1, read on the forward strand.
TATTTAATGGTTTAAATTGTTAGGGTTCTTGAAGTCTGGAATTTCCTTTAATCAAAATCTACTAAAATGTTATTCGTAACCATCCTATTAGTACCGAAAATAAGCCTACATCATTTCTGAAACTAGTTGTTCACTACTTTCTTAAGTGTGGTTAATGTTTGGATAGAAGTCTATTATATAATGGTGAACAATCATTCTCATTCATGTGGCACATGTGATCTCAATGCTCAGCAACATTTACTTAGGTTTTCTAAAACCACACTTACTATGGACCCTAGAGGATGCACTACCCTCAATTTTTTTAGTGAAGGTTGCTAGGGATTAAGGTTTAAGGATTGATCATGAATGATGTCTCAACTTAAAGTGAGCTATAAAGATTACTTCTTAATGTGGTCTTGATGATTCCCTGAGGCTAGGTTCTTATCTGGTCTAAGAGTGTAAAATGGGCAAGACACTTATCAATACATTCTCTCAACTGGTATTCTAATTATCTCTTAGACACTTCATTTGAATAAGAGATATTATTCATTGATTGCCTAAAAATAAGGATTGGTTTAACTACCCTCTTAACTCTAGGGTTGTAAACAAATAGGTAGACATGGATCTTATCATGACTTGAAATGATCTTGGTTAAGGCTTCTAAAGCATCCGTACCTTAATACCTCACTAAACTTATCTTTAGTTAAGGAATTCCTTTCCTAAATATACTTTATTTGAACCTCTCATCTGATTCACTAAGATCTCTTCTGTCTAAATGATCTAGTCATTTGGCTCCACCATATCCATCATCATATGATGACATGGTCATGCCACTTCAACAATATTCCTCCTTCATTCTTCCCTTAGTATATATATAACTTCCATTTTCTAAACTACCCTCGAGGAAGTCATTCATCTAGCTAGTTCTAACTTCATCTATTAACTCCTTTACTCACCTTGTATCTACTTCCAAGGCTTGCAAGATTACAATCCTCACTATATTACACGTGATATTTATCCCCTAGAAGAAGTATGGTACTACTTTCCATAATACAAGTTTGTTATTGTATTAGCTTGGTTAAACTACTATGCCTGCAACTACTCCATACAAATCATATTATATACTTCATCATACTCTAGCTTGACTTCTCATGATCAAGATAGATGATTCAGCTTTCTAAGGCTTTGCCTAATTTGGTATACTCACAACACTTCTTCAATACCTAGTCATCTATTCTCCAATGACTTGAGAATAATGAGCACCAACCTTTGATCATACAAAGCTTAGGCTTCTAATTGTCTGATCAAGATCTATCATCAGCTAAGTAATAGGTTTTTACTAGTATACTTATAGGCTTATCTTGTTAAGCAAGTTTACTCTAAGTTTATACCCACTTGACTTAACAAGATTATTATTTGATGTACTAATACTACTAGCCTTCTCATAGCTCCTCAAGCACTAGTTACTTCTTGGGTGTAGATACTTCCTGAAGTTAACTCATGAGTGAGTTAACTCCTCCAACATCAAATGGTTTGATCACCACTAAGGATCACATTCCATTGATGATGGCACACTCTACCATATCTAGTCCCTTCTTCTTACTAATTTACTTAAGGTCTTTGGAAGGTTAATAGAATAGGTCAATACGTTCTAGGTCAGGAATTGGTTACTCAACATTGATGATCAAGTGACACTAGGACTTAGTTAAGTAGGAATGTCATGTCTTAATATTATATTAAGGGTATGTGCTGGATAGTCTTTGCTTGACTTCTGTTTTCTCTCTATGTGTGACAGGAGTTAGTATTTAAGAACTAGCATGATACCAATGGTAGGAATAACTATGGCAAACAAGTGTTTCACAATTTAGTTATTAAGTTTCTTTGCTTAATTATAAACTTAATGGAGTATTGAAGAGTTGTTATAATGAATACCCAGATATGATCTCTATAAGATCCTTTATAAATGTGTTGTCGTTTTAGCTTGGTTCTATTTGATCTACCCATGGATCAAATTATATTACCCAAAGATAAGGTTTTAGCAAAGGTCATATTGAAACTTATCGCAATCAACTTGATGATCTACTTCAATTCCATCAAGTTAATAGAAGCTTTAATCACTTTGACAAGTTTTTATTTAAAAGCGCAAAAATTATCCAGATTTTCTATGCATGAATGCAATGCACACACTTGAGCTCAACTTATTTCTAAGCTCTAATGCTGGGATGTTACACCGGAATTGTTTGGGGTGAAATTGCTGAAACTGATTCTGCATATGATATCGAAATGTTGAAGGGGTTTTTATGTGAATGTGTGTTAATTAAAGTAATTAAAAATTTCTGAATAAAATAAATAAAATAGTTTTATTAAATGAGAGTTACATTAAATTTGGTGGAAATTTAATGCATGTGAGTGGAAGTGTGAATGGAGGGGTGTTTATGTGAGTGGAAGCTCCACCCACATGAATGAGGAAGAGGTGGGGGCACCTCCTTTGGCCGCCAGCCATGGGAGGGGGCTGCCCCCTCTCCCTATAAAAGGCCCCTACTCCTCCTCTCACTTCACACCTCCTCGTGAAGGATCTCTCTCCCTCGAGAATATTTTCCATGGCTTCGGATTAGCAAAGTACATGTTCCCAGTGGCTTTTTCTGGAAGTATTTGCTGCTTTCGCTGCTTTGTTGGAGCGAGGACTCGGAGGTTGTCGGGGTACCGGACGTGTGTACGATCACGGATGCACTGCTGCTTTGCGGTGCTAGATTTCATCACGATCTCGAGATCGGCAAGTAAACGACTACATCATCCATGAAATCAGATTTCGTTAATAAAGGTATTCGGTCTTACCAGGTAAGATCTCTATGGATGTATATCCACTCGTTGATTGTATCTAGATAGATAGATCTTGGTGCTTGGTTGTTCACATCGTAAGAATTTTTTTCTATGCTGCGAACCCAACACACATGCCTTTCTGGGAGTATACTTGATATACAAATTAAATCCTAACCTTTGATTAACTCCAACCATCTTCTCTAACTCATATTTATCTCATTTTGAGTGAAGAAGTGTGTGTGTTCCGGGCATGTGGCATCTAGTCCTAGATTAAGTCATGTCGCATTCTGATATACGGACGCGGATGCGAATATTTGTCGAGCGGATATCCGACGGATATGGTAGCGTATATGGTATTTTGATGATATTTGAAGGATAAGGATAATTTGACATTCTATACGGATTATCCGAGGTACTCAAATAGGATAATCCATAAATTTAGCACAGCCCCAATATCTAGACAACCTAGGTAGTCTATCAGCCAGCTATGCATGCTACGTATGCATGTTATATTATGCTATTGCTAATCTTGCATATTTATACTACTACTATCTAGTGTTGTACGCATTCTTGTCATTTTTTTATAAACTAAATAAAATTTTATTTTTCTATGTGTATTTGTTCGATTATCCTCTTCTGATCCTAGTCCGCTCCATATCCGCAATCCGATATAATCCATATTCGAATCCGCATCCGGCTATTATCCGTTCCGATCCGAATCCGCCAAAAAATATGGGAAAGAATATGGAACTAGCAATATCTGATCCGATCTGTTTACATCCCTACCTCTTCTCTCTCCAACTATGTCTTTTTTTCCTCGCTACCGTCATCGTCGCGTGCATCGAGCAGGTGAACGCGCATGGGACGTGGCTGCCGATGGGACACATGATGATCGCCTGGGTTCCTGCGCTTCAGTGCATATGTAGCCTGGGTCGAGCTTGGTGAGGCTCATGCTCGCGATGATTGCATGTACTCCTGCATTCTAGCAATGGTGTAGGATTTACAAGATTTGTTTGCTATGTGGTCGTCGTCTCCTGTTCTTTGGCATTTTGGTTAACCATTGGTTCTACGCATTAAGGAGAGAAACATGCCACTTCTAAGTGTAAGCAGTAAGGTTTTTTCCTCCTTTTCGTTTCGCATTTCGGCCTCTCACTTTTTCGCTACATGTCTCTCTTTTTTGCTTTCTAGGATTTCATCAGGAGAGGGTGCGTGGATAGAGAATACGGATGTTCGTCGCTCGGACGAACGCGTATTCGAGGTAATGGTACATTTTCCCGCTCTTCCTTATCTTTCCTTTGACCTTGGTTAGCAGTATTTACGCATTTTTATCAGGATTTTTATGGGATACGCAAGACGATGATGGGACAATATCTGTCTTCATATTAGCGTCGCTTTAAGGTCTGCAGTACATTTTTGGCTTCATCTGTTTTCTTCTTCGTTCTTTGTGTGCTATTCTTATTTCGTGTTTTCCTTCGTTGTGCAGGATTCGAGCTTCTTTCTTGCGCATTTCCAGCGTGATCAGCAGAGCGTCATGGATGACTTCGAGTGGATGCGAATGAAACTTCTTGACGAACGAGCTTATTCGATGGACGTAATTTTCGAGAAATTTTGGACGACTAGCCTTTTTCATCAGCTGTGTTTTTCGTGAGGCAAAGACGACTGGGACTCTATTCGCAACGGCGTGCTTCGTGATGGTAGTTCTTCGTCTTGGTCTTCCTAGAAGCAAAATCGGTGTTATAAAAGTTGTTTAGCTTTAGCCATACATTAGTACATGTATGTGCATTTTGCTGTAAAGGATGTTATAACAAAAATATAAATGCAAGTGTTTGTTTACGTGAATCCATATCTCTGCGTGCTTAATTCTTCTTTCGATGGTAACATATACGAAAATCAGTGGTATGGTGATGTATGTTTGATCTTCTTTACCGATGTTTGTCCGTTGCCTCTTTTTTATCACTGTTATTCTACTGCCTTAGCGACCGTGCGGCATGCGGGTTTTTCTTGGTTTCATCCTTTTCATAGGCATTTGTTCCTTGACTATTCTTTGCCACCGTTCTTTCACTAGCCTATCCACGCGTGAGACAGTCTCTTTCATAGTCTACTGTCATTTTCTTCTCTAGCGGCAGACCCGGGTTCTCGCGACGAGAGCATCGTTCTGTTATCTTACGATGGACGTGCGTTATCGCGGACGAGAGCATCATTCTATTCTCTCATGGTGGACTTAGGTTCTCGCGGACAGGAGCCGACCTGGTAGCGTGAACCATCGACATCCGCGGGGCCTCGGGCTATGTGGCCTAGCGAGACCTGAGAGTTTGTGTTTGTTAGCTTTGAACACTTGCGACCACGTCAATGTCTATTTGTCCTTTCCTCTTGCTCTCACTCTATCTTCTTAGCTATAAAGCCTTGCCACTGCGTGACTGTTCTTTCCTTGCTCACTATCCCTCTCCCCTCCTAGCAAACTGAAGACAATAACTAGGCATTCTGCAGCAGCGCCTCCATTCCTTGCTCAGTCACCAAGGATTTCATTCTCTCTTAGATGCACTGAACGACCACACGAGACACCGAGCTCACGTCCCAGGTCACTCAATTCGCACCATCATAGAAATGAGTATTTCCATTGGTGTGTGCACGTTTATTTCTTTTCTTTCACCTCCGTGTATGCACCATTTGTCATTTTTGGTTTTTCCCTGACAACCTGGGTAGCCGGTTCCTCAACATGCACTGCATAATGCCTTTTTGTTTTTTCGATTTTGCTGTTCTTACTTTCGCTGAAACAGATTATATATCGTATATAACGTATTTGTTCTTTTGCAGTCAGCACCAAAGAACATCGTAATTTGACTGCACTTTCTCTTGCAATAAATGATGCGGCATTGGATCTTTCCAAACCTACCTGACATGGATCTTTCCAATCCTACTCCTCGCCCTCGTCCAGCGATGATAGTCACGACCTATCTCAGCGCCCCCGCGCAGCGCAAGATCGACAAGTCAAGGGCACGACGTGCTCGGTCGACTGACTCAGAAGAAGAAGATGGGGAGCTCTGCGGCGCCAGATGCTTCAGCAGATCCATCAGGAAAAAGCGAATGCCTAAAGGGTTCAAACTCCCATCAGAGAACCCGAAATTTGACGGTCTGCAGGAACCCAAGATCTGGCTGGAGGATCACATCTCCTCCGTCAGGCTACATGGAGGCAGTCAAAGTACTGCCATGCAATGCTTGCAGCTACAGCTGCAGAGCGCCGCCCGGGCATGGCTCAATAACCTCCCACGCGGATCCATTCGCAGCTGGGATGAGATGGTCTACAGCTTCGTGCGCAACTTTAAGGGCACGTACAAACGCCCCGCCTCAATCGAAGAACTGAGATGCTGCCAGCAAAGATCTGGCGAATCGCTGCGCTCTTACATCCAAAGGTGGTCCATCATCAAGAACTCCACGGAAAACATCTCGGAAGACCGCGTGATTGATGCATTCAACGGTGGTGTCCGCCGCATGGAACTCAGGAAGGAGCTAGGCCTCTCAAAGCCCCAGACCATCGACCACCTGATGGAGATCACGAATCGGTGGGCCGATGGTGAAGATTCGGTGAAGAATCGCATTCACTCTGACGAGGAGGCAGAACTCGAACGAAGACGCGACCGCCGGAGTAAGCGTCACATGCGCATCTACGACGATCGCGATGACGTCAACATGGTCCCAGCCGGCTATGCTGATAGACGCGACGATAACCGCAACAGCGAATACCGCAGCAGCGGATACCGCAGCGGCGGATACCGCGACTCCAGGAAAACCACGCAAGTGTGACAACACCGCACTCGCGATGAAGCACCTGCGACCTCCATCGAGGACAAACTGTCCGGGCCATGCACGGTACACTTCTACATCGACAAGCATGATGACAAGAAAAAGTCCAGCCACCTCCTCAAGGACTGCCGCGAGTTCCTCAAGCTACACGAAGGATTGGTTTGGATGAACCGCAATGTAGTCGAAAGAGGCTACAGAGCCGCTCCAGGCGCCGTGGCACATGGCGCACCACCACCAGCACTTGGGCCACCCCCAAACGGAGCTGCACCGGACCAGCACCACGGAGGCGAACCGTACCCACGGGCCACGGGTACCATGATGATCCAAAAGGGGCGCCCCTCCAATAGGATGCAGAAGGCCATCACTCGCCAAGTCAACTTGGCCACGCACTCGCCACCATCCACCACTGAGTACCTCAGTGGCAGTGAGTCGTGCATTACCTTCGACAAACGCGACCACCCGCCTCAAGTACCTCACCCAGGTCATTGCCCCCTCGTACTCGAGGCGCAAATTGGAGGCTTCGACATGAGTCGTGTCTTCATGGATGGTGGAAGCGGCATCAACCTCATATTCGCGAGTACCATGCGAGCAATGAGGATCCCTCTAACCTGCTTAGAGGCATCAGACACAACGTTCCACGGCATCGTCCCAGGGAAAGGCGTATACCCCCTGGGCAAAATCAACCTCGACGTCATATTCGGCACGCCAAGGAACTTCCGGCGCGAGCGCATCCACGTTGAGGTCGTCGACTGACCCTCACAATACCACTACATCTTCGGACGCGTTGCGTTCGCTAGGTTCATGGCGGTACCCCACTACGCCTACCTGCAGATGAAAATGCCAGGTACCAACAGCGTCATCACGATCAACGGGAGCTTCGAGCGATCTGACAGTTGCGACAGGGAATTCAACAGAATCTCCTAGTCCTTCGGCATGCAGGAGGAGCTCGTGCGATTGAAGGAAATGACAGACAATAGTCTGCCCCCCCTGAGTAGGCCAAGCTCACCTGACCTCTCCTTCAACTCATCTGTGCACACAAAGAAGGTGCAGGTCCATCCATCAGATCCCGCTAAAACGGCCCTCATCGCCAACAACTTGAGTCCCGCATAGGAACTCTCGCTCGTCGAATTCCTCCGTGAGCACTGGGAAATTTTCGCCTGGTGTCCTACAGACATGCCAGGAGTTCCCAAGGAATTCGCCGAGCATGCACTCAACGTCAACCCCGACGCAAGGCCAGTCAAGCAAACAATCAGGTATACGAGCCCGCCACGGCGGTCAGGGAATGGAGATCAACAGACTCCTCGAGGCCAAATTCATACGCGAGATCAAGGAAAGCACTTGGCTCGCCAATACGGTGCTGGTACAAAAAAAGGACACGGATATCCTACGGATGTGCGTGGACTTCACTTCTTTAAATAAGCACTGCCCAAAAGATCACTTCCCGCTACCACGGATCGATCAAATCATCGACACCACCGCTGGATGCGAGCGCCTCTGCTTCCTCGATGCCTACTCAGGCTATAACCAAATTTGGATGAAGGAGGAAGACTAGGAGAAGACCGCATTTACAACGCCCTTCGGTGTGTTCTGCTACAACACAATGCCCTTCGGGCTAAAAAACACGGGAGCCACATACCAGCGTTGCATGCAAGCTTGCCTCAAGGAGCAACTAGGTCGCAACATCCAAGTCTATGTCGACGACATAGTAATCAAAACCAAGGAAGAAGCCTCTCTAATCAATGACTTGCGCGAAACCTTCACCAATCTCGATCATTACTGGATAAAGCTCAATCCGGACAAATGCGCCTTCGGCGTACCATCTGGGCAGCTGCTCGGGTATCTCATCTCCGCGAGAGGGATTGAGGCAAACCCGAAAAAGATAAAGGCCATACTGGCCATGGAGAAGCCAAAAAACATAAGAGGCGTCCAGCAACTAGCCGGACAAATCGCGGCCCTCAGCCGATTTACCAGTCGAATGGGAGAAAAGGCGCTGCCCTTCTATCAGCTCCTCCGCAAAGCTGACAAATTCGAGTGGACCAATGAAGCGCAAGAAGCATTCGAAGACCTCAAGCGCCTGCTATCCACCTCGCCAGTATTGGTGACTCCACGAGAAAGGGAACCACTGCTGCTATACATCTCAGCTACCAACCAAGTGGTTAGCACAGTGCTCGTCGTCGAACGGGCCGAGGAAAACAAGGTCCACGGTGTACAATGCCCGGTATACTACCTCAGCGAGGTCGTCACGCCAACAAAGCAGCGGTACCCACACTACCAGAAGCTAGCGTACTGCGTCTTCATGACCGCCCAGCGACTGCGCCATTACTTCCAGGACCACCCAATCGTGGTAGTCAACGACGCCCCATTGGGACATATCCTCAATAACCCCGACGCCACGGGGCGAATCGCGCTTTGGGGAATCGAACTGTCTCCACGAGACATCACAGACGAAAAGCGCGACGTAATCAAGTCGCAAGTTCTCCCTAACTTCCTCGTACATTGGATGGAACACCAACTCCCGGACAAGCCAGATATGTCTTACCTCTGGACAATGCACTTCGATGGGTCCAAGAGGAAAGATGGAGCAGGAGCAGGTGTCATACTGACATCACCTCAAGGGGACAAGCGGAAATACATCCTGCGAATGCAGTTCACAGCCTCAAACAACGAGGCTGAATACGAGGCCCTGTTGCACGGGATGAGGATGGCAAAAGCCTGCGGTGCAAAGAGGCTAATCATATACGGCGACTCCAAGCTGGTCGTCAACCAAACAATGCACGAGTGCGACGCACTGAACGACAACATGATCGCATACCGCGATCTCTACGACACACTCGAAGGAGACTTTGATGGTTGCGAGTTGCGACACATAGGTCGTGAAAGCAATGAGGAGGCGGACGCACTCGCCAACATAGGCTCCACCTGTGCACCCATACCACCTGGGATATTTCTCGAGCGCATATGCGAACGCTCCATCAAGCCAAAGGCCGTAGAGAAGAAAACAAGCGCAGCAACGGACTCGGGGGCTATGCCACCCAATGAGCCAATGACACTCGATGACTTGGAGCTCGACACAGGACTTGAGGGACCAATGAGCGTCATGATGATCGAACAATCCTGGACGCAGCCGTACATTACGTACCTCCTCAGCAAGCGCCTACCGGACGACCCGACAGACGCACGACACATCGCGCGACGCTCCAAGGCATTCACCATTATCAACGGCGAACTGTATAAATGCAACATCACAGGCGTGTTACAACGATGCGTCTCCCTGGTCGATGGAAGAGCAGTCCTCCTCGACATCCATGAAGGGACCTGCGGGCACCACGCCGGCAGTCGCGCCCTCGTCGCCAAAGCTCTATGAGCTGGATTTTACTGGCCCACGGCCATGCGCGATGCCAAGGACATAGTCCACAAGTGCAACGCTTGTCAGCGATTTGCGGACAAGCCACACGCACCAGGTGCAGAACTACGGCCCATTCCATTGGCCTGGCGCTTCGCACAATGGGGGCTTGACATGGTGGGCAAGCTCCCAAGGTCCTCGCAAGGAGGCTACGTCTACCTCTTGGTCGCAGTTGACAAGTTCACCAAATGGATCGAGGCCATGCCAGTGACCAAGCAATCAGGGCACAACACGGTCAAGTTATTCGAATCCATTGTCTACCGTTTCGGCGTGCCGCACAGCATCATCACTGACAACGGGACGAACTTCACATCCAAGGAGTTCCAAGAATTCTGCGGAAACCTGGGGATCAACATCGATTCGCCTCGATCGCATCCACGGACCAGCGGTCAGGTGGAAAAAGCAAACGGGCTCGTCTGCGGCTGCGGCATAAATAAGCGACTCCTTCGACCACTCGAGCAAGCCGCGGGTTGCTGGCCGATGAGCTCAATCCGACTGGAGTCTGAACAACTCCAAACAGCGCCACGGGCTACACACCATTCTTTATGGTGCGGGCGAAGCGGTACTACCCGCGATGCGATACAAGGCGCCAAGTAAGTCGCTTAAAGCGAACAAGAGTCATCTCTTGCACTCGAAGACTCTGTCGATCTCCTCGGCGAGGCAAGAGAAATCGCCTGAAGATCCATGATCTACCAAAGAACTGCAACTACCACAGCGAAGGCTTTGCCTAGATCCTTCGTCAAGGTGACCTGGTCCTGCGGATCAAGCGGCGGGGCATCTCAAGCTCGAATCCCCCTAGGAAGGACCGTACGTGATTACAGAAGTAATCCCAGGTGGCGCCTACCGCCTTCAAGATTTAGAGACAGGAGTCGCACACTCCAATCCTTGGAATGTCGCACAACTGCGACGCTTCTACCCTTAGTCATTTTTTCTTTACTTTTACATCGCAAATAAGGCTACTCAGCCAAGGCTACTTAGCCGCACATTGTACTTCATACTATTCTCCAAATAAATAAAAGCTAAGTGCCCCGAAACTCTGTGCCCTCCTTTTACTTTGTCAATTTTCATACTCGGGGCTACGCCACCCTATACACATATGTTCTTCGAACAAAAACGCGACATCCTGAGTAGTTGGCACATCAATCGAACCCCTTAACACAAACTCAACCCAGCTGCAATGCACCTGACAGGTTGACAAGGGAACGGGATAAAAAGATGGCCATGCTAACAAAAAGGACTCGCATAAGTGCAACACACCCCACGCTTATAAAGCTATTTGTACACACTCAACAATAAATTATCTACAAATATATATGAGCTTTACAACACTAGTACACTTATGTGCAGGATACATATTTGGCTACCCTTGCAACAGAAGAACATTAGTCTGTTCCTCAAAGAAGTTGACGAGCTCCTCGGCTGGACGGTCCACCGCCTGATAGTGCGGCACCATGTTCCAGGAAGATCCTGCTGGTGGCACCGATGGCCCAGAGGCAATGGCGGCGACATCCACGTCGAACTGTCTGCAACGCACCATGGAGAGGGCAGCCTTGGCACCAGCCACCAACTGCTGCCTCACGCACTCGCGAATCGCGGACATATCTTGCAATTTGGTCAGGAGAGCCAGCAGGCTTGATGGAATATCATCCAGCGGGAACATCGCCCGATAGATGTTCTTCAAACACGACTGCGACTTCTTCAGAAAAAGCAGCACTTGCGAGGCACGATCCTGCAGGGTCGCCAATGCAGTTGCACGGTCATGATCTACCCAGAAGTATCCACTATCCTGAAGTTGCTCCTAGGTGAGATTATGAAGGCGGATGGCAATCCTATCCCTCTCCTCCTGCGGATGGCGTGCGCTAACAACTACACGAAGCAGCATCAACAACATGAGTACAACGTACCGTTGCGATTAACTACAAAGGAAAAGACAAGGATGAGCAAACTAACACTTAAACTGGTCGCCCAGCTGCGTCACCTCGCCAAGCAGATATTGCTCGCGGGCGGCGGCTTTTTCAGCCTTCGACTTCCACACGTCTGCGCTACCGCGGATCACGGGTAACTCATGCTCCAGTTGCTTAATGCGATCATGAAGTCACGAAAGCAAGAACAACTCCTCTACCCTGGAGCGTGGTGGTGCCATTGTATCCTCAAGAGATGGCGAGTCCGGGGTTCCCCCCATAGGACCACTTGATGTACCCTACCAAAAATCAAGCCAGAGGCAAATAAGGCGACAAACTCAAAAGTCAAAAGTAACAGATGCATTCAGGATCAGCATAAAGTATCCACAAACACACTTGCCAATAGGCATGTTCTCCAATCAAAAGGGCAATTCATCAACTATAACAAGAAACTAACTACGAAGCAGCTGGCTTCTTCGACTTCGATGGCCTCGGGGGCTTCATCAAGTCCGTGGCAGTATCAGATGCCACTGACTTTCCGCCGGCCCCTGAGGCCGAAGCTTTCGCCGCCTTCTTCGCACGTTTGAGCTCCTCCGAATACTTGGCAACAGTATTTATCAAGGAATGGCCATATTTGGCACAGGCAGTCGCAAAGGGAGCGAATACTACCTGCTGACCATCCGTGCCAACAGGCATCGTCTTCGACACCACAGAAGGATCTATTTCGACTCCATGGGCTTGCACCATGGCAAGTGACATGGTCGCACCATCTGCGCGGAGGGAGTTCTTGTACGTGGCAGGCACACCCCCAGCGAGCGACTCCACCAGCTCTTCCACATTGTTGACCAGCTCCGCCTTCGGCATCAACTCCTCCCGAAGGCGACTCAGGGTAACCTTGGCCTTGGACAATGTATTTTGGACAGCGGCGCTATGATCCTCGACCGTAGACACCGAGCCCGCCAGAACGTCATCACGACAAAGGGCTTGCGGATCAAAACTCAAGTCGCCAGCATCTACACCAAAATACACACATGGATCAAACTTCTAGTGCCACCGCACTCGAATCTGAAGAAGAACATCAATAAAATATCTACCAGTAAAGGTACCTGAGAGGGCCTTGGCGACTGAGAACAGTTGCTCTTCGAATAACTTCTCCCTGGACACAAAGGAGGCGCGCAGATCCTCTTCGTGCTTCTAGGCATCATCACGAGCCGCAATTGCCTCGTCGTGCCCCTTCACAGCTGCGGCTAGTGTCTTCTCCAACGTGGCGACATCACGCAGTAAAGCGTTATGCTCAGCTACATGGCAGTCAATAATTGGCTGTCAGTCGACTACACCAAAACAGAGAGAAGATGAAAAGAATAAGTGTAGAACACTCACTCTCGACCACGCGGTGGCGTCTCAACATCGCATCTTTGGCGACCCATCGCCATCACCTGCTCCGCCACCTGCGCGGCTTCCTTTACAAGGAGCTGTCGCACAAAACAAGGAGTCAGCAGAGGGCAGCGGAAGGCGTTGACTACCACATTAAAAAAGAAGGAAAGATATACTTACATGGTCCTACAGCGACTCCGAAGAAGTTTGCTGAACCGTCATCCGAGCAACTACTCGATGCTCCCCTACGTGAGGAGAGCTCGAAGAATTGTGCCCGGAGTGGGCCGCCGCCGGAGGAGAAGGAGCACGCTCGACCTCTACCTTGGCCCTTGAAGTCGCGACTCCCGATTCCTTCAAAAACTCGACGTCGCCAGAAGATGACGACACCTTTTGACTACAATACAAAGTCCACATTGAGAAAAAGGGCAAACTCCAGGGAAAAACCAACAAGAAGAAAACAGAAAAGAATGAATGACCCAGCAAACTTACCAGTTAAAGTTGTCAAGATCAAATGTGGCAGCCGCCGATTCTGATAAAGAATCCTTGGGCAATCGCATCTTCTTGCGAGAAGACGGTGCCACAGCCCTCATATGAATAGCTGGAATTGGCGACTCCGCGCCAACAGCCGCGCCTCCTGGAGTTGAAGGAGTCGACGCGTCGGAGTCCTCGCTACGCGAACGCTTGCGAGTATCCAGGCTCTCGGACTCAGGGGCTTCCTCTTCCACATCAGAAGGGACAGTCGACTCAGACTCGTCCTCTTCCAAAGCTTCACGAGGAATAATCCCCTCAGGAAGGGGAGGCATACAAGGCGACACCGACCAATCCTACATACAAACAGTGAAGATCATCAACCAAACAGGTAAGCAACAGAAAACACAATCGCGAAAATAAGCTACTGCGTAGCATAACTGTACCTCAGGAGGAGGATTCGAAACATGGGATGGACCCTGGCCTGGAGAGGCTGGACGCGACGACGCAGCCAAGTCCTGACAAGGGCGCAACCTCCCTCTTCTGAGCCTATGCGACTCTCGAGGTCGCAGACGCGTTGATATAGCACGTCTGTCTCCGCGAGTTTGGACGGCATGATCACGTTCTTCCAAGAGCGCATCTTCTTGCAAGGAGTCGCGGGATCGAAAGGCGCGAGTCCAAAGTGCTCGTCCTTGGCCTTCTGGTCGCGAACATAGAACCATTTATCCCTCCATCCCTGGACGGACTTGGTAAGCTTGATGTCGAAGTAGGTGGAGGATGGGTCGACATGGATACCGCAACCACCTACATCGTAAACTAAAGAGCCAGAGGCGGACTGACGCTTCAATTTAAACAGGCGCTTGAAAAGACCAAAGTGTGGCTCGATACCGAGCCAGCACTCGCAAAGAGTAATGAAACAGGCGATGTGGAGAATCGAGTTTGGGGACAGCTGATGGAGCTGGAGCCCGTAGAATCAAAGAAGACCCCTAAGAAAGGGGTGGAGAGGAAAGGAGAGACCATGAATGACGAATGCAAGAAACATCACTCGAAAACTAGTGGGAGGCACATGAATGGTCTCACCGCTGGGGGCGCGCGCATCGGCGACTGCCGCAGAGATAACTCCATCTTGGCAAAGAAGACGGAGATCCGACGCCTTGATGATAGAGGGGCGCCATGCACCATTGGTCACGCGGGTGCCCGCGACCTTCTTCTTCCCGCCGGTGGCAGCACTGGTGCCCGCAGCAGCGGAGACACCCTTCTTCTTTGTTGCAGCGACGGTGGCCGTGGAATCAGCGCCAGCACCTCCTTTCTTTTTCCCCATTGCGCGGCGGCGATGAGAGCGCAGAAAGTAACTTGGAAACAAACGGAGGTGGTCTATCGCTGTGAAGGAGACGAGCGCAGGAAAGCAGAAGAATAGCAGCAATGGCAATGGCAGCGAGGACGAAAAAGTGCAGATGAAAAATTACCAGCGCAGCGCCGCTATTTAACCCCTGGAAGATGCAATCCAACGGTTGACAAAAACCCTATTAGACGCGTGGCGCGCATCGCGTTGGACACGTGGAGAAGAGGAAGCGCAAACCGTCCCCCCACTACTACCATTACGCGCGGAAATCGAGGAGGTGTAGTAATAAATAAGATTATGCACGCCCAGTCAAATCAAAGTCAGAAAGTGGGACCCACCGCTCGTCACGTCCCGTCAAACTCGCTCACGCGGGCAACTAAGGTCATATAAGCGTCAGCACTAACGTCACCAAGGCTACGCAGTGGAAAACTTCGACTATTTTTTAGTCCTTGCTGGAGTCTTCGACTCCACCAAGCACTCGGGGGCTACTCCCCTAGGGAGCGCTGGCTGCGCACCCTACGACTTTTCTTTTTCTTGTTGCAGGAACATAGACAATCACAAAAGCAAACCCAACCACTCGAAACGCAGTTCGATTATGGACTTGGGTTACTCCCATAGGGTGCGCTGGAAACAAATTCGACTTAAACAAGCAGGCAAAAGACGACAGCAGTCGCAAAAGCTTTTAGTCCCTGCCTGAGTCTTCGACTCAACCAGGCACTCGGGGGCTACTCCCATAGGGAGCGCTGGTCGCGCACCCTATGATTATTTGCACAAAAACTGTGTATTGAGGACATCCGCACTCGCACCCTTTGGCGACACCGCCTCATAAATTTTCCCAACAAAGAGACTACGTCTCCTGGGACCCCCGAATCGTCTCCGCGATGATAAAATTCGGATGCCGCGCCTACGGCGTGAAGGTAAGACCTAAATAAAGCCTGGCAACGCATTTAACTGCGCACTACAAGAAATATATCCATACTTACAGGCACGATGAATATGCCTTGACGGACGCGTCAAGTGCTCACACCCATATAACTGGAATTCGACTCATGTAAGACCTCCGCGACCTGAGTCGAATTACACCAGCACTTTTCCGGATTCGAGTCTGGGGACTCGAGTTCGAGTAGATTGCGTTGTTTCACCCTAAGGTGGTTAAATGATACCGATACTTCGGTTATATCAGGCACGTACATCAATAATCCCTATGACACAAATAAAGCAGTCGAAATATACTCATTCATGCACTCGAAAGACTTCAAAAGTCCCCAGTCGAATCTGCGATTCCACTGGACACTCGGGGCTACTAACATGGGTATACCCTATAGGTACTCGAGCTTGGTATATACGGTCTAAATACGTACAGGCCCACGGTGTCGCCAAGGGCCAAAATGAAGGACTCGAGTAACCTACGGACTCTCGATTGCTTGAAGAACAAGAAGAAGCTAAAGATAGAAAGTTTGAAGGGGAAAACCCTAACTTGTAACCGACTCGACCTGCTACCCGAGACCTAGCCTATCTATATAAGGGCTAGGAGGGGGTGGTGAGGCGGACACACGCAACCCTAGCTTCCACAAACCCTCACCAGATTGCATCTGCGCACCGTTATAACTTTCGACTCCCTCAATAATTCCACGAGCAGACAAGCAGGAGTAGGGACCTCTACGAGGCCTGAACCTGGGGAAATCCTTTGTCCCCTGTGTGCTTGTTTGCTAGCCGATAGATGTCTCCAGCGCTCCCTCCTTCTCCAAAACCCAACTCCATAACAATGGGCATTGATGAGTTAAACCCTCGTCACTACCTATAGACACTGCTTCGCCGTTCCAGGAGAACGGGTGGAAAAGTGCGTCTTCCATACAACGCACTCCACTCCTGGTGGTCCTCCAGCTCGCAGCGCGTTGAGCGGAACCAGTTTTAGTGTTGAATATGCCGAAGATGACAATGTATACCGTACCATAGGCTACGTGGAATGATTATAAGATGTGCATCTACATGACTACATGTACATGAAATACAGAACGACAAAAATAGAGATCAAGCAGAAAAAGTCTCGAGTACTACGACTTAAAGAGGAAGCGAAGGCCATCAAGATTCGCTAACAGAGTTGAGCAGAGGATACATGGCGACAATCGATGCTATCCATGTCGCACACCAAGATTACTTACATCTCATCCGCGAGAACTGCATTCCTTTGTGTGTACCCGCTGAGTGTAGTCTAGCGGAGGTGAGGAAAAAGCTAAAACATCTGGTGGTGTACTCTACAAATTGGGCGTGAACCCACACAATGACTCGGACAACGACTTACGACCGTGAAAACGGATGCTCCATCAAGAATTTGACTATCCTATTGTTGTCAACGACTTCAGCAATGTCCAGTATGATTGATTTGTAGTCTTCTGTATGTAGATTTACTATGGTACTTTTTATATATTAGACAATTGTTATAATGTAATCTTGCTATTTATTCGTTGCTTTCATCTACTTATCCAGAAGTATGTATTTGTAAAATTTAGTATCTGCTTTCCACGTTCTGCGTTGTATTAAAAGCGTACGAGTTGGCCTATCATAGATGTGTTGTCCCTGGGGGCGCAACTGAGATCCACATCATAAGAGCGTGACATTGTTCCCGAAAAATGCTATTGGTTAGTGTACCAAAAATAAATATTTTCTCTTGCACATGGATATAGCGTATTAACATCATAAGGCGTTCTACCTACCGGCCACACCTCAGAGGCATAGAGAAGAGACTAGTATACTAGATAAAGTACAATGTAATCAGTATCATTAATATTCCTAGCTTGGGTATAAATCACATAATTCTCCTAGCTTGGATAATGTAGTTTTTACTCAAAATATCATTGTTGCATACTTAGAGTTTAGATTTAATATTTTGAATTACACAGGATGGTTATATAATTTGACACTACTAGTAGTGTTCGGAGATGATATTAGTAACATCATATCATTTATTTTCCTAACCTTTTATAATTTTTGTGTTCAGAAAAAAGAAATGCAAAACAAATGTGTGTCATGTCAACAACTGATAACCCCCAAGTGCAGGGGATCACCATAGTACAATTCGATAAGTATTTGAGTGTCGAATCCACGAGGAGCTGAAGATAAACTATCTATTCTCTAAATTCCTATAACCCTCTTATATGTCCTTCTATGCAATGCTAGGATCTAAGTATGTGTTTTGTTTTGGTACTAGCTAGAAAATAAATAAAGTATGTGTTAGTGGAAACTACAAGTAAACTAGTGCAAGTTAAATTGATCTAATGAAGTGGAGTGGAGTGGTGGAAAGTTTTCTAAAGTAGCAAGTTTCTCTAAGGAAGTAAATGTTTAGGCAACTGTTATTTTATTCATTTGTTTGGTTGTTTATTGTTTCTTTCATGACGGAGCCTTAATTAGGTGCAGCCAAATAAATATGCATACACAACCCTTATGATGGATCCAAAGGTCATGCTACTTAGAAAAAACATAGGAATTATTAAGACATAATTGTCCCACCATTTAAACTCTAGGGTCCGCGATATATGTCCCTCCTAATGTAACTTTATGGATTGGACCACGGTTTTCTATCCTCCATAGTCCTCTCCATGCCATTACACTATGGTGATCACCTTACATGCATTCCCCAACATATGCGTGCACCCATATATTTTACAAGAAGACAATCATAAAAGATAACAACATTGTATGCAACCAATAAACGGACTATTTGACTTTTGCCATAACATTTCACTACTCAAACAAAGACATGGAGCCACAATAGACCAAGGGAAAATAATATATTGCTTCACACATCATGTTTTCCAAGAGATTATAGTAGGGAGATGGAGAGGGTATTGTTGTAGGTGTTGATGATGAACACACAAGAGGGGGGTGGAGCCCTTCGGAGGCGATTCTCACGGTGTTTCCCCCTCCAATCTTCTCTAGCGATAGCCTCCTGACTCCGTTTCCGTGTTTTCGATATGCGCCTCCGTCTGTGTCGAGGATCATCGAAAGGGGGTATATGTAGTAGGTTTTAAGTGAAGACAAGTGGTTTGGCGAAAGAATTGATGGCACCCGAGGCTCGAGGGAGGAAAGATCATACCGGCCGTGGCCAGGAGGTGGGCCGCGGCTGCTGTGCCCGTGCCCTCCTCGGTATTCTTTTCTCGCGTATATTTGGCACATTGTTCTTCATTTTGATAAATGCTGGGTCCCGTGAAGTTTCAGGTCAATTGGACATCGTACCTAAAAGTCAAAAACATTGAAATAGGGGTTTTCTGCCTTAGCAGGGTTAATTCCAAAGCAATATGGGAAGTGTGAATTATTCCCAATAATCATTATAAAACATGAATATAACCCATATATGATGCAAATATGTTGGAATATCAAGTAATAAAGTGCAAAGTTCATGTATGCATTTTACATGGATCAACATCCCCAAGCTTAACCTATACTCGTCCTCGAGTATGAAGGTGATAAAACTAACATGGACTTTGTACTTTAATACTATTTTGGATATCAAAACTGATTACTATTTCTACACAAAGTCAAATGATTCATTCTTCAAAGGAATAGCAATATGCAAGATAGATAATGAAGTGATATCTCATATACAATAAAAGGATGATCAATAGTAATTCACAAAGTGTAACATAGAAGAAAGAGCTATGGACCAAATGAATGCAAAATTCAAAAGCAAAAGTAAAGTAAAAAATCCTATAGTGGTCATAGAGTTTTCTTATAAATTATGAATTTAAAAGTGGACACTTTGGAAAGATAGATAATATGCAGAGATTAATCATGAATAAGTTTCATATAGCTTCCAAACGCTTCCTCTTATGATTATGTTTGAACTATGGTATTCATTAGCTTTGAGCCCTCATTGCCCCTATCATTAGCATCTTCAGTGGTTAAGGTTAATGTGATGGCCAATATGAGTCATATGCTTGACGAAGTTACACCACATGCTACTCAACTTAGGATCCTAAGCAAGTTCTTGTCATTGTAAGTTTATATGTATCATCGAGAATGCCAATGGGGTACCTCTTGCCCCATGGTATGGAAGGTTTCCCATACCAAAATGACAAGACAAACACACAATGAGCATCTCATCAATTATTTTTATTTACTATTGACATAGTTTTTTATTGAAGATGCTTCATAGAATGCTCACTATGGGATGTTGTAAATTTCTACCATGAATGATGCATGTCTTGGGTTAGCGACCCAGGCGTTTCTCTAGCACATATACAAACTCCATGAGTTTACAAAGGTTCCAATTTATTTCACAATGATAGGCATCCATAACAAAAGAACATGATATCAACTAGAAATGAATAAGTGCAATGTCAAAATTTTGCCCCATGAAAGCATGGTTATGATAACTCCCAACTCATAATTTTTCAAGCACACAACTTCATAAATTAGTCACAATGGTTCAAGTTTATTATGTGGAGGAAATAAAAGTGTGTCATCAAGTTTGTGAGATCTTTACTAACCAATTTTCTCATACCAAACACAGTCATAAGCATTTTAATTTGGAAGCTAGATAATTCAATAAAACATGAGAAATATACTTGGAATAGGAATTATGCCAATAGTTAGGTATGGTGGACACTCTAGAAAAACTTGGTTCAAAGGAGTTGGATAACAAGTTTTAACTTGTTGAATTTATTTTTGGGCTAGAAAGAGGGAGAAAGTTGACCATCTACATGCATGCATAAGAGTATGTAGTCCTAATCAGTCCATGTAAAACAATGTAAACTAATAGCAAGTATCAAAACATGAATAAAAGATAACTCTACACTATGCATTTGCAAATTGATATTCATTCAAAGCATATGAACCATCCATCTTTATGTAATCTTTTTAAATCAACTTCAACATCTCAATCCCAACTTTTTAATAGCATCCAACTTTACTTAAACCAAACCTCCAGTAGCTCTCCCATAATATATATCAAAGTGGTGGTATTATTCAAATAAAAGTAAAACAAAACAAACTAAAACAAATGAAAGACGCTCCAAGTTTATGCGATACTAATGTGTTGCTTGAAAAACAGAAAATAGACATGTGCAAACCGAGAGTTTGGTTGGTCCAATGGGGTGCCTTGGGAATCCCCAAGCTTATGGTTTTAACCATCCTTGGATACCTCTTGGTGCATCTCCTCTAATTCCTGTGAAAAAACTTCAACACAAAATTTTCTCCCATCTCTTTTCTGTGGGGTGACATTAGTGGGTACGAAAGGCATAATGTTTACTGCAATAAATTCCTAAGCAAAAGTATATATATGAAGTGACCAGTAGGTATATAATGTTGTATGCTTTCTCATAAACTCAAATTAATCAAAAAGATTCAACTTAAAAGCTCAAAGAATGCATCAAACAAAATGGGATAGAATCTGTCTAGAAAAACAGCAGCAGCAAAACACAGTTGGTTACCCTACTTAAACATATACA
The DNA here is from genome assembly GCA_023614405.1 of Avena insularis. Lineage (NCBI taxonomy): Eukaryota > Viridiplantae > Streptophyta > Magnoliopsida > Poales > Poaceae > Avena > Avena insularis. The sequence continues at coordinate 376,064,195 of CM042689.1, forward strand.
ATTTTTTTGACAATGTACGAGCATACATAGGATGAAAAGTTGTAACAACGGTTAAAATTTGAGCTCAATCGGAGTTGTAGAGAAAAAATAAAAAATCATATGGTAAACAGATTCGTGTAGAAATTTTGCAACTCCATATATATGTTCAACTTTTTTAATCCAAAATGGGTAAAACTTGGTACTTTATTGAAAATTACAGAACAAAAACAAAAACTAAGCTATCTTGTTACAATAAGAGGACATAAAGAAAATTAAAACAAAAATAATCGGGTTGACTCTCTGTTTCTATGTTTTCGATCTCCGCCTCCATCTGTGTCGAGGATCACCGAAAGGTGGTATATATAGTAGTGTTTTAGGTCAAGACAAGTCATTTGGCGAAAGAATCAACGGCATCCGAGGCTCGAGGGAGGAAAGAGCATACCAGCCATGGCCAGGGGGTGGGTCGCGGCTGCTATGCCCGTTCCCTCCTCGTTCTTCTTTTCTCGCGGATCATTGGCCCATTATTCTTCATTCTAATAAATGTTGGGTCTCGTGAAGTTTCAGGTCAATTGGACGTTGTTTGGGTACCTGAAAGTTAAAAACATTGAAATAGGGGTTTTCTACCTCAGCAGGGTTAATTCCAAATCAATATAGGAAGTGTGAATTATTCCCAATAATCATTATAAAACATGAATATAACCCATATATGATGCAAATATGTTGGAGTATCAAGTAATAAAGTTCAAAGTTCATGTATGCATTTTACATGCATGAACAACAACATGCCTGGTGTGGGAGCAGGAGGACGAAGACGAGGGTGTTGGTTCTATGATGTCGGTTGTAGCTCAGAACTTTTGAATAAATTATCTGAATTTAAATTTCAAGAATGCATGATCAAAATCACTTTTGTGTTGTTGTATGTTAAACTAGCAAATCTCTTTTGGTCAAATCTCTTGTGTTGTATATATAGTAGTAGTACCAACTTCATTATGTTTAATTATGGAAACGAAAATATAATTGATTTATCTCAATTTCTCGCATAGAAAAAATACGTAAAAAATTCACAACTACTTATAATTCCACATTCTCACAGGAACCGACACTGCTTGTGGAACCGACACCACTACCACGATCTCCACGTATCCATGGTAATTTATTGAATCGTCAGATTCTTATCGCTCTGCAGTTATTCATTATTTCCTCGCTAGTTCTTCTTCCTCTTTGGAACTATTGGTTCTTCTTATTATTCCTCACTCATTCTGCCAGTTCTTCTTCCTCTCGCTCATTCCATGATTCCTCGCTCGTTTCACCCATTTCCTTGTAGACATGGATGATGGGAAATGCACAATAGAGACCCACATTATCCATGCCCTTTGTGCCACAAGTTTGACGGTGGTGTCCACGAATGATAAAGCTAGTGTGGAGACAACTCTACGCTAGGTATGAGCAATTGCTTGATAAGGATCAATACAAGTTCTTGGGCCTAGACTTGGAGTACACCCATGAAAATAAGTGCCAAGCACCTTCACAAGAGATCGCCATCGTGCAAATTGCCCTACATAAGCATGTCCTCATTTACCACTTCTGCAGGTACACGTGAAATTTAAATTTGAGATCATCTTGCATCCCTTATTCCCTTACATCCCTAAAACCCTCTAAGTGCAGCAGTAAACCAACTGAGAAGCACTGTATGGCTTTGGTCAAGTTCTTGTGTATGAAATGGATAACTTTCACTGGCGTGTATATCACAAATGACACAATTATGCTTGCTCGTGCATTGATAAAAATCCATGTGGGTACCACGTCGACATCCAAAATCTATACAAGATAAAACCATACCTAGACAAGGATGGAATGGGTGATCTGGCATCAAAAATCATCAACAACTCCTGTGCAAAATTTAAGAATTTGCTTTAGCGCGATCATAGATACTGGGAGTGGAAGCCGGTGACCCAGGTGCACCTCGAGTATGCAGCAAGAGATGCCTACATGGCGTACGAGTTGTACCATAGGATCATTACCATGAAATATGGGATGGTTCAGGGGCGTTTTGCGATAGAGCTATGCTCTAGTTGCAAGAACGCCCAACAGAAGAAGCAGTAAGAGGACAACAAAGCGGTATTCGTAGGAGCAAGAATCTTGAATGGTGGCGACAACAAGCAGCGGAAGGGGAAGCAAGTCAAGGATGTCAACGAGTGGTGATCAATTATGTGTTTGAACTAGTTCAGTTTATAGTTTATTTTGTGTATAGTATCTTTGGGATGTTCAGTTCAATTTAGGATGTAAGCATTGGAAGGGGAACATGGATCATGGAAAAACGAGTGGTGATCATTTGTAATTACGTGTTTATTTTGTGTAGTATATGTTCAGTTTCAGATATCTCTCGTGCATTTAGTTTGAGAGATCATTTACATATACTAGGTGGACGTGCGCGCTTCATTGTGCTGCCTACAGTCTATTTGGCATAGTGTGATAAGTATATTGTACTCACTGCTGGTAACACATTTTGTTTTGTTCATGTTACCATAAATTAAATATATGAGCATGTGCATGGTTGAGTGTTTTAATCGATAGACAAATGTGTCATTTACGTGTTAGACATGTCTAAAACTAAGAGATCTGACCTTAGACGTAAGAAATGGGTATTTCATATTGAAGCTCATAAGTACATAGGGGTACCAGTGTTTCTTCAAGTAAACAAAAAGATACATTAAGCAAACTTCAAATAAAAATACATTGAGCAATAGACCAAGTTCAGTACCACAAGAAGAAGTTAAAAAACTGATGATGTTAAAATAAGCTAACTTATGAACATCACATGGTAACCTTGTTCGAATGTCCAATGCTTACAACTATTTGGATTATAGAGCTCCAGGGGAAGGCACAACTTTGTATTCAACACTTATAAGTGGCTGGATTATTAAATGATTAGTTTAGTCAGTATAGACAATCAGATTACATATATACTAATTCTACGTAGGAGTTATAATTGATGTATTCTAAATTGTTCACTGGTTCAATAAAATTTAAAAGATAAGGTATGGCTGAAAGTTGTCACGAATCTTGATGTAAAACCAAGATCTAATATGTAATCAAGTTTGATAATTTTTGTACATCAAAATGAAAATTAGAAGTTATGATTTTTGTTTTTAACCCACTTAGTCGATGGAACCTGCTTGTTCATTAATCATAGAGCATGCTCCTCCAAGTCAAGGGCACTGAAACTTTTGTTAACTCGTGTAGCAATTGTAGAACAACGTAGAACATGTATCAACTTACAAAAGCATATCATGTATTCTAGAGGTATCCTAATATATTGAAAAGCAAATTCAGTTGCAGACCCTAAGAGGGCTTAAAATCATCTTATTCTGCTTTATTACGGGAATAAATTCCTGTTAACTATTGAAGTGACATAAATACGACCGTTTCTCGCAAGGCGCGGCCATTTCTCACCCTGTTAGCGCTCCATGCTTTCCATTCAACAATTCTTCCTTTCGATTACTGTAGATTCCGGGTTCTGGTCAATTGCTCTACACTACGTCATCGCATGCCTCGCGAGCCTTCTCCTTTTCAATTCCTTTTTTCCACCATATGTCCCTGATTTTTTCAATCAAAGCGGTGAGGATGATGTGACATCTTCGCATAGTCCCGCATAGGAGTGTCTCTACCCGCGCCGCCCCCTCCCTCTCACCCCTACCGTCCCACACGCTGACCTCCTCCTTATATTCCTCACCACCAGCAAAGCGTGGTGGTGAATGGGTGCGCAAGGCCGGGGGCGATGTTGAATCGGTACTGGAAAGGTTTGAGGCAGTGAAGTAGAGGCAGCCAACGCTGGAAGCGGGAGCTAGACCAGAGGCCATGACCTTGTGAGTGGAGGGGGGGGGGAGGGAGCAGAGGTGAGAGGGAGAGCTCGGGAGAGCAGGGGCCTTCTCCTTTTCAATTCTTTTTTTTCTGCCACCCATCCCTGATTTTTCCAATCAAAGCGGTGAGGATGATACAACATCTTCGCGTAGTCCCACATAGGAGAGTATCTACCCACGCCGCCCCCTCTCTCTCACCCCCACCATCCCACATGCTGACCTCCTCCTTTATCTTCCTCACCACCGTCAAAGCATTATGGCAGGTGGGTGCACGAGTTCAGGGGCGATGTTGAATCGGTACTGGGTAGGTTCGAGGCGGGGAAGCAGAGGTAGCTGACGCTGGATATGGGACCTGGACGGGGGGTCGTGGCCTCGTGAGTGGAGGGGATGGAGGGAGCTAAGGTGAGAGAGAGCTCAGGAGTGCAGGGGGTGGTGCACATTGTTGGGGGAGACGAAGGAAGGGCAGGGATGGGCAGGAGCTCGAGACTCGAGAGCTCAGTTAGAAGGGAACATGATCGAGATGGGGGTGGGTGGGGGTGGGGTGGGAGGGACCAGCTCGTAAGACTTTGGTCAACACCTAAAACTGCACAGTTAAGATGACTCGGAGTGAAGATCAGACGGCCAGAAACACGCGCATGGGTAGATGGCCTTAGATTGCTCGCATTTGCTCGGTCTTAAGCTATAGTATAATGTGTTCAAATTATAGTTTGAACTATAGTATATGTTCGATTCAATTTGGGATATTACACAAAAATACCCCATTCCCGACATTAAACAAAAATAGCCAGCAAAAGTTGGATACGCGGTGAATGTGCTATTCAAGGCGACAAGCAGCACGATAGTCGATTTTTTACCGTGGCAAATTTATGTATGGCGTTAAATTGCGTTTCTCTAGCTATCCATTGGGACTGGCGTTCCGAGACACCTCAGTAATGCTAACCGGAGCAGTAATGATTCCGCCATAGAAAAGACGTGACGTGGACTGTGGCTCTCGCATGTGTGATTTCTCATGTTTGTCTCACTGGAAGGTGAGCCCCACCGAAGTCCAGCATGTGTGATTTCTCATGTTTGTCTCACTGGAAGGTGAGCCCCACCGAAGTGCAGCCATTTCCATGTGAATATTATAAGGAAATAACCCTCCTCCCCACGACTGTAATTTCTCTCCCATATGGCGCACTTGTTATTTTTCGATTTCGTTGCCATTGATTTTCGTATTTCTTTTTTGTTCCTCTGTTCCTCTCCAAATTTTCTCGATTTCTCGACCTCACCAATGTGCAATGCTAATTTTATTTCAAGTACAATGTTCCTGGAGTACCGGAGCACATCCATGACCTGCAATGGCATGGGCAACATGAAGAGAATGTGTTTTGTCAATGCTCTGACCATGTAATTGCCTGGCGATACGTGGCTTACGACAAGAACTTCACAGAGGAAACCATATGCAAGTTCCTCTTGTGTCATTGTCGGGCGTGATGGGTTTATCTAGCGCATCCAATCCACCTCCAACAATCATTGCACGAACTCTGGTGGGGTGAGATGGAGGACAATGAACGAAGAAGGTAGGTCGCGTACGACGAACACATTGAACCTGGAATCAGGTAATTGGAGAATCAGGCAAATGATCGCGTTGCAGCGGTGAGGAGTGGTGCGCTAGATTGGCTAGCAGGGTGCAAGCCATTATAAATAGGTTGGACAAGCTTGCTGATGGATGTAGTTAGAGTTAGAGTTAGAGTTAATTATGTTTCTAGTATTAGTTCTTAGTACTAATTAATCTTGGAGTAGATCAACTAATCTGTAGTGTTATTTTGGTGGCTTATTCATTTTGGATAGTGCAATGCCATGACTCGTGCACAAGTACATGTGTATTGATATCTCCCCATATATGCAAATTACTATTTCCCCTTTTTGGTGTGTTCTTTTGTTGGTTTGCTAATCAATATGAATGTTAATTAAACATAATTTTGGGGAATATGCGACATGTTTGAATTGCCAAAAAAAGGATAAGGCAAAGGTTGGTTAAGAATCATACTAGTTCTTTCCCCTTCAGCCCACACAGGTCGCGCTCATCCTTATTCGAAAAAATCCCCCACCCCACCAACCCTAAACCTAGCCCCAGCTCCGCAACAATGCTGACCCCGACCGCACTGACCTTTGGGCACACTAGATCACACCGTCCGTGGCGGCGCTTACCCCGACCATGCTGACCTCTGCATCGCGCCAGACTGCACCGTCCTCCACGGCGATGCTGACCCCGGCCGCGCTATCCTCTACGGCACGCCAGACCGCGCCGTCCTCCGTGGAGGCGCTGACCCCGGCCACGCCGACCTCTACATGCACTCCAGACCGCACTATCCTCCGTGGGCGGCGCTGACCATATCTGCGCTCACCTCCTGCGCCACGCCAGACCGCACCATCCTTCGTGGTGGAGATGTCTCTGGCCTCATATCTGTATGTCCCCAATCCCTCAAACTATCATTTTTTATATCTAGGCATTGGGATTTATTAGTATATCATTGTACTATGGTTCGTTGTGCCTTGGGATCTAAAAACTAACATTGCTAGGTAGCAAGCAGTGATGTCAAACTGTCTTAATTTCCATGGTGAAAACAACAATGTTGAACAACAAAAGTAAGAAAGTTCCAAGCTCTCAACAGTGTGTGGCCTCTACCATGTGAGGTAAACTTTCTTTCAGTATACAGCTCTATCAATACAAGACACATATAACTGAAAATGTACACTCTTTGATATAGGTTTGGCAATAAAGTTAACATGACCAATATTATTTCACTTGGTGTTTCAGATCCCAAAATTCTATCACTATAGAAGTACTCCCTTCGATATAGGTTTGGAAATGAAGTGGACATGACCAGCTAAAGAAGGAAGAATCTGAAGCGAATTGTTACAAGTTATATGCCAGAAATTCCTTACTATGTTTTCACCCTCAAGAAAACCACAGACTACAAAAGAAATATGGTAATTCTCTTCCCTGTGTAGTACTATAATTCTCTTGAACTCCAACCATGCCTAGAACTGTAAAAATATAAACTGTTCTTGTCTTCCCTATGTAGTGCTTATCGTCCAGTTTCACTAGGAAGTATATTATACCTTACATATTGATAACCCACAAGTATAGGGGATCGTGTGTAGTCTTTTCGATAAGTAAGAGTGTCGAACCCAACGAGGAGCTAAAGGTAGGATAAATGTTCTCTCAAGTTGTATCAACCACTGATACAACTCTACGCACACTAAACGTTTGCATTATCTAGGAAATAAAACTAGAGCAATAATACGAGTACTAGAAATAGCTTTGCATGATAATAAATAACAAGAAAGTAAATCTAGTTGCCGTAGCAATAAAATACACTAAACTAACAGAACCATGAGTGTGGAATAGTGGTGGTAATTGTGGTGGCTTTGTCCAAGTTTAAATAGCGAATAGATCGGGTTCATTGTCTTCGATGCAGTTTTCTATATGGGAGAGGATAAATATACATGCGCTTCACTACTTGGAATTACATGTACTATATGATTGGATTGTTAGCAAACATCTGTAAGTACTAACAATAGCATTAAGGTTTCCCCTGTTGGGTTTGCAGCATAGAAAACAAAAAATTTCCTACGATGAGAACTATACGCCAACATCTATCTACTAGATTCAGAGCAATGGGTGGATATACATCCATAGAGAACTTACCCTCGAAGACAACCGAGTTTTGTTAACGAGTTGGAACTCGTGGATGATGTAGTCATATGCTTGCCGATCTCAAGATCGTGTGGAAGTCCTAGCATCGCAAATCAGCAGTGCATCCGTCCTCGCACACACGTTCAAGCCACCGGACAACCTCCACCTCCTCGCTCCAGCGAATTAGCGGAAGCAGCAACTCCTTCCAGACGCAAGGCCACCAGGAACATGTATCTCGCTAATCCGAGACCATGGGGGAATATCTAGAGGGGGAGAGAGATCCTTCATGAGGAGGTGTTCTTTGTGAGGGAGGAGAGGGCACTAGTAGAAAATGGGCCTTTGGTTCGGGCCATTAGTCCCGGCCGTGGCTAGGGCCGGGACTAATGGTCCGAACCAGACGGCCTGAGGAGGCCGGGGCACTATGTCCCGGTCCGTAAGGAACCATTAGTCCCAGTTTGAGATACAAACCGGGACAAATGGGTCTGGGACGACGCGCGTGCTCCTGGCAGAACCTTTAGTCCCGGTTTGTATCTCAAACCGGGACTAATGGCCTGGCCCTATATATATCCACCCAGCCCTCCACTCTCTCCTGTTTTTTTCCTATGTGAGCGGTGGTTATAACTTTGTGCTAACTTTTTTTCTTCATATGCACTAGAGGTGTTCGGTGAAATGCCTATTAGAGCGATGCCACTTGAGTTCACACAAGACAAAATATGATATGAGGTGCCAGAGCGACACTTAAGGTTTCTCCTCTTTGTTTTGAAGTGTCCTAAAAGGTTAGCAACTATTTTCTCATTTTGAATGCGCGGTACTAATTTAAGCATCGTGATTGCGTTTGATATATATGCATGGTTGTATGATGCAGATGAGCCACCCATGGATGTACGGTGACCGGCTCGGCGCTTCTGAGAGAAGGCGTGCGTTCTTTTCGCCTTGTGGCGAGGCGAACAAGCGGCGGATGGTTTTATGTGTTGTCCATGTGTTGAATGTCGGAATGAGCAGGCTCACACTTCCTCAAGAGTCATTGAGCCACACTTGGTCGGTTTCATGTCCGGCTATAATGTTTGGACCAAGCACGGAGAAAGAGGGGTTATGATGGAAGACAGCGATGACAAAGAGAACGATGATGACAACTACCGATCTATGTTCCCTGAATACGATGATACATGATTGAAGATAATGAAAAGAAGGGGTGAAGAACGGGAACCGGATGAGCCCGTTGATGATTTTGGTCGGGTCATTAGTGATGCAAAGGCGAGACTGCGACCACAGAAAGGAGAGGTTGCGATTCGAGCAGATGTTACGGGACCACAACACATTGCTGTATCCAACTTGTGAAGATGGCGAGAAGAAATTTGGGTAGCACACTGGAATTGTTGAAGTGGAAGGGAGACCGGTATGGTGACTCGGGATTTGAAAAGTTCTGGTAATAATGAAGAAGCTGCTTCCAAGAAATAACCAATTGCCCTCCAGATGCGTCTGAAGCAAAGAAACTTGTCGCCCTCTAGGATTAGTGCGGAAGATACATGCATGCCCTAATGACCGCATCCTCTACCGCGGTGAGAAATGCGAGAATATGGATAAATGCGGTATGCCTTTGCATTGCGGTATAAGATCAGAAAAGATGACCCTGGTGATGTTGAGGGCGAGCAAACCAGGAAGAGGGTTCCTGCCTAGGTGATGTGGTATGCTCCTATAATACCACGGTTGAAACGTATGTTCAAAAATAAAGAGCATGCCAAGTTGTTGCGATGGCACATGAAAGACCGTAAGAAAGACGGGATGTTGAGGCACCCTGCTGATGGTCGACAGTGGAGAAAAATCGAGAGATACTTCCCGGACATTGCTGGTGATGCAAGGAACTTATGGTTTGGTCTAAGTACCGATGGCATGAATCCTTTTGGGGAGCAGAACTGCAGTCACAGCACCTGGCCCGTGACTCTATGTATCTACAACCTTCCTCCTTGGTTGTGCATGAAGCGGAAGTTCATTATGATGCCAATCCAAGGCCCGAAGCAACCCGGCAACGATATTGATGTGTACTAAGGCCATTAGTTGATGAACTTCTACAGTTGTGGGCCAAACCAGGTGTACGTGTGTGGGATGAGCACAAACAGCAAGAATTTGACCTACAAGCGTTGCTGTTCGTAACCATCAATGATTGGCCTACTCTTAGTAACATTTCAGGACAGACGAACAAAGGATACAATGCATGCACACACTGTTTAGATGAGACTGAAAGTATATATCTGGATAAATGTAGAAAGAATGTGTATCCGTACAATCGTCGTTTTCTTCCGCCCAGTCATCCCTTAAAGAAGAAAGGCAAGCATTTCAATGGCAAGGCAGAAACCCGGACGAAGCCTGTCCCCCGTAGTGGTGCTGATGTATTTGGTATGGTCAAGGATTTGGATGTAATCTTTGGAAAGGGTCCTGGAGGACAACCTGTTCCGAAAGACCCCATTACCGTACACGCACCCATGTGGAAGAAGAAATCTATATTTTGGGAGCTACCCTATTGGAAAGTGCATGAGGTCCGCTCTGCAATCGACGTGATGCACCTGACGAAGAATCTTTGTGTGAATATTCTAGGCTTCCTGGGCTTGTATGGGAAGTCAAAAGATACCCCGGCAGCACGAGAGGACCAGCAACATCATAAAGGACGAGACGACAAGCATCTAGGGCAGTTTCAAGGGCTTGCCAGCTACGCTCTTACCAAAGAAGAGAAGGAAATCTTTTTTGAAGTCCTTTTCAGTATCAAGGTCCCGTCTGGCTTCTCATCGAATATAAAGGGAATAGTAAATATGAAAGAGAAAAAAATTTCAAAACCTAAAGTCTCATGACTGCCATGTGCTTATGACGCAATTGCTTCCGGTTGCATTGAGGGGAATTCTACCAGAAAATGTTCGACTAGCCATTGTGAAGGTATGTGCATTCCTCAATGCAATTTCTCAGAAGGTAATCGATCGAGAAAGTCTATCAGGGTTACAGATTGATGTGGTCCAATGTCAACACAAATGCGGAGTTTACATAAATGGTACTTGAAAGACGTAAAGGAGGAGAGAATAATGATCATGACGAAAGTCCCACATGACTACTACTTCCGAGAAGAAGAGGTCCATGTTGAGTTTCCAGAACTCTTCCAGTTATACACTTTCGACGCCATCGACAAAAGTCTCATGAGTTGCTATTATCTGTAAGTTGTTGAATTCATTGTCTATATATAAGCTGTTCATTTTTTTCAGTTGTTCCGTTCATTGCATGTAATTATCCTAATTATATCCTTTTGTACTCTATTATTAAGTAGAATGAAGATCATGGAATGTAAAAGAAGGTCAATCTTCAGTGTTGGTTTCATTGACCCAGATAAAATACATTGTCAAACGCTAAAGAAAAAACCCGAGGAAACACAGGAAAACCTTCTAAGGTTTCTAATGGAGCAAAATTTCTGTGACCACATACTGTTTCCTTACAATTTCGCGTGAGTGTCTTACTCTATTGTACACATTCTCTTTTGCTTACTCGATGTTAAGTGTAATTGATGAGTTACTGATGTATATATAAGCAGTATGCTTTTTTGGATTCTCATGGACATTCAACTTGATAAGGGAAGAGTTGAAGTCATGGACCCATTAAAGAGACCCCTGGAACAGTTTAGTGACATGCAGGACATGCTCCAGAGGTAATTTTTGCGCTACAGCAGTCTCTTTCATTGATTTCCTGAGATATCATGTAATAAATAACTCATTCATTTTCTTTACCGGGTAGGGTTTGGAACCAGTTCAAGAGTGCGGTTACGGGTGACTTTCTGAGAAGCTGACGTTTAAGCCGGTCTCGGTAAGTAGTAGGCGCATCTCTTTATTTCTAGTTTCAATACAATTATGATGCATGATTATTATTTTGATTGAATTCTATTCTCGTAAAGTGCACGAGGCAGCCACCAAAGACGAATCTATGTGGATTCTACGTTTGCGAGTTCATTTGCACCTTTACCAGTGAGCTGAATGATTATAGAGTCGATGTAAGCAATACATTCTTATTTTTATTACCGTCACTTTTTGTTATCATGATTGATATTCATATTGATCTCCTTTTCTTATATAGTTCGAGAAAATGCGGGATCAGCTCCTACCACAGCAACGCGTAGTAGCAATTGCTGAAGAACTGGCAGGATTCTTGATGAACGAGATGATAGATGACGCCGGAGAATTTAGTTTGAATAGGCGTCGATGATCCTCGACCGTGTAATTGAATAGACGGGCTCTAGTCCCGATAATTGTGATCTCCATGTGTAACTATCATATATATATTTGTATGCTCGATTTTAAGAGAAGTTATCTTATGTATGCACGAACATATACGGTATGTGGTAGCGTAGAAAACTATTTTGAAATGAAAAAAAAGAATACAAATTAAATTCTACTTGGCGAAGAAAGTTCTTAAATGCTGCCTGGCGAAGAACCATTGTCGGTTAAATGTCTGAACCGGGACTAATAATGAGCACCAGCGCCAGCGAGACAGCCACGTGGATGCCCATTAGTCCCGGCTGGTAAGAGGGCCGGGACTAATGGGTGGGCCTTTAGTCTCGCCCCTCCAGTCCCGGTTACCAGGACCGGGACTAAAGCCCCTTACGGGCCGGGACTGGAGGCCCGTTTTCCACTTGTGGGGGGCCTTTTATAGGAGAGGGGGCTCCTACCCTCCCATGGCCGGCGGCCAAAGGGGGTGCCCCCACCTCTTCCTCATTCATGTGGTGGAAGCTCCACTCACATCAATTCAAGCTCCACCCAAAATTCCACTCACATGCATTAAATTTCCACAAAATTTAATGCAACTCTCAATTAATAAAACTCTTTTATTTATTTTATTCAGAATTTTGTTAATTACTTTAATTAACAAACTTTCACATAAAACCCCTTGCAACATTTCAATATCACATGCAGAACCACTTTCTGCAATTTCACCCGAAACAATTCTGGTTTCTATCGAAACAATTCCTGCGCTTTGCAATTCTTTCGTGTGAAACATATGTGCTCCAAAATGGTGTCCGGCAACCCTTAAGTGTGTCACCCTATGGTTCGCGAATAATGCAGACATGATTGAGACTCCTCTCAGATCAATAATCGGAAACGGGACCTAGAGATCCATACTGACTCCTGCACATTCAACGATGAATTCTATGATCGTGAGAACATTTAACGCTAGTAACTTAATCCCTTTGTCTCATGATATAATACATGTCCGAGATTCGATCATCAGTATCCAAATACCTAGTTTGATCTCGTTACCGACATACACTCTTTTCTTGTTCCCGTGATATAACATTCTAGTGATCACATCACTTGCTTGCAAGCTATCTTAATGTGATATCAGCGAGAGGGCCTGGAGTATATCTATCTATCATCGGGATTGACAAATTCCACTCTTGATCCATGAGCCTCAACATAACACCTTCGTAGCACTAAACCCACCTTTATAGTCACCCTGTTACGTTGTGACGTTTGATGTTATCAAGATACTCTTTCGGTGTTAGCAATTAACATGATCTCATGGTCCAAGGACTAAGATTACTTCGTATGATGTTATAGCAATATAAAAAAAATGACTTTGATCGTAATGCTATACTTCGGATGAATGTTCATCACATCATTTTACAAATGCTGTGACCTCGTTATTAACAAAATCCAATGTCCATGATCAGGAAACTTTGATCATCTTGTTAGTCAACGAGCTAGTCTATAAGAGAGGCATAACTAGGAACCCTTTTTGTTTATTAAACACACATGTATTGACGTTTCCTATCAATACAATTATAGCATGCGAAATAAACATCTATCATATACAAGGAATACATAATAACAACTTTATTATTGCCTCTCAGGGAATATTTCCTTCATCCCCAACCATAGCCTTAAGTTTAATTGTCCTCTTACTCCCATACGTGCAATGTTCCGATTCGTGTCCTCAGGTTTCTGTCACTCCGGCAGAACTCCCCTTCCTTTTACACATACTACAAACCAATGATGTTTAATCCATGCGCGCACAAATATAATGGACACCAAAGGACTGTACCATATCAACATACAACTCTAATGAACCAAAGACGTTCAACCATTCAATCTAAGAACAAAGAAACTACACAAACATGACATAGATCATAGGATTATAAGTTATAACATCAAATACCATGTTTACATAGGACGGTACAGATATGTGTGGGAGGATGAACCACTGCATACTAGGAGGATTAGGTGATGGAGATGGTGGTGAAGATAGTGAAGAGGACGGTGGCGGCGGCGAAAGGGACTCCTTCCCTACCGCCGGTATCATGGGGGAGCACCGCCCCTTAGCCCCCTTCCTTCATGGCTTATTGGGAGCCCTTCCCCATGGAGATGGGATAAATGGGGGAGGCAAAAACATGGCTTTGGCGGCTGCAAATTCGTGGGTGGAGGTGCTCTGGGCGAATTAGGTTTCCTCCCTTTATATAGTTTCTTGGATTCCCGTCACCCCATCTTGGGCTGCAGTAAATCAGGCCTAGCGGGCCCGTCCGGACTCGGAATCAACTAAATTTTATATCTGGAATGTTTGTTGCGAAATTTCCAACAACTTTGTAGTTGAAGTGTTTTCCGTTTGATGCTGCCGTCGACCCGAAACATGACCATCTTCAAAAAGAGTTCTGAGACAGATTTCTAAAAAATCCCAATTTGACTCTAACAAGGTTTCCACTTGTATTCTTGGTAATTTCTACACATCAAAGTGTAAAACAAGAACATTGTGCACTTTTGCAACTATTAGTAGGTTAGTCCAAATAAATCATAAACTTTATACAAAAAGGAGTGTCAAAAGCATATTATTAGCATAAAACCATCAAAAATTATAGATACGTTATGGACGTATCAACATCCGCAAGCTTAGTTCCTGCTCGTCCTCGAGTAGGTAAACGATAAAAAAATAGAATTTTTGAGGTGATGTGCAGACAACATAATCTTGATCATCATTATTGTAAAATCATTGATAGTTGGGATAAAGGTACTCTAAACATGAACATGAAAGATAGAATTCTAACAATAAGACATAGCAATTATGTTGTAACATGAAAAGGTACAAACAAAAGATTTATGAAGAACAATGCTTTGAAAGTTGTTTGTTTGTTTCACATAAAGAAAGCATAATAAGAATGGTATTCAGCTTGTCCCTCGTAGTGTAGCAAAACATAAATGCATATGACACCTTCAAAGTTCATAAGGGTGACTAGATACAAATAGTTTAAGAACAAGCAATATCAAAGTTATGCATCAATCAACAAGTCTTGGGACAATGCACATTAAACTAAGAATGGCCACTATGCTCTCTCAATAGGTGCATAAAGATAGAAGATGGAGACTCAACATAAAAGTAAAAGAAAGGCCTTCATAGAAGGAAGCAGGGATTCAAGTCTCATAAAGAGCTTCCAAAAATTATGGTACTTATTAGCTTTCAGCTCTCATTGCCCCTATCATAAGCATCTTGAAGTTATTAAGGTTAAAGTGAATAAACGATGGAGTATATGCTTAACAAAGTATAAGTTGGCAATCTCATGTCCCTTGAATACTAGGGCCGCTCCTCATGCTACTCAAGTTTAGTTACCGGTAAGTTCTTGTCATAGTAAGTACATGTGTATCATAGAGAACCACCAACGGGGTACCCCTTGCCCGATGATACGGAAGAATCCCCATATCAAAATGACAAGGCAAGCAGACAATGAGCATCTTAGCAATCTTTTTATTTACCATGGGAAAATGGTGCTTTTTTCTCTCTTTCCTCTTTTCTCATCTCTTTTTTTTCTTTTTTTCTCAATCTCTATCTCTTTTTTTATAAGAAGAATGCTTCATAGATTGCTCATTATGGTTACGCTGCAGGTTTTCACCATGATTAGGCATGGATTAGACCAGCGGCCCAGGCGTTTCTCTAACACACATACATAACTCCATGGACTTACAAGCTCCCCTTTCATTTCACACCGACGACATCCATAAACAAAAGAGCATGATATCAACTGGGTACAATGTACAAGTGCAATGTTGAAAGTGTTCCCCATGACAGCATGGTTCTGCTAATCCCCAACATATAAGTGCAAGCATATACAACACAGACGACACAATAGTTAAAGTTTATTAGGGGCAAGAAAAGTAAAGTGTGCCATCAAGTTCGTGAGAGCTTTAATCACTAGTTTTCTCATAACAAGTTTAATTTGAAAGGTAGAAAAAACATGAATATACTTGGAATAGCAAATGCTAATAGGTAGGTATGGTGGACTCTTTGGATAACTTGGTTTTATTTGGAGTTGGATGCATGAGTGGAACTCATACTTGGTTATGGAGGCTAGCAAAAGACTGAGAGCGACCAACTAAGAGAGCAATAATGGGCATAATCATGCAAAGTGACAAAACATCATTAATTAAAGCATAAAGTGATATTACAAGTTGAAAACTAAATGATCATAGAGGCTATGGTGACTTGGTATAGTCTTAACATGGTGTAAGCATGTGCCAAGTCAACCCAAATAAAGCATCAAAGGAGAATACCACAATATTATGCTTTTGTATGCTAAAACAACGCACGATTCTTTCAAGGCACATTAAGCAATCTCAATCGTTTGGAACAAGTCATGCTACAACAATAATCACTAAGCATAAGGTCAAAGCAATATCAAACATGACATCATAAAGTCTAGACCATAGTCTAAACAAGCTCCTTTTGTACCACTTATAAGCATGAAGCTTCCTACTCTTTTCCAATCACCAATCAACTTATTTGAAACCACGTATGAATGCAGGGGTCCAACCAAATTATTTAAGCAAACCAAACTAAAGAAAACTAAAAACAAAAGAAAAGACGCTCCAAGAACAACCCAACTGTGCATGAAACAATAAAAATGAAGTGTTTGGAAGAACCTGCGATTTTTATTGATGAAGAAGGGGATGCCTTGGGCATCCCCAAGCTTTGACGCTTGTACTTCTTGGATATTTCTTGGGGTGACACGGGTGGCATCCCCAATCTTGAGCTTTAGTCCATTTTTCATCTCATTACATCATTCTTTCCTTACACCTGAAATTTTTCCTTCATACAAAACTTCACACAATCTTTATTAGCAACATTAGTGTACTCAAGATAATAAGTATTTGGGTTCAGTTCCAACACAAGTCAAACTTACATTAAAACACAAGCTACTGTAGCACTTCCCTCAAGAAGCTCAATTCCCCAGAGAGAACCCAAAAATGAATCAACAAGAAGCAAATGCAAATAATGGCAGAAATCTGTCAAAACATACCAGCAGATAGAAACCGATTTTTTCGAAGACCTTCTGTTGCTCAAATTGAAAAGTGTTGAACTAACGAAAGTTGGATAACAAGCTGGGGCAGAAGCACAACAAATTACAGCTCAAACCGACGTACATAGATTGTACACGAATGTTTATAGCGAAGCACAAAAATCTGTTTCGGGACAGCAACTTTTCCAAGCATTACTTCTCCCTCATTAGAGGTTCCTCTTGGCACAAAAAGCAAATAAAAAGGATAAGGAGAGGTTATTAATGAAGCAATAACTTCTAAGACTCATCTAAAACTTTTGGGTTATCTCCCAATAAGTACTTTTCTTTAACGCCTTTAAGTTAGGCATTCTCCCAATAGTGCTTTTCTTTAACGGCTTTCAGCTAGGCATAGGAGTAAGATTCAAGTATTTTCGAATGAATAAGAATTAAGATCAATACCAGAAATATCTTTCTTTTCCAAGGCTTCATACATTCCTACAAGTTTTTAACTGAAAAGCTTCCATGGGAAGATTTGTTTTGGTTTCATAGGCATGAACACAAGTGTTCAAGGTCGACCCCCACTTAACTAATACTCATCTTTCCAATCACTTTCCTTTTTGAAAACGTTTTAGGTAACAAGTACAACTATTTTTTTTGTAATTCGCATTCCCTATCCATACTAAGATAGAGAACAACTTAAAACTGAAAGTTAAAACTACTTAGAGATAAAGCAAACAAGTGCACACAAGAAAATTCACCCACACGCCATTGCTCCCCGGCAACGGCGCCAGAAAAGGTCTTGATAACCCACAAGTATAAGCGATCGTGTGTAGCTTTTTCGATAAGTAAGAGTGTCAAACCCAACGCGGAGCTAAAGGTAGGATAAATGTTCTCTCAAGTTCTATCAACCACTAATACAACTCTACGCACACTAAACATTTGCATTATCTAGGAAATAAAACTAGAGCAACAATACGAGTACTAGAGATAGCTTTGCATGATAATAAATAACAAGAAAGTAAAGCTAGTTATTGCAGCAATAAAATACACTAAACTAACAGAACCATGAGTGTGGAATAGTGGTGGTAATTGTGGTGGCTTTGTCCAAGTTTAAATAGAGAATAGATCGGGTTCATTGTCTTCGATACAGTTTTCTATGTGGGAGAGGCTAAATATACATGCACTTCACTACTTGGAATTACATGTACTATATGATTGGATTGTTAGCAAACATCCATAAGTACTAACAATGCATTAAGGTTTCCCCAACCATAGCCTTAAGTTTCATGGTCGCCTTACTCCCATACGTGCAATGTTTCGGTTCGCGTCATCAGGTTTCTGTCACTCCGATAGAACTCCCCCTTCCTTTTACACATACTACAAACCTTATGATGTTTAATCCATGCGCGCACAAATATAGTGGGTACCAAAGGACTGTACCATATCAATATACAACTCTAATGAACCAAAGACGTGCAACCATTCAATCTAAGAACAAAGAAACTACACAAACATGTCATAGATCATAGGATTATAACTTATAGCATCAAATACCATGTTTACATAGGACGGTACATAGGTGTGTGGGAGGATGAACCACTTCATACTAGGAGGATTAGGTGATGGAGATGGCGGTGGAGATGGTGAAGAGGACGGCGGCGTCGCTGGCAGCGGCGCGGGGGACTCCTTCCCCGCAGTCGGTATCATGGGGGAGCACCGCCCCTTAGCCCCGTTCCTTCATGGATTATTGGGAGCCCTCCCCCATGGAGATGGGATCCATGGGAGAGGCAAAAACATGGCTTTGGCAGCTGCAAATTCGTGGGTGGAGGTGCTCTGGGCGAATTATGTTTCCTCCCTTTATATAGCTTCTCGGATTCCGGTCACCTCATCTTGGGCTGCAGTAAATCGGGCCTAGCAGGCCCGTCCGGACTCGGAATCAGCTGAATTTTATGTCTAGAACGTTTGTCGTAAAATTTCCAAGAACTTTGTAGTTGAAGAGTTTTCCGTTTAACGCCGTCTTTTACCCGAAACGTGACCATCTTCAAAAAGAGTTCTGAGACAGATTTCTGGAAAAATCCCAATTTGACTCCAACAAGGTTTCCACTTGTATTCTTGGTAATTCCTACACATCAAAGTGTAAAACAAGAACATTGTGCACTTTTGCAACTATTAGTAGGTTAGTCCAAATAAATCATAAACTTTATACAAAAAGGAGTGTCAAAATCATATTATTAGCATAAAACCATCAAAAATTATAGATACGTTATAGACGTATCACATATCTGGAGAAGCCGTTCAAGAGAAGTCACGTGATAATGAAACTACTATCAATTTTAGATCAAACTGGGGAGAATACGTTCGCCAACACAATCTTTAGGAAGGTTATGTTTGTGCCTTTTAGTTTGGTGTCAAATCAGGTTCTCTGATCCTGCCGGTGTATCTTTTGTAGTTGTTCGAACTTGTTGGAATTATTTGTACATTTTGTTAGCTGTGAACCTATTGGGTTGAGATGTAATGTATATATGTAATGAATGCTCATGTTAATTTAGCTAAAGTTGCATTATGTGTGTTATGAGTTCTTTGTTATGGTGTTTGTTGGGTTGAGATGTAATATAGATATTAGACATTTGATGGGGCCAAATTGCAAAATTTCCATATATCATGTGCTGATAGAGAAATTACGAGGCATTGCCATTGTGTCATAGTCTCACAGCTACCACGACAACTAGGTAGTACCTCCCTACATGGGCCGCGACGTAAATGATTTGCTACCACGGAAGCGCTAGCTCGGTGGCTCACGTTGTGCTGCGCCAAAAAATCTGCCGTCGTTGCACAATCCCCGACCAGTTATCCCTGACGGCTTTTTTGTCGTGCTAGCATGAGCGCGACGACTAAGGTTGTGCCTTGGTGTCCATCAGTGCCAGTGCCCGAGCTCCGTGTTGTAGTGTTACTTGTCATTATATGTCTAGTTGTAGTTTCCACATATGTGCATCTTTGAATGGTAAAAAATGTTTCCCAAAGATATTTTCATCGTCTGTGCACACTTAGAATTAATTCTACAATATCTAGGGAGGGTAAATCCGCGGGCCTGCGGTCTATATATATAGGGTTTCGCTGAAAACAAAAGTACCGAAGTGGTGGAATCCCTCCAGATCTTGCATGTGTCCCTAGAATATGTACAAAAGTGTGGTGGGATCTTGAGATAGGCAATATCTAGCCCCTGGGGGCGGGCATGTTCAGGTCCATGCGGTCGATAACACTTAGAACAGTTATATACCTTTTGTAGCGCTTGAAACACTTCCATGTGCCGGGTCAACCGAAGGGGAATCATCTTAGGATAAAACTTGGTTTACCATGTTGCTATGACCTAAACTAACCAAAATAAGGGAAAATTTCCATTTGTCAACCCTAGGGGTAAATATGTGGGCCCACGGTCCATGGTTTTGCTGAAAACCGAGCATCAGAATCCTGCCAGATCTTGCACGTGTCCCTAGAATATGTAGAAAAGTGTGATGGGATGTTGATATGGACAACATCTAGGCCCTCTCACATATCCATGCAACGGTCATGAACGGTTATGCATGCAGAATTAATCTTGCGCTGGAAACTCCCGCCTCAGGTCAATCGGAGAGAATCATTTGAGATCTTGGACTCAATCTTATGTCTACCATGTTGTATGACCTAAACTAACCAAAATAAGGATAAAATTCCATTGGTCAACCCTCATGTGATGAAATCTAGGGGGTAGCCCACGACTCTCTCTCTATATAGGGTTTTGTTGAAAACCAAAGCACCAGAGTGCCACAACCCCTCTAGATCTTGCATGTGTCCCTAGTGTGGTGGGGATCTCTTGAGATATGCAATATCTAGACCCTGGGTGCAAGCATGTTCTCATCCATGTGATTTATAACACACACTTGTAACGGTTATCAGCCTTGTAGAGCTTGAAACTCCCGTGTCAGGTCAACCAGAGGGGAATCCTGTGAGATCTTGGGCTCAAACATGGTCTACCATGTTGATGTGACCTAAACTAACCAAGATAAGGGTAAATGTCCATTGTTCAACCTTGATGTTGAGAAATATAGGGGTAGATCTGTGGGGCCCATGGTCTAGGGTTTCGTTGAAAACTGAGCACCGGAGTGCCAGAATCCCTCCATACGATCTTGCATATGTGTCCCTAGAATAATATGTACAAAAGTGTGATGGGTTGTTGAGAGATAGGCAATATCTAGGCCCCTGTCATGATCATGTTCTCACATCCATGCGATCGATAACACCCTAGACTTAGCGACCCCCGCATCGGGTTGATCAATCGGAGGGAATCCTTTGAGATCTTGGACTCAAAATTTGGTATACCATGTTGCTATGTACTAAACTAACCAAAATAAGAATAAAAGTCCATTAGTCAACCCTCGTGTAGAGAAATCTATAGGGGTAAATCTACGGGCCCACGGTCTCTATACATAGGGTTTTGCTAAAAACCGAAGCACCGGAGCCCCGGAATCGCTCCATATCTTTGCATGAGTCCCTAGAATATGTACAAAAGTGTGGTCAGATATTGAGATAGGCAATATCTATCCCCCTAGGGCGAGCATGTTCATGTCCATGGGATCGGTAGCACTTAGAACTGGTATCCACCTTGTAGCGCTTGAAATTCCCATGTGTCGGGACAACCGAAGGGGAATCCTTTGAGATCTTGGGCTTAAACTTGGTTTACCATGTTGTTATGACCTAAACTAACCAAAGAAGGAAAAAATTCCATTGTTCTACCCTCGCGTGGGGAAATTTAGGGGGTAGATATGTGGGGCCCACGGTCCATGGTTTTGCTAAAAACCAAGCACCGGAATCTCGACAGATCTTGCATGTGTCCCGAGAATATGTACAGAAGTGTGATGGAATGTTGAGATATACAATATCTAGGCCTCGGGTGTGATCATGTTCTCACATATCCATGCAACGATCATGAACGGTTATGCATGCGCAATTAATCCTGTGCTAGAAACTCCCACGCCAGGTCAATCAGAGAAAATCATTTCAGATCTTAGGCTCAAACTTTGGTCTACCATGTTGCTATGACCTAAAGTAAGAAAAATAAGGATAAAAGTCCATTGGTTAACCCTCATGTGGTAAAATCCAGGGGGTATCCCACAAATATACCTCTATATATAGAGAGTTTTGCTGAAAAGAAGCACCGGAGTGCTGCAATCCCTCCAGATCTTGCATGTGTCCCTAGTGTGGTGGGGATCTCTTGAGATATGCAATATCTATCCCCCGTGTGCGAGCATGTTTGAAAGAGCACTTCAAGATTCCTAAGGTTTTGTGTGTTAGATAACAATGCCAAGCATATTTTAATTGTGCGTTGAGTTCTGCAGATACAGAAGGTTTATCTTATGTCAACATCATCCATCCAAAAGATTGGAAAGAGCCCCTGCCTAAATGCAGCAGAAACAAGCTTGCCAGGCTGGTTAATCCGGCCCTAGGTAGGGCTGGATAGTCTGCCCCCTGGCAAATTCGGGCTAAGGACCCGGCGCACGACGCTCACATGGGGGAATTATTGGTCGGATATTTGGCTTTGGACCAGATGTTTGCCCAGGGTCAGATAATCCGGCCCTAGCCAGACTCGGATTATCCGCCCTCCCCAAATTTGACTAAGGACTAGACACACGATGCTCAGATGGGAGGGGCAGAGAATTCCCCCGGATATTTGGATAGGGCCAGAGATTTTTCCCTGACTGGATAATCCACCCCTCCCTATGGATCGGATTATTCGCCCCCTAGAATTTTCACTCAGGACCAGAGGCGGATGTATGACCGGACTATTTTCTTCAGATCAGATATTTCCCCCGGTCGGATTATCTGGCCCCAACTTTGGCCGGATTATCCGTCCCTAGTTGACTCCAACGGCTCCATCTCGGGAGGGGGTACAAATACCCCTCCCCATCTTCAACCTAGGACCCCTTGAATCTTCAAAAAAAGCACAGTACTTTATGAGCACCAAATTCCCAAGATCCACTCGTTCATCCATCCGATGGCCTAGATCTTTGGAGGATCCAGGGGGGAGGACTTGATCTATATTATCACCAAAGAGATCTTCATTCCCCCTCATTTCATTTGAGGGCCCTTTGATCTTGAGTTTCATTTGAATTTCTAGAGCTCGGTTTCAATATTTGACAAACTTGTTTGTTGTGGCATCTTGTTGTCATCTCGGGAGCCTCCAATTCATTATGGATGCATGTCCCGATCTTGTTGTAAAGGCGCTGGTTCCCACCTTGAAGGGTACCGTATAGTGTAAAGGTGGATCAGGCCAGTTATGGTGAGATCCATCGGAGAACAGTACCGCCCACCCCTCCAACATAGATGTACTTCCCCTAAAAATGAAGGAACTGTGGTAAATCAAATCTCGTGTCTCTTCTTGCTCCACTCTTGGTTACTTCATTCCTCTCATTGTTCTTTACTCATTTAGTAGCTAGGTTGGCATATAGGTAAATTCACCGTAGTTTCATATCTAGAGAATTTACCTTTGTGTCAAGCCTATTTTTAAAAAGAATTAAAATATGGAGTAGCACCTATTCAACCCCCCTCTAGCTACCCATACGATCCATTTCAATTGGTATTAGAGCCTCATCTCTTATTTCGGGCTTTACCGCCTAAGAGAGTATGGGTACTAGACCGAAGGGTGAAGCTTCCGCTAGTGTTTTGGTTACCATGGAAGATCTCGAGGGATTGAAAATTCCTTGACTTCTACCATGGCAAACCAAATGTAAGAGATGCGTGAAATGATAGCGCGGCTCATGCCACCCACTAAACCCGCATCTCCCACTCCTCCTAAGGACTCACCCTCCAAATCAAAGGATAATGCTTTGTCTAAGTTTAATGATGTGGAGGTTGGGGATGATAACAAGGATAATGGATCCTCTTCCAAAAAGGGAAGTGGGAAGGAGAATTATAGTGAGGTTCCTCATCTATACTCTCCGACCCACCAATCCCTTGTCCTCGTATAAACAATAGGGGTGATCCACCCAAACTAAGTGCATCTTCATTTAATAAATGACATTTTTGATGAAATCTCATGTGTTCAGTTCATCCATTGAGTTGTGGAAGATTATCGAGTTTGGACTCCATGTTGTAGTCCAACCAATATGACAAGAAGAGAAGTTGTTGACAGTCAACTCAATGCCACCGCTTTGCACATGATCCAACTTGGTATGAGTCCCAAGGACATGCCACACATTGAACAACTCAACATCGATAAGGAATCTTGGGATGCCCTCACCGAGTTATTCATCAAAAACGAGAGCATGACTAAAAACATCATGGATCCAATTATGACGTGAGGTTCATGACTGATACGTCCAAAACGTATCTACTTTCCCGAACACTTTTGCTGTTGTTTTTCCTCTAAACTTGTGTGATTTGGATACAACTAACACGGACTGACGTTGTTTCCAGCAGAATTACCTTGGTGTCTAGTTTTTGTGTAGAAAATCAACTATCAGGAAAAATCCCGGAAAATATGCCAAAAATCTTATTTCACCAGAAGACTCGCAGAGCCAGAATACGAGACAGAGTGGGGCTGGGGCCTAGCCACACCACCTAGCCGCGTGGGCTAGGCCTGGCCACGCCAGGGGTGGTCTGGCCGCCCCAGACACCCCCTCGGTCTCCCCCTTCGCCTATAAGTTACCTTCTGACCTAAAAACTCAGGGGGGTTCGACATTTTTCCAAAAAGAGTTCCGCTCCGCCGCCACCACCAGATTTCGTGATTCGGAACCAGAAACTCTGTTCTGGCACCCTGCCGGGATGGGAAATTGGAGGAGATCATCGCCATCATCATCACCATCGCTTCTCCATCGACCATCCATGTTTCCACCATCTATGAGTGAGTAATCCCCCGTTGTAGCCTATGGGGATGGTAGGGATTGAATGAGATTGTTCATGTAATGGCATCGGATTGTTAGGGCATTGTGCCTAGTATCTACTATTAGTGCTTTTTGACTTTGTTGCAACTTGTTATGCTTAATGCTTGTCACTAGGGCCCGAGTGCCATGATTTCAGATCTGAACTTGTTATTGATTCATTATGATAGTATTGTTTATGGTCTTACCTGCAAGTTGTATACACATGTTGTTGTCCAGAACCAAAGGCCCTGAAGTGACAAAAATCGGGATAACCGGAGGGAATGGCTTTGATGTGAGGATCACATGTGTTCATGGAGTGTTAATGCTTTGCTCCGGTGCTCTATTAAAAGGAGCACCTTAATTGCCAGTAGTTCCCTTGAGGCCCCGCTTCAAACGGGCTGGCAGGACAAAAGATGTTGTGCAAGTTCTCATTGCGAGCACATATAACTATATATGGGACACATGCCTAGGATTATCTAGTACTTGGATGCTTTATCTTATTTATCTGCAAATGCCCTATTTTATGATTGCCATGTGAATTGTCTTGTCCATGCAACGCCTGTCCATCCATCCCTATGCCTACCGCGCTTTAATCCTACTGTTTATTGCAATTCTTACTACTGTCTTTACTTTACTACTGCTATTACTTTACTATTGCTACTACAAAACTTTTGCTACTGATAAACTGATGTGAGCAAGATTGTTTCCAGGTGCAGCTGAATTGACAACTCAGTTGTTAAGGCTTATAAATATTCTTTGGCTCCCCTTGTGTCGAATCAATAAAATGGGTTTCACTTCCCTCGAAAATATTGCGATACACCCCCTATACTTGTGGGACATCAAGACTATTTTATGGTGCCGTTGCCGGGGAGCATAGCTTTATTTATCAAGTCCACTTAGAATCACCATTGTTCGCTGCCATCCATCCATCATGGGTAAGTCTCGTGATGGCAAGGTTCCTATTTTACCATCCACTACAAGAAGAGGTACGGTTCTGAACACCTCTATTGCTCTTGATTCACCATCTATTATGAGTAAGTTCCTTACACCACCACATACACATGCTACACACACTGCTACTACTGCTGAATCTGAAACTTCTGATACTTACGATGCTGCTTCTACTGTGCTTGATAAGAGTGGTTCATTAGGTCCTTTCCTAGA
The DNA here is from genome assembly GCA_023614405.1 of Avena insularis. Classification (NCBI taxonomy): domain Eukaryota; kingdom Viridiplantae; phylum Streptophyta; class Magnoliopsida; order Poales; family Poaceae; genus Avena; species Avena insularis. The sequence goes on from CM042689.1 coordinate 376,090,061, forward strand.
TTCTACGATTGCTAGAACTATAGCTAGAAATACTGAAACTCCTAATGAAGACACTACTACACATGTTAGTTCACCTGAGTCTAGAGAGAGCTATGATATTGAAGACGGTTATATTGAGATGACCGATGAATTTATTAAAGAATGTCAAAACACCCACGACAGGAGTGCTGCTAAGAGTCTCCTTGAGAGGCATACTATTAAGCCCAAATTGTCTCCTAATGCTAAGTTTGTTGCATCTCCCATAAACATTAAAGATAAGGATTATGATTTCTCTCTTGATCTATCCTATATAGCTATTGTTGAGAAAGAACCTTTTTGTGGGACTAGGAATGAAAGTGCGGTAGCACATATGACTGAGCTTTCTACCATGAGTGACCTATTTTCTGATGATATTAAGATGTGCACCCACTTTGTTGCTAAATTTTCCCTTTTTCACTAAAAGGAGAAGCTAAAACTTGGTTTAATAATTTACCTCCTAGATCTATTGATAGCCCTGATTGCTTGATTTGTACTTTCCTGCAGAAATATTTTCCTCCTAGTGCTAGACATGTTATTTGCAGGAACTTTTCGATTTTAAATAGGGATAAAAAGAGATATTGCTTGAATAATGGGCAAGGTTTTGTGCTTTGATTCATGCACAGGCTGGATGTCCATTACCTAAGAATGAGCTTCTTGATATATTTTATAATGGACTAACTGAAGAATCTAGGACATAGGACTCCCAAGTAAGCTGAGGAATTAATGGCTAAAATAAGCAAGAATTAGGAAGACTGGACTCCTCCTGAACCAACTATACCTGAAAAAATTATACCTGAACCAGCTATACCGGCGCCTATACCATCATCTAAGAAGAGGGGAGTTATTGAACTGAATGATGAAGTGATGAAGGAAGCTAAGAAATGTCTTAAGGAGAAGGGAATTAAAGCTGCAGATGTCAAGAATTTACCTTCTATAGAAGAATTATGTAAGCCAATTCCCCACTCATCCACTATTGAGGTACACTCTCTCCAGCATTTTGATGAAGGTGATATCCCTTACTCTAAACCTCCTGATCAATGCTTAGAAGAATTCAATATTTTATTGCTACGCAAAATACTTTTAATAAAAGGGTGCAAAATCATCTAATGGAAAACTCTAGAGCTATTGTTGAGTTGAAGGATATTATGGAAAGAACCTCTAATGATGTTAAAATGATTGTTAAACATTTTCAAATGCTTCAAACTGAAATAGATCAACTTATTAAAGTGCAAAAAGACTTGCTAGTTAATGCTGCCAAGGAAAAACATGGGCAAGGTTTTATGCTTTGATTCATGGACAGGATGGATGTCCATTACCAAAGAATGAGCTTCTTGATATATTTTATAATGGACTGACTGAAGAATCTAGGACATACCTGGATAGTTGTGCTGATTGTGTTTTCAGAAATAGGACTCCCAAGGAAGCTGAGGAATTAATGGATAAAATAAGCAAGAATTGTGAAGATTGGACTCCTCCTGAACTAGCTATACATGAACTAGCTATACCGGCACCTATACCATCATCTAAGAAGAGGGGAGTTATTGAACTAAATGATGAAGTGATGAAGGAAGCTAAGAAATGTCTTAAGGAGAAGGGAATTAAAGCTGCAGATGTCAAGAATTTACCTCCTATAGAAGAATTATGTAAGCCAATTCCCCATTCATCCACTATTGAGGTACACTCTCTCCAACACTTTGATGAAGGTGATATTCCTTACCTTAAACCTCCTGATCAATGCTTAGAAGAATTCGATATTTTTATTGTTAAGCAAGATAACTTTAATAAAAGGGTGCAAAATCATTTGATGGAAAACACTAGAGCTATTGTTGAGTTAAAAGATATTGTGGAAAGAACCTCTAATGATGTTAAAATTATTGTTAAACATTTTCAAATGGTTCAAACTCAAATAGATCAACTTATTAAAGTGCAAAAAGACTTGCTAGTTAATGCTGCCAAGGAAAAACATGCTTATGAAATTAGAACTAGAAGTGGTGCTGCTACCCAGGATCCTCTATATCCTGAGAGGCATCCCAAAATAATTGAGCAGGATTCTCAACAAGCTGAAAATAGTGGTGCTACTCATAAGAAAAGGAAAAAGAAACATAAAGCTATTGTAGAACCCTCTGAACCTGCTAAAGATCCTAATGATATATCTGTCTCTGATGCTGAAACTAAAAGTGGTAATGAAGAAAATGATGTTCCTGATAAAGAAAAAGTTTAAGAAGAACCTAAAAAGCACACTAAGAATACTAAACACACTACAGAAGATTTTGTTGCTCAGAAACATGGTAGTGAAAGAGAGCCTTGGGTCCAAAAACCTATGCCTTTCCCTGATAAGAAACACAAATCAAAGGAAGATGAACACTATAATAACTTTTGTGAGTGGATGAAACCTTTATTCTTGCAAATTCCCTTGACTGATGCTATTAAATTGCCTCCTGATTCAAAGTATATGAAGGATATTGTCTCGAATAAAAGGAAGATCCCTAATGAAGAAATCTCTACTTTGCTTACTAATTATTCCTTTAACGGTAAGGTTCCAAAGAAACTTGGAGACCCAGGGATTCCAATTATTCCTTGCTCTATTAAGAATAGTTATGTTAGAACTGCTTTGTGTGACTTGGGAGCAGGAGTTAGTGTTATGCCTTTTTCTCTATATAAGAGACTTCAACTAGAAAAACTAATACCAACTGATATATCTTTGCAAATGGATGATAAATCTACCACTATTCTTGTGGGTACATGTGAGGATGTGCCTGTTCAAGTGGCTCATAATTGCTTGATATTAACTGATTTTGTTGTGCTTGAAATGCCTGAAGATGATAATATGTCCATTATTCTTGGGAGACCTTTTCTTAATACTGTAGGAGCTGTTATTAATTGTAATCAAGGAAAGGTGACCTTTAATGTTAATGACAAGGCGCATACTGTCTATTTCCCCAAGAAGATTGATAGGACTTATGGTTTGAATTCAATTGAACATGTTGAGGGCATTCAAGTTGGAGAAATATATTGTCCCATACCAAGAGAAAAATTTGAAACTATTATGATTGGGACCATTGCTATCAAGGTTGAGGTAACATAAACATAAGTGGAATACAAAGTTTTGTTTCATATAAAATTGTTTTGGTAACAAGACCTGATCAACCTTGTTAACAAAAGAATTTCATTGAACAAAACAATGTTTTCACCATGATTATCTCTGCTTACTTCTGTTCTATCCATTTTAGTTTTTTACTTTTGTTTAGTTTACTTTTCTAATGTTAGTTGCTTGCATGTTAGAGTGTCTTAGAACTTCTGAAGTTCTAGCCGCGTTTTGTCATTGCATCATTCCAAAAAAAAATCTTTTTGTCAGAAAATCATTCATCTATACCTGAAATTGCTCAAAAATAAAGTGTCTCAAAAAATTCCAGATAATTCATATTAAATTTTTATGTGAAAAAAGGGGCAGAGGAGTGCCTGGAAGGGACCAGGGGGGCCACCAGGCAGGCACACCACCGGGTGGCGCGGCCAGCCCAGGGGCGCGCCTGGCCATGGTGTGGGCCACCCTGGCCCTCCACTCACTCTCTCACTTCCCACTCTCTGCTCTCTCACGAGAAAACACCAGTTCATTGCTAGAAATCGCGTTCTTTCTGTTCTTGCCCTTGATTTTTCGATCTCTTTGCTCAGCCCATCTTTGCTGCTGAAATTTGGAGCATTTGCTCTCCGGTATGTGACTCCTCCTCTTGTCCAAGTAGATTTGTGTTTAGTGGTTTATATCTTGAGTGTTTTGCTGCTGTAGGTGACAGGTTATGAGAGCTTGTAAGCTTGTTCAATGCTTAGAGATATAGTTTTGATGCATGTTTAGGCCTCTACGAGTCCCTATGAGTAGTGCCCTCCATTATATTCACTTTGCAATCACTTGTTTAATAGATGTTTAAATTTCAGAATAGAAGATGAATGTGCATCAACTCAATAAACATGAACTGAGGGTGCCTGAGGTTATGAAGGTTCACCGAGAGGAGGAAGTTTTTCCTTCCATCTATCCATGCTTCGAATTCATGAGGGTTGTAGGAATTTCCCAGGACTTCCATACTTTTGTTACTAATGCAAGATCGGAGCACTTTGTGGAGGATGAACCTTGTCAATTTGTGAAACTAACTATGTCTGTAGTGCAGGACTTTCGACATAGTCACTCTTTGCCTAACCCTATGGTCCACTACAAAATTTACCATATAGTTGTCTACCTTCCTTTTGATGACTTTTGTGTAGCTATTAAGGTACCTCAGCGGGGATCGTGTCGGGGGATTAAAGAGCGACCTACACCACTCATGGACTTATATGCGGAAATTTGCCAAGGGAGCAGCTTCTCGAAGGAGAGCGGGAAAATCCATAACATTCATCTCCCTTCTATTCGCTACTTTGCTTACTTTATTGCCAAGTGTGTTCTTGCTAGGAAAACTGCCAACAAGTTATCCTTGTATGATCTAGCATTCATATCAGCTGCTTTAAAATGAGATAGGACTTACAACTTGGGTGCCTTGATAGCTTTTCATCTTGCTACTAACCGCGAGAAAGGTGGAATTTGTGGAGGCCTCATTGCCTCTCGTTTATTAGCTCTGCATGGTTCAGTGCCTCATCATTTAGACCTACAGTTTCCCATAGAGAGACTCGACCTTAATTCCATGATACAACATAATTTTGTTTCTTCTTGGGATAATTTGAGTGATCTGTCTGATGAAATAACCTTTCTCAAGGCTGGTTGGAGAAGGAGCAAGTCCGAGCGAGTTGTTCTTTTGCCTGTACCTGTTTTGTTTAACCTTGATAATAGGGCAGGATGGTCCCTCACAGAGGAGGAGCTTGATACGTACTTGGGAGAGCTCTCCCAACAGGAGCAGGATACTAGAAGGGAGGTCACGGATGATTCGGTCCAGCCCTCGAATGAGGGGGAGTCTTCATATCAGCAGCCTACCTATGATTGGGGAGCTTGTTCTTGTTCCCAAGGACCCAACTACGATCATTCTTATAATGACCCGCCTGCTTGGAACCCTTACTCGTATCTGGATTGATACCCACTTAGGCTAAAAGCCTAAGCTTGGGGGGAGGTACACCGACATCGCACTCATCTCCATATAATTTTGCGTCGGTACTTTGTATATTCATGTTTCGTTCTATTTTTTTGTGTTCGTTCTTTCTTTGCTTTTGCTTTCTAAAACACAAAAAGACCAAAAATATTTCTATTGTTTCTCTTTATTTGCTTCTTCTTCTTTTTGCCTTGGTTTGCTTTTCCCTTTTTGCTTTGTTTGAACTATTCGAAAAACCCAAAAATATTTTTGCTTTGCTTGTTCTTCCTTTTTGGTTCTTGTTTAAAAAAAATTCAAAAACACCAAAAATATTTGTTGTTCTTCTTTGGTTTTGTGAGTTTGTTGCAGGGTTCAGCAGTCCTCAGTGGAATTTGGTTTCATGTTATTATTCAAGCCACACAAGTGAAGGGCAATAATGAGGATTAATGACAACTTGAGGTGTGGTAAGAGGCTGGTAACGAACTCTATTTGTTTTCATTTTTGTACATATACTCATCATTGTGGGAATTCTTAGCCTGTTCGTGTAGGGTGTATGTTATTTATGGATGCTTAGTAGTTCTTGCTTTCTTATGATTAGAATCATCCCGCTAATAATTTGTAGCATGTCATATGAATGTTTGCTTGCATTACTCTATACATAACCTGGTATGACACCGTGGTATCCTCCTCTAAATGTTTCACTTGAATTCGCTCCCTTGCTATTGCTAGCCTTCACTTACACTGAGTATGTTTTACTCGTGTTTCCAACTCCCTAAAACCAAATATTGCCAAAAGTGTCCACCATACCTACCTATTAGCATCATTTGCTGTTCCGTGCATATTCAATATGCCTTGTTTTCTTCTGAATAAAATGTTTGCTTGTTATGACAAAGTTAGTTAGTAAAGATCTCACGAACTTGATGGCACACTTTATTTCCTGCACTTAATAAACCTGAACCATTGTGACTGTCCATGAAAGTTATATGCTTGCAAATTATAGGCTGGGGATTAGCAAAATCGTGTTGTCACGGGGAACGCTTTCAACACCTGTAAATATATACCCAGTTGATATCATGCTCTTTTGTTTGTGGATGTCGTCGGTGTGAAATAAAAGGGGAGCTTGTAAGTCCATGGAGTTATGTATGTGTGTTAGAAAAATGCATGGGCCGCCGGTCTAATCCATGCCTAATGATGGTGGAAACCTGCAGCGTAACCATAATGAGTATCTATGAAGCATTCTTCTTATAAAAAAGATAGCTATTGAGAAAAGAAAAAAAGAGATATGAGAAAAGAGGAAAGAGAGAAAAAAGCACCATTTTCCCATGGTAAATAAGAATATTGCTGAGATACTCATTGTCTACTTGCCTTGTCATTTTGATATGGGGATTCTTCCGTATCATCGGGCAAGGGGTACCCCATTGGCGGTTCTCCATGATACGCATGTATTTACTATGACAAGAACTTCCCGGTAACTAAAGTTGAGTAGCATGAGGAGCGACCCTCGTACTCAAGGGACATGAGATTTCCAGTTTATAGTCTGTCAAGCATATAACTAATATTAGACCTCACTTTCACCTTAACCATGTTAAAGATGCTCATGATAGGGGCAATGAGAGCTCAAAGCTAATGAGTACCATACTTTTAGCATTTGGAAGCCTTTCAAACTATTCAAAACCTTTTTTATTTCCTTGTTGAGTCACCACCTTTTCTATGAGCACCTTCTTGAGAGCATAGTTGTCATTCTTAGTATAATATGCTTGTCTCAATACTAGATTAATTGTGTTATGACTCTGATGCGTGTATCTTTGATATATTTACTTCTAGTCTTCACCTGAACTTCAGAGGTGCCTTGGCATTTACAATCAAAGGCAAGCGAAATACCACTCTATCATACCTTGTTATGAGCATTGTAATGTTGCTTATGTTTATGTTTCATGCTATTTTATTATTTTTGAGTTGGAATCTCTTCATAGCTTGCAATGCCTATTAAGTAAACTTAGGTGCATACTCTTTATTATGAATTGTCTAAGTAGTTGATCACATGCTGAGAATATATACATCATATGAGGCAAATGTGTTCGTGAAAGTTTCTTTTATACTTTTCGGTTTTCAATGAATTGCTTGAGGACAAGCAATAAGCTAAGCTTGGGGGAGTTGATCGTCCAAAATGTATCTACTTTCCGAACACTTTTCTTGTTTTTCCTCTAAACTTGTGTGATTTGGATACAACTAACACGACGTTTGTTTTCAGCAGAATTACCTTGGTGTCTAGTTTTTGTGCAGAAAATCAACTATCAGGAAAAATCCTAGAAAATATGCCAAAAATCCTATTTTGCCAGAAGACTCACGGAGTCATAATACGAGACGGAGTGGGGCTGGGGCCTAGCCACACCACACTGCGCCTGAGCTAGGTGCAGCCGCCAGGTGGTCTGGCCGCCCCAGACACCCCCTCGGTCTCCCCCTTCGCCTATAAGTTACCTTCTGACCTAAAAAATCAAGGGAGTTTGACGTTTTTCCAAAAAGAGTTCTGCTCCGCCGCCACCACTAGATTTCGTGATTCGAAACTAGAAACTCCGTTCTGGCACCCTGCCGGGACGGAGAATTGGAGAATATCATCGCCATCATCATCACCATCGCTTCTCCATCGACCATCCATGTTTCCCCCATCTATGAGTGAGTAATCCCCCGCTGTAGGCTATGGGGATGGTAGGGATTGGATGAGATCGTTCATTGTAATGGCATCGGATTGTTAGGGCATGGTGCCTAGTATCTACTATTAGTGCTTTTTGACTTTGCTGCGACTTGTTATGCTTAATGCTTGTCACTAGGGCCCGAGTGCCATGATTTCAAATCTGAACTTGTTATTGATTCATTATGATAGTATTGTTTATGGTCTTACCTGCAAGTTGTATACACACGTTGTTGTCCGGAACCAATGGCCCCGAAGTGACAGAAATCGGGATAACCGAAGTTAATGGCTTTGATGTGAGGATCACATGTGTTCACGGAGTGTTAATGCTTTACTCCGGTGCTCTATTTAAAGGAGCACCTTAATTGCCAGTAGTTCCCTTGAGGCCCCGCTGCAAACGGGCTGGCAGGACAAAAGATGTTGTGCAAGTTCTCATTGCGAGCATGTATGACTATATACGGAACACATGCCTATGATTATTTAGTACTTGGATGCTTTATCTTATTTATCTTCAATTTCCCTATGTTCTGATTGCCATATGAATTATCTTGTCCATGCAACGCCCGTCCATCCATCCCTGTGCCTACCGCGCTTTCATCCTACTGTTTACTGCAATTCTTACTACTGTCTTTACTTTAGTACTGCTATTACTTTACTATTGCTACTACAAAACTGTTGCTACTGATAAACTGCTGTGAGCAAGATTGTTTCCAGGTGCAGCTGAATTGACAACTCAGTTGTTAAGGCTTATAAATATTCTTTGGCTCCCCTTGTGTCGAATCAATAAATTGGGTTTCACTTCCCTCGAAAATACTGCGATACACCCCCTATACTTGTGGGTCATGTTGGGGATATACTTTCCGGGTATCCTCACAGTTCCTCACTGACCAGGGTGGCCCACTTCGGGTTATAGATTTGCTTCACGGGTGGCCCAGTCAGAGAGAAGAGACGGAGTCCAATCCGGCTACAGGAAGGCCCAGAAGACTTACCGACATAGGCCCATAGTGTTACTTGTAGTTCAAGATGTACTCTGTAACTGACTCTTAGTCGTAGCCGGATAGATCTTTCTTGTAAACCCTAGGTCGGACATCTATATAAGCCGTCCTAGGGAGAGCCTTTAGGGCACCCAATAGTCTACAATCTCAACTCGCATAGGCGAACCCCTTTTAACCCATATTCTGGCTCTAGCGTATTACTTGATTGCTAGCAGGAGTAGGATCCATCCAAAGCCGGCGGATTCAAACCTGGGTAAACTTGTGTGCTCACCGTCTCGGAACACCGTACGCCTCACACCACTCTCTTCCGCATGCCTGAGGACCCCCTCATGGCGTACTTGTCATCAATCCGACGACAGTTTGCGCCCACCGTGGGGCAAGTGAGCTTCGAATCTGCGTTCCGAGCGGAATCTGCGAGAATCAGAATCGGCATGACTATCGCTGTCGGTCGCATCCTCTACGCCAGCGACGTCCCTCTCATCGTTCTCGACGAGACCTGGATTCCGGCTAGGGAGACCGTGACTGCTTACACCATCATGTCTTTTGGCGAGATCGATGTTTACATCGGTTTCGCTGAAACTGCCCCACCCACCCCAGCGGTGATGATAGAGGCAGAAGAAATTTCTGGGTCCCCTTTGTCCGTGGAGGCGGCAGAGTTCTGGATCTCAGAAAACCCTAATCCCATACATCCCACAGCAGCTGCGGAGATAGTGTAGAAAGCTGAACCTGAGGCAGATCTCGTAGCACAAGTCGAATCTGGAGCGGATCTCCCTAGCAAGGTCGATCCACCTGCGGAGGTCGAAATATAGGGAGAGCAAGAAGGTAATTCTGGTTCCGGCTCTGCCAACGCCGGAACAGATCAACCGTTCCTGTGGCATACGTTGAGGCGCATGATACTGCAAGACGCAAGCGTGGATGATGTTCTCGAAACCATCAGGATCTTCGAGGAAGCCCACGAAGAAAGCCGCAACTACCTCAGGACCCACACATCACACTTTGTCAGATACGTTGGATCCGGATCCGGCTTTACTGATGCTGGGGAAAACACCGACTCAGTGTTGGAGGCGATCGGAGAAAACGCCGACCTACCCGCATCCTCGGATGACTCGATGACATCGGCAGATTTCTGAAAGTTCTTCGTGGAGTATGAAGAGGAGTATAACTCCAAAGTTGTAGAGGAAGGCGAAGCCATGGATCAAGGATCCAAAGCTGTAGATGTCTGAAAGTACCGATCAGAGCTTGACTCCGGGAAATAGACCCAAATCCGTCTTTACTACTGGCGCTGCCAAGAAGGCAAAGAAGAAGAACAAGAAGAACAAGACCCCGGCGAAAGACCCTCCGATAGAGGAGGTGATTGCCGAGGAATATGAGGAAGACTCGGATGGAGCACTTATTCCAGACGAGCCCAAAGAAGATTCGGTGGACGGACACGTGATCACTGAAGGTGCGCGTAAACTCATCAATGCTGCATTAAACCACACCCATTCCTACAGCTGCAGAACTTACTGCTGACGAGCTGGACGAAAGGACCCAAGCCCTAGAAGCGCATCGCCAAGTACACCTTGATGAAGCCAAAAACCTTGAGGAAGAAAAGAAACACATGGCAACTGCGGAGAAGTACAACTCTAGGCAACATCAGAAGACCAGGAAACGTCATACTCATGATGACCAATTCCTGCAGATTCACAAAGTCCTCTTTGGAGGAGAACATGGGATGCCTCGTCATGACAGCAACGGGGATTGGGTGTATCCAACACCAGTATAGAACACCGTTGCGGCTCGAGAAATTCTATCTGCTAATCTAGGCCCAGAGCAGATCCGATTGGGCATTAAGTTACTCAACAAGGATCTAGAACAGCAAAAGGTCGCCCTGTCCGGAAGCCAAAAGCTGGTCTCCCATTCTGATCAATGTCGCACGGATCTGGCCTGGGCTGATGTAAGACCCCAACGTGTTCCGGAACAGCATCATCGTTCCGGCCGTCGAGAAGATAACTACTCAAGAATCGGATCTTTAGGATAGCACTACAAAACTGCACGTGACTGGCATAATGTCACCCCAGTTGCAGAGCAAGAGGCAATCGCTGCACGAACCCGAAAAATCCTCCCCGGCGAGAGTCGAAGGATCATAGGGAAGAAGATAAAGAGAAACGTCGGGAGGAGGACCGACAAAGAATGCCACCCCCAGACATGCAAGCCGTCCGACTGATGGGCGAAGGAATGACGGACACCATGCCGAGTCAAGCCGGTAGGGGGCTCGTCGTAATGAAGATCCTCCCCGGAAACGGAATAATGACGCTCTGGACGGAGGCCGGCGATCAGCCAGAAATAATCCAGTTGCTCCACCCTCTCTGCCAAGTATCCATCACAACGGATCCCAAGGAGGCCAAGGAGGGCGTCGTGGTGGAGGAGGTGGTGGCAGAAGCCGAAGTACGACTCCAAGGCACCACAGCCATAGCCGTCAATCGGGACGATCTTTATCCCCAAATGATGCAAGACACAGGATTAACTCCAATATAGAGGTGTGGTGCTATGAAAATGATGATATATACGTGGGCCCAAAGTGCTTTGGACCGTGCATAAGAGCTACAAGATTCACGGAAGGATTTGCTATCTCAAGACACATTCAAGCCTATGACGGTATAGCTCAGCCAGATACTTGGCTCCAAGATTTCTTCCAAGCTTGCTGTATCGCCAAAGGCGGAAACAGCCTGGTCGCAACCTGATATCTCCCACTCATGTTGCGGAAGACGGCACGATCATGGCTCAGTGAACTTCCGGAGAACACCATCCACAACTGGTATGACATGCAAAGTGCGTTCTTTCGGAATTTCGAAGGCACATACCGGAGGCCCTGTACGGTAGGAGACCAGAAAGCCGGAGAAACTTGTCGAGATTATCTCGGATGATGGATCGACACCAGGAACTCCTGTGAAGGAGTAAACGACCAAACTGCGATTGAAGCTTTCATTGTAGGTCTCCCAATTGGTTTATTGCGTCATCACTTGAAGTGTGACAAGGTCACTGATTTGCGAGAGATGATAGAAACAATGAGCAAGTATGCGGATGCTGACGATGACACAGGGGGATTACTGAACGCCCTGGCTGTGCCACAGTCGACAAAACAACCAAATCAACAAGCTTAGAAGCGCAAGAATACCTCGGAAGAAAAGCCCAACACGGAAACGGTAGTGGTTACTGCTACTTTTGGTTCTGGAGGACGAGGAGGACGTGGTGGTGGCCACGGACGTGGTCGTGGGACGTCAAGAGTTCAAGGTAGAGGAGACCAGCAACCTGGCAAAACCTACTCTTGGGCCGACATTACCAATAACCATGTGTGCATCACCTAGACGCCAATGTGGTCTCGTCTCACAGAAATGCCGAGTGTCGTTTTAACGACGACATTAAGAGAGATGATACCGCTGGCTACAGGGCTAAGCGGAAGAAGGGAAAGAAGAATCCCGAAAAGGACAAAGAGACCAAGGAAGATTCCGACATGGAAGAAGCGGATGCTTCAAATCCCAAGCCAGAAGGGAAGAAAAATTTTCCGACCAAGAAAGACACTTACGTCACCTTCCTTGGATCTCAACCAGCATAGGTCAAGAAAGCAGTTCTACATGAGCTCAATGCAATAGTTCCGGCTGTCCCTCAATTCCTGGACTGGTCGGAAGTGGCAATCACCTTTGACCATGCTGATCATCCGCCTAAGTTGCACAGGCGAGGAAAGTACGCCTTAGTCGTCAACCCGCTTATTGATGGCTATGGTTTCTCCAAGACTCTCATGGATGGTGGTAGCAGCATTAATATTCTGTATGTCGAAACGCTGTGCCGGATGAATATCTCGGAGACCCAGCTGAACTACAGCTCTATGATCTTTCATGGAGTTGTCCCAGGAAGACAGGCAAATTCCCTGGGAGAAATCACTTTGGATGTTACCTTTGGAACTCCAAAGAACTATCGGATGGAAGCACTTTCCTTCGAAGTGGTCCCATTCAAGAGCGTGTACCATGCTATATTCGGACGTCCAGCTTAGTGGGCTTTTATGACTCGTCCGTGTTACATTTACAATATGATGAAAATTCCAGGTCCCAACGGCGTGATCACCATCAGGGGAGACCCGAAGAAGGCACGAGAGTGCGAGGACGGAAATGCCGCCTTTGCTGAAGTCGTGCTACATGCCCAGGAGTACTAGGAGATCAAGAAGAGCATAGATCCGTCCGAGATGCCCGCAACGAAGAAGGAGGTGACAAAGCCGAATCCGGAGTTCAAGGCATCAGAAGAGACGAAGAAGATGCCATTGAAGGGTGATGACCCCTCCAAGGTGACCCAGATAGGCGTAGGCCTAGATAGCGCATAGGAAAGCGCGCTCGTCAAGTTCCTCCAAGCAAATCAAGACATCTTCACATGGCAGCCATCTGACATGACCGGAGTACCTAGGAAACTTGCCAAGCACTCTCTAATTGTAAACCTGAACGCTAAACCCGTCAAACAGTCCTTACGATATTTTGGCGATGTAAAGCGTAAGGCAATAGCTAAGGAACTAGCCTGGCCCTAGTTAGCCGGATTCATAGAAGAGGTCATCCATACTGATTGGTCGGCCAACCCTGTAATGGTCCCTAAAAAGGACACCACTGATTTAAGGATGTGTGTTGATTATACTGCCTTGAACAAGGCTTGCCCCAAAGATCCATTCGCTTTGCCTAGGATTGATCAAGTTATCGATTCTATGGCAGGCTCGGAACTCCTCTGTTTTCTCGACACATATTCCGGTTATCACCAAATTCAGATGAAGGAATTGGATAAAATCAAAACTTCATTCATAACACCCTTCAGAACCTTCTGTTTTGTTACGATGCCCTTTGGGATGAAAACATAGGAGCTACGTACCAGCGCACTATGCAGTGTTGCCTCCATCATCAAATCGGACGCAATGTACATGCATATGTGGATGATATCGCGGTGATGTCCAAAAAGAAGGAAACATTAATTTCCGACTTGGAGGAAACGTTCGCCAATCTATGAAAATACAATATAATGCTTAATCCGAAGAAATGTTTCTTTGGAATCCCAGCCAGAAAATTGTTAGGTTTCATCGTGTCTCAGAGAGGCATAGAGGTGAACCGAGACAAGATTAAGGCTATACTCCATATTTCCAGGCCAACTCGCCTGAAGGACGTTCAAAGACTCACTTGTTGCATTCCTGAAGTCAGTCGGTTTATAAGCCGGCTCGGAGAAAGAGCCGCACCACTCTACAAGCTCTTGAAAAAGACCAAAAAATTCATTTGGACTGATGAAGCTGAAGCTGCACTACAAGACTTGAAAGAAGTACTCTCGTCTGCTCCTATCCTTGCAGCACCGGAACCAAGGGAACCGATGTTGCTCTATCTCACTGCGACAAACAGGGTCGTCAGTGTCGTCATGGTGGTGGAGAGACCAGAGGAAAATCAGGAACACCTAGTGCAGCGTCCGACTTACTATCTCAGCGAAGTCCTAACTGAATCAAAACAGCGGTATCCACCCTATCAAAAGATGGCTTATGGTGTGTTCTTTGCATCTCGTAAGTTACGACATTACTTTCAGGAACATCCAATTACCATGGTGAGCAAAGCTCCCATGAGATATATAATCAACAACAGTGAAGCTACAGGACGCGTCACAAAATGGGGCATAGAGCTTTTGGCTTTCGATATTGAGTATAAACCTCGGACAGCAATCAAATCCCAAATCCTTGCTGACTTTGTTGCTGATTGGATAGAGACAAAGGAGAATATGACCCTCCCTAAGTCAGAATATTGGACCCTATATTTTGATGGGTCTAAGGCTCGCGGGGGCTCGGGGGCTGGCATGGTGCTCAAATCACCCCAAGGAGATAAACTTCTATACGTGTTGCAGATCCACTTCATAGCAACAAATAATATTGTCGAGTATGAAGCACTTTTGCATGGAATCCGGATTGCTAAGGATATCAGCATCCGACGTTTGATGTGTTACGGAGATTTGGATCTTGTTCCTCAGGAAGTATCGGATATTTGTAATGCAAATAAGCACATGGCAGCATATAAAGCTGGCGTGGATGATCTATCTAAATCGTTCGAAGGGTTTGAGGTTCAACACATCCCTCGAGCCGAAAATGAGGAAGGAGATGCATTATCTCGGATAGGCTCTGCACGGAAAGAGGTCCCGGATGGCGCTTTTTTAGAGCACCTCAAAGTACCCTCAATAAAAGGAGTGGACGAGGAATATCCGACCAAATCCGACTCACCTCTAATAGCAGTTCTGGCTGTAATTCCTAGCTGGACTCAACCCTAGCTTGGCTATTTGGTAGATGGAAAATTACCCGAAGACGAAGTCCTGAGCCGGAAGATCATCCGGCGAGCAAAAGCCTATATTGACATGGTAGGACCGTTCAAACGGGCTCCAAGTGGATTTACTCACCTCTTAGTGATGGTGGATAAATTCACCAAATGGATTGAGGCAAAACCCGTCACTAGTTGTGATGGAGCAATAGCCAAAAGATTTGTCGAGGATGTCATAATCGGGTATGGTTATCCGCATAGTATTATCACGGACAACGGGAGTAATTTCTCTATGGGAGAACTTGCCGATTTCTACAACGAACAAAATATCCAGCTTGACATTGCGTCAGTCGCACATCCACAAGCTAATGGACAGGTTGAGAGAGCTAATGGTTTAATCCTACAAGGCCTAAAACCGAGACTCGAAGCACCACTACGACGTTATGCGGGGGCTTGGTCAGAGGAATTACCTTCTGTAATATGGAGTTTACGAACAACTCCGAACAGGTCAATTTTATATACACCTTTCTTCTTGGTCTATGGCGCAGAAGTAGTTCTTTCTAGTGATTTGATTCATACTTCTCCTAGAGTGGCCACGTATATCGAAGAGTATGCCGAGATTTCTCGACAAAATAATCTCGACTTAGTCGAAGAAGTTCGTGTCGTTGCTGAAATGAGATCAACAGCCTATCAGCAGAAGTTACACAAGTATCATAGCCAGAGAGTCGGAAACCGGTCTTTCAGTAAGGGTGATTTGGTTCTCCGGCTTGTGCAACAAAGAAAGCACAAACTTTCCCCAGTATGGGAAGGGCCATTTTTAGTTAGTCGAGTATTACACAATGGTTCATACTACCTAACTGATATGCGGCTAGTCAAAGAAAGACCTTCAACTAAGAAGAGAAAGAGAGCTGGAGGCAGTACAAATCCGGATGAGTTAGACAGACCGTGGAATATTTCTCAGCTACGTCCCTTTTATTCTTAGTTTATCCTTCTTTGTAATCATATATGTGTACATGTTCTGTGAGAAATAAAAGTTTTGGTTGCCTCAAGTTTTTTCTGAGAAGTTTTTACCATCTTATTTCCGAATGATCATGTCACACGTCGAAAATCCCAGAATACTTGAAAGTACTTAATGCTCATGTTTGTTCTGGTTTAGATTTCTGATTCTAAAATTGATACCTTCGGGTATAATTCTAAATTTTCTAGTCTGTACTTTGGTTATTTGTCTGATTGCCGGATGCGGGTCTTTTCCGAGTAGTGAATTGTTGGTACTGGAAGCCGGCTTTGTTTCCAAGTTTAAATTGTTTTAGCAATTGAGCTCCATTGCTCGGCAAAGTTTCTGTGCTGAAAGTTTAGCCGGCTCACGAAAGGGACGAGGCGGAAATCCAAATAAATTATAAGTACAGACAAAAAATATAAGTGCTTATGCAAACATTTCAGGCACACAAAAGTTTAAGTCAAAATTGCTAAATAGATAAAAACATAGAACTATCAAAAGTATCACATCACTTATTTACAGATCCATTATGTTTTCAGAATAACACATTTGTTTCTTTCTGATGGTTTATGATGCAGGAGGAGAGGTAGGAGCTGCCGGCTTGCTGGATACATTAGCTGCACCTTGATAACGATTCGAGATGTCCAAATCCGATGTGGTTTGGTCATCATCGGAAACTTCGGCTATTTCTTCGGAAGACGGAGGCGGCGTGTCCACGCAGGTAAAGAAGGGAGTGTCGTAGCTGGTCAAATCAGCTACGTGGCACCCATATCCGGCGCAGGAGTCCATAATGGCTTTGATATCTTGTTTTTGGCCGTCTTCGTTCACAGTAGAATACCCTCTGGTCACTTGCCAGATCTCCATGCTTCCATGGTGGCTCATGACCATTGTGAGAGCGTTCCGCGCTGCGGATCACGCATAAGACATGTTCCAGTCCTGGACAAGCCGCGTCATCTCCTTTGCCTTATCCTGTACCTGAAAGTCGGACATGCTATGCATATCCGGAACCTCGAGAGCTTCGCCAATATCCTCGAGGGATTGGCAGAAGTCATGAAGCAAATCACCGACTTGGTTAAGCCGGTGGGTGCGAGGCTCGGCAGAGGCGGAGTCCCTCAAGTTCAGAGGACCTAGGTATATAATGCAAAATGGTTAAATAAATCTGACATCGAAAGAGTCAAAGAATGTAGACAATTCAGAAAGATGGAAACATACCAAAGATGACATCATCGACTTTGGTTTTCTCCTCACGAAGGCTCTGGAGTTTAGCCCGGAGTGCTTCAGAAATGTCCCTCTCTCTGAACAAGTCATTGGTAAGATCCGAGATTTTCTTCTCGTGGAGTGCAATCTTGTGATCGCGCTCCACAGTGGCCATGGAGGAGGATTAGAGAACTTGATCAATGCTCTTCTCATGATCCACCTTAAGCTGGTCTCGCTCTCAGCGGAGATCTTTGTTTTCCACCACCAAGGTCTTCAGATTCTCGGCCTCTTCAATCATAGCACGGGACTGCTTTACTAGTGCTGTAAGTCAAAAATAACAACAGTTCAACAAAAATATTCGACTATGAAAAAGCAAGACAAGGTTTGAGTCTCGGAAAGTTTACCTTTGGCCTCATCCTTGGAAACTTTTAGTTCAGCATTTTCAAGTCGGAGAGCTTTAATCTATCTCTGCTTGTTGCAGATATTCTTCAACAATTCCTGGTTATATGAATTAAATTTCTATAAGTAAGAATACCTAGAGTCAGAAGTCTACTAAAGACTCGGGCTAATATTGTAGCTAATATCAGCACGAGCCTTGGGGGATACACTAGTTCATTCTTTGGCATCCTAAGGAAGCATAAACCCAGATTGTCTAACCAACTTCATGCTTGGGGGCTAGAGGATATGATATAAAGTACCATAAAGAAAAACATGAGTTGGAATTCCAACTTACATGATGTTTATGTGTGAGCTTGCTCAGGCTCATGTTCACTTCAATGGTAATCTTCTCAGCGAGGGTGAGTGGAATAATTTGAGGTGGTGGAAGCACACCAACTCTTAACCCCATGTCGCGAAAGTGGACTTGTTCAAGAAGTTGGGAGTACTTGACGTCCTCCGCTTCTTGCGCTTCTTCTTCGGCATAAATGGTTCGGCTTTCATGGCATTCCTTGTCCAACTGTTGGATCTCCTCTGCAGATTTCCGAGATAAGCCAAATTTGGCAAGTCCCGGATTGCTCAAGAGGTTATCGGTGAAAACTTCTGCCGAGGGAACATTACACGAAGAGGGTTCACCCTTATCAAAACCTGAGTCACCCATGGTGACGTCAGTCTGCGACTCGAGGATCATTGGCTCTGTTGAGGGAGCCGGATCTTCTGCGACCATCGGAGATGGAGTAATCTCCGGCGCTGCAGAAGGCTGAGGGGTAGGAGTCGGAGGAGCCACGGCAGGAGAAGCCAAAGTTAGCTTCGTCTGAAGCAGGGGCTTAGAAGTAGTTCCCTTCCCCTTGCCCTTGATGATCTGTTTAGCTCTGAGAAGGTAATAGAATGAAGAACATTATATCTCGGAAGAAATCATGTGTAAAGTACAAAGGCGGAAGTTGTGTGGAAAGTTACCTCTTCACAACTGGCACTTCCTATGTGCCGATGGCCACTGTCGGAGCTTTGCGCTTCCTAGGCACAACGTCCGGCAGTGGGACCAATTCCTCCTCCTGAGAAAACTGGGGAGGATATCCCTCGATAGGAGCTAATTCCGACTCGGGCAGGTCGGCAAGCTGAAAAGAAGATATCATCTCAGTATTGCGAAATAACTTAAAGGTGAAACACATAAAAGGGTTATTGCTAAAGCTTACCAGCACTACATGGTCTTCCGTTGTATGCATTTCTAGGGACAAATCCAGAATCTTTCTCTCAATCCGCTCCCTTATCAGCCATTTGATTTGGCTTATATAGTCTTGCGGCTTTAAGGCCTTGGGGCTGATGCGGAGGGAGTCCTTTTTCGACACTGTGATGGAATGCATCAGTCGGTCGCCGTGGTGCTGGAGAGGATAGATCCGGCGTGCCACCCAGCATTGGACTAAGTCGGACCCTTTTAGGCCCTTGTGCTCCATCAGGTATTCGATCCGTCTCTTGGCGAGAACCAGATCGTCACTGAGAGCCGGAGCAACCTCGTCCCAAGACGCTCGGGGCGTGGCGGCTCCATCGATGAAAGCCGGCAAAGCAGTAGCTTTGCCGGGAGCGGGAATATCCTTATGATAGAAAAAGCTAGTTGACCATTGTTTGACCGACTCACTAGCTAAAATCCAAGGATAAACACGCTCACGCCAAACTGAAAAACTAATCCTACCGGTAATATAAGGATTACCGGCGGTGATGGAATTTCTCCGGACATGGAAATAGTATCGGAAAAGAGTGAGACTCGGCCTAATGCTGAGATACCCCTCACACAAAGCCGCATAGGCGCTCATCTCTAAGATAGAGTTCGGGGGGGAGATGGTGGAGTTGAACACCATAATGATCTATCACCTCAGAGAAGAAATCTGAGGGAGGAAAGGAGAAACCTCGGTCCAGGTGAGTGCCGAAGTGCACTCGCTCGCCATTGCGAGGGCTGGGGATGGCTTCGCCGAAGCCGCTCTGCTAGTCGCCAGCATGGAGAAGCCCTTCTTCTTCTATGCCACGGAGCTTCTCGTCGAGGGCCTTGCAGGATCAAACCCGCGATTGCTCTCCTTTTCCTTGGCGCCATTTCTTTGCGAAAGTTGAAGTGGAAGCCATTTTCCTGGTGCGCCGGTGACCTTGGATGGGCGACGTTGGGAATTTTTGGGGGCAAGGGAGCTCTGTGCGCGTGGGAGAAGTGGAGGAGAAGGAAACGACACAGGGAATAGGTGAAGAAGATGAGGAAAAGGAATCGTCACCCCTTATAACCACCGACTGCGCCAAGATTCGTGCAAATACCATAGTGACGAGGGTTTAACTCATCAATGCCCATTGTTATGAACTTGGGTTTTGGAGAAGGAGGGAGAGCTGGAGACATCTATCGGCTAGTAAACAAGCACACAGGGGACAAAGGATTTACCCAGGTTCAGGCCTCGTAGAGCTTGTCTGCTCGTGGAATTATTGAAGGAGTCGAAAGTTACAATGGTGCGCAGATGTAATCTGGCGAAGGTTGTGCAAACTAGGGTTGCACGTATCCTCCTCGCCGCCCCTCCTAGCCTTTATATAGATAGGCTAGGTCTCGGGTAGCAGGTCGAGTCGGTTACAAGTTAGGGTTTTCCCCTTCAAACTTTCTATCTTTAGCTTTTTCTTGATCTTCAAGCAATCGAGAGTCCGTAGGTTACTCGAGTCCTTCCATCTGGGCCTTGGCGACACCGTGGGCCTATATGTATTTGGACCGTATATACCAAGCTCGAGTACCTGTAGGGTATACCCATGTCAGTAGCCCCCGAGTGTCCAGTGGAATCAAAGATTCGACTGGGGACTTTTTTGAAGTCTTTGAGTGCCTGAATGAGTACATTTTCGACTGCTTTTATTTATGTCATAGGGGTTGTTGATATACGTGCCTGATGTAACCGAAGTATCGGTATCAGTTAACCACCTTAGGGTGAAACAACGCAATCTACTCCAATTCGAGTCCCCGGACTCGAATCCGGAAGAGTGCTGGTGTAATTCGACTCAGGCCGCGGAGGTCTTAGAGGAGTCAAATTCCAATTATATGGGTGTGAGCACTCGACGCGTCCGTCAAGGCATGTTCATCGTGCCTGCAAACACGGATATATTTCTGGTAGTGTGCAGTTAAATGCGTTGCCAGGCCTTATTCAGGTCTTACCTTCACGCTGTAAGCGCGGCATCCAAATTTTATCATCGCGGAGACGATTCGGGCGACCCAGGAGATGTAGTCTCTTTGTAGGGACAATTATGAGGCGGTGTCGCCATGATCTGCAAGTGTGGATGTTACCAACACACATTTTTTGTGCAAATAATCATAGGGTGCGCGGCCAGCGCTCCCTATGGGAATAGCCCCCGAGTGCCTGGTTGAGTCGAAGACTCAGGCAGGGACTAAAGAACTTTTGCGACTGCTGTCGTCTTTGCTTGTTTGTTTCAGTCGAAGACTCAGGCAGGGATTAAAACACTTTTGCGACTGCTATTGTCTTTTTCTTGCTTGTTTCAGTCGAAATTGTTTCCGGCGCTCCCTATGGGAGTAACCCATGTCCATAGTCGAATCGTGATTTGAGTGGTTGGGTTTGATTGTGATTGCCTATATCCCTACAGTAAGAAAAGAAACAATCATAGGGTGCACGGCCAGCGCTCCCTATGGGAGTAGCCCCCAAGTGCTTGGTGGAGTCGAAGACTCCAGCAAGGACTAAAGTAGCCTTTGATGACGTCAGTGCTGATGCTTGCATGACCTCATTTGTCCGCGTAAGCGATTTTGACGGGACGTGACGAGCGGTGGGTCCCACTTTCTGACTTTGATTTGACTGTTCGTGCGTAATCTTATTATTAACTGTGCCTCCTCGATTTCCACGCGTAATGGGAGTAGTGGAGGGACGGTTTCACGCTTCCTCTTCTCCACGTGTCGAGCGTGATGCGCGCCACGCGTCCAGTAGGGTTTTTGTGAGCCGTTGGATTGCATCTCCTAGGGGTTAAGTAGCGGCGCTACGGCGGTAATTTTCCATCTGCACTCTTTTCTTCCTCGCTGCCATCGCCATTGCTGCTGCTCATCTTCTTTTCCCTGCGCTCATATCCTCCTCAACTCTGGACCACCTCCGTTCGTTTCCAAGTTATTTTCTGCGCTCTCATCGCCGCCGTGCAATGGGAAAGAAGAAAGGAGGCGTTACCGCTGAAGCCGTGGCCACCGTTGCCGCGACAAAGAAGAAGGGTGGCCCCGCTGCTACAGGCACCAGTGTCGCCGCCGGCGGGAAAAAGAAGGTCGCGTGTACCCGTGTGACCAATGGCGCATGGCGCCCTTCTATCATCAATGCGTCGGATCTCCGTCTTCTTTGCCAAGACGGAGTTATTTCTGCAGCAGTCGCCGATTCACGCGTCCCCAGTGGTGAGACCATTCCTGTGCCTCCCGCTGGCTTTCGAGTGATGTTTCTTGCATTCGTCATTCGCGGCCTTTCTTTGCCTCTCCACCCCTTTCTTAGGGGTCTCCTTTGTTTCTACGGGCTCCAACTCCATCAGCTGTCCCCAAACTCGATTCTCCACATTACCTGTTTCATTACTCTTTGCGAGTGCTGGCTCGGAATCGAGCCGCACTTTGGCCTTTTCAAGCGCTTGTTTAAGTTGAAGCGCCAGTCTGCCTCTAGCTCTTTAGTTTATGACGTAGGTGGTTGCGGTATCCAAGTTGACCCATCCGCCACCTACTTCGACATCAAGCTTACCAAGTCCGTCCAGGGATGGAGGGACAAATGGTTCTATGTCCGTGATCAGAAGGCCAAAGATGAGCACTTTGGACTTGTGCCCTTTGATCCAGCGACTCCCTGCAAGAAGATGCGTTCTTGGAAGAACGCAGTTATGCCTGGCGAACTCATGGAGACGGACGTGCTGTATCAGCGCGTCTGCGACCTCGAAAGTCGCATAGGCGCAGAAAAGGGAGGCTGCGCTCTTATCAGGACTTGGCTGCGTCGTCGCGTCCAGCCTCTCCAAGCTAGAGTCCATCCCATGTTTCAATGGAGTGGCCCTGATGATGCCACTCGCGTGTCTGCCGTTGGCATGTCCGCGAGTGAGGTGGATAAGAGGATTCGACTGGTTACGAAGTGCACTGTTAAGGATGTGCTT
Source organism: Avena insularis (assembly GCA_023614405.1). Taxonomy (NCBI): domain Eukaryota; kingdom Viridiplantae; phylum Streptophyta; class Magnoliopsida; order Poales; family Poaceae; genus Avena; species Avena insularis. The sequence goes on from CM042689.1 coordinate 376,112,842, forward strand.
CCGAGCGAACCAGCTGTTCCTCCTTTTGATGCTTCGAATCCTCCTCCCGAGGTATAGTTATGCTATGCAGTAGCTTATTTTCACGATTGCTTTTCTGTTTGCTTAGTTGTTCTGTTTGTATGCAGGATTGGGCGGTGTCGCCTTGTATGCCTCCTTTCCCTGAGGGGGTTGTTCCTCGTGAAGCTTTCGAAGAGGACGAGTCTGAGTCGACTGTCCCTTCTGATGTGGAAGAGGAAGCCCCCGAGTCCGAGAGTCCGGATACTCGCAAGCGTTCGCGTAGCAAGGACTCCGACGCGTCGACTCCTTCGACTCCAGGAGACACGGCTGTTGGCGCGGAGTCGCCAATTCCAGCCATTCTTGTGAGGACTGTGGCACTGTCTTCTAGCAAGAAGATGCGATTGCCCAAGGAGTCTTCGTCGGAATCGGCGAATGCCACGTTTGATCTTGACAACTTTAACTGGTAAGTTTGCTGGGTCATTCATTCTTTGCTGTTTTCTTCTTGTTGGTTTTGTCCTGGATTTTGCCCTTTTCTCAATGTGGACTTGGTCTTGTAGTCAAGAGGTGTCGTCATCTTCTGGCGACGTCGAGTTTTTGAAAGAATCGGGAGTTGCAGCTTCAAGGGCCAAGGTAGAGGTCGAGCGCGCTCCTTCTCCTCCGGCGGTGGCCCACTCCGGGCACAATTCTTCGAGCTCTCCTCACGTAGGGGAGCATCGAATGGTTGCTCGGATGACGGTTCAGCAAACTTCTTCGGAGTCGCTAGAGGACCATGTAAGTATATCTTTCCTTCTTTTTTAATGTGGCAGTTAACGCCTTCTGCTGCCCTCTTCTGACTCCTTGTTTTGTGTGACAGCTCCTTGTAAAGGAATCCGCGCAGGTAGCGGAGCAGGTGATGGCGATGGGTCGCCAGCATGCAATGCTGGAGACGCGTCACCGCGTGGTCGAAAGTGAGTTATCTACACTTATTCTTTTTGTCTTCTCTCTTTTTTGATATAATCGACTGATAGCCAATTATTGACTGCCATGTAGCTGAGCATAACGCTTTACTGTGCAATGTCGCCACGTTGGAGAAAACACTAGCCACAGCTGTGAAGGGGCGCGACGAGGCAATCGTGACTCGTGACGATGCCCAGAAGCGCGAAGAGGATCTGCGCGCCTCCTTTGTGGCCAGGGAAAAGTTGTTCGAAGAGCAACTATTCTCAGTTGCCAAGGCCCTCTCAGGTACCTTTACTGGTAGATACTTTATTGATGTTCCTCTCTACATCTAGAGTTTTTGCCGGTGGCGCTATAGATTTCATCCATGTGTGGGTTTTCTGTGCAGATGCTAGCAATTTGAGCTTTGACCCGCAAGCCCTTTGTCGCGATGACCCTCTGGCGGGCGCGGTGTATGCGTGATCGAGCGCCGCTGCTATCCAAAATACGTTGTCCAAGGCCAAGGTCACCCTTAGTCGCCTCCGGGAGGAGTTGATGCCGAAGGCGGATCTAGTCGAAATGTGGAAGAGCTGGTGGAGTCGCTCGCCGGGGGTGTGCCTGCCACATACAAGAACTCCCTCCACACGGCTGGCACGACCATGTCACTTGCCATGGTGCAAGCCCACGGAGTCGAAATTGATCCCTCTGCGGTGTCGAAGACAATGCCTATTGGCGCGGATGGTCAGCAGGTAGTCTTTGCTCCCTTTGCGACTGCTTGCGCCAAATATGGCCACTCCTTGATAAATACTGTTGCCAAGTATTCGGAGGAGCTCCAACGTGCGAAGAGGGGGGCGAAAGCTTCGGCCTCAGGGGCTGGCGAAAAGTCTGTGGCATCTGATACTGCCACGGACTTGATGAAGCCCCCGAAGCCATCGAAGTCGAAGAAGCCAGCTGCTCCGTAGTTAACTTGTTGTAATAATTGATCAGTTTCCCTTTTAGTCTAAGGACGTGCCTGCTGGCGAGTGTGTTTGTAAACACTTATGCTAATCTTGAATGCGTCGGTTCCCCTTGCCTTTGTGTTGGTTTGGTTGCCTTATTTGCTTTTGTCTTGACTTCTGGTAGGGAAAATCGAGTGGTCCTGTGGGGGAAAACCAGGATTCACCATCTCTTGATGAGACAATGGCACCACTGCGCTCCAGGGTAGAGGAGCTATCCTTGCTGTCGCGACTTCGTGATTGCATGAAGCAGCTGGAGCGTGAGTTGCCCCTGATCCGTGGTAATGCAGACGTGTGGAAGTCGAAGGCGGAAAAATCCGCCGCCCACGAGCAATATCTGCTTGGCGAGGTGACGCGGCTAGGCGACCAGTTTAAGTGTTAGTTTGCTCGTCCTCATCTTTTCTTTTGTAGTTAGTCACAATGGTACGTTGTACTCATGCTGTTGGTGCTTCTTCGTGTAGTTGTTAGCGCACGCCATCCGCAGGAGGAGAGGGATAGGATTGCCATCCGCCTTCATGATCTCACCCAGGAGCAACTTCAAGAGAGTGGATACTTCTAGGTAGATCATGATCGTGCGACTGCATTGGCGACCCTGCAGGATCGCGCTTCGCGAGTGCTGCTCTTCCTGAAGAAGTCGCAGTCGTGTTTGAAGAACATCTACCGGGTGATGTTCCCGTTGGATGACACTCCATCAAGCCTGCTGGCTCACCTGGCCAAATTTCAAGATACGTCCGCGGTTCGCGAGTGCGTGAGGCAACAGTTGGTGGCTGGTGCCAAGGCTGCGCTCTCAATGGTGCGTTTGCACAGGCCAGGCGTGGATGTCGCCGCCATTGCCTCTGGGCCACCGGCGCCACCAGCAGGATCTTCCTGGAATATGGTGCCGCATAATCAGGCGGTGGACCGCCCCGCTGAGGAGATCGTCGACTTCTTCAAGGAACAAACTAATGTTCTTCGGTTGCAAGGGTAGCCAAATATGTATCCTGCGCATAAGTGTACTTGTGTTGTAAAGTTCATATGTATTTGTAGATAATTTATTGTTGAATGTGTACAAATAGCTTTGTCGGCGTTAGGTGCGTTGCACTATGCGATTCCTTTTCGTTAGCCTGGCCATCCCTTGGTCAACCTGCCAGGCGCGTTGCGGCTGGGTTGAGTTTGCGTTGAGTCTTCGAGTGCAAGAGAGGACTCTTGTTCGCTGTAAGCGACTACGCGCGGCGCCTTGTACCCCACTTCGGCGGGTAGTACTGCTTCTGCTTCGTGCACCATAAAGAATGGCGTGTAGCCCGTGGCGCTGTTTGGAGTTGTACGTAGGCTCCAGAGTACGGATTGGAGCTCATCTGGCCAGCAACCTGCGGCTTGTTCGAGTGGTCGAAGGAGTCGCTTCTTGATGCCGCTGCAGATGAGCCCGTTTGCTTTTTCCACCTGACCGTTGGTCTGTGGATGCGCGACTGAGGCGTAACTGATGTTGATCCCCAGGTTTCCGCAGAATTCTTGGAACTCCTTGGATGTGAAGTTCGTCCCGTTGTCAGTGATGATGCTGTGCGGCACGCCGAAGTGGTACACAATAGACTCGAAGAACTTAACCGCACTGTAGCCTGATTGTTTGGTCACTGGCGTGGCCTCAATCCACTTGGTGAACTTGTCGACTGTGACCAAGAGGTAGACGTAGCCTCCTTGCGAGGACCTTGGGAGCTTGCCCACCATGTCGAGCCCCCATTGTGCGAAGGGCCAGGCCAATGGAATAGGCCATAGTTCTGCGCCTGGTGCATGTGGCTTGTCCACGAATCGCTGACAAGCGTTACACTTTTGGACTATGTCCTTGGCGTCACGCATGGCCGTGGGCCAGTAAAATCCAGCTCGTAGAGCTTTGGCAACGAGGGCGCAACTGCCGGCGTGGTGCCCGCAGGTCCCTTCATGGATGTCGAGGAGGACTGCTCTTCCATCAGCCAGGGAGACGCATCATTGTAGCACTCCTGTGATGCTGTGTTTATACAGTTCGCCGTTGAGAACGGCGAATACCTTGGAGCACCGGGCGATGTGCCGTGCATCTGTCGGATCGTCCGGTAGTCTCTTGCTGAGGAGGTACGTAATGTACGGCTGCGTCCAAGATTGTTCGATCATCTTGACGCTCATTGGTCCCTCGAGTCCTGTGTCCAACTCCAAGTCATCGAGTGCCATTGGCTCATTGGGTGGTGTAGCCCCCGAGTCCGTTGCTGCGCTTGTTTTCTTCTCTGCGGCCTTTGGCTTGATGGAGCGTTCGCATATGTGCTCGAGAAATACCCCAGGTGGTATGGGGGCGTAGGTAGAGCCTATGTTGGCGAGTGTGTCCGCCTCCTCGTTGCTTTCGCGACCTATGTGTCGCAACTCGCAACCATCGAAGTGTCCTTTGAGTGTGTCGTGAAATTGCGATGCAGCGATCATGTTGTCGTTTCAAAGCGTCTTTTCGTGCATTGTTTGATTGACGACCAACTTGGAGTCACCATATATGATGAGCCTTTTGGCGCCACAGGCTTTTGCCATCCTCATCCCATGTAACAGGGCCTTGTATTCAGCCTCGTTGTTTGAGGCTGTGAACTGCATTCGCAGGATATATTTCAGCTTGTCCCCTTGAGGTGATGTCAATATGACACCTGCGCCTGCTCCATCTTTTCGTTTGGACCCATCGAAGTGCATTGTCCAGAGGTAGGACATATCTGGCTTCTCCGAAGTTGGTTCTCCATCTAGTGCACGAGGAAGTCAGGGAGCACTTGCGACTTGATGGCGTCGCGCTTTTCGTATGTGATGTCTCGTGGAGACAGATCTATTCCCCAAAGTGCGACTCGCCCTGTGGCGTCGGGGTTATTGAGGATGTGCTCCAACGGGGCGTCGTTGACTACCACGATTGGGTGTTCCTAGAAGTAGTGGCGCAGTCGCCGGGCGGTCATAAAGACGCCGTACGCCAGCTTCTGGTAGTGCGTGTACCGTTGCTTTGTTGGCGTGAGGACCTCGCTGAGGTAGTATACTGGGCGTTGTACGCCATGGACTTTGTTTTCCTCGGCTCGCTCGACGATGAGCACCGTGCTCACCACCTGGTTGGTGGCGGAGATGTACAACAATAGTGGTTCCCTTTCTCGTGGAGTCACCAGTACCGGCGAAGTGGATAGAAAGCGCTTGAGATCTTCGAATGCTTCTTGTGCTTCATTGGTCCACTCGAATTTTTCAGTTTTGCAGAGGAGCTGGTAGAAGGGCGGTGCCTTTTAACCCATCCGACTGATAAATCGACTGAGGGCCGCGATTCGTCTGGCCAGTTGCTGGACGCCTCTTATGTTCTTCGGCCTCTCCATGGCCAGTATGGCTTTTATCTTCTTCGGGTTTGCCTCGATCCCCCTCGCGGATATGAGGTATCCGAGTAGCTGCCTAGATAGTGCATTGGCTGTTTGTCCGGATTGAGCTTGATCCGGTAGCGATCAAGGTTGGCGAAGGTTTCGCGTAAATCATCGATTAGAGAGGCTTCCTCTTTGGTCTTGATTACTATCTCGTTGACATAGACTTGGATGTTGCGACCTAGTTGTTCCTTGAGGCAAGCCTGCATGCATCGCTGGTAGGTGGCTCCCGTGTTTTTTAGCCTGAAGGGCATTGTGTTGTAGCAGAACATACCGAAGGGCGTTGTGAACGCGGTCTTCTCCTGGTCTTCCTCCTTCATTCGAATTTGGTTATAGCCTGAGTAGGCATCGAGGAAGCAGAGGCGCTCGCATCCAGCGGTGGAGTCGATGATTTGATTGATCCGTGGTAGCGGGAAGTGATCTTTTGGGCAGTGCTTGTTTAAAGAAGTGAAGTCCACGCACATCCGTAGGATATCTGTGTCCTTTTTTGGCACCAGCACCGTATTGGCGAGCCAAGTGCTTTCCTTGATCTCGCGTATGAATTTGGCCTCGAGGAGTCTGTTGATCTCCATTCTGACTGCCTGCGCTCGTGGCTCAAACAGTCGCCTGATTGTTTGCTTGACTAGCCTTGCGTCGGGGTTAATGTTGAGTGCGTGCTCGACGAATTCTCTGGGAACTCCTGGCATGTCCGCAGGACACCAGACAAAAATTTCCCAGTGCTCACGGAGGAATTCGACGAGCGCGAGTTCCTATGCGGGACTCGAGTTGTTGGCGATGAGGGCCGTTTTGGCGGGATCTGATGGACGGACCTGCACCTTCTTTGTGTGCACAGATGAGTCGAAGGAGAGATCAGGTGAGCTTGGCCTACTCAGGGGAGGCAGACTATTGTTTGTTGTCTCTTTCGGTCTTGCGAGTTCCTCCTGCATGCCAAAGGACTGGGAGATTCTGTTGAATTCCCTGTCGCAAGCGTCAGAACGCTCGAAGTTCCCGTTGATCGTTATGACACTGTTGGGACCTAGCATTTTCATCGGTAGGTAGGCGTAGTAGGGTACTGCCATGAACCTGGCGAATGCGACGCGCCCAAGGATGCAATGGTATTGTGAGGGCCGGTCGACGACCTCAAAGTCGATGCGCTCGCGCCGGAAGTTCTTCGGCGTGCCAAAGATGACGTCCAGGTTGATTTTGCCCAGGGGGTATACGCCTTTCCCTGGGACGATGCCATGGAACGTTGTGTCTGATGCCTCCAAGCAGGTTAGAGGGATCCTCATTGCTCGCAAGGTACTCGCGAATATGAGGTTGATGCCTCTTCCGCCGTCCATGAAGACGCGACTCATGTCGAAGCCTCCAATTTGCGCCTCGAGTATGAGGGGGCAATGACCTGGGCGAGGTATTTGGGGCGGGTGGTCGTGTTTGTCGAAGGTAATGCACGACTCACTGCCACTGAGGTACTCAGTGGTGGATGGCGGCGAGTGCATGGCCAAGTTGACTTGGCAAGTGATGGCCTTCTGCACCCTATTGGAGGGGCGCCCCTTTTGGATCATCATGGTACCCATGGCCCGTGGGTATGGTTCGCCTCCGTGGTGCTGGTCTGGTGCATCTCCGTTTGGGGGTGGCCGAGGTGGTGGTGGTGGTGCGCCATGTGCCACGGCGCCTGGAGCGGCTCCGTAGCCTCTTTCGACTGCATTGCGGTTCATCCGAACCAATCCCTCGTGTAGCTTGAGGAACTCGCGGCAGTCCTTGAGGAGGTGGCTGGACTTTCTCTTGCTGTCATGCTTGTCGATGTAGAAGTGCACCGTGCATGGCCCGGATAGTTTGTCCTCGATGGAGGTCGCGGGTGCTTCATCGCGAGTGCGGCGTTGCCATACTTGCGTGGTTTTCCCGGAGTCGCGGTATCCGCCGCTGCGGTATCCGCTGTTGCGGTTATCGTCGCGTCTATCGGCGTAGCCAGCTGCGACCATGTTGACGTCATCGCGATCGTCGTAGACGCGCATGCGACGCTTACTCCGGCGGTCACGTTTTCGTTCGAGTTCTGCTTCCTCGTCAGAATGAACGCGATTCTTCACCGAATCTTCTCCATAGGCCCACCGATTCGCGATCTCCATCAGGTGGTCAATGGTCTGGGGCTTCGAGCGGCCTAGCTCCTCCCTGAGTTCCATGCGGCGAACACTACCGTTGAATGCATCAATCGCGCGGTCTTCCGAGATGTTCTCCGCGGAGTTCTTGATGATGGACCACCTTTGGATGTAAGAGTGCAGTGATTCGCCAGATCTTTGCTGGCAGCATCTCAGTTATTCGATTGAGGCAGGGCATTTATACGTGCCCTTAAAGTTGCACACGAAGCTGTAGACTAGCTCATCCCAACTGCGAATGGATCCGCGTGGGAGGTTATTGAGCCATGCCCGAGCGGCGCCCTGCAGCTGTAGCTGCAAGCATTGCATGGCGATGCCATTTGCCTCCATGTAGCCTGACGGAGGAGATGTGATCCTCCAGCCAGATCTTGGGGTCCTATAGACCGTCAAATTCCGGGTTCTCCGATGGGAGTTTAAACCCTTTAGGCATTCGCTTTTGCCTGATGGATCTGCTGAAGCATCTGGCGCCACAGAGCTCCCCATCTTCCTCTTCCGAATCATTCGACCGAGCACGTCGTGCCCTTCACTTGTCGATCTTGCGCTGCATGAGTTCGTCGCGTGCATCGTAGTCGCGATCGTGTCGCCGTGAGCGGAGGCGTCGAGACAGGTCGTGACTGTCATCGCTGGACGAGGGCGAGGAGTAGAGCTTTGCTAGTGCTTTGCCCTTTTTTGGGTCTGGTATCGGTTCCTTGTCGAGGGCGGCCTTGATTAGCCCCAGGCCCGCGATCGTAGATCGGTGCATGGCCGTTCGGGGATCTCCAGCTGGCGGCTGGTTATTGAGGAGGTACATGGTGGTTGCTGTTACCGTGGCCTGCGGTGTCCTGGGAACCACGTTGCCTCTCGTGTCGACCGTCATAGAACCGAAGTCGAGGACTTTCGCGGTATCTATGCGCTCTTGTTCGGTGAGGTGAGCCATCCGTGATTGCCTCTTCTTGGCGAGGTACTCGTTGCCTCTTGAGGAGGATCCTCCGTAGGAGGAGAGCCCAGCGTGACGAAGGCTTGATTCGTCCACTGCCTTTTTATGCGCCTCAAGTTGCGCGATTGCTTGTTTTTGGCGCTTGAACTCCTCTTTTAGGAGCTAGTGGTAGCCCATCAGCAGTTCCTGCGGGGACCCGAAGGGTAGAGGTGCACCTCGTAGGGCTTCGCGGCAGCGATCCCACTCTTGCTCGTTGAGCCTGATCACGACGCATTCACCGGTTTGCTCGTTGATCATGCTAGGAGGTTCGACTGCTCCTCCATTGCCACCATTACCGCCGTTGCTGCCGTTGCCATCGTTGCCGGTGTTGGGTGGGTCGGTGTCATTGCCGGTGTTACCACCGTTGCCGCAATTGGGTGGATCGGTGCCATTGCGGGTGTTGCCACCGTTACCGCGATTGGCGGAGGTGTCGTCCGCGTTGATGAAGGTGCACATGAAGTGATTAGGGAAGCTGTTGCTTCCACAACTTTTAGATCCGGAACCATAGGTTCCATCTTCAGTGGCCAGATCGCTTAGATCGGAGTCGCGACTGCTGTCGCTGGCCGTGTTCTCGACTGCCACCGGAGCATTGAGCTTGCTGAGGGTGCCAATCGATGGAGGGAACCATGATGCTGGGGCAATCGCTGGTATTGTCGGCTGATCAGGCATGCGAAGCGTGCCCATCTGACCAACTTGGAAGCGGAAGCTCCCAATTGCTAGGCTGACTCCATCGCCTATGGACTCGAAGGCCGGGCGAGTGGCCGGCATGTGGACGGTGAAGTCGAAGGCGCTGAAGAGCTGGCGGATCTCCGCTGTTGCGGAGTTGTAGATCGCAGTTGATGGGTCCGAAGAAGCCGCAACATCAGCACTCCCAGTTCCCACAGATGGCGCCAATTGACGAGGGTTTAACTCATCAATGCCCATTGTTATGGACTTGGGTTTTGGAGAAGGAGGGAGTGCTGGAGACATCTATCGGCTTGCAAACAAGCACACAGGAGACAAAGGATTTACCTAGGTTCAGGCCTCGTAGAGGTCCCTACTCCTGCTTGTCTGCTCATGGAATTATTGAAGGAGTCGAAAGTTACAATGGTGCGCAGATGTAATCTGGCGAAGGTTGTGGAAACTAGGGTTGCGCGTATCCTCCTCGCCGCCCCCTCCTAGCCTTTATATAGATAGGCTAAGTCTCGGGTAGCAGGTCGAGTAGGTTACAAGTTAGGGTTTTCCCCTTCAAACTTTCTATCTTTAGCTTTTTCTTGATCTTCAAGCAATCGAGAGTCCGCAGGTTACTCGAGTCCTTCCATCTGGGCCTTGGCGACACCGTGGGCCTATATGTATTTGGACCGTATATACCAAGCTCGAGTACCTGTAGGGTATACCCATGTCACATGGTAACCGTGCCACGCGTCGTGGAAAGAATAGGGAAACCTCCGCGCGATGATTACGTCGTCTCGATCTTCACGCATGCATTAAAACAGCGCCTCGGTTCCACGAAAGGCAGACCCACCAACGGTCGTGGTGATAGGAAATGTATGTCAGTGACGTGACTTGACCATGACTGGTGTCAGGCTACGTCAGAGACCAAGTTCCGGCTTAATTTGAATTACGAGCTGGAAATACGACTAATGTACTGATAGGTCCGACTTATTTTTGAGACATGGATTGTATCTTTTGTTTTAAAGTTTCAGGAACCCTTCAAGATTCTGCAAGCCGAAGATCAAGCTAGACGATGATGAATCTGACTTTGGATCTTGGAGACTTCCAGGGGCTGCTGTTGGGGATATACTTTCTGGGTATCCTCACAGTTCCTCACTGACCAGAGTGGCCCACTTCGGGTTAGAGCTTTGCTTCACGGGCGGCCCAGTCAGAGAGAAGAGACGGAGTTCAATCCGGCTACGGGAAGGCCCAGAAGACTTACCGACATAGGCCCATAGTGTTACTTGTAGTTCAAGATGTACTCTGTAACTGACTCTTAGTCGTAGCCGGATAGATCTCTCCTGTAAACCCTAGGCCAGACATCTATATAAGCCATCCTAGGGAGAGCCTTTAGGGCACCCAATAGTCTAAAATCTCAACTCACACAGGCGAACCCCTTGTAACCCATATTCCGGCTCTGCCGTATTACTGGATTGCTAGCAGGAGTAGGATCCGTCCAAAGCCAGCGGATTCGAACCTGGGTAAAGTTGTGTGCTCACCATCCCGGAACACCGTACGCCTCACACCCCTCTCTTCCGCACGCCTCGAGGACCCCCTCAAGGCGTACTTGTCATCAATCCGACAATAGGTCATCAATGACCTTTTCTTTCGTCGTAGAATTCATTATGGATGGCCATCTATGACATTCTTTCTCTCATCCATGACAAAATCAGAACGTCATGGACCATCGAGATTCTTGTAGTGTGTCCTTGGGGAAGAGGCCCTTGGCCCTTTCTTAGTTGGACCTTCAAGGTGCTGTAGAGGAGCCCTCCCCCTTGTATATGATATCCAAGGGGAGGAAAATTCATGGTTTGTGGTGGTTGCCTCTAAAAGTAGGGTTTCCTCTCAATATATAGAGGTAGAGATGCAATCTAGGCCATGAGATAAATGCCCCTTTGATCCAATGCCTCATGAGCACCTCTAGAACCTTCCTAGAACTCCCCTATGTCCTTTATGAGCGCTTAAAGTTGTGGCTTAGCCGAATCAATCAATCATGAAAAGATTTTGAATCAATCACGTCACAAACTTTGAAAGTCCTGAAACTGCTTGTGTACCCTGTAGTAATCGGGGTCTTCAGGCCGCGTCCGGAGTCCGTTTAGGGCACATTTTATATCATTCGACGGAAAATTCCAAGAACTTTCATGTTTTGTCTTTTTTCGTTTAACACCATATTTAGGGGCTTCCATGCCAATCTTCGAAAACTGTTCTGCGGGACAAATTTTAGAAAACTCTGAATTTCACCATAATAAGCGATCTCCTTCCATATTCATGCAATTTCTACACAACAAAGTGTAAAACAAGAAATTATACACTTTTATAACTATTAGTAGGTTAGTTCCAATAAATATAATAAAGTTTATGAAATAATAAGGATTTTAACACAATAAAGTACAAAGTTCATGGATGCATTTCACATGCGTTAGGATCCCGATGGTGTCAAGTGTGAGCACGAAGACGATATTGACGTTGCTTCCCCTGTCCACCAGTACGCGCTCGGTCTTGGAGCCTTGCGGTGTTACCCCACCATGATAGGGAGGCTTTCAGCGTTCGGGAAATAGTCTAAATAATCCTCCTAGTTGAACTTTATCGGGACGATCTTGTAGGGTTAATCTTCCAACGCTTTCTTGTATGAGGGCCCATTTCCTCGCAGGAGTGAATCTAAACCGGTACCGACGACTAGGATCTCATTGCGGGAGAATCCATCCATGCGCATGACCAATTCGAGTTCCATCTCCTTCGCCATGCAGATGGCAGTATAGATTCCTGCTGCATGGAAAAGACAACCAAGCATCCTGAATTCCGGCGGCTGCATCCCAGAGAGGAGGTGACACTAGCGAGTCATATGCACGGCGTCTGGTCCGTGCCTTCTACATGGCTTGAGTCACACTTCATCGTGGACCATCCTGCATTTGGCCACTGAGTGCATGGATCGGGATCTATGTCATGCACACATCTTGGACTCTGGATCTTGCGCCCCCGCTGTAGAAGGATGCAATCCTTCATAGTGTGAGCATCCCCCAGGCCGTGACGGCCACAGTTACATGCTTGGGGGTCTTCTTTCGGTGGAGAAAGGTGGCACTCCACCATCTGTGCTTGGAGGCCTCCTGCACCGGCTCGAAAAGCGCTTCATTCGTGAGCCTCATGACGCGCGCGCAATCCTCCAAAGTATTGCAAGAATTTGAGCCTTGCTCAGCACAAGGAACGAAATCAGGGTTCCCTGGTTGATTGCGGAGAGTCCGGCAATTCTTGGAGGTATGCCTGGCCTTGGTGGCGTGCATGGCGCAGGGATGACGTCCTTGCGTCTTCCATGGTCCGGGAAGACCTCGCACTCCTTTGTGCGATGATGAGATTACGGCCTAGGGGCAGGTCTTCCGGTGGAGAAAGGTGGCACTCCACCATCTGTGCTTGGAGGCCTCCTGCACCGGCTCGAAAAGCGCTTCATTCGTGAGCCTCATGACGCGCGCGCAATCCTCCAAAGTATTGCAAGAATTTGAGCCTTGCTCAGCACAAGGAACAAAATCAGGGTTCCCTGGTTGATTGCAGAGAGTCCGACAATTCTTGGAGGTATGCTTGGCCTTGGTGGCGTGCATGGCGCAGGGATGACGTCCTTGCGTCTTCCATGGTCCGGGAAGACCTCGCACTCCTTTGCGCGATGATGAGATTACGGCCTAGGGGCAGGTCTGGTTGTCGAAGTCCTGGCGAAATTGTGTGTGCTTCTCAGGGAAGTCCTCCATCTCCCTAGATCTCCATGGGGATCCGAGTTACGGCATCTGCCGAGGTTGGATTAGGCTGGTTGAAAGACAAACCTCCTGCTCGATCAACAATGAACTCCAGAGATCCGGATTGAATAGACTGTTTGGGGTTAGGGTAGCATTCGCACCATAGTTAAATACAACCCTGGTCATCTTGATCTAGAATCCGAAACACCCAACCACTACCTAGCGCGCCAACTGTTGAGGTATTTTATGATGGTAGATTTATGTTCAGGAGGGTTCACACTTGGAGATCTAGATGGTAGCACGCTTAGACAAAGATTTATACAGGTTCAGCCCCAAACCAACAATGTCTGGTAAAAAACCTACTCCCGTTTGTGGGTGTTTGGGATTATCGTAGTGTGCTTAGGTGAAATCAAGATACAACTCGATATCACCTATGGTGTATGGTGGTAGAAGATGACCAGAGAGATATCCTTGTGTCTCTTTTTTCTGCCCTTCCACTCGGCATCCCTGCACCCCATATATACTCACTCGGGGGCTAGGGTTACAAAGTGCCAAGATGGATTACAAGTGACAATGCCTATACAAATCCCTAATAGAAATATCTAGATTTGATCTTGTCAAAGTAACCATGATATCCCGTAGAATCCGTCCGGTGATACGCCCTGGCTTGGCCGCCAAGGCGACTCCATTCGGGCCTCCGCCTAAGGCCTGATTCTTCATGATTGGCCATAATGGTTCTGGGCGGGCCCCTTTCGATTGTCTGGTCCCACCTGGTACCTATGACCTTGTCACTTAACAAACATCATTCACAAGGGATGAATCAAGATGGGATGCCATCATCGTACCGCTCTACGCCACCTAATTCGACGCCCCTCACACACTCCCCATCCCCGTGGAGCATCACAAGCTCACTCCCGGGGTGATCTCCGTTGCCGAGCTCGGCACACTCGTCTGTGCCTCGCCCCCGGCCAGCGATCTCCTGCTCCTCGCGTGTTTGGAGCTCTCCGACGACGAACTCGACACCTTCCTCCCGCACATCTCCCTCTCCACCGACGAGCACCGAGAAATGCCGCTCGCGCTGGCGGAATCTCCATGGATCCCTAGAGAGAGATGGAATGGGGAATGGGAGCAATGAAAGAGAATAGGCAGGAGATGCAGGATTCTAACATCTCCTCACACGACCACGTGGTGCCCCCCAGGTGGAAACTCTATGGACCGACAAAACATGCACGCGTGACGCGTCGATCTGAGACGACCAGGCGACTAGAAATCGGTGGCTACTGGGACAAACTAGACACCGTGCACTTTTCAGTGTTTGGGTTAAAAAAATATCAATAGCTTCATTTTTAGATCTCAAAGAAATCTAAAACTATTTATCAGTATACATATAGGTTTGAGCATGAACAAAATATATTTTTATCAGTGAATTACATAAAATACAAATACGGGTAGCAAATTCGAGTTATTTTTGTATTTTAGAGCAAGATTTGGTGACTTTGGTTGCAGCTCAAAATACATAATATTATTTAACAAAACATCACCGATTCGTTTAACACACTTTGTATATTCCAAAACGAACTCAAAAATTTCTGAAACTTGTCAGTTTTTTTCACCCTTTTAAATCACAAGTTTGATCTCCATGAGGCTAGCACATCTCCACGCTGATAGGTCTCGGCAAAACATCACCTGTCAAGTGGCTCGCACACGCCACTTGGCTGGCGCGAGGAATTGTCAAAACAAGACCGTGCCTAGGGATGTAAGTGGCACACCATTTAATCCCGCGTAATACCGTTTATTTGAAATCTAGTTCAACAAAGTTTGTTTTTTCTAAAACAAAGAACTAAGATTTTGAATAAACGGGACTTGCGGATGCCATTTAAGTGCCATTTACATCCCTGTCCGTGCCTCACGCACAAGTAAATAGGGTTGTGACTGGTAGATCGCATGCATTGCAAACAGGCCGTTAGATGCATTTTTGGGACTATTGGTTGGTTGAACTTAGCTCACATTATGGTCAGCCAGTACGTTAAAGCAGTGCTCAGCTAGAGAACGTTTGATTTGGCCGTTTTCTCAGGGACAGGCTCGCTGCGTGCTTTTTTTCTCTCCAGGGATACAAGGAGGGTACCTGATGTTACTCGGTTAGTTTTCTCTCTTCGCTATTAAAACTCCTTCTTCCTCAACCTTTCCCAATTATCACAACATGCTTCGGTTCAAATAAATCTTTACATGAAAAATGCATGTCAATAATGGGGTTCCATTCCGACCATTGACACCGAGTTTCATGAACTGTATCTTCTCAGATTCGAGGTCAAAGTTGAAAACTTTTTGGACGAATTTTGTCAGAATTGTCGCACTCGGTCGACGGTTCGAAGTTTCTTTTGAGGAGTAGTTTTGCCTTGCCATTGTGCACAACTCTCGTGTGCAAGTTTTGTGATTTAGTGATTATAGACGATTTTCTATTTAGCACTGGACTATATTGTGAGGTTAGGTACACTGCCGACATGTTGAACATCCACTCATCATAGTCTTATCTCCACTCAATTTCGACCATGGCAAGCGAGAGTGGGCACCGCAACGACGAACGGGAAGCTAGGAATGACTTCTAGTTAGTACAGTGAGAAACTATCAAAGGGTCTATGCTACCGCCCACTCCAGGAACCAGAGCGTCGTTACTGCACGCCGCCACACACCGTGCTCCCACAATGGCACTCAGCTGACCCCTCTCTCTACCGACATTCGACTTCCTGGCCGCCTCCCCCACGGTGCACATGGCCGCTAACTATGGTGGTGTGAGGCAAGTATGTTTAACCCTGGGTTAGTATATGGTCGTTGATGCGTCATCCAATTAGATGCAGCCAACCAATCAGAGTATCATGCGTTGATGGTGCGACATGGGGTATTCAAACAAAATCCATAACCTGGCTACGTGGTCGTTTCTAAGTGGCCATGCTCTCCCGAGGGAGCTCAAAAATCGCCCAACCCTACCAATCACGCCCTAGACAAACACAGTGCTGTGTTCCATTAATTGATGGTTGCCACGCACACGGTCCTTGTTATATATGCGGTCCCTTGTTCGGTCGTTCGTCTCGTTCCCTTCTCTCCAGCCGGTTTTGCATCCGTACGTTCTTATCGCCATGGCAATGGGGAGCACAGCCGTACTGTCTCTCATCGTTCTCGCCGCTGCCGCCTTGTCCGTGCTCCCGGCCTCTCGCGCCATGACCTCACCGTACGTGCGGCCGAGGCCGAGGACGACGCTCTCTGTGCCCAAGGCCGCCGACGGCCAGACACCGCAGCAGGTACGAACACTTCACCAATGCTCGTCTATATGTCCACGTTTCTTCTGCAGTTCAGCTGCCAGCTTGAAATATTTTGCCCAACTCAAATCAACTAACGGCGTGAAAGAAAAGTTTTGGTTCCAGAGTTCAGTTATTTACCTTGTCAAAAAGCATCCATTTGTAATCTAGCTACATCCAGTGGCCCATGTATATTCCTGGCATCCTTATATCTCACCATCAAACTTTTAACTCATCTATCTATAGCGAGTAAGCATCCTACCTCCTCACCGCCCTGTCCCTCCCGCTCTACGGGGAGGTCGATCTATGCAAGGATCCAACATCTTCCCAACTTCAAAATGATTTAGTAGAAGGAATTAGTTCAAATCTTTGTTCAAATTTTGACTTGTCGATTTAACTATTCCATTTTGACACCCTACAGCCTGTCCATTTTGCCGCCACCGTTCATGACCAATCTTTCTTGGCATGGCAGGATGTGGTTCTTCTCCGGTCATAAAACCACTCCATTGTTGTCTCCTCACCTAGCACCGCCGCTTGCTGTCGCCATCGCCGTATAATTTGATGTAAGTTAGTCTAATTATTTGGCTGTTTCTTTAGATTCGAGCGGTAGTGTTTTTCACTATCGCCGCAATGCCTTATAACCCCAAACAATAATCTGTTCCCTTCGCGGTGTCCTCGTTGTCGCTAGCGAGTTTCACCACGTGATAGCCTCTTTGTCGCCGAGGTTGTAGAAGAAGATAGAGAAAATGTGAGTGATTTCTAGGGCTGGGTGATAGTTAGCATATCCCTTCTCCGGTTCTTGCTTGATGTGCCGGTGTGCCACACAACGTGGCGCTCTCCAAGATCGTGGCTGATTCATGGGATAATAATACTAGGATGGTGACAGGTAGGAGCTTCATGTCTTGACACTATGACAGGTAGGAACTGGCAAGCAAGGGATTATGCTGTCTCGGATACTGGTATCTTTGACTAAGAACGTAGGTTCGTTTACACAAAGACGCCAGCAAGGTTAGCTTATATCATTGTATAACTAGTTCGCATCTGCTCACTGTCGTGGAAAGAATAACGTGGCTACTACCCTCACGACGTTTAATAGAGTTCCTCGTTAAATACACGTATCTTGTTCAATGCCAATGGAATATGCCCTACATATACTACATCGTGCATTCAATAGTAGGTTGATGGCTCGTATGGTGAAGGTAGTTAGCTAAACAAAAACTAAGGAATAGTTTAATTAGTTCGCCTTGAAACACAACCAGCGCGCGATGCATAATGCTCATTGACCTTAGTGAACCTCAGCATTGCCACGATGGGTTGTCGTGTCCTAGCAAGCACATCTAGGTTCGAAGCTCCGTGCTCGCAGGGTTCACAATTTTGTTCAACTTAGAGCTACTTTGGCTCCCATCATTTGGGACTGGCTAGAATTAAGGAATTCACTTGTAATTCTAAGAATCAACTTGTTTGGCTGCTACAGAATTAGTTATGAGATTCATTTGCAAATTCCATGTTATTGATTTCATGCCGAACCTTAATTCCTTTTAGTATTCTATTATTTCTATGAAATTGCCAAATAAAATGATATCATCAAGAGCTCGTTTGGCTCTCGTCATGTGGGACTAGAATCAAGAAATTCACTTGTGATTCCAAGAATCAACTTGTTTGGCATCAACATAATTGATTATGGAATTCATTTTCAAATTCCATGAATTTTTATTTCATGTCTAATCTTATTTTCTTTTGGTACCACCATGTCATTTCTGTGGAATTGTCAAAAAATGAAATGATATTAACAAAATTTCAGGTACATGTGTCAACGGTCGGCTCCGACAAGATGAGGGTGACATGGATCACAAAAGACGATGCACGGGCGGTCGTGGAGTATGGCACGACGTCAGGCAAATACCCATCCTCGCAGACCGGAACGACCACGACCTACTCGTACCTCGTCTACCGCTCGGGAAAAATCCACGATGTCCTGGTCGGCCCGCTGGAACCCAGCACGACCTACTACTACCGGTGCAGCTCCGACCGGTCGCGCGAGTTCTCTTTCCGGACGCCGCCGTCCAGCCTCCCTTTCAAGTTCGTCATCGTCGGCGACCTCGGACAGACCGGGTGGACCAAGACGACGCTGCAACACGTCGGGGCCGCCGACCACGACATGCTCCTCCTCCCGGGCGACCTCTCGTACGCCGACACCTTCCAGCCGCTCTGGGACTCGTACGGCCGCCTGGTGGAGCCGCTGGCCAGCGCGCGGCCATGGATGGTCACCGAGGGCAACCACGAGATCGAGAAGATCCCGCTCCTCGAGCCGCGCTCCTTCAAGGCCTACAACGCGCGGTGGCGCATGCCCTACGACGCCGGCGACTCCCCGTCGGGGTCCAACCTCTACTACTCCTTCGACGTCGCCGGCGGCGCTGTGCACGTCATCATGCTGGGGTCCTACACCGACTATGAGGCCGGCTCGGCACAGTACCAGTGGCTCCAGGGCGACCTTGCCAGGATCGACCGCGCCAAGGCGTCCTTCGTGGTGGCGCTCGTGCACGCCCCGTGGTACAACAGCAACGAGGCTCACCGGGGGGAGGGCGACGAGATGCGCGACGCCATGGAGGCGATGCTCTACGGCGTGCACGTGGACGCGGTGTTTGCCGGGCACGTGCACGCGTACGAGAGGTTCGCGCGCGTGTACCGCGGCAAGGTGGACCCCTGCGGGCCGGTGCACGTCACCATCGGCGACGGCGGGAACAGGGAAGGGCTTGCGGAGAAGTTCGTCGACCCGCAGCCCAAGGCGTCGGTGTTCCGTGAGGCGAGCTTCGGCCACGGCAGGCTGCAGGTGGTGAACGTCACGCACGCGCTGTGGACGTGGCACCGGAACGACGACGACCAGCCCGTGGTGGCCGACCAGGTATGGATCACCAGCCTCGCGGCAAACCCGGCTTGTAGCAAGCGAAAGCGCGCAGCTGAAGCCTAATCCTGATGTCGAAAAATGCTGTATATTGCTAAACTAGCTACCGCTGCTGTCTGTTGCACTACATGCGATGGAAACATCTTTATGATTTGAAGTCTTATACTAGTACTACATGTACATACATTTACAACGAAGTGAGATTTCATTGGAATTGGCGACATTTAATCGTCTAATAATTTAGTGATCGCATTCTTATTAATATGAGTTCGCTATTTCGGTGCTATAGCATATTTGGGAGGTGAACGCTACGCTAAACAAAATTTAATCGCTATGGCGCTAATCATGTAACGTCACAACGCAATAGCGGTGCTAAAAAACTATGTAAATAGGTTCAACCCATGTGCCCATTCAGCCCACGTGTCCACCACGCCCAACACTCTGTATCTAAACCTATCTCAACTCAACCCTAATCCCCAGTTCCCCCTCCCCACGTGACGGTGGTGACTGCTGCCAACTACAACGCCCGTCTCCTCCAGGTCCATCCGGTCGGCCACCTCCGCTCGGCATGTCCACTAGACGTAGTGAAGCACCAGGAGGACGCGCATCTCAAGTCTCCGACCAGTGAGCTGAACTGACGCAGGTCTTCTCTCCAACTAGTCCTGCAATCCCTAGTAATACATGCTATACCTTAATTTTTAAATTTTTTTACGCACGCTATAACTTGCACAACGTCTCGAGAAAGCTATTCTTTCCTTACTTTTACTGTTTTTGCTGATTTTACAAACCGTCCAGCCAAGTTGATCCGATCAGTCGAAAAAATAGGTAGTACTAGAAAGTACTAAAATATAAGGGTGTCTAATCTGAGTTAGAGTAAGATGATGTCATGCAATCTCAGTTACAAGCCCATATGTAACTAGAAATGTTTCACCTCTTTTGCAACTAAATAATCTCAGTTGCAACCCTCGTACAACTCAAAATCTTACTTGTAACTCACATGATGCACGAACCACGATACAAATCTAGTGGATTAAGATATAACTGAACTCTAAATTAATTCTCAGTCGGCTGAGAATTACCAAAACCCCAAAAATAAGTACTGGAAATTATACGAATATTATTTTATTTTATTTACTTAAGGTAGGTAGATAGTTTGGAGTCAATATGGCCTTACCTTTTTTCCAAGAAATCCCCAACTAGGGATTGGATCCCACTATCATAGAGATAACTGAATACATGAGTAGCAGTAGCATCTATTGTGCAAAAGAGAAAAACGGAAAGAGAAAGAGTTCCTCGCCGCCTGGTGCTAGCGGAATTAAACGAAAGGAATGGGTCTAGAGAATCCAAAGAGCAACAACAAACACATCATGATTGATAGATTTTAGACAGCACCCAGGGCCGCCAAAGAGATTTATCAATATAACCATCCTTCAGCTACTATCGTCCTCCAAAAGTTCTCTCAACTGATATGTATCTTCCTCATTGGTTTTCTCATTCTCCCATCTATCGCCTTCTAGCCGAAGGACCGCATTCGACACTCCAACAATCTGTTTCCCAATCACCAGATTCTTCATAGCCTCTGCACCATCTTGAAGAACCTCTTAATTTGCAACGTTATGTAAACATGCCTAGTATTTCATAAAAACAACAGAGTGGCATATTAGTTCACTAGGAGAGTTAATAAACTTTCCTTCGAAACAAGCCATGCTATGAAGTTTCAAGATTTCCGAGCATATAGCAGAGACACCTATAATGTGGACATTTCGAGTTGCAGGTAAATATTGGTGGAACCACGAGAAAAATTGAGAGAAGGAAGCAGGGCGATTGTATGCTCCTACTGCTCTCCCCACACAACTCCATACACACTTGGTTGTAGAACATTCAAAGAAGAGAGGAAGAATTGTTTCTTCATAGTCATATAACTAAGATTTGTATTTCCCACTTAATTCCTCATAATTGTTAGCTTTGCGATAAGTAAATAACGAAGAACGAAAATAAAATCGCAGCGAGGGGACACATATTTAACGTGGAAAACCCTCTCCAACAAAAAGAGGGGAAAAACCACGGGCGCCAGCCAGCGAAACTTCACTATAACGGAGAGTGTTTACACAACGCCAGGGATTTCACAGATGCAACTTATCCTAGCCGGCGGCTTACAAGAGGTATATATCACGGTGGTAACCTAGGTCATCGGCCCAAGCCTCCGGCGATGGGCCTTGCTCCGCTCCGTCAGAAGTTGGCCTCTACTTTGTAGAATTTGGATCAACATATAACAATAATCATGTTGTCTTTTGTGGATATGGCATTGTGCCAGATTAGCCACAACCACACATTGATTTTAAGTCGAATCTTTGCCTTCCAAAGATTCCTAAAGGATGTGTCAATGCCATTGCTACCAAGGTGCTTCTACTTAGATTCCAATGAAAGTTGTTTGCTTTTTGTACATTTATAGACATGCTTATCTTATTCTGAATTCAGAGCCATCAGACAAAGCATACTTTGTAGCTCTCTCGTTTATTCCTGAAGATCACTAGACACCATCTTATGAAGGTGAGTCTCCATCTTACTGGCGGCAGTGGCCACTGAGATATGTTGTTCATTACAAACATCAAAGAAATCTGGGAATTTATCTTTCAAAGGGCAATAACCACGCTAGGAATTTTCCCAGAAACTTGTTCTCTTCCCATTTCCCGTCTGCATCAATCTCCCACAATGATATAAATCTTTGACATGCAGCATATCAGACCAAAAAGCTGAGTCAGAGGCTTTGCGTTTTGTTTCATAAATCTCAGAATCACCTAGGTATTTACTTTTCATAAAATCTTGCCATGGACCTGAGCCACTTTCAACACCCGGATTTTTAATCCCAGATGCATGTTATGCCATACATCGCAATCTCAGGATTACCATTTTTGCGAGACATAACAGATTGGATATCACAGTACATCATTGATACATTGCAAATGTATCTATAATTTTTGATGTTCCATGCTTGGTTTTATCCACTTTCTTGTGTTTTGTTCCAACTTTGGAGTACTTTTCATATGCTTTCTTGGACTAACCTATTAACAAGAGCCACAGTGCCAGCTGCCTGTTTTCTGCTGTTTTTGGTTCTAGGAAAGTCAGAAAATGAATATTCTCGGAATTGGACGAGACAAAAGCCAAAGTGCCTATTTTTCCGGAAGGGATCAAGTGCAGTGCTGAGGGAGACGGAGAGGGGCGGGGCCCACACCACCTGGCCAGCGGCCAGGCCACCTGCGCCAGGTGGTCCGGCCCCTTGCACCCCCTCGGCCTCTCCTTCCGCTTATAAGTTTCCCTCAGGACGAAAACCCTAGGTCCCCGATCAAAAATCCATGAAAGAGTCTGTAGCCGCCGTCATCTCCATCCCTAGATTAGGAGAGATCTGAAGCTCTTCCCGGCACCCTGCCAGAGAGGGGAATTCACCCTGGAGGCCTTCTTCATCACCATGCAAGCCTCCGGTGTGATGCATGAGTAGTTCATCCTTGGACTACAGATCCATGTAGTAGCTAGATGGCTGGTTTCTCCTCCTTTGTGCTTTCATGTTTAGATCTTGTGGGCTCCGTTCATGATCAAGATCATCTATTTGTAATTCATACATGTTGTGTTTGCGGGGATCCGATGGATATGGAGATGCTATTTCAGATTGATTATTGATTCTATCATGTCTTTGTTATTTGAGATCTTGCATGCTTTCCGTTGTTAGTAGCTATCTTGGCCAAGTAGATGCTAGCAACTCCAAGAGTTAGTATTTATGCTCGATAGTGGGTTCATGCCTCTGGTAATCTGGGGAAGTGACAGAAATCTCTAAGGTACTAGATGTGATGTTGCTACTAGGGAGAAAACAATGATCCTTTGTTCATAGAACAATTGTATTGTTTACCTTACACGCAGTTCGTAAAGCAATAATCTGTTGCTTGCAACTTAATACTGGAGGGGGTTCGGATGATAACCTGAAGGTGGATTATTAGTCATAGATGCAGTTGGATGGCGGTCTATGTATTATGTTGTATTGCCCAATCAAGTCTCAAAGGAGTCAAGATGATTAGTATATGCATGTATTGCTTTCTCGGTGTTTGTCAATTGCCCCGCTGTAATTTGTTCACCCAGCATGTTATCTATCTAAGAAGATCCACCTCTAGTGAACTATGGATCCCGGTCCTTGTCTTTTACATACAATCTACAATCTTTTACTGCTTTGTGTTTACTTTCTGCAAACTAATACTTCTTTCCATTCGATACGTTTAATCCTTTGTTTTCCACAAAACACGGTGAGATTGACAACCTCATCGCAAGTTGGGGACAAAGTTCTGTGTTTGTGTTGTGCAGGTCTCCACGTTGCTACTAGCACCGGTAGTGCGCCCTGCCAAAGCTCAGCTAGTAACACATTTGGGGTGTTTCCTTGCTCCTACTGGTTCGATTAAACCTTGGTTTCATAACTGAGGGAAACTTGCTGTTGTGCTCATCATACCTTCCTCTTGGGGTTCCCAACAAGCTCTACATCAACCACGATCCATCAACACTTTTCTGGGCGTCGTGCATTGAGCCATCAAGCATTTTCAAGGCCGCTTGGGGAGTCAAGGACTTCTGCACAAGGGGAGTCCCTCATAACCAATCTCTTTACTTTGTTGTTTTTGTTTTGCTTAGTTTCTTTTTGTTTTGTTTGCCTGTTTTGTTCTTCAAAAAACACAAAAAAAATTAGTTTTACTTGTTTTGCTTTCTTATTTGAAAACACAAAAAATTAGTTCCTATCTTGAGTTGCCACTATGTCTAGCCTTGCTCCAATCACTATGTCACCCGAGGAAATGATTCTCACTTTTAAACAAGGAATTGAGGAAAGTTTTAAGGAAGCTTGGTCTAGAATCTCTGATCTACATGAAAAGACTGAGCCTAAAATGATTCAAGGCTTGTTCCTTAGCAGTTTTTACCTTGGGATTGCTCTTTGCTATAGATATGCTTTAGATGCTATTGTGGAAGGAGATTTCCTCCAATGTAATGAGGATGATGCCATCAATGCTATAAAGAAATTGATCCTCACTTACACTATGCCTAGCCAAATTGATATTTCTTTCGCAAAAATATTTGCTAGGTTGAACACTCTTGAGGCTAGCACTACTAGCTTAGAAAGTTTCTATAATACGCTTAGGGAGCATCACAATTATGTTCCAATAAATTCTGAACCATCAAAGTGGCTCCCTATAGTAAAGATTGAGATAAACACTGAAACTTTTCAAGCCCGCTGCGATATCTTGTCTGAATTTTGTCTTATGCCCAAAGATATTTATGAATCTTTGAATCTTTGGGGGCTTACTGAAGGAGGAAGAGAAATATCTCTTGCTAATAATGCTACCGTGTTACCTATTGGAATAGCTGAAGGAGTGTTTACAAAAATCCTTGGGAAAATGATTTCTACTGATTATCTTGTTATTGAATGTGCAGGAAAAGGACAAATTACACTTGGAAGGTCCCTATTAGAACTCCTTGGAGCAATAATAGATGTGGCAAAGGGGACCATGCACCTTTCTTCTCCACCAAACAATCACATTTTCCCAAAGGTTAATAATAAAA
The DNA here is from genome assembly GCA_023614405.1 of Avena insularis. Classification (NCBI taxonomy): domain Eukaryota; kingdom Viridiplantae; phylum Streptophyta; class Magnoliopsida; order Poales; family Poaceae; genus Avena; species Avena insularis. The sequence continues at coordinate 376,137,382 of CM042689.1, forward strand.
ATAAGAGAGGTAAGGGCAAGAAATTTGGTTTTAATGCTTCTTCATTTGAGAACACTTGATTCTTTCTTTGCTTCTTATGCCTAACTTAAAGGCGTTAAAGAAAAATACTTGTTGGGAGATAACCCAAGAGTTTTAGATGAGTCTTGAAAGTTATTACCTCTGTAATAACCTCTCCTTATTCTTTTTATTTGCTTTTTATGCCAAGAGTAACCTCTAATGAGAGTGAAGTAATGATTGGGAAAGTTGCTGTCCCGAAACAGATTTCTGTGCTTCACCATAAAAATTCCAGAGAGAGTTCTGTACATCGGAATGAGCTGTAATTTTTTGTGATTCTGCCCCAGGTTGTTATCTAACTTTCATTAGTTCAACACTTCTTGATTTGAGCAACAGAAGGTCTTCGAAAAAAATCGTCTTTACCTGCTAGTCTGTTTTGACAGATTTCTGTCATTTTCTGCATTTGCTTCTTGTGGGTTCCTTTTTGAATTCTTTTGGGGAATTGAGCTTTTTGAGGGAAGTGCTACAGTATCTAGTGTTCTAATAGAAGTTTATTTGGTGTTAGAACTGAACCATAATACTTATTTATCTTAAGTGCACTAATGTTGCTAATGAGATTGTGTGAAGTTTTGTATGAAGGAAAATTTTCAGGTGTATGGAAGGAATGAGTAATGAGATGAGGGATGGACTAAAGCTCAAGCTTGGGGATGCCACGCATGTCACCCCAAGAAATATCCAAGAAGTGCAAGCGTCAAAGCTTGGGGATGCCCAAGGCACCCCCTTCTTCATCAATAAAAATTCCAGGTTTCTTCCAAACGCTTCCTTTTTATTGTTTCATGCACAGTTGTGTTTTTCTTGGAGCGTCTTCTTTTTTGTTTTTGTTTTGGTTTTTAGTTTGGTTTGGTTTGGAAAAGAGTAGGAAATTTCATGCTTATGTGGTAAAAATAGCTTGTTTTTGACCGTGGCTATGCTTTGTCATGCCATGCTTGATATTGTTTTGGCTTTATGTTTAGTATTCTTTGCTGTAGCATGACTTGTTATAAATAATTGAGATTGCTTAATGTGCCTTGGATGAATCATACGTTGTTTTAGCATATTAAAGCATAGTATAGTGGTATTCTCCTTTGATGCTTTATTTGGGTTGACTTGGCGCATGCTTACACCATGTTATGACTTTCACAAGTCACCATAGCCTTTATGATCCTTTAGTTTTCAACTTGTAGTATCACTTTATGCTTTGATCAATGATGTTTTGTCGCTCTGCATGATTATGGCCATTATTGCTCTCTTAGTTTGTCGCTCCCAGTCTTTTGCTAGCCTCCACAACAAAGTATGAGTTCCACTCATGCATCCAACTCCCTAAACCAAGTTATTCCAAAGAGTCCACCATACCTACCTACTAGCATATGCTATTCCAAGTATATTCATGCTTTTGTCTACCTTCCACTTGTGATGAGAAAACTAGTGATTAAAGCTCTCGAGAACTTGATGGCACACTTTACTTTATTGCCTCTAATAAACTTGAACCATTGGGTCCTTCTTTGTTGCGTATATGCTTGTGCTTTATAAGTTGAAGTTAGCAGAACCATGTTTCATGGGGAATGCTTTCAACATTGCACTTGTACTTTGTACCCCGTTGATATCATGTTCTTTTGCTTACGGATCCCGGCGGTGTGAAATAAAAGTGGAACTTGTAAGATCATGGAGTTTGTATGTGTGTTAGAGAAACGCCTGGGCTAGCCATGCCTAATCATGGTGGAAACTTGCAGCATCACCATAATGAGCACTCTATGAAGAATCCTCAATAAAAACCTATGCAAATAGCAAATAAAAATATCGCTGAGATGCTCATTGTCTTCTTGCCTTGTCATTTTGATTATGGGAAAGCTCCCGTATCATGTGCAAGGGGTACCCCGTTGGCGGTTCTTAATGATACACATATACTTACAATGACAAGAGCTTACTCGTGACTGAAGTTGAGTAGCATGAGGATCGGTCTTCGTAAGTAAGGGGCATGAGATTTCGGTTTATAACTTGTCAATCATATCCTCTTAGTTGTGTCACTTTAACCTTAACCACCTTCAAGATGCTTATGATAGGGGCAATGAGAGATGAAAGCTACAAGTACCATAATTCTTGGAAGCTCTTTATGAGACTTGAATCCCTACTTCCTTTTACAAAAGGCCTTTCTTCCACCATTATATTGAGTCTCCACCTTCTGCCTTTATGCACCTTCTTTGAGAGCATAGTGGCCATTCTTAGTTCTATGTGCATTGTCCCAAGACTAGTTGATTGATGCATAACTTGATATTGCTTGTTTTAAACTATTGTATCTAGTCACTCTTATGAACTTTGAAGGTGTCCTATGCATTTATATTTGCTACTCTATTGAGGGACAAGCTGAATACTATTATGCTATGTTTTCTTTATGTGAAACAAACAAACATCTTACAAAGCATGTTATTCATGAATCTTTTGTTTGTGCCTTTTCATGTTGCATCATAGTTTCTTTGTCTTATTGCTAGAACTTTGTCTTTCATGTTATGATTGAAGTACTATGATCCCAGATTTGAATGTTTTGCAAATACTTTGATCAAGTATTTGATGGTGCATGTCACCTCAAAAATTATTTATTTTTATCACTTACCTACTCGAGGATGAGCAGGAGTTAAGCTTGGGGATGTTGATACATTGCAAATGTATCTATAATTTTTGATGTTCCATGCTTGGTTTTATCCACTTTCTTGTGTTTTGTTCCAACTTTGGAGTACTTTTCATATGATTTCTTGGACTAACCTATTAACAAGAGCCACAGTGCCAGCTGCCTATTTTCTGCTGTTTTTGGTTCCAGGAAAGTTAGAAAATGAATATTCTCGGAATTGGACGGGACAAAAGCCAAAGTGCCTATTTTTCCGGAAGGGATCAAGTGCCAGAATACGAGACGAAGAGGGGCTAGGGGCCAGCCACACCACCTGGCCGCGCGGCCAGACCTGACCCGCGCCAGGGGGTGGTCTAGCTGACCCCAGCACCCCCTCGGTCTCTCCTTCCGCCTATAAGTTTCCCTCGGGACGAAAACCCTAGGTGCCCGATCAAAAATCCACAAAAGAGTCTGTAGCCGCTGTCATCTCCATCCCTAGATCGGGAGGGATCTGAAGCTCTTCCCGACACCCTGCCGGAGAGGGGAATTCACCCTGGAGGCCTTCTTCATCACCATGCAAGCCTCCGGTGTGATGCGTGAGTAATTCATCCTTGGACTACAGATCCATGTAGTTGCTAGATGGCTGGTTTCTCCTCCTTTGTGCTTTCATGTTTAGATCTTGTGAGCTCCGTTCATGCATGATCAAGATCATCTATTTGTAATTCATACATGTTGTGTTTGCGGGGATCTGATGGATATTGAGATGCTATTTCAGATTGATTATTGATTCTATCATGTCTTTGTTATTTGAGATCTTGCATGCTTTCCGTTGTTAGTAGCTATCTTGGCCAAGTAGATGCTAGCAACTCAAGTTTGTATTTATGCTCGATAGTGGGTTCATGCCTCCGTAACTGGGAAGTGACAGAAATCTCTAAGGTACTAGATGTGATGTTGCTACTAGGGAGAAAACAACGATCCTTTGTTCATAGAACAATTGTATTGTTTACCTTACACATAGTTCGTAAAGCAATAATCTGTTGCTTGCAACTTAATACTGGAGGGGGTTCGGATGATAACCTGAAGGTGGATTATTAGTCATAGATGCAGTTGGATGGCGGTCTATGTATTATGTTGTATTTCCCAATCAAGTCTCAAAGGAGTCAAGATGATTAGTATATGCATGTATTGCTTTCTCGGTGTTTGTCAATTGCCCCGCTGTAATTTGTTCACCCAGCATGTTATCTATCTAAGGAGAGCCACCTCTAGTGAACTATGGATCCCGGTCCTTGTCTTTTACATACAATCTAAAATCTTTTACTGCTTTGTGTTTACTTTCTGCAAACTTATACTTCTTTCCATTCGATACGTTTAATCCTTTGTTTTCCGTAAAACACGGTGAGATTGACAACCTCATCGCAAGTTGGGGACAAAGTTCTGTGGTTGTGTTGTGCAGGTCTCCACGTTGCTACTAGCACTGGTAGTGCGCCCTGCCAAAGCTCAGCTAGTAACACCTTTGGGGTGTTTCCTTGCTCCTACTGGTTCGATTAAACCTTGGTTTCATAACCCAGGGAAACTTGCTGCTGTGCTCATCATACCTTCCTCTTGGGGTTCCCAACGATCTCTACATCAACCACGAGCCATCAACACTTTTCTGGGCGCCGTGCATTGATCCATCAATCATCCATTACAAACCATAATAAGAGCTTACACAAATAAAGGATCTCATGATCCAGTCTTAGTACAATCAAGTAGCGGAATAAATAGCGTAGCGGTGGGCTCCATATTTAGTGTCACAACCAATGTTGACGGTAGGAGATGATCCTAGTTGTCGTAGCCGTCCTGTTGTCCTTCTTCAGTTTAGTCCTCCTCATAGTCTGGCCACGGGAATAGCCAGGGACAAAGCCATGAGTACTCTTTAAGTAATCACAAACTATCACTAACAATTAAGGTAGTTCTAGTAGGAATGCTAAGTCTAAGTTTATTTGTAAAGTTAAGTTTGAAACCTAAGCTGAGTTCAGAAACAAAGAAAGATAAAATAAAGTTCTAAATCACCTAAGTGGGAACTTAGTTGTCATAGTCACAACCATGTTGTGGTCAAGTCATGTCACAATTCATTTCATAAGTCATTTTGAAAACATCTGACAACGAAACAGTATGGCCACTCCAACTGTCCATAATCATGACGCTATTCGAATAGTTTGACACTCTGCAGAGGTGGTACACTTTCACCATAAAATTCGATACATCTGTCAGGGATAATCCTGAATCATCATACTTAGTATGCAGATAATCAAACATAACCTTTCCTTTACACACTCTAGTATAAGCACCTCTCCTATGAGCTTGGCCTCCCAGCTATGGCCATCTGCCATCCTGGGCACTGCATAGGTGGACAACATTGAGAGGTAGCCTCAGCTCAAACCTCTCCCGTGAGGGAACTAATACTAATGCATATAAACTTTCGGCTAAGCCTTACCTAATTATGGTATTGTGGTTGTATGGTAAAATTGGAATGGTATCGCATCTAAATCCAACCATCAGTTTTTATCAAAAAGGGATAAGGCTCATGCCTCAATATTTTCATCATCCTCATAAACCATTTGTGTTTCTCAACACATGTCAAAACATCTCAATATAATGACTCATCATTCCAAGGTTTTCACAAGTCATTTTCACCAAGTATTCCCATGTAAAGTGATCAAGTTTTTGAGGGTTTGCTCTAATCACTAAGTTAAGAGTGTTCACTAATGTGGGATGCTAATCTCAATCTCATACCATAGAATGACATCTAAGTCTAATTAGATAGGTCAAGTTTTATACTCTTTATGCTATCTATAAACAAAGTAAAGAACTTTGGTAAAGTAAAATAAGTAAAGCTTGTAAATAAAACTTGGAGTAGGTATAAGTCAAAAGGTATAACCAAAGCATGCCTAATGCATCTTCTTAGGTTATCTAGCTTGCAAGGTTTAGCTTGCATTGTTAATGATGGCACTACAAGAAATGTGTTATTCTATGACCTTCTAATAGTGACCGTGGACAAAATCGTCATAGAGTTATGACGATTTTACCGCAGATGGTCGTAAGTCGTTCGAGAGGATCAAAACCTTAGAAAATAACGACGATTTTGCTCAAAAATGTCATAGTTTCATTATCTCAAATTGTCATAACCCTATAGATATAGCCTACGATGTTATTTGTGGCTAACTATGACGATTTAGAATCGTCGTAGCATCCAAATATAGATAAGTTAAAATTGGTAGTTGGCCATGTCAGCAATTTCGTCTATGTGTTATGTCTATGTGTCAGTTTTTGTCTACGTGTCATATCCATGTGTCAATATCTACTTATGTGGCACTGTTTGAATTTATCAGCACCCATATTTACCCAAAGGGGCACGAACACACCAAGCAACGTCAGGCCGACCAATTTCCGCAAAAAATGGGCATGGGCGTGGCCGCAAGGGTTCGAACCCGAGACCTTCTCACCCCTCTGAGCCGCGCTAACCACTGCACCAACTGATTCTTTGTGTTCTAGTACTACAACCGCCTCTATAACTACATTGATTTGTTGGGTCTGGGCTCTCGGTAGGACTGGGCCTTTATGGGAAGCGGGCTGCAACAGATTTGGTTTGGGCCGTCCTTGAGCTTATGTACGATAGTTTAGGTCTAGGCCAACTCGGTTGGTCTGGTTAGGATAGTATTTTTTCTCCTTCTTTTTTTCTGTTTTCTTAATTCTTTTGTATCTTTTTTATAAGAAGTCCAAAAGAATTAATTTTTGTCTCTCAATTTTTATAAAATTCAGTATATCATCTTAGGGTGTTAATTTGCAATACTTTGATTTTTTACAAGTAGTGAATTTACTAATCCCACATTCGTCCATAGTAGGGATAATATCATAATTCGAAATGTGAGTTTGAAATTATGGTTTTGGCTTCAAAATTGTGGGGGAGTGCAATGGATCTCTGAAAAAATGTCATATTGTGAATCTAAAAATGATTTTTACAAAAAATTACAAGCATTAGATCATGTACCTATAGTTCAAACCGGACCCACTTCCTACCGATTGAGTAGGAATTTGTCTTTTTCACGACGGACGGATGGAAAATTTTAAGATACCCTGGTTGAGACATTGTCCATGTAAGGTGGTCTAGTATTTTTAAAAAATAGCATGGTACCATTTTGAAACTTTCATTTGATGGTCGCTTCACAAAACACCCCTTTTTTGCACTCGAAAAATGGAAAATGCTTTGTTGGTGCGATGAAAAGGAAAACTTCCTCTTGGAACATTGTTGGCTATCCCATGATACACGTGCGTGCACAATATGGACACATTTTCACAACCTATGCCGCGATTATAGGCATAACACTGGTCGTTTAGCCCGAAAGCCATGAAACCACGGACATGATAGGTCATATCTATGAAGGTTTTTTCGACATGCCATCCATTAACCAAGTTTGGTATTTTTTCTTGCAACTATGTCACATAATATGACACCACACGAAGGATTTATATTGTTTAGACTGTTTTTAAATTTCTTATGTCCGTTTAAAAATTTTCCCGTTTCAAGCTATGGCCAAAACGGTGGGCATGAAGATAGGGGATGAGCCTCGCTAAAATTGCATTTTATCTCTGAAGAAATATCATATTTTGAATCTAAAAATGATTTTTGCAAAAAATCATGAGCATCCGATCATGTACCTGTAGTTTAAACTGGACCCACTTTCTACCAATTCGGCAGACATTTGTTTTTTTACCAGGGATGGAAGGAAAGGTTTGTGAATCTCCGTTTGGGACTTTTTTCATGTAAAGTGGTATTATTTTTGAAAAATGGGGTGGTAGCATTTTTGAATTGAATATTTGGTGTTGCTTCACAAAACGCTCCGATTTTGGCACTCAGAAAATAGAAAATGGCTTTTCTGTGCCACGAAAAGGAAAACTTCCTCCTGCAACATTGTTCGTCATCCCAAGATGCACATGTGTGCACAATATGGGCACATTATCACAAACTATGCTGCAATTCCAGCCATAACACTGGTCGTTTGGCCCGAAAGCCATGAAACCCCGAACATGATAGGTCATTTCTAGAAAGGTTTTTTTGACATACAATCAATTAACCAACTTTGGTGTTTTTCTTTGAAACTATGTCACATAATATGACACCAAGCGAAGAATTTACATTGTTCAGACCGTTTTTGAATTTCTTATGCCCGTTTCAAAATTTTCGTGTTTCAAACTATGGTCAAAACGGCGGGAATGAAGATAGGGGATGAGGCTCACTAAAATTGCATTGGATCTCTGAACAAACATTATATTGTGAGTCTAAAAATTATTTTTCCAAAAAATCATGAGCATTAGATCATGTACCTGTAGTTTAAATCGGACCCACTTCCTATCCATTCGGCAGACATTTGTCTTTTTTACCAGGGGTGGACGGAAAGGTTTTCGAATCCCCGATTGGGACATTTTTCATATAAGGTGGTCTAGTATTTTTACAAAATAGGGTGGTAGCATTTTTTATTCACCGTTTGGTGTTGCTTCACAAAACACCCCGATTTTGGCACTTAAAAAAATAGAAAATGGCTTTTCCATGCGAAGAAAAGGAAAATATCCTCCTGCAACATTGTTTGCCATCCCAAGATGCACATGTTTGCACAATATGGGCACATTATCACAAACTATGTTGCGATTTTGGCCATAACATTGGTCGTTTGGCCTAAAAGTCATGAAACCTCGAACATGATAGGTAATTTCTATGAAGTTTTTTTCGAGATGCAATCAATATTCCAAGTTTGGTATTTTTCCTTGCAACTATATCACATAACATGCCACCACGCGAAGGATTCATATTGTTCGGATCATTTTTGAATTTTTTATGCTCGTTTCCAAATTTTCGTGTTTCAAACTATGGTCAAAACGGCGGGAATGAAGATAGGGGATGAGGCTCGCTAAAATTGCATTGGATCTCTGAAGAAACATCGTATTGTGAGTCTAAAAATTATTTGAAAAAAATCATGAGCATTAGATCATGTACCTGTAGTATAAACCGGACCCACTTCCTATCGATTCGGCAAACATTTGTCTTTTTCACCAGGGATGGAAAGAAAGGTTTTTAAATCTCCGATTGGGAAATTGTTCAGGTAAGGTGGTCTATTATTTTAAAAAAATAGTGTGGTTGCATTTTTTTATTCACTGTTTGGTGTTGCTTCACAAAACGCCTCAATTTTGGCACTTAAAAAAATAAAAAATGGCTTTTTGATGCGACGAAAAGGAAAACTTCCTCCTGCAATATTGTTCCCCATCCCAAAATGCACATGCGTGCACAATATGTGCACATTATCATAAACTATGTCGCGATTCTGGCCATAATATTGATCGTTTGGGTACCTGTATTGTGCGTCTACAAATGATTTTTTCCAAAAACATCGTGATTTTGGCCATAACATTATCACAAAGAAACATCGTATTGTGAGTCTACAAATGATTTTTTCAAAAAATCATGAGCATCAGATCAGGTACCTGTAGTTCAAACCGGACCCACTTCCTACCAATTCGGCATGAATTTGTCTTTTTCACTATGGATGGACGGAAAGGTTTGAGATTACCCGATTGTGACATTGTCTTTGCAAGATGGTCTAGTATTTTTGAAAAATAGGGTGGTACCATTTTGAAAATTTTATTTGATGGTCACTTCACGAAACATCCCATTTTTTGGCACTTCGAAAATGTCTTTTTTTTCCGACAAATCATATCGCAGGAATCTGCCTCCCACGGATCGACCATCTGTGTCTGATCTGGGTTGATCAATTCTCATCCAAGGGATGAGGTTTGCACAAATAAACACACCTGCCCTCACCTCACTTCCCCTCCTGGCGCCGCCACTCTTCCTCGCGGCTAACCCTAGCCTTCGGATCGATCCCGCCCCTCTCCCCCTCTCAGCAGCCTGCCGCTGAGCCGCGCGGACCTCTCATCTCTGCCATTGATCCGCACGCAACCGGACTCGAGCTCCTCCAGCCATCAACTCCCCACTGTGGCCACCACCACAGCGACCGGCACCTCTAGATCGCCTCCAGCCAAACCCTACCCTCCTGATCTCCCTTCCCTCCCATGCACCGCCGATCTCCCCCGCAGAGCACCGACTTGCATCCCGCACACGACACCCTGCATCCAAACAATAACACCCTCCTCCATGTGCATCACCGACACCACCTCCTGCCTAGCCAGCCGCCCCGTACCAACGGCATCATCGACTGGTCGATGGGCTCCCTCGTCGTCTCCTCCACCACAGGCTCTCGTGTCTTGGCGCTATCTGCAGATCCCTCGTCCTCAAGGTCGGTGACCCCCACTGGCTTGGTGGCCATGGAGGGCATCTAGAGGCCGCCCCTGTCCTCAAGGTCGGCGACCCCCACTAGCACGGTGGCCATGGAGGGCTAATCCTCCCACGGTGTCTTCAAGGCGTGGATCCATCTCATTTCCGGCGCCCGCGTCCTCCCTCGCCTCGCCCGCTTCCTCAAGGTACTCGCTGTCGCCTCTAACTATACAAGTGGCCACCGTGCCTCTCGCCTCGATGATGACCTCCTATAATTGCAACGGCGCCCACTCCCGTCCTATAGTTGCTCGATTCATGTTTGATCTTGTATGGTTCAAGCTCAATCTGCCTGTGCCCGCTCCCGAGCACATAATGTTACCAGTTCCTCCATAGCCTAGAGTAATTGCAACACACGCATGTATATGAATGATGTATCATCGATATAGCAGTTACCATCTATAGATATTACTGCACATTTGCTCTAATTCTCACGGGCATGCTTTAAAATGGAAATTCATGTTTGTTCTGCTAATAAGTGATCATCCTTTTGTGGAATATTTGACTATGTACTTGAGATGGTTAATACATGATGTTCTGTAACTTGAGATATCCTTTAGGACAGTTTGCTTTGGTCCAACATATGAATATTTGACTATGTTAATAGCTGCTTGTATGCGTACTACTCAATTTGTACTACTGAGAATATATACGTTCGTATGGACACTCGATTGAGGTACTGTCTGACTTGATCGCTAGTTATTCCGTCTCCGACTCCTACGTTCTCTTGCCATATACTACCTGTGTGAATTTGCCTTGTGTTTGTCCTCCGTTTTCTTGCGTATTGAGATAGATTTTGAGATTGATTCAACTGTCGGTTGCTGTTTTCTACTACTGTATGTAGATGTGTGTTGATTTTATTGAAATGGGACTATAGCTAGTAGTTAGTATTGCCAGGATGCATGGGTAATCTTCAGAGGTTGACATTTCAATATCAAAATCACTATTATTAGATCAAAATTACTGTTAGTATTGTCAAACTACTGCTAGTATTGTCAGGATGGATGCAGAATGTTGTTTTGTTAGATTAGATGCATGCGTGAATATTTTATTGAGTGAATCCCTGATGAACTACATGGGTAATGGTTATTTTATTACATCACAGTCTTAGCGTCTTGATAATTGTTGTTGTTAGATGCTGCAATCGTCTACCGTCTTTTCTTCTCCAATCTACTGTCTCTTTTTGTGCATCATCGTAGATTCTTGATAAACTCCTGCTAGCTAGTTATTTAAAATCTTATTGTCATTTTTTTGTGTGCATGTTCGAGCCCCATTTAATAGATGATCCCAGGTCAATAACAAGCAGCCTAAATGATGCAGATGCCTTCTTCTCCCATGCATGAATACCTGTGTTTTCTCACTACTATGTCTCTCATGCTGATTTGTAAATATAGAGTAGTTTGTAATTAAGTAACCCATTTTTTACTAGAGAAGTAAAGTTCTAATAAACTACTATGGCAGTTGCTATTCTTAATGATTCAAGTTGTGAAAGTTTCATGGTGGTTGCTAGTGATCTGTGTGTAACCTTAACCTCAACACTTAATTTTCTTGTGGAGTATTTCCTGGCGCTTAATTTTCTATCTGTTGTTCTTTTCGTGTACATGGACTATTCTCTAGAGCTTAATGTGTGCTAGTACATTTATTCTATCTAGTACTTGTAGTGTTCTAGTCATGCATTTTATGAACTACATGCGTATGTTTGAGTGCTAGTAGCGATTACTTTGTGATATTCTAGTCCTATTGAACTTGTCTCTGTAACTTTATTACTGAATGTAGGACTTCCTGGCTTGTGCTTATTGAAGTTTTATCAAATTAATTTATCTAGAAGAATAAATCTAGAGAACTTTGTATTTCTATAGTTTTGGTGATTAAAACTACACTTGAACAGGGTATGTTGCTGCATTACCACTCTATTAATTTTGGTGATTAATTTTAGTGAGTAATTTCGGTGATTCAACTGCACTTGACTGAAACTGCACTTAATTGTTAATTAGTTTTGCATTAACTTGACTAATTCCTGATTGCCAAATTCAGGTCCGGGAGTATACCTGTATTGCTTTCTTATGGAGGAGTATACTTGGAGGTGCTCTTTGGTGCCCTAGTGGATGCTCTGCCCCTGCTAGGTGGGGGCGATCTGTCACTGGTTGATTCAGACGAGCTACTGGTGGGGAAAGGCTACCAGCGAGCTACTGGGGATCGATCCAGTTGACCCGCATGTTTCGAGGATCCATCTCGGCTGCCTGCGAGCTACTAGGAATCGATCCAGCTAACCCGTGCGTTTCGAGGATCCATCCCAAACGAAGAGAGTACTTCTATGTGTAATAATATTGTTTGTGTGACCTATGAAGCTAGTTGTACGTCATGGTGTTTTGGAATTCAAATAGTGTTGTCAAATATTTATAGTTGTTTAGGTTCTATCTGCTATTTCATTGTATATCTACTGGGAAAATTATCTTATTTAATTAATATATACGTGTGTTCTTTTAATTGGGCTACTGAAACTAAAAAGGCCAAGACCCAAATAGTATTGCACTATTGAAAGACCACTATTATATTGGACTAGTTCTGTAACAAGGCCTACGAGACTGAGACCCATACAATTCCGAATAAAATGGCTGATAAAAGTAAAATGAATGGACATAAGAAGGCCAAAGCCTAAAAAATATTCATCCCAAAAAGGCCACGACTTAGAAGGAAAAAGACTGAATTAATGGGCTTGTCCCAAGTAAGCAACCAGAATAGACGGGCTGAATTCACACTACGACGATTTTATTTCGTCACAATTTTGCCACGTAGGACCGGCCACGTAGGATCTGACCTGGCCATGCTAGTTTGCCCGTGACGATATTAGATCATCATAACGTTTATGACGATCTAATATCGTCATAGACAGTTATGACGATTTTACCAAAATCGTCGTTATAGTTCATTTGCGACGCCCAGCTTTCGACGATCTCAAAATCGTCATAGAATCGTCATAAATGAACTACTATGACGATTCTGTGATGAAAATGAAGGGTCATAGAAGCCCAGATTCCTTATAGTGTGGCTTGTCTTGATTGGTGAAGTGGTTGAAATTCTCCTCTTGTTCCTCGGGGTAGAACTCCTCCTCCTCGTAGACTTGGTCGGTACTATCGTATATAAATACATACGAAATACACAATCACCAAACAATACTTAACTAGTCTATTTAACACACTAAGATACACATTTGCTGATCTAGTATCATCACATTCATCACAAGGTTTAATGAACTAGTTTTATTTATTTTATTTGAGAAAAGTAATTTCTACTCATTGAAATTAACTAAGATTTAATACTCTCCAATTAAAATATGGGATCATGTGGACACATGTCATCACCACATATTCTAATACATGGGAATGTGATTTAAATATTGGATCACATTTTAATAAGTTTAAGTTTAATATTTAATAATTTAAAGTGACTAGAAATGCCTATATAGCATTATTTTGGTACTAGTCCAAAGTCATTGCATATAAACCTTAATATTATTACATAATTAGATAGGTATGGTTAAATGTGATTTTTGAGAGTTGGAATCAACTCAAAAGCTATGATGGTTGATTTTAGAAAAATGTTTGAATGTGAAAAGCCTCTGTCTTGTTATTTTTGCTATAGGTGATCTATAACTCTTAATGATTTAAATCCAACGGGCTTGGATAGAGATTTTCATTATATTTCTGGCACAATTGTAATCATTCAATTTGGATTTGTAAAACAAAGGGATAGAAACTAGTTTACTTCTAAAAAGAAAAAGATTCATTTGAATCTACTAGGTTGCGGGGGAACACTAATGGGCCGGCCCGGTTTCACTCTGCGGCGCTGAGGACAGCTGATAGGGGGGTCCCACATGTTAGTGGCTCTTTAAACGCGAAGAGGTACGGGGCAACGTGGACCGTGGGATTAGAACTAAGATCTACGGCTGGGGCTTATCGTCGACGACGGACCTTTCGCCGGTGAGGTGGAACCCTAGCGGCTCGGTGGGGGTGCAGTGGAGGCATACCAGGGCTCCAGCGAGGGCGGCAATGGGGGCGATCGAACGAGGTGATGAAGGTGGACTCAGGCGAGGTCGTGGTAGCTCTTGGGGTGGAAGAAATCAACGGGGGCGTCTCCTCCTCTATTGCGGCTAACTCCGGCGCAATTCCGACGGCTGGCTGCTCGAGAGGCTCTGGTGAGAGAGGGTAAATGATCAGTGGTGAGAGGGGAGTGTGGGAGTGTGGCAAACGAGGCTGGGGGTGGCCTCCTTATATAGGCTCGATGAGGGGACCGAGAGGGCGATGGTGAGCTCGTCGGTGACGACGGCATAGGGCTCTATCAGCATGGGCTAGGTAGGCGAATGGTGGGTGGTTCCCTGGCGGTCAGCTATGGCTTAATGGCGACGCTAGGGGCGGTGGCTATCGGTTGGGAGCGTCTCGCGCTCTGAGCGGCATAGGCAGTGCTCGACACGGCTCACAGCGGCTATGGGCCACGCGGCAGGAGAAGGGCGTGTCTGGCGGGGTTCTAGGGTCAATGCGGAGCGGCGCGCGCGGGATGTGGTCGAGGTGCGGTGCGTGCTGCCTTGTCGGGCGCGGCACACTGGCGCGTGCTCGGCGTGGCATAGAGGCGGAGAGCGTGGGAGAGGTGAGGTGGTCCAGGGGCTCGCTGGGCTTGAAGAGCAGACAGGGGGCGGCGGTGCTACCACGCCTACCTCCTAGACATGGTGAGAGAGAGGGGCGTGCTCCTGTGGCTTGGGCACGGTCGGCCGACGATCATGGCATCGGGGTGGCGCTGCACTATGGCTAGGGACTAGGGAGTGGATGGTTTATGGCCTGGTTATAACAAGGGGAGATAGAGGGAGTGAAATGGGGTCAATTACTCGACAATGCATTGATAACAAAATAGTGTTAGTTAGGCAGAAAATTTGTGCATGCCACCAGTTCGACACAATGGCCGCATGAAACAAACTTTTGAATTTTGAAATGAATTTTGGTGGAGTTGTTGGCCTTATGCTTGAGCATCTCTGGTTGCTGGGATTTGTCAAGTTGAAGTCATTTGAGTGGTTTTTGAAAAATTGGGATCTAGATACCTACACTTGATTCCATTTTCAAATGTCATTTAAAATTAGAGTTTAAATGTTTTTGTAAGATCACAAGGAAGGCCTTTGTACATCATTACTTGTACTATCAAGGGGAGCAAATATTCATAATTGTTTCTGTTTTAATTTGAGTTCTAGGAACACACAAAGTGGCCTAGTTGATTAAAATGGCAAAAGTGGCCATTTCCATTTATTAATTCTATTTGAATTCTTTATCTTTGGATTTTGCTTGGGAATGATCTAGATGATGTGGAATTCATCTTAGAATCATTTTACAACCATTAGAACAAAAAATCATGGCAATTCAAAACAATTCCATATTTTAATACAACACACATATTCATGCTTAATTATTTAAACGAGAAAAAGTTTTTGTTAACCCTAAATTGGGTGATTTGGATCTTGATAACCTTGATTAAAGATTTGGGATGTTACAGCCACACTCCAACTTTTGCCACCATTTGCACATGATACTAATGTTAAACTTTGAGATATACCAAGACCACCTTTTGCTTTTGGTTTCCAGGCCAACCTCCACTTTACTAGACAATATTTTCTTCTATTTTGATTGCTAGCCCAAAAATACGAATCTAATTGGCCTTTTCATTTTTCAATATTTGTCTTGTGAAGGACCTTCATAGACATCTCATAAACATCAATAGTTAATAAGAAAGCATCAATCTTAATCATACTACCCCTATTGACACTGTACCGCCTATCCATCCTCCCATCTTCTTCTTCATCTTATCTTCCAGGAAAGCCATTTCAGCTACAAATAATCTTATGGCACAAACTGGAGTGCCCATATACTTGATGCACGACTTGCTAGCCTAGCAATTGAAGAGATCAAAACATTCCTATAATCTTACATCATCCTCCCTGATAATTAGAATCTCACTCTTCTCAAAATTGATTTCTAAACTAGACATTGCTTCAAAAATGTATAACACAAACTTGAGATTCATGGCTCCCTCCAAGTCATCTTTGATGAGAAAAATAGTGTCACAAGCATATTGCAACATAGAAAAACCATTGTCAAATATGTAATCAACTAACCCAAATAACAAGCCTACTTTCTTTGCATTGATGACCATCTTAGAAAGGTTGTTGACAGGGTGGGGGGGAAATTATTTGCGTGCATGACACCTTTGTGGCTACCAAAATAAGGTCCCATGTTATCATTTACTCTAACACTAAGAGACCCTAGGTAGAATCATTTTTTATATATATCATCCACTTATTGCTGAGTCCCTTCTTTCTGAGCAGTCAAATAAGAAATCCCAATTGATCTTGTCATATGCTTTCTGAAAATCAATCTTGAGAACCACCCATTGCTATTTTCTAACTGTTGTTTCTCTTAAAAATTCATGTAAAAGGATGACACCATGTGTGATATATCAGTTTCTGCATTACTGGCCACATTCTTACTATCAATGTCTTAGTAAAAATATTGAACAACACGTGCAACATGCATATGGGCTGAAATTTCAGAATTGCATCAGTATCTTCTCCCTTAGACATTAATGTGATAATACCATAGTTAATCCCACTCAAGTTAATATTGTGAGCATTAAAATCTGTAAAAACTTCTAACATATCAGTTCTAATGATATCCCAACAGACCTATAGAACTCAACAAGAATTCCATCAGGATATGAAAACTTATTATTTTCTATCAGATCAACCACACATTTGATTTCTTCTTAGGTGAAGAGTATATCCATGTCTTGTAATCTTCTCGCTCCCAAGTGGCTTCTTCTTCAGTATGGTTGCTCCATTGGATCTTGAGTTTGATACTCCGGGTCCTGGTGGTTCTGTAAGCTTCCTCCAAGATACGGATGGACAGTTCACGATACGTCAGATCCTTGTTGATATCAACAACTCGGTGATCGATGTTCTTGAAAACTTCGGTCTTCTCCGGCACTTCTAGGCATTTGCGAAGTAACGAGATATGGACCACATTGTGAATGGCTGACATCTCCTCTGGCAGTTCCAGTTGATATGATACTTCTCCTCGGTGATTCAGAATCTTGAAGGGTCCGATATATCTGGGGGCTAACTTTCCTATTAGACTAAAACATTGCGTTCCCTTCAATGGCGATACTTTGAGATACACAAAATCTCCAACACTGAAAGTCAGGTCTCTCCTTCTCTTGTCAGCATAACTCTTCTGTCTGGATTGGGCGGTCTTGAGGTGCTCACGGACTTTGTGAACCTTCTCTTCGGCTTCTCGTAGGATGTCGGGTCCGAAAATCTGACTCTCTCCTACTTGCGACCAATTCAAAGGGGTACGTGATACATCCAAAACATATCTACTTTCCCGAACACTTTTGCTATTGTTTCTCCTCTATACTTGTGTGATTTGGATGCAACTAATGCGGACTGACGCTGTTTTCAGTAGAATTGCCTTGGTGTCTACTTTTTGTGCAGAAAATCAACTATGAGGAAAAATCCTGGAAAATATGCCAAAAATCCTATTTCACCCGAAGACTCCAGGAGCCAGAATACGAGACGGAGATGAGCCAGGGGTGGCCACACCACCTGG
Organism: Avena insularis; assembly: GCA_023614405.1. Classification (NCBI taxonomy): domain Eukaryota; kingdom Viridiplantae; phylum Streptophyta; class Magnoliopsida; order Poales; family Poaceae; genus Avena; species Avena insularis. Next base: position 376,155,020 of record CM042689.1, read on the forward strand.
TGGCGCGGGCCAGGCCAGGCCACAGCAGGGGGTGGTGTGGGCCCCCCAGGCACCCCCTCGGCCTCTCTATTCGCCTATAAGGAGCCTTCTGACCTAAAAACTTCGGGGGGTTCGACGTTTTTCCTGAAGGAGTTCCGCTCTGCCGCCACCACTAGATTCCACAAAACAACACAAGAAACTCCGTTCTGGCACCCTGCCGGGACGGGGAATTGGAGGAGATCATCGCCATCATCATCACCATCGCTTCTCCATCGACCATCCATGTTTACCCCATCTATGAGTGAGTAATCCCCCGCTGTAGGCTATGGGGATGGTAGGGATTGGATGAGATCGTTCATGTAATGGCATCAGATTGTTAGGGTATGGTGCCTAGTATCTTTTATTAGTGCTTTATGACTTTGTTGCGACTTGTTGTGCTTAATGCTTGTCACTAGGGCCCGAGTGCCATGATTTTAGATCTGAACATGTTATTGATTCATTATGATAGTATTGTTTTTGGTCTTATTTGCAAGTTGTATACACACGTTGTCGTCCGGAACCTATGGCCCTGAAGTGACAGAAATCGGGATAACCGGAAGGGAATGGCTTTGATGTGAGGATCACATGTGTTCATAGAGTGTTAATGCTTTGCTCCGGTGCTCTATTAAAAGGAGCACCTTAATTTCCAGTAGTTCCCTAGAGGCTCCGCTGCAAACGGGCTGGCAGGACAAAAGATGTTATGCAAGTTCTCATTGCAAGCATGTATGACTATATATGGAACACATGCCTAGGATTATCTAGTACTTGGATGCTTTATCTTATTTATCTGCAATTGCCCTATGTTCTGATTGCTATGTGAATTGTCTTGTCCATGCAACGCCCGTCCATCCATCCCTATGCCTACATGATCGAATCCCACTTTCGCTTTTGTAACTACTGTCTTTGCTTTACTACTGCTGTTACTTTACTATTCCTACTACAAAACTGTTGCTACTGATAAACTTCTATGAGCAAGATTGTTTCCAGGTGCAGCTGAATTGATAACTCAGTTGTTAAGGCTAATAAATATTCTTTGGCTCCCCTTGTGTCAAATCAATAAATTGGATTTCACTTCCCTCAAAAATACTGTGATACACCCCCTATACTGGTGGGTCATCAAGACTATTTTCTGGCGCCGTTGCTGGGGAGCATAGCTTTATTTATCAAGCTCACTTGGATTCTCTATTTTTCGCTGCTATCCATCCATCATGGGTAAGTCTCGTGATGGCAAGGTTCCTATTTTACCATCCACTACAAGAAGAGGTACGGTTCTAGACACCTCTGCTGCTCTTGATTCACCGTCTGTTATGAGTAAGTTCCTTACACCACCACATACACATGCTACACACACTGCTACTACTGCCGAATCTGAAACTTCTGATGCTTATGATGCTGCTTCTATTGTGCTTGATAAGAGTGGTTCATTAGGTCCTTTCCTAGATGCTACGATTGCTAGAACTATAGCTGGAAATACCGAAACTCCTAATGAAGACACTACCACACCTGTTAGCTCCCCTAAGTCTAGTGAGAGTTATGATATTGAAGACGGTTATGTTGAGATGACCGATGAATTTATTAAAGAATGTAAGAACACCCATGATAGGAGCGCTGCTAAGAGTCTCCTTGAGAGGTGTACTATTAGACCCAAATTATCTCCTGCTGCTAAGTTTGCTGCTTCTCCCATAAACATTATAGATGAAGATTATGATTTCTCTCTCGATCTATCTTACATAGCTATTGTCGAGAAAGAACCTTTTTGTGGGACTAAGAATGAAAGTGCGGTAGCACATATGAATGAACTTTCTACCATGAGTGGCTTGTTTTTTGATGATATTAAGATGCGTACTTACTTTGTTGCTAAGATTTTCCCTTTTCACTGAAAGGAGAAGCTAAAACTTGGTTTAGTAATTTACCTCATGGATCTATTGATAGCCCTGAGTGCTTGATTAGTACTTTCCTGCAGAAATATTTTCCTCCCAGTGCTAGACATGCTATTTTGAAGAAGTTTTTGATTTTAAACAGGGAGAAAATGATGTTGGGTCTGCAGCATAGAAAACAAAAATTTTCCTACGGTGTGAACTACACGCCAAGATCTATCTACTAGGTACAAAGCAACCGGGTGGACATACATCCATAGAGAACTTACCCTCGAAGACAACGAGCTTTGTTAACGAGTAGGAACTCGTGGTTGATGTAGTCGTACACTTGCCGATCTCAAGATCGTGAGGAAGTCCGAGCGCCGCAACTCAGCAGCGCATCCGCACTCGCACACACGTTCAAGCCACCGGACAACCTCCACCTCCTCGCTCCAGCGATCCAGCGGAAGCAGCAACTCCTTCTAGACGAAATGCCACCGGGAACATGTATCTCGCTAATCCGAGACCATGGGGGAATAATTCTAGAGGGGGAGAGAGATCCTTCACAAGGAGGTGTGAGGATGAAGGAGGGAATGGGTGGCCTTTTATAGGAGGAGGGGGGTGCCCCCTCTCTCCATGGCCGGCGCATGGGGGGGGGGTGACCCCTCACCTCCCCCATTCATGTGGTGGTAACTCCTCCACATTAAAATTCCTCTTCAAATTCCCTTTTAAAGTCTCTACTTTAAATGCATTAAGTTTCTCCAAATTTAATGCTCTCTCATTTAATAAAACTCTTTTATTAAATTTATTCAGAATTTTGTTAATTACTTTAATTAACAAACATTCACATATAGCCCCTTGCAATATTTCAATATCACATGCAGAACCACCTTCTGCAATTTCACCCGAAACAATTTCCGGTTTCTATTGAAACAATTCCTGCGCTTTGCAATTCTTTCGTCTGAAACATATGTGCTCCAAAATGGTGTCCGGTAACTCTTAAGTGTGCCACCCTACGGTTCGCGAATAATGCAGACATGATCGAGACCCTTCTCTGATCAATAATTAGCAGCGGGACCTGGAGATCCGTACTGACTCCTACACATTCAACGATGACTCCTGTGATCGTGAGAACCTTTAACGCTTGTAACTAAATCCCTTTGTCTCTCGATATATTACATGTCCGAGATTCGATTATCGATATCTCCATACCTAGTTTGATCTCGTTACCGACATGCACTCTTTTCTCGTTCCCGTGATATAACATTCTAGTGATCACATCACTTTCTTGCAAGCTATCCTAATGTGATATCACCGAGAGGGCCCAGAGTATATCTATCCGTCATCTGGATTGACAAATTCCATTCTTGATCCATGAGCCTCAACATAACACCTTCGTAGCACTGAACCCATCTTTATAGTCACCATGTTACGGTGTGACGTTTGATGCTATCAAGATAATCTTCCGGCGTCAGCAATTAACATGATCTCATGGTCTAAGGATAAAGATTACTTCGTATGATGTTATAGCAATATAAACACAATGACTTGATCGTAATGCTATACTTCGGATGAATGTTCATCACATCATTCCACCAATGGTGTGACCTTGTTATTAACAACATCCAATGTCCATGATCAGGAAACCTTGATCATCCTGTTAATCAACAAGCTAGTCTATAAGAGAGGCATGACTAGGAACCCTTTTTGTTTATTAAACACACATGTATTGATGTTTCCTATCAATACAATTATAGCATGTAAAATAAACATCTATCATATACAAGGAATACATAATACAACATTATTATCGCCTCTCAGGGCATATTTCCTTTAGTCTCCCACTTGCACTAGAGACAATAATCTAGTTCACATAGTGATAAATCTAACACCCATGGAGTTCTGGTGTTGATCATGTTTTGCCCTAGGGAGTACTTTAGTCAATGGATCTGCTACATTCAGGTCCATGTGCACTTTACAAATCTTTATATCTCCATCCTTGACATGCTCGCGGATGGAGTGAAACCGGCGCTTAATATGCTTGGAATTCTTGTGAGACCTTGGTTCCTTTGCGTTGGCTATGGCTCCATTGTTGTCACAATAGATCACCATCGGGTCCAACGACCGAACCACACCCAGTTCCGTTATGAACTCCTTCATCCAAACGCTTCTGCTTGCTTCAAGCAAAGAACATATTCCGCCTCCGTTGTTGATCCAGCCACCACAGGTTGTTTGGAGCTCCTCCAACTAACTGCTGCTCCGTTCAAGAGAAATATGTATCCGTATTGAGACTTAGAGTCATCCGAATCAGTGTCAAAGCTAGCATCGACATAACACTTAGCGACTAGCTCTTCTTCACCTCCGTATATAAGAAACATATCCTTAGTTCTTCCCAAGTACTTAAGGATATTCTTGACCGCTATCCAGTGTTCCGAACCTGGATCAGATTGGTACCTACTAGTCAAACTAATAGCATGTGCCACATCTGGTCTTGTACATAGCATGGCATACATTATAGAGCCTATGGCTGAGGCAAAGGGGATCTTATCCATTATCTCTCTTTCTTCCGCCGTAGCCGGACTTTGAGTCTTACTCAATGTCTTGCCTTGTAACATAGGTAAGAACCCCTTCTTACTTCCGTCCATATTAAACTTCTTTAATATCTTATCAAGGTATGTACTCTGTGATAGCCCAATTAGGCGTCTTGATCTATCTCTATAGATTTGAATGCCTAATATATATGAAGCTTCACCAAGGTCCTTCATAGAAAATTTGCTGTTTAGATAACTTTTAACACTGTTTAAAAGATCTAAATCATTTCCAATCAATAATATGTCATCCACATATAATATCAGAAATGCCACATTGCTCCCACTCACTTTCTTGTAAATACAAGCCTCTCCATAAGTTTGGACAAATCCAAACTCTTTGATCACCTCATCAAAGCGGAGATTCCAACTTTGTGATGCTTGCTTCAGTCCATAGATGGATCGCTGAAGTTTGCACACCTTATTAGCATCCTTAGGATCGACAAAACCCTTAGGTTGTATCATATACAACTCTTCTTCAATCTTACCATTGAGGTATGCAGTTTTGACATCCATCTGCCATATTTCATAATCGAAATATGCAGCAATTGCTAACATAATCCTAACCGACTTAAGCAACGCTACGGGAGAGAATGTTTCATCGTAGTTAACTCCTTGAATTTTTCGAAACCCCTTTGCGAAAAGTCGAGCCTTATAGATGGTCACATTACCATCAGCATCAGTTTTCCTTTTGAAAATCCATTTATTCTCAACGGCCTTTCGGTCGTGAGGTAAGTCCACCAAGGTCCAAACCTGGTTTTCGTAAATGGATTTCATCTCGGATTTCATGGCTTCTAGCCATTTGTTGGAATCCGGGCTCATCATCGCTTCTTCATACGTCGCAGGGTCATCCATTTCATCAACCATGAAATTCACAACAAGATTGCCGTACAGTTCAGGAGCTGCACGTGTCCTGCTTGACCTGCCAGGTTCGGTAGTGTCCTCTTTCAGAGTTTCATGATCAATATTATTAGCTCTCTCTTCATTAGGTGAAGTCAACTCCGAAACAACTTCTGGAGCTGCGCTACTCGCCATTTCATGAAGAGAAGGTTCAATAACCTCTTCGAGTTCTACCTTCCGACTACTCACACCTTTCGCCAGAAACTCCTTCTCAAGAAAGGATCCATTCTTGGCAACAAAGATCTTGCCCTCGGATTTGTGATAGAAGGTATACCCAATCGTTTCCTTAGGGTATCCTATGAAGACGCATTTTTCCTCTTTGGGTTCGAGTTTATCCGGTTGAAGTTTCTTCACATAAACATCGCATCCCCAAACTTTTAAGAAATGACAGCTTAGGTTTGTTTCCAAACCATAATTCATACGGTGTCTTTTCAACGGATTTAGATGGTGCCCGATTTAAAGTGAATGCAGTTGTTTCCAGTGCATAACCCCAAAATGACAGTGGCAAGTCGATCGAGACATCATAGATCGAACAATATCCAATAAAGTACGATTACGACGTTCTGACACACCATTACGTTGTGGTGTTCCGGCAGGCGTGAGTTGTGAAACTATTCCACAGTCTTTCATATGTGTGCTAAACTCGTAACTAAGATACTCTCCTCCACGGTCGGACCGCAGAAATTTGATCTTTATTTATGATTTTCCACTTCATTCTGAAATTCTTTGAACTTTTCAAAAGTTTCAGACTTGTGTTTCATCAAATAGATATACCCATATCTACTCAAATCATCCGTGAAAGTAACAAAATAACGATATCCACCTCGCGCCGACACACTCATTGGTCCACACACATCAGTATGTATGATCTCCAATAGATCTGTCGCCCGTTCCATTGAACCGGAAAACGACGTTCTAGTCATCTTACCCATAAGGCATGGCTCACATGTATCAAATGATTCAAAATCAAGTGATTCCAAAAGTCCATCAGAATGGAGTTTCTTCATGCGTTTAACGCCAATATGACCTAGATGGCAGTGCCACATATATGTAGATATATCATTATCAAGTTTAATCCTTTTAGCATCAACATTATGAATATGCGTAATACTACTATCGAGATCCAACAGAAACAAACCATTCAACATAGGTGCATGACCATAAAAGATATTATTCATATAAATCGAGCAACCATTGTTTTCAGACTTAAATGAATAACCACTTTGCATCAAACACGATCCGGATACAATATTCATGCTCAGTGCAGGCACCAAATAACAATTATTTAGGTTTATAACTAATCCCGATGGCATATGGAGAGGCAGCGTTCCGACGGTGATCACATCAACTCTTGATCCATTGCCGACCCACATCGTGACCTCATCCCTTGCTAGTTGTCGCTTGTTCCGCAGCCCCTGAACCGAGTTACATATATTAGCAACCGATCCCGTATCAAATACCCAGGTGCTACTGCGAGTACTAGTCAAGTACACATCAATAACATGTATATCACATATACCTTTGTTTGCCTTGCCGGACTTCTTGTCCGCCAAATACTTGGGGCGATTCGCTTCAATGGCCAGTCCCCTTGCAATAGTAGCACTCGGTGTCAGACTTAGGGCCAGCTCGGGGTTTCTTTTCAGGTGTGGCAACAGACTTGCCACCCTTCTTTCCCTTGTGCTTGCCTTTCTTGTCCTTCTTGAAACCAGTGGTCCTATTGATCATCAACACTTGATGTTCTTTCCTAATCTCCACTTCTACAGTCTTAAGCATTGACAAAAGCTCGGGAAGAGACTTCTTCATGCCCTGCATATTATAGTTCATCACGAAGCTCTTGTAGCTAGGTGGCAGAGATTGGAGAACACGATGTATGCCTAAGTCAATGGGAATCGTTATTCCCAAGGACACAAGCTTATCGGCGTGCCGGACATTTTGAGTACGTGCTCACTAACGGAGCTGTTTTCCTCCATCATGCAGCTAAAGAAATTTTCTGTAGCATTATAACTCTCTACGACAGCATGGGTATCGAAAATCATTTTCAATTCTCCCATGGTATCAAAGGCATTGCCATTTTCAAAACGCTTTCGAAGTTCTGGCTCTAGCCCATACAGTATGCCGCAATGAACTAAGTTGTGGTCCTCCTGATGAGTTATATAGACGTTCTTTTCCTCGTCAGGGGCATCAGGAGCTGTTGGGGGGCCTAGCGGCGCATCTAGCACATATTGCTTTTGTGTGAAGAGGAGAATCCTCAAATTCATAGCCCAGTTGGTGAAGTTGCTACCATTCGCAGCAAGTTTCTCTTTCTCCATGAACACATTGAAATTAAAAGCAGGTGGTGCCATCTACAACAAAATTTGTAAAATTATATTTAGACTAATTTTATGATAGATTGAGTTCAACTAATCCAAATTACTAATGAACTCCCACTCAAAAACGACATCCCTCGTGTCCTTTTGGTGATTACATGAACCAAATCCACTACACCAAGTCCGATCATCACGTGAGTCGGTGTAGCTTCAAAGGCGAGCATCTATATGGGCATCATATCAACTATATGACTCATGCTTAACCTTTCGGTCCATGTTCCGAGGCCATGTCTGTACATGCTAGGCTCGTCAAGTAAGAACCTTAGTATTTGCGTGTGTAAAACTGTCTTACACCCATTGTATGAAAGCGTAGAGTTGAAAACACCCGATCATCACGTGATGCCTCAAAACACGATCCACAAAACGGTGCATACTTAAGGAAGAACACATTTTATCTTGATATCTAAATGAGGGATCATCTTATAATGCTACCAAACGCGCCAAACTAGCAGTATAAGATGCTAACATCTAATGTGTGAAGTGAGATGATATGGTCCATGCATTTGATCTCTATCATTTGCATCGTGGTATGATCTCTATCATTCCTTTGTGTGTAAGGCCAAGGTCTATGGAACTTACACGTTAAGTGAGTTGTAAGAGTATCTATCATACATCTACTTACAACAATACCATATCAAAACACTAGCCCAGCAACGATCTAAACTAGACGCCTCTAATTTATCAATTGCAAGTTTTACGTGGCTTAGGGATTTCGGAGATAGAACCTGTCTAACCTACGAACATGAACCACAACGAGGATAACCAAGTTATTAGCAATTCGTTGTAAATCAGATATTGACTATAGTAGGAGAGACAAACACCCGCCAGCCACTTATGCAAAACAAGTTGCATGTCAGTCGTGGAACCGGTCTCATGTACGATGACATGTAAGGTTGGTTCGGGCTGCTTCATCCCACTATGACACCAATATCAAAAGTGCATAGAAGATGCAATAACATGATCATCATCACCCACATATAAACATATGTGTACTACCCGTGCAAAACACCTACGCGTAGATCAGGCTCTGATACCACTATTGGGTCCGCAGCATAGAAAACAAAAATTTTCCTACGGTGTGAACTACATGCCAAGATCTATCTACTAGGTACAAAGCAACCGGGTGGACATACATCCATAGAGAACTTACCCTCGAAGACAACGAGCTTTGTTAACGAGTAGGAACTCGTGGTTGATGTAGTCGTACACTTGCCGATCTCAAGATCGTGAGGAAGTCCGAGAACTCGCACACACGTTCAAGCCACCGGACAACCTCCACCTCCTCGCTCCAGCAATCCAGCAGAAGCAGCAACTCCTTCCAAACGAAATGCCACCGGGAACATGTATCTCGCTAATCCGAGACCATGGGGAATAATTCTAGAGGGGGAGTGAGATCCTTCACAAGGAGGTGTGAGGATGAAGGAGGGAATGGGTGGCCTTTTATAGGAGGAGGGGGGTGCCCCCTCTCTCCATGGCCGGCACATAGGGGGGGTGACCCCTCACCTCCCCCATTCATGTGGTGGTAACTCCTCCACATTAAAATGCCTCTTCACATTCCCTTTTAAAGTCTCCACTTTGAATGCATTAAGTTTCTCCAAATTTAATGCTCTCTCATTTAATAAAACTCTTTTATTAAATTTATTCAGAATTTTGTTATTTACTTTAATTAACAAACATTCACATATAGCCCCTTGCAATATTTCAATATCACATGCAGAACCACCTTCTGCAATTTCACCCGAAACAATTTCCGGTTTCTATTGAAACAATTCCTGCGCTTTGCAATTCTTTAAATCAAAACATATGTGCTCCAAAATGGTGTCCGGTAACTCTTAAGTGTGCCACCCTACGGTTCACGAATAATGCAGACATGATCGAGACCCTTCTCCGATCAATAATCAGCAGCGGGACCTAGAGATCTGTACTGACTCCTACACATTCAACGATGACTCCTGTGATCATGAGAACCTTTAACTCTTGTAACTAAATCCCTTTGACTCTCGATATATTACATGTCCGAGATTCGATCATCGGTATCTCCATACCTAGTTTGATCTCGTTACCGACATGCACTCTTTTCTCGTTCCCGTGATATAACATTCTAGTGATCACATCACTTGCTTGCAAGATATCCTGATGTGATATCACCGAGAGGGCCCAGAGTATATCTATCCGTCATCTAGATTGACAAATTCCATTCTTGATCCATGAGCCTGAACATAACACCTTCGTAGCACTGAACCCATCTTTATAGTCACCCTGTTACGGTGTGACGTTTGATGTTATCAAGATACTCTTCCGGTGTTAGCAATTAACATGATCTCATGGTCTAAGGTTAAAGATTACTTCGTATGATGTTATAGCAATATAAACACAATGACTTGATCGTAATGCTATAATTCAGATGAATGTTCATCACATCTTTCCACCAATGGTGTGACCTTGTTATTAACAACATCCAATGTCCATGATCAGGAAACCTTGATCATCATGTTAATCAACAAGCTAGTCTATAAGAGAGGCATGACTAGGAACCCTTTTTGTTTATTAAACACACATGTGTTGATGTTTCCTATCAATACAATTATAGCATGTAAAATAAAATCTATCATATACAAGGAATACATAATAACAACTTTATTATTGCCTCTTAGGGCATATTTCCTTCAAAAGAGGTATTGCCCTAATCTTGGGCAAGGCTTTGTGCTTTGATTCATGCACAAGCTGGAAGCCCATTACCTAAGAATGAGCTTCTTGATATATTTTATAATGGACTAACCGAGGAATCTAGGACATACCAAGATAGTTGTGCTGATTGTGTTTTCAGGAATAGGACTCCTAAGGAAGCTGAGGAATTAATGGCTAAAATAAGCAAGAATTATGAAGATTGGACTCCTCCTAAACAAGCTATACCTGAAGTAATTGTACCTGAACCATCTATTCCTGTGCCTATTCCAACATCAAAGAAGAGGGGTGTTATTGAATTAAATGATGAAGTGATGAAGAAAGCTAAGAAATGTCTTAAGGAGAAGGGAATTAAAGCTGCAGATGTCAAGAATTTAGCTCCTATAGAAGAATTATGTAAGCCTATTCCTTACTCATCCGCTATTGAGGTACACTCTCTCCAAATTTTTGATGAAGGTGATATCCCTTACTCTAAACCTCCTGATCAATGCTTAGAAGAATTTGATATCTTTATTGTTAAGCAAGATAACTTTAATAAAAGGGTGCAAAATCATCTAATGGAAAACACTAGAGCTATTGTTGAGTTGAAAGATATTGTGGAAAGAACCTCTAATGATGTTAAAATGATTGTTAAACACTTTCAAATGGTTCAAAGAGAAATAGATCAACTCGTTAAAGTGCAAAATGAATTGCTAGTTAATGTTGCTAAAGAAAAACATGCTTATGAAATTAGAACTAGAAGTGGTGCTGCTACCCAGGATCCTCTATATCTTGAGGGGCATCCCAAAAGAATTGAGCAGGATTCTCAACAAGCTGAAAATAGTGGTCCTACTCGTAAGAAAAGGAAAAAGAAACATAAAACTGTTGTAGAACCCTCTAAACCTGCTATAGATCCTAATAGTATATCTATCTCTGATGCTGAAACTGAAAGTGGTAATGAAGAAAATGAAGCTCCTAATGAAGGAAAAGTTGAAGAAGAACCCGAAAAGAATACTAAATACACCAAAGAAGATTTTATTGCTAAGAAACATGGTAGTGAAAGAGAACCTTGGGTCCAAAAACCTATGCCTTTTCCTGATAAGAAACACAAGTCAAAGGAAGATGAACACTATAATAAGTTTTGTGAGTGGATGAAGCCTTTATTCTTGCAAATTCCTTTGACTGATGCTATTAAATTTCCTCCTTACTCAAAGTATATGAAGGACATTGTCTCAAATAAAAGGAAGATCCATAATTAAGAAATTTCTACTTTGATTGCTAATTATTCCTTCAATGGTAAGGTTCCTAAGAAACTTGGAGACCCAGGGATTCCAACTATTCCTTGCTCTATTAAGAATAGTTATGTTAGAACCGCTTTGTGTCATTTGGGAGCTGGAGTTAGTGTTGTGCCTTTCTCTCTCTATAAGAGGCTTCAACTTGAAAAATTAATACCAACTGATATATCTTTACAAATGGCTAATAAATCTACCACTATTCCTGTGGGTATATGTGAGGATGTACCTGTTCAGGTGGCTCACAATTGCTTGATATTGAATGATTTTGTTGTGCTTGAAATGCCCGAAGATGATAATATGTCTATTATTCTTGGGAGACCTTTTCTTAATACTGCAGGAGCTGTTATTAATTGTAATCAAGGGAAGGTGACCTTCAATGTTAATGACAAGGAACATACTGTCTATTTCCCCAAGAAGATTGAAAGGACTTATGGTTTGAATTCAATTGAACATGTTGAAGGCATTCAAGTTGGAGAAATATATTGTCCCATACCAAGAGAAAAATTTGAAACTATTATGATTGGGACCATTGCTATCAAGGTTGAGGTAACATAATCATTAGTGGAATATAAAGTTTTGTCTCATATGTAATTGTTTTGGTAGCAAGACTTGATCAACCTTGTTAACAAAAGGATTCCATTGAACAAAACAATGTTTTCATTATGATTATCTCCGTTTATTTCTATCCTTTGCATTTTAGTTTTTGCTTTCGTTTAGTTTTATTTTTGTTGTTAGTTGCTTGCATGTTAGAACTTCTGTAGTTCTAGCCTTGTTTTGTCCTTGCATCATGTTTCCAAAAGAAAAAAAATCTGTCTGTCAGAAAAATCATTCTTCTATTTCTGAAAAATGCCCAAAAATAAAGTGTCTCGAAAAATTCCAAAAAATTCATATTAAATTTTTACGTGAAAAAAGGGGCAGAGGAGTACCTGGGAGGTACCAGGGGGCCCACCAGGCAGGCACTCCACATGGTGGAGCGGCCAGCCTTGGGTGGCGCCATGCCCTGGTGTGGGCCACCCTTGGCCCCCCACTAACTCTCTCACCTGCCACTTTCTTCTCTCTCCCGAGTAAGCTCCAGTTCATATCTAAAAATCGCGTTCTTGCTGTGCTTGCTCTCGTTTTTTCGATCTCCTTGCTCAGCCCATCTTTCTTGCTGAAATTTGGAGCATTTGTTCCCTGGTATGTGACACCTCCCCTTGTCCAAGTAGATTTGTGTTTAGTGGATTATATGTTGAGTATTTTGCTGCTGTAGGTGACTGGTTATGAGATCTTGTAAGCTTGTTTGATGCTTAGAGATATATTTTTGATGCATGTTTAGGCCTCTTGCAAGTCCCTATGAGTAGAATCCTTCATTATATTTACTTTTCAATCACTTGTTTAATAGGTGTTTAAATTTCAGAATATAAGATGAGTGAACACCACCTAAACCAACATGAGCTTTGGGTGCCTCAGGTCATGAAGGTCCACCAGGAGGAGGAAGTTTTTCCTTCCATTTATCCATGCTCTGAGTTCATGAGAGCTGCAGGAATTCTACAAGATTTCCACACTTTGGTTCCTAATGCAGGGTTAGAGCACTTTTTGGAAGATGAACCTTGTCAATTTGTGAAGCTAACCATGTCTGTGGTGCAGGATTTACAATTTAGTCACTCTTTGCCTAACCCCATGGTCCATTACAAAATTTACAATATTGCTGTCAACCTTTCTCTTGATGATTTTTTTGCAGCTATTAAGGTACCTCAATGGGGATCATGTAGGAAGATTAAGGAGAGACCTGAACCACTCATGGATTTATACGCAGAAATTTGCCAAGGGAGTAGCTTCTCGAAGGAGAGTGGAAAAATCCATAACATTCATCTTCCCTCCATTCGCTACTTTGCCTACTTTATTGCCAAGTGTGTTCTTGCTAGGAAAACTGCCAATAAGTTGCATGGTTTGATAGCATTTATCTCTGCTGCTCTTAGACGAGATAGGTCTTACAACTTGGGTGCTTTGATAGCTTTCCGTCTTGCTGCTAACCGTGAGAAAGGTGGAATTTGTGGAGGCCTCATTGCTTCTCGTTTACTAGCATTGCATGGTTTAGTGCCTCATCATCTAGACCTACAGTTTCCCATAGAAAGGCTTGATCTTAATTCCATGATACAGCATAAATTTGTTTCCTCGTGGGCTAGTTTGAGTGAGTTATCTTATAAAACAAACTTTCTCAAAGCTGGTTGGAGAAAGAGCAAGTCCGAGCGTGTTGTTCTTTTGCCCGCACCTGTTTTGTTTAACCTTGATAACAGGGAAGGATGGTCCGTCACTGAGGAGGAGCTTGACACATACTTGGGAGAGGTCTCCCAACAGGAGCAGGACACTAGAAGGGAGGTCACAGATGATTCGGTCCAGCCCTCGAATGAGGGAGAGTCTTCAAATCAGCAGCCCGCTTATGATTGGGGAGCTTCTTCTTCTTCTCATGGGCCCAGCTACGACTATTCTTACCAAGATCCGCCCGCTTGCACTATAAGGAATGTGTTATTCTATGACCTTCTAATAGTGACCGTGGACAAATTCGTCATAGAGTTATGACGATTTCGCACTAGATGGTCGTAAGCCATTCGGGAGGTTCAAACCCTTAGAAAATTACGACGATTTTGCTTAAAAACGTCATAGTTTGATTAACTAAAATCGTCATAATCTGACAGATGTAGTCTACAACGTTATTTGTAGCTCACTATGACGATTTAAAATTGTCATAGCGTCCAAATTAGGATAAGTTGAAATGGATTGTCGGCCACATCAGCAATTGCGCCTATGTGTCGTGTCCATGTGTCAGTTTTTGACTATGTGTCAAATATCTGCGTACGTGGCACTTTTTTTGAATCCACTACCATCGTGAGATACATCCTATATCAAGAGATTTTTTTTAGCTTGGTGAATATTTTCGCAAAAAGTAGACGGCCGGGGATTCAAACCCGCGACCAACAACCAGAGGAAAGTAGCACCACGCCTAACCACCACACCACTCTGCACTTGTTGTCAATGTACTGCGATCCGACTTTATTATTTATGTTCTCGAAGTTGGGCCTGGGCCTTAGCAGATCGACTCCACCTCTCATCATTTTTTTTCTTCATTAAATTTTTTCGCCGCATGGGAAGGAGCCCGCCTACGTTTGGGCTGGCCTTGAATCGGTCCGGGCCAACTTGGTTAGACCGGTTAGGAGAGTATTTTGTTCTTCCTTTATTTTTTTCTTTTTTGTGTTTTTTAATTCTTTAATATCTTTTTCATATGAAGTCCAAGACAATTGATTTTTGTCTCTAAATTTTTATAAAATTTAGTAGGTCATCTTAGGGTGTTAATTATCAATCCTTTAATTTTTTAAAGTAGTGGATTTAATAATCCCAACATTAGTCTATAGAAGGGATAATATTATAATTCAAAATATGATTTTGAAATTAGAGTTTTTCTTCAAAATTGCGGGTGAGTGCAATGTATCTTTGAAGAAACATCATACTGTGAGCCCAAAAATGATTTTTGCAAAAAATTATGAGTATCAGATCATGTACTTGTGGTTCAAATCGGACCCACTTCCTACCGATTCGACAGGAATTTGTCTTTTTTGCCAAGGATGGACGGAAAGGTTTGACATACCCCGGTTGTAACATTGTCCATGTAAGGTGGTATACTATTTTTGAAAAATGTGATGGTAGCATTCTAAAACTGTCGTTTGGTGGTTGCTTCACAAAACGCCCCTTCTTTGCGCTCGGAAAATGGAAAATGGATTTTCCGTGCGACGAAAATAAAAACTTCCTCCTGCAACATTATTCTCCATCTCATGATAAACATGGGTGCACAATATGGGCACATTATCACAAACTATGTTATGATTCTGGCTATAACACTGGTCGTTTGGGCCAAAAGCCATGAAACCTCGGACATGATAGATCATTTCTGAGAAGATTTTTTTGAGACACTTACAATATACCAAGTTTGTTATTTTTCTTTAAACTATGTCACATAATATGACACCACGTAAAGGATTTGTATTGATCAGACCGTTTTTGAGTTTTTTATGCCCGTTTCAAACTATGGTCAAAACGGCGGACATGAAGGTTCTTAGCTAGGGGCCGAGCCTCGCTAAACTTGTATTGGATCTCTGAAGAAATAGCATATTGCGAGTCTAAAAATGATTTTTTCGAAAAATCATGGGCCTCAGATAATGTACCTGTAGTTCAAATCGGACCCACTTCCTACCGATTCGGCATGAATTTGTCTTTTTTGCCAGGGATGGACGAAAAGGTTTGAGATACCCCGGTTGGGACATTGTCCATGTGAGGTGGTCTACTATTTTTGAAAAATGTGGTGGTAGCATTCTAAAACTATCGTTTGGTGGTTGCTTCACTAAACGCCCCGTTTTTTGCGCACGGAAAATGGAAAATGGATTTTCCGTGCAACGAAAAGAAAAACTTTCTCCTGCAACATTGTTCTCCATCTCATGATACACATGGGTGCACAATATGGGCACATTATCATAAACTATATCGTGATTCTGGCCATAACACTGGTCGGAAAATAGAAAATGCCTTGATTTTGGAGATGAAAAGGAAAATTTTCTCCTGAAACATTATTCTCCGTCCTAAGATACATATGTGTGCGAAATATGGGATCATTATCATAAATTATGACGTAATTTTGGAGATAACATTGGCCATTTGCCTGTAGAATAGAGCCAGCCAATTAGAGGACACAGATAGACTATCCATGGATCCCCCCCACCACAGATCTCAGCCATCCATTTGCTCTCATCCAACGTATGAAATTTCTCCTGCCTCCCCTTGACTTCCTCCAAATTTTGAATCGAAATGACCGAAACACCCACAAATCTAGTACTGCATCGCACAAAAATCCAGGGGTATTAGTGGTCGATGCCACCAAGACAACCCAACCCCAATCCGCTCCCCTCCACACAATCCCTAATGGCCACCCTCTCGCCTCCGCTCCCCGAACCCTAATCGCCACCCTCGCGCCTTCCCCTACAGCGCCACCACCACTGTCTTGCCTCCGCCCTCCAGATCTCCTCCACTTGCGCCACCACACATCTCTAGAGCCAGATTTCCTCTCACGGATCCGCATCACCACCGCTCATCTCTCTGCACCAAGCCTTGGGTTCCATAGAGCGCAGATGACCGTGAGCAGCGGCAGCCATCTCCTCCTCCCCTGCATGTACGAGGAGCGTCGGCCGCCCTCCTCCTGGTAGATCACCCCACGGACTACCTCTACGAACCCTAGCATTGGGCTTTCCGGTCGGCATCCAGCCAAACCCTAACTCCCTCCTCCCTATGCGCCGCTATCTCCCCTGCCGATCCTCGACTTGCCTCCAAACCCTAGCTCCCTACTCCATGTGCGCCGCCGCCACCACCACCGACTCCTACCCAGCCAGCGGCTGCCATCTTCCCCGATGCCGGTCTGCGATCTGCCGGCACCAGGAGGTGCATGCTGTAGGGCTCCAAGGTCATCGCGCGGTCGTCCTAGGCCAGCCTCCAGTTCCCCTGATTCTCCCTAGTTTTGCCGCCAGCTATTCAGGCCTCCCCACGCCCTCCCGCCATCCGAATCCGTCGTCTCTAGAGCTCGCCGCCCCACGCCCTCCCTAATTTGCCTCTGTCTATCTCTTTGTTTCCCCCAGGTCCCATCAACCCACTCTCATGTGTCGTGTATCTGCAGGAACCCGACGACTTCATCCTCCTCCCCACACAGGTGCGACAAGAACCAAAGATGGTGTCCAGATCATGCCCTTAGCAGGACGGTGCCAACGATGCTGAGCAAATATTCAGGTATGAGGCTATCGGTACTGTATGATGTTCATTAACTATTCCCTTTTTGTTCTAACTAATTTGGACAGTGCATTAGTATTAGTTCTTGATCGTATAACTAGATACAACAAATTGAAATGTTTGCAGAGTTGTAATCTAGGAAATGGCTTATTGTTGATGTCCTATACTATATGTTTAGATGTTCCATCCCATTTAGGTCCTCAGATGCAAAGTCACTACAGCGTGATCCTGTTGGTTGGGCGTTTTTCTTTTGAACTATACTGTTGGTTTGGCATTTGTTGTAGTTTACATCGAGGGCTTGCTAGAACTGTCCACTTTAGGCCAACTCCTAACAAATTCTGCACAAAATGGTTTTAGTCACTTATGGGAGCTTTTGTCATAACTAATTTGGTATATCGGGTAATCTGGACATAGCTATCATGGATGCAATAGAAGAAATTGCTTTGGCAGCAAGCCTTGGACTTATGTTTAGAAGTAGGTTATATAGTTTTGGAAAGGGAGTTCTGCTGTATCAAATAGTGATAGATCAGTGTGTTATATGGTGATTACTGCAGTTGTCCATAGTATAGGTGGTGCTGTACTTTTCCGTAGTATAGATCAGTGTAGAAATTATATCTGAGATATATGGCCTCAAGTTAGATATATCATATATGATTGAGACCTCAAGTAAATGGTTTGAATGAATTCAACTATAAATGGCATCTCATTTTTTTGCTACTGTATTCGAATAGCCTGAATATTTTTTTGCTTTGTTATCTCAAATCCAGTAACAATGATACTTGTGTATCGTTTATAGTTGTTAGTTCATTCAATTTTTATCTCATAGTTACTTTTGGTTGCATGGTACAAGTTATACCACACTGAATCATTTTTCATGCATTTGAATACTTGATGCTCTATTAGTTCTTCTTGTCTGCTAATTAGTTGTGTGTGTGATGTGGTGTCTGGCTTTTAATTGTAGTGGCACTCATATTGCAGTTACAGTAGGCATTGGATATTGTAAGGATGTTCATGCCTGCTAAGGATGTTCTTGTTTTTTACAGGAGCTAATGGTGTCAAGAATGGTAGCACCATTTTGGTAGGATATGATCCTGGATGTGCACTTGGTGATCCTGGAGCTAGTGGTGTTGAGAATGGTAGCACCATCTTGGTAGGAGATAATCCTGGAGCATATGGTCGTCTTCTATAGCATTACTGTAGAAAGATGTTTCTTGCATCTTGTAGAAATTTATGGAAGTAATTAGAAAATAGTTGCTATTAGTCCACATTTTTTTGCATTTGCCTTGTTATTTATTTGTGCAACTTGCTCCTTTAGTTTTAGAGATATGTAGCTTTATATCATTGTATGGAAAATGTAGCGAGAATGGTTTGGTTCGAGTTTGTTCCTATTTAGTGCATTGACTTTTCTTAGGTTCATTCTGTATAACACTAATTGATGGATTGCCATTTTTAAAGTCTTGAAAGTTTTTGGCCTTCCTGTTGCTTGCTTGGTTAGGTATACTTACTGGAACATATATGCTACACATGTTTCCTGCAATAGTTTCTTAGAACTGCTCCCCAATTGGATAAGCAACCATTCTTGGGGAGCATGGATAATATTCTGTTAATGATATGGCTACACATCTTTAGTATGTTTCTTGGTTTTAATTTCTTGTATTTCTGATGTTATGTGCAAATAAAGCGCAATAGGAACATCCTCTGGATGCTGGAGGGCTGAGGGTTCTACTGTGGCGTGAGGTTGTGGGCGGAGGAACTCGTGGGGCTCGAGACACGCTGGCCAGCTGCTGCTGGAGTCTTCCAGAGCTCGTGCTTTGGCTGCGTTTGCTTAACTTCCGGAGGTGAGTTGATTACTGCCATGTGGCGTCACTGATTTGGATTCAGGCTTGCAGGTGCTGCCATCCGAGGCTGGTTGTTGGGCTTACTATAAACACTAGGAAAACTGATCGCTGCTAGTTTCATGTTTTTTGTGTTGGGTATCAATTTTTTTTGCTGTGAATGTCCCTGGGAGATAGTTGGCACATGTTATGGTAGCTAAAATTATGGATATGTGTCCATAATTTGATGTTTTCTGGCACATGTTATGGCCCGATAGATCTATCATGTATGCTTACTACTTCTCTGTTTCAGTTGCAGGAGAAGGCTCCCTAGTCTTCATAACACCGAGGCCGAGAAGATCAAGGCTAGAGTACACCAACGAGAAGATCAAGTCCACAAGCTGAAGGGCCTGAAGAAGTTCCAGAGTATCATAAGAGTAGCCTGAGAGTTTTGTTTATAGATTAGGGGTGTCCAAGATTTGTTATTTGAACTGGTACTGATGTGAACTAGAGTGGAATTTCATGTGTTCAATCTCTTTGACTGTCATATTGTTGTAATGAATTGATTTTGCCTTTTATTTAAATATTGTCATATTTTTTATCTCATGTTAGATTGGTATATCGGCTATTAATTAATTAGCTATGAAGAATATAACAACCAGGGCCCACTTTCTACAAGAATCTAACAATTGGGACCCATTTGATAAAGGCCGAAACTAGAAAATAATTGGATTGTAAGAAGGCCAAGGCCTAGAAAATAAATAAGGCTGAAATGATTGGGCTTGGACCATGTAGCTGATTAGAATTTCAAAAGAAAAAATACAAAAATGCTAGAATTGCTAGGCTGAGCCCATGCAAGCGACCAAACTGGATTGGGCTGATTTTGATTTAAGACGATTTAATTTTGTCATAGTTTTGCCACGTAGGATCAGCCACGTAGGATATGACTTGGCCATGCTAGATGGGCCATGACGATATTGGATCGTCATAACGTCTATGACGATCCAATATCGTCATAGACGGTTATGATGATTTTACCAAAATCGTCGTTATAGTTCATTTGCGATGCCTAGCTTTCGACGATCTCAAAATCGTCATAAACGAACTACTATGACGATTTTGTGATGAAAATGGAGGGTCATAGAATCCCAGATTCCTTGTAGTGTTGGAACCCCTATTCGTACATGGATTGATACCTAATTAGGCCAAAAGCCTAAGCTTGGGGGGAGGTACGCCGACACCGCACTCATCTCCATATCATGTTGCGTCGGTACTTTGTATATTCATGTTTTCGTTCTCTTTTTAGTTTTCGTTCTTCTTTGCTTTTGCTTTCTAAAACACAAAAAGACCAAAAATATTTTTGTTGTTTCTCTTTGGTTTGCTTCTTCTTTTTTCCTTGGTTTGTTTTTCCCTTTTTTTGCTTTCTTTGAACTATTTGAAAAACCCAAAAAGATTTTGCTTTGCTTGTTTTTCTCTTTTGGTTCTTATTTAAAAATCGAAAACACCAAAAATATTTGTCGTTCTTCTTTGCTTTTTGCGAGTTTGCTACAGGGTTCGACAGTCCTCAATGGATATTGGTTTCATATTATTATTCAAGCCACACAAGTGAAGAGCAATAATGAGGATCAATGACAACTTGAGGCATGGTAAGAGGCTGGTAACGAACTCTATTTGTTTTCATTTTTGTACATATACTCATCACTGTGGGCTTGCTTAGTCCATTCAAGTAGGGTGTATGTTATCTTTGGATGCTTAGTAGTTTTTGCTTTCTTATGATTAGCTCCAGCTCACTAATAGCTTGCATTGCTCTATTCATAAATTGGTATGACACCGTGGTATCCTCCTCTGAATGTTTCATTTGAATTGACTTGGCACATGCTCACGCATGCACATGACTGTAATAATCAGTTGAGCCTCGATGAATTATTTTGACTTGAGGATCTTGAATCACTTTCATGCCATGAGTAGTCATGTTGTGTTGCAAGCATGATAATGACAGCTATTGATCTCTCGTTTGTCGCTCCCTTACTATTGCTAGCCTTCACTTCCACTAAGTGTTTTACTCATGTTTCCAACTCCCTAAACCAAATATTTCCAAAGTGTCCACCATACCTACCTATTAGCATCATTTGCTACTCCCGTGCATATTCAATATGCCTTGTTTTCTTCCGAATAAAATGTTTGCTTGTTGTGGGAAAATTAGTTACTAAGCTCTCACGAACTTGATGGCACACTTTATTTCCTGCACTTAATAAACCTAAACCATTGTGAACTCTCCATGAAAGTTATATGCTTGCAAATTATAGGTCAGATTAGCGAACCGTCTTCACACGGGAACGCTTTCAACACTTGTAAATATATACCAAGTTGATACCTTGCTCTTTTGTTTGCGGATGTTGTCGGTGTGAAATAAAAGGGGAGCTTGTAAGTCCATGGAGTTATGTATGTGTGTTAGAGAAACACCTAGGCCGCTGGTCTAATCCATGCTGACATGGTGGAAACCTGCACCGTAACCATAATGATATCTATGAAGCATTCTTCTTACAAAAGAGAGAGATAGCTATTGAGAAAAAGAAAAAAAAAGATTTATGAAAAGAGGAAAGAGAGAAAAAAGCACCATTTTCCCATGGTAAATAAGAAGATTGCTGAGATACTCATTGTCTGCTTGCCTTGTCATTTTGATATGGGGATTCTTCCGTATCATTGGGCAAGGGGTACCCCGTTGGCGGTTCTCAATGATAAGCACATACTTACGATGACAAGGACTTACCGGTAACTAAAGTTGAGTAGCATGAGGAGCAGCCCTCGTACTCAAGGGACTTGGGATTTTCAGTCTATAGTCTGTCAAGCATATAACTCAGATTGGACCTTAGTTTCACCTTAACCACATTAAAGATGCTTATGATAGGGGCAATGAGATCTCAAAGCTAATGAGTACCATACTTTCAGCATTTGGAAGCCTTTCAAATTATTCAAAACCTTTTCTTCTACTTGTTGAGTCTCCACATATTATTTGAGCACCTTCTTGAGAGCATAGTTGTCATTCTTTGTGTTTGCTCCATTACTTGATTATTTGTGTTATGACTTTGATGCTTGTATCCTTGATATCTTTACTTCTAGTCATCACTTGAACTTTAGAGGTGTCTTGGCATTCATAATCAAAGGGCAAGCGATATACCACTCTATCATACCTTTTTATGAGCATTGTAATGTTGCTTATGTTTGTGCTTCATGCTACTTATTATTCTTGAGTTGGAATCTCTTCATAGCTTGCAATGACTATTAAGTAGACTCAATTGCATACTCTTTATTATGAATTGTCTAAATGGTTGATCACATTGCTGAGAATATTTACATCATATGAAGCAAATGTGTTCGTGAAAGTTCTTTTATCGCACTCAGTTTTCAACTGAATTGCTTGAGGACAAGCAATAAGCTAAGCTTGGGGGGAGTTGATATGTCCAAAACATATCTACTTTCCTGAACACTTTTGCTATTGTTTCTCCTCTATACTTGTGTGATTTGGATGCAACTAATGCGGACTGACGTTGTTTTCAGCAGAATTTCCTTGGTGTCTACTTTTTGTGCAGAAAATCAACTATCAGGAAAAATCCTAGAAAATATGCCAAAAATCCTATTTCACCCGAAGACTCCAGGAGCCAGAATACGAGACGGAGAAGAGCCAGGGGGTGGCCACACCACCTGGTGGCGCGGGCCAGGCCAGGCCGCGCCAGGGGTGGTGTGGGCCCCCAGGCACCCCCTCGGCCTCTCTCTTCGCCTATAAGGAGCCTTCTGACCTAAAAACTTTGGGGGGTCGATGTTTTTCCATAAGGAGTTCTGCTCCGCCGCCACCACCAGATTCCACGAAACGGCACCAGAAACTCCGTTCTGGCACCCTGCCGAGACGGGGAATTGGAGGACATCATCGCCATCATCATCACCATCGCTTCTCCATCAACCATCCATGTTTCCCCCATCTATGAGTGAGTAATCCCCCGCTGTAGACTATGGGGATGGTAGGGATTGGATGAGATCGTTCATGTAATGGCATTAGATTGTTAGGGCATGGTGCCTAGTATCTTTTATTAGTGCTTTATGACTTTGTCGCGACTTGTTGTGCTTAATGCTTGTCACTAGGGCCCGAGTGCCATGATTTTAGATCTGAACATGTTATTGATTCATTATGATAGTATTGTTTTTGGTCTTATCTGCAAGTTGTATACACGTTGTCGCTCGAACCTATGGCCCCGGCGATGTAAATCGGGATAACGGAAGGGAATGGCTTTGATGTGACGATCACATGTGTTCATGGAGTGTTAATGCTTTGCTCCGGTGCTCTATTAAAGGAGCACCTTAATTGCCGATATTTCTAGAGGCCCCCGCAAACGGGCTGGCAGGACAAAAGATGTTGTGCAAGTTCTCATTGCGAGCACGTATGACTATATATGGAACACATGCCTAGGATTATCTAGTACTTGGATGCTTTATCTTATTTATCTGCAATTGCCCTATGTTCTGATTGCTATATGAATTGTCTTGTCCATGCAACGCCCGTCCATCCATCCCTATGCCTACCGCACTCGAATCCCACTGTTTACTGCTTTTGTTACTACTGTCTTTGCTTTACTACTGATGTTACTTTATTCCTACTACAAAACTGTTGCTACTGATAAATTGCTGTGAGCAAGATTGTTTCTAGGTGCAGCTGAATTGACAACTCAGTTGTTAAGGCTGATAAATATTCTTTGGCTCCCCTTGTGTCGAATCAATAAATTGGGTTTCACTTCCCTCGAAAATACTGCGATACACCCCCTATACTTGTGGGTCATCAGTACGGCACTTTCTTCCATATAAGAACTCAAATGGGGCCATTTGCAAACTGGCTTGATAACTGTTGTTATAGGGGAATTCTGCGAAAGGCAGACAATCTTCCCATTTTGATACGTACTCTAACACACAAGCTCTTAACATATCCTCTAGGATTTGGTTAAGTCTTTTAGTCTGTCCATCGGTTTGCGGGTGATAAGCTGTGCTGAAATTCAACTTGGTTCCTAATCCTTCTTGGACTTTCTGCCAAAATCTCGAGGTAAATTGGGTTCCTCGATCCGATACTATGGTCTTGGGGGTTTTATGCAAACTGACGATTCTAGCAATGTACAACTGTGCTAGCTTCGAACTCTGGTAGGTTGTCTTGACAGGTATAAAATGGGCTACCTTGGACAGTCTATCAATGATGATCCAGATAGAGTCATTTCCCCTACTAGAAGTAGGCAAACCGATGATAAAGTCCATTCCGACGGAATCCCATTTCCATTCTAGAATCTGCAATGGTTGCAACAGTCCCACAGGTCTCTGATGTTCTGCCTTGACTCTTTAACAGATATCACACTTGGCGATGTAGCTTCCGATTTCTCTCTTCATCTTGTGCCACCAAAGTTGCTCCTTCAAATCTTGATACATCTTTGTTCCTCCGGGGTGGATAGAATAAAGAGTATCATGAGCTTCTTGCATGATAACTTGCTTCAGCTCCAAATCTAATGGTACACAGATACGTCCTTTGTACCACAAAACTCCTTCTTCGTCTTCAGTGAATCCAAGTACCTTTCCTGTACCAATACGATGTTTGATTCCGTCGATACTTGCATTTCCCTTATGGGCTTCTTTGATTTGGCTAATCAAAGTGGGTTGAAGTTCAATGCTAGCTAAAAATCCTTTCCTAACTAGCTCCGTTCTAAAATGCTCCAACTCCTCATGCAAACTTGGTTGCTTCTCCTTGATCATGGTGTTTAATCTACACGACAATCTGCTAAGAGAATCCGCTACCATATTGGCTTTGTTGGGGTGATAGTGAATGTCAAGGTCATAATCCTTGATTAACTCTATCCGTCTCCTTTGCCTCATATTCAGCTCCTTCTGAGTGAAAATATACTTCAAGCTTTTGTGATCTGAGTAAATCTCACAGCGATTACCCATAAGGTAATGACGCCATGTCTTCAAAGCTAAAAGTACGGCTGCTAACTCAAGATCATGGGTAGGATAGTTCTGCTCATGCTGCTTCAGTTGTCGAGACAGATATGCGATGACTTTGCCTTCTTGCATCAACACACATCCGAGACCAATCTTGGATGCATCACAATACACATCAAACGGCTTTTTTATATCTGGCATGATCAATATTGGGGCTGAAATCGATCTCTTGTAGAGCTCTTGGAAACTTGCTTCACATTTGTTGGTCCATTCAAACTTCTTGTCCTTCTTCAACAATTGGGTCATGGGTCTTGTGATGCTCGAAAATCCTTCTACGAACTTGCGGTAATATCCCGCTAATCCGAGAAATGCACGGACTTGGGTTTGAGTGGTTGGGGCTTCCCATTCTTCAACATCTCTGATCTTGGCGGGTGATGGCTCGTGATTGATGAGCTCGTTGGGGAACCCCAAGAGGAAGGTATGATGAGCACAGAAGTAAGTTTCCCTCAGTTATGAAACCAAGGTTATCGAACCAGGAGGAGCAAGGAAACACCCCAAAGGTGTTGCTAGTTGAGCCTTGGCAGGGCGCACTACCGGTGCTAGTAGCAACGTGGAGACCTGCATAACACAACCATAGAACTATGTCCCCAACTTGCGATGAGGTTGTCAATCTCACCGGTTTTGCTGAAAAAAAAGGATTAAATGTATCGAATGGAAGGAAGTAATAGTTTGCAGAAAATAAACACAAAGCAGTAAACAATTTGATTGTAGATTGAATGTAAAAGAAAGGACCGGGGTCCATAGTTCACTAGAGGTGGCTCTCCTTAAGATAGATAACATGTTGGATGAACAAATTACAGCGGGGCAACTGATAAAACATCGAGAAAGTATACAAGCATATATTAATCATCTTGACTCCTTTGAGACTTGATTGGTCATTACAACATTATACATAGACCATCATCCAACTGCATCTATGACTAATAATCCACCATCAGGTTATCATCCGAACCCCCTCTAGTATTAAGTTGCAAGCAACAGATTATTGCATTACGAATTGCGTGTAAAATAAACAATACGATTGTTCTATGAACAAAGGATTGTCGTTTTCTCCCTAGTAGCAACTTCACATCTAGTACCTTAGAGATTTCTGTCACTTCCCTAGATTACTAGAGGCATGAACCCACTATCGAGCATAAATACTAACTCTTGGAGTTGCTAGCATCTACTTGGCCAAGATAGCTACTAACAACGGAAAGCATGCAAGATCACAAATAACAAAGACATGATAGAATCAATAATCAATCTGAAATAGCATCTCAATATCCATCGGATACTCGCAAACACAACATGCATAATTACAAATAGATGATCTTAATCATGAACGGAGCTCACAAGATCTAGACATGAAAGCACAAAGGAGGAGAACCAGCCAACTAGCTACTACATGGACCCGTAGTCCAGAGATGAACTACTCACGCATCACACCGGAGGCTTGCATGATGATGAAGAAGGCCTGCAGGGTGAAATCCCCTCTCCGGCAGGGTTCCGGGAAGAGCTTCAGATCCCTCCCGGTCTAGGGATGGAGACAACAACGGCTACAGACTCTTTCATGTATTTTTGATCGGGTTCTTAGGGTTTCTGTATCGGAGGCAATATATAGGCGGAAGGAGGCCGAGGGTGCACAGGCGGCAGACCACCCCTGCGCGGCCAAGCCTGGCCGCGCGGGCAGGTGGTGTGGCCAGGCCCCGTCCCCTCTTCGTCTCGTATTCTGGCTCCGTGTGTCCCTCGGTAAAATATTGACTTTGGCTTTTGTCCCGTCCAATTCCGAGAATATTCATTTTCTGACTTTCCTACAACCAAAAACAGCAGAAAACAGGCAGCTGGCACTGTGGCTCTTGTTAATAGGTTAGTCCAAGAAATCATATGAAAAGTACTCTAAAGTGTGGACAAAACACAAAAAATTGGATAAAACCAAGCATGGAGCATCAAAAATTATAGATACATTTGCAATGTATCAACATCCCCAAGCTTAACTCCTGCTCGTCCTCGAGTAGGTAAGTGATAAAAAGAAAGAATAATTTTTGAGGTGACATGCACCATCATAAACTTGATCAAAGTATTTGTAAAACATTCAAAACTGGGATAATAGTACTTCAATCATAACCTGAAAGATAAAGTTCTAGCAATAAGACAAAGAAACTATGTTGCAACATGAAAAGCACAAACAAAAGATTCATGAATAACAATGCTTTGCAAGATGTTTTTTTGTTTCACATAAAGAAAACATAGCATAGTGGCATTCAGCTTGTCCCTCATAGAGTAGCAAAACATAAATGCATAGGACACCTTCAAAGTTCATAAGAGTGACTATATACAAATATTTTAAAACAAGCAATATCAAAGTTATGCATCAATCAACTAGACTTGGGACAATGCACATAGACTAAGAATGGCCACTTTGCTCTCAAAGAAGGTGCATAAAGAAAGAAAGTGGAGACTCAACATAAAAGTAAAAGAAAGGCCTTCGTAGAAGGGAGTAGGGATTCAAGTCTCATAAAGAGCTTCCAAAAATTATGGTACTTGTTAGCTTTCAGCTCTCATTGCCCCTATCATAAGCATCTTGAAGGTGATTAAGGTTAAAGTGACACAACTAAGAGGATATGCTTGACAAGTTATAAACCAAAATCTCATGCCCCTTACTTACGAAGACCGAACCTCATGCTACTCAACTTTAGTCACAAGTAAGATCTTATGATTGTAAGTACATATATATCATTAATAACCACCAACGGGGTACCCCTTGCACATGATATAGGAGCTATCCCATAAACAAAATGACAAGGCAAGCAGACAATGAGCATCTCAGCGATCTTTTTATTTGCTATTTGCATAGGTTTTTATTGAGGATGCTTCATAGAGTGCTCATTATGGTGATGCTACAAGTTTTAACCATGATTAGGCATGGCTTAGTCTAGTGGCCCAGGCGTTTTTCTAACACAGATACAAACTCCATGATCTTACAAGTTCCACTTTTATTTCACACCGCCGGGATCCATAAGCAAAAGAACATGATATCAACGGGGTACAAAGTACAAGTGCAATGTTGAAAGCGTTCCCCATGATACATGGTTCTACTAATTTCAACTTATAAAGCGCAAGCATATACGCAACAAAGAAGGACCCAATGGTTCAAGTTTATTAAATGCAAAAAAGTAAAGTGTGCCATCAAGTTCGTGAGAGCTTTAATCACTAGTTTTCTCATAACAAATTTAATTTGGAAGGTAGAAAAAAACAAGAATATACTTGGAATAGCATATGCTAGTAGGTAGGTATGGTGGACACTTTGGAATAACTTGGTTTAAGGAGTTGGATGCATGAGTGGAACTCATACTTGGTTGTGGAGGCTAGCAAAAGACTGGGAGCGACAAACTAAGAGAGCAATAATAGCCATAATCATGCAGAGTGATAAAACATCATTGATCAAAGCATAAAGTGATACTACAAGTTGAAAACTAAAGGATCATCAAGGCTATGGTGACTTTGGATAGTCATAACATGGTGTGAGCATGCGCCAAGTCAACCCAAACAAAGCATCAAAGGAGAATACCACAATACTATGCTTTAATATGCTAAAACAACGCATGATTCATCCAAGGCACATTAAGCAATCTCAATTGTTTATAACAAGTCATGCTACAGCAAAGAATACTAAGCATAAAGCCAAAACAATACCAAGCATGGCATGACAAAGCATAGGCCATAGTCAAAAACAAACTCTCTTTACCACTTAAGCATGAGCTTTCCTACTCTTTTCCAATCCGAACCAAACTATTTGAAAACCAATGTATGCAAGAGGGGGTCCAACCAATTTATTCAGCAAACTAAGCAAACCAAGCAAATGGAAAACCAAAACGAAAAAGAAAAAAAATGCTCCAAGGACAACACAACTGTGCATGAAACAATAAAAATGAAGCGTTTGGAAGAAACCTGGGATTTTGATTGATGAAGAGGGGGATGCCTTGGGCATCCCCAAGCTTTGACGCTTGTACTTCTTGGATATTTCTTGGGGTGACACGCGTGGCATCCCCAAGCTTGAGCTTTAGTCCATCCTTCATCTCATTACTCATTGCTTCCATACACCTGAAATTTTTCCTTCATACAAAACTTCACACAATCTTTATTAGCAACATTAGTGCACTCAAGATAATAAGTCTTTAGGTTCAGTTCTAACACCAATAAAACTTTCATTAAAACACTCGATACTTTATCACTTCCCTCAAAAAGCTCAATTCGCCAAAAGAACTCAAAAAGGAACCAACAAGAAGCAAATGCAGAAAATGTCAGAAATCTGTCAAAACAGACCAGAAGGTAAAGACGAATTTTTTCGAAGACCTTATGTTGTTCAAATCAAAAAGTGTTGAACTAACGAAAGTTAGATAACAACCTGGGGCAAAAGCACAAAAATTCATGCCTCAAAAGGACGTACAGAGATTTTACACGAATTTTTACGGTGAAGCATAGAAATCTGTTTTGGGACAACAACTTTCCCAATCATTACTTCTCTCTCATTAGAGGTGACTCTTGGCACAAAAAGCGAATAAAAAGGATAAGGAGCGGTTATTACTGAAGTAATAACTTCCAAGACTCATCTAAAACTTTTGGATTATTGATACATTGCAAATGTATCTATAATTTTTGATGCTCCATACTTGGTTTTATCCAATTTCTTGTGTTTTGTCCACACTTTGGAGTACTTTTCATATGATATCTTGGACTAACCTATTAACAAGACCCATAGTGCCAGCTGCCTGTTTTCTGCTGTTTTTGGTTCTAGGAAAGTCAGAAAATGAATATTCTCGGAATTGGACGGGACAAAAGCCAAAAATCCTATTTCACCAGAAGACTCCCGGAGCCAGAATATGAGACGGAGTGGGGCTGGGCCCAGCCACACCACCTGGCTACACGGGTTGGGCCTGGCCGCGCCAGGGGGTGGTCTGGCCACCCCAGACTGCCCCTCGGTCTCCCTCTTTGCCTATAAGTTGCCTTCTGACCTAAAAACTCAGGGGGGTTCGACCTTTTTCCAGAAGGAGTTTCGCTCCGCCGCCACCACCAGATTCCACGAAACAGCACCAGAAACTCTGTTCTGGCACCCTTCCGGGACGGGGAATTGGAGGAGATCATCGCCATCATCATCACCATCGCTTCTCCATCGACCATCCATGTTTTCCCCATCTATGAGTGAGTAATCCCCCGTTGTAGGCTATGTGGATGGTAGGGATTGGATGAGATCGTTCATGTAATGGCATCAGATTGTTAGGGCATGGTGCCTAGTATCTTTTATTAGTGCTTTATGACTTTGTTGCGACTTGTTATGCTTAATGCTTGTCACTAGGGCCCGAGTGCCATGATTTCAGATCTGAACATGTTATTGATTCATTATGATAGTATTGTTTATGGTCTTATCTGCAAGTTGTATACACACGTTGTTGTCCAGAACCAATGGCCCTGAAGTGGCCAATCGGGATAACAAGGGAATGGCTTTGATGTGAGGATCACATGTGTTCACGGTGTTAATGCTTTGCTCCGGTGCTCTATTAAAGGAGCACCTTAATTGCCAGTAGTTCCTTGAGGCCCGCTGGCAAGACAAAAGATGTTGTGCAAGTTCTCATTGCGAGCACGTATGACTATATATGGAACACATGCCTAGGATTATCTAGTACTTGGATGCTTTATCTTATTTATTTGTAATTTCCCTATGTTCTGATTTCCATGTGAATTGTCTTGTCCATGTAACGCCCGTCCATCCATCCCTATGCCCACCGCACTTGAATCCTATTGTTTACTGCTATTGTTACTACTGTTTTTACTTTACTAGTGCTGCTACTTTACTATTCCTACTACAAAACTATTACTACTGATAAACTGCTGTGAGAAAGATTGTTTCCAGGTGCAGCTGAATTAACAACTCAGTTGTTAAGGCTTATAAATATTCTTTGGCTCCCCTTGTGTCGAATCAATAAATTGGGTTTCACTTCCCTTGAAAATACTACAATACACCCCCTATACTTGTGGGTCATCAAGACTATTTTCTGGCGCCGTTGCCGGGGAGCATAGCTTTATTTATCAAGTCCACTTGGAATCACTATTTTTTAAGATGAGTCTATTTCTGCCTTGTTTGCTTGTTTCTTTATCAAAAATACAAAAAAAAGTTTAGTTCCTACTCTAGTTGTTATTTTCGTTGGTCTGTTATTGTCTTGCTTTATCATGCTTTCTATCAATGGTTGGTTTCTTTGAAACTGAATCTTATTGGCAAGGTGGGTTCACGGAAGATCAAAAATATTATTATGAGGAACACCGTTTGTCACAAAAAGGGAAACACTTATGGGAACAAATTGATAAATTGTATACCATTACTAAAAATGTGTGCTCTACTTATAATGTTACTTATTGCTTTGATAAATCTTGTTGCTGTAAGAGGTATAAACACCTCCCTTTTCAATGTGAGTATAATGATAATGTTACCATATCTTCTTATGTTAAGGGAAATTATGACTTTTATGATGTGGAACAAATTGAGGAATTTATTGCTTGGAAGGGTGCATTTGAACTTGCTAGTTTGCTTGAAAATATTGATGATTCACCTTATAAACATGAGGTTTATGATATACTTAAATTTTGCTTTGATAATTACAAGGAAGAAAATGGCTATATTCTTGAATATATTAATAGATGCTTTCCACAAATGGAAGAGACTAATGCCTTGCAGGATCTTATGGAAGAAATTGATGAACCTGAAAGCTCATTAGATGAAAAAGAGGAGGAGAGTGATGAACAAAAGGAGGAAGAATGGATTAGCTACCCATTCCTACCTTCTAATGAGAGTAACTCTTTACCCCTTACATTATTTGATTGTCCCCCATGCTTACCAAAGGAGGATGAATGTTATGCTCATGTTATCTGTAATAATCCTTTATTTGTGCCTAACTTTGATATGCATGGTACTAAAGAGTTTTGCTTAGAATTTTTTATGATAAAGCTCTAGACGATGGTCCTATATTGAATGATCAGTCATCTTGTTATAGAATTGTTAAAAGTGGATTTGAAGGTTTTAATCCCACTATTTTTGAGCTTGATAAAAATTATGTTTTTGTAGAACATGAAAAGTATGCTTTATGTGATAGTTATATTGTTGAGTTTATTCATGTGGATACTGAAAATTATTATGAGAGAGGAAAATATGGTTGTAGAAGTTTTCATGGTATTGAAACACCTCTCTATGTGCTGAAAGTTTTGAAGTTACTCTTGTTTTATCTTCCTATGCCTGTCACTTTGTTCTTTGCGAATTTATTTGCATACAAGATTCCTATGCATAGGAAGTGGGTTAGACTTAAATGTGTTTTGAATTTGCTTCTTGATGCTCTCATTTACTTGAACTCATATTTCTTATGTGAGCATCCTCTCAAACTATCATGCATGAAGATGATAATATGTCTATTATTCTTGGGAGACCTTTTCTTAAATACTACAGGAGCTGTTATTAATCGTAATCAAGGGAAGGTGACCTTCAATGTTAATGACAAGGAACATACTGTCTATTTCCCCAAGAAGATTGATAGTACTTATGGTTTTGAATTCAATTGAACATGTTGAGGGCATTCAAGTTGGAGAAATATATTGTCCCATACCAAGAGAAAATTTTGAAACTATTGTGATTGGGACCATTGCTATCAAGGTTGAGGTAACATAATCATTAGTGGAATACAAAGTTTCGTCTCATATGAAATTGTTTTGGTAACAAGACATGATCAACCTTGTTATCAAAAGGATTTCATTGAACAAAACAATGTTTTCACCATGATTATCTCCGCTTACTTCTATTCTATCCATTTTAGTTTTTGCTTATGCCTAACTTAAAGGCGTTAAAGAAAAGTACTTCTTGGGAGATAACCCAAAAGTTTTAGATGAGTCTTGGAAGTTATAACTTCAGTAATAACCGCTCCTTATCCTTTTAATTTTCTTTTTGTGCCAAGAGTAACCTCTAATGAGAGAGACGTAATGGTTGGGGAAGTTGCTGTCCCGAAACAGATTTCTGTGCTTCACCATAAAAATTTGTGTAAAATCTCTGTATGTCCTTTTGAGGCGTGAATTTTTGTGCTTCTACCCCAGGTTGTTAACTAACTTTCGTTAGTTCAACACTTTTTGATTTGAGCAATAGAAGGTCCTGGAAATTTTTT
Organism: Avena insularis; assembly: GCA_023614405.1. Lineage (NCBI taxonomy): Eukaryota > Viridiplantae > Streptophyta > Magnoliopsida > Poales > Poaceae > Avena > Avena insularis. The sequence goes on from CM042689.1 coordinate 376,188,527, forward strand.
GTCTTCACCTGCTGGTCTGTTTTGACAGATTTCTGCCATTTTCCGCATTTGCTTCTTGTTGGTTCCTTTTTGAGTTCTTTTGCGGAATTCAGATTTTTGAGGGAAGTGCTATAGTAGCTTGTGTCTTATTGGAAGTTTTATTGGTGTTAGAACTGAACCTAAAGACTTATTATCTTGAATGCACTAATGTTGCTAATAAAGATTGTGTGAAGTTTTGTATGAAGGAAAAATTTCAGGTGTATGGAAGGAATGCGTAATGAGATGAAGGATGGACTAAACCTCAAGCTTGGGGATGCCACGCGTGTCACCCCAAGAAATATCCAAGAAGTACAAGCGTCAAAGCTTGGGGCTGCCCAAGGCATCCCCCTCTTCATCAATAAAAATCTCAGGTTTCTTCCAAACACTTCATTTTTATAAGTTTCATGCATAGTTGTGTTGTTCTTGGAGCGTCTTCTTTTTCGTTTTTGTTTTGTTTTTTCGTTTGCTTGGTTTTCTTAGTCTTCTTAATAAATTGGTTGGACACCCTATTTCATACATTGGTTTTCAAATAGTTTGGTTTGGATTGGAAAAGAGTAGGAAAGTTCATGCTTAAGTGGTAAAGAGAGCTTGTTTTTGACTGTGACCTGTGCTTTCTCATGCCATGCTTGATATTGTTTTGGCTTTATGCTTAGTATTATTTGTTGTAGCATGACATGTTATAAACAATTGAGATTGCTTAATGTGCTTTGGATGAATCATGCGTTGTTTTAGCATATTAAAGCATAGTATTGTGGTATTCTCCTTTGATGTTTTATTTGGGTTGACTTGGCGCATGCTCACACCATGTTATGACTATATCAAGTCACCATAGCCTTTATGATCCTTTAGTTTTCAACTTGTAGTATCACTTTATGCTTTGATTAATGATGTTTTGTCGCTCTGCATGATTATGGCCATTACTGCTCTCTCGTTTGTCGCTCCCTTTCTATTGCTAGCCTTCACTTGTGCTGGGTATAACCTTTACTCATGCATCCAAATCCCCAAAACCAATATTGCCAAAAGTGTCCACCATACCTACCTATTAGCATCATTTGCTATTCCGTGCATATTCAGTATGCCTTGTTTTCTTCCGAATAAAATGTTTGCTTGTTATGAGAAAGTTAGTTAGTAAAGCTCTCACGAACTTGATGGCACACTTTATTTTCTTGCACTTAATAAACCTGAACCATTGCATCCTTCTTTGTTGCGTATATGCTTGCGCTTTATAAGTTGAAGTTAGCAGGACCATGTATCATGGGGAACGCTTTCAACATTGCACTGGTACTTTGTACCTCGTTGATATCATGATTCTTTTGCTTATGGATCCCGGTAGTGTGAAATAAAAGTGGAACTTGTAAGATCATGGAGTTTGTATGTAATTTAGAGAAACGCCCGGGCCGCTAGCCTAAGCCATGCCTAATCATGGTGGAAACTTGCAGCATAACCATGGTGAGCATTCTATGAAGCATCCTCAATAAAAATCTATGCACATAGTAAATAAAAAGATTGCTGAGATGCTCATTGTCTGCTTGCCTTGTCATTTGGATTATGGGATAGCTCCTGTATCATGTGAAAGGGGTACCCCGTTGGCGGTTCTCTATGATACATATATACTTACAATGACAAGAGCTTACTCGTGACTGAAGTTGAGTAGCATGAGGATCGGTCTTCATAAGTAAGGGGCATGAGACTTTGATTTATAACTTGTCAAGCATATCCTCTTAGTTGTGTCACTTTAACCTTAACCATTTAAAGATGCTTATGATAGGGGCAATGAGAGCTCAAAGCTAATGAGTACCATACTTTCAGCATTTGGAAGCCTTTCAAACTTTTCAAAACCCGTTCATTTCCTTGTTGAGTCTCCACACATTATATGAGCACTTTCTTGAGAGCATAGTGGCCATTCTTAGTTCTATGTGCATTGTCCCAAGACTTGTTGATTGATGCATACCTTGATATTTCTTGTTTTAAACTATTTGTAACTAGTCACTCTTGTAAACTTTGAAGGTGTCCTATGCATTTATGTTTGCTACTCTATGAGGGATAAGCTGAATGCCACTATGCTATGTTTTCTTTATGTGAAACAAACAAACGTCTTGCAAAGCATTGTTATTCATGAATCTTTTGTTTGTGCCTTTACATGTTGCAACATAGTTGCTATGTCTTATTGCTAGAACTTTGTCTTTCATGTTATGATTGAAGTACTATTATCCCAGTTTTGAATGTTTTACAAATACTTTGATCAAGTTTATGATGGTGCATGTCACCTCAAAAATTATTCTTTCTTTTTATCACTTACCTACTCGAGGACGAGCAGGAGTTAAGCTTGGGGATGTTGATACATTGCAAATGTATCTATAATTTTTGATGCTCCATGCTTGGTTTTATCCAATTTCTTGTGTTTTGTCCACACTTTAGAGTACTTTTCATATGATTTCTTGGACTAACCTATTAACAAGAGCCATAGTGCCAGCTGCCTGTTTTCTGCTGTTTTTGGTTCCAGGAAAGTCAGAAAATGAATATTCTCGGAATTGGACGGGACAAAAGCCAAAAATCCTATTTCACCAGAAGACTCCCGGAGCCAGAATATGAGAGGGAGGGGGCTAGGGCCCAGCCACACCACCTGGCCGCGCGGGCTGGGCCTGGCCACGCCAGGGGGTGGTCTAGCCGCCCCAGACTGCCCCTCGGTCTCCCTCTTTGCCTATAAGTTTCCTTCTGACCTAACAACTCAGGGGGCTCGACGTTTTTCCAGAAGGAGTTCCACTCCGTTGCCACCACCAGATTCCACGAAACAGCACCAGAAACTCCGTTCTAGCACCCTGCCGGGACGGGGAATTGGAGGATATCATCACCATCATCATCACCATCGCTTCTCCATAGACCATCCATGTTTCCCCCATTTATGAGTGAGTAATCCCCTCTATAGGCTATGGGGATGGTAGGGATTGGATGAGATCGTTCATGTAATGGCATCAGATTGTTAGGGCATGGTGCCTAGTATCTTTTATTAGTGCTTTATGACTTTGTTGTGACTTGTTATGCTTAATCCTTGTCACTAGGGCCCGAGTGCCATGATTTCAGATCTGAACATGTTATTGATTCATTATGATAGTATTGTTTATGGTATTATCTGCAAGTTGTACACACATGTTGTTATCTGGAACCAATGGCCCTGAAGTGACACAAATCGGGATAACCGGAGGGAATGGCTTTGATGTGAGGATCACATGTGTTCACGGAGTGTTAATTCTTTGCTCCGGTGCTCTATTAAATGGAGCACCTTAATTGCCAGTAGTTCCCTTGAGGCCCCGCTGCAAACGGGCTGGCAGGACAAAAGATGTTGTGCAAGTTCTCATTGCGAGCACGTATGAATATATATGGAACACACGCCTAGGATTATCTAGTACTTGGATGCTTTATCTTATTTATCTACAATTGCCCCATGTTCTGATTTCCATGTGAATTGTCTTGTCCATGCAACGCCCGTCCATCCATCCCTATGCCTACCGCACTCGAATCCTATTGTTTACTGCTATTGTTACTGTTGTCTTTACTTTACTACTACTGCTACTTTACTATTCCTACTACAAAACTATTGCTACTGATAAACTGCCATGAGCAAGATTGTTTCCAGGTGCAGCTGAATTGACAACTCAGTTGTTAAGGCTTATAAATATTCTTTGGCTCCCCTTGTGTCGAATCAATAAAGTGGGTTTCACTTCCCTCGAAAATACTGCGATACAACCCCTATACTTGTGGGTCATCAGTTATCTCCCAATAAGTACTTTTCTTTAACGACTTTAAGTTAGGCATAAGAACTAAGAAAAAGAATCAAGTATTCTCAAATGAAGAAGCATTAATACCAAATTTCTTGCTCTTACCTCTCTTACTTTTATTCTTAACCTTGGGGAAAATATGATTGTTTGGTGGAGAAGCAAGGTGCATGGTCCCCTTTCCCACATCTAGTATTGCTCCAAGGAGTTCTAATAGGGACCTTCCAAGTGTAACTTGTCCTTTTCCTGCACATTCAATAACAAGATAATTAGTAGAAATCATTTTCCCAAGGATCTTTGTAAACACTCCTTCAGCTATTACAAAAGGTAATATTGTGGCATTGTTAGCAAGATATATTTCTTTTCCTCCTTCAGAAAGCCCCCAAAGATTCAAAGATTCATAGACATCTTTGTGCATAAGACGAAATTCAGACATGATATCGTAGCGAGCTTGAAAAGTTTCATTATTTATATCAATCTTTACTGTGGGAAGCCACTTGGATGGTTCAGAATTTATTAGAACATAATTATGATGCTCTCTAAGCGTGTTATAGCAATCCTTTAAGCTAGTAGTGCGGGTCTCAAGAGTGTTCAATCTAGCAAATATGTTTATAAAGGAAGAATCGTATTTTCTAGGCAAGTTGTAAGTAAAGATCAATTTCCTTATGGCATTAACAGCATCCTCCTCATTACATTGATAAAGAAACAAGCAAACTAAGCAAAAAAAGAAACTAAGCAAAACAAAAATAACAAAGTAAAGTGATTGGTTATGAGGGACTTCCCTTGTGAAGATGTCCTTGACTCCCCGACAACGGCGCCAGAAAAATACATTGATGGCTCGTGATTGATGAGCTCGTTGGGAACCCCAACAGGAAGGTATGATGAGCACAAAAGTAAGTTTCCCTTAGTTATGAAACCCAGGTTATCGAACTAGTAGGATCAAGGAAACACCCCAAAGGTGTTGCTAGCTGAGACTTGGCAGGGCGCACTACCGGTGCTAGTAGCAACGTGGAGACCTGCACAACACAACCACATAACTCTGTCCCCAACTTGCGATGAGGTTTTATCAATCTCACCGGTTTTGCTGAAAACAAAGGATTAAACGTATCGAATGGAAGGAAGTAATAGTTTGCAGAAAGTAAACACAAAGTAGTAAATAGTTTGATTGTAGATTGAATGTAAAAGAAAGGACCGGGGTCCATAGTTCCCTAGAGGTGGCTCTCCTTAAGATAGATAACATGTTGGGTGAACAAATTACAGCGGGGCAATTGACAAACATCGAGAAAGCATACAAGCATATACTAATCATCTTGACTCCTTTGAGACTTGATTGGGCATTACAACATTATACATAGATTGTCATCCAACTGCATCTATGACTAATAATCCACCTTCAGGTTATCATCCGAACCCCCTCTAGTATTAAGTTGCAAGCAATAGATTATTGCATTACGAAATGCGTGTAAAGTAAACAATATGATTGTTCTATGAACAAAGGATTGTTGTTTTCTCCCTAGTAGCAACAGCACATCTAGTACCTTAGAGATTTCTGTCACTTCCCCAGATTACTAGAGGCATGAACCCACTATCGAGCATAAATACTAACTCTTGGAGTTGCTACCATCTACTTGGCCAAGATAGCTACTAACAACGGAAAGCATGCAAGATCACAAATAACAAAGACATGATAGAATCAATAATCAATCCGAAATATCATCTCAATATGCACCGGATCTCTGCAAACACAACATGCAGAATTACAAATAGATGATCTTGATCATGAACGGAGCTCACAAGATCTAGACATGAAAGAACAAAGGAGGAGAACCATCCATCTAGCTACTACATGGACCCGTAGTCCAGAGATGAACTACTCACGCATCACACCGAAGACTTGCATGATGATGAAGAAGGCATGCAGGGTGAAATCCCCTCCCCGGCAGGGTGCCGGGAATAGCTTCAGATCCCTCCCGATCTAGGGATGGAGACGTCGGCGGCTACAGACTCTTTCGTGGATTTTGATCGGGTTCTTAGTGTTTATGTATTGGAGGCAATATATAGGCGGAAGGAGAGGCTGAGGGGGTGCCTATGGTGGCCAAACCACCCCCTGGCGTGGGCCAAGCCTGGGCGCACGGCCAGGTGGTGTGGCCAGGCCCTAGCCCCACTTCGTCTCGTATTCTGGCTCCGTGTGTCCCTCGGTAAAATATTGACTTTGGCTTTTGTCCCGTCCAATTCTAAGAATATTCATTTTCTGACTTTCCTGGAACCAAAAACAGCAGAAAACAGGCAGCTGGCACTGTGGCTCTTGTTAATAGGTTAGTCCAAGAAATCATATGAAAAGTAATCCAAAGTGTGAACAAAACACAAGAAAGTAGATAAAACCAAGCATGGAACATCAAAAATTATAGATACATTTGCAATGTATTAGCGGGATCAACAGCGACTCCTCCCGCAAACACAATATGTCCTAGGAATCCTACTTCTTTCAGCCAAAACTCACACTTGCTGAACTTGGCATACAACTGATGCTCTCTAAGGTTTCAAGTATGATTCTCGGATGTTGCTCATGCTCTTCTTCTAAGTTGGAGTAGCTAAGAATATCGTTGATAAACACAACGACAAACTAATCCAGAAAATTCATAAATATCTTATTCATGAGATTCATGAAATAAGCAGGGACATTGGTTAATCCAAAAGACATGACCTATACTCATATAATCCATATCGGGTAGTAAAGGTGGTCTTTGGAATATCCGTTGCACGAATCTTAAGTTGGTGATAACCAGTCCTAAGATCGATCTTAGAGAACACTCTGGCACCAGTCAACTGATCAAATAGATCCTCTATCTTTGGCAAAGGGTACTTGTTTTTGATGGTGACGTCATTCAGCTTCCTGTAATCTGTGCACAAACGGTTGCCTCCATCTTTCTTGTCGACGAACAAGAAAGGCGATCTCCATGGCGATGCACTTGGTTGAATCAAGGATGTTGCCAACATAGCATCCAATTGCTTCTTCAGTTCCACTAACTCTGAGGGGTTTATGCTATAGGGTCTCTGAGCTATGAGGCCGGTTTCGGGGATCAGTTGAATAATGAACTCAATATCCCTATCCGGGGGCATACCGGGCAATTCATCTAGGAATATGTCGGGGTATTCACAGACTACTCTGACTTGGTCTATGGTGGGTAGGACTCTTGTTTCACTTGAATTGACGGGGCAAGGTTTCAGATATATGCTCTACTGATACTCCAGAGCTACTGGTCATGGTGATGGCTTTCTTGGCACAGTCTATCAATCCTTTATGCTTTGACATCCAATCCATTCCTAGTACTACTTCCAAACCTTTGGTTCCAAGTACTATTAGATTTGCATAAAAATCTATCCCACGTATTCTGATAGGTACAACTTTGCAAACTTTTCTAGCTTTTGTGGTTGAACCGGGGATTTGAACTATCATGACATGATTCAAGGTTGTTGGGTGAATGTTACTAGTGCATGCAAATTCTTTAGTGACAAATGAGTGTGATGCTCCAGAATCAAACAACACTCTTGCTAAAAGTGAGTTGACAAAAACATACCCAACACTACATCTGGCGCTTCTTGGGCTTCTTCGGTGTTCATGTGGAAGAGATGGCCGTTGCGATTGTGAGGATTCCCTAGGGAAAATCTTCTTGGGCTGAACACGACGCTGCTGTTGAGCTGGGGCATTCACATTGGCAGTGGCGGCAATCTTCTTGGGAGACTCGTTTGAGTAGTGACCCTTCACTCCACACTCGAAACAAGTAATATGAGACTTGTCTTTTGCTGCCACGGACACAACATTGCTTCCAGTTCTAGGTGCGGTGTTGTTGTTGTTGTTGTTGTGCTTGGGAGGTGCATGGTTGAAATTGTTGGAGTTGTCGGGGTGGTTGTTGTTTCCTCCAGACTTCACATTTCCTCTGTTGTGGTTGGGGTAGCTTGGACGAGACATTGGGGGTCGATTGTTCCGTGGGGCATATCCGGCAGCCGGGTTGGGACGGTACTTCTGGTGACTGTTGGATCCAGCTTGGTGCATCATCTGATGTTTGCGGTTGTCATTTGCTTGATTGATCTTCCCTTCCATCTGAATGGCAGAGTCGACTAGCTCTTCGAGATCCTCGAAATGGATGTTGACGAGTACAGTCTGCATCTCATCATGCAGTCTGTTCAGGAATCTCTCCTTCTTCTTGGCCTCCGTGTTGATCTCATCAGGTGCATACCTGGCTAGGGACAAGAATTTGACGGTACTCCACTACAATCATTCTGCCTTGCTTTAGCTCTCTGAATTCATCTCTCATTCTGGTGACTAAACCCTGCGGCACGTGGGTGCGGCTGAACTTGACTTTGAAGGCTTCCCATGTCATCACTTGACCATGGTTCATCGTGCGGGTGCTGTTCCACCATGCTCTTGCATCTCTGGCCAGATAGTGGGTGGCAAACAGAACTTTCTCGTTTGCATCCACTCCAGCGACTTCTAAGTTGTTTTCCATTGTCTGCAACCAATCATCAGCATCCAGCGGGTCTTCAGACTTGCTAAAGATTGGGGGATTGGTATTCTAGAAGTTTTTGAGTTTGTATCCATGATGATCCTGATTTCCATGGTTTTGATTGTTGTGAGCCATCTGGGCGATCTGCTGCAGGGTGGCTAGATTTGCTTGGCGCTCTGCCCTACTAGCTTCATGGTCTGCAATGAGCGTTTGTAGAATCTGCAGCATTGGGTCTTGCGATGAGCTGCTCCCTCCTTGGTTTCCACGAGTTATCTGAAGATTGAGATAGATAATGGGGTAAGAGGAAAAGTTCTAAGGTTCATGGTTTTGGTTTCAAGCTAAAACTTTGAGTTTGACTCAGGTTTTGCAACTACTTTTCATTCATTCAAGCAAAGCACACGATACAAACACACACACACAACAAAAGGAAAATAGATGGTTTTAAGAACCATTCTATAAGCTAAGATACAATGGGACCGATACTTCTCACTCCTACGATAGTGCTCTAGTGCATCTACTCATCGTCGATGAAGTCAGAGTCATCATCGTCGGTGTAGAAGTCCATGGCATCATCCTCTAGGTAGTCATCCTCATTTCTAAGGTATGAGTCAATATCCCCTTGGATGTCTTCACCTTCCTATTCTTCTTCTTTTGCTGCAAGCTGAGCTTCTTGCTCCTTGATAGTCTTCTCGAGGTCGGCCACCTTTTGCAAAGACGGTCGATGGTGCGATCCTTCTTTGCGCACTGACGGCGAAGAGACTGACGATCCTTGACTAGAAGTGAGAAAGTCTGGGCCTTCTAGGCGGCAATGGCAAGGTTGTGGTTGGCGAACTCCCGAGCATTGTCCAATTCCTTCTGTTTGTCGTACAGTAGGAAGTCGAGGTTCTCCACTTGACGCTTCAACTCCGGGTGACTTGGCATCTCTAGAGACATTCCCATAGAATCACGCCTTGCATAGTGAGCAAAGCGGGTTCCCTGGATTAAGTTGACATTTTGTGCACAAAGACGAGCGAGAGCTTCATGCATTGCCCTGGCCAATACATCTAGCCAGTTGTTCTCTCTCACGGTGAATTGAATCCTCTTGGACATTGGTTCTTCTAACTTGCCTCGAAGATCAACAACTACTAGCCATTGTAAATCTCCTCCTGGGGGACCATTGAGTTGAGCTCCAAGAAATTCCGAATGCGGACGCTCCAAGTACTCAGACAGTGCATCAAGATCCCTCTCGAATATCAGTTGGCCTCCATTGCCCAACTGGTAGAACTTGTTGTACTGAACTTCCATCTATAAGAATTTAGGATGAGAAAGTTAGTGAAGTGATCAAGTGTGTCAAAATTTTATGTAGTGATGTAAGAATTTTTGAGGAACATGTATTTTTGAGAGAAAGAATCCCAAGGGTAAAAGAGGAAATAGGTTTTCACAAATACTCACTTTGGTTTTGAAACTAAGTTTTTGTTTGGACGTCCATTCTAACTAGGGTCTCCTATGGTCAGGATGGCTCTGATACCAACTTGTCAACACCTGGATTTTTAATCCCTGATGCATGTTATGCCATACCTCGCAATCCCAGGATTACCATTTTTGCGAGACATAAAAGATTGGATATCACAGTAGATCATCCATTACAAACCATAATAAGGTCTTACACAAATAAAGGATCTCATGATCCAGTCTTAGTACAATCAAGTAGCGGAATAAATAGCGTAGCGGTGGGCTCCATCTTCAGTGTCATAGGCAATGCTGACGATGTGAGATGATCCTAGTTGTCGTAGTTGTCCTGCTGTCCTCCTTCAGTGTAGTCCTCCTCATAGTCTGGCCACGGGAATAGCCAGGGACAAAGCCATGGGTACTCTTTAAGTACTCGCAAACTATCACTAACAATTAAGGTAGTTCTAGTAGGAATGTTAAGTCTAAGTTTATTTGTAAAGTTAAGTTTGAAACCTAAGATGTGTTCAGAAACAAAGAAATATAAAATTAACTTCTAAATCACCTAAGTGGGAACTTAGTTGTCATAGTCACAACCATGTTGTGGTCAAGTCATGTCACAATTCATTTCATAAGTCATTTTGAAAACATCTGACAATGGAACAGTATGGCCACTCCAACTATCCATAACCGCGGACACGGCTATTCGAATAGTTTGACACTCTACAGAGGTGGTACACTTTCACCACAAAATTCGATACATCTGTCAGGGATAACCCTGAATCATCATACTTAGTATGCAGATAATCAAACATAGCCTTTCCTTTACACACTCTAGTATAAGCACCTCTCCTATGAGCTTGGCCTCCCAGCCATGGCCATCTGCCATCCTGGGCACTGCATAGGTGGACAACATTGAGAGGTAGCCTGAGCTCAAACCTCTCCCACGAGGTAACTAATACTAATGCATATAAACTTCCGGCTAAGCCTTACCCAATTCAGGTATTGTGGCTGTACGGTAAAATTGGAATGGTATCGCATCCGAACCCATCCATCATTTTTTATCAAAAAGGGCTAAGGCTCATGCCTCAACATTTTCATCATCATCATAAACCATTTGTGTTTCTCAACACATGTTAAAACATCTCAATAGAATGACTCATCATTCCAAGGTTTTCATAAGTCATTTTCACCAAGTATTCCCATCTAAAGTGATCATGTTTTGGGGGTTTAGCTCTAATCACTAAGTTAAGAGTGTTCAGTAATGTGGGATGCTAATCTCAATCTTATGCCATATAATGACATCTAAGTCTAACTAGATAGGTCAAGTTTTATACTCTTTATGCTATTTACAAACAAAGTAAAGAACTTTGGTAAAGTAAAATAAGTAAAGCTTGTAAATAAAACTTGGAGTAGGTATAAGTCAAAAGGTATAACCAAAGCATGCCTAATGCATCTTTCTTAGGTTATCTAGCTTGGAAGGTTTAGCTTGCATTGTTAATGATGGCTTGCCTTGATTGGTGGAGTGGTTGAAATTCTCCTCTTCTTCCTCGGGGTAGAACTCCTCCTCCTCGTAGACTTGGTCGGTACTATCGTCTATAAATACATACGGAATACACAATCACCAAAAAATACTTAACTAGTCTATTTAGCACACTAAGGCACACATTTGATGATCTAGTATCATCACATTCATCACAAGGTTTAATGAACTAGTTTCATTTATTTTATTTGAGAAAAGTAATTTCTACTCATTGAAATTAACTAAGATTTAATATTCTCCAATTAAAATATGGGATCATGTGGACACATGTCATCACCACATATTCTAATACATGGGAATGTGATTTAAATGTTGGATCACATTTTAATAAGTTTAAGTTTAATATTTAATGAATTAAAGTGAGTAGAAATGCCTATATAGCATTATTTTGGTACTAGTCCAAAGTCACTACATGCAAACCTTAATATTATTACATAATTAGATAGGTATGGTTAAATGTGATTTTTGAGAGTTGGAATCAACTCAAAAGCTATTATGGTTGATTTTAGAAAAATGTTTGAATGTGAAAAAGCCTTTGTCTTGTTATTTTTTTCTATAGGTGATCTATAACTCTTAATGATTTAAATCCAACGGGCTTAGATAAATATTTTCATTATCTTTCTAGCACAATTGGAACCATTCAATTTGGGTTTGTAAAACTCCCTGAATTGATTTTTAAACAAAGGGACAAAAACTAGTTTAATTCAAAAAAGAAAAAGATTCATTTGAATATGCTGGGTTGCGCGGGAACACTAATGGGCTGGCCCGGTTTCACTCCACGGTGCTGAGGACAGCTGACAGGGGTGTCCCACATGTCAGTGGCTCTTTAAACGCGAAGCGGTACGGGGCAACATGGACCGTAGGATTAGAACTAAGATCTAGACCTGTGGCTTATCGTCGACGACGGACCTGTCGCCGCCGATGTTGAACCCTAGCGGCTCGGTGGGGGTGCAGTGGGGGCATACCAGGGCTCCAGCAAGGGCGGAGATGGAGGTGATCGAATGAGGCAACAACGGCGGACTTAGGCGAGGTCGCAGAAGCTCCTGGGGTGGACGAAATCGACGGGGGTGTCTCCTCCTCTGCTACGGCTAACTCCGGGGCAATTCTGGCAGTTGGCTGCTCGAGCAGCTCCTGCAAGAGAGGGGAAACGATCAGTGGTGAGAGGGGAGTGTGGGAGTGTGGAAAATGAGGCTGGGGGTGGCATCCATATATAGGTTCGATGAGGGGACCGAGAGGGCGACGGCGAGCTCGTCGGTGACGACGGCACAGGGCTCTATCGGCATGGGCTAGGTAGGGGGACGGTGGGTGGTTCCCTGGCAGTCAGCTATGGCTTAATGGCGATGCTAGGGGCGGTGGCTATCGGTCAGGAGAGTCTTGCACTCTAAGCCGTAGAGGCGGTGCTCGACGCGGCTCACGGCAGCTGTGGGTCGTGCCGTGGGAGAAGGGCGTGTCTGGCGGGGTTCTAGGGTCAATGCAGAGCGGCGTGCGCGGGCTGTGGTCTAGGGGCAGCGCGTGCTGCCTTGTCGGGCGCGGCGCACTGGCGCATGCTCGGCATGGCACAAAGGCGAAGAGCGCGGGCGAGGTGAGGTGATCCAGGGGCTTGCTGGACTTGAAGAGCAGACAGGGGGCGGCGGTGCTACCACGCCTACCTCCTAGACATGGCGAGAGAGAGAGAGGGCGTGCTCCTGTGGCTTGGGCACGGTCGACCGGCGATCATGGCGTCGGGGTGGCGCTGCACTGTGGATAGAGACTAGGGACTGGCTAGTTTATGGCCTGGTTAGAATAAGGGGCGACAGAGGGAGTGAAATAGGGTCAATTACTCGACAATGCATTGATCACTAAATAGTGTTAGTTAGGAAGAAAATGTGTGCATGCCACCTGTTCGACACAATGGCCGCATGAAACAAACTTTTGAATTTTGAAATGAATTTTGGTGGAGTTGTTGGTCTTATGCTTGAGCATCTCTGGTTGCAAGGATTTTTCAAGTTGAAGTCATTTGAGTGGTTTTTGAAAAAGTGGGATCTAGATACCTACACTTTATTCCATTTTCAAATGTCATTTAAAATTAGAGTTTAAATGTTTTTGTAAGATCACAAGGTGGGCCTTGGTACATCTTTACTTGTACTATCAAGGCGTGCAAAGATTCATAATTGTTTCTGTTTGAATTTGAGTTCTAGGAACACCCAAAGTGGCATAGTTGATTAAAATGGCAAAAGTGACCATTTCCATTTATTAATTCTATTTGAATTCTTTTTCTTTGGATTTTCCTTGGAAATGATCTAGATGATGTGGAATTCATCTTAGAATCATTTTACAACCATTAGAACAAACAATCATGGCAATTCAAAACAATTCCATATTTTAATGCAACACACATATACATGCTTAATTATTTAAATGAGAAAAAGGTTTTGTTAACCCTAAATTGGGTGATTTGGATCTTGATAACCTTGATTAAAGGTTTGGGATGTTACAGCCGCACTCCAACTTTTGCTACCATTTGCACATGAGATTAATGTTAAACTTTGAGATATACCAAGACCACCTTTTGCTTTTAGTTTCTAGGCCAACCTCCACTTTACTAGACAATATTTTCTTCTATTTTGATTGCTAGCCCAAAAAGACGAATCTAATTGGCTTTTCGATTTTTCAATATTTGTCTTGTGAAGGACCTTCATAGACATCTGATAAACCTCAATAGTTAATAAGAAAGCATCAATCTTAATCATTCTACCCCTATTGACACTATACTGCCTATCCATCCTCCCATCTTCTTCTTCATCTTATCTTCCAGGAAAGCCATTTCAGCTACAAATAATCTTATGGCATAAACTGGAGTGTCCATATACTTGATGCACGACTTGCTAGCCTAGCATTTGAAGAGACCAAAACATTCCTATAATCTTACATCATCCTCCCTAATAATTAGAATCTCACTCTTCTCAAAATTGATTTCTAAACTAGACATTGCTTCAAATATGTATAACACAAACTTGAGATTCATGGCTCGCTCCAAGTCGTCTTTGATGAGAAAAATAGTGTCACAAGCATATTGCAACATAGAAAAACCATTGTCAAATATGTAATCAGCTAACCCAAATAAAAAGCCTACTTGCTTTGCATTGATGACCATCTTAGAAAGGTTGTTGACAGGGTGGGGGAAATTATTTGCGTGCATGAGACCTTTGTGGCTACCAAAATAAGGTCCCATGTTATCATTTACTCTAACACTAAGAGACCCTAGGTGGCATAATTTTTTATATATATCATCCACTTATTGCTGAGTCCCTTCTGTCTAGAGCAGTCAAATAAGAAATCCCAATTGATCTTGTCATATGCTTTCTAAAAATCAATCTTGAGAACCACACATTGCTATTTTATAACTGTTGTTTCTCTTAAAAATTCATGTAAAAGGATGACACCATGTGTGATATATCTTCCTTTTACGAATGCACTCTATTACATATCAATCAGTTTCTGCATTACTGGCCACATTCTTACTATCAATGTCTTAGTAAAAATATTGAACAACACGTGCAACACACATATGGGCCGAAATTTCTGAATTGCATCAGTACCTTCTCCCTTAGACATTAATGTGATAATACCATAGTTAATCCCTGTTGGGGTAATACCCTCGGGTAGGGTAACACCGGGGTATAGAGGCCGAGTTAGTCGATGTATGGCAAGGTCAAGGCGAAGGCTGGCCGGGTCACCTCAAGGCAGACCGACTTACGGAATAACCCGACCCGGAGGATGTCCATTTAACCATGTCCCGGCCGACGTATATCATACGTCGGCAAGATCTTTATAATCCGTCTGCATGTACCCACGGAGCCGGATTAACCAGACCTGATCCGGGTTATATCAGGCTTGCAAGAGAAGGAAGGTATCCCGCTGGTCAAAAGGTGGTCTCTATATGCTGGAGCGTGAGTGAAGCGGATAGAGGGAAGGACCAGCGAGGCGTGTCCGACAAAGGTGACGCAGCCTATGTCGGCTGACGCTAGCGCCACAGAGGCTTACGTAGCCTCTGCATGGCTTACGAGGGCAAAAGGTGACCCAATCGGTTTGCTATTTTAGGAGAGGCATATTCCCAGGAATATGCTTCCACATATGCCCTAGCTAGTAGCCTGGCCTCCCCTTTATAAGGAGCCCTAGGACCTCAGTAGAGGGGGATCGCGACGTAGTTGGGCTAGAGATTGGCCTGTTCATTGAGTAGAGGTAGTGGTGAGAGTAAGAGAGCTCCGTCTTCCTCCTCTCCCCAATACAGCTCAAGGAGCATCTGTAAACTTGGTGAACTTAGAGAATACAAAACATCTGTGTGTGGAATCACCACACTATCCCTCCCTGGATTCCTCTAGTGCATATTGGCCTAACCTTTAGCCTATCCATGGTATCTGCCGTGACACCACCATGACAGTTGGCGCCCACCGTGGGGCTAGCGGCGCTAGCAGGAGTGAAGATCCAGACGGGAAGCATCATCGGCACCAGCGAGCGCATCGTCTCTGGGCTCGTTCAGCGCTTTGGAGCACTGGACTACGTCAGTGACAATGCTGGTAGCTTAGGCAGGCGACCTCCACCGCGCAATGGCCTCTTCATCAAGCTTGGTGCCCACAAGATCTATGTCGGTGTCGATGTGTCTTGTGTTCACCCGCGGCACGTCGTCGAGGGAGGCGAGCCACCCCTTAGCGCGGCTCATGGTGCGCGTATCACTCGCTCCCCTGACCGTGCTGAGGTGATGATGATAGTGCCTGACGCTGGCGCGAGCAAAGACCCGGCACTAGATCCGGAGGTAACACCCAAGGCGCCCAGGAAAAGTAGAGGTCCTCCGCTAGAGAGGTCAGAGAATGTGCTGCAGCATGCCATAGATAGCTTGTCAAGCCCCATAGCACCTGTGGTAGATCCGGCTCAGGCACAAGCCGAGTTAGAGGAAACTAGGCAGAAAATACTAGAGGGTGCAAAAAAGATAGCCGCGGCTCAGCAGTCGTTGAACATGACGCCATGCGTAATGCAAGAGCAAATAAGGTAGATGCTGTAAAAGTAAAAGGGAGAAACCTCATCAGTGAAATGAACAAAGAGGGTGAGACTAGAGTTGAGGAATCAGAGAACATTTTGTCCATGGGCTGCCGAAGTACGGCACCCCGGCAAAGAACCTCAGAGCAGCGGATGCAGCTGCATCCGAGTTAGAAGGTTTGACGGGTGAAGCCCGGCAAAGACAGCAAGAGAGGGTCAATGAGTTAGTTCAAATCGCTAACAGACAGAATGAGGAGTTGCTCAGGGCCAACCCGGCAAGAGCAGGGGCTTCCAAGGTCGTTTATTTGGCAGTGGGTAACCCGGAGAAATCTGCTGGGGCTGCATCGTCCCCTCATGATGGCCCAAGAAGAGAGGAAGTGGTAACCTCGGGAAGGAGAAACAAACAGATAGTCCCATATGACCCGGCAAGGGCAGGGAAAGGAAAGGCAGTGCAAGGAAATGAGGATTGACAAAGTGTCAGCTGAGGTAACCGCGACCAAGGCATGTCGGTCAGAGAAATGCTGGAAACGGCAATGCCGGACAGCGTAACTCGGCGGGTGCAGGGCAACAGCAGCAGCGGAATATACCATGGCAAGATTGAAGTGTCGGCCAAGGTATGCAACAGAGATGTGCTCCACAAGAGCAAGACAGATATAACGATGGTGATTCGGAAATGGTGAATGTAGGATACCATAGGCCAGAGCATCATGAGATAGGATCAAGGTTGGGAGGCAGGAACTTGCTGCTGGATGACGCTAGACTAAAGCTGGATCGGCTCTATAGGTCGGAGCAAATTGAGGTGCAAGTTCCTCCGAGTCTAGCGTGTTTTGCGCCCCGGATCATGAAGGAGCCTCCGGTACCTAACTTCCAGTTACCAAGAGGCAAAAAACATATGACGGCAGCACAAAGCCATAGGATTGGTTGATTAACTACGCGATAGCTATAAAAATTTCTACAGGCAACTTGAGATGGGTTGTGAGATATGTACCTCAGATGTTGGAGGGGCCAGCGAGGATATGGTTAAACAATTTACCACCTGGTAGTATCAACTGCTGGCTGGATTTCCAGGAAATGTTCGTTAGTAACTTCTCAAGCACATATCAGAGGCCGAACATGCCACAAATCCTAGCAATGTGCAAGCAGATACCAAATGAGACAAACCGAGACTTCCTAACTCGCTGGTGCAATGTGTGAAACTCATGCGAGGGCATGATTGAGTCACAGGCCATAGCTTGGTTTGCACAAGGGTGTAGATATGCAAGCTTGCTGTGGCAAAGGTTACAAAGGGATATGCAAACTACCTTGGCAGAAACAATCTGGATTGTTGATTCATACGCTTTAGGTGATCCGACTCAACCCCGGCTTGTGTCAAACGAGTCAAATGAGGAATACTATCAGCGAGCCGGAGCCGGATCATCCCGGCGAAATGACTACAGGGGTAAGAGAAGAGATGATAGACCGGATTACAGGTACAGATCGCAACAAGTTGCTGCTGTAAATCAAGATCAGCCTGGAGTAGGGAGTAATCAGCGTCAGAAAATTGGAGGGCAGTAGTGGACCCCGAGAAATGACGGCAAGAAAACTTGGACGCCGGAGCAAAAGAGACAGTGGCAAGAAAAGAAAGACCGGCCGAGATATACTTATGAGGCAATGCTGGATCAGCCGTGCAAATTTCACACGCCAAATGGAGGTGAATGCGGTTATGCCGGCAGTGGCGAGGTATATGCCTTGGTCTGATCAGCAAATTACCTGGAGTATCAAGGATCATCCCAGGCTAATGTCCAGCCCTGGTTCGTATGCATTAGTGCTAGACCCAACATTTATCGGGCCAAATATCAATGTGAGGTTCTCCAAAGTATTGATTGACAATGGCAGCAACATCAATATCATGTATGTGGATACAATGCGCAAGTTGGGTATCTCAGAGAACATGCTCCAAGCTACAAGGACAACTTTCGATGGCATTGTGCCAGGTATTTCCTGTGAGCCCATTGGAAAAGTCCGGGTTGATGTGTTATTCGGCACAAGAGATAACTGCCGAACTGAGAATTTGGAATTTGAGGTTGTAAACTTAGAAAGTGCATATCACGCGTTACGCGGCAGGCCAGCCCTGAACAAATTCATGGAATGTACACATATCAGCTACCTGAAGATGAAGTTGCCCGGGCCAAATGGAGTAATCACCATAGCTGGGGATTTCTGACGTTCCATTGAGTGTGCGTCGGCCGGGTCTAACCTGGCCGAGTCACTCATGATTGCACAAGAAAAAAGAAAGATCCAGGAAGTAGCGGCATTGGCTCAGCCTGTGCAGCAATACATGTCGGCTATGAGTAACCCACATGTAAGTGTCTCATTTCAAGCAACAAAGGATACAAAGAAAGTACATGTTGATGATCTGTTCCCAGAGCGCACCGTAGCAATTGGTGTCGGGTTAACTGACAAATAGGAAAGCGAGCTCGTCAACTTCCTCCATGAGAATCAGGATATCTTTGCTTGGTCCACACAGGACTTGCAAGGTGTTCCGAGGGAGTTGGCCGAGCACTCTTTGAATGTGAGACCCGGAGCAAAGCCGGTGAAGCAACCTCTCTGCCTCTTCGCCGAAGACAGGAGAAAATTCATTGGAGACGAGATAGCTCGGCTCCTCGCAACCGGGTTCATCATGGAAGTGCTTTACCCGGATTGGCTATCTAATCTGGTGCTGGTGGAAAACAAGAAAGATGATCCGAATGTGGCAGTGGTTTGGTGTATGTGCATCGATTACACGAACCTGAATAAGACGTGCCTAAAAGATCCATTCCCACTGCCAAGGATGGATCAGGTCATAGATTCTACTGCTGGGTGTGAGTTATTATCGTTCATAGATGCATATTCTAGTTTCCACCAGATACCTCTGAAACGAATGATCAAATAAAGACTGCATTTATTACCCTGTATGGGGCTTATTGCTATCGCACCATGCCTTTCGGTTTATGTAATGCAGGGGCAACGTACCAAAGATGTATGAAAAAATGTTTACACGACCAAATTGCCCAAAATGTGCAAGTGTATGTGGATGATGTGGTTATAAAAACCAAGGAAAGCAAAACGCTCCTTGACGATATCCGGCAAACATTCGCGAACTTAAGGAGGTTTCGAATGAAGCTTAACCCGGAGAAGTGTACCTTCGGTGTCTCGGCTGGAAAATTACTCGGATTTCTTGTCTCCAGCCGAGGTATCGAAGTTAACCCAACTAAAATCCGAGCCATAGAGTAGATGGAATTGCCGAAGTTCCTTAACGATGTCCAGAAGTTCACTGGTTGTCTGGCATCCTTAAGTTGGTTTGTATGTCGGTTGGGAGAAAAGGCATTGCCTCTCTATCAACTAATGAAAAAGTCGGACAAGTTCGTATGGACGCCGCAGGCCAATGAAGCCTTCATCCAGTTAAAGACCATGTTAGCCACTGCACCAGTGTTAGCCTCTCCACTATCAAAAGAGCCAATGTTGCTCTACATAGCCGCAACCAACCGAGTTGTAAGTGTAGTAGTAGTGGTAGAGCGCGAAGAAGAGGGTAAGTCGGTGCAAAGGCCAGTCTACTACCTGAGTGAGGTATTATCAGTGTCAAAACAAAACTATCCTCACTATCAGAAGATGGCATATGGTGTGTATATGGCAGCAAAGAAGCTGAAGCACTATTTTGAAGAACACCCCATCAAAGTGATATGTCAATCCCCCATATCTGAGATAATGAGCAACATGGATGCAAGCGGCCGGATCGCAAAATGGGCAATCGAGCTAGCCCCTTATGCTCCACAATATGACAGGAGAGATGCGATCAAATCTCAGGCTATGGCCGACTTTTTCGTGGATTGGGCAGAGATGCAATATGAGCCACCGTTGCCAGATCCGAACTACTAGAGAATGCATTTTGACAGATCAAAAACGAAAACTAGGTTAGGCACCGGAGTTGTGCGTACCTCACCCAAGAAAGACCAGCTGAAGTATGTGCTGCAGATCCACTTTACAACATCAAACAATGTTGCAGAGTATGAAGCACTTGTGCATGGGATCAAAGTGGCAAAAGAAATTGGAATACGTCGGATCTAGTGCTTTGGTGACTCAGATCTGGTAGTTCAGCAAGTCTCAGGGCAATGGGATGCTTTGGATGCAAACATGGCATTGTACAGATTTCATGTGCAGAAGATATCAGGATACTTCGAGGGATGCGAGTTTCACCATGTACCCCGGCTGGAAAACGAGGCTGCCGACGTACTGTCAAAACTCGGATCAACCCGACAAGCGATCCCACCGGGTGTAGCACTAGAGCACCTCAGAAAGCCATCTATTAGGCCATCCCTAGAATCCGAGTCAATCTATATCCCGGCAAATCCGGAGTCGGAAGCTGTGCCCATGGACATTGATGTGGGAAGTGGTTTAGGAAACCCGGGGACTGCTTCGCAGGACCCGGGGACTGCGCAGCTTGACCCGACGGAGGTTATGTCGGTGGATCAAATGGAAATTGACAAGGATGTGTTTCCGATGCGAGCTATACCAGCTTGGGCACTGCCCATATTCCAGTTCCTGAAGGATGGAACTTTGCCCAATGAAGAAGTGTTTTCGAGGCAAATTCAGAAGAGGGCAAAGGCATACACGATTATCAATGCCGAGCTATACAAGAGGAGTGTCACGAATGTCCTGCAACGGTGTGTTGACCCGTAAGAAGGGCTTGCCATCCTCCGAGATATACATCAAGGGGAATGTGGGCATCATGCCTCATCTAGAGCCTTAGTGGCAAAAGCTTTCCGGCATGGATTCTACTGGCCAAGTGCTTTGGACCAAGCAGAAGATCTGGTAAGAAAATGTAATGGTTGTCAGAGATATGCTACCAAGACACACATGCCAATGTCGGAGCTCAAGACCATACCAATTACCTGGCCATTTGTTGTATGGTGTTTGGATATGGTTGGCCCATTTAAGCTGGCGAGAGGAAATATGACCCATATCTTGGTTATGGTTGACAAGTTTACCAAATGGATAGAAGTAAAGCCGATAAGAAAATGTGATGGTGCTACAGCCGTGTCATTCCTCAAAGATATCATTCTGAGATATGGCTATCCTCATAGTATCATAACAGATAACGACACCAATTTCGCTAAAGGAGCATTTGCGCGATTCTGCCGGGATAAAAAGATCCGGCTGGATGTTGCCTCGGTAGCCCACCCCGCATCGAACGGACAAGTAGAAAGATCCAACGGATTAGTATTATCCGGGATAAAATCCCGGCTCATTGAGCCGCTGCAAAGATCAGCGGGGTGCTGGATAGAAGAACTACCAGCGGTACTGTGGAGTTTAAGAACAACTCTGAATCGATCAACAGGCTATATGCTATTCTTTCTGGTATATGGGGCAGAAGCTGTATTGCCAGCTGACATAGAGCATGATTCGCCTAGAGTCACCCAATACACAGAAGCCGAAGTGCGAGAATCCCGGCAAAATGATGTTGATCTGTTGGAAGAAGCGAGAGAATTGGCATTATCCAGATCCTCCATATATCAGCAAAATCTCTAACGTTATTATAGCCGGAAAGTAAACCCCCGAGTCTTTCGGGAAGGTGATATGGTACTCCGGCTGGTACAACGTACTGCTGGCATGCATAAGTTATCCCCCATGGGAAGGGACATTCATTGTGAGCAAAGCATTGCACAATGACTCTTATTATCTCATTGATGCACAACCACAGTAGAAGAACCAGGCGGACAGGTCCGGAGAGGAATCTAAGCGTCCATGGAATGTAGCTCTACTTCGTCCGTTCTACACTTAACAAAGAAGTGTGTGTATCCGAGTCTCTCATATGTCCGTATGTATGCCGACAATGAGTTTATCAATGAAATCTTGGCACCTCGAGCAGTAACTCGCGGACTGCCTTAGTAATATTTGTCATTCTATGTGTTTACTATTTTATTTTTTATGTCGGCTGGCTTAAGTTCCTTCTGCCTAAGCCGGATTAGTAGTGTGTAAGCACCAAAAACTCAACTCTTCGACTTGCTGTTGTCCAACAAGAATTGGCTTCATGGCAAGCAAGAGAACAAGTTTGGAATTGCGTAGCACATGAAAAACGACTAAGAAAAAGAACGTAATCGAGCCGACATTGGTTATTCGGACTAACCTTATGTTTACTTTACTTTTACTACGCTGGATTATTTTGAGCTAATCCTAAAGTTATTTGTTAAGTCAATTTCTGAAACTCGGACTCGTAAGTCACAAAACCGAATCAAGGTAGACGCGAGCCGAGCCATGAAATTGGAGAAACAAGAAAATGAAACTCAGGGGCTACGCCCAAATTAATCCGGTTTGAACAACTTAGTAGCAAAACATAATCAGTGTGCTTAATACATCTGCACCCGGCATACCAGGGATCTGATAAATTTCAAAGTGTTTTTGGTGCTCAAGGAGCAGCAGCAGGAGGAGGTAACTCGGTGCCAGCGGGTGGAACTCCGGCTTCAGTCTTGTCATCATCTTCATTATCTTCGAGATCCGAGCCTTCGTCCTCTTCCTCGTCACCCGAATCATCTTCAACATATTCGTCGTCAACGATGCCGAGGAAGCTTGGTCCTTCGTTCCATTGATGGACAGGGGAAAACTGGATAAGGTTGTGGGCACAAGCCTTGCACCGAGCTACCCAATCCAGATCATTCGACCACCTTGACCCGGTGCGCAAGCGCTCGAGAACCTTCAGATCTAGTTTTTCATACCACGTGAGCACGAAATGGAGGACAGTATTAGCTCCGGCACGTGCGGCGGATTCCTTCCAGAGGTCGAGCTGGGTCTCGCAATCCATCAATTTGTTGATCAGAGCAGTGGACCCCTCCGGAGGATCCTCACCAGGCCAAAGGGCACGGAAGATCCAGACGGCTGAATCCAGGATACCCGAACCATAGTTCTTCACAATTTCAATGCGAGAGGATAGGCTGACCAGTAAGTCCTCCATGTCATAGGGAATGGTTTCAGACCCAGGACCAGTTGGGGTACCCCTCTGCTGGCGGAACTTGGTAACCCTAGTAACCGCAATGGCATCACCCTCGGGGAATTTGCCTGGAAATAAAACAAGTGAAATGAGTAAAGGAGTCTAACCTGGACAAATACACGTCGGCAGAAGGAAAGGAACTTACGGGAAATATGATTGTGGATCCGGGTTAGCTCTACGGTGCAATCAGCACGCCTCTTCTGGAGCTTCTCGAGTTTAGCATTAGCCGAGTCAAGCTTGACGTCGGCCTCTTTTAGCAACTCTTGGTCCTTTGTGAGTTGGAGGCTAAGACGTTCTCGCTCTTCGGTGAAGTCTTGGCTAGCCTTGTCCATTTCAATGTTGTGGAGCTCTTTGAGTTTTTTCATCTCAGCCTTGAGGTTGGTGAGTTCATCATCCTTAGCTCGAAGCTTGGCGAGCTCGTCGTCCTTCTTCTTGAGCTCGGCCTGGTGTTGCCCTGCTTGTTCGAGAAAATGCAGCATCATATCAGGCACGGACACACTATCTTCAAGGGATGCTGCAACGGTTTGTTGACCCGGCAGAGCCGAGGTGTAAATACCTGCCGAGCCAAGAAGAAAGGAGAAAGAGCGCAGAAGAAGGTTAACCAAAGTGAATTACCTTTTATCTCGTCTAAGTTTTTCCTCATGATGGTGTTTTCGGCCTCCACTTTGGTGGTGCAATCCGAATGACAGATTAGTTTGGCGGGAAAGGCACAGATGGGGAAAAAGTCAAAGAGAAAACTTACCCCTTTACTCGAACTCAGCAAGAAGCGCAACATGCTTCGAGCGCAGCACCTTGTGTGTGTCCAAGAGGCGCTGAAACTCAACACTCCGACAATTGGTAGTGATCTTAAAAGAACAAGGTTGGCTCAGTTGTGTGCATATTCGAAGTGTACAAGATCCGGGCCAAGTGGAACTTAACCCGGCTCTAGGTGTGTGCATATTCGAAGTGTACAAGATCCGGGCCAAGTGGAACTTAGCCCGGCTCTAGGTGTGTGCATATTCGAAGTGTACAAGATCCGGGCCAAGTGGAACTTAACCCGGCTCTAGGTGTGTGCATATTCGAAGTGTACAAGATCCGGGCCAAGTGGAATTTAACCCAGCTCTAGGTGTGTGCATATTCGAAGCTACTAAGGAGCCATGCTAGTTCTCTAAGGAGCATCCAACCGAGTAACAGGTTACTCCCCCGGAGGCTCGGGGACTAATGGATATATCTCTAAGCACTTGTGCATGTTAAAGAAAAGACAAAGTAGCGGACCTCCATCATCTGGCCAGCAAGGTTGATAGCCTTAGCTGTCGTGTTATTTTGTGCGCTGAATTCGGCAGGCCCAAACTTCTCCGGGAGATCGTTGTTTGGATCGACGAACTCCGCTTTGTTCCAATTGTTGACATATTCAATCAAAGCTGGAGGATAGCTCTCTCCACTAAGCATGTGAGCCGCAACCAAGCCTTTGGCGTGGGCCTCCCTCCTTGCAACTTGGGCGGCAGCATGGCTAGTATGCAGTGCAAGTTGCTTGCTGCTAGCTGACCCGGAGGAGGCATCTCTCTTCGGCAGCATGGACGCGAGCGTGTGCTGTCCAGCCTCGATGGATGTTGTCTTGGTGGCACCAGAATCTTTCTTAGCCTTGGGTTGCTGTTGGGAGGCTGAGGCTTGAGCTACAGATTTGGACTTGGGTGCAGCCTTGGTGCTAGCGGGGTCTTCTCGCCGGGTCTTGGAAGACTCGAACGAGGCAGAAGGAGTTGATGTTGGTGCTGGTGCTTGTGTTGCTGCTGGTGCTGCTGGTGCTGCTCGTGGTATTGGTACTGATGCTTGTACTGTTGCTAGTGTTGACGGTGGTGCTGCTGTTGCTGCTGGTACCTCGGAAGTGACGGGTTGCGGCTGAGCCGATGAAGAGCTGGGAGCATCCGCTACCTCAGCCGTGCCACTTCCCCCTGCTCCGAGGTTGCCCTCCTCTGGATAAGGTGGGCTAAGACCCGGAGCAGCCACTAAACCCTCCTGAATTGGGCTCAGTGGGCGTGTGTTGTCACCATGAGGGGGAGATGGGGTGCGCCGGAAAGATGAAGCGATGCTGGAGCCTCTCCGGGGAACCTCCATCGCAGCCTTGTCGAATCAGACAACAAATGACAAGTTATAACAAAAATAAAGGCATATAGACAGAGAAGGATGAAGCAGAGAATTGGACAAAAGAAAAAAAAGTGACTTACTCGTCAGAAGTCAAAGGCTCCCTGGGCTTTCGAGCTCTTCAGACTATGGCCTTAGTCGGAGGCTTGGTGGTGGCCTTGTCAGCGGACTTCTTCTGCCTTTTGGTTGCTTGGGGAGGATCGGAAGAAGCAGCCGAGGTAGCGGCCTGTTTCTTAGATGCGGCAGGAACCGGCTCACCTGTAGCAAGAGGGGGATCCTCGTGGATCTGCCCAGCCGGGTTAGCTGAAGCCGGAAATGCGTAAGAAATAGGCGTCGGGTTATATACCTCCAACATCTCAATATCGGAATCATCTTCATCATCAGGCCAATCCCTTAAGGAAAGGAAGTTACCAGTGGTTCACCTGGATCCGTCCGGGGCAGGAAAGAACATCTCCTAATCTAGTTCCTCCTTGTCTGAGATAAGCCGATCCTTCCCCCATTTAAGGGAAGGCTCGGTGCCATCTTCGAGAGTTTGCTGGAGAAACAACTGAAGCAAAATGCAAGGGGATCAGATAGGTAACTTGTTCCGACATAGGGTATAACTCGGAGAAGGATTGGGTAACACAGTTTACCGCAGGAGGAGGCCTATCCCGGCAGAAGTGCTCCAACCCCCACTCCCAATCCGAGTTGAACTCTTTGTCGATGGAGAAGATCGCCTTAACCCGGTGGAAGATCTCGGTGTTGTTCAGCTCGAAGGAGGAGGTCCGGTTGGGGTCAAGATGCCCGCTCATATAGCAGAGCTTGTGAGTGCGCTTCTGCCGGGGGGAGATCCTACTGCGGACGAATGTAATCATCACATCCTCGTTGTGCAGCTTCTGCTCCTTCAGTTCCTTAAACCGCATGTTAACCTGGTTCGCCAGGGCAGTTGGTTTCTTGGGGATCCGTTCCCACAAAGCCAGATTAGGAGGGCCCATCGTGAAGGGGTGCAGCCAGATCAAATCCTATCCGTGTTGTTCCTAACGTAAAAGAAAGTCCGGGCCCAGCCTTTGCAAGACTCGAGGCCCGTAACCCGGGGGAAGACAGAAGTTTTCCGGGGAGAGATGGAAGCGCCACCGCACTGGGTGAGCAACTTGTTGGCCGGGGTAGCTATTTTATCCCGGATAACGTTCTTCTTCAGACCAAAGAACCGGATCCAGAGCTCCTCGGTAGCCCACAGGACGAGGTATCCTTCTATGGAAGATGCGAAGGAGGAAAGGGAAGTGATGGCGTTCGCCGGGAGATGATGGGGTTGCAGCTCGTATGTGTTTGTAAGATCATGGAAGAAATCACTCACTGGCAGGCCGAAGCTGCGCTGGAAGTGGGAGAGGAAGACGACGAACTCAACCGGATTGGGTGAGGGAGCAATCTCTTCGCAGGGGAGGCGCGAAATCACACCTTGGGGAATGCGACGGGTGCGGTAGAGCCAATCCAGATCATCCTGGCACACCCAAGAACCGGCCCAGGCACCACGCTCCTGCACCTTGTTTTCCTCCTCCGTCTCCTCCTCCTCGATGACGGCGAGTTCTTCCTCTGCCATCTCTAAGTCACTGTCCTCACCGGCCCGTTCAGACGTGGGAGGCAGTGATTTAGACTGGCGCGACCCCGTGGCGATGAGACAGCGCGGGAGCGGCAGCAAGGAAACACAAAAGTGAGATGCGGCGGCGGTGCTGTCGCAAGGAGGAAGAAGAATCAGAAAGGCAGAGGGGCGTGAGTAGGGGAAAAACAGCCAAGGGGCCCGCCCCCTCCCCTATTTAACCACGCCCTAGCGGTGGATAGTGGGATCGAGCTGTGCCTCGAGGCCACACGGTGTGGCCATGTATCTGCCGGGTCAGCCAATCAGAAGCAAGCCACAGGAAGGACCACATGCAACAGGGGATCCCGCGACGTGACATGGTGATGCGGTTAACGAGGAGGCAGCTGTGACGCGACATTTGCTACAGTAATCTCTGACAATAAGTGCAGTAACTGGCGCAAGCCCTAAAAATGAGGCAAGATAATGATTACCCTCCACGTGGGACGTGGGGAAGTGAATCAGAGACGGAAGGATAACACGGAAAGCTAAAGGGTAGCCTGGCTAGCGAGTGATGACTCGGAATGTGCCAAGGGAATGCTACGCCATGGGATCCGAGCTACAGAGTAACTCGCAAAAGGGAGCAAAAAGATTGAACCTACCATCGCCTTAGTAGCTGAAGTTGCTAAGACCGCACCAGCTTCGGGGACTAATGATGGGGGATACCCCCGGGTAGGGTAACACCGGGGTATAGAGGCCGAGTTAGCCGAGGTATGGCAAGGTCAAAGCGAAGGTTGGCCGGGTCACCTCAAGGCCGGCTGACTTACGGAATAACCCGGCCCAGAGGATGTCCGTTTAACCATGTCCCGGCCGACATATATCATACATTGGCAAGATCTTTATAATTCGTCTGCACGTACCCACGGAGCTGGATTAACCAGACCTGATCTGGGTTATATCAGGCTTGCAAGAGAAGGAAGGTATCCCACTGGTCAAAAGGTGGTCTCTGTGTGTTGGAGCGTGAGCGAAGCAGACAGAGGGAAGGACCAGCGATGCGTGGCCGACAATGGCTTACAAGGACAAAAGGTGACCTGGTCGGTTTGCTATTTTGGGATAGGCATATTCCCAGAAATATGCTTCCACATATGCCCTAGCTAGTAGCTTGGCCTCCCCTTTATAAGGAGCACTAGGACCTCAGTAGAGGGGGATCGCGAGGTAGTTGGGCTAGAGATTGGCCTGTTCATTGAGTAGAGGTAGTGGTGAGAGTAAGAGAGCTCTGTCTTCCTCCTCTCCCCAATACAGCTTAAGGAGCATCTATAAACTTGGTGAACTTAGAGAATACAAAACATCTGTGTGTGGAATCACCACACTATCCCTCGCTGGATTCCTCTAGTGCATATTGGCCCCACCTTTAGCCTATCCATGGCATCTGCCGTGACACCACCACGACAATCCCACTCAAGTTAATATTGTGAGCATGAAAATCTGTAAAAACTTCTAACATATCAGTTCTAATGATATCCCAACAGACCTATAGAACTCAACAAGAATTCTATCAGGACATGCAACCTTATTATTTTCTATCAGATCAACCACACATTTGATTTCTTCTTAAGTGATGAGTATATCCATGTCTTGTCTAACTTCATATGATAGCTGCTCATTAGCCAACCACAAATCATCCCTCAATCTAACTAGGGTAGAATTAGCTGGGCCAAACATTTCCTTATAGAAATCGGTGGCATGTTTTATCCCCTAAATGACACTTTGATTGTGAATTAGTGAAAATATTACTTTTTTGCCATTGGAAATACTGCGAAAGAACTTAGTATTATTATCACCTAGTAGTAGTCATTTTTCACTTGCGCTTTGTTGCCAATAGTCTTCCCCATTCACATAAATCTGCATCATTTTTTGCTGAATTTGAATTTTCCTAATCATTTGTTGATCCGATAGCATAGAAGTTTCTTCCAGTATCTCTATCTCAGTGAGTTCTTGTGACAAAGCTTTTTTTCTAACTAATACCCTGACCTTTGATGTTTGCACCCGATGTTTGCACCCCAACCATTTAAATCACTCTTAACTACTCTCTCCATTTAAAACATAAGATGTTTTACCTTTTGTGAAACAAATGTATCTAGATCCTTTTTAGTGTGTAGGTTCGGACACTACAAAATACCCCCTTACCCGGCGGATTTTTGGGGCAGAATAAGCAAAAAGAACCGAGAAAAGTTAGATAGCCGATAGTTGGTCATTCTTGGCACCATTTTGTCGTGGTAGCCACTTTTACATTGTGGTAGAGCCCATACCGGAATATAATTGTACCATGAAATGCGATAATGATTAGCGGCACATTTTACTGCCGTCATACTTCAATGGAGGAACAAATTACTACGTCGTGGATTCCCACGCGGGGTGATTGTTACTTACTTCACAATAACTGTTTAAATTTGTGTCGCTGACTGGTGGGTCGAGTTTCGGTTCCTTCCACACAAAGTAGAAAGACTAGTAAAAAAGTTACGCCTTTGCACACTCGTCTGCCCGACTGTCGTGTCCCCTCTGACTCGGTAGCCCTACTGGACTTCATTGCCCGCCACGTTCATCTGCCACCACCGGTGTACAAAAGACGTGTACGCTCCTCTCCTCCCCATCTCCTATAGGGGTTCCGCATATGAAAACAATAAAATTTTACCCTACGCCCATGAACCCATGATGCTGCCAGGACCTATCTATTAGTAATACAGTAATGGGAGGGGATTTTCGTGAACTTACCCTTGAAGACCGAAAAGCGTTGTCAACGCTCAGGAGAGCGTGGTTGATGTAGACGAGCTGAAGCCCACCTCAAGGTCGTGATGAAGTCCTTGCGCTCCAACGGCTCCAACGACTTGAGTGCCTCAAGTGCGACACCTCGCGGGGAGTTACAGATGTCTAATGCCTGACGATGACTCCCGCTTCCCCGATCCAGCAGCAGTTGCAGAAGTAGAGCTCCTGGATCCGAATCCCGCAGTGTGACGGCGCTCTGCGGTGAAGACGTCTCTCGTTCGCGTAGTCCGAACTTGGGACCACAGTCACGAGAGAGATAGAGAGAATATCAACAGGAGGTCCTCCCAAAAGTGAGAATGAATATTGTGTGTATTTATCTGGCCAAATACCGCCACTATATATAGGGGGAGGGGAGGTACAACCTCCCTCAAAGTCCTGGGGTTGGACTAAAGGAGGAGCAGGTGGAGGGAGGCGCCGCCGGCCACCCCTCCATGGGCCCCACATGGGGGGCTGGCCCAATAGGGCCGCCGGCCACCCCCATAGCCCCTCCCAGGGGTTCGGCCCCCTCTTGGGCCTTTTCCCCTCCAGGAATTGGCCCATTAAGCCCTTTGACCATTAAAATTGATTTTATCTTTTATTAAATAATTATGAATAAATGATTAAATCAATATTTTACATTCATTCACATATTATTCAACCTTCCGTGGCTATGGAACACTTCCACCTCCACTCCGGACATCCTCCGGACTTACCGAAACCCTTCCAGTTTTCTCTCTACTATTCTTCAGTGATTCTACCGATCCTATAAACATTATCTAAGCATCATCAAGCCCTTAAACGTGATACCCTACGGTTTGGGAACACTCCATACATGGTCGGGACACTCCCGCACCAATGATCGACAGAGGGACCTGGATGGCCATGTGACCCCTATGCGTTCCACGAAGATCTTTTGTCGTTTGAACTGGGACAGTCGTGTCTTATTCCCTTTGTCTCTCGATACTTCCATTGCCCGAGATCTGATCAATGACATCACCATGTCGTGTTCAATCTCGTTACCGAACAATGCTACCTGACTTGTTCCTACAAGTGATATCCCCGTGATCAAATCACACGCTGCACAGCTATTGAATATAACCTTTCTGAGTGGGCCCTTGAGTATCTTCCCATCACATGGACGGACAAATCCCGCTCTTGACATATATTGCCTCTACGGTTGCCTCCAAGTACCTGAACACACCTTTATAACCACTGTATTACCAAGTGGCGCTTGATGCTATCTAAGAACTCTCGGGAGATAGTGATTGATATAGCCTCACGGTCTAAGGAATAGTCTACGAGGATCCATTTCTAATCATCATAACTTGAACTTCGTGACATGATCGGGTCACGATATTTAGGTTGGGTATTGGTTCATCATCTCGTTCTTAGAATGAGTTGACTCCATTTCCAACTAGCATAAATGCCACATGATCAGTAAACTTGATCATATGTTGACCAATGAACCAGTCCACTTATACGGAACAAGTCGTATGTCGAGCGTGGAACCAGTCTCGCGTACAAATATACGTAAGGTCAGTCTGGGCCGCTTCATCAAACAATACCACGATATAAACAAGTACACGTTAGTGGGTAACAACTAAGGGATCAATTCCCGCACAATACTTGTGTGTACTGGCCGTAAAACACTCCTACGCATAGATCGACTCTGATACCACTGAAGGGTTCCGCAGCAGAAAACAAAAAAAAATCTACGTTGGAACCTCCTAAACTGCCTAAGATCTATCTATGTAGTAATGCGGTAACGGCCGAGCGTATAGAATACATACCCTTGTAGACCGTACGCGGTTAACGTTCCGAGGGGAACGTGGTTGAAGTAGTCGAACTCGTAGCCGACCTCAAGGACACGAAGCTTCTCGCAGGTCACCCCTTGCTCCTTCTTCATCGTGCAGCAGCTCTGGCTCACGACATCCAAGGTGCCTCAAGTGAGGCCCCTCATGGTTTCGTACACATACGGTGTATGGTGACGACCTCCGACTTCTTGATCCCTGCCGGGAGTGCGGAAGTAGATCTCCGGCTTGGAATCCCTGTAGCGCAACAGCGTGCTGCAGGTGTGGTGTCTCTTGCTCGGACAATCCTTACTTGGGACCGGGCCAATGCATGGAGATAGGAGAGAGAGAGGGAAGGAGAAAGTCAACCAAAGGACTTCTCCAAATATTGGTGTGTCTCATACCACCCATGGGCACCCCTTTATATAGGCTAAGGGGGTGTACCTTTCTCAAAGGCTAAGCCATGTGGGACTAATTACAAAGGGAAAAGGGAAAATGGAAGCACCCCAGTCAGCCAGGCCACAAGGGCCTAGCACAGCAGCCCACAAAGGCCAAGGGGAGGAGCTGCAGCTCAGCCTAGCGGGTGGGCCGGTGAACCCACCACGCGGCCTGCCAGCAGCCAGGCGGCCAAGCCAGCCATGAGCAGCGGCTGAGTGGGCTGCACTGCGACCTACCTCGCACCAGCTCCTCTCCGTCGCCCGGGTGGGCCAGCAGGATCCAGCCCGCGAGCGGCGGCTGGCACGAGCCGCACCACGTGGCGCTGCTATCACGCCCGCTGTGGTGGTCACTCAGACTTCCGCCGTCATGGTGGCTAATATCCGCCGCCCATGTGGGCTGTTAGCTGTTTTTTCTTTTCTTTTTCTGTAGCTTTTCTCTGAGTCTATTTCCCTCAGGATTAGCCTAATATGAAAGTTTCTTTTATAAATCTTAATTTAAATATTATTTAGAATATATTAATTCATAATTAACATATAATAAATGTATATTTAAATTCCCATTTATCCGAAAACACTATTCCGGTATTTTCCTTTATTCTTTTCTCCGAACAACTTTGGATCTCTCTACGGAACGATTTCGGCTTTCTCTCTCTCTACTGTGATTCCGTCTTACGAAGAATTTCTAGCTCGTACCCTTAAGTATATTTTCCCACAGCTCGGGAATGGCACAAACATGATGTCCATAAATGATCAATAGCGGGACCGGGATGCCCATAATGACCCCTGTGCATTCCACGATGATAATGTCGTTTG
This sequence comes from Avena insularis, assembly GCA_023614405.1. Classification (NCBI taxonomy): domain Eukaryota; kingdom Viridiplantae; phylum Streptophyta; class Magnoliopsida; order Poales; family Poaceae; genus Avena; species Avena insularis. Next base: position 376,221,313 of record CM042689.1, read on the forward strand.
AACCGTAAACAGTCGTTTCCCATTCCCTTTGCCACTTGATACCTGGTTCACCCGAGATTTGATCTATGGTATCGCCATACCTTCGTTCGATCTCATTACCGATGAACTTGTTTTCTCTTTTCCGTGTCATTGCATTCCGTGACCAAGTCACACGCTTGCAAGCTTCGTTAATGCACGCCACCGAGATGGACACATATGTATCTATCCGTTAGATGGACTGGAAAATCATGGTCTTGATATGCACTCCTCTACGCGCCCCTTTGGGAAACCTGAGTGGCACCTTTTCGATCACCCAGTCATGGTATGATACTTGATAACCATCTTAGCTCCCTCCAGAACGGTGATTTGCATTACCTCACCGTCTAAGGATCATGTTGCTAGGTTTCCTTAGTTTTATCATTAATGGTGAACTTTGTAACTAGATCTTATTAAGATACAGTTGGTTGGGTTGTTTGTCTATCACGTCATTCAACTAATGATGTGACCTTATTGTCAACTGGCATAAATGCCCATGATCTCGAAACCCTAGATCATCCTCATGACCAATGAACTAGTTCGCTAGAGGTAACTAGAGACTTGGTTTGTTTACATACCACACGTGTATTAACCTTTCGTATTAATACAGTTATACCACACTATGAAACTATTATGAAGTAATTGAAATATGACAATAAAAACCTATTTATTATTTGCCTCTAGGGAATATTTCCTTCAACCCCACCGCCAAAATGTTGAGGTGGCTAGTGCACCTCCCCAAACCGCTCCACCGTCGGCTTTGCTAGCACCTTCGCCCAACCACGATGGCCGGTGCCGTCATGCAGCGCCATAGGATCCCGAACCCTCCTCCTCTGGGGCCCGCTCCTCCTGTAGAGGCTCCTTCTCTTATCCCCATCACCCAACTACCGAGCCGGCAGAGGGGAGGCTGAGGAGAATGATCCGCTAGAAATGCAGCTCCTTGCAACAGTGGAGCAGTTATCAAAGATCTAAGCCAACGCGAAGAAAGCCTAGGAGGGCGTATTTAGAGATGGAGATTGAGTTGGACATTTGTTGTTCCCTGCAGTAGCATTAGTATAGGTGCGCGTGGCTGATCACCGTAGGATGGTCGATCACTCCGGCGTTGGCGGTTGGCATGCAATAAGAAAGGAGCCGCCACCGTCAATGTAGTTTTATATTAATATTTTGTAACATTTATTCTATCTTTTGTTATCAGTGTGTATGAAAGGGATGTTTAAGTGTAATTATGTTATGTTTTCAGTGAAAACAACCGCATTATACCTTGCAGGGTGGTATAATGCGCCGCAGTGTATTGTAGACAAGGCCAAATTTTAGTTCGCTAAGTCGTGACACGTGTTTCACTGACTAGTGTGTCCCATATCGGCTGGCGGTTAGAATAAGAGTAGCTATCCCCCGTATTTGGTATCACTTCTTCTTCCCAAATTTTGTGTGTTCTAACATGCGAGCATGAGCACGAAGCCTTCAATAGAGGCACGCAGGCCTCCCAGGCCTAGCCCGTTGTGGGGAACCACCAGTAGCCTAGACGGCCAACCGGTCAAGGTACGACAAGCCTAAATTGGTTAATTTTCTTCCTCGCATTTTAGCCAAAATTTTGTATTCCCCATTTCACGCTCTCGCAACTCGATGATGATGTTTGCATTGTATGTACATATTCCGGCATGGAGGTCGTGAAGGAGGTATGCCTTAGAGGCAAATAATAAAGTGTTTTATCTCTTGTATGTTCATAATACGTTTCACGTTGTGCTATAATTGTATTAATACGAAACGTTAATACACGTGTTGTATGTAAACAAAATGTGTCTCTAGTTACCTCTAGTGAACTAGCTCATTGGTCAGACAAATGATCTAGGGGTTTCGAGATCATAGGCATTTATGCCAATTCACAATGAGGTCATATCATTGGTTGAATAATGTGATAGACAAATACCCAAAGTTATATCATAATGATATCTAGTTACAAATGTTCATCATTGATGATAACAAAGAAACCTCGCAACCTAATCATTTGACTGTGAGATAATACATAATCACTGTTACTAGAGGGAGCCTTGATGGTATCAAGTATCAAGCTGTGAAAGGGTGATCAAAAAGTGACATAGGTATGATTACTCGGCTACCTATGATTTGCTACCCAGGCCTGAAGAAAAGCTTACGGCCCATGAAGAGTCAAGATGATGGCCTAAAAGGAGCAATCGACAAAGTCTGTAGTTGTATTAGGAAAGAGGAAAAGGACCGACATCGTGTTGGTATTGTAATCATGTATATGTAACCTATCCGCATAAAACTTTGAGACCTGGCCTATTATATATAGGATGGAAGAATCCTAGGCGAGGGTAACCGAACAATTGCCAAGAGATTTGTAATAGTGCGATTCACCAAATATTCAGGCGACTTTGACTCTATTGTTCTCTTGACATCTGATGAAATCCCTAGCATTCTCTTTTCCGCGAAACCCTAACACCTTGTTTGGATGCAGTTAATTGGGCTTGGAATCGAGGAATTGGAAATGTGCACCGATTTCAGCCATTTGTTTTGTCCCAAAATTCGGGCCCGGAAATGGAGACCCAATTCCACGCCCACCCTATGCGGCCTGTTCTCCCATGGTATCCAATTCGGAGCCTCTCCCCTCCGAATCGATATGGAAAGGAGTCTTGCCCTGTACCGCTTCATGGCTTCCCCTTTCCCAAAATAAAAGAACCTCCCCTACCGATCCCCGAGCGATGAGAATCGGCACCGGCGGTAAGTATCGCCCTCCTTTCTCCATCCCCATCCCTTCCCCTTCCCCACCCTCCATCCCCATACCCTCTCTCTCTAATCCCCTAGGCCAGTGGTGTCCCATCCCCCTCGACTCCTCTTCCCGTCCAACATCCTAAACTAGAAGGGCGGATTGAGGGGTGTCGGCAACGGGAATGGAGACAACATTAAGAGGGGTGCTCGAGAATACATAATCACTGCATGGATTTGTTAGCGATCGTGTTGTACAGGGTATAGCCGGTAGGATTAGATAGAGAGATAGAGTAGAAGTAGTTTAAACATTGTAAAAGCATGAGATATGATCAGATAGATTAGATCGATCCTATCTCTTCTCTCTATCCCTAGTTGTAACCTCTCATGTAATCTCGAGCATATTGCCATATATAAACACGGAATTGAGCTGAGGCCAAGGCATCGTTCACAGAAAACCTCACACAATCATATGGTATCAGAGCTGACCAAATCTTCCTAAAACACATCTATGTGCCTCGCTTCTACATCCTCCCCAGCAATGGCTTCCTCCAACCCTCTTATTGGTCAGGGTGTCAGCGAAAAGCTCACTCGCGACAACTATCTGCTATGGTTGTCGCAAGTCCTTCCTCCGCTTCGAGGCGCCAGGCTGATGGACTTCCTGGACGCCACGAAGAAGCCGAAAGAGGAGATCTCCATCGATCAAGGCGGTGACAAGGGCCACGTCAAGGAGCCCAACCCTTCCTTTGACGCATGGATGTGCACGGATCAACACGTTATGTCCTTCCTCCTCAACACCCTCTCCAGAGAGATCTTGGTGTCCATGATCGGCCTCAACTTGGCCGCGGAGGTGTGGATGGCGATCAAGACGATGTTCGCCGCCCAGAATAAGACGCGGATCTCCAATATGCGCGTCGCCCTTGCCAAAACCAGAAAGGAGGGCATGACTACGCCTGCCTACTTCGCCAAGATGAAGGGGATGGCCGACGAGGTGGCCGCGGCAGGACACACCATTGAAGATGAAGAGCTCGTCGAGTACCTACTCGCCAGCCTCGACGATCAGTACAGTCCCATCTTCATCGCCATCGGGGTCAACGGCGGCAAGGACCTATTCACCAACGTCCTCGACGCCCATGTCATGGCGTATGATCATCGCATGGAGCTTCTCATGGATGTGGGAGGCGGCAGCTCCTCCATCAATGCTGCCTTCCGTGGCCGTGGTGGTTCACGTGGGCATGGCTACCGTGGCGGTAGACGACGTGGTGGTGGCGGTCGCGGCAACGGTCCCGGCAATGGACGACACTAGCAATGTGGTGGCGGCAACACACGCAGTGGAGGAGGGCATGGCAGGGGTGGCGGCAAGGACCGTGACTACACCACTTGCCAAATCTGCGGGAAGCCTGGGCATGAAGCCTGGCAATGATGGCATCGCTACTCCGACGACAAAGAAGAGGAGGAGGAAAAGGGTGCCAATGCGGTGTCCTATGGCGTGGACACCAACTGGTATGGAGATACCGGTGCCACCGACCACATAACCGGTGAGCTCAATAAGCTCACCATGAAGGAGAAGTACCACGGCCGTGAGCAAATTCACGAGGCCAATGGACAAGGTATGAGCATTAGTCATGTTAGTCATGCAATTGTTAATACCCCCTCTCAACAACTTCATCTAAAAAATGTTCTACATGTTCCAAATGCCACTAAAAATCTTGTTTCCATTCATCGTTTTACACTTGACAACCATGTTTTTCTTGAATTTCACCCATGGTGTTTTTATGTCAAGGATCAGGCAACGAAGAAAGTACTCCTTAAAGGTAGATGTGTGCAAGGTCTCTACCCTTTGATATCCTTGCCACCAACCAAGAATAAACAAGTTTTTAGCGTCACCAAGCCTTCAGCTTCACGGTGGCATGATCGTTTAGGCCATCCTTCCTTTTGAGTTGTTCAACAAATTCTTAGCAAGCATGATTTACCATGTTCAAATAAATCTAGTATTGAGTCTATTTGTGATTCTTGCCAACATGCAAAAAGTCATCAACTACCCTATATGAGATCTACTAGTGTATCTACTGCCCCCCTTCAACTGGTGTTCTCAGATGTCTGGGGACCTACGCCTAGTTCAGTAGGAAGATACACATACTATGGAAGCTTCATCGATGATTTTAGCAAGTTTGTATGGATCTACCTCCTCAAAAAGAAATCCGATGTGCTTCAAGTCTTTCATAATTTCCAGCAATTTGTTGAACGTCAATTCGATAGAAAATCCTTGCTGTACAATCTGATTGGGGTGGTGAATATGAGAAATTAAACTCATTCTTTAAAAAATTACATTGAGCATCTTGTATCTTGTCCACATGCTCATCAGCAAAATGGATCAGCTAAACGCAAGCACCGTCACATTGTAGAAGTAGGGCTTTCTCTCCTCGCTAGTGCATCCATTCCTCTAAAATTTTGCGATGAAGCTTTCCTAATAGCTACACATCTCATTAATATGTTGCCTTCTAAAATTATTAGTCATGATACTCCTATGGAGCGACTCCTTCACAAAACACCCGACTATGCATCCCTTCGTACCTTTGGGTGATTCCGACCAGTGTCGTACCTTAATTCGGGGCGATCGGAACGGCGATGCTGCTCCGGAACACGCTGAGGTCTTACGTCAGCCCATGCCGGGTCTGTGCGACACTGGTCGGAAACAGAGACTAGCTTTTGACTTCCGGACATGGTGACCTTTTGCTGCTCCAGTCCCTTGTTGAGTAGTTTGATTCCCAGTCGGATCTCCTCCGGGCCTGGATTAGCCGATAGAATTGCTCGGGCTGCCACGGTATTCTATACTAGGGTTGGATACACCCAATCCCCTTTGTTCACTACAACAGGAACCCCCCTTCAGCAACACATCGATGTCTTGTCGAATGTCCATATAAGCGTTGGTATCGCCTACACCAACGAATTTGGGATGTGTTGCCGTTTCTTTATGTGAAACAAACAAACGTCTTGCAAAGCATTGTTATTCATGAATCTTTTGTTAGTGCCTTTTCATGTTGCATCATAGTTTCTTTGTCCTATTGCTAGAACTTTGTCTTTCATGTTATGATTGAAGTACTATGATCCCAGCTTTGAATGTTTTACAAATACTTTGATCAAGTCTTTGATGGTGTATGTCACCTCAAAAATTATTCTTTCTTTTTATCACTTACCTACGCGAGGACGAGCAAGAGTTAAGCTTGGGGATGTTGATACATTGCAAATGTATCTATAATTTTTGATGTTCCATGCTTGGTTTTATCCACTTTCTTGTGTTTTGTCCACACTTTGGAGTACTTTTCTTATGATTTCTTAGACTAACCTATTAACAAGAGCCACAGTGCCAGCTGCATGTTTTCTGCTGTTTTTGGTTCCAGGAAAGTCAGAAAATGAATATCCTCGGAATTGGACGGGACAAAAGCCAAAGTGTCTATTTTACGTAAGACTCAGAGCCGTATCAGATGCAGAGGAGGGCCAGGGGCTGGCCACACCACCCCTAGGCGCGGGCTGGGCCTGGCCGCGCCAGGGCATGGTGTGGTGGTCCCAGGCACCCCCTCGACCTCTCTCTTCGCCTATAAGGAGCCTTCTGACCTAAAAACTCCAGGGGGTTCGACGTTTTTCTAGAACGAGTTCCGCTCCGCCGCCACCACCAGATTCCACGAAACAGCACCAGAAACTCTGTTCTGGCACACTGTCGGGATGGGGAATTGGAGGAGATCATCACCATCATCATCACCATCGCTTCTCCATCGACCATCCATGTTTTCCCCATCTATGAGTGAGTAATCCCTCGCTATAGGCTATGGGGATGGTAGGTGTTGGATGAGATCGTTCATGTAATGGCATCAGATTGTTAGGGCATGGTGCCTAGTATCTTCTATTAGTACTTTATGACTTTGTTGCGACTTGTTATGCTTAATGCTTGTCACTAGGGCCCGAGTGCCATGATTTCAGATCTGAACATGTTATTGATTCATTATGATAGTATTGTTTATGGTCTTATCTGCAAGTTGTATACACACGTTGTTATCCGGAGCCAATGGCCCCGAAGTGACAGAAATCGGGATAACCGGAGGGAATGGGTTTGATGTGAGGATCACATGTGTTCATGGAGTGTTAATGCTTTTCCCCGATGTTCTATTAAAAGGAGCACCTTAATTGCCAGTAGTTCCCTTGAGGCCCCGCTGCAAACGGGCTGGCAGGACAAAAGATGTTGTGCAAGTTCTCATTGCGAGCACATATGACTATATATGGAACACATGCCTAGGATTATCTAGTACTTGGATGCTTTATCATATTTATCTGCAATTACCCTATGTTCTGATTGCTATGTGAATTTTCTTGTCCATGCAACGCCCGTCTATCCATCCCTATGCCTACCGCACTCGAATCCTACTGTTACTACTATTGTCACTGTTGTCTTTACTTTACTACTGCTGCTACTTTACTATTCCTACTACAAAACTGTTGCTATAGATAAACTGCTGTGAGCAAGATTGTTTCCAGGTGCAGCTGAATCGACAACTCAGTTGTTAAGGCTGATAAATATTCTTTGGCTCCCCTTGTGTCGAATCAATAAATTGGGTTTCACTTCCCTCGAAAATACTATGATACACCCCCTATACTTGTGGGTCATCAACCTCAAACCCTTCGAATGATTTAGATAAATCATCCATGATAGCCTTATATGCTGCCATGTGTTTATTTGCATTACAAATATCCGACACTTGCTGAGCAACAAGATCCGAATCTCCATAACACATCAAACGTCGGATGCCGATATCCTTAGCAATCCGGATTCCGTGTAGCAGTGCTTCATACTCGGCAATATTGTTTGTCGCTGTGAAGTGGAGCTGCAACACGTATAGAAGTTTATCTCCTTGGGGTGATTTGAGCACCACGCTAGCCCCCGAGCCCCCTCGAGCTTTAGACCCATCAAAGTATAGGGTCCAATATTACGACTTAGGGAGGGTCATATTCTCCTTCGTCTCTGTCCAATCAGCAACAGTCGGCAAGGATTTGGGATTTGGTTGTTGTCCGGGGTTTATACTCAATATCGAAAGCTGAAAGCTCTATGCCCCATTTGGTGACGCGTCCTGTGGCATCACTGTTGTTGATTATATCTCTCATGGGAGCTGTGCTCACCATGGTAATTGGATGCTCTTGAAAATAGTGTCGTAACTTACGAGATGCTAGGAAAACACCGTAAGCCAGCTTTTGATAGTGCGGATACCGCTGTTTTGATTCTGTCAGGACCTCGTTGACAAAGTACGTCGGACGCTGCACCAAGTGTTCCTGATTTTCCTCCGGTCTCTCCACCACCATGACGATACTAACGACTTTATTTGTCGCAGCAAGATAAAGCAACATCGGTTCCTGTGGTTCCGATGCAGCAAGGATAGGAGCAGATGAGAGTACTTTCTTCAGGTCTTGTAGTGCAGCTTCAGCTTCGTCGGTCCACACAAAATCCTTGGTCTTTTTCAAGAGTTTGTATAATGGTGCGGCTCTTTCACCGAGCCGGCTTACAAACCGACTGACTGCAGCGATACAACCAGTTAGTCTTTGTACGTCCTTCAAGCGAGTTGGCCTGGAAATATTGAGTATAGCCTTGATTTTGTCTCGGTTCACCTCTATGCCTCTTTGAGACACGATGAAACCTAACAATTTTCCGGCTGGAATTCCAAAGAAGCATTTCTTTGGATTAAGCATGATGTTGTATTTTCGTAGATTGGCGAACATTTCCTCCAAGTCGGAAATCAGTGTTTCCTTCTTTTTGGACATCACCGCAATATCATCCACGTACGCATGTACATTGCGTCCGAGTTGGTCGTGGAGGCAACACTGCATCGTGCGCTGGTAGGTAGCTCCTGCGTTCTTTAGCCCAAAAGGCATCATAACAAAATAGAAGGTTCCGAAAGGGGTTATGAATGAGGTTTTGACTTTGTCAGATTCCTTCATCCGGATTTCGTGATAACCGGAATATGCGTCGAGAAAACAGAGGAGTTCCGAGCCTACCGTAGAATCGATAACTTGATCAATCCTAGGCAGAGCGAACGGATCTTTTGGACAAGCCTTGTTCAAGGTAGTATAATCAACACACATCCTTAAATCAGCGGTGTCCTTTTTAGGGACCATTACAAGATTGGTCGACCACTCAGTGTGGATGACCTCTTCTATGAATCAGGCTCACTCGAGCCGCGCTAGTTCCTTAGCTATTGCCTTACGCTTTTCATCACCGAAACATCGTAAGGACTGTTTGACGGGTTTAGCGTTCGGGTTTACATTTAAAGAGTGCTCGGCAAGTTCCCTAGGTACTCCACTCATGTCAGATGGCTGCCATGCAAAGATATCTTGATTTGCTTTGAGGAACTTGACGAGCGTGCTTTCCTATGCGCTATCTAGGCCTACGCCTATCTGGGTCACCTTGGAGGGGTCATCATCCTTCAACAACGTCTTCTTCGTCTCTTCTGATGCCTTGAACTCCGGATTCAGCTTTGTCACCTCCTTCTTTGTTGAGGGCATCTCAGACGGATCTATGCTCTTCTTGATCTCCTGGTACTCCTGGGCATGCAGCACGGCTTTAGCAAAGGCGGCATTTCCATCCTCGCACTCTCGCGCTTTCTTCGGGTCCCCCCTGATGGTGATTACGCCGTTGGGACATGGAATTTTCATCATATTTTAAATGTAACATGGACGAGCCATAAAAGCCCAGTAAGCCGGATGTCTGAATATAGCGTGGTACGCGCTCTTGAATGGGACCACTTCGAAGGAAAGTGCCTCCGTCTGATAGTTCTTTGGAGTTCCAAAGGTAACATCCAAAGTGATTTCTCCCAGGGAATTAGCTTGTCTTCCTGGGACAACTCCATGAAAGATCACAGAGCTATGGTTCATCTGGGTCTCCGAGATCTTCATCCGGCATAGCGTTTCGACATACAGAATATTGATACTGCTGCCACCATCCATGAGAGTCTTGGAGAAACCATAACCGTCAATAAGTGGATTGACGATTAAAGCGTATTTTCCTCGCCTATGCAACTTAGGCGGATGATTAGCGTGGTCAAATGTGATTGCCACTTCCGACCAGTCCAGATATTGGGGGACAACCGGAACTGTTGCATTGAGCTCATGTAGAACTGCTTTCTTGACCTTTGCTGGTTGAGATCCGAGGAAGGTGACATAAGTGACTTTTTTGGTCGGAAATTTTTTCTTCCCTTCCGTCTTGGGATTTGAAGCATCGGCTTCCTCCATGTCGGAATCTTCCTTGGTCTCTTTATCCTTTTCGGGATTCTTTTTTCCCTTCTTCCGCTTAGCCCTGTAGCCAGCGGTATCATCTCTTTTTATATCGTCATTGAAACGACACTTGGCGTTTGTGTGGGACGAGCCCCCATTGGCGTCTAGGTGATGCACACATGGGTTATTGGCAATGTCGTCCCAAGTGTAGGTTTTGCCTGGTTGCTGGTCTCCTCTACCTTGAACTCTCGAAGTCCCACGGCCACGCCCGCAGCCTCCGCCGCGTCCTCCTCGTCCTCCAGACCCGAAAGTAGCAGTAACCAGTGCCGTTTCCACGTTAGGTTTCTCTTCCGAGGTATTTTTGCGCTTCTGAGCTTGTTTCTTTGGTTGTTTTGCCGACTGTGGCACAGCTAGGGCGTTGAGTAATCCCTCTGCGTCGTCGACAGTGTCTGCATACTTGCTCGCTGTTTCTATCATCTCTCCCAAGTCAGTAACTTTGTCACACTTCAAGCGATGACGTAGTAAACCAATTGGGAGACCTGCAATGAAAGCTTCAATCGTAGTTTGGTCATTTACTCCTTCACAGGAGTTCTTGGTGTCGATCCATCATCCGAGTTAATCCCGACAAGTTTCTCTGGCTTTCTGGGTGCAACGTTGTAGGTCTCCGACCATATAGGGCCTCCGATATGTGCCTTCGAAATTCCGAAAGAACGCACTTTGCATGTCATACGAGTTGTGGATGGTGTTCTCCAGAAGTTCATTAAGCCATGATCGTGCTGTCTTCCACAACATGAGTGGGAGATATCGGGTTGTGACCAGGTTGTTTCCGCCTTTGGCAATACAACAAGCTTGGAAGAAATCCTGTAACCAGGTATCTGGTCGAGCAATGCCGTCGTAGGCTTGGCTATGTCGTGAGATAGCAAATCCTTCCAGGAATCTTGTAGCTCTGATGCATGGTCCGAAGCACTTTGGGCCCATGTAGATATCATCATTTTCGTAGCGCCACGCCTCTATGTTGAAGTTGATCTTGTGCCTTGCGTCATTCGAGGATAGAGATCGTCCGAAGTGTCAGCTGTGGCTGTGGCGCCTTGGAGCCGGACTTCGGCTTATGCCACCACCTCCTCCACCATGACGCCCTCCATTGCCTCCCTGGGGGCCGTTGTGATGGCTAATTGGTGGAGAGGGTGGAGTAGCTGGGTTATTTCCGGCTGATCGCCGGCCTCCATCTGGAACGTCATTATTCCGGTTCCGGGGAGGGTCTTCATTGTGACGAGCCCCTTGCCGGCTTGTCTCGGCACGGTGTCCGTCGTTCCTTTGTCCGTCGTCCGGACAGCTTGCATGTCTAGGAGGTGGCATTTTTTGTTGGTCCTCCTCCCGACGTTTCTCTTTATCATCGTCCCTGCGATCTTTCGACTCTCGCCAGGGCGGGTTCCTCGGATTCAGTGCAGCGATTGCCTCTTGCTCCGCAACTGGGTTAATGTTACGCCAGTCACGGGCGGCTTTGTGGTGCTGTCCCGAAGATCCGGTTCTTGAGTAATTGTCCTCCCGGCGATCAGAACGGCGATGCTGCTCCGGAACGCACTGGGTCTTATGTCAGCCCATGCCGGGTCTGTGCGACACTGGTCGGAATCAGAGACCAGCTTTTGACTTCCGGACATGGCGACCTTTTGCTGCTCCAGTCCCTTGTTGAGTAGTTTGATTCCCAATCAGATCTCCTCCGGGCCTGGATTAGCCGATAGAATTTCTCGGGTTGCCACGGTATTCTATACTGGGGTTGGATACACCCAATCCCCTTTGTTCACTACAACAGGAACCCCCCTTCAGCAACGCATCGATGTGTTGTCGAATGTCCATATAAGCGTTGGTATCGCCTACACCAACGAATTTGGGATGTGTTGCCTTCTGGACAAATATTAGACCATACAACAAAAGAAAGCTCGCTTTTCATTCTAAACAATGTGTATTTCTTGGGTACACTCCCATGCACAAGGGTGTTAAATGTCTTGATGTTGCATCTGGTCGAGTCTATATTTCACGCGATGTTGTCTTTGATGAAACTTTGTTTCCCTTTGCCAATATACATCCCAATGATGGATCCTTACTTCGGCGTGAAATTCTTCTCCTACCTGAATGATGCATACCTTCGTTATTATCTCATGAGGAGGAAAAACATTGCACTGAGCTAACATCTAATGACTCTATAATTCCTAGTGTTTCAAGTGCTCCTAAGGTACAGCAACATGCAGGAGAAAATCCGGTGACAAATGGTGCAGAAACCGACGAGAATGAATCAACTTATGAAGAGAATTTGTAAAACAACACGAGCGACATGGAATCCGAAGAAAATCTGCCTCGGATCAACGCCACCTCCTACGGTAGCGAATCAGCGCCGGGATCCGAGGAAAATCTGCCTCGAGCGCGCGGAAATCAGTAGATTCGGCGCGTGGCACCTGGGGCCACGGGGTCCACGACAGCGACCCGACCTGGTCCAAGTGCGCGTGGCGTACTGGGCGATATGTCAACGTCGCTCTCCACCACCTCGGGTCGTGGGGCGCTCGTGTCCAGCATCGACACACAGACAACAGCGCCACGCGGGAACTCCTGACAACATCCACCTCAGGATCGGACCTTGATCTCACGCGCCAGACGGGGACTCCAGGATCCTCTGCATCCTTGCGGCATGAGGTCCAGCCTGCTTCAACTGCTCGTGTGACATGGTTAAAAACTAGTAATTCGAAACCCAAAATCTATACAGATGGTACAGTTCATTACGGTTTATCATGTGCAACAAATGAACCTGCAAATTTACAAGTATCTTTACAAGATGTAAAGTGGAAAAATGCTATGGATGATGAGTATAAGGCACTAATGCAAAATAAAACATGGCATCTAGTACCATACCAGCATGGCAGAAATCTCATAGATTGTAAATGGGTCTATAGAATTAAAAGAAAATTTGATGGAACTATTGATAGATACAAAGCTAGACTAGTAGCAAAAGGCTTTAAACAAAGATATGGCATAGATTATGAGGATACTTTTAGTCCTGTTGTAAAATCTACTACTATCAGACTTATTCTAGCTATTTCAGTTTCATAAGGTTGGAGCTTGAGGCAATTAGATGTGAAGAATGCGTTCCTTCATGGCGTTCTGGTAGAAGAGGTATACATGAAGCAGCCACCTGGTTACGAGGACTCACGGGTACCTTCTCATGTGTGTAAACTGGACAAATCATTGTATGGGCTCAAACAAGCACCAAGAGCATGGTTTGCTAAGCTGAGCTCAAGGCTACAAGAGCTTGGTTTTCTGGCATCCAAAGCAGATACATCTCTGTTCATATACAATAAGTCAGGTATTACTATTATGTGCTAGTATATGTTGATGACATTACTATTACTAGCTCCTCCAACAAGGCCATTACTTCACTAATGCAAGACCTCAGTTCATCATTTGCTCTAAAGGATCTTGGTGACTTACACTTTTTACTAGGAATTGAGGTAAAATAGTTTAATCAAGGTATATTATTAACTCAAGAGAAATATGCTTTAGATCTACTAAATAGAGTTGGAATGAAGAAGTGCAAAGAACTACCAACTCCATCACAAGAAAAGCTATCGATTCTGAGGGAGAACCTCTGGATCCAAGACCGCATAAGATCTGAGAGTATTGTTGGAGCACTGCAGTATCTAACACTGAGATGACCAGATATTGCTTTCTCTATCAACAAGGTATGCCAGTTTCTTCATGCTCCCACTACTATGCATTGGATAGCTGTAAAAAGAATATTCAGATATGTGATACATTGCAAATGTATCTATAATTTTTGATGTTCCATGCTTGGTTTTATCTACTTTCTTGTGTTTTGTCCACACTTTGGAGTACTTTTCATATGATTTCTTGGACTAACCTATTAACAAGATGCCACAGAGCCAGTTGCCTGTTTTCTGCTGTTTTTGGTTCCAGGAAAGTCAGAAAATGAATATTCTCAGAATTGGACCGGACAAAAGCCAAAGTTGATTTTTTCCCGGAAGATTCACGGAGCCAGAAGGAGAGCCGGAGAGGGTCCACAGGGTGGCCACACCCCCCCTAGGCGCGGGTCCACCTAGGCCGCGCGAGGGCATGGTGTGGGCCCCCTGGCCGGCCACCGACCTTGCCCCTTCGCCTATATATTCCTCCGGAGACAAAAACCCTAGATGGTCCAGCCTCCAACCACGAAAAGTTCCACAGCGCCACCGCCACCAAAGGGGAGATTAGGGGGACAGAAAGTATCTGTTCCGGCACCCTGCCGAGACGGGGAAGTGCCCCCGGAGCCATCTCCATCAATCTCCACCGCCATCTCCATCACCATTGCTGATTCCGATGATGAGGAGGGAGTAGTTCTCTCTCGAGGCTAAGGGTTCTACCGGTAGCTATGTGTTCATCTCTCTCTCTTTGCAGGATCATATTATGATCATGATCTTGTAATCTATAGATCTACCTTGCTACTCAAGTGCTTTAATAGATCTCTGCTCTCCTCATGTGTGTGAAAGTGACAGCGTGCACACCATGGTGGCACTTAGGCTAGAGATTACAAATACTTGTTATGAGTTATATTTGGAGTTGGATATCTTTATGAAATTGTGGTGTTTGTTGGAACCATCTAGTGCTCAAGGTGACAGTGTGGTGTTTTCTAGATGGGAAAGGCTTACTTTGAGGTGTGTTGTTATAGCCCTACCATCGATTAGAGTGTTCAACTGGAGAGTAGTTCAGCGTAGTATCATGAAGATGATATATTTATATGAGAGTGTTCACTAGTGAAAGTATGATCCTTAGGCCTTGTTTCTAAGCACCGAAACACCGTTTGCTATTAGATCTGTTACATGTTTGCTTGCTTCCATCTTTATTTTAGTTTTACTCTAGTCTTTTCCACGCCATCAAGCTATTTTCTATCACCATTACCACTTATAATTATCCATACCACTTGTATTTTACTATCTCTTCACCGAACTAGTGCACCTATACACCTGACAAGTGTATTGGGTGTGTTGGGGACACAAGAGACTTCTTGTATCTTGATTGCAGGGTTGCTTGAGAGGGGATACCTTTGACCACTTCCTCCCTAAGTTCGATAAACCTTGGGTGATCCACTTAAGGGAAAACTTGTTGCTGTTCTACAAACCTCTGCACTTGGAGGCCCAACAACTGTCTACAAGAATAGAAGTGCGTAAACATCAAGCTATTTTCTGGCACCGTTGCCGGGGAGGTAAGGTAAAAGGTATTCACACCAGAGGATTAAATAAGAAGAACCTCCCACGGCAAACGCCTATTTTCTAGCGCCGTTCTTGGAGGTATAGAAAGGTACTCACATCCTCCGGTGTGAGTGCTCGAAGTTATTTCCTTTAGATTCTGCAATTTTGTCTTTTTGTTTCTTGTTTTCACTAGTTAGGCTTAATGGAAAACAACAAAAAAATTAGAGAACTTTATAGTATTTATCTTGAGTTAGGACATGAAGTGTTTGAAGAGAAAATTAAAAAACCTATGGAACTTTATTTGCATGCTAATAGCAATGTTGTTAGTATGAATTCTTTGGACACTATTATTGCTAATTCTATGGAAAACTCTATGCTTGGGGAAGCTAGCTTTTATGAAAATAATCTTTTTAGTTCCCCAGCTTTGGAAGATAGCTATTCTATTGCTTGTGATGATACAAAACCTCCAATATATGATGATTATAATGATGAATATGATATTTTCAGTACACCTACTATTGAGGAGAAAATTAATGATTACAATATGCCTCCTATATTTGATGGTTATGGTGATGAGAATAATAATGATAGCTATTTTGTTGAATTTACTCCCACTACAATTAATAAGAATGACTATGTTTATGTGGAGAGTATTAATTCTTTTATGCATGTGGATCATGATAAGAATGTTTTATGTGATAGTTATATTGTTAATTTTATTCATGATGCTACTGAAAGTTATTATGAGAGAGGGAAACATGGTTTTATGCATCTCAATAATATTAAGTTTCCCCTCTTTATGTTGAAAGTCTTGAAGTTGCACTTGTTTTGCTTTACTATGCTTGTTGCTTTGTGCTTTCATAACTTGTTTCTTTACAAGATTCCTATGCATAGGAAGTGGGTTAGACTTAAATATGCTTTGAATTTGCTTCTTGATGCTCTCTTTTACTTCAATTCATATTTCTTATGTGAGCATCTTCTCAAACTATCATGCCTAACTTAAAGGCGTTAAAGAAAAGTACTTATTGGGAGATAACCCAAAAGTTTTAGATGAGTCTTGGAAGTTATTACTTCAGTAATAACCGCTCCTTATCATTTTTATTTGCTTTTTGTGTAAAGAGTAACCTCTAATGAGAGAGAAGTAATGATTGGGAAAGTTGCTGTCCCGAAACAGATTTCTGTGCTTCACCGTAAAAATTCGTGTAAAATCTCTGAACGTCCTATTGAGGGGTGAATTTTTGTGATTCTTCCCCAGGTAGTTATCTAACTTCCGTTAGCTCAACACTTTTCCATTTGAGCAACATAAGGTCTTCGAAAAATTTCGTCTTTACCTGCTGGTCCGTTTTGACCGATTTCTGCCATTATTTGCATTTGCTTCTTGTTGGTTCCTTTTTGAGTTCTTTTGGGGAATTGAACTTTTTGAGGGAAGTGCTACAGTAGCTAGTGTTATAATAGAAGTTTATTGGTGTTAGAACTGAACCTAAAGACTTATTATCTTGAGTGCACTAATGTTGCTAATAAAGATTGTGTGAAGTTTTGTATGAAGGAAAAATTTCAGGTGTATGGAAGGAATGAGTAATGAGATGAAGGATGGACTAAAGCTCAAGCTTGGGGATGCCACGCGTGTCACCCCAAGAAATATCCAAGAAGTAAAAGCGTCAAAGCTTGGGGATGCCCAAGGCATCCCCCTCTTCATCAATAAAAATCCCAGGTTTCTTCCAAACACTTCATTTTTATTGTTTCATGCACAGTTGTGTTGTTCTTGGAGCGTCTTCTTTTTCGTTTTTTTTTTGGTTTTTCGTTTGCTTTGTTTGATTAGTTTGCTTAATAAATTGGTTGGATCCCCTCTTTCATGCATTGGTTTTCAAATAGTTTGGTTTGGATTGGGAAAGAGTAGGAAAGTTCATGCTTAAGTGGTAAAGAGAGTTTGTTTTTGACTGTGGCCTATGCTTTGTCATGCCATGCTTGATATTGTTTTTTCTTCATGCTTAGTATTCTTTGCTGTAGCATGACTTTCTATAAACAATTGAGATTGCTTAATGTGCCTTGGATGAATCATGTGTTGTTTTAGCATATTAAAGCATAGTATAGTGGTATTCTCCTTTGATGCTTTATTTGGATTGACTTGGTGTATGCTCACACCATGTTATGACTATCCGAAGTCACCATAGCCTTTATGATCCTTTAGTTTTCAACTTGTAGTATCATTTATTCTTTGATTAATGACGTTTTGTCGCTCTGCATGATTATGGCCATTATTGCTCTCTTAGTTTGTCGCTCCCAGTCTTTTGCTAGTCTCCACAACCAAGTATGAGTTCCACTCATGAATCCAACTCCCTAAACCAAGTTATTCCAAAGAGTCCGCCATACCTACCTACTAGCTTATGCTATTCCAAGTATATTCATGCTTTTTTTACCTTCCAAATTAAACTTGTTATGAGAAAACTAGTGATTAAAGCTCTCACGAACTTGATGGCACACTTTACTTTTCTTTACCTTAATAAACTTGAACCATTGTGTCGTCTATGTTGTATATGCTTGCACTTATTTGTTGGGAATTATCAGAACCATGCTTTCATGGGGAACGCTTTCAACATTGCACTTGGTACTTGTACCTAGTTGATATCATGCTCTTTTGTATATGGATGTCGTCGGTGTGAAATGAAAGGGGAGCTTGTAAGTCCATGGAGTTATGTATATGTGTTAGAGAAACGCCTGAGCCGCTGGTCTAATCCATGCTAACATGGTGGAAACCTGCAGTGTAACCATAATGAGCTGTCTATGAAGCATTCTTCTTATAAAAAAAGAGTCCTATATTGAGGAAAAAAAAGAGAAAAAGAAAAAAAAGAGATTATGAAAAGAGGAAAGAGAGAAAAAAGCACCATATTCCCATGGTAAATAAGAAGATTGCTGAGATGCTCGTTGTCTGCTTGCCTTGTCATTTTGATATGGGGGTTCTTCCGTATCATCGGGCAAGGGGTACCCCGTTGGCGGTTCTCTATGATACACATGTACTTACGATGACAAGAACTTACCGGTGACTAAACTTGAGTAGCATGAGGAGCGGCCCTCGTATACAAGGGACATGAGATTTCTAACTTATACTTCGTCAAGCATGTACACCATAGTTTGTTCACTTTAACCTTAATCACTTCAAGGTTCTTATGATAGGGGTAATGAGAGCTGAAAGCTATAAGTACCATAATTTTTGGAAGCTCTTTATGAGACTTGAATCCCTACTTCCTTCTATGAAGGCCTTTCTTCCACTTATATATTGAGTCTCCACCTTCTATCTTTATGCACTTACTTTGAGAGCATAGTGGCCATTCCTAGTTCTATGTGCATTGTCCCAAGACTAGTTGATTGATGCATAACTTGATATTGCTTGTTTTAAACTATTTGTATCTAGTCACTCTTATGAACTTTGAAGGTGTCCTATGCATTTATATTTGCTACTCTATGAGGGACAAGCTCAATGCCACTATGCTATGTTTTCTTTATGTGAAACAAACAAACGTCTTGCAAAGCACTGTTATTCATGAATCTTTTGTTTGAGCCTTTTCATGTTGCAACATAGTTTCTTTGTCTTATTGCTAGAACTTTGTCTTTCATGTTATGATTGAAGTACTATGATCCCAACTTTGAATGTTTTACAATTAGTTTGATCAAGTTTATGATGGTGCATGTCACCTCAAAAATTATTCTTTCTTTTTATCACTTACCTACTCGAGGACGAGCAGGAGTTAAGCTTGGGGATGTTGATACATTGCAAATGTATCTATAATTTTTGATGTTCCATGCTTGGTTTTATCTACTTTCTTGTGTTTTGTCCACACTTTGGAGTACTTTTCATATGATTTCTTGGACTAACCTATTAACAAGATGCCACAGTGACAGTTGCCTGTTTTCTGCTGTTTTTGGTTCCAAGAAAGTCAGAAAATGATTATTCCCAGAATTGGACCGGACAAAAGCCAAAGTTGATTTTTTCCCGAAAGATTCACGGAGCCAGAAAGAGAGCTGGAGAGGGGCCACAGGGTGGCCACACCCCCCTAAGCGCGGGTCGACCTAGGCCGCGCCAGGGCATGGTGTGGGCCCCCTGGCCGGCCACCGACCTTGCCCCTTCGCCTATATATTCCTCCGGAGACAAAAACCCTAGATGGTCAAGCCTCCAGCCACGAAAAGTTCCACACCACCGCCGCCACCGAAGGGGAGATTCGGGGGATAGAAAGTTTCCATTGCTCTCCACCGCCATCTCCACCGATCTCCACCGCCATCTCCATCACCATTGCTCATTCCAATGATGAGGAGGGAGTAGTTCTCTCTCGAGGCTAAGGGTTCTACCGGTAGCTATGTGTTCATCTCTCTCTCTCTATGCATGATCATATTGTGATCATGAGGTTGTAATCTATAGATCTACCTTGCTACTCAATTGCTTTAATAGATCTCTGCTCTCCCCATGTGTGTGAAAGTTACAGCGTGCACACCATGGTGGCACTTAGGCTAGAGATTACAAATACTTGTTATGAGTTATATTTGGAGTTGGATGTATTTATGAAATTGTGGTGTTTGTTGGAACCATCTAGTGCTCAAGGTGACAGTGTGGGGTTTTCTAGATGGGAAAGGCTTACTTTGAGGTGTGCTATTATAGCCCTACCATGGATTAGAGTGTCCAACTGGAGAGTAGTTAAGAGTAGTATGATGAAGATAATATATTTATGAGAGTGTTCACTAGTGAAAGTATGATCCCTAGGCCTTGTTTCTTAGCATTGAAACACCGTTTGCAATTAGATCTATTACATGTTTGCTTGCTTCCATCTTTATTTCAGTTTGCCTTTAGTATCTTCCACACCATCAAGCTATTTTCTAGCACCGTTGTCTTATATCCATACCACTTGTATTTTACTATCTCTTCGCCGAACTAGTGCACCTATACACCTGACAAGTGTATTGGGTGTGTTGGGGACACAAGAGACTTCTTGTATCTTGATTGCAGGGTTGCTTGAGAGGGGATAACTTTGACCACTTCCTCCCTGAGTTCGATAAACCTTGGGTGATCCACTTAAGAGAAAACTTGCTGCTGTTCTACAAACCTCTGCACTTGGAGGCCCAACAATTGTCTACAAGAATAGAAGTGCGTAGACATCAATATGTAAGTGGCACAGTAAAACTTGGCCTGACCTTCAAGAGATCACCTTCCACTCTAGTAAGCGCTTCCTCAGATGCTGATTGGGCAGGATGTGTAGATGATAGAAGGTCAACAGGAGGTTTTGCAGTATATTTTGGTCCTAACTTAATTTCTTGGAGTGCCAAAAACAGGCAACAGTGTCCAGATCAAGCACAGAGGCAGAATACAAGTCTCTACAGATGCTACTGCTGAAGTTATTTGGATAGAGTCTCTTCTAGGAGAACTTGGAATCCAAAGAAAGGAAATCTCTTGTTTATGGTGTGACAATATGGGAGCAACTTATCTCTCTGCGAATCCAATCTTTCATGCTCGAACTAAACACATAAAAATAGATTTCTATTTTGTAAGAGAAAGGATAGCAAATAAACAACTAGAGATCAGATTTATTCCCTCTAGTGATCAGGTGGCAGATGGCTTCACAAAGGCATTACCATCTCGACAGTTTGAAGAATTCAAGCATAATCTCAACCTCAAGAAGGCTGTGATTGAGGAGGGGTGTTAGCGATCGTGTTGTACACGGTATAGCCAGTAGGATTAGATAGAGAGATAGAGATAGAAGTAGTTTAAACATTGTAACAGCATGAGATATGATCAGATAGATTAGATCGATCCTATCTCATCTCTCTATCCCCGGTTGTAACCTCTCCTGTAATCTCAGGCATATTGCCATATATAAACACGGAACTGAGCCGAGGCCAAGGCATCATTCACAGAAAACCTCACACGATCATAGGATTATCTCGAAAAAGTTGCAATTTGAAGTGGATCATACATGACTATAGGCTCAGTTTATGTTCTATAGCAAAAGGTATTTCTATTTTGTGTTCCAGCCCGCATCGATCTCCCAGGCCAGCTCTGCAGCAAAAAGTACAGCCACGTCCAGCCTCTCTCTCCGTAATCCGCTCTATTTTGTGTTCTGTAGATTCAGTTTTTAGAAGTAGTAGGTTGCCTTGGAAGCAAAATTACGTGCTAGTACTGTCGCCAAAACACTAGCAGGCCAAACTTTCGGGACTATGATCCTCATCAGACGTCTGTAGTTAGGTTGTCGATTAGATTCCTCGTCTATTAGAAAATATTGACTAAGCCTAATGTTCTTCTTTGTTTTGCAGGACACTCGAAAGTTGTACGTACTGTCCGAATTGAAGGTACAAAAATCTTCTATAGTAATCCTACTTTGATGTTCCATTTGTGCAGTGTCATGTCAGTTTGTTGTTCCATCGTGAACTTGTTTGGAGTTGATATTTTGTTTGCAGTTGATATGTTGTGCATTGTAGCAAAAAACATTCAATTCTATGGTATGTACCTCCAAACAAAAATTGGAATTGGGTAGCACCCTCTGATTCTAACAATAAATTCCATGTCACCCACACAACATAATTAGAATTGATATCCATTTCCTTTCCAAACAGGATTTGGAATTTCCACCCAATTCATTTCCCGAGTTCAATTCTATGCATCCAAACAAAGTGTAAGTCCTTCTTCATGGACATTGCCGAGGTTACCCCTCGTCAGTAGGCACCGTCTGTGGGAAACTTGAGCGCTGGAACCATGGATTCAGTGAAACTCTCTTTTCCAAGCAGCAACCCAACAAAAGTGGTTCCATGCCCACCCACCCTTGTGGTAGTACCCGCTGAATTCAACGGCGGATCTGATCTAATCATCGGAAGCTTCCACTTCCAAGTAGAAGACCCCCAAAAATCACAACCTTCGGCACTGATTACATTAGAACCATCAGTGGAAAATACTGTGCTTACGACGATACCAGCATCATCTGTCGGATCCTCCATGGAGATCATGGCAAAAATCAAAGAACCATAAGAAGACAAGTAAGATAAGGCAGATTTGGGTGATCTTGATGGTCTTTACGACAATCTCTCCTTCGGATCAGAGCCCCGACTAACTCCACCATGGGGAACAAGCCTACCAAACTCTGAACCCGAGGAAAGCAGTGAAAACATCGACTTCGGGATAAGGATGGCAGAAATCTACCCAGAACAGAAAACAATGGATTTCACTGACCCACCTGATAGCGTCTCCCTCGATTCAGATGGCAATGACACAAGCCCATACATGACGTGCCACCAAGTGTGCATGGTCAATGGGAATACCTCGACACTGCACGATTCTAATGGTAACCCTATCCTCGATCCCAATGATATTTTATTAGATGACAATGCAGAAAACCACAGCAACGAAGGGGACCATGGAAACGGGGGAGAAACAGCGAACAACCGCATAGTCCTAGGAGGAAGAGCAGAACCAAACGGGGAAGAAAGGCGAACTCTTCGGCTACCAGCGGCGGCATGGCAAAAGGCGAGGGAAGCAATTTCGGGTGTAGTTCCAATGACAGTCGATTCCTCACACGAAATTTTATTAGCATATCAATACTTGCTTCACCACAAGAAGAGAGATCTACTAAGGATGCAGAGGCAACTCGACAAAAGAAAGAGGTTAGCCGATGAATCGAGCCTACGACGGGCACAACTAAGCTCTACCTGAAGGTCTGGGAGTGTAACGGGAGGAGCACCGCCAGGAAGGGGAACATCTCGATTACAGAACATCCCCGAAACAGAAAGGAACACATTGATACGAGATTTTGATCTATCGTTTATGTCAGTAGATCAAGCAGGAAACATCAAAGCAAAAATAGCTCAAGCAGCTATTGTGGCCGGACAAACATATCTGATCACAACTCAACCCGCACCCGACGATCCTTGTGCGGCTCTTCACTATTCCGCCCTGATGAACCTCGGCATGGTAGGAGCAACTCTCGCACAAGCAGAATAAGGAATTACGCATCAACCCGACAGATCCCTGTGTTGTCGCAGCAGCCCTCGGCAAGCGGGGCACACCCGACGATCGCGATCCCCACATCAGGAACATCTTTCAGGACTGGAGCCGCGAAGTAACACAAGAGACGAAAATCAAAACCGAAGATACCACGACGATGACAACGAAGACGACTATGAACTCTGCGGAGCCAGCTGCTTCACTCAACGGATTCAGAAAACTTCAGTACCTGAAGATTTTAAACTTCTACATCACCGCCAAAAATACGATGGACTTCAAGAACCCAAAGCATGGTTGACAGATTATTTGGCCACTATCAAATTACAAGGAGGGTCGGCAACTACCGTAATGCATGGTTTACAATAGCACCTTTCTAGCGCTGCAAGATCATGGCTCAGACAACTACCCGAAGATTCTATTAGTAGCTGGAACGATCTCGAAGATAAGTTCATCTAACATTTTCAGTCCACATTCAAATGACCCGTGTCTTTAGAGCAATTGCGGGCATGCAAACAAAAGCCCGGAGAGTCAATAAGAGCATTCATTCAATGATGGAACATCATCAAAAATACAACCGAATCCATATCCGACAAAAGAGCCATTGATGCCTTCAACGACGGCCTCCATCGCTGATAATTCATAGAAGAACTGGGTCGAGTTAAACCTAAGACAATTTCACAGTTAATGGACATAGCAAATCACTTGGCTGCTAGAGAAGACGTGCTTCACAACAAACAAACACGGTCACCCGGAGAATACAGAGATAAGAGCGGCAATGACAGGAGGCGGTGAAACAATGACGGAAACACGGGACCAAGTTACGTCACAGTCGGTTTTTTGGGTGAAGGCAAAAACAGGAATAACGACAACAACAACGGGTACCGGTGCAATAGGGATGAAGGAGGAGGAAGCTAGTCAACTCAACAATATCAGCCAAAAGCTTGGGACCCACCCATGTCCACAATGCAAATATTGGAAGGGCCCTGCAACATGCACTTTTATGTCGACTCAGCGGGAAGAAGACAATCCAACCACCTCATGAAAGACTGCCGAATGTTCTTAAAAATGCAAGAGCTATGCAATGCAAAAGCAACTGAAGCAGCAAGACAAGGATACGCATCCACTCCTGTAACGTTAGTCATCGGTGCACCACCTCCGCCAGCAGGACAACCGCAAAACACAACTAATCAAAACACTAAATATCCCAGGTCAAAGGGGGCAATGTCAATGATTTAAAAAGGGTGTCCATCCAACAGAATTCAGAAGCTAATCACAAGACAAATCAACATGGCAGAGGTGGATCCACCAGCCACACCCAAGTACCTCCATTGGTCAGAACATGAAATCACATTTAGCAGAGCTGACCACCCACATCATGTACCGAGACCGGGTCATTCGGCCTTGATAGTTGAAGCACAAATTAGCGGGTTCGACATGAGCAAGGTCTTCATCGAGGCAGGAAGAAGCATAAACTTGATCTATGCCAAAACACTAAGGCCAATGAACTACCCCTTGGCAAATCTGGCACCAACAGAAACATCCTTCCACGGCATAGTACCAGGTAAAGCCGGAATTCCTTTAGGTAAAATTTTCCTTGAGGTCATTTTTGGATCCAAAGAGAATTTCGGGCAGAAAAAACTCGAGTTTAAAGTCATGGACAGGCCATCGCAGTATCACGCGATCCTGGGATGTCCGGCTTTCGCACGATTCATGGAAGTCCCGCAGTATGCATACTTAGACATGAAGATGCCAGCACCAAAGGGAATCATAACAGCAAAAGGAAGTTTCACACGTTCCGACAATTGCGATAGGGAGTTCAACAAAATCTCTGAATCTTTTGGGATGGCAATAGAGTTTGAGCAGCTCAAAAAGACAACAACCACAGAACCTCTGGTAGTAGCACGTGTCAATCCCAACCAGGCCTTTGACACTTCGGAAGACACAAAAGAAGTACAGATACATCCTACCGACCTGAAGAAGATAACATTTTTGCCTTCCAACCTTGGTCCGGCATAGGAAAGCATGCTCATCGAGTTCCTCCATGAGCACTGGGAAATCTTTGCATCGCTACCTTCTGACATGCCGGGAATTCCTAGGGAGCTCGCTGAGCACGCATTAAATTAGATCCAAAAGAGAAACTGGTAAAGCAATCGCTTCACAGAACCAAAGCACAAAACTATTGGGAAATAACTGCATTGCCTCACTACCGCTAACTTTATAAAGGAACTGAAGAAAGCATAATGGGTTGCAAACCCAGTATGCATCCCGAAGAAAACACCAAGGAGCTGCGGATGTCCATTGACTTCATCACATTAAATAAACACTATCCAAAGGATCACTTCCCACTGTCGCAAATCGATCAAATAATCGATGCAACTGCAGGATGCGAACATCTTTCCTTTTTGGACGCATATTCATGATACCACCAGATTCGGAAGAAGGAGGAAGATCAGGAGAAAATAGCATTCATTACACCTTATGGTGTATTATGTTACACAACAATGCCCTTTGGCCTCAAGAATGCTGATGGCTCTGAAATATAGCCATCTACATCCACATTTAAATTGGATATTATTCACATTTTTGTGAAATATCTCCCTAAACCCTGACACTATTGCCTAATATTCAAAGGGGTATGCAATCCTTTCTTTTTATATTTTTCCTGTGCAGATAATGTTGTTTGAAGATGGAAATCACTATATTAAAGTCAGAGATACGAGATTTCCAACAACCAGAAGAAACTAGGAGCCGTAAAGCGGAGGAAGACGCTTTAGCGATCCGACCGGAGAAAAATTCCGGCCGTATAGCTCCGGTCGTATAGTTGGTGCTGCCACCGTTAGGTCAAACAGAACAACTTTCGTGAAAGGACCCCTATATAAAGAAGCCTCGGGCGATGAGAAAACAAGCTAGACCCTCGCCAAAAGTCTTTGCCACAGATCTCTAGCTGCCTCCAGATCTCAAAACCCTTCTCCATATCCATAGCCATATTCCACCACTTGTAATAGTAGATCTCTTCTTCGATTGGCGATATTGTAAGACTATTGCTATCAATCTTATGTTTTTCAATACAATGTTTGTGATTGTTGATATCATCTCTATGTGTTAGTAATTCTCCTTGGGCTAAGGGCTTCGGCCAAGCCATGTAGCGTTTGTTCATGTTATTTATCATAGATGGGGTCATGTATTAGTTTGTACGACATGATGATTATTGTATCCTCTCTTTCCTCAATCTAAGGACTTGTCAGGTACCCAAGACCCCGAGGGTTGAGCCAGGTATAGGGAGTATGAGTAATGACTGATCTGCAGGTATATATCAATGATGTTATAGTTACAATAAAGCAAGGATCATCGCTCATCAAGGATCTCGAAGAAACATTCAAAATCTTGATAAGTTTTGCATCAAATTAAACCCAACAAAATGTTCCTTTGGAGTCCCAGCAGGGCAACTCCTTGGATATCTGGTATCAGCAAGAGGAATCGAAGCCAATCCCGAGAAAATACAGGTAATTGTAACAATAAAAAAATCAACAAATCTACGAGGTGTACAACAGTTGGCTGGGAGAGTGGCAGCACTCAGCCGCTTCATTGCTAGACTAGGAGAAAAGGCATTACCATTTTACGCTCTAATGAGGAAGTCAGATAAGTTTGAATTGATCGACGAAGCTCAACGCGCTTTTGAAGACCTTAAAAAGACACTTTCAATGCCTCCCGTCGTTGTATCTCCATGAGAGAAAGAGCTTTTACTTCTTTACATTGCTGCTACAAATTAGGTGGTCAGCACGGTTCTGGTCATAGAGCGACCTGAAGAAGGAAAAGCCCATGGTGTTCAGAGGCCAGCTTTTTTTTGAGCGAGGACCTTTTGCCATCCAAACAAAGGTACCCACACTATCAAAAATTAGCATATGGAGTATTTATGATGGCATGTAAGCTACGCCATTATTTTTTGGAACATCCGATCATAGTGGTCAATGAATCACCTCTGTCCAACATCCTCAATAATCCAGAAGCAACTGGGCGTGTCTCTCTATGGGGTATCGAATTATCTCCTTCGGACATCACGTATGAGAAGCACAAAGCGATTAAGTCACAAGTTTTGCCTGATTTCATCATGGAATGGACTGAGTTGCAATATGCGGGTCCACTTGATCTCTCTAGCTCCTAGACAATGTACTTCGATGGATCAAAAAGAACGGAAGGAGCAGGAGCAGGAGCCATATTAATATCACCGCAAGGTGACAAGATGCGATATATACTTTGGATGAGCTTCACGAACGCATCCAATAATAAAGTTGAATACGAGGCCTTGTTGCACGACATGCGGATGGCCAAAGCCTACGGTGCAACTCGCCTAAATTTTTTGGTGAGTCCAATCTTGTATCACAACAAACAATGGTGAGATGCTGTCAGCGACAACATGATTTCTTACTGATATCTATATAGCATCATGGAAGCTCAATCGATGGATGCGAAGTGTTGTACATAGGAAGAGCAAGTAATGAAGAAGCCAACAATCTGGCAAACATCGGGTCCCTGTGTTTACCAGTGCCACCCGGTTTTTTTGGGAAGAAATATCTAAGCGTTCTATCAAAGAAAAAAGACTTCCAAAGTCATAGCACCCAAAACAGTGATAAAGAATAAGCCGCGAAAATACTTAGGGGCTCCATCAACCAGTACAAGCACATAAGAGGCCATTGAAGAAGAACCAGAAATTGATGAGGTCATGATAATAGAGCCTACATAGATGCAGCCATACATAGCATATATGACCTGGGGAGAACTACCCGAAGATGTGACAAAAGCCCGATGAATCACTCGGAGATTGAAAGCCTTCAGGATAATTAAGGGGGAGTTATATAAAAGAAGTATCTCGGGTGTGTTACAGCGATGCGTCACACCCAAAGAAGGGAAAACGATACTCAAGGAAATACATGAAGGAATTTGTGGCCATCATGCTAGTAGCCGAGCAATTGCGGCTAAAGCATTCAGGTTAGGATTTTATTGGTTCACAACAATTCAAAAAGGAAAAGACATAGTTAGAACATGTGAAGCATGTCAACGATTCGCAATAAAACCTGGAGCACTTGCCGCTGAATTAAAACCTATAGCTCTGGCTTGGCCACTTTCTCAATGGGGACTTGATATGGTAGGAAAACTCCATAAGTCATCTCCAGGAGGACGCGTCTTTCTGCTAGTAGCAGTCGACAAATTTACTAAATGGATCGAAGCAATGTCAGTCACCAGTCAAGATGCGCTGAAGCCGTCCTTCTAGTCGAAGTTTCACATGAATCTCCTAGAGTAGCTGTATATGATAAAGAGGAATCAAGAGAAGCACTCGAGGATGACGTTGATGCACTCGATGAAGCTCGAGATGAAGACCTACAAAAGAGCTATTATATATCAGCAAAATTTCCACAATTATCATGGCCGACGATTACGTCTAAGTTCCTTCGCAGTAGGGGACCTAGTTCTGCGCCTCAAACAAGATGGCCACCGAAAGCTAGAATCACCTTGGGAAGGACCCTACATTGTTACAGAAGTTATTCCAGGAGGAGCATATCGTCTACAAGACAAAAAGACAGGAGTCAAATATTCCAATCCATGGAACGTCGCACAACTACGGCATTTTTACGCATAAGATTTTATGTTTACTTACAATTCAATAAGGCCTATGGACCGGCTTTTAAAGCAAGAAATATCTAGGCCAACGGGCGACAATCCGCCAAAATAGTGTATCATCGGTTACGCCATATATATATCTATACAGATAAGTTTTTCGTACCTTTAGTTATTGTTCATATCAAGTCAAGGGATTTTTTATTTCTGATCATATTAACAAGCAATTATGAGCCCATGTCTAGATACAGGCGTCCGAACATAGCCTCGGGGGCTACTCCCATCGGGAGCACTGGCGCGCACCAGATAGAAAAATTATGCGTGTCAAGAAAAGAGAAATCATCGCCTAAAAAATCTATGAGTTTTACATTAATTTATCCTTAGAAGGTTACTCCCATCGGAAGCTCTCACAAAGTATCAAAATATCTGTTAAAATTCAGAAATATTGGCATCCCAGCAGGGCAGCCGACAAAAATCAATATATAAGAAAATCTCGGATCGCACTCAAACACGACAAACCTCCAAATGCCATGTTCAAAAACATGAAGGTAAGACCCCGGGATTCATCCTGTGTGGCCTGGTAATCGCACAAGAATGCGCTTTGCCAGTAATATATCCGTCTACGATGCAACAAAAAATCCCGACGGACGCGTTGGGTACCCAATAAAATAGAACTAGGATTCAGTATTTGGTAAGACCTCAGTGGCCCAAACTGAATTACACTAGTAATAAATTCCGAGTTCAGGCCCAAGGACTTGAATTTGATGTAGGACAACCATGCTTTTGCCCAGGATCAATTAACTGATTCCTGATCTGTCGGATGCATCAGGCTCATTGTACCAAAATCCCTATGAAATAAAAAATAGTAAAAAAAAATAACTAAAAACATATCTCTGAGACTCGACCCGAATCTACGGTTTAGGTAGAGTCTCGGGGGCTACTAACATAGGTATGATTACTCGGGTACCTATGATTTGCTACCTAGGCCTAAAGAAAGGCTTACGTCCCACAAAGAGTCAAGATGATGGCCTAAAAGGAGCAAATGACAAAGGCTGTAGTTGTATTAGGAAAGAGGAAAAAGGACCAACATCATGTTGGTATTGTGATCGTGTATATGTAACCTATCCACGTATAGCTTTGAGACCCGTCCTATTATATATAGGATGGGAGAAGCCTAGGCGAGGGTAACCGAACAATCGCTAAGCGATTTGTAATAGTGCGATTCACCAAATATTCAGGCGACTTTGACTCCATTGTTCTCCTGACATCTAACGAAATCTCCAGCGTTCTCTTTTCCGCGAAACCCTAAGTCCTTCACGGACATTTTCGAGGTTACCCCTCGTCAAAAAGGTACCACTCAGGTTTTTTGAAGGGATGTGTATAGGAGTATGTATCAAGACCAGGATTTGCTAATCCAAGTAACGGATAGATACACGTGGCCAACTCAGTGACGTTGCATTAATGAAGCTTGCAAGCGTATGTCTAGGTCATGGAATGCAACATCACGGGAACAAGTAAACAAGTTCATCGGTAACAGGATCGAACTAGGTATGGAGATACCAAAGATCAAATCTCGGATGAACTAGGTATCGACTAGCAAAGGGAGTGGGACACAACGTTGAAGGTTCAAACGATGAGATTCCTGAAACGCACGGGGGTCATTATGGGCATGCAGGTCCCACTGATGATTATTGATACGAGAGGGGTCTCGGTCATGTTCGGAGCATTTCTGACCCGAAGGGTGGAACGCTTAAGGGTGGGGACGCATAGGGATTGATTTGGCACCGCAGGAGAAATGAGAGAGAGAAACTAGAAAAGTTTTGTGTAGCACTCGATGTTGATCGGAGGGTTCCGGAAGAAGTTCCGGAGTGAAAGATATAATAATATATGTGCTTTTATATTAATTAATTGAATTAATAATAAAACATATATTTTTATTTTACTTTAAAAGGTAACCCATGCCTAATGGGCCTTGCCCGGAGGGAAGGCCCACAGGGCAAGGCGCATGTGGAGGAGGGGCCAGTCGGCCTAGCCCTAGTGGGATCCCTACCTAGGGCCCACCTTGGGGCCGGCGGTTCCCTTGGTGTCTGGCGGGTGTGGGACTCCGCTTGCCCCTTGGGTGTTGGCCCTCCCCTCCTCCTATAAATAAAGGGACACCCCTCCCCTTGGAAGGCATCATATTCTATCTTCACTTTCTGTCATTTTCCTAGATCGTTTCTCTATAACATTGGGGAGAACTTTGAGGGACTTGAGTTCTCCAGCTTCGCACTATCGTCGTGCATTATTCGGTCCGCCATCTTTCTTATTCCTTTACTCAGCTAGATCAGAGCCCCGGAGACGTTGCCTACATCGGACGTGTGTAGAACTACGGAGGCGCACACTTGGGGCGCTAGGAGCTGTTCGTCTTCATCAACATACGCCTACCTGCATAAGGCGTACCTCGGTCTTCAAGGGTATGAATACTGTTTCCTTTATCCGTTACTTATGTCTACATAGAATAGATCTTGGTTATTATGTTCGTGTAGTTAGAATTTTTTTGTTTACTGTTGTTGAACCCAACAGTTGTATTAGATCCAATCTATGGGTAGGCATGTCGTATAGATAGAACATAGCAATATGTGGGCATTGATTTTCTAGTTTCTACCCCATTTCATGTACTTGTTTATATCGTGGAACTTTTTGATGAAGCGGCCCCCAACCGTCATTACGTGTTGATTCACGAGACTGGTCCATAAGTAAAGTGGCTTTGGGGGTGTCTGTCTCTCTGCAGTAGTTGATATGACATTTACAATGGAGGGCCCTAAAAAGGGAAGAGAAAGCCAACCATTGAATCCATGTTGTGGCTCTACGTTCGTAGGTGGAAAGGGTGTTCTACTGCGAAAGCCCTAAAGCCGCGTAAAACATGCGAAAGATAAAGTAGAGGCATCTAACTTTATTTTGTAGGGGCGTGTGTCGTGACATGGTAATGGTAAATTTATGAAACATTTTCCATTGGAGCTCTCGATGGCGATCAAGGCACTGTAACCATGTCATGGCACCATACTTTTGAAGTATTCTTTTATGCATCTTATTTTGCTTGTGTATTAGATATACGATGGTAGCATAATAGGATAATCTCTCACATAATTCTAGTTATAGTATTCCCCTTGTGTGTGCACCACCAAGAAAGTTCTCTGTTATGAGGCACGCCATGATGATCGGGTGTCGATCATATTTGCGTTCGCATGCGGTGGGTGTAAGCCATGTTGCACTACAAAACACAGGAGTTAGATTTAGCGAGTCTAGCATGTACAAACATGGCCTCGGAACACAAGAGACCGAAAGTTCAATCATGAGTCACATATGATGTGATTGACATTGGGAATGTCTACCTTTGAAACTGCATTGCCGGTCGTGACGATCGGGGGTGGTGCAGCGGATTAGGATCATGTGATCACCAAACGAGTTGAGGGATGTTTGTTTGAGTGGGAGTTCTTTTTTTTAGTTTAGCATAAACTAAAACTTGAACTCATATTATGAGCATGGTTTAAATACTTTGCAAATCCATTGTAGATGTATCACCCACCCACTTTCAACCTTAGCTCATTCCTAGAGAAGGACAAGCTGAAAACTGATGGGACCATCTTCACCGCCTGGTACCGCAACTTGAGGATCCTCCTAGTCCCCTACAAGTTGACTTATGTCATCGAGGCTACGCTCCCCACTAAGCCTATAGATACCTCCTCTAAGGATGACAAAAATGTCTAGCAGTCCAAGGCGGATAATTTCTCCCTCGTCTAGAGTGGAATGTTCTATGCCATGGAACCGGAGCTTCAAAAGCATTTTGAGAAGATGAACGCATTCAAAATCACTAAAAATCTCAAGGCTGTCTTTGCTCCATAGGCTAGGGCGGAGAGGTATGATGCTTCCGAGCTCTTCTTTTCCACCAAGATGGAAGAGCACATCAGTGTAAGCGAGCACGTAGTCAATATGTCTAGCTACGTTCAACACTTGAACACCCTGGATTGCATGATCCTGGACAAGCTCACGATTGATAGGGTGATGCACTCGCTGGCCCTAGCTACAAGAGCTTTGTGATGAACTACAGTGTGCAGGGGATGAATAAGTCCCTAGCTGAACTGTTCGCCATGCTCAACACTGTTGAGGTTGAGATCAAGAAGGAGCACATAGTGCTGATGGTCAATAAGACCACCAAGTTTAAGAAGTCGGGGCATAAGGGCAAGGGCAAGAAGCCTAAGAAGGATGGAAAATATGTTCCCAACACCACTAAGTCTACCAAGCCTGGTCCTAAGTCTGGCATCACGTGATTCTAATGCACGGGGGACGGGCACTGGAAGTGCAACTGCCCCAAGTACCTTGAGGACAAGAAGGCCGATAATATAGCCACCAAAGACAAAGGTATATTCGATATATACAAGTTATATATGTGTTCCTTAGAACCACCAGGAGTAACACCTAGGTATTTGATACCAATTCTGTTGCTCATATTTGTAACTATCAGCAGGAGCTGCAGAGTAAGAGGCGCATAGGGAAGGACGAGGTAATGATGTGCGTCGGCAATGGTTCGAAGGTCGATGCGGTGGTTATCGGCACACTACCTCTACGTCTGCCATTAGGGTTAATTTTAGTCTTGAATAAATGCTATTATGTACTCACACTAAGTATGAATATTGTGAGTGGATCTTGCTTGTTGCAAGATCATTATTCGTTTAAAATATGGAACAAGTGGTTGTTCTATTTCAATGAATGATGTTTTCTGTGTTCATGTGCATGTGTAATGGTTTATTCTTGCTGGATCTTGATAGCGGTACTCACATCCATAATGTTGATACTAACCGTTGTAAACACAATGATGATAATACCATGTATCTGTGGCATTACCGTCTTGGTCACATTGGTGTAAAGCACATGAGAAGCTCCATTCTGATGGACTCCTAGAATCATTAGATTTAGAATCCCTTAACACATGCGAGCCTTGCCTCATGGGCAAGATGACTAGGACACCCTTCTTCGACACGATGGAGCGGGCGACAGACCTACTGGGAATCATACGTACAGATGTGTATGGTCCAATGACCGTCTCAACACACAATAGTTATCGTTATTTTGTTACCTTTACTACCAATTTGAGTAGATATGAGTATATCTATTTAATGAAGCACAAGTCTGAAACCTTTGAAAATTCAAGGAATCTCAGAAGGAACCAGAGAATCAACTTAACAAAAAAATCAAGCATCTTCGATCCGATTGAGGCGAGTATTTGAGTTATGAATTTGGCATGCACTTGAAGGACCATGGTATCGTACCACAGCTTACGCTAGCCGGAACACATCAGCGAAATGATGTGTCAGAACAACGTAATTGTACTCTATTGGATAGTGTGTGGTTCATGATGTCTTTGAATGATTTGTTCGTATCATTTTGGGGATAGGCGTTAGAAACCATTGTTTTTATTCTAAGCAGACCACCGTCAAAATCCGTGGAGACAACTCCATATGAGATGTGGCATGGCAAGAAGCTAAATTTGTTGTTCTTGAAAGTTTGGGGATGTGAGGCTTATGTTAAGAAACTACAGCCTAACAAACTCGAACCCAAAGCAGAAAAGTGCATATTTGTAGGATACCCAAAGAAGACTATTGGGTATACCTTCTGAAAGGGAAGGTATGCCCCCAGGTGTGGTTTTGGTAATTAATGACAATCTATATGGAATAATGTGTAAATTGAGTTTCACTTATACGTTTGTCCATTGGCATCGCTTTGACCATGTGTTGGTTTCAAGGTTGAAAAAGAAGAAGCAATGTCCAAGGGCTTTGTGCCTATTGGAATCATGAATAACAAGAAGAACAAGATAAATTATGTCTTGAAGAAGAAGATGGAGTTCCCTATTGTTATCTTCAAGACATCATCAAGAAATGAAGGGCATGCTCAAGGTGCACCATCTCTAGAGGATCTCATGCTTGAATCTTTCCATCCTCAGCGATCATGGAGTGATGAAGACAAGTTCAAAGAAGAGGTTTTCCCATGGAGTATGGGGGAGCGAGTTGCAAGTCTTCATCAAGCAAAGCACGATCGATCAAGAAAGATGTTCCAACTTGAGAAGGACGAGATGGTCTACATCAAGCTCAAGTGGAATGCTCAAGGCAAAGGTATGATCTTGATAGGCTTTCTATTTTACCGGTCTCTTGTAGTTGGGAGACCGAGTTTAGGATATATAGTCGTACTATCAAGAGGGGCTCTCGAGTAAGTAGCTCGATCGCATCTTTCAGAGAGAGCTCAAACCTTTGCATACATAGCATCATATTTCTTGGTTGTTGTTTTGATCTTGTCCATGAGAGGATCTAGAGCTTGTGGTTATCTTCATAATAAGCTCTAGTTCGTCAAAACGGATTTCCCTTGCATATCTTATTGTGTTTTCGATCTTGCAGGTTTTCTGGATCCACACCTCAGGAGATATCTCACATATATATTCATGGTATTTTCTCCCTTGGTGATACCCAGTATTTCGAACAAAATTTGTTTCATCTCATTTGGAGTTCGGATGCGAAAGTTATTGTAGTTTTGGTTTTTGAAGTTTCCCTGTCCGGAAGTTCTGGCTCTCCACCAGTAGTACCGCTAGGGCATAATTGCCACCGGTAGTACCAGCTAAAGTACCAGGGCTACTTCCACTCACCCTGTTTTCGATTCAGTAGCCTCTCTGTTTTGGTATGTTCTATTTGTTGGAACTTCGACCAGAATTTTAGGCGGTAGTACCGCTAGGGAATGTTTGCCGTAGGTAGTACCGGACCTAGTTCCGACTGAAGTTCCGGTCATGTTTAGTAGGTATTTTGTCTGGAATGTGCTATTTGTCGGAACTTCGACCGGAATTTCCGGCGGTAGTTCCGGCCAGATTTTTTCTCTTTTCACATCATGTTTTGTGACCGTTCGCTGGGTGCCAGCGGTAGTACCAGCCACCCACCGGTACTACCGGCCGTGCATGAATATCCGCATAGCGGACAGATTGGGATCCATTTAAAGGGAGATTCCCTTCCCCTTCGTGAGATAATTTTCTTTTCTTGGTTTTTGGCCTTCTCTCTCCTCCATTGTTGACCTTGAAGAGCTTGCCCTCTGCCCTTTCCCCCTTCTATGATTCTTGCATCTTTTTGAGGGATTTGAGAGAGGAGATCTAGATCTACAACCCCCACCAAACCAAATCCCTTCTTTGTGAAGGAATCCTTGGGATCTAGACCTTGGAGAGTTTTGTGTTCTCCTATTGTGTTCTTCCTCTCTTATTCTCCCAATAGCTTTTGTAGCTTTGGTGGAATTTGGGAGTGAAGGACTTGCCTCTTGCATTTGGTGCATAGGTTTCAGTGCTCCTTGGAGATTCAGCGAATTCAACCTCTTGGGTTTGTTTCTCTTGGGTTCTTATAACCCTAGACGGTCATGTGTAGTTGTGGTGTGTTCTTGAGGCCTCCAATTGAGTTGTGGAGTTTCCTCAAGCCTCTAGCCTATTGTGGCTTTGTGGAGCCTTTGTGGCATTTCTTGGGAACCCTCCAATTGCGTTGTGGAGATTGCCCCAAGCCTTATACGGGTTCAATGACCGCCCTCAAGTGTCCCATAGTGGAACATGAGTAGGCCTTTGTGGCGAGCTCATGGCAGAATAGGGTGAGCCTTTTGTGGCATCGGTGAGTTGCGTGCCTTTGCATCTTGGGGTGAGGCCTTGTGTGGTGTTGGGTGAGCATCGAGCCACCACACCTCAAGGTGAGCCATTTGTGGTGTTCGAAGTAAATTACGCCACCACACCTCTCCAATGGAGACATAGCTTCTTTGGAAGTGAACTTTGGCAAACAAATCATCGTCTCCGCGTCCATCGGTTATCTCTCAACCGAGCCCTTTTACTTATGCAATTTACATTGTGATAGCCATCATGCTTGAAGTATTATATCTTGTTATTACCTTGTTACTTGTCTTGCTTAGCATAGGTTGTTGGTGCACTTAGTTGAACCTAGTTGATATAGGTTTTGGCTTGATAAATTAAACATTAAGTTTTATTCCGCATTTATTAGAAACTAAACCGTAACAATTTTAAAACGCCTATTCACCCCCTCTAAGCGACATCGATTTTCCTTTCACCTTCTACAACAAGGCTAGGGGTAAAAGGTTTGTCATGAAGAACGACACCTTTCTTGAGAAAGAGTTTCTCACTAAAGGAGTTAGTGGAAGGAAGATTGAGATTGATGAGGTTATTGATCCTTCTCTCCAAATACCGAGTAGCACAAAGGAAGCTATTTCGGAACCGCCCTCCACAATGGAGGAAGAATCAAATGAGAATGATCATAGTAATCACATCGAAGCTCGTATAGTTCGTAAGTCTACAAGAATACGTACCTCTCCTAATTGGTATAATAGTCTTGTGATGTCTGTCTTGTTGGTTGAACAAGATGAACTTGCAAACTACAAAGAGGCTATGGAAAGTACTGACTCCGAGAAATGGCTAGAAACCATGAAATCTGAAATAGGATCCATGCATGAAAAGCAAGTTTGTACCTTGGTGGATCTTTCAGAAGGCTGCAAGGCCATGGAAAATAAATGGATCTTTAAGAAGAATACAAATGTTAATGGTAATGTGACCATCCACAAGGCTCGACTTGTCGCAAAGGGTTTCCGACAAATTCAAGGAGTTGACTACGATGAGACCTTCTCTTCCGTAGCGATACTGAAACCTGTCCGGATTTTACTAGCAATTGCTACATATTTTATTATGAGATATGGTAGATGGATGTCAAGACCGCGTTCCTCAATGGACACATTGATCAAGAGTTGTATATGATGCAACCAGAAGGTTTTGTTGATCCTAAGGATGCTAGAAAGGTATGCAGGTGGGAGACTGAAGGAGATATGTCCTAGAGGCAAATAATAAAGTGTTTTACTTGATGTATCTCTTGTATGTTCATAATACGTTTCATGCCGTGCTATAACTGTGTTAATACGAAACGTTAATACATGTGTGGTATGTAAAACAGTGTCTCTAGTTACCTCTAGTGAGCTAGCTCATTGGTCAAACAGATGATCTTGGGTTTCGATATCATGGCCATTTATGCCAATTGAAAATGAGTTCATATCATTGGTTGAATGATGTGATAGACAAACATCCATAGTTATATCAAAATGAGATCTAGTTACAAATGTTCATCATTGATGATAACAAAGAAACCTTGCAACCTAATCCTTTGACTGTGAGATAATACATAATCACCGTTACTGGAGGGAGCCTTGATTGTATCAAGTATCAAGC
Source organism: Avena insularis (assembly GCA_023614405.1). Classification (NCBI taxonomy): domain Eukaryota; kingdom Viridiplantae; phylum Streptophyta; class Magnoliopsida; order Poales; family Poaceae; genus Avena; species Avena insularis. The sequence continues at coordinate 376,259,393 of CM042689.1, forward strand.
TGTGAAATGGTGATCAAAAAGGTACCACTCAGGGTTTTCTGAAGGGATGTTTAGAGGAGTATGTATCAAGACCAGGATTTTCCAATCCAAGTAACGGATAGATACATGTGGCCAACTCGGTGACGTTGCATTAACGAAGCTTGCAAGCGTATGACTAGGTCATGGAATTCAATGGAACGGGAACGAGTAAACACATTCATCAGTAAGGGGATCAAACTAGGTATGGAGATATGAAAGATCAAATCTCGGATGAACTAGGTATAGAGTGGCAAAGGGAGTGGGACGCGACATTGAAGGTTCAAGCGATGAGATTCGTGAAATGCATGGGGGTCATTATGGGCATCCAGGTCCCGCTGATGATCATTGATACGAGAGGGGTCTCAGTAATATCCGAGTGTTTCCAAACCGAAGGGTGGCACGCTTAAGGGTGGGGACGCATAGAGACTAATTGGGCACTACGGGAGAAATGAGAGAGAGAAACCGGAAAAGTTTCGTGTAGCACTCGATGTTGATCGAAGGGGTCCGAAAGCAGTTCCAGACTGAAAGATATAATAATATATGTGTTTTTATATTAATTAATTAAATTAATAATTAAATATATATTCTTATTTTACTTTAAAAGGCAACCCACGCCTAATGGGCTTCACCCGGAGGGGAGGCCCAAGAGGGCAAGGAACATGGGGAGGAGGGGCCAGTCGGCCTAGCCCTAGTGGGCTCCCTGCCTGGGGCCCACCTTGGGGTCGGTGGCTCCCTTGGTGGCCGGCGGGTGTGGGACTTTAGTCCCACACCACTTTCCCCTTGGGTCTTGGCCCTCCCCTCCTCCTATAAATAAAGGGGCACCCCTCCCCTTGGAAGGCATCCCATTCTCTCTTTTCTCTCTCATATTTCTTAGAGGTTTCTCTATAATATTGGAAAAAACTTTGAGGGACTTGACTTCTCCACATTTGCACTACTGTCATGCGTTGTTCGGTCTGCCATCTTTTTTCTTCCGTTGCTCAGCTGGATCGGAGCCCGGGAGATGTCGCCTACACCGAATGTGTGGAGAACTTTGGAGACGCCACACTTGGGGTGCTAGGAGTTATTCGTCTTTATCAACATATGCCTACCTGCGTAAGGAATACTTCAGTCTTCAAGGGTATGTATACTGTTTCCTTTCTTCTTTAATTATGTCTATGTAGAATAGATCTTGGTTATTATGTTCGTGTAGATAGATTTTTTTTGTTTTTTCTGCTGCGGAACCAAACAGGTCGGACCCGATTTGGCACGGCATCTACACACATATGAAGACACGGTGCTGGTGCATCCTGACGCCTGATGGCAACAAACGTGGCCACTTTTAGTTGGGACTCCAAGTGCAAAGTGTTGTAGCAAACTTCTTTTCCCCACAAGGGTGACTCGAGGGTTTATATCGATCTCTCGGTGTTAGGGATATACTTTCCGGGTATCCTCACTGTGCCTCACTGACCAGGGTGGCCCACTTCGGGTTAGAGCTTTGCTTCATGGGCGGCCTAGTCAGGGAGAAGAGACGGAGTCCAGTCTAGCTACGGGAAGGCCCAGAAGACTTACCGACATATGCCTGTTATGTTACTTGTAGTTCAAGATGTACTCCGTAACCGACTCTTAGTTGTAGCCAGATAGGTCTCTCTTGTAAACCCTCGGTCGGATATCTATATAAGCCGTCCTAGGGTAAGCCTTTAGGGCATCTCATAATAGTCTACAATCTCAACTCGCACTGACGAAACCCTTGTAACCCATATTCTGGCTCTGCCATATTACTGGATTGCTAGCAGGAGTAGGATCCGTCCAAAGCCGGTGGATTCAAACCTGGGTAAACTTGTGTGCTCACCATCCCGGAATACCCTACGCCTCACACCCCTCTCTTCCGCACGCCTCGAGGACCCCCTCATGGCGTACTTGTCATCAATCCAATGACAGTTGGTGCCCACCGTGGGGCAAGTGAGCTTCAAATCTGTGTTCCGAGCGGAATCTACAAGAATCGGAATCGGCGAGACCATCGCCGTCGGTCGCATCCTCTACGCCAGTGATGTCCCTCTCATCGTTCTCGACGAGACCTGGATTTCGGCTAGGGAGGTCATGACTTCTTACACCAGCATGTCCTTTGGCGAGTTTGATGTGTACATTGGTTTCACTGAACCTGCCCCACCCACCCCAGCGGTGATGATAGAAGCAGAAGAAGTTTCTAGGTCCACTTTGTCCGCAGAAGCAGTAGAGTTCCGGATCTTGGAAAACCCTAATCCTACCCAGCCCGCACCTATCACGGATATAGTGGAGAAAGCTAAGCCTGAAGCAAATCTTGCGGTGCAAGTCGAATCTGGAGTGGATCTCCCTAGCGAGGTCGAATCCCAGATCAATATACCCGTTGAGGTCAAAATCCAGGAGGAGCAAGACAATAACTTAGTTTCCGGCTCTACCAATGCCAGAACAGATCAACCCTTCCCGAGGCACACATTGAGGCGCATAATCCTGCAAGGCGCAGACGTGGATGAGGTTCTTGAGACCATCAGGCGTTTCGAGGAAGCCCATGAGGAAAGCCGCAACTACCTCAGGATGCACGCGTCGCACTCTGTCGGATATATTGGATCCGGATCGGGCTCTGCTGATGCTGGAGACAACAAAGACTCGATGCTGGAGGCGATCGGGACAAACACCAACTTACCGGCATCTTCAGATGATTCCACGATGTCGGTGGATTTCTAAAAGTTCTCCGCGGAATACGAAGAGGAGTTCAACTCCAAAGCTCCAGAAGAAGGAGACGCCATGGACGAAGGATCCGGAGAAAACTCTCCCAGAGCGCATGATGAAATGGATCTCGGAGATAATCCCAACATCCAGATGTCCAAAAGTACCGCTCAGAGCTTGACTCCGGGAAATGGACCCAAAGCCGCCTTTGCTACCGGCGCTGCCAAGAAGGCAAATAAGAAGAACAAGAAGGACAAGACCCCGAAAAAAGATCCTCCAGCGGAGGAAGTGTTTGCCGAGGAATATGAAGAAGACTCGGATGGAGCTCTAATCCCAAACGAGCCAAAGGAAACTCCGGTGGATGGATACGTGGTTACTACTGGTGCCCGTAAACTCATCGATGTTGCGTTAACTATGCCTATCCCTACAACTGCAGAACTTACATCTGCAGAATTGGAAGGAAGAGCTCAAGCCCTAGAAGCGCGTCGTCAAGTACTCCTGGATGAGGCTAATAACCTTATGGAAGACAAGAAGCGCATTGCATCTGCTAGGAAGTTCAATTCCCTGCAGCATCAGAAGACCTAGAACGGCCCCGTGCGGGCTAACAGAAATCCGAAAGTCCACAAGACCCTCTTTGAAGGAGATGATGTCATCAAAGGAGAACCTCGGCTGGATAGCAAGGGAGATCTGGTGTATGGCATGCCAGTGGAAAACACCGCTACATCTAAATCCTGGCAAACAATCCAAACCTAGATCAAATCCGGTTGAGCGTGAAGCTGCTCACCAAGGGTCTGGAGCAACAAAAGGTCGCGAAATCCAGAAGCAGAAAACTGGTCTCTCAATCAGACCAATGTCGCACGGATCAGGCCTGGAATGACATTAGGCCCCAACGGGTCCCGGAACAACATTACAATTCGAACCGTCAGGAAGATAACTACTCAAGAACCGGATCTTCAGGGTAGTGGCACAAAATCGCACGTGACTGGAGCAATGTTGCTCCGGCAGCAGAGCAAGATGCTGTTGCGTCACTAGTTCCAAGACACCCTCCCCGGCGAGAGTCGAACAATCGTAGGGAACACGACAAAGAGCAGCATCGGGAGGAGGACTGGCAAAGGATGCCACCTCCTAGACATACAACCGTCTGCTTGAACCCCATCACGATGGGAGGAACAACGGACGAAGGAACGACGGACACCGCGCCGAGTCAAGCCGGAAGGGGGCTCGTCATAATGAAAACCCTCCCCAGAACCGGAATAGTGACGCTCCGGATGGAGGCCGGCGATCAGCTGGAAACAATCCACCTGCACCACCCTCTCCGCCAAGTAGCCATCACAAGGGCTCTCAAGGAGGTCAAGGAGGGCGTCGTGGCAGAGGAGGTGGTGGAAGAAGCAAATGTCCGGCTCCAAGGCACCGTAGCCATGGTGAACAACCAAGATGGCGTTCCCTATCACCAAGTGACGCGAGACACCAGATCATCTCTAACATAGAGGTGTGGTGCTACGATAATGACGATATCTACATGTGTCCAAAATGCTTCGGACCACGAATTTGACAAACACACTTCCCGGAAGGATTTGCTATCTCAAGACACATCCAAGCCTACGATAGAGTGGCCCAGCCAGATACTTGGCTCCTGGATTTTTTCCAGGCTTGCTGAATTGCCAAAGGCGGAAATAGCTTGGTTCGCGACCCGATATCTCCCACTTATGTTGCGGAAGACGGCACGATCATGGCTCAATGAACTTCCGGAGAATACCATCCACAACTGGTATGATATGCAAAGCGTGTTCTTTCGGAATTTCGAAGGAACATATCGCAGGACCTGTACGGTAGGAGACCTACAACGTTGCACCCAGAAAGCCGGAGAAACTTGCCGGGATTATCTCGGACGATGGATCAACACCAAGAACTCCTGTGAAGGAGTAAATGACCAAACTGCGATTGAATCTTTCATTGCAGGACTCCCAATTGGTTTACTACGTCACCGCTTGAAGTGCGACAAGGTCACCGATCTGGGAGAAATGATAGAAACGACAAGCAAATATGCAGATGCCGACGATGATGCAGAAGGACTATTAAACATCCTAGCGGTACCACAGTCGGCAAAACAGCAGAAGCAACAAGCTCAGAAGCGCAAGAACACCTCAGAAGAAAAACCCAACGCAGAAACTGTTGGGTCCGTAGCATAGAAAACAAAAAATTTCCTACGATTTGAACTACACGCCAAGATCTATCTACTAGGTACAAAGCAACGGGTGGATATACATCCCACGAGAACTTACCCTCGAAGACAACGAGTTTTGTTAACGAGTAGGAACTCGTGGTTGATGTAGTCGTACACTTGCTGATCTCAAGATCATGAGGAAGTCTGAGCGCCGCAACTCAGCAGTGCATCCGTACTCGCACACACGTTCAAGCCACCGGACAACCTCGACCTCCTTGCTCCAGCGATCCAGCGGAAGTAGCAACTCCTTCCAGATGAAATACCACCGAGAACATGTATCTCGCTAATCCGAGACCATGGGGGAATAATTCTAGAGGGGGAGAGAGATCCTTCACAAGGAGGTGTGAGGATGAAGGAGGGAATGGGTGACCTTTTATAGGAGGAGGGGGGTGCCCCCTCTCTCCATGGCCGGTGCATGGGGGGGTGACCCCTCACCTCCCACATTCATGTGGTGGTAACCCCTCCACATTAAAATGCCTCTTCACATTCCCTTTTAAAGTCTCCACTTTAAATGCATTAAATTTCTCCAAATTTAATGCTCTCTCATTTAATAAAACTCTTTTATTACATTTATTCAGAATTTTGTTAATTACTTTAATTAACAAACATTCACATATAGCCCCTTGTAATATTTCAATATCACATGCATAACCTCTTTCTGCAATTTCACCCGAAACAATTTCCGGTTTCTATTGAAACAATTCCTGCGCTTTGCAATTCTTTCGTCTGAAACATATGTGCTCCAAAATGGTGTTCGGTAACTCTTAAGTGTGCCACCCTATGGTTCGCAAATAATGCAGACATGATCGAGACCCTTCTTCGATCAATAATCAGCAGCGGGACCTGGAGATCCATACTGACTCCTACACATTCAACGATGACCTCTGTGATCGTGAGAACCTTTAACGCTTGTAACTAAATCCCTTTGTCTCTCGATATATTACATGTCCGAGATTCAATCATAGGTATCTCCATACCTAGTTTGATCTTGTTACCGACATGCACTCTTTTCTCGTTCCCCTGATATAACATTCTAGTGATCACATCACTTGCTTGCAAGCTATCTTAATGTGATATCACTGAGAGGGCCCAGATTATATCTATCCGTCATCGGGATTGACAAATTCCACTCTTGATCCATGAGCCTCAACATAACACCTTCGTAGTACTGAACCCATCTTTATAGTCACCCTGTTACGGTGTGACGTTTGATGTTATCAAGATATTCTTCCGGTGTTAGCAATTAACATGATCTCATGGTATAAGGATAAAGATTACTTCGTATGATGTTATAGCAATATAAACATAATGACTTGATCATAATGCTATACTTCGGATGAATGTTCATCACATCATTCCACCAATGGTGTGACCTTGTTAATAACAACATCCAATGTCCATGATCAGGAAACCTTGATCATCTTGGTAATCAACAAGCTAGTCTATAAGAGAGGCATAACTAGGAACCCTTTTTATTTATTAAACACACATGTATTGATGTTTCCTGATCAATACAATTCTAGCATGTAAAATAAACATCTATCATATATAAGGAATATATAATAATAACTTTATTATTGCCTCTCAGGGCATATTTTGTTCAGTCTCCCACTTGCACTAGAGACAATAATCTAGTTCACACAGCGATAAATCTAACACCCATGGAGTTCTGGTGTTGATCATGTTTTGCCCTAGGGAGAACTTTAGTCAACAGATCTGCTACATTTAGGTCTGTGTGTACTTTACAAATCTTTATATCTCCATCCTTGACATGCTCGCGGATGGAGTGGAACCGACGCTTAATATGCTTGGAACTCTTGTGAGACCTCGGTTCCTTTGCGTTGGCTATGGCTCCATTGTTGTCACAATAGATCACCATTGGGTCCAATGCACTGGGAACCACACCTAGTTCCATAATGAACTCTTTCATCCAAACATCCTCCTCCGCCGCTTCTGAAGCAGCAACATATTCCGCCTCCATCGTTGATCCAGCCACCATAGGTTGTTTGGAACTCCTCCAACTATCTTCTGCTCCGTTCAAGAGAAATACGTATCCGGATTGAGACTTAGAGTCATCCGGATCGGTGTCAAAGCTAGCATCGACATAACACTTAGCGACTAGCTCTTCTTCACCTCTGTATATAAGAAACATATCCTTAGTTCTTCTCAAGTACTTGAGGATGTTCTTTACCGCTATCCAAAGGTTCAACCTGGATCAGATTGGTACCTACTAGTCAAACTAATAGCATGTGCCACATCCGGTCTTGTACATAGCATGGCATACATAATAGAGCCTATGGCCAAGGCATAGGGGATCTTATCCATCATCTCTCTTTCTTCCGCCGTAGCCGGACTTTGAGTCTTACTCAATGTCTTGCCTTGCAACATAGGTAAGAACCCCTTCTTACTTTCGTCCATATTAAACTTCTTTAATATCTTATCAAGGTATGTACTCTGTGATAGCCCAATTAGGCGCCTTGATCTATCTCTATAGATTTTAATGCCTAATATATATGACGCTTCACCAAGGTCTTTCATCGAAAATTTGCTGTTTAGATAACTTTTAACACTGTTTAAAAGATCTATATCATTTCCAATCAATAATATGTCATCCACATATAATATCAGAAATGCCACATTGCTCCCACTCACTTTCTTGTAAATACAAGCCTCTCCATAAGTTTGGACAAAACCAAACTCTTTGATCACCTCATCAAAGCGGAGATTCCAACTCCGGGATGCTTGCTTAAGTCCATAGATGGATCGCTGAAGTTTGCATGCCTTATTAGCATCCTTAGGATCGACAAAACCCTTAGGTTGTATCATATACAACTCTTCTTCAATATTACCATTGAGGAACGCCGTTTTGAGATCCATCTGCCATATTTCATAATCGAAATATGCAGCAATTGCTAACATAATCCTAACCGACTTAAGCATCGCTACGGGAGAGAATGTCTCATCGTAGTCAACTCCTTGAATTTGTCGAAACCCCTTTGCGACAAGTCGAGCCTTATAGATGGTCACATTACCATCATCATCAGTTTTTCTTTTGAAAATCCATTTATTCTCAATGGCCTTTCGATCGTGAGGTAAGTCCACCAAGTTCCAAACTTGGTTCTCGTACATGGATTCCATCTCGGATTTCATGGCTTCCAGCCATTTGTTGGAATCCGGGCTCATCATCGCTTCTTCATACGTCGCAGGGTCATCCATTTCATCAACCATGAAATTCACAACAGGATTGCCGTACAGTTCAGGAGTTGCACGTGTCCTGCTTGACCTGCGAGGTTTGGTAGTGTCCTCTTTCGGAGTTTCATGATCATTATCATTAGCTCTCTCTTCATCATGTGAAGTCAACTCCGAAACAACTTCCGGTGCTGCACCACTCGCCATTCCATGAAGAGAAGGTTCAATAACCTCTTCGAGTTCTACCTTCCGACTACTCACACCTTTCGCGAGAAACTCCTTCTCAAGAAAGGATCCATACTTGGCAACAAAAACCTTGCCCTCAGGTCTGTGATAGAAGGTATACCCAATTGTTTCCTTAGGGTATCCTATGAAGATGCACTTCTCCGCTTTGGGTTCGAGTTTATCTAGTTGAAGTTTCTTCACATAAACATCGCATCCCCAAACTTTAAGAAATGACAGCTTAGGTTTGTTTCCAAACCATAATTCATCCGATGTCGTTTCAACGGATTTAGATGGTGCCCGATTTAAAGTGAATGCAGTTGTTTCCAGTGCATAACCCCAAAATGACAGTGGCAAGTCAGTCAGAAACATCATAGATCGAACCATATCCAATAAGGTACGATTACGACGTTCCGACACACCATTACGTTGTGGTGTTCCGGTAGGCGTGAGTTGTGAAACTATTCCACACTCTTTCATGTGTGTGCTAAACTCGTAACTTAGATACTCTCCTCCACGGTCGATCAGAAATTTGATCTTTCTATTACGATGATTTTCCACTTCATTCTGAAATTCCTTGAACTTTTCAAAAGTTTCAGACTTGTGTTTCATCAAATAGATATACCCGTATCTACTCAAATCATCCGCGAAAGTAACAAAATAACGATATCCACCTTGCGCCGACACACTCATTGGTCCACACACATTAGTATGTATGATTTCCAATAGATCTGTCGCCCGTTCCATTGAACCGGAAAACAGCGTTCTAGTCATCTTGCCCATAAGGCATGGCTCACATGTATCAAATGATTCAAAATCAAGTGATTCCAAAAGTCCATCAGAATGGAGTTTCTTCATGCGTTTAACGCCAATATGACCTAGACGGTAGTGCCACATATATGTAGATATATCATCATCAAGTTTAATCTTTTTAGCATTAACATTATGAATGTGTGTAATATTACTATCGAGATCTATCAAAAATAAACCACTCAACATAGGTGCATGACCATAAAAGATATAATTCTTATAAATCGAACGACCATTGTTTTTAGATTTAAAGGAATGACCACTTTGCATCAAACACGATCCAGATACAATGTCCATGCTCAGTGCAGGCACTAAATAACAATTATTTATGTTTATAACTAATCCCGATGGAAAATGGAGAGGTAGCGTCCTGACGGCGATCACATCAACTTTTGATCCATTGCCGACCCGCATCCTGACCTCATCCCTTGCTAGTTGTCGCTTGTTCCGTAACCCCTGAACCGAGTTACATATATTAGCAACCGATCCCGTATCAAATACCCAGGTGCTACTGCGAGTACTAGTCAAGTACACATCAATAACATGTATATCACATATACCTTTGTTTGCCTTGCCGGACTTCTTGTCCGCCAAATACTTGGGGCAGTTGCGCTTCCAATGGCCAGTCCCCTTGAAATAGTAATACTCGGTGTCAGACTTAGGGCCAGCTCGGGGTTTCTTTTCAGGCATGGCAACAAACTTGCCACCCTTCTTTCCCTTGTGCTTTCCTTTCTTGTCTTTCTTGAAACCGGTGGTCCTATTGATCATCAACACTTGATGTTCTTTCCTATTCTCCACTTCTGCAGTCTTAAGCATTGACAGAAGCTCAGGAAGAGACTTCTTCATGCCCTGCATATTATAGTTCATCACGAAGCTCTTGTAGCTAGGTGGCAGAGATTGGAGAACACGATGTATGCCTAAGTCAATGGGAATCGTTATTCCCAAGGACACAAGCTTATCGGCGTACCCAGACATTTTGAGTACGTGCTCACTAACGGAGCTGTTTTCCTCCATCATGCAGCTAAAGAACTTTTCTGTAGCATTATAAATCTCTACGGCAGCATGGGTATCAAAAATCATTTTCAATTCTCCCATGGTATCAAAGGCATTGCCATTTTCGAAACGCTTTCGAAGTTCTGGCTCTAGCACATATAGTATGCCGCAATGAACTAAGTTGTGGTCCTCCTGACGAGTCACATAGACATTCTTTTCCTCGTCAGGGGCATCAGGAGCTGGTGGGGGGCCTAGCGGCGCATCTAGCACATATTGCTTTTGTGCAGCAGTGAGGAGAATCGTCAAATTCATAGCCCAGTTGGTGAAGTTGCTACCATTCGCAGCAAGTTTCTCTTTCTCCATGAACACATTGAAATTAAAAGCAGGTGGTGCCATCTACAACATAATTTGTAAAGTTTATTTGGACTACGTTTATGATAGATTGAGTTCAACTAATCCAAATTACTAATGAACTCCCACTCAAAAACGACATCCCTCGTGTCCTTTTGGTGATTACATGAACCAAATCCACTACACCAAGTCCGATCATCACGTGAGTTGATGTAGCTTCAAAGGAGAGCATCTATATGGGCATCATATCAACTATATGACTCATGCTTAACCTTTTGGTCCGTGTTCCGAGGCAATGTTTGTACATGCTAGGCTCGCCAAGTAAGAACCTTAGTATTCCCGTGTGTAAAACTGGCTTACACCCGTTCCTATGAAAGCGTAGATTCGAGTACACCCGATCATCACGTGATGTCTCGAAACACGATCCACAGAACGGTGCATACTTAAGGAAGAATACATTTTTATCTTGATATCTAAATGAGGGATCATCTTGTAATGCTACCAAAAGCGCCAAACTAGTAGTATAAGATGCAAACATCTAATGTGTAAAGTGAGATGATATGGTCCATGCATTTGATCTCTATCACTTGCATCGTGTTATTATCTCTATCATTCCTTTGTGTGTAAGGCCAAGGTCTATGGAACTTACACATTGATTGTGTTGTAAGAGTATCTATCATACATCTACTTATAACAATACCATATCAATACACTAGCCCAGCAACGATCTAAACTAGACGCCTCTAATTTATCAATTGAAAGTTTTACGTGGCTTAGGGCTTTCGGAGATAGAACCGTTCTCACCTACGAACATGAACCACAACGAGGATAACTAAGTTATTAGCAACTCGTTGTAAATCAGATATTGACTATAGTAGGAGAGACAGACACCCGCTAGCCACTTATGCAAAACAAGTTGCATGTCAGTCGTGGAACCGGTCTCATGTACGATGACATGTAAGGTTGGTCTGGGCCGCTTCATCCCACTATGCCACCAATATCCAAAATATATAGAAGATGCAATAACATGATCATCATCGCCCACATATAAACATATGTGTACTACCCGTGCAAAGCACCTACGCATAGATCAGGCTCTGATACCACTATTGGGTCTGCAGCATAGAAAACAAAAAATTTCCTACGGTGTGAACTACATGCCAAGATCTATCTACTAGGTACAAAGCAACGGGTGGATATACATCCCATGAGAACTTACCCTCGAAGACAACGAGTTTTGTTAACGAGTAGGAACTCGTGGTTGATGTAGTCGTACACTTGCCGATCTCAAGATCGTGAGGAAGTCCGAGCGCCACAACTCAGTAGCGCATCCGTACTCGCACACACATTCAAGCCATCGGACAACCTCCACCTCCTCGCTCCAGCGTTCCAGTGGAAGCAGCAACTCCTTCCAGACGAAATGCCACCAGGAACATGTATCTCGCTAATCCGAGACCATGGGGGAATAATTCTAGAGGGGGAGAGAGATCCTTCACAAGGAGGTGTGAGGATGAAAGAGGGAATGGGTGGCCTTTTATAGGAGGAGGGGGGTGCCCCCTCTCTCCATGGCCGGCGCATGGGGGGGTGACCCCTCACCTCCCCCATTCATGTGGTGGTAACCCCTCCACATTAAAATGCCTCTTCACATTCCCTTTTAAAGTCTCCACTTTAAATGCATTAAATTTCTCCAAATTTAATGCTCTCTCATTTAATAAAAATCTTTTATTAAATTTATTCATAATTTTGTTAATTACTTTAATTAACAAACATTCACATATAGCCCCTTGCAATATTTCAATATCACATGCAGAACCTCTTTCTGCAATTTCACCCGAAACAATTTCTGGTTTCTATTGAAACAATTCCTGCACTTTGCAATTCTTTCGTCTGAAACATATGTTCTCCGAAATGGTGTCCGGTAACTCTTAAGTGTGCCACCCTACGGTTCGCGAATAATGCAGACATGATCGAGACCCTTCTCCGATCAATAATCAGCAGCGGGACCTGGAGATCCGTACTGACTCCTACACATTCAACGATGACCTCTGTGATGTGAGAACCTTTAACGCTTGTAACTAAATCCCTTTGTCTCTCGATATATTACATGTCCGAGATTCGATCATTGGTATCTCCATACCTAGTTTGATCTCGTTACCGACATGCACTCTTTTCTCGTTCCCGTGATATAACATTCTAGTGACCACATCACTTGCTTGCAAGCTATCTTAATGTGATATCACCGAGAGGGCCCAGAGTATATCTATCCGTCATTGATATTGACAAATTCCACTCTTGATCCATGAGCCTCAACATAACACCTTCGTAGTACTGAACCCATCTTTATAGTCACCCTGTTACGGTGTGACGTTCGATGTTATCAAGATACTCTTCCGGTGTTAGCAATTAACATGATCTCATGGTCTAAGGATAAAGATTACTTCGTATGATGTTATAGCAATATAAACATAATGACTTGATCGTAATGCTATACTTCGGATGAATGTTCATCACATCATTCCACCAATGGTGTGACCTTGTTAATAACAACATCCAATGTCCATGATCAGGAAACCTTGATCATCTTGGTAATCAACAAGCTAGTCTATAAGAGAGGCATAACTAGGAACCCTTTTTGTTTATTAAACACACATGTATTGATGTTTCCTGATCAACACAATTCTAGCATGTAAAATAAACATCTATCATATATAAGGAATATATAATAACAACTTTATTATTGCCTCTCAGGGCATATTTCCTTCAGAAACCGCAGTTGTCACTGCTACTTTCAGGTCTGGAGGACGAGGAGGGCGTCGAGGTGGCCGTGGACGTGGTTGTGGGACGTCAAGAGTCTTGGGTAGAGGAGACCAGCAACCCGGCAAAACCTACTCCTGGGCCGACATTGCCAACAACCCTTGTGTGCATCACTTAGATGCCAACGGGGGCTCGTCCCACACAAATGTTGAGTGTCGTTTCAATGACGACATCAAAAAATACGACTCTGCTGGCTATAGGGCTAAGTGGAAGAAGGGAAAGAAGAATCCAAAAAAAAGGAGACCAGGGAAGAGTCCGACATGGAGGAAGCTGACCCTTCAAATCCCAAGTCGGGTGGAAAAAAGAACTTCCCAACAAAGAAAGACACTTATGACACTTTCCTTGGGTCTCAACCAGCTAAAGTCAAGAAGGCAGTTTTGCATGAGCTCAACGCAACTGTTCCGTCTGTCCCTCAATTCTTGGATTGGTCGGAAGTGACAATCACCTTTGACCGCGTTGATCATCCGCCTAAGTTGCACAGGTGAGGAAAATACGCCTTAGTTCTCAATCCACTTATTGATGGCTATGGTTTCTCCAAGACTCTCATGGATGGCGGCAGCAACATCAACATCCTTTACATCGAAATGCTACGTCGAATGAGGATCTCGGAAACTCAGCTGAATCATAGCTCTGTGATTTTTCATGGAGTTATCCCAGGAAGACAAGCAAATTTCCTAGGAGAGATCACTTTGGATGTTACTTTTGGAACTCCAAAGAATTACCGGACAGAAGCACTTCTTTCGAACTGGTCCCATTCAAGAGCGCATACCACGCTATATTCGGACGTCCGGCTTACTGGGATTTTATGGCTCGTCCATGTTACATTTACAATATGATGAAAATTCCAGGTCCAAAGGGCGTGATCACCATCAGGGGAGACCCGAAGAAAGAATGAGAGTGCAAGGACGGAAATGTCGCCTTTGTTGAAGCCGTACTACACGCCTAGGAGTACCAGGAGATCAAGAGGACCATCAACCCGTCCGAGATGCCCACGATGAAGAAGGAGGTGACAAAGCCAACTCCAGAGTTCAAGGCATCGGAAGAGACGAAGACGACACCGTTGAAGGATGATGACCCCTCCGAGGTGACCCAGATAGGTGTAGGTTTAGATAGCACATAGGAAAGCGCGCTCATCAAGTTCCTCCAAGCAAATCAAGATATCTTCGCATGGCAGCCATCTGACATGACCAGAGTACCTAGGGAACTTGCCGAGCACTCTCTAAATATACACCCAAACGCTAAACCCGTCAAATAGTCCTTACGACATTTCGGCGATGAAAAGCAAAAATCAATAGATAAGGAACTAGCTCGGCTCGAGTTAGCTGGATTCATAGAGGAGGTCATCCACACTAAGTGGTCGGCTAATCCTGTAATGGTCCCTAAAAAGGACACCAATGATTTAAGGATGTGTTGATTATACTGCCTTGAACAAGGCTTTTCCCAAAGGTAAGTTTGCTCTGCCTAGAATTGATCAAGTTATTGATTCTACGGCAGGCTCGGAACTCCTATGTTTTCTCGACGCATATTCTGGTTATCACCAAATTAGGACGAAGGAATCACACAAAGTCAAAACTTCATTCATAACGCCCTTCAGAACCTTCTGTTTCGTTACGATGCCCTTTGGGCTCAAGAACGCAGGGCTACGTACCAGCGCACTATGCAGCGTTGCCTCCATGATCAAATTGGACGCAATTTACATGCATATGTGGATGACATAGCGGTGATGTCTAAAAAGAAGGAAACCTTAATTTCTGACTTGGAGGAAACGTTCCCTAATCTATGAAAATACAACATAATGCTTAACCTGGAGAAATGTTTCTTTGGAATACCAGCCGAAAAATTGTTAGGTTTCATCGTGTCTCAAAGAGGCATAGAGGTGAACCGAGACAAAATTTAGGCTATACTCAATATTTCTAGGTCGACTCGCCTGAAGGACGTTCAAAGACAAACTGGTTGCATTGCTGCAGTCAGTCGGTTTGTAAGTCGGCTTGGTGAAAGAGCCACACCACTATACAAGCTCCTAAAAAGAGCAAAAAGTTCGTTTGTACTGATGAAGCTGAAGCTGCACTACAAGACCTGAAAGCAGTACTCTCATCGGCTCCTATCCTTGCAGCACCGGAACCTAGTGAACCGATGTTGCTCTATCTCGCTGCAAAAAACAGGGTCATCAGTGTCGTCATGGTGGTGGAGAGATCGGAGGAAAAACAGGAACACCTGGTGCAGTGTCCAACTTATTACCTCAGCGAAGTCCTAACTGAATCAAAGAAGCGGTATCCGCATTATCAAAAGCTGGCTTACAGTGTGTTTTTCGCATCCCGCAAGTTACGTCATTATTTTTAGGAATATCCAATTACCATGGTGAGCATAGCTCCCATGAGAGATACAATCAACAACATCGATGCTACAGGACGTGTTGCAAAATGGGGCATAGAGATTTTAGCTTTTGACATTGAGTACAAACCTCGTACAGCAATCAAATCCCAAATCCTTGCTGACTTTGTCACTGATTGGATAGAGACAACAAAAAATATGACCCTCCCATATTTGGAGTTTGGACCTTACATTTTGATGGGTCTATGGCGCTCGGGGGCTCAGGGGATGGCATGGTGCTCAAGTCACCCCAAGGAGATAAAAATTTCTATGTGTTGCAGATCCACTTCACGACAACAAATAACATTGCCGAATATGAAGCATTGCTACATGGAATTCAGATTGCTAAGGATATCGGCATCCGACGATTAATGTGTTATGGAGATTCGAATCTCGTTGCTCAACAAGTGTCGAATATCTGTAATGTAAATAAACACATGGCAGCATATAGAGTTGTTGTGGATTAACTATCTAAATCATTCGAAGGGTTTGAGGTTCAACACATCCCTCGAACAGAAAATGAGGAAGTAGATGCATTATCTTGAATAGACTCTAAACGGAAAAAGGTCCCGGATGGCGCTTTTTTAGAGCACCTCAATGTTACCTTTATAAAAGGAGTAGATGAGGAATATCCGACCAAATCTGACTCACCTTTGGTGGCAGTTCTGGCTGTAATTCCTAGCTGGACTCAACCCTACCTTGATTACTTGGTAGATGGAAAATTACCCGAAGACGAGGTTCTGAGCCGGTAGATCATCCAACGAGCCGGTAGATCATCCAACAATAGTAAATGGTGAGCTCTATAAGTGGACTATATCTGGGGTCTTTCAGTGCTGCGTATCTCCAGAATAAGGAGTGGAAATCTTACGAGAGATCCACGAAGGCGAATGCGGCCATCACGCTACAGCCAAATCTTTACTGGCAAAAGCTTTTAGACATGGATTTTTCTGGCTTACAGCCAAGTCAGATGCCGAACGGCTGGTCAAGACGTGCAAAGGCTGCCAAAAGTACGCCAAACAAGCTCATGTTCTGGCTGATCAGTTGCGAACAATACCTATAACATGGCCTTTCGCAGTCTGGGGACTTGACATGGTAGGACCATTTAAACGGGCTCCAAGTGGATTTACTCATCTCTTAGTGATGGTGGATAAATTCACAAAATGGATTGAGGCTAAACCCATCACTAGTTGTGATGGAGCAACAACCAGAAGATTTGTCGAGGATGTTATAATCCGATACGATTATCCACATAGGATTATCATGGACAACGGGAGTAATTTTTCTATGGGAGAGCTTGCCGAATTCTACAATGAACAAAATATCCGATTTGACATTGTGTTAGTTGCACATCCACAGGCTAATGGACAAGTCGAAAGAGCAAATGGTTTAATTCTACAAGGCCTCAAACCAAGACTTGAAGCACCAATACGTTGTGCTGCGGGGGCTTGGGCAGAGGAATTACCTTCTGTAATATGGAGTTTATGAACAACTCCAAATAGGTCAACCGGATACACACCTTTCTTCTTGGTCTATGGTGCAGAAGCAGTTCTTGATAGTGATTTGATTCATACTTCTCCCCGGGTTGCTGCGTATATTGAAGAGGATTCCAAAATTTCTCGACAAAATGATCTCGATTTAATCAAATAAATTCGCGTCATTGCTGAGATGAGATCAACAGCCTATCAGCAGAAGTTACGCAAGTATCATAGCCAGAGAGTCTGGAACCGGTCTTTCAATAAAGGTGATTTGGTTCTCCTGCTTGTGCAGAAAAGAAAGCACAAACTTTCCCCAGTATGGGAAGGGCCCTTTTAGTTAGTCAAGTATTGCACAATCGTTCTTACTACCTAACTGATATCTGGCCAGTCAAAGAAAGACTTACTACTAAGAAAAGAAAGAGTACTGGAGGCAGTACAGACTCGGAAGAATTAGACAGACTGTGGAATATTGCTTAGCTATGTCACTTTTATTCTTAAATTTTATTTCTTTGTAATCATATATGTGTACATATTCAATGATAAATAAAGCGTTGGTTGCCTTGATACGTCATAAACGTATCTATAATTTTTTATGCTCCATGCTTGTTTTGTATCAACTTTCTTATGTTTTGTTTACACTTTGAGGCATTTTTATACATTTTCTAAAACTAACCTATTGACAAGATGCCACAGTGCCAGTTTCTTGTTTTTTGTTGTTTTTGGTTTCAAAAAAGCTAGTAAAGAAATATTCTCAGAATTGGATGAAACAAAAGCGAAAGTTCCTATTTTACTAGAAGACTCACGGAGCCAGAAGACGAGTCGGAGAGGGGCCACGAGGGGCCCACACCACCTGGTGGTGCGGGCCAGGCCAGGCCACGCCAGGGGGTGGTGTGGCTGCCTCGGTCTCCACCTCGACCTCTCCTTTCGCCTATATAAACCCCTCTAGACAAAAACCCTAAGTACCGGATCAGAATTCCACGAAAAGTTCCGCAGCGTCGCCGCCACCGAAGAGGAGATTTGGGAGACAGAAGTCTCTGTTTCGGCACCCTGTCGGGACAGGGAAGTGCCCCCAGAGCCATCTCCATTGACTCCACCACCATCTCCATCACCATTGCTGACTCCCATGATGAGGAGAGAGTAGTTCTCTCTCGAGGCTAAGGGCTCTACCAGTAGCTATGAGTTCATCTCTCTCTCTATGCGTGATCTTATTGAGATCATGAGCTTTGCAATCTATAGATCTATTCTGCTACTCAAGTGCTTTAATTAATCTCTGCTTATCCCTACGTGTGTGAAGTTGATAGTGTGCACACCGTGTGGCACTTTGGCTAAGGTTACAGAAATACTTATCATGAGTATAATTTGAGTTGGATGTCTCTATGAGATTGTGGTCTTTGTTGGAACCATCTAGCGCTCAAGGTGATAGTGAGGGGTTATCTAGCCCTACATGGTCCAACTGAAGAGTAGTTCAGGGTAGCATAATGAAGAGAAGATATTTATATGAGAGTGTCCACTAGTGAAAATATGATCCTTAGGCCTTGTTTCTAAGCATTGAAACACCATTTACAATCAGTCATGTTACATGTTTGTTTGCTGCCACTCTTATTTCAGGTTGCAATTACCACTTATAATCATCCATATTACTTGTATTTCACTATCTCTTCGCCGAACTAGTGCACATATACACCTGACAAGTGTATTGGGTGTGTTGGGGACACAAGAGACTTCTTGTATCTTGATTGTAAGGTTGCTTGAGAGGGATACCTTTGAACACTTCCTCCCTGAGTTCGATAAACCTTGGTTGATCCACTTAAGGGAAACTTGCTGCTGTTCTACAAACCTCTATACTTGGAGGCCCAACACTGTCTATAAGAATAGAAGCATGCGTAGGCATCAAGCTATTTTCTGGCACCATTGTCGGGGAGGTAAGGTAAAAGGTACTCACATCCTCTGGCTACTAACCTATCTTCTAGTACTGTTGCCGGTGTGTGAGTGCTCAAAGTTATTTCCTTTAGATTCTCCAATTATATCTTTTTGTTTATTGTTTTTATTTTCACTAGTTAGGCTTAATCAAAAACAACAACAAAATTAGAGAACTTTATAATATTTATCTTGAGTTAGGACATGAAGTGTTTGAAGAGAAAATTCAAAAACCTATGGAACTTTATTTGCATGCTAATAGCAATGTTATTAGTATGAATTCTTTGAACACCATTATTACTAATGCTATGGAAAAGTCTAAGCTTGGGGAAGCTGGTTTTTATGAGCATGATATTTTTAGTCCCCCAAGCACGGAGGAGAAATTTTACTTCGATGATACTATACCTCCAATATATGATGATTACAATGATGAATATGATATTTTCAGTCCACCTACTATTGAGAAGAAAATTAATTATGATTACAATATGCCTCATATATTTGATGATTATGGTGATGAGAATAATAATGATAGCTATTTTGTTGAATTTGCTCCCACTATGATTAATAAGAATGACTATGCTTATAGGGAGAGTGATAATTATTTTATGCATATGGCTCATGATAAGAATATTTTATGTGATATTTATATTGTTAATTTTATTCATGATGCTACTTAAATTTATTATGAGAGAGGGAAACATGGTTTTATGTATCTCAACAATATTAAGTTTCCCCACTTTATGTTGAAAATTTTGAAGTTGCACTTGTTTTGCTTTCCTATGCTTGTTGCTTTGTGCTTTCATGACTTGTTTCTTTACAAGATTATTTTTCATAGGAAGTGGGTTAGACTTAAATTTGTTCCATATTTTCTTCTCGATGCTCTCTTTTACTTCAATTCATATTTCTTATGTGAGCATCATCGAAATTATCATGCCTATCTTAATGGCTATAAAGAAAGAGCTTTTGGAAGACAACCCATTATATTTTTACTTTCAGTTTATTTTTGTTTTGTTGAGTCTTGGAAGTTATTGCCTCTGTAATAACCTCTCCTTATCCTTTTTGTTTGGTTTTTGTGCCAAGAATAACCTCTAATGAGAGGGAAGTAAGATATGGGGAAGTTGTTGTCCCAAAACAAATTTCTATGTGTCACTGTAAAAAATTGTGAAAAATCTCAGTACATCGGATTGAGCTGTAATTTCTTGTGCTTATGCCCCAGGTTATTACCCAACAATCTCGTTAGTTTTTCACTTTTCGATTTGAGCAAGAGAAGATTTTCGAAAAAAATCAGTCTTTACCTGCTGGTCTATTTTGATAGATTTCTGCCATTATTTGCATTTGCCTCTTAATCGGTTTCTTTTTGTGTTCTCTTTGATCACTTGAGCTTTTAGAAGGAATTTCTACAGTAGCTTGTGTTTTAATGGAAGTTTTACTTGTGTTGAAACTAAACCCAAAGACTTATTATCTTGAATACACTAATGTTGCTAATGAAGATTGTGTGAAGTTTTGTATGAAGGAAATTTTCAAGTGTAGGGAAGAATAATGTGATGAGATGAAGTATGGACAAAAGCTCAAGCTTGGGGATGACACCCGTGTCACTCCAAGAAAGTGAGGGGTTATCAAGATGGGGAATGTGAACTTTAAGGTGTGATGTTATAGCCCTACATCGTCCAACCGGAGAGTAGTTCAGGGTAGCATAATGAAGAGAAGATATTTATATGAGAGTGTCCACTAGTGAAAGTATGATCCCTAGGCCTTATTTCTAAGCATTGAAACAACGTTTACAATCAGTCATGTTACATGTTTGTTTGCTGCCACTCTTATTTCAGATTGCAATTACCACTTATAACCATCCATATTACTTGTATTTCACTATCTCTTCGCCAAACTAGTGCACCTATACACCTGACAAGTGTATTGGGTGTGTTGGGGACACAAGAGACTTCTTGTATCTTGATTGTAGGGTTGCTTGAGAGGGATACCTTTGACCACTTCCTCTCTGAGTTTGATAAACCTTGGGTGATCCACTTAAGGGAAACTTGTTCCTGTTCTACAAACCTCTACACTTGGAGGCCCAACACTGTCTACAAGAATAGAAGCGTGCGTAGGCATCAAGCTATTTTCTAGCACCGTTGCCAGGGAGGTAAGTGATACGTCCATTTTGCATCACTATTCTATGTCTTAATTCACTATTATTCATTGATATATTCCGTATTGAGAGGTGATACTTATGTTATTTCATCTGTTTTTGCATGGTTGATGACTTTTGGAGCATGGACCGCTGCAATCAGGATTCTGATGGAAAAGGTGCTGTTTGGAGGCAAAATTCGCGAAGATCAGAAAATCCAGGAAAATATACGGAAAATCCTATTTTTCCAGAAGACTAAGGATGCCAGAAGACGGAGTGGAGATGGGCCACAGGGGGCCCACACCACCCCCTGGCGCGGGCAGCCCTAGGCCGCGCCAGGAGGTGGTGTGGCCACCCTAGCCCACTGCAGCCTCTCTCCTCTGGCGTATATCATACTCCCAAAACCCTAAGACTCGGGGAGCAACCACAGAAAGATTCCGCCGCCTCTGCGGGGCGGAAAACACCGAGAAAGAAAGATCTCCGGCAGACAGATTTCTGCCGGGGGAATTCCTTCCCGGAGAGGGGAGATCATCGCCATCAACACCACCATCAAGCTGGACTTCATCGGGATCATCATCATCATCATCACCACCATCATCACCATTAGCACCCTCATCACCATCTCCATATTGCTATAACAATTGCGTTGAATCTTGCTATAGTTCATAGGGGAAACTTTCCCGGTGTTGATTACTCTTTGTAGTTGATGCTATTGAGTGAACCATTGAATTATTGTTTATGTTCAGATTGTTATACATCATTACTCCATCTCTGATCATGATCCATATGATGTCTTGTGAGTAGTTCGTTTTGTTCTTGAGGACATGGGAGAAGTCATGTTGTTAGTAGTGGAGTTGTGTTGAGAGAGATTCAATAGATTGTTATTTAAGTTGTGGTGTACTTCTTCTAGTGGTGTCATGTGAACATCGACTACATGACACTTCACCTATATGGGCCTAGGGGAATGCATTGTGTATTTGGCTACTAATCGTAGGGGTTGCCGGAGTGACAGAAACCTGAACCCCCGTTAGGAAACCATTGCACAAGGGACATAAGGGTCTTAGAGTTTAAAGCTGTGGTTAGGTTTCTACCTTAATTACTTTCTTGTACTTACGGATGTTTGCAAGGGGTTTAATCACAGGTATGTATTAGTCTTGGATGGGGCGGTACATTAGCACAGGTTCACCCACACAACACTTAGCAAGCTAGAGAAGATTAATTAACTATATGAAGCGAAAGCACTTGACAGTCTTCCCATGTGTCCTCGAGAACGTTTGGTCATCTTAAGTAATACAACCGGCTTGTCCTTTGCTGCATAAAGGATTGGGCCACTTGCTGCATTTATTCCTACTATCTTTTATTTACTCGTACTTTGTTTACTTGCTTTATCGAAAACCCCTAAAAATCTGTTGGTAAGTATTTGCAGAGAATTCCTGAACCATACCACTAGCCAGCACCTTCTGCTCCTCGTTGGGTTCGACACTCTTACTTATCAAAAATACTGCGATACACCCCCTATACTTGTGGGTCATCAAGACTATTTTCTGGCGCCGTTGCCGGGGAGTGAAGCACTATTGGAGAGTGGAACTGGTAAAGGAAACTTCTACTGTGAGTATTGTTTACTTCCGTTAGTTGCTTTATTTTCGTTATGGATAATTCACTGAGTATCTTATTTGGTAACGCTACTACCAATGCTAAGGTAGTAGATAAGCCACCACCTGCTGAGAATGATGTTTTCAAAATACCTACAAGAATTATTGATCGTGTTATGGATAACTACTATGTTGGGGATGGGACTGTCCATCCTGGTGATCATTTACTCTTTATACACGAATTATGCAGGTTGTTCAAGTGTGCAGGGATTACTACAGATCAAGTTAAGAAGAAGTTATTCTCATTATCGCTGAAAGGAAGAGCTGAGGAATGGTATAAGGTGCTGAAGAATGGTCATGCTCTGGAATGGAAGGAAATAGTTCCTCTCTTTTATTCAATGTTTTATCCTCCTAGTGAGATTCATAAAGATCGGAATCAAATATACAACTTTTGTCCTCTTGATGGAGAGAGTACAGCTCAAGCATGGGGGAGATTGAAGTTCTAATGTTCAAATGTCCCATTCATGAGCTCCCCAACAATACTATTATCAACAACTTTTATGCAAGGCTCCCTCTACATGATAAAGATTTATTGGATGCTTCTTGTGTTGGATCATTCACTCGTATGGAAGAAGAAGCTAAATGGGATCTTCTGGACCGTATTCAAGACAATGCTGAAGCTTGGGAGAATGACAAAGGTAGAAAGTCAGGTATAAATTATGATTATGAATGCATTGAATCTTTTATGGGAACTGATGACTTTCAAAATATTAAAAATGCGTATGGTCTAGACTCTCAAGCTATTGCTTCTTATTTTAAGGCTTTTTCTTCTTACATTGAAGTGCCTAAAAAGAAGTGGAATAAGTATCATGAACCTTATAAAGATGTTGCTAAGAGTGTTCCTGCAAAAAATACTGAAGTTTATACTGCTAATCATGTTTTACCTGAACCTTACATTGAGAAAATCCCTTTCCTAGCTAAGGTAAAGGAACATTCTATGATAGCTAGTATGGTTAATGAAAGTACAAGTAAAGCTGTTGAACCTGATAAACAAATGGTTGATGAACCTATAATATAAATGTGAAAGACTTTGTCACTAAATATGAAAAAGAGGGACACACTATCCTTTATAAGGATACCTCTAATATTGTTTCACATAGTAGTGTTATGAGAGCTAGTATTCCTGTGTTTTCTGTTAGAATAAGTGATCATTGCTATGATGGTCCTTGTGATAGCTTTTATATTGTTAAGTTTATGCATGATACTGAAAGTTACTATGAGAGAAGGAAAAGTGTTCTTATGCATCTCAATAATATCAAGTTTCCTCGTTTTATGCTGAAAGTTTTTATGTTGCACTTCTTTTGCCTTCTTATGCAAGTAGCCTTTGGTTTCAACAACTTGTTTGTTTAAAAAATTCCCTTGCATAGGAAGTGGGTTAGACTTAAATGAGTGTGTGTGTGTGTTTTTGCTTCTTAATGCTCTCTTTCACTTCAATTCATATCCCTATGAGAGCTTCTTCAAAATTATCACGCCCATCTTAATGGCTATAAAGAAAGAGCTTTTTGGGAGACAACCTAATTTGTTTTTGCTTTCAGTTTGTTTTTGTTTCTTTGAGTCTTGGAAGTTATTACTTTGGTAATAACCGCTCCTTATCCGTTTTGTTTGGTTTTTGTGTCAATATCAACCTCTAATGAGAGAGAAGTAATATTTGGGGAAGTTGCTGTCCCGAAACAGATTTTTTGTGGTTCACCGTAAAAATTCGTGAGAGATCTCTGTATGTCGGATTGAGCTGTAATGTTTTGTGCCTCTGCCCCAGGTTCTTATTTAACTTTCACTAGTTTTGCACTTTTTGACTTGAGCAACAGAAGATTTTCTAAAAAATTGATCTTTACCTGCTGGTCTGTTTTGACAGATTTTGCCACTTTTGCATTTGCTTCTTTATTCGATTTCCTTTTTGAATTCTTTTTGGGTTTTCGGAAGGAGTTGCTACAGTAGCTTATGTTTTGATGGTTTTCAGTTGAATTTGGACACAAAAGGTTTTATCACTTCACTTATACTAATGTTGCTAATGAGAACTATGTGAAGTTTTGTGTGAAAGAAATTTCCAGGAAGTGGAGACAATGGTGTAATAAGGAAGAGAAGGGTTTTAAGACTCAAGTAATAAGTATATGAAGATGAAGATATTGATGTTATTCAAGTGGTGACTCTGAAAGAATCTACTAGATACCAAATTCAGAGACCTGCAGAGTCTGCTTTCAAATAGGTAATAGTTTTGGTAAGAAAAGTTCCATGAAAACACTATCCAACTATATTTTTGCAGTTTTTAGTCAATAAGGAGAGCTACGAAGCGAAAAAGGGACAGAAACGGAGCCAGTGTGGCACGGTCCCACCCCTGGACGTGCCACCAGGTGGTGAGTCCACCCCGGACTCCGCCTCCGACTCGTTTTCTCCCAGTACCTTCCTTTTGATATGAAACTTCGTAATATATAACCCCACAGATCTTCCGAGGTTCGTATATCGTGTTTTCATCGTGCTTTTGTTTCGATCTGTTTCTGCCAGGACATACTCTTTGAAGGCTTAGAAGCACAATGGTGTCCGCCATGGATAAAGGGAAGGAGCCCATGGAGGAAGACCTCCAAGACCCCGGGAAGGAGAAGGAGATAAAGAGTGAAGGTGAAGAGGAGCAAGGCCAACATCCGCACACCGGCACTACCATTGCAAGCATTGGAGTGGTGATGAAACCTGCCAGGGTTAGAAGGACTGTGCGGATGCAGACTGGGGGAAAAGCTCGGAGTCACAGTTTGGCTCCACGGTCACTTCCTCCACACACCAAGAATCCCTTCCATACCTTTATCCATAACCATCCAGGAAAAGAATACTTCAAGGAGGAAGAGTGGGGAAAGAATAGCAAGCGATGGATTTCTCAACACGACATGATCATGATCCGCATTGAGCAAAACTCACAGCTGATTCGTAATCTCACCTTCGAGATTGAGGATTTGGGGAAACTAATCAGAGAGCTCATCGAGAGGATACCACCACCACCAAAGGAGTAATTCGTCATCAGGTTTGGCATCCCCTTGGCTTGTTCCAAGCTTGGGGGAGTGCCGCGGTATCACATCACTATCTTCTATCTTTTTACCTTATTAGTAGAGTCATATCATGAATAAAGGAGTTATTATGTAGTATGGTTTGCATTATGGAAGTGTCCCCTCTCTCGTTAGATATGTATCCCTTGGTGTGAGTTTCCGTTATGGAATATTAATGAGAAGTTCTATCGTTTACTCTTTTGCATAGCTTATATTAGTTTTCAATTCGTGGTTATATGATTGATCTTGTTGTTAGTATTGGTAGCACTTTGGGATCATTGAGTTAATTTAGTTGGTTTTGGCAAACCTGGCTCGGTCAGTAGCACACTATTTTTGAGAGTTGAATGAAAAATATAGAAGTACTCTAAAGAAAAATAATTTCATCATCTTTCTTTCTTGATTTGCTCATAAGTTTAGGATTCTCTAGTTAAGATCTGTTGTGCTTCCAAGGAAGATTGCATGTTTGTCTTTATCACTTGTATGTTTGTTTGTTTCCTTCAATTCTTATACTTGCTACCCAGCCTTACTAGCCAAAAACCTGTACTGAGAGGGATTTCTTCTCGTGCATCCACCTCCTTTAAACCAAAACCTTTGCCATTTGTGTCCACCATACCTACCTAGTAGCATTATTGCTATTCCAAGTAAATTCTTGTTTTATCTACCTCCCAAATTAAACTTGTTATGTGAAAATTAGTGATTAAAGCTCTCACGAACCTGATGGCACACTTTACTTTCTTGCATTTAATAAACTTGAACCATTGGGTCCTTCTTTGTTGCGTATATGCTTGCGCTTTATGAGTTGAAGTTAGCAGAACCATGTATTATGGGGACCGCTTTCGACACTTCATTTGGTACATTGTACCTAGTTGATATCATGTTCTTTTGCTTATGGATCCCGGCGGTGTGAAATAAAAGTGGAACTTGTAAGATCATGGAGTTTATATGTGTGTTAGAGAAACGCCTGGGCCGCTAGCCTAAGTCATGCCTAATCATGGTGGAAACTTGCAGCATAACTATAGTGAGCATTCTATGAAGCATCCTCAATAAAAACATATGCAAATAACAAATAAAAAGATCACTGGGATGCTCACTGTCTGCTTGACTTGTCATTTTGATTATGGGATAGCTCATGTGTCATGTGCAAGGGGTACCCCATTGGCGGTTCTTAATGATACACATGTATTTACAATAACAAGAGCTTGCTCGTGACTGAAGTTGAGTAGCATGAGGCTCGGTACTCATAAGTAAGGGGCATGGGACTTCAATTTATAACTTGTCAAGCATATCCTCTTAGTTGTGTCACTTTAACCTTAACCACCAAAAGATGCCTATGATAGGGGCAATGAGAGCTGAAAGCTAGTAAGTATCATAATTTTTGGGAGCTCTTTATGAGAGCTGAAAGGCACAAACAAAAGTTTCATAAAGAGCTTCCAAAACTTATGGTACTTATTAGCTTTCAGCTCTCATTTCCCCTATCATAAGCATCTTTAGGTGATTAAGTTTAAAGTGACACAACTAAGAGGATATGCTTGACAAGTTATAAGCTGAAATCTCATGCCCCTTACTTACGAAGACCGAACCTCATGCTACTCAACTTTAGTAACAAGTAAGCTCTTGTCATTGTAAGTACATATGTTACATAGAAAACCGCCAACGGGGTACCCCTTGCACATGATACAGGAGCTATCCCATAATAAAAATGACAAGGCAAGCAGACAATGAGCATCTCAGCAATCTTTTTATTTGCTATTTGCATAGGTTTTTATTGAGGATGCTTCATAGAGTGCTCATTATGGTTATTCTGCAAGTTTCCACCATGATTAGGCATGGCTTAGGCTAGCTACCAGCGCTTTCTAACACAAATACAAACTCCATGATCTTACAAGTTCCCCTTTTATTTCACACCGCTGGGATCCATAAGCAAAAGAACATGATATCAACGGGGTACAATGTACAAGTGCAATGTTGAAAGCGTTCCCCATGATACATGGTTCTGCTAACTTCAACTTATAAAGCGCAAGCATATACGCAAGAAAGATGGATGCAATGGTTCAAGTTTATTAAATGCAAGAAAGTAAAGTGTGCCAAGTTCGTGAGAGCTTTAATCACTAATTTTCACATAACAAGTTTAATTCAGAAGGTAGATAAAAACACGAATATACTTGGAATAGCAAATGCTAATAGGTAGGTATGGTGGATTCTTTGGAATAACTTGGTTTTGGGTGTTGGATGCATGAGTGGAACTCATACTTGGTTATGGAGGCTAGCAAAAGACTGGGAGCGACCAACTAAGAGAGCAATAATGGCCATAATCATGCAGAGAGACAAAACATCATTAATCAAAGCATAAAATGATATTACAAGTCGAAAACTAAAGGATCATAAAGCTATGGTGACTTGGGATAGTCATAACATGGTGTGACCATGTGCCAAGTCAACCCAAATAAAGCATCAAAGGAGAATACCACAATACTATGCTTTAATATGCTAAAACAATGCATGATTCTTTCAAATGCACATTAAGAAATCTCAATTGTTTATAACAAGTCATGCTACATCAAAGATCACTAAGCATAAAGCCAAAACAATATCAAGCATGGCATGACAAAGCATAGGCCACAGTCAAAAACAAGCTCCTTTTACCACTTAAGCATGAACTTTTCCTACTCTTTTCCAATCCAAACCAAACTATTTGAAAACCAATTTATGAAAGAGGGGGTCCAACCAATTTATTCAGAAAACTAAGAAAACCAAGCAAATGAAAACCAAAACGAAAAAGAAGACGCTCCAAGAACAACACAACTGTGCATGAAACAAAAAAAATGAGGTGTTTGGAAGAAACCTGGGATTTTTATTGATGAAGAAGGGGATGCCTTGGGCATCCCCAAGCTTTGACGCTTGTACTTCTTGAATATTTCTTGGGGTGACACGGGGTGGCTTCCCTGAGCTTGAGCTTTAGTCCATTCTTCATCTCATTACATCATTCTCTCCATACACCTGAAATTTTTCCTTCATACAAAACTTCACACAATCTTTATTAGCAACATTAGTGCACTCAAGATAATAAGTCTTTAGGTTCAGTTTCAACACCAATAAAACTTCCATTAAAACACAGCTACTATAGAACTTCCCTCAAAAAGCTCAATTCCCCAAAAGAACTCAAAAAGGAACCAACAAGAAGCAAATCCAAATAATGGCAGAAATCTGTCAAAACAGACCTACAGGTAAAAACTAATTTTTTAGAAGACCTTCTGTTGCTCAAATCAAAAAGTGTTGAACTAACAAAAGTTAGATAACAACCTGGGACAGAAGCTAAAAAATTCACTCCTCAAAAGGACGTACAGAGATTTTACACGAATTTTTACGGTGAAGCACAGAAATCTGTTTCGGGACAACAACTTTTCCAATCATTACTTCTCTCTAATTAGAGGTTATTCTTGGCACAAAAAGCAAATAAAAAGGATAAGGAGCATTTATTACTAAAGTAATAACTTCCAAGACTCATCTATAACTTTTGGGTTATCTCCCAATAAGTACTTTTCTTTAACGCCTTTAAGTTAGGCATAAGAAGCAAGAGAAAGAATCAAGTATTCTCAGATGAAGAGGCATTAAAACCAAATTTCTTGTCCTTACCTCTCTTACTTTTATTCTTAACCTTGGGGAACATATGATTGTTTGGTGGAGAAGAAAAGTGCATGGTGCCCTTTTCCACATCTATTATTGCTCCAAGGAGTTTCAATAGGGATCTTCCAAGTGTAATTTGTCCTTTTCCTACACATTCAATAACAAGATAATCAGGAGAAACCATTTTCCCTAGGATCTTTGTAAACACTCCTTCAGCTATTCCAATTGGTGATATTGTGGCATTATTAGCAAGAAATATTCTTTCTCCCCCTTCAGAAAGTCCCCAAAGATTCAAAGATTCATAGATATCTTTAGGCATAAGACAGAATTTAGACATGATATCACAGCGAGCATGAAAAGTTTCATTATTTATAGCAATCTTTACTGTGGGAAGCCATTTTGAGGGTTCAGAATTGATTGGAACATAGTCATGATGCTCTCTAAGTGTATTATAGCAATCTTTCAAGCTAGCAGTGCTAGTCTCAAGAGTATTCAATCTAGCAAATATGTTTATGAAGGAAGAATCAGATTTGCTAGGCAAGTTGTAAGTAAGGACCAACTTCTTTATAGCATTAACAGCATCATCCTCATTGCATTGGAGGAAATCTGCTCCCACTACAGCATCCAAAGCATATCTATAGCAAAGAGAAATTCCAAGGTAAAAACTGCTAAGGAACAAGCTTTGAGTCATTTTAGGTTCAGTTTTTTCATGTAGATTAGAGATTCTAGACCAAGCTTCTTTGAAACTCTCTTCAATTCCTTGTTTAAAAGTGAAAATCATTTCCTCGGGTGACATAGTGATTGGAGCAAAGCTAGACATAATGGCAACTTAAGATAGGAACTAATTTTTTTGTGTTTGTAATAAAGAAAGCAAACTAGTAAAACTAGTTTTTGTGTGTTTTTGATAAAGAAAAAAGAAAACAAAGTAGAAATAAACTAAGCAAAACAAAGTAAACAAAGTAAAGAGATTGGTTATGAGGGACTCCCCTTATTAAGATGTCCTTGACTCCCTGGCAACGGCGCTAGAAAATATACTTGCTGACTCGTGTATTAACGAGCTCGTTGGGGAACCCCAAGAGGAAGGTATGATGAGCACAGCAGTAAGTTTTCCCCAGTTATGAAACCAAGATTATCAATCTAGTAGGAGCAAGGAAACACCTCCAAGGTGTTGCTAGCTGGACTTTGGCAGGGCGCACTACCGGCACCAACAGCAACATGGAAACCTGCACAACACAACCACATAACTTTGCCCCCAACTTATAGTGAGCTTGTCAATCTCACCGGTTTTGCTGAAAACAAAGGATTAAACGTATTGTCTGGAAGAAAGTAATAGTTTGCAGAAAGAAAACAGAAAGCAGTAAATAGTTGTAGATTGATGGTAAAATAAAGTACCGGGGTCCATAGTTCACTAGTGGTGGCTCTCCTTAAGATAGATGACATGATGGGTGAAAAAATTACAGCGGGGCAATTGACAAACATCAAGAAAACAATACATGCATATACTAATCATCTTGACTCCTTTGAGGTTCTATTAGGCATTACAACATTATATATAGACCGTAATCCAACTTCATCTATGACTAATAATCCACCTTTAGGTTATCATCCGAACCCCCTCTAGTATTAAGTTGCAAGCAACAGATAATTGCATTACACATTGAGTGTAAAGTAAACAATACGATTGTTCTATGAACAAAGGATTGTTGTTTTCTCCCTAGTAGCAACAACACATCTAGTACCTTAAACATTTCTGTCACTTCCCTAGATTACTAGAGGCATGAACCCACTATCGAGCATAAATACAAACTCTTGGAGTTGCTAGCATCTACTTGGCCAAGATAGCTACTAACAACGGAAAGATGCAAGATCACAAATAACAAAGACATGATAGAATCAATAATCAATCTGAAATAGCATCTCAATATCCATCGAATCCCCGCAAACACAACATGTAGAATTACAAATAGATGATCTTGATCATGAACGGAGATCATAAGATCTAGACATGATAGCACAAATAAGAAGAACCAGCCATCTAGCTACTACATGGACCCGTAGTCCAAGGATGAACTACTCACGCATCACACCGGAGGCTTGCATGGTGATGAAGAAGGCCTCCAGGGTGAATTCTCCCCTCCGGCAGGGTGCCGGGAAGAGCTTCAGATCCCTCCCGATCTAGGGATGGAGATTACGGCGGCTACAGACTCTTTCGTGGAATTTTGATCGGGTACTTAGGGTTTCCGTATCGGAGGCATCTTTAGGCGAAAGGGGAGGCCGTGGGGGCGCCCGAGGCGGCCAGACCACCCCTGGCGTGGGCCAGGCTTGGCCGCACGGCCAGGTGGTGTGGCGGCCCCCTGGCCCCTCTCCGTCTCGTATTCTGGCTCCGTGTCCCCCTCGGTGAAAAACTGACTTTGGCTTTTGTCCCGTCCAATTCCGAGAATATTCATTTTCTGACTTTCCTAGAACCAAAAACAGTAGAAAACAGGCAGCTGGCACTGTGGCTCTTGTTAATAGGTTAGTCCAAGAAAGTGTATAGAAAGTACTCCAAAGTGTGGACAAAACATAAGAAAGTAGATAAAACCAGGCATGGAACATAAAAAATTATGGATACGTTTGCAACGTATCAAACATCTTCACAAGGGGGGTCCCTCATAACCAATCTCTTTACTTTGTTGTTTTTTTTGCTTAGTTTATTTTTTCTTTGTTTGCTTGTTTCTTTATCAAAAACACACAAAAATTAGTTTTACTAGTTTGCTTTCCTTATTAAAAAGAAAAAAAGACTACTCTTGAAAACACTAAGTTGTGTGACTTCACTAGCTCCAACAACAATGGTTTCATGTGCACACCTATTGCTCCACCTTTTCCTGAAGCTACTTTCTTTGAAATAAAACCTGCTTTACTCAATCTTGTTATGAGAGAACAATTTTCTGGTATTGGTAATGAAGATGCTACTGCTCATCTAAATAACTTTGTTGAACTTTGTGAGATGCAAAAGCATAGGGATATAGATGGATATATTATTAAGCTTAATTTTTTTCATTTCCCTTTGAGGAAAAGCTAAAGAATGGTTGTAATCCCTAACTAGAAATAGTATTGATTCTTGGACTAAATGCAAAGATGCTTTCATTGGAAAATACTATCCTCCTGCTAAGATTATATCTATGAGAAGTGAAATAATTAAATTTAAACAATCTGATAATGAACATGTTGCTCAAGCTTGGGAAAGAATGAAATCTTTTATAAAGAATTGTCCCACTCATGGACTGACTGCTTGGATGATTATCCAAATCTTTTATGCAGGATTGAACTATTCTTCAAGAAATCTACTGGATTCTGCTGCTGGAGGTACCTTTATGACCATTACTTTGGGTGCTGCAACAAAGCTTCTAGATAATATGATGGTTAACTATTCTGAATGGCATACTAAAAGAGCTCCACAAGGTAAGAAGGTAAATTCTGTTGAAGAGACTTCTTCCTTGAGTGATAGAATTGATGTTATTATGTCTATGCTTGTTAATGGGAAAGCTCATATTGATCCAAATCATGTTCCCTTAGCCTCTTTGGTTACTCAAAAAGAGCAAGTTGATGTGAACTTTATAAGAAATAATAATTTTGGCAACAATGCTTATGGTAATAACAATTATAGGCCTTACCCTCCTAATAATACTTATGGTTATCATGGCAAACCTGGAATACCTAGTTAAGGAAGAATTTTAGAAGTTGAAAGAGCCACTAAAAACATCTTGCAAATGCAATATGAACAAAATAAATTATTTATTAAAACTATGGAGGAACAATCTACCATTTTGAAAAATATTAGTCATCAACTTGAGAGATTAAATTAAATTCCTAGTTTACAATTGAAACTTTCTAATGCTGAAAGAAATATATCATCTTTGTCTGAAGCACAATCCTCATTGATTAATAAAATGGCTGCTAAACCTGAAACTATTGAGAATCCCTTTGCTACTAATAATGCCATACAAGTTAGAATTGATGAAAATGTTAGACTATTAGCTGAATTGCATGCTAAGTGGGAAAGAGAAGATGAAACTGCTAGAAAAATTAGTGTTTCTACTATCACTACCACTAGTGTTGAAGCTAGTAATAGCTCTACTACTTTAGATGATAATTATGATTTTGATATTGATGGTTGCAACATCTCTGAAGTTATTAAGTTCCTACAAAAGCTTGCTAAAAGTCCTAATGCTAGTGCTATGAATATGGCCTTTACAAAACACATTACTGATGCTCTCATAAAAATTAAAGAAGAAAAGATGAAACATAAAGATTCTATTCCTATGAAACTAGAAGATGGTTGGGAACCCATCATTAATATGAAAGTGAATGATTTTGATCTTAAGGCTTTATGTGATCTTGATAGTAGTGTTTCTATTATGCCTAGAAAGATTTATGATATGCTTGATTTTCCACCATTGGAAGATTGTTATTTGAATGTCCCACTTGATGATAATGCTAAAAAGAAACTCATGGGGAGTATTAATGTTTTTCATATTATGGTTAACAATGCCTATGTCCCCATTGATTTCTATGTTTTGGATGTTGAATGCAATTCTTCTTGTCCTATTACTTTGGGAAGACCTTTTCTTAGAACTATTGGTGCCATTATTGATATAAAAGAAGGCATCATTAAATATCAACTCCCACTCAAGAAAGGTATAGAACAATTCCCTAAGAAGAGAGAGAAGATTCCTTTTGCCTCTCCTATGAAAACAAAATTTGCTCTTAATGCTTCTTCATTTGAGAACACTTGATTCTTTTTCTTGCTTCTTATGCCTAACTTAAAGGCGTTAAAGAAAAGTACTTATTGGGAAATAACCCAATAGTTTTAGATGAGTCTTGGAAGTTATTACCACTGTAATAACTGCTCCTTATCCTTTTTATTTGCTTTTTGTGCCAAGAGTAACCTCTAATGAGAGAGAACTAATGCTTGGGAAAGTTGCTGTCCCAAAACAGATTTTTGTGCTTCACCGTTAAAATTCTTATGAAATGTATGTACGTCTTTTTGAGGCATGAATTTTTTTCTTCTGCCCCAGGTTGTTATCTACCTTCTTTAGTTCAACACTTTTTGATTTGAGCAATAGAAGGTCTTCTAAAAAATTGGTTTTTACCTGCTGGTCTGTTTTGATAGATTTCTGCCATTATTTGCATTTGCTTATTGTTGGTTCCTTTTTGGGTTCTCTTTGGGGAATTGAGCTTTTTGAGGGAAGTGCTACAGTATCTTGTGTTTTAATGGAAGTTTTATTGGTGTTGAAACTGAACCCAAAGACTTATTATCTTGAGTGCACTAATGTTGCTAATAAAGATTGTGTGAAGTTTTGTATGAAGGAAAAAAATTCAGGTGTATGGAGAGAATGATGTATGAGATGAAGAATGGACTAAATCTCAAGCTTGGGGATGCCACACGTGTCACCCCAAGATATATCAAAGAAGTACAAGCGTCAAATCCTGGGTATGCCCAAGGCATCCCCTTCTTCATCAATAAAAATTCCAGGTTTCTTCCAAACACTTCATTTTTATTGTTTCATGCACAGTTGTGTTGTTCTTGGAGCATCTTTGTTTTTGTTTTTGGTTTTTGGTTTTGGTTTTTGTTTGCTTGGTTTTCTTAGTTTGCTTGAATAAATTGGTTGTACCCCCTCTTTCATACATTAGTTTTCAAATAGTTTGGTTTGGATTGGAAAAGAGTAAGAAAGTTCATGCTTAAGTGGTAAAGGAGTTTGTTTTTGACTTTGGCCTGTGCTTTGTCATGCCATGCTTGATATTGTTTTGGCTTTATGCTTAGTGATCTTTGCTGTAGCATGACATGTTATAAACAATTGAGATTGCTTAATGTGCCTTGGAAGAATCATGTGTTGTTTTAGCATATTAAAGCATAGTATTGTGATATTCTCCTTTGATGCTTTATTTGGGTTGACTTGGCGCATGCTCACACCATGTTATGACTATCCCAAGTCACAATAGCCTTTATGATCCTTTAGTTTTCGACTTGTAATATCACTTTATGCTTTGATTAATGATGTTTTGTCGCTTTGCATGATTATGGCCATTATTGCTCTCTTAGTTGGTCGCTCTTAGTCTTTTGCTAGCCTCCATAACCAAGTATAAGTTCCACTCATGCATCCAACTCCAAATAAAACCAAGTTATTCCAAAGAGTCCACCATATCTACCTATTAGTATTTTCTATTCCAAGTATATTCATGTTTTTATCTACCTTCCGAATTAAACTTGTTATGAGAAAACTAGTGATTAAAGCTCTCACGAACTTGATGGCACACTTTACTTTTCTTGCCCTTAATAAACTTGAACCATTGTGTCGTCTATGTTGTATATGTTTGCACTTATATGTTGGGGGTTAGCAGAACCATGCTGTCATGGGGAACGCATTCAACATTGCACTTGTACTTTGTACCTAGTTGATATCATGCTCTTTTGTCTATGGATGCCGTCGGTGTGAAATGAAAGGGGAGCTTGTAAGTCCATGGAGTTATGTATGTGTGTTAGAGAAACGCCTGGGCCGCCGATTTAATCCATGCTCTCATGGTGGAAACCTGTAGTGTAACCATAATGAGCTGTCTATGAAGCATTCTTCTTATAAAAAAGAGTCAGATATTGAGAAAAGGAGAAAAAGAAAAAAATAGAGATATGAGAAAAGAGGAAAGAGAGAAAAAAAGCACCATTTTCCCATGGTAAATAAGAAGATTGTTGAGATGCTCGTTGTCTGCTTGCTTGTCATTTTGATATGGGGATTCTTCTGTATCATCGGGCAAGGGGTACCCCGTTGGCGGTTCTCTATGATGCACATGTACTTACTATGACAAGAACTTACCGGTAACTAAACTTGAGTAGCATGAGGAGCGGACCTTGTATTCAAGGGACATGAGATTTCCAACTTATACTTTGTCAAGCATATACTCCATAGTTTGTTCACTTTAACCTTAATCACTTAAAGATGCTTATGATAGGGGCAATGCGAGCAGAAAGCTAATAAGTACCATAATTTTTGGAGGCTCTTTATGAGACTTGAATCCCTGATTCCTTCTATGAAGGCCTTTCTTTTACTTTTATGTTGAGTCTCCACCTTCTATCTTTATGCACCTATTGAGAGAGCATAGTGGCCATTCTTAGTTCTATGTGCATTGTCCCAAGACTTTTTGATTAATGCATAACTTTGATATTGCTTGTTCTTAAACTATTTGTATCTAGTCACCCTTATGAACTTTGAAGGTGTCCTATGCATTTGTTTGCTACTCTATGAGGGACAAGCTGAATGGCATTATGATATGTTTTCTTTATGTGAAACAAACAAATGTCTTGCAAACCATTGTTATTCATGAATCTTTTGTTTATGCCTTTTCATGTTACAACATAGTTGCTATGTCTTATTGTTAGAACTTTGTCTTCCATGCTATGTTGAAGTACTATGATCCAGCTATCAATGTTTTACAAATACTTTGATCAAGTTTATGATGGTGCATGTCACCTCAAAAATTATTCTTTCTTTTTATCACTTACCTACTCGAGGACGAGCAAGAGTTAAGCTTGGGGATGTTGATACATTGCTAACGTATCTATAATTTTGATGTTCCATGCTTGGTTTTTATCTACTTTCTTATGTTTTGTCCACACTTTGGAGTACTTTTTTATACACTTTCTTGGACTAACCTATTAACAAGATGCCATAGTGCCAGCTGCCTGTTTTCTACTGTTTTTGGTTTCAGAAAAGTCAGAAAATGAATATTCTCAGAATTGGACGGGACAAAATCAAAAGTCAGTATTTCATCGACAGGGACACGGAGCCAGAATACGAGACGGAGAGGGGCCAGGGGGCCACCACACCACCTAGCCACGCGGCCAGGCCTAGCCCACGCTAGGGGGTGGTGTGGCCGCCTAGGGCACCCCCTCGGCCTCCCCTTTCGCCTATAAGATGCCTCCGATACAGAAACCCTAAGGACCCGATCAAAAATCCACGAAAGAGTCTGTAGTCGCCGTCATCTCCATCCCTAGATCGGGAGGGATCTGAAGCTCTTCCTGGCACCCAGCCGAAGGGGAGAATTCACCCTGGAGGCCTTCTTCATCACCATGCAAGCCTCCGGTGTGATGCGTGAGTAGTTCATCCTGGGACTACGGGTCCATGTAGTAGCTAGATGGTTGGTTCTTCTCCTTTGTGCTACCATGTTTAGATCTTGTGAGCTTCGTTCATGATCAAGATCATCTATTTGTAATCCTACATGTTGCGTTTGCGGGAATCTGATGGAAATTGAGATGCTATTTCAGATTGATTATTGATTATATCATGTCATTGTTATTTGTGATCTTGCATGCTCTCCGTTGTTAGTAGATATCTTGGCCGAGTAGATGCTAGCAACTCCAACAGGGAGTATTTATGCTCGATAGTGGGTTCATGCCTCTAGTAATCTGGGGAAGTGACAGAAATCTCTAAGGTACTAGATGTGTTGTTGCTACTAGGGAGAAAACGGCAATCCTTTGTTCATAGAACAATCATATCGTTTACTTTACATGCAATGTGTAATGAAATTATCTATTGCTTGCAACTTAATACTGGAGGGGGTTCGGATGATAGCCTGAAGGTGGATTATTAGTCATAGGTGCAGTTGGATTATGGCCTATGTATAATGTTGTAATGGCCCATCAAATCTCATAGGAGTCAAGATGATTAGTATATGCATGTATGCTTTCTCGATGTTTGTCAATTGCCCCACTATAATTTGTTCACCCAACATGTCATCTATCTTAAGGCGAACCACCAATAGTGAACTATGGACACCGGTCCTTTCTTTTACCATCAATCTACTATTTATTGTTTTCTGTTTACTTTCTGTAAGCAATTACTATCTTCTGCACAATACGTTTAATCCTTTGTTTTCAGCAAAACTGGTGAGATTAACAACCTCACTGTAAGTTGGGGCAAAGTTCTGTGGTTGTGTTATGCAGGACTCCAAGTTAGCAACAACACCTAGGAGGTGTTTCCTTGCTCCTACTGGTTCAATAACCTTGGTTTCATAACTGAGGGAAAACTTGTTGTTGTGCTCATCATACCTTCCTCTTGGGGTTCCCCAATGAGCTTGACGTGTTGAGCCAATAATCAACCGTACGCGGTTAACGTTTCGAGGGGAACGTGGTTGATGTAGTCGTACTCATAGTCGACCTCAAGGTCGCGAAGCTCCTCGCAGGTCACCCCTTGCTCCTTCCTCATCGTGCAGCAGCTCCGGCTCACAACATTCAAGTGCCCCAAGTGTTGCGCCTCGTGTCTTCGTACACATCTGGTGCATGATGAGACCTCCGGCTCCCCGATCCCGCCGGGAGTGTGGAATTTCATATCTGGCTAGGAATCCCTGCAGTGCAACGGCGTACTACAGGTGTGCCTTGTTTGCATAGCCCAAACTTGGGCCATGGTCACAAGGGCTAGAGAGAGAGGGAAGGAGGAAGTCAACCAAAGGACTTCTCCAAATATTGGTGTGTCTCATCCCACCCATGGGCACCCCTTTATATAGGCTAAGGGGGTGTGCCTTTCTCAAAGGCTAAGCCATGTGGGACTAAACAAGGGGAAGATAGGAGGGGAGGCGCATGGGCCCTTAGGGCTTCATGGGCCAGCCGGCCAGGGGTGGGCCCCACCCTGCGCATAGCCCTAGGCTGGTCGGGTGGGCCCCCTTGTGGCGGCTGGGCCTTGGCCCTTCCCTCTTTCGGTTTTCCCTCATGGGCCCTTATTCACTAGGAAGTTTGGCCCATTACTAGAATAACCCTTCAAATTAGATTTTAATATTATATTTAATATTAATTACACTAATTAATATGTAAATACATATTAAAAACCTGATTCAACCCGAAACACCTTTCAGTTCCCCTTTCTATATCCTCCGAACAACTTCGGAATTCCCGGAATGATTCCAATCCTTTCTTCCTTCTCCGAATAGCTTCAGATCTTTCTGTGGAACAATTTTGGCTTTCTCTTTCTCTACTGTGATTCTGTCTTACGAATGATCACTATCATCGTACCCTTAAGTGTATCCTCTCACGGCTCGGGAATGCTCTAGACATGATCTATATCAATGATCAACAGAGGGACCAGGGATGTCCATGTGACCCCTATGCATTCCTGATGACAATGTCGTTTGAGACAGTAAATGTAGCATCCAATTTACTTTTGTTTCTTGATACGACTTGTCCGAGATCTGATCATTGGTATCCCATACCTTGTTCAATCTCGTTAACAAAAAGTTATATTTTCTTGTTACCGTTATATTACATCCTCGTGACTGAGTCACATGTTGCAACATTTATGGATGTAATCTCACCAAGCCGGCCGTATGTATCTTTACCCGTTATGTGGGTGAACAAATCCCGGTCTTGCAGTCACATGCCATCTACTGTCCCTTTGGAATACCCAACGTACACCTTTATGTCCACCGTATTACCAGATGACGGTTGATGCAGTCTAAGCAGCCTCGGAAAACAGTGAGTAATATGAGCTCATAGTCTAAGGAAAAGGAGTCTAGATTTAGTTGTTGCAACAATGAACTTATATGACTTGATCGTGTTGCAATCCTTCTAGGAATGTCCATCACATCATTCTCCAATGATATGACCCTGTTGTCAATTGGCATAAATGCCCATGATCTTGAAACCTAGATCATCCTCATGACCAATGAACTAGTATGAATAGAGGCTACTAGGGACTTGGTTGTTTCATACCACACCTGTACCAATGTTTCTACTTGGCACGGTTATAGCAAAATATGAAACTATTATAAACTAATTGAGATATGACAATAAAAACCTATTTATTATTTTCCTCTAGGGCATATCTCCTTCACTCATAACCATGGTGAGGGCGTTATGTGCTGCGGTTCGCGTGTAGGACATGTTCCTGTCCTGGATGAGCTGGGGCATCTCCTTGGCCTTGTCTCGCGCCTCAAAGCCAGCCATTTTGTTCATATCTAGAACCTTGAGTACTTCGCCAATATCCTCCAAAGATTGGCGGAAATCGTGAATAAAGTCGCCGACTTGTGTAAGTCGGCTGGTGCGAGACTCGGTGGAGGAAGAATCCAGTAAATTCAGAGGACTTGTGCATATAAGGAAAAGGTTAGAAAAAATGTCCGAACTCCTAGAGTCGGGAAAGCAGAAAGTCAGAAAGTAGGAAACATACCGAAGATGGCATCGTCAACTTTGGTCTTCTCCGCCTAAGGCTCTTAAGTTCAGCCTAGACTGCCTCGGTGATGTCCTTCTCTCTGAATAATGCATCGTTGATATCTGAGATTTTTTGATCCTGGGTCATGATCCTTCGATCACATTCTTCGATGGCCATGGAGGAGGATTCGAGGACTTGTGCAATGCTACGCTTGTGATCCGCCTTAAGCTTATTCAGCTCTCGACGTAAGTAGGCGTTCTCCACCTCTAGGGTCTTGAGATTTTCGGCCTCTTCAATCATGGCACATGATTGTTTGACCAGTGTTGTAAGCAAAAGAACAACAGTTGAATAGGTAATTCGAATATGAAAGCAAAAAAGAGAAAGGTTAAGGACTAAAATAATTACCTTCAGCCTCATCCCTTGACACCTTTAATTGAGCATTTTCAAGCCAGAGAGCCCTGATCTCTCTCCGCTTGTTACAAATATTCTTCAATAATTCCTAGTTATATGAATTAACTTTCTGTAAGTCAGAATAATACCCAAAGTCAGAAGTCTACTAAAGACTCGGGCTAATATTTTAACTAATATCAGCACGAGCCTTGGGGGCTACACTAGTTCATTCTTTGGCATCTTATGAAAGCATAAATCCGGATTGTCTATCCAACTCCATGCTTGGGGCTCGAGGATATGATATGAAATAAAGTAAAAAAGGTGAGTTGGAAATTTGACTTACATGATGTTCATGAGTAGGCTTGCTTAAGCTCATGTTCACCTCGGTGCTAACCTTCTCAGCGAGGGTAAGCGGGATTACCGATGGAGGAGGAACCACACCGGCTTTCAGCCTCTCGTCGCAAAGACGGATCTGCTCAAGAAGTTCAGAGTACTTGATGTCCTCTACTTCTCGTGCCTCCTCCTCGGCCGTGATGTTCTGGCTTTCCAAGCATTGCTAGGATAACCGTTGGATCTCCTCCGTAGATTTACGAGTAATGCCAAGTTTGGCAAGACCTGGATTGTTGAGTAGGTTGTCGGCAAAAACCTCTGTCAAGGGATCATTACCCTTTGAGGGTTCACCCTTATCAACTGTCGAGTCACCCATGGTGACGTCAGTCTGCGAACCAAGGTTCGCGGGCTCAGAATGAAGAGTCGGATCTTCTACGACAGACGGAGATGGAGTGATCTCCGGCGTTGTAGAAGGCTATGGGGCAGGAGTCAGAGGCGTTGTGGCAGGAGAAGTCAAATTCAACTTTGACTGGCGTAGGGGCCTTGACGAGCCTCCTTTCCCCTTGCCCTTGGTGACCTGTTTAGCTCTGAGGAGGTAACAGAACAAACATTGTTACACTTCAGAAAGAATGAGAAATAAATTAAAGAGACCTTGTGAAGAAAGTTACCTCTTCACAATGGGCACTTCCTTTGTGCCGATTGAAACTGGCGGAGCCTTACACTTTCGGGTAAGGGTCTCCGGCAAGGGGACCAGTTCTCCATCATCCTAAGATATCTCAGGAGGATATCCCTCAAGAGGAGAAAGCTCCGACTCGGGGAGGTCAACAAGCTAAAAAGAAGAAATATCTTAGCGTTGCAGGAAGAAACAATAATGTATAGATGAACACATAATTCGAGTTATTGCTGGAAAACTTACTGGTACAACAAGATTTTCAGTCGTATGCATGTCCAAAGATAGCTCCGGGATTTTGCTCTCGATCCGCTCCCTTATCAACCACCTGATTTGGGACTCATAGTCCTTTTCAAAGTAAGGACGGGAGCAGATCCGGTGGGTGTCCGACTTTCTCTTGGTAATGGAGTGCATGAGCCGGTCACCATGGTGTTGAAGAGGTTGGATCCGGCATGCCAGCCAGCAGTGGACTAAATCGGATCCTTTCAGACCCTTGTGCTTCAT
Source organism: Avena insularis (assembly GCA_023614405.1). Classification (NCBI taxonomy): domain Eukaryota; kingdom Viridiplantae; phylum Streptophyta; class Magnoliopsida; order Poales; family Poaceae; genus Avena; species Avena insularis. The sequence goes on from CM042689.1 coordinate 376,301,953, forward strand.
CAGATATTCGATCCGCCTCTTAGCAAGAAGTAGATCGTCAGTGAGGGCCGGAGGATCCGCATCCCAGGACTCTTGGGGCGTGGCGGCGCCATCTGCGAAAACCGGTAAAGCAGATGCTTTGCCAAGAGCCGGTCTGTCCTTGTGATAGAAGAACGTGGAGGGTCGTTGTTTCACCGACTCACTAGCCTTAATCCTAGGATAGAATCACTCTCTCCTAACAGAAAAGCTAAGAGTTCTGGTAATATAAGGATTACCGGCGGTGATAGAATTTCTCCGGGTATGAAAGTAATACCGGAAGAGTATGAGACTCCGCCTAATACCGAGATACCCCTCACACAAAGAGGCATACACACTCATCTCTAAAAGAGAGTTTCGGGGAGATGGTGGAGTTGCACTCAATAATGATCTATAACCTCAAAAAAGAAATCTGAGGGTGGAAAGATCAAATCTCTATCGAGGTGGGTGCCAAAATGCACTCGCTCATCGGCATTGGGGGTGGGGACGGCTTGGATGAAACCGCTCCGCCAGTCACCGACATGGAGGAGGCCTTCATTCTCGATGACACGGAGCTTGGCGTCATCAAGAACACATGGGATCTATACCTCGTGGAACTTCTCCTTCTCCGCCATAGGTGTTGTCGCTACCGTCACCGCTGCAGCCGAAGATGAACCCTCGGCCATTTTTTGGGCTCCGGTGACCTAGGGTGGGCGGTGCTGTGGGATTTGGGGGAGGCAGAGGAGCTCTGTTCACAGGATACGTCGAGAGGAAGGATTAGGAACTAGCGCTGGTGAGGAGGAAGGAAGAAATCTAGACCCCTTATATCCTTCACCTGCTCCAAGATTCGTGCAATGTAAACAATAACCGTGCCACACATCGTGGAAGGAGCTGGGTAACTCCCTCGCGATGATTACGCTACCTCGATCTCCGCGCATGCATTAAAATGATGCCTCGGTTCCGTGAATGGCGGACCCACCAACGGTCGTGCTGACAGGAATGTCTTTCAGTGACGTGACTTGACCTTGATTGATGTCAGGTTATGTCAGAGGCCAAGTTCCGGCTTAGTTTGAATTTCAAGCTGGAAACCTGAATAACGTATTCATAGGTCCGACTCGTTTTGAGACCCAGATCCTATCCTTCCTTTTTAAGTTTCAGGAACCCTTCAAGATTTTGCAAGCCGAAGATCTAGCTAGACGATGATGAAATCCGACTCCGGATCTTGGAGGCTTCCGGGGGCTGATGTTGGGGATATACTTTCCGGGTATCCTCAATATGCCTCACTGACCAGGGTGGCCCACTTTGGGTTAGAGCTTTGCGTCACGGGCGGCCCAGTCAGGGAGAAGAGACGGAGTCCAGTACGGCTACGGGAAGGCCAGAAGACTTACCGACATAGGCTTGTTATGTTACTTGTAGTTCAAGATGTACTCTGTAACCGACTCTTAGTCATAGCCGGATAGGTCTCTCCTGTAAACCCGAGGCCGGATATCTATATAAGTCGTCCTAGGGTAAGCCTTTGGGGCATCTCACAATAGTCTACAATCTCAACTCACACATACGAAACCCTTGTAACCCATATTTCGGCTCTACCATATTATTGGATTGCTAGAAGGAGTAGGATCCATCCAAAGTCAGAGGATTCGAACCTAGGTAAACTTGTGTGCTTACCGTCTCGGAATACCGTACGTCTCACACTCCTCTCTTTCGCACGCCTCGAGGACCCCCTCATGGCGTACTTGTCATCAATCCGACGACACTCGGGGAATTGGTTATGGAAGGATATTTGTCTTCTCCTCTTCAAGCAACCTGTAAACCAAAATAATTTGTCTTGTTTCCCTAACTCCACCAAGTGGTTGTCAAGCACAAGTTTTGTATTAGTAATATGAAATAAAATATAAAATAAACTGAAATAAAAATAGTAAATAAAGTAAAGTAATGCAAACTAGATGAGATATGTGAAGATAAAGTTGTTTTTGGGTTTTTATGAGTGATTGCAAGTAAGGAAATTATTTTTGTATTTTCAAAACATTAAATTGCAGAAAATGTGAAGGATACTAGATGCAATGGAAAGGTGTTTCTTATGATAAAAATCGGGCCGTGGTTCCACCATAACTCATATGGTGTCATTTCAACAGATCATGATGGAGCTCTTTTCAGTGTAAAAGCAGTAGTCAATAAAATCTTAATTTCAAAATATAATGACAATTTTATAAATAACACCATTGATCTTACCATGTCAAACAAGGTTTAATTATATCTTATGAATACTCCACATTTATATGGTTTATCGGGAGACATAAATCCATGGAACGTTTCCTTAAATCTTAGGCGTTTTTGCTAAACTTGTAACTCAAATGTTTTCTTTTATGATCCAATCATAAATTCTTTTTTTTTCTTTTTACAATGATTTTCCACTTCATCTTGAAATCATTTGAACATTTCCAAATGTTTCATACTTCTCCCGTATTAAGTAAATATACACATGTATTTACTCAAATTTTGGAGAAAGCATATGAAGTTTAAATCCATCGCTCGCGACCACACATAATGGACAATGTACATCAACATGCATTATGTCCAATAGGTTAGTCGTTCGTTCTTCTTTGTCCCATGAACGAGGTTTTAATTATCTAGGAAAGTTTCACAAGAGTCAAATGATCAAAATCAAAAGACTCCAAAAATCCATTAACATGGAGTTTTCTTCTTATTTTCTTTCTAATATAATTTAAATGGCAATGTTACTCAAAAGTGATATTCCAATCATTCGTCTTGCGACATTTTAGCATCAGTGTTTATGGACGTGATTTATCTAACTAGATTTATAAGAGTTCATCCATCTTGAATGGAATACAGTAATTATTTGAACAACCATCGTTCTCATAATACCAGAACAAAATAAAAAACTTGAGGGAAATCTTTGATATCAACGAGAAACACAATAACACTTTATTTGTTTTCAATGAACATCATCACATATTGTTTTTCTGGTTATTTAGGCCATTGCAGTTCATGAATTGTGTTGTTCTATATGACACTTCATACCAACAAATTCAGTATCCAATACCGAAGAACGACATTGTTTAACAAGCAAAGAATACACACATAACGTGTATATCATCTATATACCTAAGCTAGACTTTTCCAGTCTTTTTCCTTTTTGCCAAATATTTACCAGATTCTCTTTCAGCATTACCTTTCCTTCTTAAAAGAATCTATTAACATCAACAGTGGTTCCATACATATGACACATAGTCCAAAACATGTATAGTCAAATACTAATACCTTTGGACTTGCACTTTGAAGTTGATCACCATCATCAAATGTTTGGCGTTCTTTCAAAATTCATTCCTTTTAGTAATCCTTTTAATGTAGTAAACATTTTACCTACATCTTTTATCCATCCTTATCATGACAACTTTCATGATCAAGATACTATAGCTTATAAAGGTGAATCGTGAATATAACATTAGTTCCCAAAACCTTTTTGGGAGATCAGAACGCCTAGCGTCTCCAACCTTCAAAAAATTTCATATTATATGAGAACATGTATCTTACTAAAATTATATTCTATCATATTGCAACCAAACATTATTTTTGATATCACAATATCTTTCACACATGATGGTTCTGAAACAATTCTTTCAGCTCCTAGATAACCTTGATACTGAAGCAACTTTCGAATATCAAAGATCATGGAGGCAAGCATGATACTTGGATACTAATGTTGGAAATGTTACTCTTGATTCAATACTACTTACTGAATTTCACGGAGTAAGTGAGGTTTTGCTGAAAGTTTCCAATAGTATTTTAAACTTTAGATTGACACTCATAAAACAATATGATAACAATTCGTAAAGTAAAATTCCAGAATCCTATAGTTGTATTATCTCAATCATAGCTAAACACAAGGTAGTAAACGAATGCTAGTGACTGCAACCAACTATGCAAATTCACTTCGATTTAGTTTATGATAAATAGAGTTCAACTTTAATCATATTACTATGTGAACTCCCACTCAAAAACGACATCCCTCTAGTCATTTTTAGTGATTAAATGAACCAAATTCACTACGCCACGACCGATCATCACGAGTGGTGGTGCAGCTCCAGTGGTGAGCATCGTATGGGCATCATATCATCCATTTGACTCGTGCTTTACCTTTCGGTTCATGTTCTGAGGCCATGTATGTATATGCTAGGCTCGCCAAGTAGGAATCCTAGTACTCGCGTGTGTCAAACTGTCTTACACCCGTTGTATGCGAATGCAGATTCTATCACACCCGATCATCGCGTGGTGCTTCGAAACGACGAACATTCTTAATGGTGCATACTAAGGAAGAATATATTATTATCTTGATATTAGTGAGAGAGATCATCTTATAATTCTACCATCAAGTTCTAAGCTAGACATAAGCAAAATAAGATGCAAACAAACATCATATGCATAAAGTGATATGATATGGTTCTTGCACTTGATCACTATCTTGTGCATCATGATATGATCTCTATCATTCCATTTGTGTAGCGCCAAGGTCTATGACGCTCCCACTTTGTTATAATTTCCGAGGGTACCTAACCATACTAAAATTATAACATTAACCATATCATGACACATGCCCAGCAGAAATAAAACTAGACGCTTCTAATTTATCTTTTGCATATTTTACGTGGCTTTGGGATTTCGAAGATAGAATCGATCTTACCTACAAACAAGGAATCACAACGATGATAATCAAATTATTAGCAACCCATTGTAAATTAGATATCAACTATAGTGGGAGAGACGGTCACCCACTAGCCACTTATGCAAAACTAGTTGCATGTCAAGCGTGGAACATGTCTAATATGCGAGAACATGTAAAGTTAGTCCGGGCCGTTTCATTCCACTATGCCGATAATATCCAAAATACATGAAGGATATAATAACATGATGATCAGTACCCACATATTCATATGTTTTTTAACCGTACAAATCATCTATGCATAGACATGGCTTTGATACCACTGGTAGGGTTCGTTGCATAGAAAACAAAAAAAATCCTATGGTTGCAACCACCAAGATACATGTAACAGTTTCAGATGGACTCACCCTTGAAGACCGTAACGCGGGATAACGTTCCCGCAACAAATGTGGCTGTTGTAGAGTGTACATGACCTTCCTCAAGGATGTGCAGACGATCAGCACCACAAGAGGGTAGCGCCTCCATAATCGGTCAAACGTACGGTGTGCCGACGACTCCCAAACCCTTGCTCCAGCCATAAAACAGAAGTAGTGGATCCCCGGGAACTACAACAGCACTACGGCATGGTAGAGGTGATGGATGAGAAGATATCAAGTAGGACTTCGCCTAAGCACCTTTCTTTTGGCAATGGACCAACCTAGCAAGGGGAAAGATGCCATCCAAAGGGCATATGAGAGGAATAGTGAATGAGAGGAGGAGGAGGGGGATTTTTATAGGTGAAGGGGGGCACCCCCAAAGGTCCATAGCGTGGCAGCCATGGTGGTGCCCCCACCTATCCCCCATTTATGTTGGTGGACACTCCACTTATATAATTCACCTCCACTCATCCTTAATTAAATTCCCACTCAAGAAATCAAAGGTCTTTCCATTAAAACACTTTAATTCTCTTGTTTTAATGCAACTCAACTTAATGAACAGTTCATTTAATAAACACTTCATTTAATGAACACATTAACATTTTATTCTCTTGCTTTGTTTGGATACACCGAAACCATTTCGACAGAACAAATTCCTGCAATGTCCATTATCTTCTCATGTGTTTCCTATCCACTCAATTGCGTCGACTAACCTTAAGTCCATCTCCCTACGGGTTCGAGAACTAAGTAGACATGATCGAGACTTTTTCTGATCAATAATCATTAGCGGGATCTAGAGATCCATAATGACTCCCACTAGTTCCACGAAAATCCAATGATCGTCTGAACCTTTTTCGCTGTAATCAAATTCCTTTTGTCTCGCGGTATTTTACTTGTCTGAGATCCGATCATTTAGTATCATCCATACCTAGTTCAATATCGTTACCGACAAGTACTCTTTTTCTCGTTCCCGTACTATGATATTCTAATGATAAAATCACTTGCTTGCAAGCTATGTCAATGTGATATCGCCGAGAGGGCCCTTAGTATATCTCTCCGTCATATGGATGGACAAATCCCACTCTTGATCCATGAGCCTCAACTAACACTTTCCAAGTACCCGATGGCACATTTATAATCACCCTATTACGATATGACATTTGATGGAATCAAAGTACCTTTCCGATGAAAGTGATTGACGTGATCTCATGGTCTAAAGGCATTAAGTTACTACGAATGCGATAGCAATATAAACTTCAGGACTTGATCGTATTGTTAAATATACTATGGGTGAATGCTCATCATATCATTCTCCAATGATATGACCTTGTTATTAACAACATCCAATTTTCATGATCAGGAAACCTTTGATCCTCTGTTAATTAACAAGCTAGTATTAAGAGAGGGATTACTAGGAACCTTTTATGTTTATAAATCACACATGTATTAATGTTTCCTATTAACACAATTATAGGATGAAAAATAAATATTTATCATAAATATGAAATAAGATAATAACCATATTATTATTGTCTCTCGGGAATATTCCTTTCAGTTGGCTGCAGAATGCATCTCCAAGACAAAGATAAATCTCAAGAAAATACTATAAGGCATCTCTAGAGCACACTGAAACGTCAAGAAGGAGAGATTAGCCAACTCAAACAGAAAGTGGCCACATCCACTTTGCGTATCAGTCAATTGACTGCAGGATGGAATACACAAATTTCAGTGGCCTTTGATGCTGCCAGTGAACTCCAAAAGTTTGTGTGTTGGCACTTCATTCCAGAGGCAACTGATATTGATGGCAGTGAGATCAACATGATGTCACAACTGGATGTACAAGCTGAAAAACTTCTGCATTCGGCTATACAAGTAGATAAGAGACTTACTGGAATTCAAGATCGTGACGCATGCTCATACAAGCCTGATCCGATAGAACATGACTCTGACCTTGAGCTATACGATTATGAAGACAAGGACAACCCTTACAAGCACGACCGTGCTACTTTCTTATGGAAGAATTTGAGATCTCTTCAGAGGATAATGTTTGTTAAGCCATGTTCTATTCTGTTCAAGTTTATATAGTAATGTGGAACTGATTTCTACCTATGTCATATTCGTACATGTTGTGAACTTGCGATGATATTTGAAACATCATGTGTGATGCTTATTATGATTTATCTGTGATTTCTGTTAATTAATCTAATGTAACCCTAAATATAGAAACCGCTGGCTAAATTACTGCGGCTAGAACCATCATTGGGTGCACTAAAAAATTATGTTGTGCATGGGTATATAGGATGGCACCGAATTGTGCCGGCCACGCACAGCTGCCACGGCACCTCATCAGTGCCTTCCTACATGGACCGCGGCATAAACGATTTTCTGTCGCGAAAGCGCTAGTTCGCCGCCGTTGCACAATCCCCGACGCAATTATCCCTAACGGCTTTTTTTGTTGCGTCAACGCGAGCATGACGACTAAACCTATGTCTCGGTGTCTATAAGCGCCAGCGCCCGAGCTCCATGTTACAGTGGGAGTGAACCTACACAATAAAAGGCATTAGATATATTTATTTTACAAAAGTTAAAACATATTATATTTTAAAAAGGAGGGAGTATTTTTTATCATGGTCTCCAACAATTCTAGACTACTAGCGGCTCTAACAGGCTTGGCCCAAATCCTAGCTACCCTCGACGGGAAGGTATCTTCTCTAAGTCATTTTTTTTTCAAACTCGATCTGGCACCTCGCTTGTCAATTTTTGAACAATGACTAAATACAAGAGAAGTGCCCAATCCCTGGCCATCGGAAATCTGGCAAGCTTTTCAAGAGTGGGAACTGCCTGATTGTTTGTGTAAGTAAATTGATCACCTGACATATTTCATCGATACTTGATTTGTACCGTGTTACTTTCTTCGTTCACAATTAACTCGTTCTAGGTTTAGTCAAAGCCAAAGTTTACAAAGTTTGATCAGTAATATAAGAAAAACATCAATATCTATGGTTACAAATGCATACAATATGAAAATATGGTTTACGACAATTCTAATACCACCATTGTCCAAAAATAAGTAATTTGGATTTTTCTAGATTTGCATGTATCTAGACATGTTTTAATGTATGGATACATTCGAATTTAGACAAAACCAAGTAAAATAGTTTTACATTGTTAATGCTAATATTTTTTCCTAAATATTTAGTCAAAATTTACAAAATTTGACTTTGGCTAAACCCAGGATGCGAGGTAATTGTATACATATGTGTTAATGATCTCAACTTTGTATAGGTACGAATGCATCAAATTTTTACTATTAAAAACTAGTTAAATGTCCGTGTGTTGCTACGGCTTTCTGAGTATTTTTTTATTCTTACGGGTGCAACAACGTAATTAATGTGTTACGCAAGAGTTTTCGCTCACCGGCAAATATCGCTTTGTGGCCCATGTTGTTTGGTTATTCTGAACATCTACACCATCCATTAATCTGGCTCGAAAAAGTAGATGTAACTCTTTGAGTCAAAAAAAACAAATATACAGGAAACAGAACAAATAGTTGAAGACAATTTCGATTTAAAAGAGCAAAAACTCTAAAGAAACCTAGTTTGGCTAGTTGCGGCCTAGTTCAGGTTAGAACTAAAAAGGCTACATAACTGAATGAGTCACAGACTAACATATGACTTAATAAGAAATCTGTAGAGAGAAAAAGCGTTTCGATACCATGAATTCTTTGAGCCAAATCTCCCGCCTACATGCTTTTATTCTCCTAACGAGAACTTACAATTGCATGGAATGCCTACTTGATTGGGTTTTCATTCTTGTTCATCTTGGAGAAAAAATATAACAACACGCATTAATTTGGAAAAACCATTCTCCTTATTTCCAACATTTTTCAGAAACATGCCATAACCCCTACAAAATTTTGGACATCAGATAAACTGGTGTACTTTTGTGCCGATGACACTTCTGCTTCTCCTAATAACATAGACGGCAATGACATTGTCTATAGGTTGGTCACAGTTTATGTTTATATTTTTTGAAGGGAGAGAGAGATTTATATCACATTTGAAACAGAGCAGAGTTATAATGACAGGAAAAATAAAAAAGGGGCAGCATAAATCAAAATTAAACTTCCTGCAGTTTGCTCCAGCTTGGCCATCTCAGGGGCTGCCGAGTTGCTCTCTCTTTAACATAGTTGCGCCATTGGGATCGAAAAACAGCAGCACGGTCAGTCTGAGCTCAATTGGTCTAGTGTGCTGAGACATCATATTCAGTGTAGCCTATGAACAGCTGCAGTGAATTCAGATTCTTCATCAGGGCCAGTCCACACATGCGAGGCTGCACCGAGGCCGCCACCGTGCGCTGTTGCTTCTAGGACTCGATCTGGGATCATGCTGCATCGAGGACATTGTCGACCTTGGCCTTCGGGTGACCACTTCCTCGGGTTTGTACGTCCTTCCGTTTTTCACATTGGTTGCACATGTCCAACAGAAAGTAGCATGGTCTGCGTCGAGGCTTTTCAGCCGGAAAACATGTTTTGCAGTTTACCACTGACGTGTTATGCGGTGCCACAATATGCGGTATTGCTAGAGTTAGGCACCTTTATTTTCCTTAGAAAGCACGCACCTCAGCCTGGTTTCAAAAACAGGATAACTCAGCTTAGTTTTACTTACAGTTTATCACATTTGGTAGAAGTTGAGCCGGTGCCAGTAACTTTTACGAGTACTAAGCCATAGCCCCTAGCGGTGAAGATCAACTTGTATCCTATACTATGATTGTTAACTGATGGATGCTTTTTAATGAACAAACTAATCGACTGAACTACTACTAAAATCAACCAGGTGTAAGAAATGAGCTGGAATATTCAGGGAAGACCAGAAGGTCCATGAAAGGAAGACCAGGAGGTCCATGAAAGGACTTCAGATTAGGACAATGGGTCTTTTTCAATCGGTTTATCATGCTTTTTTTCACTGTATATGGCTTCTGAGCATTAAGACTACACCCTTGTCCCTACGATGTTATAGGATACTAAGAAGTATAACAGGAACAAGCAAATACTAAAAATAGAGCCATACAGGGAAAATAAATTATCAAATTTCTATGTCGTACATGATTGGAGAACTCGAAATACTGGACATTGTAGTCATAATCGAGTCCAAGGAACGTTGACTAAATTGTACCTTCCCGTCGTCGTGGAGCACTGCATCGAGCATAGAAAAAGAATCCCAAATCACATTTGGAGACCAGGAGCAGAAGACGGAAGGCGCGCGCTGCCAGATACGTCGACGTGCTTCTGCCGCCACGAGCATGGGCGGGCCTAGAGTTTTTTCAATGGGTATTCAAAATTAAAATAACACCAAGAACCGAATAAATATTAGTGAAAGAATCCGTGTTTTATACAAATTAAAACTGATTTTATGGCTCTATCACATGTTGTTACAAGGTTAGCCAAAAAAATTGGGTATGCAGCTGCATACCCATGAATACAATTGTGCCCGCCCCTGGCCACGAGAAGCATATCAACGCTAGACTTGGACTCAGAGCGACGAGCTAGCCGACGTCAGCAAGGCGCAGAGCACGGCGACAGCCTGCGTGGCAAGGGGACAGAGCTCGGTGGAGAGAGGAGGTCTGGCGAGGGTAGTAGGAGCGGAGGGGTGGAGAAGCTCCGGTGGCGGGGAGGAGGTCGGGAGGGGAGGGGAAGCAGCGGGATGAGATTGACTCAGCAATGGCAACGTAGGTAAATATCTCAGAGTGGCAGGGGCAAAATCGCCATTTTATGGCAGACAGAATCTTTTGGGGACGACCAACATAAGCCAATCTTTTTAATAATATAGATAAGCATAGCATATTTTCTCCATTTTAAAGAATAAATATAGCAAAATGATATGTCCAACATTTGTGTCAGTTTCGTATATCTATCCTTATAGCAAAAATTGTCCGTGCGTTGCCACGACTAAATTTTTTATACCAAATATGTAGATAATAAATTATTTAGTACTTCCTCTATCTCAAAATAGATGTTGGAGGTTTGTCAAAATCTAGATGATCTATATATTTAATAGTGTCTAGATTCATCCAAATTTTAATAAATTTGTGACATCAATTTTGAGACGGGGGGAGTATTAAATTTGCAAAACACTTTATATATTTATTTTTATTTCGCAACTACTTTGTATAGGAGTATCTCACCCCCTGAAACAGAGTAATCATGATACATGATAGTGGTTTGCAAATAGTGAATTTTTCGAGCAGCAATTTAACTGAGGCCAAGTGGCACCATCCTTAGTAGAAAATGGGTGATTTACACTTCACAAGTCCATTGTTTAATTGCAGAAAAATATTATTTGGTGCGGTGTTTAAATATTGTTAAGAATACTAGGCATGGCCTTGGTAATGCCATCACTACTCAATTTTTAGTCACATGCTGATGGTCAAATGCCTAAGATTCAGGGTGATAGGTAGTTGCAGTTAAGAAGATTTTAGTAGTCCACCATTCCAGACTTGTCGTGAGAATACTCATTGCACAAGCATGTGGTCTGTTGTTTCATCCTCTTGAAGACAGAGAACATGGCGAGATGGTCGCGTGTAGCCCCCTGCAAACCCTGCAGTCAGACGTCCATATCCTGTACTTGAGAGCAAGCTAAATGAAAACCTTACAATTCATTGATGCCTAGCTCTTTCTAGATGGCATTAGCAAGACCAAAAACTCTCCTTGTCCTGACATAGGATCTTGTAGCTAGATTCTACAGTATAGGGGCCTGATCATAATAACCACAAACCATAGTCTAACGTACTGAAGCAGATCAGAGAAAGAGAAATTACAACAATTTCTTGTACGATATCTGTCATAAGGAGAACAAGCTATCCATCGCCTTGCTATATGATCCATCTGAAGTTTCCATCGATAGATATGGACATCCGTGCTGCGGATCAGCATGGGAGACACGGTTCGCTGGCGTTACCGCTGACCCAGCGCGACCAAGCTCGGACCAAGGCATCACGCCACACTCGGAGAGAGCAGGCACGGAACCAGGGAGCCACGAAGCACAACGCCTGAGCTTGCTCGCACGGCAATGGTGGGAATAGTGGGTATGGCCTTGGTAATGCCATCACTACTCAAATTTCAGTCCCAAGCTGATGGTCAAAGTGGTAGGTTTCCATCTAGCAGTACATAGCTGAACGAATATCGCCGGTGAATAAACAGTACATAGCTGAACGAATTTCCTCAACAACCAGTAGATTAGCAGGCTCGCCATCATCATTGCTAATCCAAAATTTCGTGGAGCCAGGAGAACATTACGGGGACCTTCAAGATGCCTCTAAAATCTCGTGTGCTGTCACCTGAATGTCTGTTCTTATCCAAACATACTCCGCACTTGTATAGTTTCCTCCATTTGTGATTCTAAAGATTTAAGATTTGGGGTCCGGATCCTGTGAAAGATTTGTGTGATGTGATTTCCTTCGACCACTCTCCTCCCCTGACTCCTCTGCTCGCCTCCTCCCAAACTCATGCCCCAACCTCCATGGCCTCCCCTCCCCGTCCCCTACCTCCTCCTCCTCGCACCCCATGGATGCACTTCGCCAGCTCGCCTTCTACAATTCTCGCGCCCCGCCCCATGGCCTGTAAAAAATCCCGTGGCCCCTTGGCCTACCCTCCCCTTGTCTTCGTCTCCGGAGCCATCGGCCGCGGGGAGCGCCGTCTCTGGCAGAGTAGCGACGGCGGCCATGGCCTCTCGCCCCGAAGCTTTGCCGTCGGTTGGTTCAGGGTGGGGTTAGCCAGGAGGAGGAGCTGAATAGAGGCGAACGGTCGCCGACTCTTCATCGCGCACTCATAGTACCCGCTCGCCTGAGGAGCGCAGGGGACTGCGGAGGCGGCCAGTTGGGGAGGCTGTTGATGCTCCGTTCGTTGGAAGCGGCGCATGTGGGGCTGGAGGCGCTCCGCTAGGAGGAGGGCGTCTGCTAGTGGCAGCGGGAGGGTGGCTTGGATGGGGCGGGTGAGGGAGATGGGAGGGGCGGCGGCGACCTGTGCTTTTTTTTTTTTTTTTACAATCAATACCACGTTATATTCAAAGTAGCAAATAGTATAGAGATACATAAGCTGACTCCATCGATTATAACTCTAAAAGAAACTAGCAAATCTTTGAGGTCTTCAATCTCTTTCTTCTTCCAAGACATAATCTTGCACTTTTCTGAAGACAGCCAAACACCGACAAATATTAAACCATAACCTGTAAATACCAATGAAGGTTCTCCCATAATTTTTTGAACCGCAGTACCAAGGCTACGTGCACGCGCGCAACCATTAGGGTAATCAATCAACATCGGCAAGAGATCCAACACAAGTATTTTAGGGAAAATTAACCGAACAGCCTGATCGTTGGCGAGCAAAATCTGAATCACCATTGTCGAGGATGTAGCAGCCGGGACAAATATTGCGAGGATAATCCTCCTCGCGACAACCATGAGAAAAAGTCCAAAATCGATCCGGTGAAGGAAGATCTGAAAGACTGTACCTATAGAAACTTAATCTTTCAACACCACCATTGACGCCGGCAAAGAGATCTCGTCGTCGAACGATATGCCGAAGATCACTTATTGTAGAAGATGCCAACTCCATTAAGAAGATGACAACCAAAATACTAATCTAATCTTGAAAATACTACTTTTACTAAAAACTCCACCCATAGATCGGGTTCCCCACCCTCCGATGCCGGCGAGACCGGCCGGAGGATGGAGAACCGATCTATGGAGGAGGCGGAGATGCTGTGGCTAGGTCAGGAGAGGAGGCGGCGGCTGAGAGGAACAGATAGAGACATAGAGTTGGTGGGTGAGAAACGTGAAATGGTTTTTGACCTGTGCTTTTCTAACTTGTGGCAATCTGTGCTAGGGCTTCACGTAGCGGGAGCTTTTCTTCGTTGGCTGTTTTCACTTATCGGTGGTAGAGAAAGTGTAATTAGTTAAGCGGTGACTTATCGTACCGTTAGATGTATATTGGATGGTCAGGATGATTTCAATGTTTAATGTTTGAGGGTGACATACGATCACTAACTCTTTTTTAATCTCTACTACGAGTATTTAAAAAGGAGGAATTTCCTCTGTTTCCTCCGGTCGCTACGTTTCGTCCAACATTTTTTAGACTGTTTTGCCCTCCCACTAAATCTCTACTCCTCTATTTTTTTCTCTACTTTCCATCGTCGCCGACATGTCGATGTCTTCGTCCAACATTTTTCTCGCTTGCGCATCGCTCTACCAAAAAAAAAGTTTCGTCCTAAGTGCCCTCTCTCCTCGCACACGCGTAGCACCCGACCTGGTCGCGTAGGGTTCCTCGACCCCTGGACATCGCCGCCTCCTCAACAGCACCACCACCGCCCCCAACGCAGCCTTGAGTAGCAGCCCAGCGTCGCCTGCCCTGCTCCGCATCGCACGCATACGACTGTTCTGCTGCACGTACTCGCCCACCTGCTCGCCAACGAGCACCTCCTTAATATCTCGTCTCCGGCAAGGTCCTCCTTCATACCTCGAGCAACCAGCGCCGCCGGCAGGATTGGGGGATCCACGAGGCTGTCATCGCCGGCACGACCCCCATCCACGAAGTCTTGGGTATGTGACCAACCACCACCACGTCGTCCTAATTTGATCCTGTCTAATATGAAAGTGCCAATTTTTTGTTACTGGTCAGATCGCGGCATGCTTGTGGCCAGATCCGTCAGTACATTCTTGTATGTTCTGGATGGTGTTCTTGATTAGTGCAGGGAATAAGTGCATGGTTTTGGAGTATTCCAAGTAATAGATTGATGCAAGATTTCAGTCAGACGGATTTGTTGGTCCAAGATCTTTCAGATGGACTTGTTTTTCCAAGATTTTTCCTTATTCCACTCCGATCTACTTCCATTTTTCCAAGCCCAGCACAGTAGATATTAATAGATATAATGTTGGATCTCTATTCTCCATTGGCCATCGCTCATGAAATGGACGCCTCAAATATTGAGTACGTTTGTGGATGGATTTCTGGATGAGTTTTGTCCAATTAACTAACACGTAACTGCAGGTTCGTAAGATTTATGATTTCCTGCATTGTCATGGTGAAGCAAAAGTATAATTTCAGGGTTGTCATTGATAAAGCAATTTGGTGAGTTTTTTTGGACAATATATATTTTTTGTGATTTCAACTCCTAATATTCTAAGTCAATTATCAGTTTTCCGGACCCGTATCTAATTTAGCTGCTATTTTGTACAAAAGTTTGAGCTTACCAAGTGTGGAAGGTCTAGGCAAAACTAGGGAGAAAATAAGAATGTATACAATGAAATACTTCTCCTCTCGATAAAAACGGAAGGAGATAGGCGGCGGTCGTTCACACACAATCACCATGGATGCTGCCATGGTATGTACTTCAGTTACCTAGAGCAAACAGTAGCAATTGTATATGTATAGTTGATAATGTTTGTGTTGCTGGGAAATTTTTATTCTTTGCTAAAGTTTTTACTGGTTGCTTACTTGCTTTAATCCCACACCTGCCGGTATAGTCTTTTCTCAGATTCAGTTTACTCATATTATTCTCTTTTAGGTCTATTAGGAATTTCAGCTCTGCGCACTATTGTAGATTAGTATAGTTGAGTATTGTTTTGGCATCTGGCATGACAATATTTTCTGATGAAGATCGAATATCCCTTTGACCTTTCTTGTCTTTGCCAAGCAGGGAAACAATTTAGTCAGTCTGATGGAAATATTTCCACCGTGTTGAGGAGCATAATTTGGCACGAACTAACAAATTCTCAGGTTGCAACTTATTGCGGTTATTGCTACTATATACTCCTGATTGGTACAATTTATAATGCCTCCTCAGGTGCCTCCCCGCCTCCCCCTTGATTGTCCCAGTCCTCCACCCCACATCTCAGGGCATGGAGTCCTGCGCCCTCCCCAGATCGTGAGCAAGAGCAGCAGCACGGAAGCGTATCTCGAGGCCTGGATCTGGGCATAGGTGCCCGAGATATAGGCATGGAGGCCTGGATCCGACCTCCTCCTTGATTTTCCCCATTTGATCTTCTAAGGTGAATTTGTGGATTTTTTTAAGTAAATTGCATTTTAATTTCATGGATCTATTTGGATATGAATCTATGCTATAGATAGCATGACAATTATCCGTACAGGTTTGAGAATATAGAGGAGTGCGCACTATCTTATTCTGGTATAGGGCATATACATACTCCACCTATCCTCTCCTAACACGTTGAGGTAGTTTTAAGCTTGGCTGATACCTGAGGTCTAGAGTTTAGGCCGAGATGCGGTTGCTCGGTCGCTTCACAGCGGTAATCGTCATCTTAGCCAGTGCTGCTATCCACGCTGGCAACTCAAGCCACCTCCAGTCCAGTCAGTTGAGGTCTCTTAGAATCTGTATTTACTGAAAATTAACTTAAACTGTTCGGGAAATTATCATGCATGTGACTTTGCTTGAGATATCAGGCATGGGAAGATAAAGAAGAGTTGTGATGTCGGTATCTATAAAGTATGTATCAGTAGATATGTTGCGCAATTGTGCAAATGTTACCGAGCTTTGAGCTGTGAAGTTGAGATTCACGCTGATGGATAGAACGCTTACACGGCGCAAGTTTTAGTTCAAGGAAAGTTTTACTGAACTATAACCACTTATTGAATGATAACCAAACATCAAGTATGACAACTAAAGCTCCATATGAAGCGAACACTGATTTTACACGACAACAATGAATCTCCTGCCTTCCTAGATAGATGCCAATGCACCAGTTCAACAGACAACAGTCTGTTTTCTGTCCTCCAGTGGTTTCCTAGACATTAGTTTAGGATATACGATATTTGGCTGAAATGTGGATTTTTCACTCCAATATCCATTGCTGCTCGGTGTCCTTTGTGCAAGTTGCGCTTATCTGAATTCCATGCAAAGTCAATTTTTTATCCTAATATTGTTGCATAGATAACTTGTCCTTTTGATGTTCTGATCATAGTACTCATGGCCTTTTGTAGATTGACGAGCTTGTGAAAGGAAGAAATGTAAAGATGAATACTTGGGTGCCAGGCAGAGAAATTAATGACTTAGGTGTGGTCAGTGATTAAACATGAACAACATACAATATAAATGCATTTATAAATAATTTTGATAAATAACATCAGTTATGTATATCATAGGATACAAAGGAGCATCTTAAATTGATTTGTGGCCGACTTAGCAAAGTTAATGGTTCAGTGCATTTGTTACTGACTTACTGGGAAGGTTCTGGAATATTCTCATGTCATATGTTGAACTTCTTTGTCATTTCTGTATCTGGCGTCATGCGAAATTACAAGCTAACAATGTTTCTACTATATGCAGGTGTATGTATGAACTTTTACAATATCACTCCCCCCTGTGCAATTAATTTTCTCTTGTGAAGGCCAGTAAGGTGCCTTCCCACACTATGAAACCAAAAGTAGACATCATATTTCACATTGAGCGGACTGGTGCTCGTGACCAGATGAGAACATCGAGGAATATGATTGGAGTCGAAAAGAAAATGACTTGGGCTAGCTGGGTCTAATTTGATACCAAATGTTTTGGTTTCATACTTCCATTATTCTTGAGGTAAGAGTGATCTTTAGTACACATATTGTCTGGCTACTTTTCATTTTTTACGGGACACTGATGCTCTAATAATCATCTATTATAGTTTAAATTTTAAGTTCTATGGGACAAAGGTGCTTCTATCTTTAATAATCATCTTTTACACTATGAAATTGTGAGAACACTTGACCTCTTAATCATGAACACGTTATGCACTCTATTTATTGCATATTGAGTTATCGACTAGCCAATAAAACTTTCAATGCATGTCAGCTGGAACATTTGTGTATTTATCTTTGTGTTTAGGCAATTGATTGTTGCTTGCTATCGAACATGTGTATTTCATGAGTGATTGAGCAATATTGTGTGCCTGATTAATCTTCTATTCTCCAGGATCCATGTAATCTAACTTGGATGATTCTATCTTGTTATGCAGAACAAGTACCAATTGTTATATCCTACCATAACATTGTTGCTTCAGTCCTCCTTTTTATGTTAGCTTGATATTTCATGAATTATCATGGCTCATTGGTTTGGTTTACTCTAGCAAATCATTGGGTAGCAATGAGGAGCATTAAGATGCCATTATGAGGCTGCAGAGAACGACCATGTTTAGCAGGATTTAGACATGTGCCTTCCTCGGTGCATAACGATCCCATCATAACCGCTGCCATCGCTAGATCAAATCCACTGTCCTTTCAGTTTTCATAATATTTCTACCTCTTATTCCATGATTTTTAGACAATATGATCAAAAAATTAATTGATTTGATGGTGTACTATAGGTGTCAGCCTTTTGTTGGATATACGGAGACTAGCGAGAAAGCTTTGTTGGTGCTGCTGCCAAATGTGGAGGCAAGAGTGTTCTTATTAGGCTATTGCGAGTATGAATGCGAATCAGTTGATGCAGCACCGTTTCGTATGATAACGACATTGGGAACCTTGATAAAGATTCAGAGAAAGTACTTCTCTTCGTAAGGTGGTTATTTTGCATAGCTGAATGGCCCCTTTTGCATTGCTATGAAAGCCTTTCAATTTCAGGCAAATGATGAAACATATTGTTTCCTGTCTGAAGCATGTACTTAACCATGTACCTATACCACAAATGTTCTGATTTAGTTTGAGTAATATCACTGAAAAAGCCTATTTGAATTCTGATCTCTGGTCAATTTAGTAAAGTTACTCATACTGATTCCCATTTAGTTTATGTGGTGTTCAATCTTGGAGAAGCGTATTAAACGATGGATGAGAATAAAGACCTACCCAAGTAGGTAGTATATCCAGTTGAAAGGTCTAACTTCATGCAGTTGATAGATTTGGTCGAGTAAAAAAAAGGGAGTATTTTCTTGGTTTGTGAAAATACTTGCAAACTGGTCAATAAAATAAAAAACTTAATAAATCAATCCCTCTCTAGATTTTTATTTGTTATCCCATAGCAACGCACGGGCATGTAACTAGTAGTAATATAAAGATAAGTTGGTGTTGGTACGTCCACTTTGATATCAAACATCCACTTTGACATCAAACATTAGAACAATCTAAACCGTACGATTGCTTGTGCATCTAATACATTTGTAAACAATAGTTAAGGCAGTATATTATGTACCATCAATTAGGAAATATGCTAATCATCTGTTTCCCCTAAAATTTCTTGACTTTTGGAAGAAAATGTCTCTAAGGAAAGGGTGTGGGACAAGATAGGAAACAAGAGTAACCCCAGATCGGTTTCGTCCTGATATTTTGAAACAAATAGAATTAATTATTAACTGGCGATCATTTTTATCCTATTATTAGTTTGAAAAAAACCTAATCCATCGTTAACTTGCGGGATGTATTCCCGACTGTATTCATGCAGATGCATGCAGCAAGTCCAGATATGAGCGAGGCGTCAATGCTCCAGATATTTAACAGGCGACCTTGGCTGCGAAAATTTTGACTGAATGATCGGTTTTTTGAACACCGTTTTTTTGGACAATTCAATTTCCTGAGCACAAGAGTTTTCTTTTCTGTGAGTGAGGCATGCAACAGAAATAAAAGGAGAGGTTGTATCTCCCGCTAGGGATTCTCTTCATTATCTCTCGTGAGACCACACAAATGCATCACCAGCGGAATTGGTGGATCAATTAGAACCACTTTTTTCTGCGGATGACTAACCAGAACTCAATCCGAGAAGGGAAAGAATATGTATTCGATCTTAATTACGATTACGATTAGGTAGTTCTCGAGCAAGTTTGGTACTCCCGCCTTGCCTTAAACTCCTAGGCTGAATTGGTTCGCATCCACATTCCCAGCTCGGCCGGCATGACCTCAGAAACACACAGTCCAACTTGGGTTCTACGAGCAGGTTTGCATAAAGAAAATGAATCTTTAATTTTTTATTAATACATAGTATTTACTCAAAAAATGATTCTTTAATATTTTTATTTAGATATATTTATGAAAAAATGAATCTTCAAAACTTTATTAAGACATATATTCGTATGTTTCATAGGCCGCTCCTAATGACATATTGAAAAGGACCACGTATGGTATGGCCTAGGGCCCTTCATCATCAGAGGCTGAGTAGATGATATGCACATTTTAACGCATGACCTAAGTATATCAGATCAGATGGAAATAATAGCGGGTTGACAATGTAAGGTGTGGTAGATATAGAATAGAAGCAGATTAGATCACATCTTATTGCACAAACAAGGAAAACCGAGTTTGTAAATGGCCAAAGTACGAGTACATGTGGGAGCAAGACAGTTCGCTGCATGACGAGATTGCACACACTTGGTCGTTTTGTAAAAGAGCCACTGACCTGGCGAACATCAAGAACAACCTCCAAATGACCATGACTTCCCTCAAATCTTGGAGCAAGGTGCATTTTGGAAGAGTTGACAAGAGAAATAAGTCGCCTCAAGAATAAGCTGGAAGAGTTGTACAGAGTGA
The DNA here is from genome assembly GCA_023614405.1 of Avena insularis. NCBI lineage: Eukaryota > Viridiplantae > Streptophyta > Magnoliopsida > Poales > Poaceae > Avena > Avena insularis. Next base: position 376,322,543 of record CM042689.1, read on the forward strand.
ATCCAAATGGGAATAATTGCTCTGAAATAAAACATATCCATGCTGGATGAAATGTTGCTTAGAGAGGAGATGCTATGGAAACGGAGATCACGAGTACAGTGGCTAAAAGGAGAACAGAACACACAGAAAGGCAACTTGGAGAGCAAAGAAAAATACTATCAACACTATGAAGACAAGTGACAATAGGCTGTTGCAACACAAGGATGAGATGCTGCAGTACGCTGGCGACTACTTTGCAACCTTGTTCACTAAAGACCAGCAGGTTGAGCCTACTGACCTTCTGGACTTGTTCGAGCCAGTGGTCAACCAAGATATGAATGTTGCCTTGCTTCGAGGATACACTGACAAGAAGATTGGAGACGCTCTTTTTCAAATTGGGCCCCTTAAAGCCCCAGGACCTGATGGCTTCCCTGCGCGCCTTTTTAAACGTAATTGGGCCACGCTGAAGAATGATGTGATGCTGGCAGTTAGAAACTTCTTCAACACAGGTACCATGCCTCTAGGAGTAAATGATACTATTATTGTCCTTATTCCAAAATCCAATAATTCTCTGGAATTGAAAGACCTCGGGCCTATTTCTCTGTGTAATGTGGTTTATAAGGTTGTGGCTAAATGCATGGTTCACAGGTTAAGGCCTTACCTCAATGAGCTTATTTCGGATACTCATAGTGCCTTCATCCCGGGAAGGTTAATCACAGACAACACCCTGGTAGCCTTCGAATGCTTCCATACGATCCAGAGAGGTAAAGGCCAAGCCAAGGACTTTTGTGTTTATAAGCTTGATCTAACAAAAGCTTATGATAAGGTTGATTGGAGATATCTAAAGGGTGTGCTTCTCAGAATGGGTTTTGACCATAAGTGAGTGAAGCTTATTATGGAGTGTGTTACGTCAGTAAGGTACTCCGTGAAGCTAAATGGTGACATCTCCAAGCAGTTTATACTTTCTAGGGGATTAAGACAAGGGGACCCTTATCCCCTTACCTTTTCCTCTGTGTGGCCGAAGGCATGGCAAAAATTCTTCAAAGAACTGTATACCTAGAGGAACTGAAAAATCTTAAGATATGCAGAATGGTGCCAGGTATCTCCCATCTTATTTTTGCCGACGATAGCCTCCTGTTTTTCAAAGCCAATACCCAACAAGCAGAAGCCATTAAAAAGCTCTAACTATGTATGAGAGATGCTCTGGTCGGCAATTGAGTGTTGGGAAATGTTCCATCTTGTTCAACAGTACTTGCCAAGAGGAAGAGAAACAGGAGATAAAAATGTGTTGGGGATTCAACACAGCACATTTGAAGAAAAATACGTTGGATTCCCTACTCCTAATGGAAGGATGAAGGCTGATAAGTTCCAGCCTATCAAGGAAAAATTTACCAAAAGACTTGGAGGTTGGAATGAGACCCACATGGCTATGGGCTCTAAGGAAATTTTGATCAAAACTGTAGCTCAGGCTCTTCCTATCTATATTATGAGTATTTTCATCCTACTTGTGAGGTTTCATGAAGATTACATGAAAGTTATTAGGAGTTTCTGGTGGGGTGAGGACGAGGGCCATAGAAACGTTCACTGGACTAACTGGGATAATCTTACCTTACCAAAAGCTCAAGGTGGAATGGGGTTCAGAGATACTCACCTCTTTAATCAGGCTCCGCTTGCTAGGCAAGCATGGAGAATTTTAATTAATTCATCTAGCCTCAGTGCCAGGTTGCTAAAAGCTAGATACTTCCCGTCTGGAAATTTCCTGGATACAGTTTTCTCTGTGGATGCTTCTCCTACGTGGAGAGGGATTGAACACGGCCTTCAACTTAAAAAAAGGCATAGTATGGAGAATTGGGGATAGGGAAAATGTTGACTTCAGACGACGAAATTGGATTCCTAGAAGAATGCCCTCAAATACCTCCGTCACCATAAATCACTCTAGAAGCAGGAAAGTAAAGGATTTGTTTCTCCATGGGACTAGACTATGGGATGAAAATAAGATAAGGGATATGTTCCCGTCTAACAATGTTGAGGATATTCTGAAACTGGAAGTTATGCAGCATGGGGAAGACATGTTGATGACCCACAAGTATAGGGGGTGTATCACATTATTTTCAAGGGAAGTGAAACCCAATTTATTGGTTCGACAAAAGGGGAGCCAAAGAATATTTATAAGTCTTAACAACTGAGTTGTCAATTCAGCTGCACCTGGAAACAATCTTGCTCACAGCAGTTTATCAGTAGCAATAGTTTTGTAGTAGCAATAGAGTAATAGCAGTAGTAAAGTAAAGATAGTAGTAACAATTGCAATAATAGTAGGATTAAAGCGCGGTAGGCATACGGATGGATGGACGGACGTTGCATGGACAAGACAATTCACATGGCAATCAGGACATAGGGCATTTGCAGATAAATAAGATAAAGCATCCAAGTACTAAATAATCTTAGGCATGTGTTCCATATAGTCATACGTGCTCGCAATGAGAACTTGCACAATATCTTTTGTCCTGCCAGCCCGTTTCTAGCGGGGCCTCAAGAGAACTACTGGCAATTAAGGTGCTCCTTTTAATACAGCACCGGAGCAAAGCATTAACACTCCGTGAACACATGTGATCCTCACATCAAAGCCATTCCCTCTGGTTATCCCGATTTCTATCACTTCGGGGCCATTGGTTCCGGACAACAACTACAACTTACAGGTAAGACCATAAACAATACTATCATAATGAATCAATAACATGTTCAGATATGAAATTATGGCACTCGGGCCCTAGTGACAAGCATTAAGCATAACAAGTCGCAACAAAGTCAAAAAGCACTAATAATAGATACTAGGCACCATGCCCTAACAATTCGATGCCATTACATGAACGATCTCATCCAATCCCTACCATCCCCATAGCCTACAGCGGGGGATTACTCACTCATAGATGGGGGAAACATGGATGGTCGATGGAGAAGCGATGGTGATAATGATGGCGATGATCTCCTCCAATTCCCGTCGTGAGGTGCCATATGAGTTTCGTTCAATCGCGAAATCTGGTGGTGGCGGCGGAGCGAAACTCTTTCTGGAAAAACGTCGAACCCCCCTGAGTTTTTAGGTCAGAAGGCAATTTATAGGCGAAGAGGGAGATCGAGGGGGTGTCTGGGCGGCCAAACCACCCCCTGGTGCGGCCAAGCCTGGCCCACGCGGCCAAGCCTGGCCCACGCGGCCAGGTGGTGTGGCCAGTCCCCAGCCCTACCCCGTCTCGTATTCTGGCTCCGTGAGTCTTCTGGTGAAATAGGATTTTTGGCATATTTTCCGGGATTTTTCCTGATAGTTGATTTTCTGCACAAAAACTAGACACCAAGATAATTCTGATGAAAACAGCGTCAGTCCGTGTTAGTTGCATCCAAATCACACAAGTTTAGAGGAGAAACGATAGCAAAAGTGTTCGGGAAAGTAGATATGTTTTGGACGTATCAACTCCCCCCAAGATTATCTTATTGCTTGTCCTCAAGCAATTCAGTTGAAAACTGAGTGCGATAAAAGAAACTTTCACGAACACATTTGCTTCATATGATGTATATATTCTCAGCATGTGATCAACTACTTAGACAATTCATAATAAGGAGTATGCAACTAAGTTTACTTAATAGGCATTGCAAGCTATGAAGAGATTCCAACTCAAAAATAATAAGTAGCATGAAACATAAACATAAGCAACATTACAATGCTCATAACAAGGTATGATAGAGTGGTATCTCGCTTTCCTTTGATTGTGAATACCAAGGCACCTCTGAAGTTTAGGTGAAGACTAGAAGTAAAGATATCAAAGATACAAGCATCAAAGTCATAACACAAATAATCAAGTTTTGAGACAAAAACATTATACTAAGAATGACAGTTATGCTCTCAAGAAAGTGCTCATATAATAGGTGGTGACTCAACAAGGAAATGAAAAAGGTTTTGAATAGTTTGAAAGGCTTCCAAATGCTGAAAGTATGGTACTCATTATCTTTGAGCTCTCATTTCCCCTATCATGAGCATCTTTAATATGGTTAAGGTGAAAGTGAGGTCCAATCTGAGTTATATGCTTGACAGACTATAAACTGGAAATCTCATGTCCCTTGAGTACAAGGGACGCTCCTCATGCTACTCAACTTTAGTTACCGGTAAGTTCTTGTCATAGTAAATACGTGTGTATCATATAGAACCACCAACGGGGTACCCCTTGCCCGATGATACGGAAGAATCCCCATATCAAAATGACAAGGCAAGCAGACAATGAGTATCTCAGCAATCTTCTTATTTACCATGGGAAAATGGTGCTTTTTTCTCTCTTTCCTCTTTTCTCGTATCTTTTTTTTCTTTTTTCTCAATAGCTATCTCTTTTTTTATAAGAAGAATGCTTCATAGATACTCATTATGGTTATGCTGCAGGTTTCCACCATGATTAGGCATGGATTAGACCGGCAGCCCAGGCGTTTCTCTAACACACATACATAACTCCATGGACTTATAAGCTCCCCTTTTATTTTACACTGACGACATCCGCAAACAAAAGAGCATGATATCAACTGGGTATATATTTACAGGTGTTGAAAGCATTCCCCATGACAGCACGGTTCTGCTAATCCCCAGCCTATAATTTGCAAGTATATAACTTTCATGGACAGTCACAATGGTTCAGGTTTATTAAGTGCAGGAAATAAAGTGTGCCATCAAGTTCGTGAGAGCTTTACTAACTAACTTTCTCATAACAAGCAAACATTTTATTCGGAAGAAAACAAGGCATACTGAATATGCACGGAATAGCAAATGATGCTAATAGGTAGGTATGGTGGATACTTTTGGCAATATTTGGTTTTAGGGAGTTGGAAACACGAGTAGAGCTCATACTCAGTGCAAATGGAGGCTAGCAATAGTAAGGGAGCGACAAACGAGAGAGCAATAACTGTCATAATCATGCTTGCAACAAAACAGGACTAATCATGGCATGAAAGTGATTCAAGACCCTCACGGCAAAATAATTCATCAAGGCTTAACTGATTATTTCAGTCATATGCATGCGTGAGCATGTGCCAAGTCAATTCAAGTGAAACATTCAGAGGAGGATACCACTGTGTCATACCAAGTTATGAATAGAATAATGCATGCAAACATTCATATGACATGCTACAAACTATTAGCAAGCTGGAACTAATCATACGAAAGCAAGAGCTACTAAGCATCCATGAATAACATACACCCTACATGAACAGACTAAGCATGCCCACAATGATGAGTATATGTACAAAAATGAAAACAAATAGAGTTCGTTACCAGCCTCTTACCACACCTCAAGTTGTCATTAATCCTCATTATTGCCCTTCACTTGTGTGGCTTGAATAATAACATGAAACCAAATTCCACTGAGAACTGCTGAACCCTGCAACAAACTCACAAAACCAAAGAAGAAGAACAAATATTTTTGGTGTTTTCGATTTTTAAAACAAGAACCAAAAAGGAAGAACAAGCAAAGCAAAATCTTTTTAGGTTTTTTGAATAGTTCAAACAAAGCAAAAAGGGAAAAGCAAACCAAGGCAAAAAGAAGAAGAAGCAAACAAAGAGAAACAACAGAAATATTTTTGGTCTTTTGTGTTTTAGAAAGCAAAAGCAAAGAAAGAATGAAAACTAAAAAGATAACGAAACATGAATATACAAAGTACCGACGCAAAATGATATGGAGATGAGTGTGATGTCGGTGTACCTCCCCCCCAAGCTTAGGCTTTTGGCCTAAGTGGGTGTCAATCCCAAGCTGGCCAAGATGGAGCGCCTCCGTAGTACGGTGAGGAGGTACCCTCATCCTGGTGCGAGCTCGAGGATGCCCCACCGTAGTGCGCGGAGTAATCGTAGGAGGGTACATCCTCCTGGTGCTGCCTATGGAAACCAAGCAAGCGGAGCTGCTTGTCCACCTCCTCCTTGGAGCGTGACCACGACCTCCTGTGCACACTAAACAAAGTAGATTGCAGCAAAGGGATCTCCCTTTCATCCCCGTCAGTAAACAACATCATGTATACTAGATTGTCCATATCAGAATCAGCAGTGACGAAGTGATGTGTTTTCATGGCAGCAAGGTTAAGCCTTTGTGGTGCCAATATAGTATCATTTGGATCCACAGAAAGGTCTAATGCATTAACCATACGTGAAGCGATGATGCCCCCATAAATAGGCCCCCTAGCAGCTAGGCGGCGAGAAATAAGAGAGCCAAGATTGTACCGAGTATCATTGTTAAGCGCAGCACCGAGGAAGGCTAAATGATAATTGGAGATATTACTCGTATTCTCCCTACCAAGAATGTTAGTAGCAAGATAATAGGCAAAGTATCTAAGAGTACGGAGTTGGATGTTTCTTATCTTCCCGCGCTGAGCTACGTGGTCATCGTCATTGGTCACACCTCGATAGAGCTCCAGCAAATCAGCGGGTCGCCCTTGAATCTTCTTCACGGTCCCTGTCATGCCCACACCTATAATACTGCAAAATATTTCCAATGGCATGGTAAAGGGCAGATTATAAATTCTAAAAAGCAGGTTGGTGACAGGGGTGTTAGTAAAAACAAAACTCTCAACAAAAGTTTTGGTGAGCATAGAGTATTGCTCACTCTCATCTTGCATGTATGAGGTCAATCCAACCCTCTGAATCAGTAGCAAGAAATCATCAAGAATCCCTGCAGCTTGTAAGAAAGTAAAACAAGGAAAAGTAGATGGGTGAGCATCCCCACCATCTCCTTCATTACCAATGCGAGGTGCAATGAGATCTTCGTTGTATGATGGCCTAAACTGAGAGGTTGATCTTGAGGGCCTTGACCTCCTAGGTGTGTCCCTATCAAATATTTCTCCAAAGGTATGGTTGTTCATCTTTGATATTCTAAAATTTAAACATCTATTAAACAAGTGATTGCAAAGTGAATATATAATGAAGGGCACTACTCATAGGTACTTGTAGAGGCCTAAACATGCATCAAAACTATATCTCTAAGCATTGAACAAGCTTACAAGCTCTCACAACCTGTCACCTATAGCAGAAAAATACTCAAGATATACTCCACTAAACACAAATCTACATGGACAAGCGGAGGAGTCACATACCGGAGAACAAATGCTCCAAATTTCAGCAGCAAAGATGAGCTGAGCAAGGAGATCGAAAAATCGAGGGCAAGAACAGCAAGAACATGATTTCGAGCAATGAACTGGTGTTTTCTCGGGAGAGAGTAGAGAGTGGAAAGTGAGAGAGTGAGTGGAGGGCCAAGGGTGGCCCACACCATGGCCAGGCGCGCCCCTGGGCTGGCTGCGCCACCAGGTGGGGTGCCTGCCTGGTGGGCCCCCTGGTCCCTTCCAGGCACTCCTCTGCCCTTTTTTTCACGGAAAAATTTAATATGAATTTTCTGGAATTTTTCGAGACACTTTACTTTTGAGCAATTTTTAGGTATAGATGAATGATTTTTTAACAGAAAGATTTTTTTTGGAATGATGCAATGACAAAACAAGGCTAGAACTTCAGAAGTTCTAAGCCACTCTAACATGCAAGCAACTAACAACAGAAAAGTAAAGTAAACGAAAGTAAAAACTAAAATGGATAGAATAGAAGTAAGCGGAGATAACAAGGTTCAATGAAAACATTGTTTTGTTCAATGAAATTCTTTTGTTAACAAGGTTGATCAAGTCTTGTTACCAAAACAATTTTATATGAAACAAAACTTTGTATTCCACTTATGATTATGTTACCTCAACCTTGATAGCAACGGTCCCAATCATGATAGTTTCAAAATTTTCTCTTGGTATTGGACAATATATTTCTCCAACTTGAATGCCCTCAACATGTTCAATTGAATTTAAACCATAAGTCCTATCAATCTTCTTGGGGAAATAGACAGTATGCTCCTTGTCATTAACATTAAAGGTCACCTTTCCTTGATTACAATTAATAACAGCTCCTGCAGTATTAAGAAAAGGTCTCCCAAGAATAATGGACATATTATCATCTTCAGGCATTTCAAGCACAACAAAATCAGTTAATATCAAGCAATTATGAGCCACTTGAACAGGCACATCCTCACATATACCCACAGGAATAGTGGTAGATTTATTAGCCATTTGCAAAGATATATCAGTTGGTATTAGTTTTTCCAGTTGAAGTCTCTTATATAGAGAAAAAGGCATAACACTAACTCCTGCTCCCAAATCACACAAAGCTGTTCTAACATAACTATTCTTAATAGAGCAAGGAATAGTTGGAATCCTTGGGTCTCCAAGTTTCTTTGGAACCTTACCATTAAAGAAATAATTAGCAACCAAAGTAGAGATTTCTTCATTAGGGATCCTCCTTTTATTCGATACAATATCCTTCATATACTTTGAATAAGGAGGCAATTTAATAGCATCAGTCAAGGGAATTTGCAAGAATAAAGGTTTCATCTACTCACAAAACTTATTATAGTGTTCATCTTCCTTTGATTTGTGTTTGTTATCAGGGAAAGGCATAGGTTTTTGGACCCAAGGCTCTCTTTCACTACCATGTTTCTTAGCAACAAAATCTTCTTTAGTGTATTTAGTATTCTTAGTGTGCTTTTCAGGTTCTTCTTCAACTTTTTCTTTATCAGTAACATCATTTTCTTCATTACCACTTCTAGTTTCAGCATCAGAGTCAGATATACTATTAGGATCTTTAGCAGGTTTAGAGGGTTCTACAATAGTTTTATGTTTCTTTTTCCTTTTCTTACGAGTAGCGCCACTATTTTTAGCTTGTTGAGAATCCTGCTCAATTCTTTTGGGATGCTCTCGGTATATAGAGGATCCTGGGTAGCAGCACCACTTCTAGTTCTAATTTCATAAGCATGTTTTTCCTTGGCAGCATTAACTAGCAAGTCTTTTTGCACTTTAATAAGTTGATCTATTTGAGTTTGAACCATTTGAAAATGTTTAACAATAATTTTAACATCATTAGAGGTTCTTTCCACAATATCTTTTAACTCAACAATAGCTCTAGTGTTTTCCATCAAATGATTTTGCACCCCTTTATTAAAGTTATCTTTCTTAACAATAAAAATATCGAATTCTTCTAAGCATTGATCAGGAGGTTTAAGGTAAGGAATATCACCTTCATCAAAGTGTTGGAGAGAGGGTACCTCAATAGTGGATGAATGGGGAATTGGCTTACATAATTCTTCTATAGGAGGTAAATTCTTGACATCTGCAGCTTTAATTCCCTTCTCCTTAAGACATTTCTTAGCTTCCTTTATCACTTCATCATTTAGTTCAATAACTCCCCTCTTCTTAGATGATGGTATAGGTGCCGGTATAGCTGGTTCAGGTATAGCGAGTTCAGGAGGAGTCCAATCTTCATAATTCTTGCTTATTTTAGCCATTAATTCCTCAGCTTCCTTGGGAGTCCTATTTCTGAAAACACAATCAGCACACCTATCCAGGTATGTCCTAGATTCTTCAGTCAGTCCATTATAAAATATATCAAGAAGCTCATTCTTTGGTAATGGACATCCAGCCTGTCCATGAATCAAAGAATAAAACCTTGCCCATGATTCAGGCAATATCTCTTTTTCTCCCTGTTTAAAATCAAAAAGTTCCTGCAAAATAGCATGTCTAGTACTAGGAGGAAAATATTTCTGCAGGAAAGTACTAATCAAGCAATCAGGGCTATCAATAGATCCAAGAGGTAAATTATTAAACCAAGTTTTAGCTTCTCCTTTCAGTGAAAAAGGGAAAATCTTAGCAACAAAGTAGGTGCGCATCTTAATATCATCAGAAAATAGGCCACGCATGGTAGAAAGCTTAGTCATATGTGCTACCGCACTTTCATTCTTAGTCCCACAAAAGGTTCTTTCTCAACAATAGCTATATAGGATAGATCAAGAGAGAAATCATAATCTTTATCTTTAATGTTTATGGGAGACGCGGCAAATTTAGCATTAGGAGACAATTTGGGTTTAATAGTACACCTCTCAAGAAGACTCTTAGCAGCACTCCTATCATGGATGTTTTGACATTCTTTAATAAATTCATCGGTCATCTCAATAAAACCGTCCTCAATATCATAGCTCTCTCTAGACTCAGATGAACTAACAGGTGTAGTAGTGTCTTCATTAGGAGTTTCAGTATTTCCAGCTATAGTTCTAGCAATCGTAGCATCTAGGAAAGGACCTAATGAACCACTCTTATCAAGCACAGTAGAAGCAGCATCATAAGTATCAGAAGTTTCAGATTCAGCAGTAGTAGCAGTGTGTGTAGCATGTGTATGTGGTGGTGTAAGGAACTTACTCATAACAGATGGTGAATCAAGAGCAAAAGAGGTGTTCAGAACCGTACCTCTTCTTGTAGTGGATGGTAAAATAGGAACATTGCCATCACGAGACTTACCCATGATGGATGGATGGCAGCGAACAATAATGATTCCAAGTGGACTTGATAAATAAAGCTATGCTCCACGGCAACGCCGCCAGAAAATAGTCTTGATGACCCACAAGTATATGGGGTGTATCGTAGTATTTTCGAGGGAAGTGAAACCCAATTTATTGATTCAACACAAGGGGAGCCAAAGAATATTTATAAGCCTTAACAACTGAGTTGTCAATTCAGCTGCACGTAGGAACAATCTTGCTCACAGCAGTTTATCAGTAGCAACAATTTTGTAGTATCAATAGAGTAATAGCAGCAGTAAAGTAAAGACAGTAGTAACAATTGCAATAACAGTAGGATTAAAGCGCGGTAGGTATAGGGATGGATGGACGGGCGTTGCATGGACAAGACAATTCACATGGCAATCAGGACATAGGGCATTTGCAGATAAATAAGATAAAGCATCCAAGTACTAAATAATCATAGGCATGTGTTCCATATATAGTCATACATGCTCGCAATGAGAACTTGCACAACATCTTTTGTCGTGCCAGCCTGTTTGCAGCGGGGCCTCAAGGGAACTACTGGAAATTAAGGTGCTCCTTTTAATAGAGCACCGGAGCAAAGCATTAACACTCCATGAACACATGTGATCCTCATATCAAAGCCATTCCCTCCGGTTATCTCGATTTCTGTCACTTCGGGGCCATTGGTTCTGGACAGCAATGTGTGTATACAACTTGCAGGTAAGACCATAAACAATACTATCATAATGAATCAATAACATGTTTAGATCTGAAATCATGGCACTCGGGCCCTAGTGACAAGCATTAAGCATAACAAGTCACAACAAAGTCAAAAAGCACTAATAGTAGATACTAGGCAGCATGCCCTAACAATCCGATGCCATTACATGAACGATCTCATCCAATCCCTACCATCCCCATAGCCTACAACGAGGGATTACTCACTCATAGATGGGGGAAACATGGATGGTCGATGGATAAGCGATGGTGATGATGATGGCGATGATCTCCTCCAATTCCCCGTCCCGGCAGGGTGCCAGAATGGAGTTTCTGGTTCCGAATCGCGAAATTTGGTGGTGGCGGTGGAGCGGAACTCTTTCTAGAAAAACATCGAACCCCCGTGAATTTTCAGGTCAGAAGGCAACTTATAGGTGAAGAGGGGGTGAAGAGGGAGACCGAGGGGGTGTCTAGGGCGGCCAGACCACCCCCTGGCGTGGCCAAGCCTGGCCCGCGCGGCCAGGTGGTGTGGCCAGGCCCCAGCCCCACTCCATCTTGTATTCTGTCTCCATGAGTCTTCTGGTGAAATATGATTTTTGACATATTTTCCGGGACTTTTCCTGATAGTTGATTTGCTGCACAAAAACTAGACACCAAGGTAATTCTGCTGAAAACAGCGTCAGTCCGTGTTAGTTGCATCCAAATCACACAAGTTTAGAGGAGAAACAATAGCAAAAGTGTTCGGGAAAGTAGATACGTTTTGGACGTATCACATGCCTGCGTGGCATTACGAAAATTCAAGTGTATTATCATTCAAAAGTGCATACAAGCTAGCTTATGATTTAGCTAAATATGCCCAGTTCAATAGTGGAAGCAGTAAAACAGAGGATGATTGTGGAAGCATCTGGAAGCTGATCTGGAAGTGCAAGGTCCCTAACAGGATTCGTATTTTTGCCTGGAGATGTGCCAAAGACAACTTACCCACAAAACGGAACAAATGGCGAAGAACCCCAGAGTTAGATAACCTTTGTAATATTTGTGGTTGTCAAGAGGAAACTAGCCATCATGCTACTGTGATATTCTCTAAAGCTTAAGCTTTGAGGGAGAAGATGAGAGAAGTCCGAGAGATTCCAAAAGAGGAGTGCTTCAGATATACTGGGCCTGACTGGCTTCTCATCCTCCTAGACAATACTCCTGTTGAACAGCATCAGAGAATCCTCCTCCTCTTGTGGCGTTCCTGGCATCTGAGGAACAACCTAGTGCATGATGATGGTATTGTGTCTATTGCGGCTTCTTCAGTCTATCTTCAGAGCTATATCTAGTTATTGAATGGGCCAGGCATGAATGGGGCACAAACAAACCCTAATGAACAAAAAATAGATAGCAACTATCCTGAAACCTCCACATGTGTTAAAAAGTTAACGTGGGAAGCTCCAGAACAGGGTATGCTCAAACTAAATGTGGACGACGCGTATAACCAGGAGTCTGGACAATCCTTGATGGGGAGAGTCATCAGAGACCACGAGGGAACGATCATATGGTCCATGAATGGAAATCTGGAGATCTGCCAAGATGCCGAGGAAGCTGAAGCAAGTGCCCTGATCTTAGCTCTAAATATTTGCTCTGAACTACAGATTTTTCCTCATACTATGGAGCCTGACTGCGCTGGGGCCATTAAAACGGTGGAAGATAGTAGACTGTACATATCAAGGCGGTGCCATATCTACAGACAGATCGAGCTATGGAGCAGAGAAGTTGGCTCTTTCCATATGTCATTAGTCAAAAGAGATTGTAATAGGGTTGCTCACGAACTGGCTAAATGCACTAGTATAGAGGGTAGTAGAGGTTTATGGTACCAATCTCTCCCAGCAAATGTGCTACCCGATATACTGAATGATTACAACCCCCAATATACAGAATCTCTTTGACGTAAAAAACAAGATAGTAGATTTGATCAAGACTATAGACATGTTTATTTTCATCAATTTTATCATTAATTAGACAAAATTCCTTGCGTAAGCTTTTTTTTAATCAATAAACATATATACAACCATCATACTCCATGCCTAAAATCTCTAAGGTGTAGCTACTTACAATTATACGAGCAAGCTAAGATAAGATAAAAAACTCTTTAATGAAATCACTTAATGGTGCCCAACAGAAAGAAAACAAAAAATCCACACAAAAGTGTGTACCTTTAATAGTCACGAATGAACATGACAGATTTTGAGCAAGGTAGAATCTTAACGTTCTTATGATATTACATGTTGTATTTTTTATACACATAAGTATTCACATTCATTACATATCACATCATGTAAACAAAATACCGTAGCAGGGTACGGATATTCAACTAGTATACATATTTAACTAGATACATGTAAATCTATAGAGCTAAATATGCTTTTGGTACCACAACATGCACATCTAGGACGTTTTAGTCCCAAATCTTGCAAACTAGACAAATTGGTACCACAACTTGGAGGCGGGAGACGTTTTTGGTCCCAACCAATCAGGAGACGACAATTGGCGGCCAGGTGGACAGGTGACAATTGCCGATTAGTCCAGGACCGTATTAGAAATAGCAAAAGAGGCTAGTGATCACACTTTTATGGAAACCCCCTCCCCTACCGGATATGTTATATGGAAACCCTCCCCTGATTACTCCGTCCTGTTCGTCCTGGACGCGCGCGACGTGGCGCTGGAAGTTGGCGACGGCGAGTTCATCCGTGGCATCATCTCTGTAACATCCCAAAATTTTCATCTGAAAACCATCATCATTGCACTCATATCATCATGGCATGTGTTGCATTGCATTTAGATTGTCCCCCAAAAATTTGGTGAAATTTTGAGGCAATTTGGAACCCTTTTGCTAAATTCAAAACCTAGGAAAAGAAAAACTAAAAAGAAGAAAACAAAAAGGTGGAAAAAAATGCAGCAGCAGCATCTGCCTACTCGGCCCAACCCAGCCTAGCAAGCAGCCCACCCGGCCACCCCTTTACCCCCTCTTTCTTTCCTCGCCAACCCCCTGCACGCCCCCACTCACTTACACCCTAGCCCCACCTCCACGTCACCTCCACCTCACCTTCTTCCAGTACGACGAGCAGCTCGTTCCCCTCCCCCTTCAGTTTCTGACTCGATTAAAAGTCGAGTAAAAATTCCAGCATTTGCGGGAGTAATTCCCCACTACAGCCCCGACTTCTAAATCCCCTCTCCCTCCTCTTCGGTTTCCCCTCAGTCGCCACCCCCAGAGAGCCCCCAGGATCCCCAATTGAGAGCTCGAACCACCGCACACCGTCAGTACTCCGGCGACAATTCCGGTGAGCTCCGACCGCCTCGCGCCCTCCTCTCTACCCTATCACCTTCACGATGCTCTGGCGCACCATTTAATATATATTTTTCGTTTTCTACCTTCCCCAGGTCGTCGCCATGGTCACCACCGGCCTCTCCCTCTGCCGCCGCCGTCTGTCGACTTTTCCGGTGAGACTCGGGTTCCCGCCGCCCCTTTTTGGCCACTACTAGACGGTACTGGACCGGGCGCACCTTCCTAACCCCTTTCTTTGACTGCTCGAGCCCTAGATCAACGCCGCCGTCTCCAGGACGTGAACTCCACCGTCGGCATGAGCTCCGGCGAGGAATCCAGGACGAAGCCGAGCATCCCTCCCTCCACCGCGACCATCACCGAGACCACCTCGACCGTGGCAACCAATGGTAACAGTCCACGGACCCCTGCCTCTTTAGAATCGCTGGAACACCGCCGTCCGACGCGCCGCCGCGCACAGAGTGCCAGCGCCGCCAGCACTTGGCCACGCGCTGAGCACCGTCCGATCTGTCACCAGCAGCTGAGATTAGATTACTAACCGAAGCGGTACGGGATGATCTAGTTCGTCCGTTGCCACTTAAAATCCAACGGCCGCAGTGACCGATCCGACCGAGTCGGTACGGGCCAATAGGATTGTGCCACCTCAGCCAGAGCGTCTGTTTAATTAGAAAAATAGACATAATATATATTAAACTTAGAAATTCAATAACTTTTGATCCACAAATTAGAAAAATACAAATTTGGTGTCTATGGATTCAGAAAAATGAGACCTTTATTGTTGAGGCCTTATCTCACACTTTTGTTTCTAAAAAATTGGAGTTATAGGCAGAACCTTTTAGGGAGTATTTTGCCCATAAAAATTACTTCATAAATTGTTTTTAGGTATTCCTTATGCCTTTAGATAGAGTATTTTGACCTCTGTACTGTAGACTCTGTAAATTTTAGAGTTTTGTTCACATCATTGCATTTTGCATGCATTCATACTTTTGTGATGCTATATTGATTGTATTATTATTGTTGTATTGTTCCTTGTGTAGATTGTGTGGATTGTGAAGTTTGTTGCTATGAGGATTGTACCTATTCCCCTAGCTACCAAGGCAAGTGATATTTCATCTTATGTCCTATTATTTTCACTATTGCACTAGTGTTATTTTTGTAGATCTTAGCATGGTAGGATTATTTATATGTTACTATGATATGCTATCCTATAGATCATATCTTGGTAGTATTTCCTAGTTGAACGACATCGTATGATAGAGTGCTTAGCCATGCTATTAGAATTCGTGGGTGGAAATTCATATCAAGATAGTATGGAAATATATTATTTTGTTTGACTAATAAAACAACTAATGTTAATGAAACACCTGGGTGGAATGGGACTTGCTTGGATTATGTTGAGTGGTTACTCAGGGGCCATGTCTATGGTTAGATGGTGTATCGCACTTGTGGATGGCCACCTAGGAACAAAGAGATTCGAGACGTTCTTGTCATGAAGCTTCAAGTGCAGCCACATGGCATATGGGCTCTGCCTTGACCGACTAAGTTACAGGAACTCAGCCAAATGGACAGAGGGTGGTAGATATGATAGGATGGAACGCGTCAGTGGTGGTTTGAGGGATTGCTTCTGAAAAGTCTCGTCTCGATGCATGTCGAGTCTTG
Organism: Avena insularis; assembly: GCA_023614405.1. Lineage (NCBI taxonomy): Eukaryota > Viridiplantae > Streptophyta > Magnoliopsida > Poales > Poaceae > Avena > Avena insularis. The sequence goes on from CM042689.1 coordinate 376,338,614, forward strand.
TGGGGAAAGTGCACCACCTCTCGAGAGGGTAAAACTAAGTACTTAGCCGTGTCCCCGGTTATGGATAATTTCTGAGCGTCAAGACAGTGAAGCAGTTCAATAATCTCCTCATCCAAATTTCTCTAAGTTAAAAACTTGTGGGTGAACAAGGGTAGAGGTTCATTGATGTCTATCAATGGTACCTTAGTGTTTTGAAAGAGAAAACTTACTCTTCAAAAACTATGAGATAAAACCTTGCGTTTAGCAAAGTCAGCCAAAACCACACTTAGCCATATATTCATGTAGTTGTTGGATTTACTAAGTAACTATGGTATCACTTGCCAATACAATTCCAAATGTATTGACCCTTTGTGGCTGTAACTTATTATGTTGCAGGATACTCTGATGATGAGTAGGGTTGTGGGTGTACACTCGACATGTTTGCCTGTGGCGCATGAAGACAAAAGACTCTATTACTATACTATGTCTTGTGAACCTTGAATAATGTTAGCCTTGGGCTAAGTGAGTTGTAAAAACTATTATATTCCTGGATATGCGATGTAATAATGACCTTTGTTTCTGTGTACTTCATCTTAAACTGTGGGTGCTAGCATTTTGATCCAGGGACTAGCACTTCAATCACAGGGATCTTACCTTATTATGGTGAGATCTTAGAGATGGTATCAGAGCACTGTGTTGCCTGTAGGTTCGTGACCCTAGGTTGGATTAGACTAAGGAAAACCCTTAGGAAAAATCACTCGATTTCAAATTTTACACTTGTCTTTTCATCTCGTAAAACTTTTCCTGATCATCCTTCCTCATCTATTTTTGTAGATGTCCACCATCAATGAATCTATCAAGAAGGGACCACTGATGACTATGACACTTGAGTGTGAGACGGAATTTCCCAAGGCACTCAAGAACCTCATGATCAGCTTGGGGATGGATGGTGAAGCCGTGTACAAGGGATTTCCTGTGATAGACGAAGGACAAGAGTATTGGTGGGTGCAACTCCATTTATATAAGAACAAGGAAGATGATCTAAAGAGTATGGGATTCTGCATGTTCACCAACTCTGAAATGCACACGTCATTCTTTGACTCTGCAAGGAATGCTGCGCGGAAGGCCATTGAGGAACTTGGGGAAAGACTTAAGTATAGAATGCTAAATACTCAGGAGGATCTCAAGGAGGAGTAACATCATGTCCAAGAATCAAGGGCCACGGTAAAACGACTAAGTAAGGACATCATAGACTTGGCTTTGGAGTTATGCGAGCAAGACAAAGAGATTGCTGCCAAGGATGCCCAGATTTCTACCTTGGTTAATAAGGAGTGAGATACTAGTCGGACCACCATACTTGGCGTTCTATCACTTTAGTATTTTGATCATACCGACCTATGTGGTATGGCAAAAATAAGTTATGTTTGGACCTTGGTTACTTGAGTTGAATAATGTATTGCCACTTGGTTTGAGGATTGTTTTGTTGGTTGATTTTATCTTTGCATCTATTGTTACTTGTGTTTTCTTACTCTAGACTTGTGGTATTACTAATTTTGTCCATACTATGCAAAAGATGCCGAATTTTGTCTACAGCACGACCGAGGATTTCAAGGGAACTCGCTTCAGGACTCGCATATTGGAGCTCGTCCATGTGCTCGCTCTTCCAATCCCTACCATTCAGGGACTTCAGCTGAGGAAATTTTAAAGGAAGGACTTATGGGGATTCAGAGTTACCCAGCTAGGATGCGAGACGAGGCCCAAACTAAGGAGATCGCCGTCAAGATACTCCACAATGACTTAGAGAGGGGCCTCGACGTGGCTATGCAGGAGCTGTTGGGATGCCTATGTGGACGTCACTCTTCCGAGATCAAGAGCCACTACTTCCACTTCTTTGGGAGGCGCGACGAGGACGGAGAGCCTATTGTGTTGGACGAGGCCACTAAGGAGACTATCAAGACCATGCGTCACCACCTCCAGGACTTAGAGAGCCTTATCAGGAACCTGGATATTGATAGGACTAATGTCATGCTCAGCATAGATGAACTACGAGTCCAACTTAAGGAGAAGGACAAGGACTTCCAGGAATAGGAGAAGCGAATCAAGGAAATGGAGAAGAAGTTTGAAGACCAGGAGAAGAAATTCAAGAGCCAAGAGAAGAGAGTTCAGGAGAAGAATAAGAAGATTAGAGACTTGGAGACCGAGTTAGAGCTTGAGGACATTGAGCTGGAGGTGGATCACGATGTGATAGAGAGGCTACGCACACAGAAGAGAGATTTGTAGGCAAAGATCTATGCTTTGTCTACAAGCTTGTAGGAATACAAGGCAGGATTCGCTGCAGCAGGACTTGCACTAGTGGAGGAGGAAGTCGACATGGAGGAGTAGTGATATCCATATATCTATCGTTTTATTATCGAGTCGCATAGATCATACCGACTTGTGGGTGACTATGCTAGTATGTTTATCTTCGCAAACTCTGTTATTGTCATGATGTTGGACCTGCATGTGCTTGTTTGTTTGATTGTTGTTATTTTACTTGGGTTATCTATCATTACTTACCCTTATTAAACCCACAGATGCCTCCTCGTTGAAACAATGAGGACAACAACTACAATGGTAATGGAATGCAACAAATGATGGCTGCACAGACACAATTGATGCAAATGATGACTCAGATCATGGTGAACCAGAATCAGAACAACAACAATAACAATAATAACAACCAAAACAATTCACCACCTCTTGATATGCTCACAGGATTTCTAAGGCTGAGACCCGCTAAGTTCTCTGGTACTACTGATCCCATGGTAGCAAATGACTGGCTATGCTCTGTGAATAAGGACTTAGTCACAGTTGGATGCACTGATGCAGAAAAAGTCAGATTTGCAGCACACTTACTGGAAGGTCATGCAGCTACTTGGTGGGACAATTTCCAAGTTACTCACCCTATTGAAGAAGTAACTTGGGCAATGTTTGAGGATGGATTTCGTACCACTCACATCTCTTCTGGAATAATGGGGTTGAAGAAAAAGGAGTTTCACAACCTCAAACAACGCCACCGCAGTATTTCTGAGTACATCAAAGAGTTCAACAATCTATCACGTTATGCACCAGATGATGTTGACATGGACACAAAGAGAAAGGAGAAATTCCTTGATGGGTTGAATGATGAAATATCTATGCAACTATCTGTTGCTTATGTTCCAACCTATCAATCTCTGTGTGATAAAGCTACCATCCTAGAAAACAAGATGAAGCAAGTGGAAGGTAGAAAGAGGAAGCACCATTTTGATAAGTTCGGATCAGGATCACCTCACAAGTGTTCTCATGGTGAAGGAAGCGGGAGTTCTATGATTCCACAAGAATGGGAATCATAACAACCATCATAACAATAACCACCACCACGATGGAAATAATCATCATGGACACAACAAAGGTGGGTACAGGAATAACCACAATGGTCATGGCCATGGGAATCAAAATGGTCAGAATCGCCATAATCAGCCAGCAAAGAAAGACATCAGTCAGGTGGAATGTTTTAAGTACAAGAAGACAGGGCACTATGCTAATGAGTGCCCAGAGAAGAAGACTGATGGGGCTAAGCCAAACCCATTTCAAAAGGGCCATGTGAATCACATCAATGTGGAGGAAATTCAAGAAGGATCTGATGCCGTGATCGGTAAGTTCAATATTAATTCCTTTCCTGCACTTATCATTTTCGATACCGGGGCATCGCATTCATTCATTTCAAGAGCATTTGTAGTCAAAAACAAACTCTCCACTGAAACTATTGGATTTCCCATTAAGGTAAGCTCCCCGGGTGGGGAAATGATAGTAAATTCTGGGTGCCGACAGATAATCCTAGAGATTGGAAGGAGCAAGTTTCCAGTTAATTTAATAATCCTAGAGTCCCAAGGATTAGATGTAATATTAGGGATGGATTGGTTGACACGTTATGAGGGAGTGATTGATTGTGCCAAACGAACTGTTATGCTCACCACCCTAGAAAAGAAACAGATCAGGTTCAAGTCTAACTTTGAACCCAAGGGGAGCAAGGTTAATTCTCTTAAGGGGGTTAGCCTAGACAGAGTACCAATAGTGAAGGGGTACCTGGATGTGTTCCCAGAAGAATTACCTGGCATGCCACCAGATAGGTATGTGGAGTTTCTGATAGACTTACTACCAGGAACTGGACCAATAGCAAAAAGACCTTACAAAATGTCAGTGGATGAGTTAAAAGAACTCAAGAAACAGCTGGGAGAACAGTTAAAAAAGGGATTTATCCAACCAAGTTCTTCGTCTTGGGGAGCACCAGTTTTGTTTGTTGAGAAGAAGGACAAAAGTCAAAGACTATGCATAGACTATCGATCACTTAATGAAGTGACCATAAAGAATAAATATCCCCTACCTAGAATTAATGATCTTTTTGATCAGCTAGAGGGAGCATGTGTGTTCTCAAAAATTGATCTTGATCAGGATACTTCCAACTAAAGATTAGAGAACATGATATACCAAAGACTGCATTTACCACTAGATATGGGTTGTATGAATATACAGTGATGCTGTTTGGATTGACAAATGCACCGGCATATTTCATGAACATGATGAACAAGGTATTCATGGAATTTCTTGACAAGTTTGTAGTGGTATTCATCAATGACATATTGATATATTCCAAGAGTAACGAAGAACATGAAGAACATTTGCGCCTAATTCTGGAGAAACTCAGGGAACACAAATTGTATGCCAAATTCAGTAAATGTGAATTCTGGCTGAATGAAGTGGGATTTCTTGGGCATATAGTATTTGGAAGTGGTATAGTCGTTAACCTAGCAAAAGTGGCAGCTGTAACAGAATGGGAACCTCCTAAAATAGTTAAAGAAATCCGTAGTTTGCTAGGACTAGCAGGATACTATCGGAGGTTCATTGAAAATTTCTCAAAGATAGCAAAGCCTATGACTGATCTGCTAAAGAAAGAGAAGAAGTTTAACTAGACAGAAGCATGTGAAGCCAGTTTTCAGGAGTTGAAGAAGAGATTAGTTTCAGCACCAGTGTTATGTTTGCCAGATCTTGAGAAAGACTTTCAAGTCTATTGTGATGCATCTCACCAAGGACTGGGAGGTGTACTAATGCAGGAAGGTAGAGTTGTAGCTTATGCATCAAGGCAACTCAAAAATCATGAAGTGAACTATCCTACTCATGACCTAGAGTTGGCATCAGTTGTGCATGCATTAAAAACATGGAGGCATTATCTTATGGGAAAGCGTTGTGAAATGTTCACAGATCACAAGAGTTTAAAATACATTTTCACACAGAAAGAACTCAACATGAGACAAAGAAGATGGCTAGAACTTATCAAGGACTATGACTTAAGTTTGCAATACCATCCTAGAAAGGCAAATGTCGTAGCCGATGCATTAAGCCACAAGGTTTATGTAAATGGCCTCAATAAAGGAGAACTGTCGGAAGAGTTATGTGCCCAATTTAGGGAGTTGAGATTAGAGATAGTGCCTGAAGGATACCTTGCATCCTTGGAAGTGCAGCCCACACTGATGAACAGAATCTAAGAAGCTCAAAAGATGGACAAAGAAATAGAAAAAATCAAAAGTAAAATTAGTGAAGGCAAGGCAAAAGGATTTCATGTAGACGAACAAGGAACCTTATGGTATGAAAAACGTATATGTATTCCGCAGGATCTTGAGCTTAAGAAGTTGATCTTACAAGAAGCTCACAATTCACCATATTCAATTCATCCTAGCAACACCAAGATGTATATGGATGTTAGGGAAAGATTCTACTGGAATAATTTAAAGAAGGATATAGCAGAGCACATTGCCGTGTGCGACGTGTGTAGTCGTGTAAAGGCAGAACATCAGAAACCGGCGGGATTATTACAATCACTGCCAATACCTGATTGGAAATGGGATAAAATCAGTATGGATTTTATCACCAGACTGCCAAGGACTAAATCTGGATACGATTCTATATGGGTTATTGTTGATCGCTTGACAAAAGTGGCTCATTTCATACCGGTGAAGACCACTTACACAAGTGCCAAGCTAGCCAAGATATACATGAATAGAATTGTATGTTTACATGGGGTGTCTAAGAGTATCGTGTCAGATAGAGGAACTTAATTCACTTCACACTTTTGGTGACAACTTCATGAGTCATTGGGAACTTGACTAGAATTCAGCACTGCGTTTCATCCATAGACTGATGGGCAGACAGAAAGGACCAATCAGATATTGGAAGATATGTTAAGAGCTTGTGCATTAGACTATTGATCTAGTTGGGATGAAAGTCTACCATACGTGGAGTTTTCCTACAATAATAACTATCAATCAAGCATAGAAATGGCTCCGTTTGAATTCCTTTATGGAAGGAAGTGTACTACACCATTACTGTGAAATGGAGTAGGAGAAAGAAATTTGTTCGGACCAGACCTGATCAAGGAGGCCGAAGAGAAAGTCAAGATGGTGAGGGGTAGGTTGAAGGTAGCCCAATCTCGACAAAAGAGCTATGCAGATCCAAAACATAGAGAGGTCACCTGTGAGGTTGGTGATAGAGCTTATCTCAGGGTATCACCACTTCATGGTGTGAAGAGATTTGGAATCAAAGGAAAATTAGCACCACGCTATGTAGGACCCTTCAAGATTTTGAGCCGCAAAGGAGAAGTGGAATATGAGATAGAATTACCAGAATCTCTGTCAGCAGTTCATAATGTATTTCATGTCAGTCAGCTGAAAAAGTGTCACCCAGAGATGGAAGAAACTTCGTTGAAAGACACTATACCGTTAGAAGAAGTTCAGCTAGAGAATGATCTCACTTATGAAGAGAAACCTATTAAGATTCTGGAGACAGCAGAAAGAATTACACGTACCAAGACAATCAAATTCTACAAAGTACAGTGGAACCATCACACTGAATCAGAAGCAACGTGGGAACGAGAGGATGAACTTTGGAGAGATCACCCTCACCTATTTGCTAGCCAACCCGAATCTCGAGGGTGAGATTCATCTTAAGGGGGTTAGATTTGTAACATCCCAAAATTTTCATCTGAAAACCATCGTCATTGCACTCATATCATCATGGCATGTGTTGCATTGCATTTAGATTGTCCCCCCAAAATTTGGTGAAATTTTGAGGCAATTTGGAACCCTTTTGCTAAATTCAAAACCTAGGAAAAGAAAAACTAAAAAGAAAAAAAGAAAAAGGTGAAAAAAATGCAGCAGCAGCATCTAGCCTACTCGGCCCAACCCAGCCCAGCAAGCAACCCACCCGACCACCCCTTTACCCCCTCTTTCTTTCCTCACCAACCCCCTGCACGCCCCCTCTCACTTACACCCTGGCCCCACCTCCACGTCACCTCCACCTCACCCTCTTTCACGCGCGATGAGCAGCTTGTTCCCCTCCCCCTTCAGTTTCTGACTCGATTAAAACTCGAGTAAATTCGAGCGTTTGCGGGAGTAATTCCCCACTACAGCCCCGACTTCTTAATCCCCTCTCCCTCCTCTTCGGTTTCCCCTTAGTCGCCACCCCCAGAGAGCCACCAGGCTCCCCAGTTGAGAGCTCGAACCACCGCACACCGTTAGTACTCCGGTGACAATTCCGGTGAGCTCTGACCGCCTCGCGCCCTCCTCTCTACCCTATCACCTTCACGATGCTCTGGCGCACCATTTAATATTTTTTTCATTTTCTTCCTCCCCCAGGTCGTCGCCACGGTCACCACCGGCGTCTCCCTCTGCCGCCGCCGTCCGTCGACTTTTCCGGTGAGACTCGGGTTCCCGCCACCCCTTTTTGGCCACTACTAGACGGTACTGGACCGGGCACACCTTCCTAACCCCTTTATTTGACTACTCGAGCCCTAGATCAACGCCGCCGTCTCAAGGACGTGAACTCCACCATCGGCATGAGCTCCGGCGAGGAATCCAACACGAAGCCGAGCATCCCCCCTCCACCGTGACCATCACCGAGACCACCTCGACCGCGGCAACCCCTGGTAACAGTCCACGGACCCCCTGCCTCTTTAGAATCGCCAGAACACCACTGTCCGACGCGCCGCCGCCGCGCACAAAGAGCCAGCACCGCCAGCACTTGGCCACGCGCTGAGCACCGTCCGATCTGTCACCAGCGGCTGAGATTAGATTACTAACCGAAGCGGTACGGGCTAATCTGGTTCGTCCGTTACCACTTAAAATCCAACGGCCGTACTGATCGATCCGACTGAATCGGTACGGGCCAATAGGATTGCGCCACGTCAGCCAGAGCGTCTGTTTAATTAGAAAAATAGACAGAATATATATTAAACTTAGAAATTCAATAACTTTTGATCCACAAATCAGAAAAATACAAATTTGGTGTCTATGGATTCAGAAAAATGAGACCATTATTGTTGAGGACTTATCTCACACTTTTGTTTCTGAAAAATTGGAGTTATAGGCAGAACCTTTTAGGGAGTATTTTGCCCATAAAAATTACTTCATAAATTGTTTTTAGGTATTCCTTATGCCTTTAGATAGAGAATTTTGACCTCTGTACTGTAGACTCTGTAAATTTTAGAGTTTTGTTCACGTCATTGCATTTTGCATGCATTCATACTTTTGTGATGCTATATTGATTGTATTATTGTTGTTGTATTGTTCCTTGTGTAGATTGTGTGGATTGTGAAGTTTGTTGCTGTGAGGATTGTACCTATTCCCCTAGCTACCAAGGCAAGTGATATTTCATCTTATGTCCTATTATTTTCACTATTGCACTAGTGTTATTTTTGTAGATCTTAGCATGGTAGGATTATTTATATGTTACTATGCTATGCTATCCTATAGATCATATCTTGGTAGTATTTCCTAGTTGAAAGACATCGTATGCTAGAGTGCTTAGCCATGCTATTAGAATTCGTGGGTGGAAATTCATATCAAGATAGTATGGAAATATATTATTTTGTTTGACTAATAAAACAACTAATGTTAATGAAACACCTGGGTGGAATGGGAGTTGCCTGGATTATGTTGAGTGGTTACTCAGGGGCCATGTCTATGGTCAGCTGGTGTATCGCACTTCTGGACGCACCCAGGAACAAAGAGATTGCAGACGTTCTTGTCGTGAAGCTTCTAGTGCAGCCATATGGCATATGGGCTCTGCCTTGACCGACTAAGTTGCAAGAACTCAGCCAGACAGACAGAGGGTGGTAGATATGATAGGATGGAACGCGTCCGTGGTGGTCTGAGGGATTGCTTTTGAAAAGTCTCGTCTTGATGCATGTCGAGTCTTGTGGGGAAAGTGCACCACCTCTCGAGAGGGTAAAACTAAGTACTTAGCCGTGTCCCCGGTTATGGATAATTTCTCGAGGCCAAGACAAGAAGCAGTTCAATAATCTCCTCATCCAAATTTCTCTAAGTTAAAAACTTGTGGGTGAACAAGGGTAGAGGTTCATTGATGTCTATCAATGGTACCTTAGTGTTTTGAAAGAGAAAACTTACTCTTCAAAAACTATGAGATAAAACCTTGCTTTTAGCAAAGTCAGCCAAAACCACACTTAGCCATATATTCATGTAGTTGTTGGATTTACTAAGTAACTATGGTATCACTTGCCAATACAATTCCAAATGTATTGACCCTTTGTGGCTGTAACTTATTATGTTGCAGGATACTCTGATGATGAGTAGGGTTGCGGGTCTACACTCGACATGTTTTCCTATGGCGCATGAAGACAAAAGACTCTATTATTATACTATGTCTTGTGAACCTTGAATAATGTTAGCCTTGGGCTAAGTGAGTTGTAAAAACTATTATATTCCTGGATATGCGATGTAATAATGACCTTTGTTTCTGTGTACTTCATCTTAAATTGTGGGTGCTAGCATTTCGATCCAGGGACTAGCACTGCAATCACAGGGATCTTACCTTATTATGGTGAGATCTTATAGTCTCTGCCCAGATCTAGTGCGCCATGAGGTTCAGGTAGAATGAAGAAGACCCCCCTCCCCCCCCCCCGCGCGTATGGTATGCTACTTTCATTCTCTCCCATCCTCGTTTTACCTTTCGTCACGGCGCTGGTGGCGGTGTTCACGGTGGGCGCATGATCAGCGTTACGTTAACTAGATCTGGGGCTCGAAATCATGGGCAAATAGCGTGTTTATGGTAACCAGAGGTCCTAGAAGGGTGAAGGTGGAAGGAAGGTACCGACTTTGTGGGTGCTATGATGAACTAGCTGCAGTTGTGGAAAATTTGATTGAAATTCGTGCAAAGTTTGTTGCTATAGTACATAATACAGGCTATATAGGATATCTTTGGTGTCTAGCTCGCTACAAATCTTTTGCTTTTGTCGTCTGGTACATGTTTGAGCAAGTTTTTTGAATATTCTCTGAATTTTGATAGTTGTGAAGCAGATTGTCTGCCAAAATTCAGTTAGAGTAAGGATGCAACACTTTTAATTAATATCCCCAGAATTTTGACATGTTTGCTTAAATTATTTGTAAGTATGGTGAAGGTGGAAATGATCTTGCAATAGGGCAGTATGCAGTTAGCTGAATTTTGCATGTTTTGCTGAACTTTGATTGTAAGTGAATGTTGACAGAAATATTTACTTTGCAGTTATGTTTCCAGGTGAAGAGACTGTGATGTTCAGTGTTGAAGTAGTCCACAATGGATTTTTCTATGATATAGGAGATAAATTGGAATATGTTTGTGCTACTACAGATTATTTTGGCAATTGCACAACAGACACTTGGTCCACCTTTTGGATTGATGAAATTTTGAGGAATTTGGGCTATGCTAGAAGTGAGAGGTTGAGTGTGTATTGGTTGATGCCAGGAAAGGATCTATGGGATCGACTGTTTCTAGTAGAGAAACAAGCATACATCGGGAAAATGATTAATGCCAGCTAGTCAGTGAAGACACTAGTGCTCTTTATTGATCACTCCAAATTCATTAAGGGGTTAAGACTAGAGGTGATTGTGAATCCAACTCCAGCACCTACTGCAGGTCATGCTACAACTCCAACACCTATTGCAGGTCCTGCTCCAACTCCAGCACCTACTACAAGTTCTGCTCCAACTCCAACACCTACTACAGGTCCTGCTCCAACTCCAAGCCAGAATAATCAGTGTTCAAGTAGTGTTATAATGAGTCAAGGAGATGAGATAGGAGAAGATTGGCAAAGTGATTGGCAAAGTGATAGAGAAAGCTCAAGTGTAGATGACACTGACTTCATTGATAATGATTTGAATGTTGAGTCTGGTGATGATGATCTCTATGCTGCCAATATTGACAAATCTGTCAATGATCATAATGAGAAGGAACTAGTGCTTGGCCAAGAAGATGGTGATGACCTTGAAGATTGTGATCTTGCAATAGAAGAAGATGGTATGCAACACTTGAGGAAGATGATTATGCCATTCAATGCTGATGTTGACATGGACAATCCAATATTTAGAATTGGCATGAAGTTCAGTGGTGTTGATGAGTTTAGGAAAGTAGTTGCAACATATAGCATCAGAAATAGGAAGAAGATAAAGAAAACTAAGAATGACAGAAGGAGGTTTCAAGATCATTGTACTCCAGGATGCCCTTGGTTTATCAAAGCACCAATGATGAAAAAAGGACATGTGGCTTTCTTGTTACTTCATATGAAGGAAACCACACTTGTGAGGGTAGCTGGCCACTAAAAGCAATAACTATCAAAATCCCTACAGACAAATTCTTGCATGAATGGACCTACCATTCATCCACCTTTATACATAGTTGATGCATACCATAGAGCAAATGGATTCAATTTGGTGCCAATGAGAGGGAGAGAATTCTAGGAAAAGATGAATGTACCTACCATTCATCCACCTCTATACACCAAGGTCATGGGAAGGCCAAAGAAGAGCAGAAAAAGGCACCTGAGGAGAAAGTAAAAAAGGAGTGAAGGTATTTACAAAGGCAGGAGTCACTATACATTGCTCACAATGTAGAAAGGCAGGTCACAACAAAAAAGGGTCACCAAAAATATATGGAGACCATAGCAGAGCAAAGGAGGAATAATATTGTTGGGGAGGATGATGGTATAGACCTTCCATCTCTTGTTCAGGTACATTTTCTATTATGTTGCTTCTATGTAAAATTCTATTGTTGGAATATATGCTGATGTAAATCCTGATTCACTAGCATGTCATCCCACGTGTTCCCCATGTATCATTGGACCCTACAAACCAAGAAGATAGCATGATGTTCAGGATGCAAGCTGAGGTACAATTAACAAGTGCTACTTTCTACATAATAAACATGTATGTAGTGTACTGATGGTTTCATTTGTATGATAGGAAAGAGAACATGTGCCAATTGCTAGATTCCTTGGTCCATTGCCAGAGAGTGCATTTGTTGTTCAAGGTAGGGATATTATTCATGCACCAAGAGAAAGGGTCATAATAGCTTCAACCAGGGGAAAGTTGTTGGGAAGAGGAGGCAAAGGTAGAGGCAGAGGTACAAGGCAAGCAAAACCAGAAGCAACAAGGAATAGCAAAAGAGGGAGAGCTATAGGAAAACATGATGCCCAAGCTAGTGCTCTACCAAACCTGAATCAACAGCTGCCTGAATCTGAATTAGAGGAATTTCCTCTAAGTCAAAATGCACCACAAAATTAGATAAATGTTTAGGGAAAATTAAGGACATTGTAAGAACTTCTACAATTTGTGTGCTTCACAACCAGTACTGTGGATTTCTGTGATTTTACAGCCATTCCTATGGATTTGTGTGATATACATTTCCCTGTGATTTTACACCCATTTTGGAGCCATTTCTGTGATTTGCATAGCCCTTTTACACTAATGTTCCCAGATTATTTAATGTAAATGTGAATGTAAGGGAAAGAAGAGACCTGCCAATGTAGATGAAGATGACATTTTCCTCTTGCTTCTTCCCACCTTACTAGTAGAACCACTATAAAGAAAAGGCTCACAATATGGAGACATAAATGTAGAATGACAGAACAAAATCTGCTTTATTCAAATTTAGTGGCATACATAGTAACTAAAATACAGGATACTCTACTAGATAAATAGTGTCATAGATAAGATACAAGATAATCTACTGGATAGACAGTGACATACATAGTGGATAGACTGTACCATACATCAACTAAGCAGAGCCCTTGAACAGCAAAACAACAATGACATACATCATTGCAAATGCACAAACTACAACAAAAATTGCAAACTCCTTCCTATCCCTATTTCTCATCTCCATCCTATGATTCTTCAGCATTTTCTTCTTCTCCATCTTAACTTTCTACAACTCCATATCCAATTCAGTTAGCCTACTAACCAGACAAACATTGTCTTCCTCCAATTCAAGTCGTGTTCTCTTTGTCACCATCTCCAATTTGTTTGCCATAATCATCTCCTTCTGCAACCAAATTTAGTAGCACTCACTGAACCACACAAATTCAGCAGCACTCAGTGGACTACACAATTGACAGCGAGACCAAATTTCTAAATTCAGTGAACAAATCGAACAAAATTCGGTGAACTAATCATACCCGAGCATCATCTCTTGCAGAATTCTAGTAGCACTCTGCTATGAGCGTCGCCCAGCCGTCGCCCTCCTTCCAGATGCTGTTGTCACCATTGAGCTCGGATTCGAGCTTCACATAGCTGGGGGCAATGGCGGTTGAAGATGCCAGACCTCCGTGTTCACGCGCACCTATACCCTGCGGACGTGCTCCTCCATGCTCACGTTAGGGTTGAGCATCGGCCGCCACCTGATTGGATCCACCATGCGCCCCCTCTCCTCCCGAGATGCGAGCACGGCGTACAACCTAATGGACTTGTTATAGAGGGCCTCGTGCCACAGCCTGGCCTCCTCCTCGATTCGGTTGACCTCCGCCTCTGCCTCGGCAGCATCCATCTCCCGCTGCGGCTGGGAGCGAGCAGCAGGTGGCCTACACCTTGATGGCTCAATGCACGACGCCCAGAAAAGTGCTTGATGGCTCAATCCACGGTGCCCAGAAAAGTGCCGGTGCGTGGTTGATGTAGAGCTTGTTGGGAACCCCAAGAGAAAGGTATGATGAGCACAACAACAAGTTTCCCTCAGTTATGAAACCAAGGTTTAATCGAACCAGTAGGAGCAAGGAAACACCCCAAAGGTGTTACTAGCTGAGCTTTGGCGGTATGCACTACATGTGCTAGTAGCAACGTGGAGACCTGCACAACACAACCACAGAACTTTGTCCCCAACTTGTGATGAGGTTGTCAATCTCACCGTGTTTTGCGGAAAACAAAGGATTAAACGTATCGAATGGAAAGAAGTAAGAGTTTGCAGAAAGTAAACACAAAGCAGTAAACAGTTTATAGATTGTATGTAAAAGACAAGGACCGGGATCCATAGTTCACTAGAGGTGGCTCTCCTTAGATAGATAACATGCTGGGTGAACAAATTACAGCAGGGCAATTGACAAACATCGAGAAAGCAATACATGCATATACTAATCATCTTGACTCCTTTGAGACTTGATTGGGCATTACAACATTATACATAGACCGCCATCCAACTGCATCTATGACTAATAATCCACCTTCAGGTTATCATCTGAACCCCCTCCAGTATTAAGTTGCAAGCAATAGATTATTGCTTTACGAACCGCGTGTAAAGTAAACAATACATTTGTTCTATGAACAAAGGATTGTTGTTTTCTCCCTAGTAGCAATAGCACATCTAGTACCTTAGAGATTTCTGTCACTTCCCCAGATTACAAGAGGCATGAACCCACTATCGAGCATAAATACTAACTCTTGGAGTTGCTAGCATCTACTTGGCCAAGATAGCTACTAACAACGGAAAGCATGCAAGATCACAAATAACAAAGACATGATAGAATCAATAATCAATTTGAAATAGCATCTCAATATCCATCGGATCCCCAAAAACACAACATGCAGAATTACAAATAGATTATCTTGATCATGAACGGAGCTCACAAGATCTAGACATGAAAGCACAAAGGAGGAGAACCAGCCATCTAGCTACTACATGGATCCGTAGTCCAAGGATGAACTACTGACGCATCACACCGGAGGTTTGCATGGTGATGAAGAAGGCCTCCAGGGTGAATTCCCCTCTCCGACAGGGTGCCGGGAAGAGCTTCAGACCCCTCCCGATCTAGGGATGGAGATGAAGACGACTATAGACTCTTTCGTGGATTTTTGATCGGGTACTTAGGGTTTACGTCCCGAGGGCATCTTATAGTCGGAAGGGGAGGCCGAGGGGGTGCCAGGGCTGGCCTCACCACCCCCTGGCGCGGGCCAGGCTGGGCCGCACGGCCAGGTGGTGTGGTGCCCCCTATCCCCTCTCCGTCTCGTACTCTGGCATCTGATGACTTCCGGAAAAATATGCACTTTGGCTTTTGTCCCGTCCAATTCCGAGAATATTCATTTTCTGACTTTCCGGGAACCAAAAACAGCAGAAAACAGGCAGCTGGCACTGTGGCTCTTGTTAATAGGTTAGTCCAAGAAATCATATGAAAAGTACTCCAAAGTTGGAACAAAACACAAGATGGGAGAGGGAAAGGAGCTGTTGGGGGGATACCCCCGGGTAAGGTCATGCCAGGGTATAAAGGCCAAGTTAGCCGAGGTACGGCACGGTAAAAGCAAGTGCAGGTCGGGTCACCTCAAGGCAGGCCGACTTATGGAGTAACCCGGCTCGTGGGGCATCTGCCCAGTATTAACCCGGCCAGCATAAAATATATGTCGGCCATATTTGTCTATCTATTATGCAGGTACCCTCATAGCCGGGTTAGCTAAGCGCTAGCCGGGCTACCACTTGTCTTCCAAGAGAAGGAAGGAATCTCCCGATGGTCAAAAGGTGGCCTTTGCTAGCTGTAGCGTGAGCGAAGCAAAGCAGGGGAAGGACCAGCAGGGCAGGGGCGACCAAGATGACACGAGCAGTGTCGGCTGACGTAGCCTGTGTCCAGTGACGCTTAAAGGCATGGATATGCAGAGGGTTATGTCCATAGTCCGAACGAACCGTTAAAGAGAATAAAGAAGCATCTAGCTTTAACCAAGGGGCATATTCGGGGAATATGCTGCCACGTGTGCCCTAACTTTGTAACACGGGCTCCCGTATATAAGGAGCACCAGGGCCTCCATAGAAGGGGATCGATCGTTTTCTCTGTCTAAGATAGAACTCTAGAGCTAAGTTGTAGGGAGTAAGAGACCTGGTATCCTTCTCACGAATAGCTCTGGGAGCACTTGTATCCACCACTGATAGAGGAAATACAACAACACTTGTGCGTGGTGTCGTGGTGGTGTCACGGCAGATGCCATGGATAGGCTAAAGGTGGGGACTAATATGCGCTAGGGGAATCCAGGGAGGGATAGTAGAGTGATTCTCCACACAGAAGTTTGTATTGCTAAATCTTCAAGATTACAAGTGCTCCTCGAGCTGTATTGGCGAGAGGAGGAAGAAGGTGCTCTCTTACTCTTGCCTACTATCTTGCCCAAGAACCCTAGATCCTCTAGTTCTCAACTAACTAGAATTCTGCCAACCCCCTCTACCAGAACCCTAACCCCCCTTATATAGAGGTGGTTCGGTCCTGGCCTAGGGCATACGTGGAGGCATATTCCTAAGAATATGCCCCCTCCCAAAGTGGTAACCCGACCGGGGCGCTTTTCCCCCGCGTCACACATGCTTTAGCGAGCCGACATGAGCATCGTCACCCTTGTCGGCCACGACCCTGTGGTCCTGCCCTTGCTTTATTCACTCATCCAGTACGTACCGGACCTTCTTTTTTGACCTGAGAGATTCCTTCCTTCTCCCAGAAGCTAAGCGAGGATCCGGATCATAGTAGATCCGGCTACACCTATTCCTGCATATAAGTTAGACAAGCATTTCCGACTTACTCCTTAAGTCGGATGAGACAATGTTAGGCGACCCCCCTGGTCCGGGTTACTCCGTGATCCGTCCTGCCTTGAGGTGACTCAGCCAGCATCCGCTTTGACCTTGCCGAACCTCGGCTAACTCGGCCCTTATACCCCGGAGTGACCCTACCCGGGGGTATCCCCCCATAATTAGTCCTCGAAGCTGGTGTGGTCTTAGCTGCCTTGGTCGCTAAGGCCACATCAGGTTCATTTATGTCCGAGCCTCAGACGTTCAATTCCGGGTTAGCTCCTTATCTCGGATTATATGGATTTACGTTCCCTTCGCACGTTCCAAGTTTTCACTTGCCGGCCGGGTTACCACTTTGGCTCGAATCCCATGGTTATCATGGTTTGATCCGGGCCCCGTTTCCTTCTCTCATACGCCAACCCACATGGAGGCTAATCATTACCTTGTCTTATTTTAAGGGCCGCATGTAACCGCCGCAGAATTGTCGGGTTATCATGTCGGGTTACGTCATGCCTGTCTCCTCGTTTACCGCAATAGCATGTCGCGTCATGGGATCTCATCTACTCTGTGGCCCCCTGTGTGGCTTTTCTCTGATTGGCTGATGCCGGTGATACACGGCCACACCGTGTGGCTCGCCGGCGCAGCGCGATCCCACTCATTGATTACTGGGGGCGGTTAAATAGGGGAGGGGCGTGTCCCTTAGCATTTTTCCACCTCTGCGCCCCTTCGCCCGCTGCGTTTTCCCCTTCGTCTTCCCTGCGACCACGCCGCCGCCGGTGCTTTCCAGCAGCAACGCCGCCGCCGCACCTCCCCGTGTCTCCGCATCGCAGCCACCGCTGCGCAACTGCTTAGCCACGGGTCCTCGCCAATCTAGGCCACAGATCCCCGACGCCACTAGCTCCAGTGAGGACAGCGGATACGAGATGACTGAGGAGGATCTCGTCGTCGCCGAGCAGGAGATGGAGGAGGACGCCGGTGCGGCGGACCGCGGCGCGTGGGCCGGTTCGTGGGTCTGTCAAGACGACATTGACTGGCTCTACCGGACCAGGCGCATTCCCGCCGGCGTCGCCCCTCGTCTCCCTCCTCGGAACTGGCCCCCTCACCCAATCCGGGTGAGTTCGTTGTATTCCTATCCCATTTTCAACGGGCATTTGGTCTCCCGGTGAGCGATTTCTTCCGGGATTGGGTTAGGACATACCACCTGCAGCCGCACCATCTCCCAGCGAATGCAATCACCTCTCTTTCTGCCTTTGTCTCTATGATAGAAGGCTATACCGGACTACGGCCCACGAAGGAGCTATGGATCCGGTTCTTCAGTATTCGTCGCAACGTCGTCCCCAACATCCACGTTGAGTCGGAGGACAAGCAGCTCACCCAGTTCGGAGCTGCCTCGATCTCGCCTCGGAGATTTTCAATCTTTCCCCGGGTCACCGGGCTTGACTCCTGCAAAGGATGGGCCCGGACCTTCTTCTACTTCCGAAACGAGGGTACCGAAGACTTGATTCGGTTGCTGCCCTATGCTCCGGGTCTCCCTGACACGGATTTCTGGGAGGAGGTCGCCAAGAAACCTACAGCTCTGGCCAACCAAGTCAACAAAAGGTTCGTGGAGCTGAAGAAGCTCGGATTGCGCAACGAGGATGCTATGATCACGTTAAATGCGCAGAATCTCTCCCCTCGAGGCGCACCACAAGTTGTGCCACATGAGCTTCGTCCAATTCCCCGGACCTCCTCTTTCGAATTGAGCAACACGGAGATCTTCCGCCGGGTCAAGGCTCTGTTCACCACTCACAAGGATTTCTCCACCGAATGGACGTGGGGAATCGAGCATTACTGCCGTGACAGGCTCCCTCCTTGTAAGCTTCAAGGTAAACTTATTTCGGATCAAGTATGTGTCGGTTTTTGTCATATTTTTGACTCTGCTCTTTGTGCTTTTTCCCAGTTGTTTCTCCAGCAAACTCTCGAGGATGGCATGGATCCGACCCTTAAGTGGGCGCCAGACCGAGAGATCCCGGATGAGGAGGAGCCAGACCAGGAGATGTTCCTCCCTATGACCGACGCCACCAAATGTCCCAGCGGTAAATTCTCTTCTCTTAGAGATTGGCCCGATGATGAGGATGACTCGGATATCGACGTGATTGAACCCGTTGAGGCTGTCCCTCTTTCTTTTGCCTTTCCGACATTAGCTAACCCCAGTGGGCATATCCACGAGGATCCTCCACTTGCCACGGGCGAGCCGGTTCCGGTGGCGTCGAAGAAGAAGCGCAGATCCGCGTTAAGTTCTTCTTCCGAACCTTCTCATCCCACCAAAAGGCAAAAGAAGGCCGGAGACAAGACTGCCTCCAAGCGGGCAGGCAAAGCCCCGGCACGGAGGGCCCGGAAACCCAAGGAGGCCGAGACCTCGGATGCATAAGTCATTTTTCACTACGCAACACACTTTTCCTTGCATCAGGGTAATTTCACTCCTGACATCATTCTCTTTTGCGGGCCTCCTATGGAGGTCCCTCAGAGCGGATCGAGCATCTCTTCTCCCCTTC
The DNA here is from genome assembly GCA_023614405.1 of Avena insularis. NCBI lineage: Eukaryota > Viridiplantae > Streptophyta > Magnoliopsida > Poales > Poaceae > Avena > Avena insularis. The sequence goes on from CM042689.1 coordinate 376,357,990, forward strand.
GGTCCGGCCCTTCTTCTCCTCGTGACGACGAGTCACGCCTGCTGAGCCCTATTCCGGAGGGCTCTACGGCTGCTCCGGGTTCCGCAGTACCTCATCAAGAGGAACGCGACCTCGGAATAGGAGGGGTCGGTTCGGCCGAGGCGACGGCGTCCACCACTTTGGCATTGCCGCAACCAGCAACCTCCAAGTCTACCGCAACACCAGCACCAGCAGTAGCTCCAGTACCAGCTACCGAGCCAGCACCTGCCCCGGCACCAAGGAAACCAACAACAGCTCCAGTGCCCAGTTCCTCTGCCTCTTCCGAGTCATCTCAGCCTCGGCGAGGGACCATTCCAGCAGATTCCAAAGGGAAATCCACCGTGGTTACTTCTTCCCAGCAAGCTAAAGGCAAGAAGGCTCCGGACACTGCCAGGTCTACATCCATCGAGGTCGGGCAGCGAACTCTGTCGTCGATGCTTCTGAAGAAATCGCCAGCAGCGACGGATCTTCCTGCCGAGCCAACCGATGCACAGCAGATGGTTCTGCACACCAGCCCAGCCCTTGCCCTAATTGAGAGGAAGGAAGCTCATGCGAAGGGCCTGGTGGCACCCCACATGCCCACTGGCGAACGGTACCCTCTGAGCCTTATCGAGTTCGTCATGAACTGGAATAAGGCGGAGTTCGTCTACAACGACATTCTCCCGGAAAAGTTCGGCCCCGCAGAATTTTCTGCCCAGATGAATACTGCCGCCAAGGCAATTAACCTCACGGGGTGAATGATGGAGGTATGTCGTTTCTCCTTTACATGCTGTAGATAATAACCATTAGTCCTCGAGCCTCCGGTGGAGTAGCTTGTTACTCGGCCGGATGCTCCTTAGAAAACTAACATAGCTGCATGTAAACTTCAAATATGCACACACCTAGAGCCGGGTTAAGTTCCACTTGGCCTGGATCTTGCACACTTCGAATATGCACACACCTAGAGCCGGGTTAAGTTCCACTTGGCCCGGATCTTGTACACTTCGAATATGCACACACCTAGAGCCGGGTTAAGTTCCACTTGGCCCGGATCTTGTACACTTCGAATATGCACACACCTAGAGCCGGGTTAAGTTCCACTTGGCCCAGATCTTGCACACTTCGAATATGCACACACCTAGAGCCGGGTTAAGTTCCACTTGGCCCGGATCTTGTACACTTCGAATATGCACACACCTAGAGCCGGGTTAAGTTCCACTTGGCCCGGATCTTGTACACTTCGAATATGCACACACCTAGAGCCGGGTTAAGTTCCACTTGGCCCGGATCTTGCACACTTCGAATATGCGCTAAGCAAACTTTACACTTCTGTACTTCTTTCAGGTAACCACCAATCCCCGGAGCACCGAATTTCAACGCCTGCTTGATACCCACAAGATCCTTCGCGCAAAACATGTTGCACTTGGTGCAGAACATGAAAAGAGGGGTAATTTTCTCCCTCGGCGCCTCTCCATTTTTCTTTACTTGTTTCCGCCGGACTAATCTCCTCATTCGGTTTTTGCAGCTGGGGTGGAGGCTGAGAATAAAATTATGCGAAAGAACTTGGAGGAAATCCGGGGTATGTCCTTTTTAGTTCGACCTTGTTGTGTTTTCCATTTCTTCTTCTCCTAGGCTCGGTAAACATTCACTCCTCGGCTTTGCCGGGTCAACATATTATTTCAGCATCGCTTGAGGATAGTGTGCATGTGCCTGATATGATGCTGCATTTTCTCGAACAAGCAGGGCAGCATCAAGCTGAGCTGAAGAAGAAGAATGATGAACTTGCTCTCCTCCGGACTAAAAATGACAAGATTGCCAAACTTAAAGCTGAGATGGAGAAGGTGAAGGCTCAGCACCGAACCGAGCTCCAAAAGGTTGGCCAGGACTTCACCGAAGAACGTGAGCGCCTTACTCTCCAGATCTCTAAGGACCAGGACCTCCTCAGAGAATCCGACGTCCAGCATGGGTCGGCTAACGCTGAGCTTGAGCAACTTCGCAAAAGACGCGATGCCTGCATCAAGGAGTTGACCCGGATCCATAGCCATATTTCTCGTAAGTTCCTTTTCCTTGTCCGACATAACTCTCCGGGTTACCTCGTATGTCTTTTCTTTACCTTCTGCCTTTGCCTTGTTTCCAGACCACTTTCTAGAGGGTACTGCGATTGTAGCACTGCTGTTGCCAAGTTTCGCCGGGAGAGGGGTACTCCCATTTCTCCTGATGGTGAGAACATTCCCTTGGACATGGAGGACCTATTGGTCAGCTTGTCCTCTCGCGTGGATACCATCAAGAATTATGGCAAGGACATCCTCGACGTTGCAGTGCGTATCTTCAATACGTTCTGGCCCGGAGAAAGTAGCCCGGAGACCATCGCAACTCTCGTCGAGAAATTAATGGAAGTTGAGACCCAGCTGGACCTCTGGAGAGAATCTGCCGGTCGTGCTGCAGCTGACACCATCCTTCATCATATTCTCACATGGTACGAGAAGATCGACCTCAGCCTCCTCACAAGCCGGCGCACCGTATCCAGATGGACCGATGATCCGGAGTGTGTAGCTCGGCGCCAGGCTTGCGCCTACAGCCTCGTTGAATATTCTCCTATTCATGACTGGATTGAAGGGCCGGGCTTCCTGGAATCCGCTGGGGACGAGCAAAATGAGAATATTGAAGATGGGTCGGATGAGGACGGGGAAGATGATGCTTCAGATATTGAAGACATCGACAACGATGCCAAACCTGCTCCTCCTGCTGCTCCTTAGTTCTAAAAAACTTGAAAATTTATCAGATCCCTGGTATGCCGGGTGCAATTGTATGCTGGATATGTGATATTTTGCTACTACGTTTTTATGCCGGATTAACTTGGGCGTAGTCCCCGAGTTTCATTTTCTTGTCCGTCCAATTCTTTGGCTCGGTCCGTGTCTACCTTGATTCGGTTTTACGACTTACAAATCCGAGCTTCAAAAATTGTCTTAACAATACTTAGAAACTTTGAGGCTTGCTCAAAATAATTCAGCATAATAACTTGAAAATAAATACAGGGTTAGTCCGAAAAAACAAACGTTAGCTCGAATACATTCGTTTCCTTAGTCATTTTTCATGTGCTACGCAATTCCAAACTTGTTCCCTTGCTTGCCATGAAGCCAATTCTTGTTGGACAACAGCAAGTCGAAGGGTTAAGTAAAACGACTCATTCCAGCTACCGCATAAGAAATTACGACAAACATTATTAAGGCAGTCCCCGAGTTAGTGCTCGAGGCGCTGCTATTTCATTGATAAGCTCATTGCCGACATACATACCGACATATGAGACGACTCGGATACATACACTTCTTAGCTAAGTGTAGAAGGGACGAAGTAGTGCTACATTCCACGGTCGCTTGGATTCCTCTCCGGACCTGTCCGCCTTGTTCTTTTCCTGTGGCTTTGCATCTATAAGATAATAAGAATCATTGTGCAATGCTTTGGTCACAATGAACGGTCCTTCCCATGGGGGGGATAATTTATGCATGCCAGTAGTACGTTGTACCAACCGGAGCACTAGATCGCCTTCCCGGAAGACTCGGGGGCACACTTTCCGGCTATGATAGCGTCGGAGGTTTTGCTGATATATGGCGGATCTGGACAGTGCCAGTTCTCTCACTTCTTCCAGCAGATCAACATCATTTTGCCGGGCTTCTTGCACTTCGGCTTCTGTGTATTGGGTGACCCTAGGCAAATCATGCTCTATGTCGGCTGGTAATACAGCTTCTGCCCCATATACCAGAAAGAATGGCGTATAGCCTGTTGATCGATTCGGAGTTGTTCTTAAGCTCCACAGTACCACTGGTAGTTCTTCTATCCAGCACCCCACTGATCTTTGCAGCAGCTCAATGAGCCGGGGTTTTATCCCGGATAATACTAATCCGTTGGATCTTTCCACTTGTCCGTTCGATGCGGGGTGGGCTACCGAGGCGACATCAAGTCGGATCTTCTTATCTCGGCAAAAGCGCGCAAATGCTCCTTCCGCAAAATTTGTTCCATTATCAGTTATAATACTGTGTGGATAACCGTATCTCAAGATGATGTCTTTGAGAAATGTCACGGACGTAGCTCCATCACATTTTCTTATAGGTTTAACTTCAATCCATTTTGTAAACTTGTCCACCATGACCAGAATGTGTGTCATGTTTCCTCTTGATGGTTTGAACGGGCCAACCATATCCAAGCACCATACAGCAAATGGCCACGTGATTGGTATGGTCTTTAGTTCCGACATAGGCATATGTGTCTTGGTGGCGTAACCCTGACAACCATTGCATTTTCTCACCAGATCTTCTGCTTGTTCCAAGGCACTTGGCCAGTAGAATCCATGCCGGAAAGCCTTTGCCACCAAGGCTCGGGATGAGGCATGATGCCCACATTCCCCTTGGTGTATATCTCGGAGGATGTCAAGACCTTCTTCCGGGTCAACGCATTGTTGGAGGACATTGGTTACACTCTGTTTGTATAACTCGGAATTGATGATTGTTTATGCTTTTGCTCTCCTCTGAGTTTGCCTGGCTAACACCTCCTCAGCGGGTAACGTTCCATCTTTCAGGAATTGGAATATAGGCAGTGCCCAAGCTAGTATGGCTCGTGGAGGGAATATCTCCTCATCAATTTCCATCTGATCCACCGGCATAACTTCAACCGGATCACGCTGAGCAGTCCCCGGGTCTAGCGAGGTAGTCCCCGGGTTTGCCGAGGCAGTCCCCGGGTCTCGCGTACCACCTCCCATGTCAATGTCCATGGGCTCAGCTCCGGATTCCGTATTTTCCGGGACGTAGATCGAGTCGGTTCCTAGGGACAGCCTGATAGATGGTTTTCTGAGGTGTTCCAATGCTACACCCGGTGGAATTGCTTGTCTGGTCGATCCGAGCTTTGACAACATGTCGGCAGCCTCGTTTTTCGCCCGGGGTACATGGTGAAATTCACATCCCTCGAAGTAACCATATATCTTCTGCACATGAAATTTGTATAGTGCCATGTTTGGATCCAGGGCGTCCCACACTCCCGACACCTGCTGCACCACCAGGTCCGAGTCGCCAAAGCATATTATCCGACGTATGCCAATCTCCTTTGCCACTTTGAGCCCATGCACAAGAGCCTCATACTCAGCGACATTGTTCGATGCCGCGAAATGGATTTGCAATACGTACTTTAGCTGATCCTTATTTGGCGAGGTAAGCACAACCCCGGCGCCTAACCCGGTTTTGGCTTTCGACCCGTCAAAGTGCATCCTCCAGTAATTCGGATCTGGTGGCGGTGGTTCGTATTGTACCTCGGCCCAATTCACAAAAAAGTCTGCCACAGCCTGAGATTTGATCGCTTCTCTTCTATCGTATTGGGGCGCATAAGGGGCTAGCTCAATTGCCCATTTTGCGATCCTGCCACTCGCATCCTTGTTACCCATTATCTCGGATATGGGAGCCTCACATATTACTTTGATAGGGTGCTCCTCAAAGTAATGCTTTAACTTCTTCGCCGCCATATAGACACCGTATGCCACCTTTTGAAAGTGTGGGTAGTTCTGTTTCGAGGCGCATAATACCTCGCTTCAGTAATACATCGCCTCTCGTGACTTACCCTCTTCATTGCGCTCCACTACGATTACTGCACTTACAACTCGGTTGGTTGCGGCTACGTAGAGCAACATTGGCTCCTTTGATAGTGGAGAGGCTAACACGGGCGCAGTGGCCAACATATTTTTCAAGTGGGCAAAAGCTTCATCGGCCTGTGGTGTCCAAACGAACTTATCCAACTTTTTCATGAGTTGGTAGAGAGGTAGTGCCTTTTCTCCCAACCGACATACAAACTGACTCAACGATGCCAGGCATCCTGTGAACTTCTGGAGATCGTTAAGACACTTCGACAGCTCCATTCGTTCGATGGCTCGGATCTTTGTTGGATTAACTTCGATACCTCGGCTGGAGACGAGAAATCCAAGTAACTTTCCAGCCGGGACACCGAATGTACATTTTTCCAGGTTAAGCTTCATCTGGAACCTTCTCAAGTTCGCGAATGTTTGCCTTATGTCGTCAAGGAGCATTGCGCTTTCCTTGGTCTTGATAACTACATCATCCACGTATACTTGTACGTTTTGACCTATTTGGTCGTGCAAACATTTTTGCATACATCTTTGGTACGTTGCACCTGCATTACGTAAACCAAACGGCATAGTGCCATAGCAATAAGCCCTGTACGGGGTAATAAACGTCGTTTTTATTTGATCATCCGGGTTCAGAGGTATCTGGTGGAAGCCAGAATATGCATCAATGAATGACAACAGTTCGCATCCCGCGGTTGAGTCTATGACTTGATCTATCCTCGGCAGTGGAAATGGATCTTTTGGACACGCCTTGTTCAGGTTCGTGTAATCGATGCACATGCGCCAAACCACTGCTACGTTCGGATCGTCCTTCTTCTTTTCTACCAGCACCGGATTAGAGAGCCAATCCGGATATAGTACCTCCATGATAAATCCTGCTGCTAGTAACCGAGCTATCTCGTCTCCAATGACTTTTCTCCTATCCTCGGCGAAGCGGCGGAGAGGTTGCTTCACCGGCCTTGCTCCGGGTCTTACGTTCAAAGAGTGCTCGGCCAACTCCCTCGGAACACCTTGCAAGTCCTGTGTATACCAAGCAAAAATATCCCGATTCTCACGGAGGAAGTTGATGAGCTCGCTTTCCTATCTGTCAGTTAACCCGACACCAATTGTTATGGTGCGCTCCGGAAACATGTTATCAACTGGAATCTTCTTGGTGTCCTTTGCGGCTTGAAATGAAACGCTGCCATGCGGGTTACTTAATGCCGGCATATATTGCTGCGCGGACTGAGCTAATGCCGCCACCTCTTGGATTTTTCTTTTCTCTTGCGCAATCACGAGTGACTCGGCTAGGTTAGACCCGGCTGAAGCACACTCCATGGAACATCGGAAATCTCCAGCAATGGTAATCGCTCCATTTGGCCTGGGCAACTTCATCTTCAGATAACTGATGTGACAGCTTGCCATGAATTTGTTCAATGCTGGTCTTCCGAGTAAAGCATGATATGCACTTTCCAAGTTCACCACTTCAAACTCCAGATTTTTAGTTCGGCAGTTATCCCTTGTTCCGAATAGCACGTCGACCCGGACTTTGCCTATGGGCTCGCACGAAATGCCTGGTACAATGCCATGGAAAGTTGTTCTCGTAGCCTGGAGCATGTTCTCCGAGATGCCCAACTTGCGCATCGTATCCGCATACATGATGTTAATGCTACTGCCATTATCAATCAAAACCTTGGAGAACCTCACGTTGATGTTCGGTCCAATGAATGTCGGATCTAGTACTAGCGCATACGAACCTGGACTCGGCATAAGTTTAGGATGATCTTTGATGTTCCAGGTGATTTCCTGGTCCGACCAAGGCATGTACCTCGTCACTGTGGGCATGACCGCATTGACCTCCATATGTCGGTGCTGCAAGCTTTTTCCATCTGTTTCCTCAGTCGTGAACACACAATAACTCTGGTGATGTTCCCTGTACTCGTTCCTTCCCTCGTTTCTGGGGTACCTCTGATCCGGTTGTTACTGATTTTCCACTGGATGCACTGCATCCCTTCTTTCATTGTTGTCATACCTCGGCGGAGGGGGGGGCAACATTAGCTGCTGCGTGTTTGCTCCGGAGAGCAATTGCTGTCGGGGTAACTCCTGCCGAGGTTGATCATGCTGGGGTGCCTGAGCATTCCCTGAACTACCTTGCTCTATCTTACGCATCCACTCACATTGCCTCGTCGTGTGACCCGCCGGGCTATTCGGATTTGGCGTGTGAAACTTACACGGCTGGTCCAGCATTGACTCATAGGTATATCTCGAATGGTCTTTCTTTTCCTGCACTGTTTCTTCTGCTCTGGAGTCCATGTTTTCTTGCCATCATTTCTTGGAGTCCATTGCCCTCCGGTTCTCTGGCGTTGGTTGCTCCCTCCTCCGGGTTGATCTTGATTCACGGCTGCAACTTGTTGCGAACCGTAGCGATGGTCCGGTCTGTCATCTCTCCTTTTTCCTCTGTAATCATTCCTCAGGGATGACCCATCTCCATCCCTCTGATAGTATTCATTGTTTGACTCACTTGACGCGAGCCTAGGTTGAGTCGGATCGCCCAAAGCATACAAATCAGCAATCCGGATCATCTCTGCCAGCGTAACTGGCATTTTCCTTTGCAGCTTCATCCACAGCTCGCTGCCATATCTGCACCCTTGCGCAAACCACGCTATGGCCTGCGACTCTATGATGCCCTCACACGAGTTTCTCACGGTACACCACCGGGTCAAGAATTCACGATCCGTCTTGTTGGGTCTTTGCTTGCACATTGCCAGGGTCTGCGGTCTATTCGGCCTCTGGTATGTTCTTGAGAAGTTGCTGATAAACATTTCTTCAAAATCTATCCAGTAGTTGATGCTTCCAGGTGGTAAATTGTTCAGCCATACTCTGGCCGGGCCTTCCAACATCTGGGGCACGTAACGTATAGCCCATCTCAAGTTGCCAGTTGCAATTTTCACCGCCGTAGCGTAGTTTATCAGCCAATCCTCTGGCTTGGTACTACCGTCATATGTCTTCGTGCCCCTGGGTAACTGGAAGTTTGGTACCGGCGGTTCCTTCATGATCCGGGGTCCAAAGCACGCTGGACCCGGAGGACCTTGACATTCGATCTGTTCCGACCTGTACAGGCGATCCAGTTTTAACCTGGCGTCATCCGGCATCAAATCCCTGCTTCCCAATCTAGACCCTATCACATGATAGTTCGGTCTGGGTACCCTGCGTTCACCATTTCTGAATCACCGTCGTTGTATCGGTTTTGCTCTTGTTGCGCACCTTTCTGCTGCATACCTCGGCTGGCGCTTTGCTCTTGCCTCGGTATATTCCGCTGCTACGGTTGTCCTGCTCCTGTGGAGTTGTGCTGTCCGGCATTGCTGTTGGCAGCGTTCCCTTGACCGGCATTGCCTTGGTCGTGATTACCTCGTCCTGCTTCACCTCGGCTCACACTCCGTCGATCATCACCTTTCCGCATCTCTTTTTCTTTTCCCGCACGCGTTGGGTCGTACGGGACGATCTGTTTGTTCCGTCTGGTCGAGGTTACTACCTCTTCTCTCCTTGGACCACCATGAGGCGATGATGCGGCTCCAGCGGATTTCTCCGGGTTACCCATCACCGAATGGAAGATCTTGGAAGTGTAAGGGGTTCGTAGCATGGAAAACAAAATTTTCTACCGCATGCAAACAAACAAGCCAAGATCTATCTACTAGATTGTAGCAACAAGTCGATAGAGGAACTCACCCTCGAAGATTCCAAAGCGGTTAACGAGAGCAGATTCTCGTGGGTGATGTAGTCGTACTCTTGCCGATCTCAAGATCGCGTAGACGATCCTTCCGGCGCTGCGTTCCGGCAGCGCTTCCGCAGTCGGTCACACGTTCGGTACTCGATGAAGACCTTCCTCTCCCTTGTTCCAGCAGGCAGCGGAGGTTGTAGCACTCTCCTTGCGATTCCGGCAGCACAACGGTGTGGTACCGGAAGTAGAGGGGAGGTCTCGCAGGGCTTCGCCTTAAGCCGGAGCGAGTATGGTGGACTATGAGAGAGCCTTGGTGATCTAGGGTTTAGACACACCAATTAGAAGGGGCTAAACCAGCGGCTAGGGCAATTAGAAGCTCTAACTCGGCAGCTTGGGAGAGATCCCTAGGCTGTGGCTAGGGTTTAGGTTTAGAGGGAGGCAACTTGTGTATCTAGGAGGGGAACCCTGCCCCTCCTTATATAGGTGGAGGGAGGCGCCGGCCAAGGGGAGGGAGTCCCTTCCCAACTCGGATCCCTAGTGGGCCGGCGGTGGAGGAGGAACTCCTCCCCAACTCGGTTTCCCACTTCTTCTCCACTTTCCAAAATAGCCGTTTGACTTTTCAAATTGGCGTTTGACTTTTCAAACAAGGATTTGATTAAACCCTTTATTTTGTACAGCGATGACACCTAGTACATGATGCAATCATTCCAACTTGCAATGACACATTCATGTACCCTTCCCCTCCGGAGTGCCGGACATTCCGGAACCTTCTAGAACATTCCCGCTGAAAACACCGGAACCATTCTCTAACCCCGAAACAGGACTTTCCTTATATGAATCTTATTCTCCAGACCAGTCCGGATCTCCTCGTGATATCCCGAATCCCATCCGAGACTCCGAACAACATTCGGTCTCTTACTCATCATTCCATAACTACTCAACAACATCGAATCCTTAAGTGTGTCTCCCTACGGTTCGTGAATTATGCGGACATGATCGAGACACTTCTCCGATCAATAACCAATAGAGGAATCTGGAAATTCATATGGCTCCCACATATTTCTATGATTACTTTGTGATCGAATGAACCACTTACATACGATACCAATTTCCCTTTGTCTCACGATATTTTACTTATCCGAGGTTATGATCGTCGGTATCTCTGCATACCTAGTTCAACCTCATCGATGAGTACTCTTTTCTTGTTCCCATGGTATGTGATCCTTGTGAGTCACATGCTTGCAAGCTAATTGGATGACATTCCACCGAGAGGGCCTGAGTATATCTATCCGTCATATGGATGGACAAATCCCACTCTTGATCCATGTGTCTCAACCAATACTTTCCGAACACTCAATGCCACCTTTATAGCCACCCTGTTACGGTGTGGTGTTTGATGTCATCAAAGCATCCTTCCGGTAAAGGTGATATGCATGATCTCATGGTCGAAGGAATTAGGTTACTATGTATCAGAAAGCTTATAGCAAATGAACTATATTAAATGACTTGATCTTTATGCTACGCTTAACTATAGGAGTATGTCCATCACATCATTCTCCTAATGATATGACCCTGTTGTTAATAACATCTCTATGTTCATGATCAGGAAACCATGATCATATATTAACCAACAAGCTAGTTTAACAAGAGGCTTTACTAGGGACTCTTTTATGTTTACAAATCACACAAGTATTAATGTTTCCGGTTAATACAATTATAGCATGGTATGTAAACATT